>OU426978.1:106230086-107487586 GCA_911387785.2 Aelia acuminata | reverse complement strand
GCCAGCATTTTTGGTCCTAATTTTTTAGGTATGAAAACCATTATTCCATTGAAGATGCAACCGCTTTGCAGGGAATATTGTAACCCATTTGCACCACAAGGTAAACCGAGTAATAATTTTTCGTATATTTCCTTTGTTTCTGGATCTTCAATAGTTGCCTTTTTAATATCTTGTGGTAGCTATTAAGATAGGTAGCATATTGATTTGTTCAAGATGAAAGACAGTGGTAAGGTCTGGTGTGGTGAGCTCTGTGGAATTCTGGGGAAGTCTCGATTCTATTCGAACCTGTGACTTTTATGTCATCATGTACTACCGTTACACCTGGAATATCTCGTATTTTGGACTCAATATATTTTTGCCAAATGGCTGGAGCAGATGCGACACCAAAAAAGAGACGGTGGACACGATAAAGTCCTCTATGGGTATTTATAGTGAGTATTTTTGCGGATTCCTCACTGACTGGGATATGGAGAAAAGCTGTTTTGATATCTAGAGTAGAGAACTCTTCACCACCATTAGCTTGGCAGACACCTCCTCGAAACCAGGGAATGGATGCTGCGGAATATTTAATTGAGGATTTACAGTTCCACTATAATCCGCACAGATGCTGAAATCCCCATTTGGTTTCCTTACTTGAACAATTGGTGTTGCCCAGTCTGAATAAGGTGTTTTACTAATTATACCCTCCATTTCTAATCTTGTGAGTTCTTTTTCTACACCGGGCAGCAAAGTAAATGGTACAGGTCGGGCTCGCTTGAAAACTGGTTGGGAATTTTCTTTTAAATTTATTTGGCAAATAAAATCTCGAATGGCCTCTACATTATCACTAAAAAGGTTATATTTCGATATCAGGTTATCAATCTCAGATACACTTTTTATTTTGTTAACATTTTTAACTTCAATTATATTCAATTTATCTATCCACTCTCGACCCATGTTCGATGAATAATCCTCTTTGACAACGTAAAGCGTTAAATATGTAACAATATTGCTGTAAGCAACTTTTAATTTTGCTATACCTAAAGGCCTGATGAGGTTTTTGTTGTATGATTTAAAAACGGTGGATGTGGGAAAAAGCTCACCGTTACCGATTCTAGGGATAGTCTTAAAAACTTTTTCGCTTATAATAGTAACGGGGGAACCTGTATCCACTTCCAACTGAACCGGAATATGGGGGGTACAACTTCCTTTCTTACATTGATGCAATAAATGGGTAAAACTTCATCATACGAGTCATCCGGGGAGGCACCTGAGCAATGGTTATCAAGAGAAACTTCTTTTATAACCTTAGAGTTTTTCTTTTTCAAGCAAACTTGAGCAACATGATTTTTTAATTTACAATAAGTACAAACTAGGTCCTTGGATTGGCATGTTTTTGCAGTGTGGTTGAACCCTGCGCACTTAAAGCACTGCATCACTTTCTTAGGCCTACCTGTATTTTTCTGGGGTTCTGGGGAACTATGACTTACTTGATTAACCGACCTAAAAGGATATTGCAAAATTTCATCGGTGCCAGAGGCAGCCCTTTCAATTGCTAAAGCTATTTGAATAGTTCTTTCGAGAGTAATGTCATCTTCCTCAAACAAGCGGTCCAAAATACTTTTAGATCTCAGACCACTGACGAAGATATCTCTCAATATTGTATTAAGTAAAGCCTCGGGGTACCTGCAAGGATTTGCCAACTTCCTTAACTCAGACATGTAAGAACTAATTGACTCGCCTTCATGTTGTTTCCTGTTTAAAAGAGCATGCCTGGCAGGTATAATTAAAGGTTTTGAACTAATATGATCTTTAAGTATTTCTTTTAGTTCTTCAAACGATTTATTTGTGTAAAGATCGGGATATAACAAATTTTTTAGCAATGAAAAATATTTTGGACCAATTAAAGATACAAAACAAGCAACTTTTTTATTATCAGGGACTCCTTGTACTTCAAAAAAAGCTGTTAACCTTTCAATGTAAGTTTCGAAAGTTTCTAAACTCTCTTCATATTTCTCAAAAGTGATACCTGATATTCCACGTAGATGAGGCCTCCTTTTGATGAGGACTCCCAGAAGCTCATGGACGGCCTTAGTAAGGGCAGTAATCTCGTCAGACATTGTGCACGAAGATCCAAATACCGACTGCGCCAAATGTTAAGTCGCTATGTACCTAAGTATATGTAGGGTAGGTTAAATGATGGTCAGGATTTTCAGTTTACAATGATTTTATTATGGTAAGCCAACGTTGGAGTATCCACCTGGACTCAGTAGCCCTGATGAAGATCCACAAGTTGGATCGAAACGTTGGCTTACCATAATAAAATCATTGTAAACTGAAAATCCTGACCATCATTTAACCTATCGTAATTGAAGAACAGTTGACCATCACTCATCTCTACTAAGTATATGTAGTTAATTAACTTAGTATTAAAAGTAGAATGAACACAACAAAGTTGATAGGTCTGCTTATTACAAAGCAATTACAACAACTGTTTATTTTTAACATTACAATATGTTTTTTCCTTTTAAATATCGATTGTACATTAAGACCGATTGTACATATGTATATAACAGTACCAACCCATTTTCCTGGTTTGTACTCAACATATTTGAATAGGTTTTTTTTTTTTTTGTTTTTTTTTTGTCGGTACCCCTACCTGGCCATGTGTGGCATACGGGGGGTTACTTTACAGGTGTAACCAACCTATCCTAACCATGGTGGGTAGGTCGAGATTTATTAAGGTCGAGAGTGGGCTCAACGAGTTTTATAAGTTGACTGAATATTTTTCTTTTTTTCTCCTCTATATGTTTTCTTTATTTTTATCATATCTCATATTTAGTCATTTCTTATTTTTAGGCGGAACGAGAGATAGTTAATTTCTCCATATAAACAAATACAAAGGTACTTTATAGGAAACAAATAATGCCCCTTCCCCATTTAAGCCCCCTCAGAACATTTTAATAATGATAAAACTTACCTGATATTAAAGAACAACTAATTTTCATTAAACATGACGAATTTGATAAAAATCGTTAAAGCCGTTTTTGAGATAATCGATAAAAAAGGTAAAAATTGAAAAAAAATTATGAAATAAAGAGCCACATCCGTTTGACCAATTTCGATGAAATATCACATCTTTGACATATACATACATCAAATACCCAGTTTGATCAAAATCGTTAAAACCGTTTTAGAGTAAAATAAAAAACATGTGAAAATGATACAAAATTTATTAAGTAAAGCCCCCCCTCAGGTTGATAAATTTTGATGTAATGTTGGCTATCGCATCTTTGGCATATACATACATCAAATACCCAGTTTGATCAAAATCGTTAAAACCGTTTTTGAGTAAATAAAAAAAAAACAAGTGAAAATGATACAAAATTTGCTAAGTAAAGTCCCTCCTCCGGTTGATCAATTTTGATGAAATTTTTACAGACATATTTCGGGCATATATATAGATCAAATACTCAGTTTAATCAAAATCGTTAGAGCCGTTTTAGAGAAAATCGAAAAAAACTTAAAAAATTATTAACTAAAGTACCCCCTCCCTTTGAGCAAATTTGATGAAATTTTTGCTGTCACATCGCGGGCATATGCATACTATAAATACCCAATTTCAGGTTCGCACGGTTTTTAGTTTTTGAGCTAGTCTGTTCACATACACACACACACACACACACACACACACACACACACACACACACACAGACCATTTCGCGGGACTTGGTTATTTCGACTCAGGGGGTCCCAAAACGTGTATTTCCGTTGAAAACCGGATAGGTCTGCTTATTACAAAGCAATTACAACAACTGTTTATTTTTAACATTACAATATGTTTTTTCCTTTTAAATATCGATTGTACATTAAGACCGATTGTACATATGTATATAACAGTACCAACCCATTTTCCTGGTTTGTACTCAACATATTTGAATAGGTTTTTTTTTTTTTGTTTTTTTTTTTGTCGGTACCCCTACCTGGCCATGTGTGGCATACGGGGGGTTACTTTACAGGTGTAACCAACCTATCCTAACCATGGTGGGTAGGTCGAGATTTATTCCGCGGGGCTTCCACGAAATAAAAGTCAACCATCCCAGGGCGGATTCGAACCGCTACCGTTCGGCTCGAGCGTGTTAAAGCGGGCCGCGCTCCAACACGCTCGGCTATCCCCGGCCCTGTATTTGAATAGGTGTTAAGTATATTAACTTCGGATAGGTTCATTGAAAGGGATCAATAAATTTACTTGTGATGGTTGTTGGAGATGACTATAGTTTCCCTGCACCGCCTTTGTGGAGTGCAAGTGCCAAGTTGCCGTCTTATGAGGTAATCGCAAGCTTGGCATTCGTCTATTGTCCTTCATCATGCTATATTTATCTCATTTCTAGGCTGTCTGTTGCAGGCTGGCTTATCGTTCCTGCCTCAAATGGAATTTTTTTAGCTTGTATTCTCCTTCCTTTGCGAGGAGATAAAAATACAAAGACCTTACGAAACATTCATTCTACGGCATTATTGGCTGGTAGCCACATCCATGAATTCTCTAGTTTTTATCCCTCAAGCGGTTTCATAAATTATTGAAATCTGGTCCTCAAGTTTCTTCAATTCAAGTTTCTTCTCTGTCACTCTCCCACCCTCTCTCTCTCTCTCTCTCTCTCTCTCTCTCTCTCTCTCACTCTCTCTCTCTCTCTCTCTCTCTCTCTCTCATTTTTAATATTTAATTTTTGCTCCTTCTCCTATAAATGATTTTCGTACCACAAATCAACTACCAATTGGCAATCAAATATCAGTGGTTCTATCCATTTTTTAAACTTTATTTGATACGTTTGTCAGTTAATAACCGAGCGGGCAGGACTGCTCCTACATCGCACAGTTTGGTCACAACTGTTGCACAACAAACCTGAAAACAAATTAATAACTATTTTTATTATTCAAGTTTGAGGTATGAGTAGAAAATAAAGAATAGCGTTGGTAATTTAAAGATAGATAGTTCTTCCAGACAAAATAGTCGCACTGCGATAATTCGAGGGGTGGGCGCAACTCAAAAAAATAATTTCTGAGTAAACCACCTAAGACGAGATGCAAACGTGGCAACCTTTTTTTTTTTCTTCTAGTCCCACCTAGTGGAGGTTTAGAAGTGACTCTAGTATTTTTACTGGATTTTGGTTGAATGTGGCGTACAAGGGGCAAAACTCGAAAAAAAGGTTTTTTTCAGTTTATCCCATTATGAACTCCTCCACAAGATGTCCATATGTATACAAGGGGCTCTTTTTTTTTAGCCCCAGTGGCTAGAAGGTAAACTGTTGGGCAGGGATGGCCGAGCGTGTTGGGGCGCGACCCGCTTTAGCACGCTCAAGCCGAACAGCGGCTGTTCAATTCCGCCCTGGGAGAGTTGACTTTTATTTCGTGGAGGCCCCTAAGGAATAAATCTCGACCTAACCACCATGGTTATAATAGGTTAGTTACACCTCTAGAGTAACCGCGGAAGCCTCACATGGCTACGTTATTTGGACCCAAGGGATTGATAAATGACATGACACTTGATGAAATGTTTGTGATAGGGTGACTAGGTTATTTGGACCCAAGGGATCCCAAAATGTGTATTTCCGTTAAAACTGAAATTCGAAATTTTTCATGATCGCAATACATTCCCTTACTATATATTACATATAATCTCGGAATAAACCTAACCTGGAACAATCTATTAAAACATAAATCTATTACCTTTATCAACCAAATATGCGGTGTTTGATTCGGCTTAATTATGCAGTTCTTTAGCAAATCACAAAGTATCCCACAACACCTAATCAAAACACACTCAGGGAGTTTTCATGTCTGGTTGTAGCCAGCTCACTAATTTTCACTACTTTTTGGCAACACTGACTCCCCAAGTCAGGTTTCTATTAGGTTACACCTGTGACAGTAGGTGCTGTTACAACATGTATAGAATATTATTTCAAATAAGAGCCTAGTTTAAATTATTAAAATGTATTTACTTTACTAAAAGTTGATATCAGGGTGGGCCGCAGCAAAGCGTTTCAGCGCTTAGCTAGTAATTTAATTGAAATACAAATAAAAAAGGAAAAGGAAGAAAAATTACCTACACTTTTGAGAATGTAATGTAATGAAAATCCTGACCATCATTTAACCTATCGTAATTGAAGAACAGTTGACCATCACTCATCTCTACTAAGTATATGTAGTTAATTAACTTAGTATTAAAAGTAGAATGAACACAACAAAGTTGATAGGTCTGCTTATTACAAAGCAATTACAACAACTGTTTATTTTTAACATTACAATATGTTTTTTCCTTTTAAATATCGATTGTACATTAAGACCGATTGTACATATGTATATAACAGTACCAACCCATTTTCCTGGTTTGTACTCAACATATTTGAATAGGTTTTTTTTTTTTTTGTTTTTTTTTTGTCGGTACCCCTACCTGGCCATGTGTGGCATACGGGGGGTTACTTTACAGGTGTAACCAACCTATCCTAACCATGGTGGGTAGGTCGAGATTTATTAAGGTCGAGAGTGGGCTCAACGAGTTTTATAAGTTGACTGAATATTTTTCTTTTTTTCTCCTCTATATGTTTTCTTTATTTTTATCATATCTCATATTTAGTCATTTCTTATTTTTAGGCGGAACGAGAGATAGTTAATTTCTCCATATAAACAAATACAAAGGTACTTTATAGGAAACAAATAATGCCCCTTCCCCATTTAAGCCCCCTCAGAACATTTTAATAATGATAAAACTTACCTGATATTAAAGAACAACTAATTTTCATTAAACATGACGAATTTGATAAAAATCGTTAAAGCCGTTTTTGAGATAATCGATAAAAAAGGTAAAAATTGAAAAAAAATTATGAAATAAAGAGCCACATCCGTTTGACCAATTTCGATGAAATATCACATCTTTGACATATACATACATCAAATACCCAGTTTGATCAAAATCGTTAAAACCGTTTTAGAGTAAAATAAAAAACATGTGAAAATGATACAAAATTTATTAAGTAAAGCCCCCCCTCAGGTTGATAAATTTTGATGTAATGTTGGCTATCGCATCTTTGGCATATACATACATCAAATACCCAGTTTGATCAAAATCGTTAAAACCGTTTTTGAGTAAATAAAAAAAAAACAAGTGAAAATGATACAAAATTTGCTAAGTAAAGTCCCTCCTCCGGTTGATCAATTTTGATGAAATTTTTACAGACATATTTCGGGCATATATATAGATCAAATACTCAGTTTAATCAAAATCGTTAGAGCCGTTTTAGAGAAAATCGAAAAAAACTTAAAAAATTATTAACTAAAGTACCCCCTCCCTTTGAGCAAATTTGATGAAATTTTTGCTGTCACATCGCGGGCATATGCATACTCTAAATACCCAATTTCAGGTTCGC
The DNA here is from genome assembly GCA_911387785.2 of Aelia acuminata. NCBI lineage: Eukaryota > Metazoa > Arthropoda > Insecta > Hemiptera > Pentatomidae > Aelia > Aelia acuminata. The sequence goes on along the minus strand of OU426978.1, from coordinate 107,480,186 downwards.
ACGGTTTTTAGTTTTTGAGCTAGTCTGTTCACATACACACACACACACACACACACACACACACACACACACAGACCATTGCGCGGGACTTGGTTATTTCGACTCAGGGGGTCCCAAAACGTGTATTTCCGTTGAAAACCGGAAGTCGAAATTTTTCACGATCGCAATACTTCCACTTACTATATATTTCATATATAGGTAAGTGAAAGTAAAAAAGGGTTAGGTTCTTCGATCGTTGTAGTTTGTTCGTTGTTCTCTTGTTTTAAATACACTGGCTCCAACAGCTGGCTTAAATATCATATGGTTCTTATAACCATCTTGAAATTGCAGGCTTTGGAACATGAACTTAATTCATTTTTCCGCTAAATTGGCTAAATTGACAAAAGGTTTTGGCAAAAAAACAACCGATTTTAACTGTGAGGACCTCAGTCGACGCGAAATTTAATGCCCTTTTATTTTAGAAAAAACACAATTTCTTCTGCGATAAATAGTTTACGAGTTATTAGCGAAAAATTGAAAAAAATTCGAAAATGTCGATTTTGTTTGCCTATAAAATTTGATGGCGACCGATCTGAGGTGGCAGTCGTTCACATTTATTGTCTATGAAATGAGTACTTTCTGCCTAGCTTATATGATAAAAAAATTGGCACTTTTTTGGCCCTCATCTCCCGGATTATTTAGTTTCCATGGAAACAAATAATTTCCATGAAAACAAATAATTTCCATTATGCTCCAAAACACGTTGACCTCTCTTTTCAGGAATAGAACGCCATTACTTATTACCAATGGTTCATCATTGAATGCGAACAGCGAATGCGTGGGCTCAATGCATCTTATGAGTTGTCGAAATATTTTTCTTTTTTTCTCTTTTATATGTTTACTTGATTTTTTTTTTAATTTCTTAGTTAGCCATTTCTTATTTTTAGGTATAACAAGAGACAGTTCATTTCTCCATATAAAAAAAAAAACTAAGATATTTTATAGGAAAACAAAAAAGTCACGTTCCCTATTTAAGCCCTCTCATAACATTTTTATGATGATAACTTACCTGATATTAAAGAATACTTGATTCTCATTGAACCTGACAAGTTTGATCAAAACCGTTAAAGAGTTTGAGAAAATTGAAAAAAAAAACACATACCTAAAAATGAGACATTTATTATTAAATAAATTACCCCCTCCGTTTGACGAATTTCGAGTTTGAAAAAGGAGAAGTTACTCAACTTGGTAAGGATGTGCCTCTTTTTTTATTTTGTAATATAAAGAAATTTTGTAACTGTAGGACAGGAATATCATTTATATAAAATTCTCGTGTCACAAAGTTAGTTACCATACTCCTCCGAAACGGCTTGACCGATTTTTATGAAATTTTATTTGCATATTCAGTAGGTTTGAGATTCGACTACTATCTATTTTTTATACCCCTAAGTGATAAGGGTTGTCCACCCCTAACTTTTTTTTGTTGTTTTTTTGGACAAAGTCCTGGAGGTTGAATACCTGAGATCTCCAGGACTTTGGGCCACTTAAAAAGATATGACAGCCTAATAACTGAGGCTGTGGACTCTATTCGCCAGCGAATTAAAATAATTAATTCTGATTGTAGTTCGCACGATTAGTTAATTTAGTGATTTACATAACCTCAAAAGTACTACTTGTCACAACGGCTATTGTGTTGTAAGTGTAATTTATTCTTATTTATTTATTATAAAATCAATATTTTTTTTTTATATCGAAAATGTTGTAAATGGTAAAAATGTGGTAAATGTGTGTGCCAACTTACAACTTTCACTTACGAACTTACTTAGATTAGAAATCGACGTGTTTCGATAATATGTATGGTAAACGCCAATCCTCAACTCACATATTTTTCCACATTTAAGTATATATGTACTTATATTTGCATATCTCCATAAGTTATAGAGTATCTGTATTGCAAAATTTGGTAGTTCTCAGCACTTTTCGATTCATTATTGCTAATTTATTTATGAAGGGACTAATTTCATCACTAGTCGAGTTTTTTTTACTGCTTGCTTGTTTTTTACTACGAGTTGCTTTTTGCAAATACATCATGAAGGTGAATCGATAGGTGTATTTACGTCTCTTATGCCTTTCTGGAAATCAAGAACGATTACTGTTCCTCTAAAATCGCTTTATATTGTTTTCAAAAATTTATTATAGAACAAAAGTTTCTAGACTAAAATATAACTATGTTAATTATAGACTATTATCTTATACCATATTTTTACACACCTGCGATGCTTCAAAAATTTGAGCATCGCGTATTTACTCTCTTAAGTAAAATTGATCTTTTTATTAATAAATAAAAGTTTTTATTTTCATATACGGTTAATAAAATTTTGGCTGTCACATTTATATACATCAAATACCAAGTTTGATCAAAATCGTTAAAGCCGTTTTTGAGTAAAAAAAACACGTGAAAATGGGACAAAATTTATTTAGTAAAGTGTCCCCTCCAATTTATCAATTTTGACTGCCACATCGCGGGCATATAAATACAACCAATACCGAGTTTGATCAAAATCGTTAAAGCCGTTTGTGAGTAAATAAAAAAAAACACGTGATAATGAGACAACATTTATTAAGTAACCGGAAGTCGAATTTTTTCACGATCGCAATACTTTCCTTACTATATATTTCCTATATAGGGAAGTGAAAGTAAAAAAAAAAAAGAAATCGGTGAAAGTTAGATTTTTATTACAATTGGGCAAATTTTTTGCATTCACTTATAAGAGCTCTAACCACAGAATTTTTTTCACCATTTCTAATAATTATATTTTCGATATAATTGAGAGAAATTTTTTTTTCGATTTCGTAAGACAGTCTAATATTTACATGTACATGTATGTGTTTGTGTGTACTTATTAAAGTAGATCTAGAAGCATGCGAAATAGAAGAGCCCGAAGAACCGCAAACAAAATACTGATGCGCGTGTGAGCATGGCGCAATTGCGTCAAAAACAATCAGAAGATACACGAGCTGAAGGCAATGAAGTAATAAGATTAGAACAACACCATTTCACAGTCAATAGACGCAGAACAAATGACCTAATGACTACAGGTAGATCGAGCATTTACATCAAATTCATTACTGCGTCTAGCATTCCAGTATGAGCCCGATATTGAATATTATGCTTATTCAAAAGTTGTATTTGACGCTATGGACAAGGAATGCATGTCATGCTCTCAAATTTAAAAATGAGCCAGCCGGAATATGCAACTACCTGCCAGGCAGAGATGGGCAAATTGTATATCGGATACTGTAACTGTGAAAAGTACTCATGAGAGCAGATACAGATAGTATCCGTATCCGTCCAATAGTTTCCTATGGGTCCGAGTACTTCTCGTATCCGTCAGCAACGGATACAGTGACTACTCGTCGGTATTCAGTTTACTTTTTACGGATACTATTTCGGATACTTCTACTTCTGGGGCTGGGAATGTTTATAATTCTATTATTAAAATATTCTATTAAAATTATAAAAAAATTATTAGTATTAAGCCGTCACATTGTATCGTTTCAAAATGAGGGTCCAAATTACAAAGCGTTAATACTGAAAAAAGTAATAATTTATAAAAAAAGATAGGAATATTTCATTGTAAAATTATTTTCTTTTTTTATCTTTTCGGATTTTTAAAATTATAAACTACTGTGGTGATAATAGTGGCTTTAGAATTGGAAAATACTACCGATTTTAAAATTCGATGCTGGGAGGGGGACATTTTTTTAACTTTCCGTTTTCTTCCAGAAGAGTCTTTATGGTAACGTGGGAGCAGATTTTGAAAATAGTTACATTTTAAAATTTGGTTGGGGAGGGAGTTAATACGATTTTTTTTTATAACATCTGATTAATTTGTCATGAGTGTCTGTCTATCTCTATGTTTACGCGTACGTAGATTTTGAGAAAGTATTAAGGTTTTACGGATACTTCTACTTCTGATGTTAGGAATATTCAAAATGTTGTTATTAAACTTTTTTATTATTATTAAGCCGTCAACATTTTATGTTTTCGAAATAAGGATCCATTATTGTTTCTAAAATCGAAAATTTTAAACATAGTCATAATTTTAAAATTGAAATTATTTAAAATTATTAATATTCCCAAACGGAAATTTTTTTTTTTTATTTCTTCACAGTAAAGAAGCATAATTATGTTTAGGCTGGCCTAACTTTTGAAAATAGAAATAATTTTAAAATTTTGATATTGTGGGGGGGGGGGGGGGTTCCACCTTAAAGAGAAAATCGTAACTTCTAAAATTAATTAGAATAGAATTGATATTTTTGTAAATATACACTAAATGAGGGGTCATACGGGTATGGATGGTATCAATTTTAAAATTCGATGCAGCGAGGGAGGATTTCTTCGGGAAGAGCGTTTAAGATAACGGGGAACAGATTTCGAAAATAGTTACAATTTTAAAATTTGGTGGGGGCTTACTCCGCAATTTTTTTTAACTTCTGATTAATTCGTTGCGAGGGTCTATATTAGTTGCACATAAATTTTATTATAATACGTTTATAATCAAAATATAAAGAAACACACAATAAGAGTAGATATGAATTAAAACATTCCTATCTAAAATGGAGACGCTATAAATCAAAAAGAATTAGAACAGTTTATTTGAGATAATAAAATATAATTATTAGATAGATTACAGACATAGATTACAGTATTATTTTTCCCAGATTGATGAATATGGATTTTGAGAGGAATCGTTTATCATGGTAGGTACAGTAGCTAATGCGGAGGGGTTCTCAAAATCAAAGGAATGGTTATAGTATACAAAGGAGCAAGATGCAAAAAATCTCACCCATAGAACATTCACATAAAAATTTCAGCATACTTAGAAACAACAAAGTTAAGTGCGAAACCGACCGTCTGGCAGCGATAAAATTCTTACTGATGCCTTAAAAATTAATTTGATTAATTAATTTTTTCATAAAATTTCACCCATAAAACATACAGCTGGAATATGGCTTAATCGTTAGGTTTTTATTTCTATAGAAAGGGAAAAATTGTCTAGCAGCGATAAAACTCTTACTAGTGCCTGCCAGACGCGCGCGAGCTGTGCGCGAGAATCACAAAAACTCACCCATAAAACATACGATTCATTCTTGTGCCAATTAATTCAAAAAGTTTCCTAAACACGAAATTCGGTCGTCTGGATGGTTAAAAATTGTTACTAATACCCGCCAGACGCGTTTATAAGTCAAAAAATCGTTCCGATCCAGGTGAATATTTGCGTTATTTTTCCATTTAATTTTTATTTATGAGCATTTCTAAATATTCGAAGAAATTATTTTTAGGGGCCTAACATTCACATTTAGCAAAAATAATTATTACTATCGATGCTTATTATTTATATCGGACTTTAAAAGCATACATACTACCAAGCATTATTTCTTGGGACGACGAGGACTTATTGTCCAGTCCATGTATTTTTTTTGCCCCAAAAAAACTTCCTGTATGATCATTGATTAGTCAATGTGAATATATAAATGTAATGTTTTAAGCAAATTCTTTGTAGTATTAAAGTCACCTTTTAAAAGTTTATTTTTTATTGATTCGCTAGATTTTTCTAGAATTTATGTTTAAAGTGTTTAATTATAAGTACTTCTTTGAGTGGATTTAATGTAAAAATTTTGATTCTGCCATAAAAAGAAATATTGTTCTAAAAATATTAAAAAACAAAAACAAACTATTTTATTATGAAATATGAAAAACCGGAATCATTTAAATAATGCCCAGGTCTGCTTGTGTGTACTCTCACATTTAACTTATTATTGAGTCCAGATATGAACAATTTGTATACTGTACGATCTATTGTATAATGCTAGTTTTACAATTTCTTATCTTAATTTTACACTTGGTCGTTGTGTACCCTTTCACTTCAAAAGGGTTGGGTTTCCCCGCAGTAAACCCTTTGAAGTCGGCAAATTAACCTCTCCTACCTCTATCCTCATAATTTTGCCCTAGTCTTTGCAATACTCTTTACTCAGAAATGAAAATAGGAGTTTTTTTATTTATTTTTTTTTCCTAATCAACTACTTATTGAAATATTCATTTTTAATTTCACTATCTTTTATATGATTATCTTTATAAAGTACCCATCAGTAGGGAGTAAATGGCGGTTCTGGCTCACTTTGGAGGCAACTCCCCTGGCGTTGTGGGGTTCCGACGTACCCCAGGTAAAAACAGCTAAACATCGCATGGCATGACCTTGAGCGTGCCGTAGTAGGGTGTGTGTGTGACCTTGAGGTCATTGTCCGTTCTAGTATAGTGTGTTGTACTAGGACGTGGGGTGTCCTTGGGCGGTTGGTGGTAACCTCCCAGACTGTTACCCTGTAGGTGTAAGGTTATGTAAGGTTAACAGCAGAGATGTTGGTGTCGGTTTCACCATAACTTCTCCTAGAATTGATTGAAGGACATCCGTGGTTAATCAGCAGCATTGAATAACATCGCGTGAATTTATTATTAATTGAAGGCTATATTCCGAACCGCTACTACCTTATACGAACGAAAGTCGAACGTTGCGGTAAATCAGAACAGACGATTAACGAAGAAATTATTTTATTTATATATATATATATATATATATATATATATATATATATATATATAAAATATTTATTTATTTTTGTAATTTTTTTTAAAAGAAAAAAATTATTTTATTTTCATTTTGTTTAAGATATTTCTTTTGTCTTACAGTTCCAGCATCCCAACAGTTTGTTACTTTTTTTAATACAATAGATGTAAGTTTATGTTATTTTTACAAAACAGTAGGTTACAACGAGGTAAGGTTATGTTCCTCTTTCAAAACATTAGGTTACAATGAGGTAATTAGTACATGTTATCAACAGTAAGATTTTTCTTTCTGTCCAATTTGGGCAATCATTGGTTATTATTGACACAGAACCAATTCATATCAACCTCTCGGTTCCTCTCTAAGCTTTTTACAAGGGTTCATAAATAAATCAGAATAGAATTGAATAAAATGTTTTTATTTATAATATTATATACATAATTTTCAAGACAATATTACATACACAATTTTTAAGACAATATTATATACATAATTTGTAAGACAGATTGTTCAGTAAAAATTATTATGATTATAAATTACATTATACATATACATTTTGGTTACTCATTGGTTCTAACAAACTAGCAATTTATCCCTACGTTCAAGTTCCTATTCAAGCTTTTTACAAAGGTTCATGCATACATCAGAATAGAGTAGACTAAAATGATGTTTTTATTTATAATATTATATACATTCTTTTTAGAACAGATTGTTTTTTTGTTTGGTTTTTTCTTTATTTATTTTTTTATTTTATTGCAAAGTTAAAAGTAAACACAAAAGCATAATAAAACATAAGCATAAAACATAAATGATAGTAAACATAATAACATAAATAATAATATACATAAATAAATAAAACATAAAACAAAAAGCCGAACATTTCTCCTATTAGATAATTTGATAACATAACTGGTAATTACACTTAAAATTAAACTCTTTTACTAACCGTATTCTATATACCCATCCTAATTTGCTAAATTCTATTAGTTCGTTGCAGTTCTTCCTGTTTAAATATTCTGTTAATTCTTTACTATTTAATTGATTTTTACTTACATCAGCAGCCAGACCAAACGTTTACACTCCTAATCACAGGCTTACGAGCGTTTATAACCACGCCAGAGGTCACTCATTCATTTAATTAATCAACAACACAATTTTTTAAAATTTATTTTATCTTATAATGGCCATGAGCCAAGGTGGATACTCCATCATCAAGGATGTGTCTTTTATCATCGAAAGGTGACAGTGATATTTTGTTTGTTTTAATAGTAAACAGATTATGGTTGAACGATCTGAAGTTTGTAACATCATGTTTAAATTGAATGTTATTTTTTAAGCAGGTAACATAATCTTCAAATTTAATTTTATTTTTAACAACAGGTTTACTAATTCCTTTTATTCTTTTAATAATTTTGCTTTTAATGTCTATTGCATACATTTTAGACCTCAAAGCTACAAATTTATTAATTATTTCACCATTAGCCTCATCTTTAAACTTACCCATTACTTTCTTATTCTTAACATTATATAATTTATGGTTTGGGGGATAATCTGAAGTATCTAAGTAATCATTCATACTTGCCATATCTTCGTAGAGGTCTTCAGTACATATAGAATAAACGAACGAGTCAGTATCCATATACATTAGCTTAATATTTTGTCCATATTTTTCCAACATTATGTCATAATGATATTTATACATAATGTTTTTTGATATATCTAATATTGACATTCCCAGGTATATCGGTTTATCAAATTTTATTTTAGTCTTTTCCATATGAACGAGAGCCAAATTCTCAGAATAAATTGTACGGTCCTTAAAATTTGGTTTAGATATTAATTTTTCTAGCTTTTTAGGGTCTGTAATTAAACGCATATCAACTCTTTTTCTTATTGACTCCATCGTTTTACCAAAAACTGCGTTGTTGTAAAGCTTATACTGATCTTTTTCAAAATCATTTAAAGCTTTCTTTCTTAAACTGGTGTTATACTCTATGTAAGATTGTAACCATGAGGACTGATTGAATTTTAATGCTCTGTTGACTTTTACAAGCTCTATACCGTGTGACAATGCTTGAAGAAGGGTGGTATAATGAACAACATAGTTTTTTCTTTCATCGAAGTGTGCTATTAATTTGTCGTATTTTCCACAGTGTTTAGACTCGGGGAGGAACGGTAGATCATTATGTTTATCGTGCAAGTACTTAGGGTAATTAATATCAACGTCCAGAATGTAGCCTATGTCATCTGTAGGGTATAGATTGTTTAAATTGATACTTTCGGGATCGACCCACTCAAAGTTACCGGTAGGAAGAGGCTGACTCATTGCACAACCATATAAGTTATTGCAATCCTGGTATGCAATGTAGGTAGTTGGTTTATTTTGGTTGTATCCATCTAAGTACTTGTTATTTGCCTCGTGGAATCTATGAGATGCTTGCACCAATCCTCCTCTTATCCCTTTCTCGATCATTAGAATCATTTCATAATCGGTCAATAATTCTAATTTAACACCTGTAAACCTTAGCATTGCATCCCACGTCATCCCAGGAACCGTATAGTAGTGACATGGATCTAATTTGTGAGATCCCATCGTAACATTCCTAAATTCTTCGAATACTTCAGCTAGTAAAATTACGTCAGACTTCAAGTATATGTCTGCGTAATCACCCAAAGTTTTGCATTCAAATATATTCCATACATCTTTAGCATGGGCATACTCCTCTTCTGTAACTGAGGAATCTTTTAGTGAACGATGAAATTCATCTATTGGAGGAAGGGTTGTATCTTCTAACATTTTGGGGGACGTGACATACTCATAGGGGAAAATGCCTTTTCTAGTGAGTAAAGAAACTCGATCGTTAGGTATTAAACTATTTAATATGTTAAACGAAGGTAAGTTAGCTACCAGGTTTTCTAGACTAGAAGGCATAAATCTGAAGGAATCTAAAAATCTTATACTAAATTTCTCATCTACGAATTTTGAAAATGAAATATAATTTTCTGCAGTATTTGCGATTACGTTAATCCTTTTATTATCATATCCCAGCTCCCGAACGAAGAAGTGGGCATCGTAACCTGACAAATTATGTAGAATTACTGGAAGAAAATCAGGGTTCTTGTAACGAAGATTACAACTTTGGTGGGCTGCACCTCTGAAAAGGCCTGTAATGTGACAATGATCCTTTACTTTGATATCTTCTAAACTGAAGAATTCTCCACACATGTAACAGTTTTGAGCAGTCTTGTAGCTAACTTCTTCTTGAGGAGAGAGTGGTCTCATTGGTGTGTTTTTATTATATACCTTGTACACTTTTTCAGCTATCTTCTTCATGTCAAATACAAACTTATTTGCTGCATTTTCACCTCTATACAAAATTGGTTCATCAGGTATACCATCTTCTACTCCGTTCAAAAATTTAGCTCTTCTTACATAAAAACAGTACGAGTAGGGAATGTGGCAATGTAATATTTTCGATGAAAGACTTTCTTCATTTGTAGGCTTCAAATAACATTCAAAGTCTGCGTAGACTACGTAGAGTACACGTTGACATCTCTCTACATTTTCAAACTGTACGTACGGTTTCTTCTCCGGAAGTATAATCATAGCAGGTTTGTTAGTATTACATAGTTGTTTGTGAAGTATGAGTTTTTCACTAGAATAAAAATGTGTTAAACATCGCTTACATACATGAATCTTATGTTCATGCTTTGTGATTTGACATCTTACTTGTTTTTCAAAGTTAGATATGTAGGTGTAATGTGACATTCCCTCTTTTTCTAGAAGCAGTAAATCCCGGTGGTCCTCTAGTTCTTCTTTAACTATTTTTAGAGGATAAACGTTAAGCTTATCATCGAGGGCAAACACATTAATTGAAATATCATTATTTTTTTCAAATCTCGACATATCCGAAAGTGGCGTAGGGAAATTAATCTTAGAAAAGTCATACTTTCCCTCCAATGATGCATATTTTGTAACTCTGATAGGATTCTTAGATACAAATTTTGATAGAATAGCATAAACGAAGCATTTGCTATCATTGTTTTGCACGTTAATGCATGCTTTTCTATTTCTTATTTCTTCAGGTAACGGGATATAGCTGCTCCCTCTTAGTGGGTTGTACTTGTTTATCTTCAATCGCAACCCGTTAACAGCAAAGAGTGTCCATCCGGTTCCCACAAGTTGACTTTCGCTTAATTTGTTTTCCAGTTCTTCAAATAGGTTCTTCACTTTTTCTTCTATGTCTGTATCTACAAACACAGTTACATTTTTTGACTGGAAAGTCCCGTCTTTCAAACCTCCAGCTTGGTTGACCAGTTGTAATTCCGAGACCACATTTACTTTGAGGGATCTTTCGTTGTCGAGAGAACTTCTTATTTTATGAATGACTTTTTCTTTTATAGCATTCAAGAAGGACGGTAAGTCATGGTTCTCATCACATCTCAGAAAATATGACTTGATTCTCCTTTCAAAGGCTGTTTCGTATTCCACAATCCCTTCTTCATCCGGCACAATAGCTAATAAATCAGAAGTTTTAGCTTCACGTTTCTGTTTCTTATTAGGAGGTTCGCTTCCTCTACAATACTCTTCATGTCGCTTCAGGTTATGGGGATTGGTAAAGATCACACAATATTGTTTACATGAGGCAGAAAACTTATAGTTCTTCTTCACGTGTTTTAACATATTATCTTAACGTGTGAACTCCTTGGAGCAAAATTTACAAACCAAGGATTCCATTATAAAACCCAGCTATAACAATATAAATTGTACTTGTAGTGCTAGACAGTAGATTATACACATCATTTTAAAGCTAGCTCTGCTAGAAACAACATTACTGAAATAAGTTTCTTAATAATTAACATATTCAATTGATAATTTTGAACCTCAATCACTGTTATATTTGGAAATATTTAAAAGGCTGACAACATTTTCTAAAATTTAGGAAAGAAGAAAGGGAGCTAACCCAACATTTCGAAGGCAACCCTGTTAGATATAACATCAAGAGAAGTGTATAATCTACTGTCTAGCACTACAAGTACAATTTATATTGTTATAGCTGGGTTTTATAATGGAATCCTTGGTTTGTAAATTTTGCTCCAAGGAGTTCACACGTTAAGATAATATGTTAAAACACGTGAAGAAGAACTATAAGTTTTCTGCCTCATGTAAACAATATTGTGTGATCTTTACCAATCCCCATAACCTGAAGCGACATGAAGAGTATTGTAGAGGAAGCGAACCTCCTAATAAGAAACAGAAACGTGAAGCTAAAACTTCTGATTTATTAGCTATTGTGCCGGATGAAGAAGGGATTGTGGAATACGAAACAGCCTTTGAAAGGAGAATCAAGTCATATTTTCTGAGATGTGATGAGAACCATGACTTACCGTCCTTCTTGAATGCTATAAAAGAAAAAGTCATTCATAAAATAAGAAGTTCTCTCGACAACGAAAGATCCCTCAAAGTAAATGTGGTCTCGGAATTACAACTGGTCAACCAAGCTGGAGGTTTGAAAGACGGGACTTTCCAGTCAAAAAATGTAACTGTGTTTGTAGATACAGACATAGAAGAAAAAGTGAAGAACCTATTTGAAGAACTGGAAAACAAATTAAGCGAAAGTCAACTTGTGGGAACCGGATGGACACTCTTTGCTGTTAACGGGTTGCGATTGAAGATAAACAAGTACAACCCACTAAGAGGGAGCAGCTATATCCCGTTACCTGAAGAAATAAGAAATAGAAAAGCATGCATTAACGTGCAAAACAATGATAGCAAATGCTTCGTTTATGCTATTCTATCAAAATTTGTATCTAAGAATCCTATCAGAGTTACAAAATATGCATCATTGGAGGGAAAGTATGACTTTTCTAAGATTAATTTCCCTACGCCACTTTCGGATATGTCGAGATTTGAAAAAAATAATGATATTTCAATTAATGTGTTTGCCCTCGATGATAAGCTTAACGTTTATCCTCTAAAAATAGTTAAAGAAGAACTAGAGGACCACCGGGATTTACTGCTTCTAGAAAAAGAGGGAATGTCACATTACACCTACATATCTAACTTTGAAAAACAAGTAAGATGTCAAATCACAAAGCATGAACATAAGATTCATGTATGTAAGCGATGTTTAACACATTTTTATTCTAGTGAAAAACTCATACTTCACAAACAACTATGTAATACTAACAAACCTGCTATGATTATACTTCCGGAGAAGAAACCGTACGTACAGTTTGAAAATGTAGAGAGATGTCAACGTGTACTCTACGTAGTCTACGCAGACTTTGAATGTTATTTGAAGCCTACAAATGAAGAAAGTCTTTCATCGAAAATATTACATTGCCACATTCCCTACTCGTACTGTTTTTATGTAAGAAGAGCTAAATTTTTGAACGGAGTAGAAGATGGTATACCTGATGAACCAATTTTGTATAGAGGTGAAAATGCAGCAAATAAGTTTGTATTTGACATGAAGAAGATAGCTGAAAAAGTGTACAAGGTATATAATAAAAACACACCAATGAGACCACTCTCTCCTCAAGAAGAAGTTAGCTACAAGACTGCTCAAAACTGTTACATGTGTGGAGAATTCTTCAGTTTAGAAGATATCAAAGTAAAGGATCATTGTCACATTACAGGCCTTTTCAGAGGTGCAGCCCACCAAAGTTGTAATCTTCGTTACAAGAACCCTGATTTTCTTCCAGTAATTCTACATAATTTGTCAGGTTACGATGCCCACTTCTTCGTTCGGGAGCTGGGATATGATAATAAAAGGATTAACGTAATCGCAAATACTGCAGAAAATTATATTTCATTTTCAAAATTCGTAGATGAGAAATTTAGTATAAGATTTTTAGATTCCTTCAGATTTATGCCTTCTAGTCTAGAAAACCTGGTAGCTAACTTACCTTCGTTTAACATATTAAATAGTTTAATACCTAACGATCGAGTTTCTTTACTCACTAGAAAAGGCATTTTCCCCTATGAGTATGTCACGTCCCCCAAAATGTTAGAAGATACAACCCTTCCTCCAATAGATGAATTTCATCGTTCACTAAAAGATTCCTCAGTTACAGAAGAGGAGTATGCCCATGCTAAAGATGTATGGAATATATTTGAATGCAAAACTTTGGGTGATTACGCAGACATATACTTGAAGTCTGACGTAATTTTACTTGCTGAAGTATTCGAAGAATTTAGGAATGTTACGATGGGATCTCACAAATTAGATCCATGTCACTACTATACGGTTCCTGGGATGACGTGGGATGCAATGCTAAGGTTTACAGGTGTTAAATTAGAATTATTGACCGATTATGAAATGATTCTAATGATCGAGAAAGGGATAAGAGGAGGATTGGTGCAAGCATCTCATAGATTCCACGAGGCAAATAACAAGTACTTAGATGGATACAACCAAAATAAACCAACTACCTACATTGCATACCAGGATTGCAATAACTTATATGGTTGTGCAATGAGTCAGCCTCTTCCTACCGGTAACTTTGGGTGGGTCGATCCCGAAAGTATCAATTTAAACAATCTATACCCTACAGATGACATAGGCTACATTCTGGACGTTGATATTAATTACCCTAAGTACTTGCACGATAAACATAATGATCTACCGTTCCTCCCCGAGTCTAAACACTGTGGAAAATACGACAAATTAATAGCACACTTCGATGAAAGAAAAAACTATGTTGTTCATTATACCACCCTTCTTCAAGCATTGTCACACGGTATAGAGCTTGTAAAAGTCAACAGAGCATTAAAATTCAATCAGTCCTCATGGTTACAATCTTACATAGAGTATAACACCAGTTTAAGAAAGAAAGCTTTAAATGATTTTGAAAAAGATCAGTATAAGCTTTACAACAACGCAGTTTTTGGTAAAACGATGGAGTCAATAAGAAAAAGAGTTGATATGCGTTTAATTACAGACCCTAAAAAGCTAGAAAAATTAATATCTAAACCAAATTTTAAGGACCGTACAATTTATTCTGAGAATTTGGCTCTCGTTCATATGGAAAAGACTAAAATAAAATTTGATAAACCGATATACCTGGGAATGTCAATATTAGATATATCAAAAAACATTATGTATAAATATCATTATGACATAATGTTGGAAAAATATGGACAAAATATTAAGCTAATGTATATGGATACTGACTCGTTCGTTTATTCTATATGTACTGAAGACCTCTACGAAGATATGGCAAGTATGAATGATTACTTAGATACTTCAGATTATCCCCCAAACCATAAATTATATAATGTTAAGAATAAGAAAGTAATGGGTAAGTTTAAAGATGAGGCTAATGGTGAAATAATTAATAAATTTGTAGCTTTGAGGTCTAAAATGTATGCAATAGACATTAAAAGCAAAATTATTAAAAGAATAAAAGGAATTAGTAAACCTGTTGTTAAAAATAAAATTAAATTTGAAGATTATGTTACCTGCTTAAAAAATAACATTCAATTTAAACATGATGTTACAAACTTCAGATCGTTCAACCATAATCTGTTTACTATTAAAACAAACAAAATATCACTGTCACCTTTCGATGATAAAAGACACATCCTTGATGATGGAGTATCCACCTTGGCTCATGGCCATTATAAGATAAAATAAATTTTAAAAAATTGTGTTGTTGATTAATTAAATGAATGAGTGACCTCTGGCGTGGTTATAAACGCTCGTAAGCCTGTGATTAGGAGTGTAAACGTTAGGTCTGGCTGCTGATGTAAGTAAAAATCAATTAAATAGTAAAGAATTAACAGAATATTTAAACAGGAAGAACTGCAACGAACTAATAGAATTTAGCAAATTAGGATGGGTATATAGAATACGGTTAGTAAAAGAGTTTAATTTTAAGTGTAATTACCAGTTATGTTATCAAATTATCTAATAGGAGAAATGTTCGGCTTTTTGTTTTATGTTTTATTTATTTATGTATATTATTATTTATGTTATTATGTTTACTATCATTTATGTTTTATGCTTATGTTTTATTATGCTTTTGTGTTTACTTTTAACTTTGCAATAAAATAAAAAAATAAATAAAGAAAAAACCAAACAAAAAAACAATCTGTTCTAAAAAGAATGTATATAATATTATAAATAAAAACATCATTTTAGTCTACTCTATTCTGATGTATGCATGAACCTTTGTAAAAAGCTTGAATAGGAACTTGAACGTAGGGATAAATTGCTAGTTTGTTAGAACCAATGAGTAACCAAAATGTATATGTATAATGTAATTTATAATCATAATAATTTTTACTGAACAATCTGTCTTACAAATTATGTATATAATATTGTCTTAAAAATTGTGTATGTAATATTGTCTTGAAAATTATGTATATAATATTATAAATAAAAACATTTTATTCAATTCTATTCTGATTTATTTATGAACCCTTGTAAAAAGCTTAGAGAGGAACCGAGAGGTTGATATGAATTGGTTCTGTGTCAATAATAACCAATGATTGCCCAAATTGGACAGAAAGAAAAATCTTACTGTTGATAACATGTACTAATTACCTCATTGTAACCTAATGTTTTGAAAGAGGAACATAACCTTACCTCGTTGTAACCTACTGTTTTGTAAAAATAACATAAACTTACATCTATTGTATTAAAAAAAGTAACAAACTGTTGGGATGCTGGAACTGTAAGACAAAAGAAATATCTTAAACAAAATGAAAATAAAATAATTTTTTTCTTTTAAAAAAAATTACAAAAATAAATAAATATTTTATATATATATATATATATATATATATTGTAATATTTGTACAGAGCTCAATGTTCTCTATCCCCACAAGGGATGCCAAAATGTAATATTTGCTCAGATTCTATGTCTTCTATCCCAACAAGGGATGCCAAAATGTAATATTTGTTAACTTCAGGGGGTTTAAAAACTCAATAAGCTCCTAATCTCTCCTCAGATGTCTCCACCACAGTGTCTTTAATAAAATTATTTACGGCAGAGAGAGAAAGGGGAGGGAAAAGAGAGAGATAAAGGAGCCAGAACAGAGGGCCAACCAATGTTCAGCTTAAGGTGTGAGGAATAACGAAGATCCTTGCCAGAGCAACGCTACCCTTTTACCCCGAAAGGTAAAACTAATCAAAGCTAATTCCACGGGAGAGACGTGGGCTTTGACAGCTCTAGGGTGCTAATCTAAGCAAGGCCACCTGGACAGAGGGCCAACCAATGTCCAAGCCCTGGGAGGACAACCCCCAGGATTCTATAGGTAGGGTGAAGGTAAAGAAGGACTGAAGATCCTTGCCAGAGCAACGCTACCCTTTTACCCCGAAAGGTAAAACTGATCAAAGCTGATTCCACGGGAGAGACGTGGGCTTTGACAGTTCTAGGGTGCTGATCTAAGCAAGGCCACCTGGACAGAGGGCCAACCAATGTCCAAGCCCTGGGAGGACAACCCCCAGGATTCTATAGGAAGGGTAAAATTAAGGTAGGGAATTAAATTAAATAAGACATATAGGTATAAACATCCTAGAGACACCAGGAGCTATCGGGCAGGGAGAGAGGTGTCTAAGACTGACAAATTAAGACTGACTAATGTTGGGCAAAACGGCCCTATTTATACCTCAAGGGACAAACAATTGACCAATGACAATGACCTCAAGGTCACACACACACCCTACTACGGCACGCTCAAGGTCATGCCATGCGATGTTTAGCTGTTTTTACCTGGGGTACGTCGGAACCCCACAACGCCAGGGGAGTTGCCTCCAAAGTGAGCCAGAACCGCCATTTACTCCCTACTCCCATCTCATGCTAACACACCATCAGTTGGTTTCCATTATTTTGTTACTTCTTGTTGTTACCAGCCTATGCGTATTTCGCGACAATGACAACGATTCCTAAGTCATTTTTAAGTTAAAAAGTTTCCTAAGTTAAAAAGATAAAAAGTTGAATAAATTATTAAAATTTAAGATAGTATAAATGTTTTCCATATAATTTAATTTATTTTTAAAAAAATTAAAATAGTTTGTGAATTACATTTTATTATCTCAAATAAACTGTTTCTGATTCTTTTTGATTTATAGCGTCTCCATTTTAGATAGGAATGTTTTAATTCATATCTACTCTTATTGTGTGTTTCTTTATATTTTGATTATAATAAAATGTATTATAATAAAATTTATGTGCAACTAATATAGACCCTCCCCATCCCTAACCATGATAAACGACTCCTCTCAAAATCCATATTCATCCATCTGGGAAAAAATAATAATGTAATCTATGACGTAGATAAAGGGATAATTTCATCTACTTACTCTAACATCTTCGCATCCTCAAATCCTAGTTTTGATTTCATAGGTATCCGCATCGGTACCTCTATATTATCATATCACTTCTTTTTTACATACTTTTTCATTTTTTATATACATTGTTACCTTGTGTGTACTCTCACTTTTATCTTATTATTGGGTCCAGATATAAACAACATCTTTACTGTATCATCTATATTGTTAGTTTTACAATTCCTTATTCATTTCTATTTTACTCTTTGTCGTTGTGTACCCTCTCATTTCAAAAGCGTTAGGTTTCCCCATACTAAACCTTTTGAAGTCGGCATACTAACCGCTCCCTCCTCTCACACAATTTCCCCCTCAGTTTGTGCATTACTGTGGACTTAACAAGGTAAATATCAGATTTTATTTTGTCATTCTAACCAGCTACTTATTCCAATATTCACATATTCCGTATAATTTTAGTCATATAAACATACCATCAGTATTTTGTTACTTCTTGTTGTTACTATTCAAATTAATAATTACATGATTAACATTTAATCATCAACTTCTTCGTAGTCCGGGAGTTGAGGGCCAAAAAAAGTCCCCGCCACTGAAATTAAAAATTTGTTTTTAAAAACAACATCCCCGATAACATAAATTTTGATCCCCGTGTGACAGAAATCCGAAATTATATTTTTTTATAGTGCGCCCCCCCCCCCTCTCTACCGTTATTAAAATACAAAATATTTTTTTTCAAAAACAACGTCCCAGATAACATAAAATTGGACCTCTGTGTGAAAGAAATCCAAAATTCTAACTTTTTCATAGTTCGCCCCCCACCTCAATAAAATACAAAATGAATTATTTTTTCAATAACAACGTCCCAGATAAGATAAAATTGGACCTCTGTTTGAAAGAACTTCGAAAATCTAACTTCTTTATAGTGCGCCCCGACCCTCCCCACCGCTATTAAAATACAAAATATTTTTTTCAAAAACAACGTCCCCCATAACATAAAATCTGACCCCCCTGTGAAAGAAATCCAAAATTCGAACTTTTTCATCGTTCGCCCTCCCCCCTCAATAAAATACAAAATGAATATTTTTTTCAAAAATACCGTCCATAAGATAGTAATGGACACTCGTTTAAAAGAAATCCGAAAATATCACCATTTTCAATATTAGAGCGCCCCCCCCCCCCCCCCCACTGGAACTTTAAAATAAATATTAATGTTAATGGATACCCGGTCACGATATATTATGCTTAGGTAAACATGAGTAAGTGGTTGAATTTGACTTGGAAATGCTATAAAAAGCTTATAGTCAATCTCTCTTACTAAACAATAGACCTTCATTTGAAAGATATCCATATATTGAAGTTTAAATTTTTGGAGAGGTAACCGCAGCACATCCTTTAAAATTTGTAAAAGAATATTTTTTCAAAATCTATGACTGCATTAATATATGATCGAACCTCATAAAAAAGATTGAGAAGTTACAGATCTCTCAAAAGTAGCAAGTCCTGCTCCCCCCTACATCAACAAAAATAAGCCGCCAATATCATACAACGAGACCCACATTTCGAAATAATCTGTGAATTTAAAGCAGTGGAATGAGGAATACCCCCCCCCCCCCTACCACCACCAAGATTGAATTTAAAAATTAATACTTTTTCAAAATCTACGAACGCGTAAACATAAAGATAGACAGAGACTCATAACAAATTAATCAGAAGTTATAAAAACAATCGTAGTAACTCCCTCCCCAACCAAATTTTAAAAATGTAACTATTTTCAAAATCTGCTCCCCCGTTACCATGAAGACTCTTCTTGAAGAAAACGGAAAGTTAAAAAAAATGTCTTCCCCCCAGCATCGAATTTAAAATCGGTAGTATTTTCTAATTCTAAGCCACTTTTATCATCACAGTAGTTTATAATTTTAAAAATCCGAAAAGATAAAAATAAGAAAATAATTTTTAAAATGGAATATTCCTAACGTTTTTTAAATTATTACTTTTTTTTTTATATTAACGCTTTGTAAATTGGACCCTCATTTTAAAACGATACAATGTTGACGGCTTAATACTAATAATTTTTTTTATAATTCTAATAGAATATTTTAATAATAGAATTATAAACATTCCCAGCCCCAGAAGTAGATGTATCCGAAATAGTATCCGTAAAAAATTAACTAAATACCGAAGTACTCACGGATCCTCGGGTATCCCTTCTGACTGACACCAGTAGTCACTGTATCCGTAGCTGACGGATACGAGAAGTACTCGGATCCATTTGCAAATATTGGAGGGATTCGAGTACAGTATCCGAGTAAAAAAGTATCCGTAATTTGTATCTTGTATCCGTAACTAGTACTTTTTTACTCGGATAGTGCCAACCTCTGCTGCCAGGTAAGGTGCAACTACCTGAAATTGTAAGACCACCTGAACCATTGAACGGTTTACTTATCGGCAAGGATCCAGATTGTAACGTGTTCCTGAAGTCATTTCGAATATTCAATTCATGCTTTCAAATTACATCGTTCGGAGCAACAGAAATAGGTTGAATACTAATGCAAATGGTCAACAATACAATTCTATATTCAAAATCAGAGGCCAAGTTTATCATAAAATGGGCTCATTGCTGCCAATGTCAAATGAACCACATAAATTTTTACAGAACTATTTTATGGGCGGTGTGGATTCCGGAAGCGAACTTGCCAATCGCGTGAATGCACGTTGTGACTAAAATAACCTTGATTAATTTTTTTCCAGACGCGTCGTCGGTGAGCTGGACGCTCTATTGAATAAGCACAATGAATTGTTGAAAATATTCAAATCACACATGCACAAATTACAAAGCGATAATCACGCTATTGTCATTAATCCTGATAAAACACCGGCTGGAGAGCACCTGCTGGAATCACGGTTGGCGGTCGTACAGGTGCACGAGAAATTGTGATTCATAGAAGAAATAATAATCTTTAGTTCATTGCTGATACACACCGTTCATATGACGCTCTCCAATATCCGCTAATATTCTGGAAGGGACAAGACGGATATTGCCGATATTGTCATTCCACGTTCAACATACGCTGATGAGATCAACGCTTGCTTAAAATCATCGCCATTGTGGCGTAATCTTGGAAAAGTACAGCTGAAAGTAAATATGCGCATTCAAATGCTTCAAGATCCATCCGCTGAAACATTCACAAAACAACCGGCAATGGAAAAGTTACTATAGATGAAATTGGATGCCTAAAATTACCCACCGAATTCTGCACAATCATTGATTCGCAAGATGCTCTCATTGAACAAATATTTCCCTATATACTCACATAGTAGATAAATCATGAGTGGCTTGCAGAAAGAGCAATTTTAAAAATATTGTTCACGCCATAGCATTAAGAAATTGATATTGTTTGTTAGTGTTACTGTCGTAATTAATTAATGATATAATTTAAGGAATAAATTAAAAAAAATAATGTTTGGTATTTTGTTATTTTTATATTCCCACATCGTTCACAGCGCTCCATGTCTCTTTCACTAATACCATGACATTAGAGAAAAAAAATCAAAATTAAAATTCGCTTGGGCTTTAACATATTGTGATCGTGAAAAATTTCGACTTAGGTTTTCAACGGAAATGCACGTTTTTTTTTATATGGAGAAATGAACTGTCTCTTTTTATGCCTAAAAATAAGAAATGGCTAACTATGAAATTTAAAAAAAAATCAAGTAAACATATAAAAGAGAAAAAAGAAAAATATTTCGACAACTCATAAGATGCATTGAGCCCACGCATGCGCTGTTCGCATTTAATGATAAACCATTGTTAATAAGTAAAGGCGTTCTATTCCTGGAAAGAGAGGTCAACGTGTTTTGGAGCATAATGGAAATTATTTGTTTCCATGGAATCTAAATAATCCGGGAGCTGAGGGCCAAAAAGGTGCCAAATTTTTTATCATATAGGCTGAAAGTACTCATTTCATAGACAATAAATGTGAACGACTGCTTTTTATTTGCTCACTACGCTAATAAGCAATTTTTCTTTTGCTGTAAATTTATTCTTATATTAAATATTGATTAAAGACAATATTTCGATCAATTCTCTCCCCTTATGTGAAACTCAATTTGCTTAGGAATCCAGTTGGTTTTGTTTATTATTATTTTCAATTCATTGCAGAGATGTAATGACCTTATTAAAAAATAATTATTTAAACATAATCTGGTGTAAGTTAAAGAGAACAGCTGAAACTAAAACCATAACAAACTAATGAACGATAACCTTATGAATGGAGCTCAGCGCCCCTGGCTTCCAAATGTTGAACTAAATACTTAATTTAAGGCTCGTACGTTTTTTCGTTTAAGATCTAGTCTGTTTTCACGGGACTAAGTTATTTGGACCCAATTGATCCCAAAATGTGTATTTCCGTTAAAACTGAAAGAAATTTTTTATGATCGCAATACATTCCCTTACTATATATTTCATATTAACTCGGAATAAACCTAACCTGGAACAATCTATTAAAACATTAATCTTTTCCTTTATCAACCAAATATGCGGTGTTTGATTCGGCTATAAGATCGATACTAATTTACGGTGCACAAATATTGGGTTATAATTCATATACATATATAAATTAAATAGATAAATTAATTAAATTTATATATATAAATACTAGAATATATCCTATAATACATCTATAAATAGATCCTCGATTATTCTGTATGTGCTCTGTTATGGACTAAATATTTTTAATTAATATCAATAGTTAGAGAAGAAATTTTTGAATGATTTTTGAATTTTGAAATCGTTGCCGAAAAAAGTATAATTTTTTGACTTTGTTGGTTTATAAAAAGCTTGCGTTATGGTCGCAATGTTTTAATATATAAGCGTAGGTAGTAGAGGAGCTGTGGTAAAATTTTCATCGCCAACTTCTCCCAACTTTGGGATTTATAAGGATTTAAACCTTTCGCTACGGTGCGAGTATCAAGGGCGGATGACCTTGGGGAGGAACTATTAGTTAAGAAAAATTCTCCCATAGGTCTGTAAGGGAGGAGGGGGGCTGACGAGCGAATTACTGACGGGAAGGAAAGAAACGTAAACAAAGGATTAGTTAAAAAATGATTGTATTATACTTGTATATATACCTGGGATAAATGGAGAATTAATTATGAGATTAAAACAGTACTAGATGTGATTTGCTCTCAGTACCCCATTGATACTGCAGCATTTCGCAAGTATGCAGTGGAAAAGGCTGAGATGGCTTTGATGAGATGAGATCGGTACCCCTGGTACTATCTCCCATCGACCTTCCACAAAATTCATTTCCATGGAGCAGATATAATTGAAGACACTTCTCTTTGTATCGGTTCCCTGTCAGAAGAGGCTCAGGAGAGTAGGAAAAAAAATTATAAGCAGTACAGGGAACATCATTCCAGGAAGATATCTCGAGTCGCAACAAATGAAGATGTTTTCCACCATTTATTTGTTACAAGCGACCCATACATTACGGATTTTAGACCAGTATACTAGTATTAAAAGAAAAAAGAGCTAACCGATGAAGCATACAATTTGCTTAAACAAGATTAAATAATTACATCCTATTTGTATTATTGTAAAAATGTTAAATAAAAAAAAATTATCTATACATTTTTTTAATTTTTTATTTTCCACTTCAAATTTTAACTTGATCTGATGCTCTGATTTTCGTTGATATTGCTTTCATTAGATTCGGCACCTCAAAAAAAATACGACAATACCAAACACGAATTTTTGACTACAAATTTGGACTTGATCGTGTGGTCCCATTGCACTGATTTTGATTTCATTAGATTCGGCACCTCAAAAAATCAATACATGGGTGGTTCCATGCTGCTAATAAAGTAATTATAGTAGGTATTAGGCTTTTTCCCATTTTCAGCTTTGGACCACTGTGCGGGCAATAATATCACAAACAACTCCTGTCACTTGGGAAAAACCCAAATCAAAAGTGACACTATTGCTACCCCTGAACACAGGCGAACATTATATGAATAATATATGATATAAAGTGTTGCTGAGAATTCTTCATTTGTGCGGTTAAAGAAGGATTTTAAAAAAACATAACAATAACAGCATCAAACTGAAATAAATGTACCGCCTCAATTTTTAGGGATAAGAGCTCTAGTGCTAAGGACCACCGTACACTATAACGAAACTGTGTAACTTCAAACAACCTACTTAAGTAGTTAAGTTTATTTAATTATTTAAAATACAAAATAAAATACTATTTAGTACGATATTTTTTTTATTTTAGTATTTTAATTTGTATTTAAAATACTTTAATTTTAAATTATGCCCAGGTCTGAGTATAATAAAATCATTTTTGCACTAATACTTTTGTTTACGTTTCTTTCCTTCCCGTCAGTAATTCCCTCGTTACTGTCCCTCTCTTAGAGACCTATAAGAGGATTTTTCTTAACTAATAGTATCTCCCCAAGGTCATAGTTCCTCGCCGCTCACACCTTAGCGAAATGTTTAAATCCTTATAAATCCCAAAGTTGGCGATGAAAATTTTACCACATAGTTCCTCCCCAAGGTCATCCGCCTTCGCCATAACGCACCGTAACGCAATTTTTTTATAAACCAATAAAGTCAAAAAATCATACTTACATATTTCGGCAACGATTACAAAATTAATTTTTTCTCTAACTGCTGATATTATTTAAACATGTTTAGTCCATAACAGTGCACATATAGTTGACACACTCCTGAAGGATTGGGGAATAGTTTACTGTTAATTTTATACAGAGAAAAAAAATCTTGATGTTGGTAGAAAAGTACGATTTTTTTAATCATTAAAAAGTTCAATTTTACCGGTACGCACACATTTTAATTTTGAACTAGTTAAAAAAATGTATTCTTACTATTGCTCTACAAGTATCTAAGTATTCGAAAACTAAGAAAAAATTAAATTTGGGCCACTTTCATTTATGGTTTTTTTTCCCTGGTTGGACCACTGTGCGGCGCTGACGTATATCGACATATGTTTATATTTTTTCTATTATTAAGACAACTCATTCTAATTGAACATCTCTGATTTATAGAAGTCTGTGCTTATCAACCTTTTTAAATAAAATAATCAAAAATATTATTGATTTTTTATTAAAGTATTAATTTGAATTATGTAAATGTTTTTCTACAAAATTGGATTTTATAGATACAATATACCATAAAATGAAACACAAAATTATTTTCATGATAGTAATAATTTCTCTTTCTTCCTATTCCATAAAACTTAGATAAAAAAAAAAATAAATAATTGGAAGCAGTATGAAATTTAAAAACAAAACCTTTAGAAATATTAATATTGTTGGATTTTGTTGTTGTCAGTCGCTTTCCGATCTTGCGTGAAGTTAACGAGATATTGTTAAATAGAATAAGCAGTTTCTTTAAAAGAACCTTCTGCCATTCCTGGTACAATTTTTTACCAACTCCCTAGGACGACGAGCCTCGGTTGTTGATCAATTGGGTGTAATTACTAGGGGATATAACACACTGATATTGATTATATCTTGTTATCCCTCAGTGGGACATAGGGCCTTTATAAAGTTTCGCCACCTATCTCGATCTGGAGCCATCTCTTTGAAGGTGGCCTATGTATGATTTTGGCTCCTAGCCTCTTCCAGGAAAGAACTCCTTCACGCCTTCCTCCGCCTCCCCCCCCCCCCCGGATGAAATTGGATCTAGCGCGATATCTCCAACAGATGATTTTCCCCGTTTGCTTCAGGATGTTTTTACATATCTATCAGGAGATCCAGCTTCCCTTTAAAGCTGACAGTGGTGCTAGGTTGGTTGCCCCGTTGTAGACATGCCTGGGTTGAGGGTCGTGGTGCGAGGGTCCCGGGGATTAGCAAGGGCTAAGGGCGGTGCGCTGACGAGGACAAAGCATAAGGCCGGGCATAAGTTAAAACGAAGCTCCGTGACGTTAGTTGAGGTTACGCAGGTGAGTTACGTGAGGTTTGTGTTACTGAAGCAGTTTGTCAGTGGAAGCTAAATAAATTGAGGCAGTTAGGGGCAGAGGAATTGTATACGATACTTCACATCCTAAGGACGGGCGTAAGTTGGGGCGCAGCTCCGTGACGTGAGGTGAGGTAGCGCAGTTTTAGAGTCACCGCGAGCTGCAGAGGTTTGTTTCCATGGCGCAGTTTGTCACGGCCTACGCCACGCAGGTGAAGTGAAAAATGCAAGAAAAATTGATTGACGCAGTTAGGGACCGAGAAATTTTATACATCACTTCCTGACTATTAGTCAAATACAAATAAAAATTAGAAAACTCGTCTTTGAAAATGAATTCTCCGTGTGTCTTACCTTTCTTTAAATAGCAACTTTAAGGAGGTATTTTACAATGATGTTGTTATTAATTGATCCTCGAGATCATCGGAGCTCTAGATACCCCCTTTATCCGGGGTAATGATGGGTATGGGGTTCCACGGATAATCGAATTACAACATTTTATTGACTAAATGTAATAAAAAAGAAGGTTAATTAAGAAAAAAGTGCAGAAAATCACTTTTATTAACTAATGAACGTTACTTGTTTGTTTGTTTGTTTGTTTGTTTAACGTCCATTTTTATGCTACTAAGGCTAATCGGACGATGCTACAGTAGGAGTCCTAAATTTTGCCTATCCAGGTATAATTAGGATAGGGATCTTTAAAGAGTACCTGACATCGCACAGGCTCGGGACCTCCATTTTATGTCCTATCCGAGGGACGGCATGGCTAAGGATTTTTTACTCCCATTAAAAAATCCTAGGGCCACCGCTGGAATTGAACCCGCTATCTTTAGTATTGTAGGTTGCCATGCTAACCACAACACCACATGTGACCCCTGTGAACGTTACTTTTATTAACTAATGAACGTTTTAACAAACAAAAGTAACAAAAAAGTTCCTTCAGCGCGTTTTTGCATAATCCACTGATCGACATGTAGAGTTCTTCATTGTTTTCCGAGGGCACGATGTTTGGGCCGATGACCATACGAAGTCGGAAATGTCTTTTTGCTTTTTCAAAATATCACGA
The DNA here is from genome assembly GCA_911387785.2 of Aelia acuminata. Taxonomy (NCBI): domain Eukaryota; kingdom Metazoa; phylum Arthropoda; class Insecta; order Hemiptera; family Pentatomidae; genus Aelia; species Aelia acuminata. The sequence goes on along the minus strand of OU426978.1, from coordinate 107,453,246 downwards.
ACAGTTTGCTCACCGATTCCTAATCAGCGGACAATGTTTTAACACGTTCACCTTTTTCTACTCGCTTTATAATGGTTAATTTCTGTTCAAGCGTTAAAAGGACAGGCTTTCTTTTTTGCGACATTTTGTTAGTTCGTATTTAAATGGAAACTATTATTAATTTACAACTGGAAATAATTTGTTTTCTAGTCAAACAGACCAGAGTAGTAGTTTCCTAGAAAGGCTTGAAAACAATATCGTTCCTAGAATATGTATTGGAGTTATAGTTGTCGGAAACATCTCATCATACACACCAGCTTGCCGTGTTTTTTCCATTTATTATTTTATGTCATAATTACAAAGAACAATAGATAATTAACCTAAGTGTAATCTTTAAAATGTTTACGTATTAATTTTTTTTAAATAAATGTTATACACACAAAATAAATTGTATAAAAATTAAAAATAGGCTCCTTGGAACCCCGGTTAATGGTGCCCCGTATAATGGGGGTCCAACTGTATAACTATTGCACATTTATGAACTCTGCCTTACGGGTCCGCAGTTTTCAAAAGTTCACGTCCCAACTTGGGCTTAATCTCTGCTTTCCTGGGCCACCTCACGTCACGGAGCTGCGTCCCAACCTACTCCCGGCCTAATAGGCGCTATTTTGGCTTTGCCCAGAATTAATATCAGGAAACCGGATAAGGGCTTATCGGGATGTTTCATTAAACATAATTTGTTAATATCATAAACTGACAGGCATTATTATTATTATACGAAATGTAGGGTGGCGGGATGGCCGAGTGAGCAAACGCGTTGTCCCTAACCACCATCCTATGATTGATTCCCCGAAGATAGCCAGTACAAAACCCGGAGTCAGAGGACAAACAATAATACTCGCCATTAATCCCCCACACAAAAAAAAAAGTCTAGACAAATATATATGAATTAATTATTTTTTTTTTCTTAGGTAGAATCTGTGGAATTAGCTTTAAATATTCTCGATGGATACGATCTCAGGGGGAACAAGATTCATGTAGAGAGAGCTAAGTTCACAATGAAAGGTGATTCTTATGACCCATCTTTAAAGCCAAAAAAGAAAAAAAGAAAGGATAAAGAAAAAATTAAAAAAATGCAGGAGAAGTATGAACAACTACTCAATATTTTTGCTATTAATGATTTATTTTATCACTGAGTTATAAGAATAGTATTTATTTAGTTATACAGGGTGTCCCAGACACAGCGTAATAAAATGGGTAATACTGCATGCTTAACGGGCAGTATTACGAACGGGCGCAGAAACGAGTTTCTTATCTCAATATGTTGAGGAGATAGAACTTTTTTTGTTTTTATATTTAAAATTTTACTTTTCTTCTGAAAAATGGTAGTTTTCTCTACTTCGGTTTATCGTAGAAACAGAAACGATGATATTTTCTTAATCAGCATTAAACTTTCTAAATGATGAGATAGGTCTAGTTATTTTAAATCCACTTTCAGTGGGCCTTTTAACGCGCAAAATACAAAACATTTATTAAAACTCAAATTTTTAATAGTTTTGAAAATTCCTCACTCCCCACTGGAGCACCCTAGAAGCCGTCAAATTTCCTAATAATTTAGTTAGTTTTTTAGTGGTGTAACCCATGTTACAATTGAACATCACCTTTTGAGTCTGAAAAAAGTTTTTCTGGTGATAAACACACAAGAGTATAAATACTTGATTGCTTAACGCACCTAATAGAAAAAACTACTTGATTGAATAAAAGTATTAGTTTTTTTATTTCTTGTCCAAATGCATGAGGGGCAAAGAGTTGTGAAGGTTACAAACCCTCCCTCACCCTCCCCCCCCCAAAATAAATTAAAATAATCTTATTTATAGCGATTTGAAAGGGGGGGGGGTGTGACCTAAATTTTTGCTGATTACCTGATGTTACATAAACGTACTTTTTTTTCTTACTTATAAAAGATAACAATTTTAGGATTATTTGAAGAAATTAAATACACCAACAGAAAAATGACAATTCATAATGGGCCCTGCTATCATTAGCCCAGACTAAGATATCGTGTTCTGGTTGGAATTAGTGTCAGTTTTTAAGAAAAACCGAAGTAGAGAAAATGCCATTTTTCAGAAAAAAGTAGGACTTAAAAAAAAAAATAAAAAAAATTCTATCTTCTCAACAGATTGAGATAGGAAACTCGTTTCTGCGCCATTCTGCCGCGTTAAGTATGCAGTATTACTCTTTTTTTTTTTTTACACTATTTCTTAGACACCCTGTATAAAGAGTTTGGTACTCTGATGTATTATTCTTGTCCATTGTTAATTCTTTAATTGAAATTATATTTATAAAACGCATTGAGTGAATGAAATTATTTTTCAAAACAGTTTTATGGGTTCTGAAATCAGCGTTATCAAATTAACTCTTGAGGTTGAAATACATAAGTATACATTCAATATCAAAATTTGATGCGATGCGCGCAACACACAACTTTAAATTTACCAACCTACTTTACTTTACTGCGTGTTTTGATAATTGCGTAAATGCAATTTTGAAAAGTCTCAGAAATTACCTTTATTTTAATTTAATACCACATTACCCACATTTATTTAGTTACTTTTGTTTGTTATTCTCCTTAAAATATAGATTATTAGAAATAGTTGTTACAAAACTTGAAAGTCTTCAGTAATTTTCGATTCATTATTATGTATTACTTTTTTAAGGGAAAAAATCCTAATTTCATCAATATCCAGTTTTTTGTGAATATATCGTGAATGGGAATCGATGAAAAAGGGCATTTACGGCTCGTGGTAAATTGTAACTTAGATTTCTAATTTTAGTTTCTTGTGTAGTTTTCTTTTTATGAACCTATCAAAACACTTCTGATATCTCCAAGCACCCCATATCACTATTCTAACTTTACTGACTACACAGTTAATTTTTCTTCTTAAAAAAATCCCACAACACCATCAATGCCCTGCCAATTAATAGCACTGTCTTGAAACATGTTTAAACGTGTGGAGCAGAACCTTATGGTTAACCTAAAAATGTTCGCGTCAACAATATTTCGAAAAATTGTCAATGCACAATATTACATCTCAAATCACACTATCCACGACATTGACATTCCACTAGTTAAGTCATATATAAACACATACATACAAACGGTGTATAAATACACTATCTTTCATTCTGCAAAAAATATTTAATAAAACAGTAACTAAACCCCTGCCCTACCGGAACCTATAGCTCAAGGTACCAGGCGGGTCCACGGGTGGCGGATTGTGGAACGGCCTACCTCGGTAGGTCAGCTGCGAATATGTCGAATAAGCAGCCCCGGACCATGAGCGGCAGTCACCAGCAGAGCGGGGGGAGTGTGGCCGGTGGCATGGCCACTCTCAGCAAGTACCTTAAGGGCTCAAAGACGGTGCACTGTGACGAGGCGAGATTGCGCCGCCTCTAAATAAGCGCAGCCACTCCCCACACTGCGGGAGCAGCCTAGGAGAAGGTACTCCGAAATAACACCCGGGTAGACGGGACTCGTGAGCTTTGGTCGGCAGCTCGTCTAGGGGAAGGAGACCCTGATCAAAAAACCCTGGTCCTCCAGGTTGGGGGTTTTCGTTTGGGTTAGCTGCTCATCGATGGAAAAACCAGCATGCTCGAAGAAACCAGAGTGGAGCCTCGGATATATCGGACGGTTTTTGTGGGAAACGACATCGGAAACGGACACGGACTCTCCATTTAGGAACCTGGAATGTACAGAGTATCAGCAACAAAAAAAGTGAGGTAATACAGGAAGTTGAACGTTCAGCGCTAGACATAGTGGTCTTGACCGAAACGAAGATAAAAGGAAAAGGACAGGAACTTCTGGGGGAATACATACACATGTGGAGTGGTGTTGACAGGGATAAGAGGGCTAAAGCAGGAGTATCCTTTTTGATCAAAAAGAAGCACAGGCGAAAAATAAGCCAATGTGAAGAGATCTCAGAGAGGCTCATGCGGGTGGATCTTGATTATCTTGGCCGAAAAATTGTCCTATTCGGAGTGTATGCACCCGGAAATAACGACACTCCAGACATAAAGAACGCCTTTGATGAGGAACTTAGATCTGCCCTCGAGAAAGTGCATAATGAAGAGATTATAATGTTGGGGGACTTCAACGCTCGAGTTGGACGTCAAGTGGGTAGCAAAGTAGTTGGACGTCATGGTGAAGAGATAATAACGGATAACGGAAGACGGCTACTTGATATATGCGAATCCTTCGACCTCTCGATAAAGAATAGCTTCTTTAAACACAAATGGATCCACCAAGCCACTTGGAATAAGCCAGGTTTCCAATCATCAATATTGGACTATATTATATCCAAGCAAACAAGCACGCTTAAGGTAGAAGATGTGCGTGTATTTAGAGGCTGGGAATGCGGAAGCGACCATCATATGCTACGTGCCAAGATCTACTTTCCCTGGACTGTGGGGAGAAACAAACGTAAAGGTGGAACAACGACGGAAGCAGAAACCATTCCTCACTATCAACTTGATCTACTTGGGGATCCAAGCATCCGGGATCTGTACAAGGGACGACTGGATGCGAAGCTAGATCTCAGTATAGGAGTGAGTGCCTCAGAAAAGTACGCACACTTGAAGGAGTCCATTCATGCAGCGGCAGCTGAAGCTCTCGGTCTGAGGGAGAGGCGCCCTAAGCCGGACTGGTGGACAGATGAGGTGGCTGGACTGGTGAACCAAAAGAAAGTGGCATACCAGAGGTATCTGTCCTCAAGAACCAGCGAAGACTGGATTAAATATAGAAAATTAAATAAGGAGGTAAAGATCGTAGTAGCTAAAGAGAAAAATGCTACATGGGAAAGATGCTGCCGGCGCATAGATAGCACGCTGGGATACAACAGAGTCAGGGAGTCCTGGGGTATCTTAAAAAAGCTGCGTGCACCCAGAAAAGGAAATGTACTCTCACCAATTGGTGACTGTGATTGGAAAAGGCACTTTGAAGATCTCCTTAGAGAGAGCCGCCCCCAGTTCATGGCAGAGGAGAGAGCTACCCGAACACAGGATGCTGGATTGGAGGTGACCATGGAAGAATTGGCTCAGGCTCTAAAGACCTCTAAAAACGGAAAGGCCCCGGGACCAGGCGGGATCCCGATGGAGCTGCTGAAGTCTAGAGGGGATAAGATGAGGACCATCCTTCATGAAGTAATTAGGCTAATATTGAAGGGAGACAGGATACCAGAGGATCTCCGAACTGGATTTATATCACCTATATTCAAGAAAGGAGACCGAAAAGTATGCAGGAACTACAGAGGTATTTGTGTGCAGAGCTCTGTAAGTAGAATTATTGGAAGACTGCTCCGCGACAAACTAGAGGATGAGTTCCTAACTCCAGAAGAGCAGGCGGGCTTCACGGCAGGGCGCTCCTGTAATGACAACATCTTTGTCCTAAGACAACTAATTGAGAAATCCCAGGAGATGAACCAGGAACTCCATATGGCATTCGTGGACCTTGAGCAGGCATATGACAGCGTCCCGAGAAGCAGAATGTGGTCGGCACTGACGAAGGCGGGAATAGACGGCAGCTTGGTATCGGCAGTAAGGCACCTCTACCGAGACGACATTTACCGAATCAAAATAGGAAATCGGCTGTCGGAACCTTTCACAGGCACTAAGGGTCTGAAACAGGGCTGCAGCATGGCGCCCACCCTTTTCAAGATTTACCTCCACGCGACTGTAAGGCAGTGGTATGGTCGGTGTGGAGATGTAGGACCATATATCGACGACGACCAACTGATCTCCCTATTTTTTGCGGATGACCAGGTTGTATTTGCGCGGAGGAAGGTTTATCTGGAAATGATGATGTGCTCACTGTGGGACTGCTATGAGTCTATGGGGCTTAAAATAAACTTCGGAAAGACTGAGTACATGGCTGTATGCGCTGGTAATGACGGTGATCTCCTCGTTGACTCTGAAAAATGTACAAAGGTGGATGTTTTTAAATATCTGGGATCTTACCTCGACTCCTCAGGATCCTCAGAAACAGATATACGGAAAAAAGTGGAGCAAGCTCGAAAAGTCACACGCATGCTGCATCCGGCTTTGTGGAACAGAACAATTACAAAGGAAAACAAGCGAAGGATCTTCCACGCCATCGTCGAGCCCATCCTAACGTATGCATCTGAAACCTGGACCATGACATCCCAGCTTTACTCAAGGGTTCAAGCTGTGGAGATGGACTTTTGGAGGAGATGCCTAAAAGTAACAAGGATGGACAGAATAAGTAATGACGTCGTTCGGAACAGGATGGAGGTCCCTTTGTCTGTCAACCACAGAATCGGACAGCGAAGGCTAAGATGGTACGGCCATGTAAGAAGAATGTCCAGTGAGCGATGGCCGAGACGAGTCTTGGAGTGGCAGCCGCCAGGAAGACGGAGAAGAGGACGACCCAGAAAAAGATGGATTAGTGAAGTGGAGGAGGAAATGGCCGCCCGAGGCCTTCAGGATGGAGACTGGCTGGACCGCGATCTCTGGAGCTCAGCCCTGGTGTAAAAAGGCAACCCGCGTTGGAACGCCTATAAAAGTAAAAGTAAGTAACTAAACCGACTTCGAAAAATAGGAAGCAGTAAAAAAAAATGAACTAAAAAGTATGAAATACTTAACTTTTGGATTTTTATGAATATACACCAACCAATTGCTGCGTTTGATGGGCTATTCTATTCATCATTAATGGAACAGTTGTAGTTTTTTTAATTTCGTTTACGTTTATGACTCTGAGACTTCAGAAGTTCGACACCAATACGTACTTTAACCAAAAATCGTCTATTTCCATACATGAAAATTTTACTGCGGCGTTGAACTGTTTAAGACAATTGGTTCAGGACGACTTGCCGCCAAAAGATGGGAGTTTTGTCCTTGCTTGGCCCTCCGTGACCATGGGTTGAAATCCTTCCTCGCCACGTACGGGCTGTTGGAAGAGCTGCTCTCTTACGATCGCCTGAGCCCCTTTTTCTTAGCGTTCTTTATAGTCTGTCAAGCTTCTCCTCGAAATTGACAGCCCTCGCTTCTTGTTAAGTCCGCCTGTCTTTAACACGATCTTGTCACCAGATAGGTTGGTAAATCTGTCATTCAACCCATTCTTGTCATAGGACAGACAGGTTGTTCAACTTGTCACTCATCTGACCTGACAAAGGTCGTTAACTTGTCATTCACTTAGCCAGAGGAGTTGGTCAATTTGTCATTCATTTTGCCAGACAGTTGGTTGGTGAAACAGTCAGTCAGTTCAAAGACAAATTGGTCATTTATATGAATGATTGGTCAACCATTCATTTATCTGGAACCACAAACTGGAATTAAGGCTGGTTTTCTTATCATAGCTCAACTAACGGATTATTCATCACAGCCTTCAAAGTGCTATTTTAAAACTCTACTGTCTCAGGATCTACTGTCTTAGCCTTCACATAAGTAATCCTCACGTAAGCGAGCCAACAAGGTCGCTTTAGTCCCAATAGAATCGAAATCCAATTCTTCCAACGCCCTCCTCAGTTCCGCGAAACATAGTTATTGTTTGATTCTTTTTTTTGGCATTTTGCTCTTTAAACCCCTTACCACTTTTCCCTTCAAATCACCAGTTGAAATACTCATATGGGATTAAATAATTTTATTGACATAAATTTATAACAAACAATTGAAGCTTGAATTGGAATTAGTAACAACGGTACAAAACAGCCACTAACGGTGCTCAAAAGTAACCTTTTCTTTGCTCTACAGGCTAGTCAGCTAGTCGATCGCATCTTATATAAGTTCTACCCAGAAAGGTCTAGAAGTTCCACACATGTGATCACATTTTTCTCAGGAGACTGGTTGGTCAACTTGTCAATTATATCACCACAGGTTGGTTTGTTTATCATAAAGCTCAGCAAGCTGGTTGGATATCTTATCATTGAGCTTGCTCCAATGCTTATTAAACATAGCCTTCAAAGAGCTGTTTCCAAATTTTACCGTCTCAGGATCTACGCAATGATTCTCGTAAGTCGGCCAACATGATCGCTTTTGTACCCGTGAAAAAAGAACTAAAAGTTCTCCTTGCGTTTGCCTAAAATGCGTTTGCCTGGCATTTTTGTTAGTTAAACCCCACACCTGAACCAGTTTTCTCGCTAATGTTGGCTTGAATAATTTTTAACTTGTAACAATACAGTTAGACAAAAGTAATTATATGCTTGATGTACGGAGCAAGACTAAGACTCTAGCCCATTACCTCTTATATTAAGTCTGAAATCAAACATTCTAAAAGGACGTAAAATATACTTGAAACATCTAGAACATGTACTAGAACAGTCCCATGACTATTCCAACAAAAATTCTAGAACTCTTTTCAATGTAACAGACAAAATAATATGATTTACTAAATCATATTTTATTTCACTTTACAAAATGATAAAAATTCTTTCGTTTTTTTATTTACTTAAAAACGACTTTAACGATTTTAATTAAACTGGGTATCTGATGTATGTATATGCCCGCGATGCGACAACTGAAATTTCATCAAAATTAGTCTAACGGAGGTGGAACTTTATGTAGTAAATGTTGTATCATTTTCAGGTGTTTTTTTTATTTACGCAAAAACGGCTGTAACGATTTTGATCAAAATGGGTATTTGACGTGTTTATGCCCGCAATGTGACAGCCAAAATTTCATTTCCCATATTATGAATATAAAAACTTGTATTGAACAATAAAAAAAATTATTTTATTTTAGAGAGTAAATACGTGATGTTGAAATTATTGAAAGCATTTAAGGCGTGAAAAAATATAGTATAAGATAATCTTTAATTAATTATATTTTAATTTAGAAAATTTAGTTCCATAGTAAATTTCTGAAGGCAATTTAAAGTGATTTTAGAGGAACAGTAATCGTTCTCGATTTCCAAAAAGGCATAAGAGATAAATTTCACTAGATGTAAATACACCTTTCACGATATATTTACGAAAAGCAACTCGCATTAAAAAAGAAGCAACCAGTAAAAAAAAAAACTCGACCGTTGATGAAATTACCTAATACCTAAGTTATTATTATTAAAACTAGAAATAAGCAGTAATAAATCGAAAAGTACTGAGAACTTTCAAGTTTTTCAATAAAAATACTGTATAACTTATGGATATAACCATATGAGGCGATTAGTTTCAAAACCTGCTAAATCCATTTTCAACAATTTTTAAGGACTATTCAAAAAAGGATCAATTTGATAAGAAATGGAATCTTTTAATATTGATTTTAGAAGATTTAGACGTTTTTGAAACAAACGCGCCCAACACATCTTTTTTAACATTAAAAACTTGAAAAAAAAGAACAAAAAAATTGATTGCAAAAAATGGATGTAACCTGTTTTGAAACGCCTCATATATAAGCCTATAAATGTGGGAAAATGTGTGAAGTTGAGGAATCGCGTTTACATATTATCGAAACACGTCGATTTATAATCTAAGTAAGTTCGTAAGTGAAAGTTGTGTGTTGCGCGCATCGCACCAGATTTTTTATTTATCTTTCGAAAATTAAACCTTTCCATTTATTATAGATATATTAAGAATTAATCTATACATTTTCAGGTTATTTGATTGGAGACCTGAAAAGATGGTGGGTGAAAGATCAAAACATGAAAGAGTTGTTATTATCAAGAATTTATTTGAACCTAAAGTATTTGATGAAGATGTTTCACTTATTCTGGAGTACCAAGAAGACCTTCGTGAAGAATGTAGAAAATGTGGTGATGTTCGAAAAGTTGTGCTTTACGATGTATGCTTCTTAGATCTTTTAATACAAATCTTTTTTTTTTAAATAGAATTAGGTAGAAAAAGGATTTTATGCATAGATATGTACCGATTATTCATAATTAAATTTCTTTCAGACTGCAAAGTAATATCTCAAATGTACACTTTAATGTTAGCCAATAGACTGAGAAGTGATTGGCAAGAATATTGGTCCCCTGTGCCCAACATGGGAAATACCAGAGACAGCTGAGCACATTGTATTAAATTGTGCCACCTATGAGTCAACTAGGTCTAAGTTACTCAGGGAAACTGGACTCTAGGTAATCATGGAGAAAGAGTTGATGGCCGAATGAAACTTATCTTTTTTATTAAGCATTTGTGTAGAGGTGGATATTGCCTTCAACCTCGCCATAGGAGACAACCTGACCAAGGCCTGTGAAGGTTAGGCTACGCCATAAACTACCCTACAGAAAAGACATTTCAAACTCAAGTGGTTTGGCATTCACGTTTGTCTAATGAGGGAGGACTGTGAACCCAGAAATGTGATAAAGGCTTGGACCTATGAGAAAGATATCCATAGATATAAGATTAGAGGAAAACCTCTCAAACAACTGAAGCAGATGTGCAGAGACTAAGCCAATCGGCTTAGCAGTATTAAACCAAGGCCCTTTCTTGTTACGTGCAAGGAGGAGGCTAGACAAGAGAAGAAAATTAATGCCATCAATAGATTTCAGAAAGTAATATTTTAAAATCTTCTGGTGTGCTTCATGGATGCCAAATGTAATATTTTAATAATCTTCACTGAATGTTGTGTTTTCTTTACTGTTACGACTTACTAAGTTAACCTCTCTTCCTAAAATCTCTTTATAAGCCAAGGGTGCTATCCAAGTCAGGTATCTATTCTGGACTATTCATAGTAGCATCTCTCGCCAGAGCTACACTTCCCTTTCCAGAGGATCAGCGACTAAGGTTACTTCCGAGAGATATGCATGAACCTTATTCGCACAAAGATGCAACCTAAGCAAGATTTCCAGCCGTCAAGGATGTTCTACACCAGGGAATAAGGCATTCCCAATCTTAAACCCTACACCTGGGGTGTACCAAGTCCCAGAATGAAGTAGTCTTAAGACTTTAGAGTAGTATCTGGGGCACCAACAATTACTACTACTCTATTAAGGGAGAGGAGGAGAGGAATCCCTATGCCTGGTAAGGAGTTTCTAATCTTAACTTGGGTGTACCAAGTCCCAGGATGAAGCGGTCTTAAGAATTTAGATTAGTATCTGAGGTACCAGTCCTTACTACTACTCTATTGTGGGAGAAAGGAAATAGAGGATAAAGGTTAAATAAAAAGGAAAACAATCAAGGTGTAAATAGTTCAGGTATATATCAGGCGCTATCTCTAATTCATCCGCATGAGACCAACCTCCCAGCTTCATGTGAGACCAAAGTCTGATGACAAACAGTGGGGGGTATTTATACCCCTAAAAGGAACTACTTTCTCCAGTCAGTGCTGGCATCTCACACTAAATTAGATAGAGCATGACATCATCTAAGTTTAATTTATTACTTTTTATTATTTTACAATCCATTAATTTCATAAAAATGATCAAATAGACATGAACATTCTTTAACAATGAACGCATTTTTTAATATGAACATGTTTTTAAGAAAATATTACCCTGTTTGTCATGGTAACTGATAAGGTGGGGTTTTGAATGGAGCGATTGCGACAGTGACTCGCTGCCCCGATTCTACAGCATCTGGCCATGGCGAATGGTCGTTGAAGGTGGGTACTTTCACATGATCGACCGTGACTGCGACTGCAAAGGGGTCTATTAAAATATTTATTTGGATTTTACTTTTTTTTTTTTTTTCGTTATTAAAACCTTTCTTTTTAAGGTGGCGGATTCATGTTACCATTATAGGATTATATTGTATATTTATATATTTGTATTAAAATAATGCAAGACTTCTAATTGGATATGAAAATATCCTTACTTGGTTGGTCGAACAGAACTGGATACCTCTCATTGTATGAATCAGCAGTCTTCAAAGGGGAAATGAACTGTCAACAACTCATAGTCTTCATAGGGGAAATGAAGTGTCTGGAAAATTTTCAAAAATGGTTTCATCACTTTTTGCTTTTCCACACCTCACATCATACGAGTATATCCATTTGTTTTTTTTTTAATAACTAGCCAGAACAAAACTTTTATTCCTAGATGAACGTAAGTATTCAATACTTTAAGTACTATAATAATCCAACATGGCTTTGTAATATTTTTCAACTAAATATTAAATTTTTTCATTTTTTATTTTATTTTTTTGTCATTTTAAAAATTATTGTTATGTAGAAATAAAATTCTGTAGGAAGTCTATAACTGACATATTATGTTCCATGATTGAACTTTACCCATAAAGATGGATGGAACCACAATATTATTGTAAGAAATGCTGTGAATCACATAGTTTTTCTAATGGCCTTTATGGTCGCTGCAGCAGGTGACTATACTGGTCCCTATAGTAGTATGGCCGTGGCCTTAACAACCCATTTTCCAGTCGCGGTCGCCATAGCCAGTCTCGTTGCTCCATGCGAAATCCTACCTTCATAGTTGAAATGAGTCTTTAATCTATTAAAATAGAAGTACAAAGTTTTGTCAGTTCAATAATCACATTTTTTTAATTAGCGTCATCCTGAAGGTGTAGCACAAGTAATTTTCAAGGAACCTGAAGCAGCTGATGCTTGTGTTCAGCTTCTAAACAACAGGTGGTTTGGAAAACGTCAGATTACTGCCGAAACATGGGATGGCAAAACCAAGTTTAAGTATGTCAATTCATTGATCTTTTTATTTATTAATATATTTAAGCTCATTTTTATACTGATAGTGTAGGAAAATTCTTTGAAAACTATGAGAAAAATTGATATAAACATTTATTGAACCAGTCAAAAGTTTAGACTCACCGTTAGATTTTGTAAAATAAATAAATAACTATATTCTATTTATTTAACAACATAACTATAATTTTATTTTTAATTTATTTATAATTTTATTCAAAACAATCATATAATGTTTGAAATGTTACATCTAGAGTAGAATTATTTTATTAAACTTGAGGATTTTGAATTAAATACAAGTGAGTCTAAACTTTTGACTGGTACTATATGTTAAAAAATTAAATACTGTATTGAAAAAGTTGCCATGGAAACGGGGGAACTGTGCTAAAGTTTTAATTTAAAATTTTAGAACCATGGAAAAACAAACATAAAACAAATTTACAATTTATTATTAATTCTTTATTATGCCTTTCAAACTTCAATGAAAATGTAAACATTTTAATCAGCCTGGAATTTGAGGGATTTCCTCGTTTTCAAGGTATTTTTTTTGCAGCCCTACCTTTCCTGTTTGGCGAAACGGGTTTTAACATCCATTCAATGTTAACAACCAATTGCTGCTTGTAAAACGATGTACAATTAATTTTTTTTTATTAATTGTTTTGTGTGCACAACTTATTCATCACAACTCATGTAAGAAATTTTTCCATTGTCTTGGATCCCCAGCAATCCTTACTTGGAAATGTACCGGTAGGCATGCTGAGCCTCCCATTTTGAACTTCCGCTTCAATATGGAAGTTTAAAGGAATCCCTAATCCTTAATCCCTGATGGCCTGAGTCTTTGCTGCAGACATCTTTAATTTCTTTGCCTCTCACCATTGGCTTACCACATTGATACACTTTTCAACTTCTTTTATTCCGGCTCTGTTGTCAGACCCCAGGGCATCTACGTATGCCATTGCAGTGAACCGCTCTTTCTCAAAGATTCCCAGCAACTTGTCAAATACTAGCTTCCATAGCGCTGGGCCTAAGACTGATCCTTGAGGACTTCCCCTCTCTATGGAAGCTTCAAACTCATAAGAAGTACCTCTTATCTTAAGGAACCTAAACTGGATGTAGCTGCGTATGAGGGTGTATAAGTTGCTGGGAGCTTTGTACTTCTGTAGCTGGAGGAGAACTCGCGCCAATGGATATGTCAAAGAGCAGCAACATGACATACTCCTCCGCACTTTGTTCAAAGTCTGCATAAACTAGTAGCAAAGTATCAGCGGTTCCCTTTCCGTTAGTAGAACCATATTGGGGTGGATGACTGGCTCTAGTTGTAATGGTCATAGACTTCTTAAGATTAGATTCTCCAGGACCTTGCTCATTACACGGAGGAGACATATAGGTCTATATGACTTAGGGAGCTGCTAGTCCCTGCCTCCATCTAAGCAATCATGGAATATTCTTAAGAGCCTTTCTTCCAGATAAGGGATATTGTTGTTTTAGATCGCCGCATCTATTGCATCTAATCCTGGAGCGTGACAAGTTTTCTGCCTATCCATAGCAAGACAGAGATCATATAGTTCCCATGGTGGACAAAAGTCAGTGCCAGGAGGGTATGCCGTAGTGCATCTCACAAATTGTTTTTCCTCATTGTCCTGGGATATGTTGCCTGAACCTAGATGCTAGCTGCCTCATCAAGAGTAATTGCTTGGGAAACTGTCAGAAAGAGCTGCTATCATCTGTGGTGGGGTCATCTTCCCAAATGCCACCTTGCAGTGTGCACCCCAAGGATTTTTGGCGGACTCTTCCATGATCAATTCATCTCAGGATCTATATTTTCGTGAACGCGATTCCAATAGGTACACCTTGGCCTTAGACTTGTACTCATTTTGAAGTGGAGTGGGCTTTGTGTTCAGAACTCGTTTCTGATTTGAGGGTCAAATCTACAATGTGTCTTGTAAGTGTCGGCGATGTTATCGTGAGGTCAATCCAGGTGTTCACAGATGCTACCATTGGGAATTGCAGAGATATCATTTACTACAACTAATTGACACCTCTCAATAAACACACCAAGCTTGGCGCCCTTTCTATGCGTTCTATTGAATCCCCAAACCGTGTTACAGGAGTTGGTATCTGAGCAAATTACCACTTTCTACTTCTCTTTGTGATAATTTCCATGACGGATATGTTATCTTCGATGTCATTACCGACAGATAGGTATGATGAAACTAGAGGACACACCACCCCTCTTAATATAGCATGCTACCATATCTGCCAAAGAGTATTGCCTCAGTTCCATCATGTCGAGATTTGGGTTATTAACCACGATGGCAGAGCAGGCTTCCTCTCTCCTCTGCCTAGGGCTGGAATTCTCAAAATGAGGCTAAACCCAGTGAGCATATTCCACGTCAGGTCTTTTCCTCGACCACCATCATGTCATATCCTTGACGGAGAGCTTCCATCTTAGGTTTTTTCCTCAATGCTAACCTCGCTTGAAGACCGATTTGTCGTAAAGTCCCATTGATGAGTGACCCATCAATGAGTGACACTTCCTATGTTTTGGTAACTTCTCTGCTTCTGCAATTAATTTACTTAATTCATTCAAGAGATGACTTTCACCCTGCTTGAGAAACTTTCTGGGATATAAGTAAGAACCTGGAGGTTCAAGAAGTCTGATCCTGGGAACTTATTGTTCTTTACTTTTCCCTAAGACGGGTCTGGAATATTCCCAAACATGTGATCACATACTAATACATGACCATCAAGTTTCCAGGCAATTCTAGAACTTTTTTCAAAGTAACAGAAATAGTCATCTGTTTTTGTTTCACGTCACAATATAAATAAAGTTTGATCTTTTTTGAAAGAATATGGCTTTTAAGCTTACATAAAAGCATCTGTTGGCTCCTGCCATTCTTCTACCTATATCCATGAAAACATTATTGAATTCAGTTCTACTCCCACATAGATGATGGACTCTTTCAAGCTTATAGTTTTCTATTTCTTAGGAGGATTCCTGGTTTGCTATTGTCCCCACATATATTTTGACCTTGGCACATTAATCACTAACCCAAAGTCAGTGGCAGATCTTTGAAAAACCGAAAAGTTTTTTAAACTTTGAAGTCTCTCCTATCCTTCTATGATGTAAAAATCATCTGATTTCCCAAGTCAGACTATCTGTCTTTCAGTCAATACAGAATTAACAACAATAATTCCTCAGTAATTAGAGCATTCCATTTGGTTTCAATGTTTGTGAAGCAACCATATGATTCCTTAGATCCCAACCTGTAAAAATGGCCAAGACCTAAAATATTTTCATCTGTCTAAGAGTTTGCTGTTTTAATTATATACTATCTTTTCCAGAATCGCTGAAACGGATTCAGAAATATCTGAAAGATTGGATAATTGGAGTAATTTCCTTGAAGGAGAAGAACCAAAAAAAGTAAAACATGGAAAAACAAAATCAGAAGTTACAGAGTCTGTAGCAACGGACAAAGATTCTGATGGAACTAGAAGCAGCGCAGGAAGCAGTGATGAAACTGATGAAGAGCATTAGCAAATTTTGGCTCCTTTCTTATTATTTAATTTCATGGCAAAGATCTAAAATAATTTCACGCATCTTAAGGCCTGTTTACACGGTTAACATTAACGATAAAGTTTTATTTATTATGTCTAAAATTCTGAAGGTTAAAATACATAATCAGAAAAAATGGTTTAATTTATTTATTTTCCCCTTAACATTAATACGTATTAATTAATTACGTCTTTTTAAGTCTTAAAAAGATGTAATCTGTTACCAATACTTATTCAGATAATAAGATTACTTTTTTTATTTTGGCTAATCAGCTACTTGGTCATTATGCCCTTTTCAGATATACTTTTATTTGAAATCATAAACTTATTTTTTATGCATAATATGCATTGATATTTTCTACTTTTTTTTTTTAATGGTCCAAAAATTTGAAACTAAATCCTATTTTGCAAATATTGATTTTTTTGTCTCTTCAATTTATTTTTTTGCCCACCTATATGTTACTAACTTATTGATTGATTTGAAGAATTTAAATTTTTATGGTTAATGCTTAAATGAACTTTTCTAACTACGTATGAACATTTTTTATTTTTTTTTAATAAAAGTTTGTTTATGTGTGCAACAATATAATATGATTATATGATAGAGACAAGAGTGCAACGCATAAAAAAAACTATAGAAAAATCAAACAAATTTTTCCTCAACCGTCTGCGCCTCTGGATTTTGCTGGAGCACTCAAGAATAAAAATGTAAGTTGGCTACCAGTTTCTATTACTCCTAAAACAGAACTTCTCATTATTACTTCAAAAAACAACAACGTATCTTCTGAAGATACAGAAAAAGACTTAAAAGCAAAAATTAACCCCACAGAATTGAGGTTAGGTATAAAAAATATCAAAAACCTCAAAGAAGATAAAATATTAGTGGAAACAACCAATCGGCGGGACATAAAAAAAAATCTGATAAAGAGAAACTGAAGGAAGATAGCTCTTTAAAAATAAGCCAACCTAAAAAGCAAAACCCCAAAATTAACATTAAAAGGCTACCAAAAGAGGCCGACAAAGATAACCTCTTAAAAACACTTCTTAGCCAAAACTATGAGCTTGGGCTAACTGAAGACAGCCTACGTCTCCTTACCATTTTTGGTGGGAAAACACCAGGGAGCCGCCCAAGACATGCGTTGCTAGAAGTGGACCCGAAAATGAGAGCTCCACTACTGAGCGTGAAACTAAAGCTTTTTTCACAATTTGTGCTGCAGAGGACTACCTATCAGTTCAGCAGTGCAGAAAGTGCTCCAAGTTCAACCACGCGGAGAAGCACTGCAAGAGCCAGCTTAGGTGCGCCACCTGCTAGAAAACGCTAACTTACTAAACTTGCAAAAATTAATACAACCTACTGCAATATGAGATGTAAAAAATTAAAACTTTAACTTTCCTATATTCCTTAGCAAACACTTTTAAATGGTGTAATTTTTTATTCTCAATCACATTGGATTTTGATTAGCTGAAAGGTTTTCATCTTTACCAGTGAATATTGGTTTGACTGTATTTATTTAAAAATTGTATTTATTTAAAAATATTAGGATATAATTAATTCAACGCATTATTGCAAAGCAACGCGTGGCCGGGTTTGCTAGTAAATTGTAGATTTTTGGTCAATAAAACCTTTTTTTTCTAGTTAGATTATCTCTAAATCTAAGTACTGTACAAAAACCACATCTGAGGAATAATATTTGTTTTACATGTAGAATTAAGTACTTAGTTATTAAAAAAAAAAATCTGGTGCGTGCGCGCAACACACAACTTTCACTTACCAACTTACTTAGATAAGAAATTGACGTGTTTTGTTAGATATCATTTCCCAAAATCACACATTTTTCCACATTCATATCTTATTTTTATTAATCGTTAAAGCCGTTTTTGAGTAAATAAAAAACCCCGTGAAAATGATACAAAATTTATTAAGTAAAGTCCCCCCTTCGGTTGATCAATTTTGATGAAATGTTGGCTATCACATATTTGGCATATACACACATCAAATACCCAGTTTGGTCACCATCGTGAAAGCCGTTTTTGAGAAAATCAAAAAAACACGTGAAAATGTTACAAAATTTATTAAGTAAAGTCCCCCCTCCGGTTAATCAATTTTGATGAAATTTTTACAGTCATATCTCGGGCATATAAACACATCAAATACCCAGTTTGATCAAAATCGTTAAAGCCGATTTAGAGTAAATAAAAAAAACACGTGAAAATGTTACAAAATTTATTAAGTAAAGTCCCCCCTTCGGTTAATCAATTTTGATGAAATTTTTACAGTCATATCTCGGGCATATAAATAGATGAAATACTCAGTTTAATCAAAATCGTTAGAGCCGTTTTTGAGAAAATCGAAAAAAACCTAAAAAGTTATTAAATAAAGTACCCCCTCCCTTTGAGCAATTTTGATGAAATTTTTGCTGTCACATCGCGGGCATATACCTACACTAAATACCCAATTTCAGGTTCGCACGGTTTATAGTTCTTGAGCTAGTCTGTTCACATACACACACACACACAGACCATTTCGCGGGACTTGGTCATTTCGACTCAGGGGACCCCAAAACGTGTATTTCCGTTGAAAACCGGAAGTCGAAATTTTTCACGATCGCAATACTTCCACTTACTATATATTACATATATAGGTAAGTGAAAGTAAAAAAATTAAGACCAAATTTTATGAACTTAAAACAAAAATAGTTTGTCCTTACAACTCTGCACGGAATTTTCCTTAAATAATTGAATGTTTATTATTTTTGCTAATGAGTTAAGATTTTTGATAAATTAAATTTCATGAAAAAATATTAATAATACTGTAACACTTACATGGATTTAACAATTTTATTTAACGAAAATATACAATTTTCAATGACATATAAATAATCAAAGAACAACTTGATTCAACAGATTACAAATATTATCATGTATTGTAACACTTCTGTGGGTCAACAAATATTTATAAAACAAAATTTAACAATAGCAATGCCAAAGGAATCATAACACAGATATTCCAGCAAGCCACAAAAATTATAACTCTATGGCACACAAATCATTTGGCCTGAGCTTCACCGTCAAGACAAAGACTAAGACTAAGTGGTACAGTCGCTTGCTCCTTATGTATAGTCCTAAAGGACCGGCATGAAAGGTTCTAGAAACTCGTGGAAGGTTCCATGTCTGCGTGGACTGGGCTCAAAAAATCTTGGCCCAAACACGTACTCTGACGGTTCGCTCCGATCGTTCAAACAAGAGGTTCGGGATTTTAAACCATATGGTTTTTATTTAACGATTTAACGTTAGTCTGCCCCCTCCGTAGAGATTCCTCCTGGTCTTCTTTACCAAACGGGCCTAATCCCTAGGTCGAACGAACGGTCTCTTCCGTAATCCGCTGCGCCTTTTCCTCATCGTGGTTCCCTGCATATGGCGCCAAGCGACAAGGGAAATATCACTTCCCTTGGGATCCTTAAACCATGTAGATGAAATTTGCGCTTCTTTATCATGTAGGGTCTCTTCCACTTCTTCTGCAACTTTGGGAAGAATCCTCGCTTTCTTCTGGGGTTATAAAGCCAAACGCGGTCTCCCCTAAGCCAAATCCGAGCCAAACCCGCCCTACTATTGTGTTGTATTAGTGACTCTTCACCCGGTCGCTGGCGAGGCGAAGGTTCTTGCGCACAAGCTGTAGGTGTATTCTATTCTCTTCACCCCGGGTTCGCTGCCGAAAATGAGGTAACTTCATCTCTCGACCGAAGAGAACTCTCGTAGGTGTCTGTCCATAGAATTTGTTAACTGCAGAGCGGGAGGCCATGAGAAAGTATGAGATCTGACGGTACCAATCTCGTTGATGGTTATAGGTTAACTTGGAAAGGTACTTTATGAGGGTTAGGTTAATCCGTTCTACCATCCCGTCAGACTGTGGATGGAGGGCCGTAGTCCTGGTTTTTCGAATCCCAAGTCTCTTGCAGACTTCCTGGAATAATCTGCTCTCGAAGTTCCTCCCCTGATCTGAATGCAGTTCAATTGGTACTCCAAAACAGGTGATAAACTCCTTCACCAGAACGTCAGCCAAGGTAGCAGCCTCTTGGTTCGGGTCAGCATATGCTCCCCCCCCCCCAAGAAAAACGGTCCAAGATTACAAAAACATACTTATTTCCAGCGTCACTTTCTGGGAATTGTCCTAATATGTCCCCCTCGAAGGGGCTCCCGCAATATACTGTTGCCTCCATGCACGGTGTTTGCGAGCTGGTCCATTGCTTGCAGAACAGGTGTTACATTTATGGCACCAATCCTTGACTTCGTCAGAGCAGTTCACTCAGTAGAACCTCCCACGTACTTTCTGGAGTATTTTCGTCACACCAAGGTCTGACACTTCATCATGTAGCAGACGAAGTACCTCCGGCACGCAGGTCCTCGGTATCAGTAAGCTGCTTCCTGGATAGGCTGCCATCTACGTTCTCAACAACCCTCTTGAGAAAGCCGTCTTCTATTACAAGAAGTTCCACTGTGCCCAGTACGCCTTCGAAATAGGTGAGATTGGTGCTACCACTTGCTAGTTCGGCTAGTTTACGGGACTGGAAATCTTTTTTAACTCGCGATCATTTTCTTGCCGGTCCCGGATTGTGTCAGGTGTCCATTCTTCGCTAACTACTCCGACGTTACAGATGTTGGCCTCCTTTTGTTCGATTTGGCTTCAGTGGAGGCAATCAGGTGGGCATGGTCTTATAGACAGGGCATCTGCATTGCGATGTCTTACGCCTGGTCTGTGAATTTCAAAGTCGTATTCATGGAGTTTTTGTAGCCATCTGGAAACTTGGCCTTCAAGATTCCTGAAATTTAGCAGCCACTTCAAGCTTCCATGGTCAGTCCGAAACAAAAACCTTGTACTATAGAAGTATTTGTAGAAAAGGTCTATGGACTTGAAAACAGCCTAGAGTTCCTGCCTGGTTATGCAATAATTACACTCCGCTTTTGATAGCGTCTTGCTGAGAGGTCTACCTTCTTCAGTCAATCGAAATGTCTCCAAACCTTCTTACATAACGGCGATAATAGAAACAAAGGACACTTCTTGGCGTTTAACGTCACCGCTTTAAGTCTCTTGAAAACCTCTTCAAGATTGAACAGGTGTTCCTCAAACGTCCGGCCAACCACTATGACGTCATCGAGATATACAAGGCAAATCTTCCAGGATAAATTTCTTAGAATGTTCTCCATCTGGCGTTGCTGGAGCGTTGCAGAGGCCAAAAGGAAAAACCGAGAACGCCATAGTCCCGACCCAGTGGCAAACGCAGTCTTTTTCTTCTCGGCTGGGTCCATCTCTACTTGCCAGTATCCACTTTTTAGGTCCAGAGTTGAAAACAGTCCTGCTAGAGCACTGAGGGCGTCATCGATTCTTGGCAATGGGTAGCTGTCCTTCTTCGTCAAGTCATTAAGCTTTAGGTAATCTATGCAGAAGCGGGTCGTTCCATCCTTCTTCTTTACGAGCACTACCGGAGAGGCCCATGAGGCTCCGCCACTCCTTCCCTCACCACCTCTTAAAGAAGATTCTCAGCCTCTTCCTTCTTGAGTTGGGGAAGTCACAGCGCAGCTTGACGAATAGGGCGTGCATCATTAGTATCGATTCTATGACGCACCACTCTTGTTCTACCTAGCTTACCGGATTCCGAGCCAAAGACAGGAAGATAGCGATTCATAAGGTCCCTTACTTTTTTTTCCTTTCGTGGCAGTGATGGGTCAAGGCCTTCAAGCATACTTCTGAGATTAACACTTGTTTGCTCCTTCCTCGCCGACGCCTGAAGTATCATGGAGGTCACAGGCTCTAAACTTCCCACCTTTGTGCCCTTCTTGATAGTAACTGGGTAATTATTAATATTACAAATAGGAATAGTCACTTTATTGGATGGTATGAAGAGCGCCTTGCCAACAAGAACGCCTTTCCCTACCTCCTGGTCATGATATCTAGGCTCCAGTAAAACGGGATGATTCGGCTGATCCGTGTCGGTTGAAGTGTCGAGACGAGCAGCTACGATGGTCTCACAACTCGCAGGGAGTTCCACATCTTCACCAACTTCTAAGCTGGCCAATTCTTGACTATGCATGAACAGTTCCTCCCCACTGACGTCGACGACTTGCCGTTTTAGGTTTATTTGGAAATCGCATGAGTTCATCATGTCCATCCCGATTATCACTTCTTCTACTATATCAGCCATTAGAGCTTAGTGCAAGACACATTTCCCCCAACTGTATCTTTACCTCTGCTTCCCCGAATACTTTGGCTACATCTCCTGTAGCGGTCCTCAGTTGCCTCGTGGAGGGCGACTACCTATCTCGACAACCACCTTCCGGCAGACCATAGTCTTCTAGCCCAGGAAATGAAGGTTTTGTGTCGGGAATAATTAGAGACAAGCTGAACACCAGTTGTTAGTACTTACTAAAAGCAGTATCTTGTCAAAAGTCCCCGCTCCTCCCATTTGCGCTAACTTGGGGACCCCCCTTGAACATTCATTTCGAGTAACTTTCTGTTATTGTTCATAACTCCGTTTGTTTGTTTGTTTGTTCAACGTCACTTTATGCCACTTAGGCTAATAGGACGATGCTACAGTGGGAGTCCTAAATTTTGCCTATCCAGGTATAATTAGGGATCTTTAACGAGTACCTGTCATAGTACAGACTCAGGGCCTCCATTTTACGCCCTATCCGAGGGATCATAACTCCGTTATCTTTCATTGGACATTGATACATCTAGTTTCAGTTTATTTCTCTTTATCTATTTAAAAGATGTTACATAAAGTTTTTGCGTGACATTAATACTTTTCCTATTATTCATACAAATATCCTTAATTTTCGAGTTAAAATTTACATTGGAATTAGTTTTTAGGTAAAAGCAGTTCTTTAATTTCAAATATTACCCAAAAATATTTCAAATAAAAGTTTTATTTTGTATAAATTATATTTTTCGGGCGGGGAACCGTCAGAGACGGAGCAGAGTAAGGCCCGATGCACACGGGCGGAATTTTTCTGCGGTCCGGTCTATAAGCCTATAGGCCGGACCGCAGAAAAATTCCGCCCGTGTGCATCGGGCCTAAGGCCTCGGCCACGTTGGCGCACCGTCCCTCGCTAATCCCATGCCTATCGCACCGCCCCTCACCCCTCACCCCTCACCCCAGGCCTGTCCACACGGGGCACCGCACCTTGCACCAATGTCACCTTTAAAGGGAAGCTGGACCTCTCCATGGATAGGTAAAAACATCGTCATCTCATCTTTCATAAATATTTAATATTATAAAACATAAACATTAAATTAAATGAGTACAAATTTATACTATCGTAGTCTTTTCAGAAATAAAGGATTGTCTTAAATCGTTGGTATGAATCTGATTTAGTTCTGAATAATAAGTAAATATTAATATTTACATAAATATCAATTAGCAATATCAGTTTGTTATATCCCCTAGTAATTACACCCAATTAATCAACAACCGATTCCTGTCGTCCTAGGGAGTTGATAAAAAATTATACCAGGAATGGCAGAACTTTATTTTCAAGAAACTGCTTATTTTATATAAGTTAACGAGATAACTTGAAGCTAGATCAGATAGCGGCTGACAAAAGCAAAATCCAATAATTTTCATATTTATAGAAGATACCTTACTGCTTCCAATTTTTTTTTTATCCAAGTTTTATGGAATAGTAACAGAGAAATTATTACTATCATGAACACTATATCAATATTGGGTTCAATTTATATTGTAGCTATAAAACCCAATTTTATATAAAAAAAATTAACATAATGCAAATTAATATTTAAATAAGAAATCATTAATATCGTTTCTTTTATTTAAAGAAGTTGTTAAATACGACTTTATTTCAGTTTAGTAAATAATTATATAATTAACTAGCTGTATATCCCGGTTTCACGTATGAGCAATATGAATTTGGTTTGCTTATTAGGTTACAAAAGCTATTTATATACTACTTACCTACTCGGCCACATTTACATTCATTCCCTGTGAACAGTCAGGTTAAGACCCCTTAATTTGGAAATTCGTAGCTTTCCCAATTGGTTTAATGATACCATTCCCTTATACATAAACAAAAAAAAAAATAGGAGGTTCAAGAAGGCAAATGGTTGATTGAATTAAAATTAAAAATTAAATTAAATAAAATTAAAAATATTGAAAAGAATTAAAAAAAAATAAAAATTGAATCCTTATCTCTACAATGAAATTCAATATGGATACCAGGGAACCAACATCTCTTATGTTAATTATTTTTCTTCCTTTTTGGATCAAACTTACCTTGTGAAATAAATTGTTAAATTCCCTTCGGAAAGTAGTGGACCTCCAAAATGAAACTTAAATTAAAATAAATAAACAATTGATTACAAAAAGAGAAAACCGAAAATATAAACATTTATTCATCATCAAAATAAAACATTAATATAAAATGAAATCATTTTTACAAAAAAAGAAATAATTTCCCCAAAATAAAACAGTAAAACAAACAAATAAAATGAAACGAACAAAATTAAATTTTCTCTCTAATGAAATAAATGAAAATGAAATAAAAGGAAAAGAATGTCAATATTCACGTGTATCGCTGGGCGATGTCGCAGAATGATGAAGACGAAGTAGGTTGATAAACTTTATCAGAAGGAGTCGGTGCTTGGGCAGCATACAGTTCGCAGTGGGCGAAAACTCGTTCTCCAAAACTGCAGCGGGCAGATGAGAGCCGTAGACGCGTCTACGTAAGTGGACTGTTAGAATCTGGCTGTGGTATACAGCACTACTGGAATTAGCACAGCTGTTGTATTAAAACATCTGCACTAAGACGGCCTTATAAAGATTTGTCTTCCCACAAACATCGCATCAATAATTTAATTGATTCAATTAAACAAAATTATTAAAAGAGAGAAAAAAAATCTAAACAAAATAATTATACAAATTAAACCCTATTAACAAAAATTAAGAAATTAAACAATAAAATAAAATAAATGACTTCATTTTAAAAGAAACAAAAAAAACAACAACAAATTGATTTAAGTAATAAATTAAAGTTTATGAGCGTTAACATAAATAATAATTTGGTAGGAGAAAAAAAATCAGTACTGTGAATTTAATAGCAATTTCTTTCTCTTTGAGGGAATATAAAATTCATTTACAAAAAAAAAAAACAAATTGAACATCAAAAGAAATTAATATTGGTTTATTTACATTTTTTTTTAAATTACAAAAAAAAAAAAAACAACTTTTGATCAACCATATAAATATTTACAATAAGAGGCAAAAATGCTCAAAACAAAAAAAAATTCCTCCATCACACAAACTAAATAATAATAATTACAAAAGCTACTTTTCTATTCTTATTTTTATAACTACTATTATTCCCTCAAATTATTACAAAAAAATTCATTTCTCTCCAACATAATTAAAATAATAATAACTAATCTGAAAAAAAAAAAAAATTAAACTTAGCTAGTTGGTGGGTGCACCCGTCGCACAGTGGGAAATATGCCGGATTTAGGTGGACAAAATTCTGAAATTAGTCCATATTTAGCATTTGGGGCCCCAGATTACGGAAAAAATAATAAAAAAAATTTAATTAATTTTTTGACACATTTGGCGAGCGAACAGTGGTCAAAGATCAAATTTATTTCTAAAATCTAAAACTTTCCTACATTTAACGTTTGGAGTCCCAGAATATGGGAAAAATAATACAACAAATCCAATTATCGGCTCAGAGTGGAGTAAACCTGCTACTAGACATATTTTAAATCATTTAGGAAACTCTTTAAATCATAGATTGTAAAACTTTTTTTTTATTATTATTTCTTCTTATTATTTCTTATTTATCGTCTAGCCAAGTTACCATCATTGTTGTTAATGAATCCTTTGTTTTGGTTGGTCTACATTAAGACATAACTGGACTTTTGATTCTTTTTGGATCTTTGCCTTATTCAAAGTAAATGCTTGTCGATCTTCCTCGGTTTTCAAAGTTTTTTTTTGTTCTTTCAAAGTTAGTCTATATGCAATGTTTAGGAAAATTTCAGAAGTCCGAATCCACCCATGTAAAGTAGCCAAACCAAAACTATAATTTTCTTCTGGGTGTAGTGGGAGTGAGCAACTCGGATCTTCGAATACTTTTGGGTCTGCTTTGCATTCGACAAAGTGAGCTAAAGCTTCTTCAGGGGAAAAACGTCGAATGTTGGTAGAGGTCGAATTTCTTGTAGAAGATGGCTGTTGAGAGGTAGATGCACCTTTCACGACTTTGGAAGTACTACGCTTATCAGAAACATAAAACATAATTCAATTTTTCACAGCCTACCTTCAATAACTCGCTGACTTTTTTTCTTTTTTTTCTCACTAGAATATTCGAAACATTTTTCAGGGCGTCCTAAGCGTTGACAAGCAGGTTGGATAACTGAAATACTAAAATCCAAGTCAAGTGAATCAAGCCAACTGGAGTATTTATTGAAAAAATCTTCCAGTTTTCATTGGTCCGACCTTTCCAAAATTTTGTCGGAAAGACGGGGAAATTATAATTTTCAGAGGCTTATAATCTCTATATTGATTATTAGTATGAGCTGAATTAAGAATAAATTTCATCAAGTGGTCTTGGCGTTTTTTTTTTGGAAACTTAACCCACTCTTCAAAAAATTTCTTCCTCGTGATTCGGAGTGGTTTATCTGAAAAAAAATTATGTATCACCCAAAACGCAAAAAATCGCAAAAATTCTTTGCAACACTTAAAAACTAGAAGGATTAATGTAACAAATCCTACAAAAAATTCCTTGGGGTAACTTGGGGGTTATATAGTTTTTCGTTGTTCAATAATGGCATAAATTTAAAAATTGCAAAATTAACTCTACAGGTAGATTGGATTGTATATTCAATATCAAATGTGGAAATAGACTGTCTTACCTGTCTCAGCAATTTCCATTGTTAAATAAAATTAAATAAAAGCAAAAATACTTGGCACTGCACACACCTTGAACATAGTAATTACGGTGGAATAAAGATAATCCCACAGCCGGTTTTTGGCACTATTGTAAAAAGGAATGATTCACTCATTCACTATATGTTTGTAAACACGCTATGGCGGGAAATATTAGTATTGAGCGTCTTACCAACTAATGATAAAAAGATCAAGCACTCAGAAATTCCAAAATTTTGACTTGACTTTTGTCCACCTAAATTGGTGATTTTGCCCACTGTGCGTCGGTCGCTCGCCCCCAGTCCTCTTCTATTTTCAATTTTTGGCTCTTTGCTCGCCTAATCAGCCTCAGATTTTCCTGATCTTTTAAATCCCCTCCTCGGGTAATGTTCGGCTACCACACTCACTCTGGAACTTAAAAAAAAGGCTCAGAAAAAAAAAAAAATTTAATCCGGCAGAGCCGTCACAACTCGAGCCTCGACTGTCTCTCCTCGCTCGTCTTTTTTTACTTTCACTTACCTATATATGAAATATATAGTAAGTGGAAGTATTGCGATCGTGAAAAATTTCGACTTCCGGTTTTCAACGGAAATACACGTTTTGGGACCCCCTGAGTCGAAATAACCAAGTCCCGCGAAATGGTCTGTGTGTGTGTGTGTGTGTGTGTGTGTGTGTGTGTGTGTGTGTGTGTGTGTGTGTGTGTGTGTGTGTGTGTGTGTGTGTGTGTGTGTGTGTGTGTGTGTATGTCTGTGTGTGTGTGTGTGAACAGACTAGCTCAAGAACTATAAACCGTGGGAACCTGAAATTGGGTATTTAGTGTAGGTATATGCCCGCGATGTGACAGCAAAAATTTCATCAAAATTGCTCAAAGGGAGGGGGTACTTTATTTAATAACTTTTTACGTTTTTTTCGATTTTCTCAAAAACGGCTCTAACGATTTTGATTAAACTAAGTATTTGATGTATTAATATGCCCGAGATATGACTGTAAAAATTTCATCAAAATTGATTAACCGGAGGGGGGACTTTACTTAATAAATTTTGTATCATTTTCACGATTGTTTTTTATTTACTCAAAAACGGTTTTAACGATTTTGATCAAACTGGGTATTTGATGTATGTATATGCCCGAGATACGACTGTAAAAATTTAGTCAATATTGATCAACCGGAGGGGGGACTTTACTTAATAAATTTTGTATCATTCTCACGTGTTTTTTTTATTTACTCAAAAACGGCTTTAACGATTTTGAAGAAACTGGGTATTTGATGTATGTATATACCAAATATGTAAAAGCCAACATTTCATCAAAATTGGTCCAACTGAGGGGGCACTTGATTTTATGACTTTTTTCCAATTTTTAACTTTTGGCTTTTTTTTGGGGGGGGGGGGGGCTTTTTTGTTTGTTTGTTTCTTATAAAGTACCTTTGTTTTTGTTTACATGGAGAAATTAACTGTCTCTCGTTACGCCTAAAAATAAGTAATGGCTAAATATGAGATAAGATAAAAATAAATAAAACATAAAGAGGAGAAAAAAAGAAAAATATTCAGTCAACTCATAAAACTCGTTAAGCCCACGCATACGGCACTCGCCTTTAATGACAGGCCATTGCTCATAATTAAAGCCGTTCTGTTCTTTTGAGAAGTGGCAATAACAAAACGCATTAATTTCTAATCTAAGTAAGTTGGTAAGTGAAAGTTGTGTGTTGCGAGCACGCACCAGATTTTTTTTTCTCTGCCACCACGTAGCGCTCGTTGTTATAAGTTAATATTTATTCACTCTCACTTCTTTAAACAATAAGTCTTTGAATTCCACTAATATTGCAACTGTCATTTTATTTTATACTAATTTAATTTACATTTAATCTTACATTTTATATAGCGTACTATAAAAGCAAAAAACTATTGAAATTGCTATTAAATTTCGAGTTACTAAGCCCACTCGATTTGGTTCCCTTTTGTTCATTGCCTTATAACACTAGGTTAATTAATCGGAATCACAATATAAAACTATGGCCAATATTTACATTTTATTCTAACCTGTTTAAGCAAAAAAAATTTCTGCCGAATAAAAAAAAAATCCTGGCCAAAACTAATAATAAAAATTGTTCGGACCAAGCTGTAATGAGAAGCAGAGGCCTTGGTCTCTTGAACCTTTACCATTTTTTTTTTTTTTTTTTTAAATATACCAAAAACCTTGTTACACCGTAACAAGTTATTCAGGCATTTTTGTAGTGGAGGGTAAAGGAATTAGGAAAGAATCAGTATGACTCTGCTCTTGTGTTGCTAATCGGCTTTGTCTGCCTTACTTACGATAAAGTTATGTATTCTCTAATCTATAGACTAATTCAGTCCGTCTAGTTTCGATACAAGAAAAATGGCAATGTCCACCCTTAAGTATAGTCCAAACATTTTAACGAGTGTAAATTGATATGACGAATTAACTGAGAATTATATTCCGCAAAATACATTTATAAGTGAAAACCTTATGTATAGGTGTAGTCGTTTTATGTTATAGATTAGAAGGAGCTTGTAAATGTACCTGTACCATTTAGAGCAGAGTACAGGGCCAAACATTGCCAATTTTTCTGTAAACATATACAAAACATACTTTTCTTAAAAAGGCGAAAGTGAATTTAACTGATCTTTTTATGTGGTCGTAGTACAAGTATGACTAGAAATTACCCCAGTGATAACTCCTGGGAGCACCCCTTAGAAACCGAGAAAAACGGTTTTTATTGAAAAAAAGTAGTATATAAATAGCTTTTGTAACCTAATAAGCAAACCAAATTCATATTGCTCATACGTAATATACTAGCCGTTGAATGTAAACTTTCAGTGAAATCGGTATATTGATCTCTTATTTCTAAAAGGAGAAAATCGAGTTTAATGTTGAATTTTTAGTTGTTTTTAAAATATCCATAACTCCTATGTAATCTGAATTTTCTTTTGGATACTCGGTGATGTGAAAGCCCACCCTCAGACTAAAAAAATAAAAAAGAAAATTCTGAAAAATATTGGGTTCTTCCATGTTTTTTGCATACTAACGAAAACTATCTATTAACACACAAGAAACCTGGTTTTGGGTAAGCAAAAAGGACACTTATACCGAAGCAATCTTAACGGGAATTGTTTCCTTGGTTTTTGAATTTTATTACAAAGGTAATTTGGAATTGTGGAAATGGCAGATTTATGTCCGCCAAAAAGCAATTATTGACCACTGTGCGGCGGCTATTCTAATTCAAATCTGACCTTATCCTTTAACTCGTCTGTGCTCATAAGTATTGGTCTACAAAATATATTAATTTTCTTTATTTTTACTGAAGTATCGGCATAATCATATGATGGATAGTTCGAGGTCAGGTTTGTACTTGTTATCGAGATAGTTATAATTTTTTTTGTATTCAATACTAGTATAAATATCTTTTTGTTTTTTGATAGGTATATTTTAGAGCTACAAATTAAATTTGAAGGTAAAAAAATTATACTTCTGGGCATTTCTGGCCAACGAAATATTTTTTATGATGTTGTATAATTATCGTAGATTATGTTTCATGGAAAAAATTCTGCGAATAGCTGCGGTTGGGGGACTTATAATTTTCTATTACTAAAATGTCAATTTCATTAAAGAATTAAAAAAAATCAATTTTGTTATATTTTCATTTATTTGTATTTTAGGATCTTCTGGAAGAATAACTGTAACCCGAATGGAATTATTTGACATATTTTTAAAGTCAAAACATTAGCTTTAAAAAAAAAAGAAGGAATTTTTAGTGTCTTTTCTTATTGGGAAATATTATAATAACCTAGAGCATGTGAAAGAGCTAAAACAAAAATATCCATTTTTAAATATGATTTCCAAGGGAGATAGAATGCTTCTTCAAGGAGAAGAAATGTTTTTGAAACAGCAACAAGAA
Organism: Aelia acuminata; assembly: GCA_911387785.2. Lineage (NCBI taxonomy): Eukaryota > Metazoa > Arthropoda > Insecta > Hemiptera > Pentatomidae > Aelia > Aelia acuminata. Next base: position 107,422,280 of record OU426978.1, on the reverse strand, counting down.
ATGGCTAAGTGGGACGATATCAATCAAAAGATCAAGATCTGGTGGACGCTCTGAAAAATCATTTGTTACTTTACAACGGGTACGGAGAAACTTTATCAATGGTATGCTATGACACCATCTGTTCACAAAACTTTAAGGGATGGTTTTGAAGTGATAAAAAGCCCTCTGTCTCATATTGGTATCTGAGGAAGCAGCAGAAACCCGAAATAACCATTTCCGGGTTTATAGAGAAAATAAGACCAGAAAATTTTCCCCGGATACAGTGCAATCTGGATGTAATTAATAGATTAATATTGACATCAGATCCAGCAACTAACGTTTTTTTTCCAAACCAAATTTTACTTACGAACTTACTTAGATTGGAAATCGACGTGTTTTGATAATACGAGTATGTAAACGCCATTCCTCAACTTCACACATTTTTCCATATTTATATACTCTTATTTGTATATCTCCATAAGTTATAGAGTACTAGCATTCCCCGTCGCGGCTTTGCCCGCGAGCCTTTAAAATCAATTCTGTGATCATTATCTTGGCATTGATTTAATATAATATGTTAATATTAACAACATAACAGGGATCGGAGCTTCCGGTAGGTGGAATGTTGGAGGGAGAAGCTGCCGGTTCGGTAGAAGAGAGGGTGTCGCGCAATGGAGAGAGTTCACAAAACCGTCGAAACAAAAAATTGCTTACTCGTCGTGAACGCTTCATTTTTTGGCTTTAAAACAGGGTTTTCGACGCCCAGTATGGCTTTCGAGTTAAACTCGTCGTATCAAGATCTTTAAAATGAGTCCAAATTAGATATTTTTTCTCGAAGTACAAAAATAGGTATCCGTTAGAGTTAAACGAAAATTTCGCCATTTAAACCCCTTATGGGTTACATTTTTGAAATTCGTTTCTTAGTGGTTACCTACATCGCGTTTAAAATCTAAACCTTAAAATCACAGGTAAGAGAAGTTCAAGAAAAAAGGTATCAGGTTTTGTAAGGAAACTTAAGAAATGTTGTCTCCCCCAACCAACTTAACCGATGGTGGATTTCATGGGTGCAATGGATAAAGAGAAAATAATATGAACATAAATTGTAAACCCATGGATGCCTATTTCACAGTCGGTGGAGTTATGTAAAAATTTGTTTTATGAAATTTTTCTCCTTGGTGTATTTTTTTAACTGCTAAAAAACATTTGTAATGTCTATTACAAATATAGAAGCCATTTTGAGGACTTTAGAATTAATAAAATAGAAGGAAATATTTTTGGCCAGCTTTTCGGGTCAATTACTCGTGTGTGCGCCGTAAAGCCCGCTGGTGCAAAATAATGCAGGATTTCATTTTATATACTAGCAGACCCGGCCACTCGTTGCTGTGGCTCATTAGCTATAATGCGTTGAATTAATTATATCCTAATATCTTTGTTTGTTTGTTTGATTTAACATCACTTTATGCCACTAAAGCTAATTGGACGATGCTACAGTGAGAGTTCTAAAGTTTGCCTATCCAGGTATAATTAGGATAGGGACCTTTAATGATATCTTTAAATAAATACAAAGTCAAACCAATATTCAATGATAAAGATTAAGGTTAATTTTCAAATATTTATTTAGAATAATAGAGTTTACTTTCCTAAAAGTTGATCTCAGGATGGACCAGTGGACCACAGCAAATTGTTTTAGCGTTTAGCTTGTGATTGGAATGAAATACAAATAAAAAAGGAAAACGAAGGAAAAATACCAACACTTTGTAAACCAAGAATTTGTAGTAACCTTTTCATGCTTTATTCTTTAACTAAAATTAAGAATGAATAAAAAGATTTTACAACTATTTGCCAGTGGAATATAATGATGGAACACTATGAACAAATAACTGCACTTACATTATACAATACAAAATCTTCGCTGAGATTTTTTAAATTTCACATAGATAAAAGGACGATTCCAATTATAGCCTATTTTAAGTTATTAAAATGTATTTACTTTTTTAAAAGTTGATATCAGGGTGGACCACAGCACAGTGTTAGAGCATTTAGCTAGGAATTGGAAAGAATACAAATAAAAAAGGAAAAGGAAAGAAAAATACCTACACTTTTGAGAATTTGTTGTAACGTTTTCTTGATTTATTCTTTAACTAAAATTAAGAATGAATACAAAGATTTTACAACTATTTGCCAGTGGAATATAATGATGGAACACTATAAACAAATAACTGCACTTACATAATACAATACAAAATCTTCGCTGACATTTTTTAAATTTTACACATACATGAGGACGATTCCAATTATAGCCTAAAATGTATTTACTTTTTTAAAAGTTGATATCGGGGTGGACCACAGCAAAGTTTTTGAGCACTTAGTTAGGAATTGGAAAGAATGCAAATAAAAAAGGAAAAGGAAGGAAAAATACATACACTTTTGAGACTTTGTTGTAACCTTTTCTTGATTTATTCATAAATGAAAATTAAGAATAAATATAAAGATTTTTACTACTATTTGCCTGCAGAATATAAAGATGGAACAATAAGACCAAATAACTGCACTTACTAATAACACAATACAAAATTATTATAACCGTAATTATAATAGCATGCTTGTAAACAAAAAGGTTATGAAATCGACATGTGAAGCCATGTTAATAAATCGTAACACGATCTACTGTATTTGCAATAATTCACTGTATAAGAATTATTTTTGTCACCAATCAATTTAAAAACTATCCGGTCCGTTAAGTTGGCCAAAACTATATACATTGAGCCAAATTTCATTAAAATCGGTTGAGTAGTTTCTGAGAAATAGAGAGACAAACATCGGGACACGAGATTTTTATATATATAAGGATTTATATTGTCCGATTTTCTATTAATCAATGTATCTTTTATAAACAACTAAATAATTAAAGAAATTTAATTAAAATATGTTTTAAAAATACACCGATATAAAAATGTAGACGAGAGTTGCCCATACTACCCACCAGAAACCGCTTTTCGAGAACTGCTTATCTAATTTACCCGGGTCTCTATAATTTCTTTTCGAAGAAGAAAGAAAAAAGAATGACATCTCTCTTCAGTTGAGTTTTAGACTGTAAAAAATTGAAGCAATTAAATGGGAATGGGTTGCCTTAAAAATACTAAAATATAAACATAAATATGTCGATAAATGTCAGTGCCGTAAACCCCGTTAGTGCAAAATAACTCTGGATTTTATTTTATAGGATTTTATAATTTTATTTTATATTTATATCATTGGAATTTTATAATTAATTAATTATAAAAGATACACGGATTATTAATGAAAAATTATTATTAATTATTAATGCAAAATATTATTTACGTAAAATCATTAATTTCACATTTTATGTTATTAGAAAAATCTTTGCGATCTTAAATATCAGTTAAGTATATACTTATAAAAACAATTAAAGAAATGAAATTAGGATAGGTTGCACTAAAACCACGAATATATCAAAATATTTCGATAAATGACAGGGCCGTGAAGCCCGGTAGTGCGATGGTGTGAGGCTAAAAGAATAGGAGCTTCACTGGTTGGATTTGGTGCGAGGAGTGGTGCGAGGGGGTGGTGCGAGGTGTGGTGCGAGGTGTGGGGCGCCGACATGGCCAGCCCCATTTGCAAACGCTGTTTTCATTTCTTTGCTTGGTGCGAGCTGGTGCTAGGGGCAAGGGTCGCCAACGTGGCCGAGGCCTAAGCGCGCGTCCGACACTTGGCATGATGGGTGGTCGGTAGAAGTGGCCTCGCTCGCTCTTTATTATTTCTGCTGGCGAGGATTCATTTAAGCATTTTATCCTTAAGGAAAAAAATATTTAGGAAGGTATTTGCAGTGAAAAATAAAAAAAATATTTCAATAGCTTAAAATCATTTGAAATATATATATATATATATATATATATATTTTTAATATTTTATATTAAAAATTGAACTTTTTCTAAGCATTTTATTAGTCCCTCATATCATGAAGGGTGGTCTAAGTTGTATCAAGTGGTGGTAGTATGGGATGTGACTTAGATACGAAAGCCAAGTTTCCGACCTTGGCAGCGCCCTCGATCACTTTTGAATTTCCCAAAACCTGCAAAATGTTTGCACTTTGTTAGGTTTTTCGCCGTTTTATCCAGGAAGAACCAAAACCTATTCTCAATATTTTTAGGCTAGTTCAATTACCAACCTAGAGTAGACTAGATTAAATAGTTCCTGAAATAAAGATAAGCAAAACCTATTCTCTATAATTCAATTTAAAATATTGAATTACCTACTATATCAGACCAAAACTAGCTGACTAGACTAAATAGTTCCTGAGATACAGATTTTCTAAGTTGGGCTAATTTTCCAAACTTGTAATATTCATGATTATATTTATGTTTCATGATATGGAACGTCTTTCTTAAAACTTCGCCATATGTCACTCATTGGACACATTTAATTTTATAATTCTTTTCATTCATTGATAAATTCAGAAATTGTAAAATACCTAATTATTTCATCATTAATAAATAAATAGGTAAAAATGACGGAAAATAGCGATAAGTGTCCCTTGAACAATGGTTTTCCATCTCCAAGTCCGGAAACGATATCTGCATTTTCAGCTGTAGATAAAATACCCCCGTTTTGGAAACGCGATCCAGAACTTTGGTTTTGTCAAATTGAGGCATTATTTTCTAGAGCTAATATCACAAATAGCCTTACCAAATTTTATACAATTATACCTAAAATTGATTTCGACATGTTAGAACAAGCAGCCGACATAGTAAAGCGTCCGAGCGATTCTCCCTATGAAGACATTAAGAATAGGCTAGTTAATATATATGCGGATTCGGAGTCCAAACGAATTCAACAATTGTTAGAGGGTAAGCAGCTAGGCGATCAAAAACCTTCGCAACTTTTAAGGCATATGCGGCAGTTAGCAGGAAATGCAATAGCAGAGGGTATTCTAAAGACAGTCTGGATGCGGGCACTCCCTCCAAATATGCAGGCTATTTTGATGAGTACGGAACAGGATGTATCAAAATTAGCCGACATAGCAGATAAAATACAGGAGGTTACCCAACCAGCACACATATATTCAGTGTCCACTCAGAGCCAAAATACTAGGGCAGAGGGAAGCGAAAATGTAATTAGCATTTTGGAACAAAAAATTGAAAAGTTATCCCAGCAGGTCGCCGCCCTTAGCTTAAACCAACAACGAGGCCGATATGGGAGTAAAAGTCCATACAGAGGAAGAAGTAGGTCGAATAACGGGAAGCGAAGGAACTCCAGCAACCCAAATTGGCTGTGCTTCTACCATTACAGGTTTAAAGAAAAAGCCAAAAAGTGTGTGGAGCCCTGCGCCTGGAAAGAAAATATAAACCAGCCAGCGGGAAACTAAATAGCGGATCGGAAGTAGCGGCAGCCGATTCCGCACAAGCCCAACGCCGCCTTTTCATCCGAGATCAGCGGACGGGTCAGATGTTTCTAATAGATACCGGGGCTGCCATTTCCGTTTTACCTCCAGGTCGTAACAAGAATTCTAGTCCTCAATCATTTTATCTCTACGCGGCCAATGGGACCAGGATCAAAACATATGGAGAGAAGTTCTTGAAGCTCAACCTAGGTTTAAGAAGAGATATTTCGTGGACATTTATACTGGCCGATGTTCCGAAGCCTATCATCGGAGCAGACCTTATGTACCATTTTAATTTGCTCGTAGACCTCAAAGGGAAGCAGCTGATCGACAAGACAACGGGTCTTTCTTCAAGAGGAAAAGTTTTTAAAGAATCAGGGGTATCCATCTCTTCAGTTCCCTACGGACATCCTTTTGCTGATCTCCTTCATCGTTTTCCAGGGATAACCAGACCGACGCCGACGAAGGAGCCTGCGAAGCATAAAACTGAACATGTAATAGAGACCACAGGACGCCCGGTTTTTGCAAAGGCTCGGAGACTTCCCCCAGAAAGGTACAAACAAGTAAAGGAGGAATTTCAGAAGATGGTCGAGCAAGGTATATGCAGACCTTCAAAAAGTCAGTGGGCCAGTGCATTGCATGTGGTTGAAAAGTCAGATGGAGGAATACGTCCGTGTGGGGATTACAGGCAATTGAATGCACAAACGATCCCTGACCGCTACGTAGTCCCTCACATCATGGACTTTAGAAACAATCTCTACGGGAAAACTGTATTCTCTCGATTAGATCTAGTCAGAGCGTACTACCAAATACCAGTGCGCGAAGAGGACATACCGAAGTCAGCCGTGATAACTCCGTTCGGGTTATTTGAATTCTGCAGAATGTGTTTTGGTTTGCGTAACGCCGCCCAAACCTTTCAGAGATTCATGGATGAGATCTTTAGAGACTTAGACTTCGTCTGGATCCTTTTAGACGACATGTTAATCGCTTCGAGTAATGAAGAAGAACATGTGGAACATCTCACCATAGTATTTCGACGACTAGAGGATAATGGACTCACCTTAAACCCGGATAAGTGTGAATTCGGCGTTCAAGAAATACGATTCTTGGGATACCACATATCTCCGGAAGGTATCACACCCCAGAAGGAGAAAATTCAGGCTATAATAGATTATCCTAAACCTAAAGCTGTGAAAGCTCTTCGGAGATTTTTAGGGATGATTAACTTTTATAGGCCATGTTTACCGAGAGCTGCAGCAATTCAGAAACCTCTCAATAGATACCTACATGGGGCAAAGAAAAATGATAAAAGTGTTATCGAGTGGAATGAAGTCAGCGAACAAGCTTTTGAAGAATGCAAGAATACACTGAAAGAAGCTGTCCTACTATCCCATCCTAAGCATGAAGCTGAACTGTCCCTGGCTTGTGACGCGTCGAATCACTGTGTAGGGGCTGTTCTTCAACAGTGGGACGATGGAAAATGGGCACCTCTAGGTTTCTTCTCAAAGGCTCTGACGGAATCCCAGCAGCAGTATTCCGCTTATGATCGTGAACTGCTGGCAATATACTTAAGCGTTAAGCATTTTAGGCAAATATTAGAGGGAAGGGAGTTCTGTATTCTTACAGACCACAAGCCCTTAATTTATGCAATGCAGCAAAAAGCCACATCTGCAACACCCATCAGAATCAGGTGGCTAAACTATGTGAGCCAGTTCAGCACGGATATCCGACACGTAGAAGGCTCTGGTAACCAAGTAGCTGACGCTCTCTCAAGGATTGAGGAAATCAGTTTCTTGAACAATTTAGATGAGCTTGCCAATCTTCAGAAATCCGACAACGAGTTTAAGACTTTGAAGTCACAGCCTAACCTAAAACTTAAACTCCTTACACTGCCAGGAGCAACACAGCCGATACTCTGTGAGACGACGACATCTCAAGCTCGGATTTATCTTCCACAAGGGTGTAGAAAACCAGTTTTCGACGATATTCATGGATTAAGCCACCCAGGTATACGCGCCTCTCGTAAATTGGTAGCGCAGAGATATTTTTGGCCATCCATGAACAAAGATATATCCGATTGGACACGTTCTTGTATTGGATGTCAGCGCTCTAAAGTTATTCGCCACACAGTTTCACCACCAGGGAAGTTCCCAGGGGTCGGACGACTAGAACACGTCCTCTTAGACATCATAGGTCCCCTGCCTCCGTCCGAGGGAATGAAGTATTGCGTAACCCTAATTGACCGCTACACTCGTTGGCCAGAAGCCATTCCAGTGGAGGACATAACCGCTGATACAGTTGCAGCTGTTTTTTATAATGGATGGATCAGCCGGTTTGGTGTTCCCAGTAAGATAACCACAGACCAGGGTAGGCAATTTGAAAGTGACCTATTTAGGCGACTGATGAGCTACCTTGGAACTGAGCGAATTAGAACCACGCCTTACCACCCGCAGTCCAATGGTTTAGTTGAGAGGTGGCACCGGTCGTTGAAGAGCGCTCTAATGGCTCACTTTGACACCGATCGTTGGACCAAATACCTGCCTACAGTGTTGCTTGGTCTACGGACAACAATTAAGGAAGAAACGGAGCATAGCGTGGCAGAAGCTCTCTATGGTCAGTCTCTGCGACTTCCTGGAGATCTCCTTAAACCAGTTTCACTAGCAACCGACCCAGGATCCATCGTGAGAGAGGTGAGAGATGCCATTAATCGAATTCGTCCAGTTCCGTTTAGGGAGAGCAGTAAATCAATTTTTGTTCATCAGGCAATGGAAAAGTGCACTCATGCTTTCTTAAGGGAGGACAAAGTTAAGAAAGCCCTGTCAACACCATACACTGGACCTTTTCGTGTCATGAGCCGGAATGATAAACTCTGCACCTTACAGTTACCAAATCGAGAAGTCACAGTGTCCTTGGACAGAGTGAAACCAGCCTTTCTTCTGGCTGAGGAAACGCCCACTATGACGGCGAAGATCATCGTTCCCCCAACACCTACCAGGAATGAAGCAGTCCATCCTATGCCTTCTGCACCTCCTCCGGTCATCAAGAGTCGATCAGGAAGACTTATAAAACCGACCGTTCGCTTCATGGACGAGATTATTTGGGGGGAGACCTGTAGCGGTGCATTATTTTCAAATAAATAATCTCGTCCCGACCTCTTTGGGTTGAAGACATATGAATTATACGAGACATATGACGATTGTCACTAATCAAGCAATTAAGGTAGAAGAGGTACCATTGTGGACATAAATGAGTGAAAATAAAAAAATGAGCTCAGTAGGGTGACAGGCCTGTTATAAATATTGTTTTTGTTAATAATATTAGCTGTAAGGTGCACCTAAGTTTGTAAGTAGGACATTATTCATTAATTATTAATTTATTAGTTACGTAATTAGGTTATTCATTTTTGTTTCCTTTATTAATTTTTGTATAGTAAGTTCTGTCTTTAATGTTTATTTTCTGATATTGTCTTAAGTATAAGTATTTATTTTGTTAGTCATAATCTGTATAATAAAAATAGGTTTATTGAGTGACATAGTTATTTATTTATCTAAAATAACCAAATATCGGGTTAAATTGTGTATTTATGTTTAGGTTATTCATTTCCTTTCTTTTTTATCGTTGTTTCTTTATTATACAATTGTATACTAATTTTAAATGTACATAGTTTTGTAAATAGATTGCATATGAATAGTATTGTCTGCTTAGAGAAGAACAAGCCCTATCTCCCTCAGCATTGCATGGAGCTTATAGGAATTAAGTTTTTATACATCTAGGTATTAGTTATTTTCTTTTAATTTACCATTAAATGCCTGGTAAAAAAACATTTTGAGGTAAAAATGCCTGGTTGGGTTTTCTGCCGTTACTCCCAAAAATTTTTCCAAAATTCGATCGACTTATTAATGTGAGTTTTAGCGAAATCGAGACGTTTTCTCCTATTAGTCTTACTAATAAAAGGCTTTTTCCGTGTAGCCCTGCCGTGTGGGTCTTCGCTGTTTAAAATATTTTTTATAGTGGATAAAACTTACTTGTTTATCAGACGTTGAAGCGACCATACCCGCTAACTCCCAAGCAGTTATCCGAGGATTAGTCGCTCTGACCGCTAGTTCGTTCAAACAAATGGTTTGGGATTTTAAACCATATGTTTTTTTTATTTAACGTTAGAGTATATTTCATACATAGGTAAGTGAAAGTAAAAATTGACACAGACTTTATCTGCCTCACCGACAAACTTCCGGATCAGTAATTTCTTTCTTTAAAATCTTATTTTCATAACTTAATTCCGATATTTGACCCCACATTTCTTGGAATATACACTTAATAACAAAAGTCTCTGCACACCCTCAAGCTTTTTTTTTTATTTTACCTAAAGATACCTTATGAGCCAGATATGGGCAACGAAACTCACAGATTTTTTACATAATTTAATCTATTTTAATGACCAACAATTACATTTAATATAATTTATTTAACTTATAAATTATGAGGAAAATTACATAAAATGTCAAAATATTGATGCGCCAAAAGTCTCTGCACGCAGTGGAATTAGCCAAGATACTGATATGTATACAGTTTGCACATTATCCCATTCATCCTCCGGCTAATCCTAACTTGCCAGTGTTAATTTGGGCCCAAACAGTTAAGACTGTGATAAAAAATGGAGGTTCCAACACCGATTCCCGACCAAATTGTAAATTTGAGGAAACTCATACAACTCATACAGGTAAATAGTCAACAGGTGCTATAATACGGTAAGGTATGTCCTAAAACGGTATGAAAAACTGGGTACAATGGAAAGTAAATACCGCTCTGGCCGCCCCCCGTACTCCAAGCTCACCACAAGAGGGCTATCATAAGGACTTTGGCCGAAGAACCCCACACAAGTGCTCTAAATTTAGCAGGTATGGTGTAAGAAAATTACAAGATTGGGGTATCTGCACAAACGATGAGAAGAACCCTAAAGAAAGCTGGCTATAATGTGCGTAAGCCTAGGTGTAAGCCATTCATTAGTAAACGAACCGGATATTGAAACTGCAGTTCGCAAAGGAACATGTAAACAAGTAAGCATGTATGGTATGCAAACAAGCAAAAATGTATGGTATGTACAGTATACAAAATAAACTCCCTTCTGGCAGGGTTACTGTTAGAAGGAAAATATAAAAAAAATGTAAACAAGCCCTTATAGTTCTGGAAACGTGTTTTATTTATTGACGAGAGTAAACGTAACATTCATGGATCAGATGGAAGGGGGGAAAGTTGTGAGAAAACCTAACAAAGAGCCCCTGGAAAAAACATAGTTGGTACTCTGAAACATGGTGGAGGGATTGTTTTGGTTTGGGGGTGTATGTTTGCTGCTGGAGTAGGTAATTTGAAATTTATCGACGGAATAATGGACCAACACGTTTATATAAATATTTTGAGGAGTAATTTACCGGAAAGTTTAATGAAGTTCATTTTTTCATTGAAGTTCATCTCCAGGAAAAATTCATTTTTCAACAAGATAACGACAGCGCGGAAAGTTCAAGAATAGTTGCTCTACAATGCTCCACAGCAACTTAAAACACCTCCCTAATCTCCTAATCTTAATCCAATACAACATCTGTGGGATCAACTATGCCGTCAGAAAGTAAAAATTAAAATAAAGAACAAAGACCACTTAAAAAGAGTACTAAAGGAATTGTGGGGTAAAATTACTCCAGAAACTACAAAAAAATAGTTCACACCATGCCAAATAGATTATGAGAAGTGATAAGAAATAAGGTAGGAGCTAGTAGGACTACCTATTAAAGTTGATTTAGCTTCAATAATTAAGCTTCAAGTTAAAGAAAAATGATGTGTGCAGGGACTTTTGGCGCATCAGTATTCTGACATTTTATGGAATTTTCCTCATAAATTATAAGTTAAATAAATTTTACTAAATTTGATTATTGTTAATTAAAATAGATTAAATTATGTAAAAAATGTGTGAGTTTCATTGCCAATATCTGGCTCATAACCTATCTTTAGGTAAAATAAAAAAAAAGCTGGAGGGTGTGCAGAGACTTTCCTTAGTAAGTGTAAATATTACCTATTTCCTCAACTATATCTGAGCTGTGGATATATTTGGATATTTAATATTTGGAGAATATTCAAAAATTTTCTTTATTGAATTATGTAGTCTTTAAAAGATGATATAACTGAAGTTAATTGTGTATTATCCATGGCACATTCTGAGTCCAGTCCCTCCTGGCAAGTTTTGCACAATTACCCTTAGAAATACCAACACATATTATACGATGTACTCTACTACACTTAGCACATTCCAGGGAATGAGCAAAGTTCATAAGGTAGGTTCCACAAGACATAGTGGGGGGATGTTAACAGGTCAGTAGCGGAATACTGACTGATTCTACAATTGAGACATAAGAGGCAGGGTTGAAATGAGGAGCAGGGCGAATTTGATGAAGGTATTGAAATTTTGAGGGGTACACTTTTATGAGGTAATTATTTTTTCTATGAAATTTCAAACCACTAACCAATGGAAAACGTGGTACTGACCACAGCACGCATAATTGTAAATAAAGTAAAATTTTACTTTCAACAGGGCCATATTTAAGTAGAGAACAATAAAATTTCTCAAGCTGTGTGGATTTGTGCCATCCTGCTTAGGATGGGAAGGGAGGCCCCTATAAAATGGAAGCGGGTATTACTGAATGCCTATAATTTGATTTATAGTAACTTGAAAACAATAATTTGAAATAAAATAGGTTGAAGTAAAATATCATAGACATTTGAATAGGTTTTTGTTGAAAGATCATGATTAAAATAATTTTAGATTTCCACTTTTTGTTGCTTTTATTGATTGTTGCAAGTAAGACTGTAATGCTTTCTCTACATGCTAAATGAATAAAGCAAGAATGCCATTTCAGTTCATGAGGCATGAATTTGGGAGTTGTTTTTAGTTTTGTGAGAGTTTGATTTTGTGTTATGATGACCTTACAACAAAAACCGATTTATTTAAGATAAAATTATAGAAAAAAAAGGGAAATAAGACAATGTTCAAATAATTTTATGGTTCTATTAAATGTTGTAGTAGTTTATTTCATAGGTAGATTATATATCTTATGTTTTAAACAATATATGAATTTTTGGCATCAAATAATAAAATATGAAAATTATGTTTAAATACAATGTTCTTAAATTTAAAAAAAATCACTTATATGTGTACTTATATAGTACCTCAAGTAAAAAACTCTTAACAGATTCCTAACATAAGTTTTTACAAATATTTACAAAAAACTATCACCTTAACACTTACATTTATAAATTGTTTTCTAAACAATACTTCTTGAACTCTTTTTCCCACTTTCCTGTAAATAGCAAATAACAATTTTTAAATATGCCATTAAATTCTTCATCTGTTTCAGGGAAAAGAATTCGTAAGTAATTAACTGTTTCTTTGAAATCTTCTTCCGAGCTGAAGTTTTTTATCAATCCCATAAGTTGTGAATAACTACTAGGCTCTAGGGTTGATTTTAATTCAATAAGAAAATTTTTTGTGTCGTTTAATCTTTTTTCTTTTTCTCTTGAAAGTTGGTCAGAGCCAGGAAGGTGAATATCATCAATTTTAATGAACTTAAGTTTAATTTTCCTTCGCTTAGCTGGAACATTTATATTTTCTTCAGTTAAATCAATGTCCTCAAAAAGTTGATTGTTTGAGGTTGGCTTATAACCTGGAAAACACTTTCCTGTGGCTCCTTCCATCTTTAAACTTAGCAAATGCAATCTTTTAATTAGTGATTCAACCTCCTTAGATTTATTCTTATCTAATACAAAAGTTTTATATGTAATGGGAGCGAAATCAGCTGAAGGTTCTGGTACATCAAAAACATAGGATGGAATGGATTCTAATTTAAATTTTTCTGTATATGACAAACATTGCTTTTCAAACATTTCTATTGCCCAGTCTAAAACATTCAACAAATGTTCATTCTTTAGCATATCATGAAGAAACTGGAAAGATATACTTGAGCCTACAGTGTTAGGATGTAATTCATTTTTAGCTAAAACTTCTAGACAAGATTTTGGTTGCTGAGTTGTATTGAAATTAGGAGATATATTTTCATAATGATTAAGTAGATTTGTTACTACCCTTAATCTGCTTTCTAGTGAAGTTTTTGCTTTAATTTTAGATAGTAAAACAGAACTCTTATTATTGCAATCGATTAAGGATTGAGTAAGTGCACCACTAATGATAGATGGCTGAGAAGGAATGTCTGAATAATTTATTTCGGACCTCCTTAAACCACTAGATGAAGAATGGTCAAAAGAAGGAGTACAAACCACCTTATTTTGAATCATTTTTAAGTCTGCTACACCTGAAGTTTGGTTTTTCCTGAAGAAACCTCTCAAGACTCCAATAGATTCTCCAAATGATCGGGGCTTTACAATTCTTTGTTGAACCCATTTCGATAAATTTTGGATGATAGTCTGATTGTTAAACTGTGCATCACATAAAATAATAGCACCATAATCCTCTGAATGTCTAATAACTCTACCTATTGCTTGATTTACAGCCTTAGTAGCTTCAAGAACATACCAGGCATCGCCAGTTAAATCTGTGTTGTTTTTTCTGTTTTGATCAATATACTGTTTCTTTAACTTTACTTTGGGATCATGAAGAGGTGGGTAAGGAAGACCAGCAATTATCACAGCACGTCCATATTGATCACTGAAATCAAGTCCTTCTGATATCTTTCCTCTACAAACCCCTATGAATACAGCTCCTTTCCCTTTTCCAGTTTCAATGGCCTTATAATATTCCTGGCTTACTTGTTGTAATTCTGACTTGAGTTTTGGTTCTATAAATATTGGTTTTAGATGCCCCAACTTTTCCCATAAACCACTCTCCCTCCACTTTTCTAGAGCAATATTTAGTGTTGCATAACTAGGGAAGAATAATAAAATGCCATCCGGTATAATTCGAAAAAAATTTTGCAATGTTAAACCCAATTCCTGCCAATAAACAATATTTTGCCTGTTTGCATAATTGCATTTAAGTTGGGTATTCCGAGGACCGACTTCAACTTGGCAAACAAGTACTTGATCTTTGCTGACAATATGTGTACATTCTGCAATAACCGGCGAAGATAAAGACATTTCTTTAACAAAACTAGTAATCGGAGCAAGGGTGCCACTAGTCAAGATCAGACTGTGAATGGAATCTATCATAACATTGTTCAAGCTAAATCCCGGATTAAAGCACCAGAAATTAACTACCTTTCCTCCTTTGCTTTCTTTGGCATTGAAACCTCCAAATGAATTCTTAGCTATTTCTACCTCAATAAAAACTCTGAAGTCTTTTTCAGGCATATGCGAATTACTTCCTTCAATAGTTGAATTAATAACAGATAAATCATCAGCTATTTTTTTAAGAGTACTACCTCTGCGATTATTTGAATCTGAAATATTGGAGACAAACTCATATATCTGAGAACAAACTCTGATTAATTCTTGGGAGGTATTAACATCAATTCCTGCTTTATGCAGAAGTTCAAATATATAAGAACCATTTTGAGTAATTGTCACATCTTTTGATACTTTCAAACCATCAATTACTGATTCAAGGGAAACTAGTTTTTCTTTAACAAAACATAATTCTTCACTTGTGTAATCCCTTTCCATCATTAAAAAACCACTTTCTACATCATCATACATAACTTGCATTTCTTTGGTGACATCATTAATAGCTAAAGCAATATCACTACTTTTAATAGAAACAGAACAAGCTTCTTCACATACTTTATCTATATTGTGAGCTTCATCTAAAATGATGACGCAATTAACTAAAGCAATTTTCAAAGCTTTCCGTATGTGATAATCAAACAAGTAATTGTATGGCATAAAAATTATGTCAGCTTTTTCTTGTAATTCTCGAGCCATGTAATATGGACAACATCCCTTCTTGGTCGACTTCAAAATCAAGTCCTCAATATCTGTAATCCCTTCTGTAAACGTAATATCGTTTTTCACTTTCTCAACATTATTGCCAAAATGACAACTTTTATTTTTCATATGCAAGCTACACAAAGCATTTTTTAAAGACAAATTAGTTTCATTCTTTACCTGTGGATGTATACACATTTGATCTCTTGAACCCAGAATGGTAACTTTAAAATTTTTAAACACAGTTTTTTGTAATTCTAGCATGGCTTTGCTTAGTTGGGAATGAGTTCGAGAAGAATAAATAACTCTAGGAAATAGGTATTTTGGAATTACATTAGAGAATAAGCCAGATTCATCTTTATTATCTTCAACAAGTGAATCTGAGGAAGTTGGAAGGGGAATATTTTTTTGAGATCGAAGCCAACTAAGAGTTGAACACAATAAACTTAATGTTTTACCAGTCCCGGTAGGACTTTCAAGGACACCAAACTTCTTATTTTGTAAGCACTCTATAACTTTATTCATATACTTAACTTGTTCTTCATAAGGTTGAAATGGGAAGTCAACATCAATTCCCTCAATGGTAACTTTAGACATTTTTAAACATGAATTGTCTTTTGGAAAAGAAACTCAAAATGAATTTTAAAACAGTGAAGATCATATGATTTCTCAATTTGTAGGTGTCAACCAAGTGATCTTAAAAAGGTAATTATTTACAAGAGAAATACCAATTCCTCCAAATAACATTGTTGATTTATTATCGTCGGTTACAGATTACAAATTTGGGTATACAAATACAATTATAACTTTTACTAGCACAAACTTTAATCAGAAACCAAATTAATCAAATACTAAACACTCATAGCTTATTTTGAACAGATAAAAGGAGCGAAATATGTAACAAGGCCATCAGCAAGGAGGTAACAAAAATACCCTTTTGATGCTATACAATAAGTTCCTGACATAAAGTTTTTTCCAAGTAAACCAGCACACGATATGAGGCATGCAGTACGATTTTAGCGTTCCCAAAGCTTACCATCAGTAGAAATTTTTCTTATCACCAGTTAACGACATGCGATTTTCGTTCTTACCCAGCTAACCTTGATGGTGAAGACTATAATTTTGACAACTTTCCTTCTGTCAACGGTTTCAGTGTTTTCACCTTGACAATTTTCTTCAATTTTTCTAATGAAAACTTGAATTAAGTTATTAAATTTCTGTTTTTTAAATATATATTACCACTAGCTAGGGTGCCCGGTTTCGCTCCGGTAGTTGTTTGCTAGTTTTAACAGAAAAACTCTAAAATTAAAGGAAATATAGAACAAAATTAGCACCTTCTTGAAACTTCGGTATTGGTAAACTTGGTATCAATATTAAGATTCGAGAACTGCAGAGTCCGCCCAAATAAGGAACCCTATATACTTTATAGGGGGTTGAAAATGGTAAACGAACAATTAATTTTAATGCAACTTTGTCGAGTTATGCATCGTGTTTTATGGTTTCTGTAATTCTGAATCGTATAAGCCCATTCCAAGCAGTCAGCAGATAATAACTTATTAGTTGAAATGAATTATAGTTGAAAAATCTAATATCTCAGTTAAAGATATTATATTTCGAGTATAACTTAAGCGCCGAATACTGTGATGATCCTATTAGATCCAGAAGAATAGAAACTACCGAAGATTCTTAGAAACTTTTTTTTAAGACCTTTCTTCCATTTCAATCTCCCTTAAGATATCCCTCGTAATTTGACTCTGCAGAACTCGAATCTTATTACTATTACAAAGTGAAACGCAAATTTTCATGAAGGCACAATTTTTTCACCATATTTCTTTTTGAAGAACCAAGAGGGATAATAAAATCTTATTGAAAAATGCTGTATTTGGAGTTAGTCATTTTTCAACTGGAATGCCCATCATACATAGTTATCAAAACAACTTCTTTTTCATAACTACAATAAGAACACTTCAAACTTTTTTTTATGTGTCTTTTTATTCGATCACTGTACTATTAAGAAATGTTCACTCATATTGCATTAAATTTACTTAAGTATATATTATATACTGATTAAACGTAATGTGTTGATCAATTAGCCTTCTTATGAGAAAATTAATTTTTTTATGAATCCAGTTGGTTTTCTAATGGATTGCAGAGATGTTGAATCATTATTTTATTTTGAAAGGAAAGGATAAACTAATTATTATCGCTTAATTTTTTAGTAATTTAAAAAGAACAGCTGAAAAAATATATAACCTTTACAACCTCACTGGATGAATGAACAATAAACATTGAGTTAAACGCACCCTAGCGCTTCCTGGTAGCCTGAAGCTCGAACTAAATTTTTCATTCATAAACTCGTATCTCAATCTCAGAGAGGCTAATTAAACGGTGCGAGAGGCTTAAAATTCCAGTCCTTTTATTTTCAATTTTACACCCTTAAGAGAAAAACGGAAACCTTCTCCTCCGTTAGGGGTTATATGGCTAAACGACGACATAAATTACTTAATCGTAGCTGAAGTCGTTTTTGAGCCTTATCGGCACGCACATTGTACACTTTGCTTTATAATATATATTGATTAGTATTCGTAACGCTCAATTGGTTTTGTAACGTATTAACCTTTTTGAACAATTAATCCAACTGTTAAAATTAAATACATATATATTTTGCCAAACACAGCTGTTTGATACCTTATACTGTGCGGTTGCTCTAAAATTTTCTTGTTGTTAAAATTATTAAATTCGTGAATACTTTGGTGTTTCATTGTGAAAATGTTATCTCTTTAAGAGCCACGGACGTAAGTTTTCAAGTGAAAAAAGACACTTTACTAATGAGTGTGAATGAATTGGCTGGCCCCAGTGGAAAGTCTGTTCAGAAGTTTCCTACAACACTTATGAAGAGAAAGGTAACTAGTAATAGTAATGTTTCACTTAAAAATGGACAACCAGAGAAAAAGAAAGCAAATTCCAAAAGTTCAGTGATAAAAAACTCAGCTAAAAAACCTAACCTAACAAAAACATCTGTTAGTTTATACTATATTTCTAATTGTGAAACTACCAAAATGAATCATTTAGATAATAGTTCTTCCATAAATATTTCGGAATCTACTCAACAAAATTCTATCGACAATACTCAAACTCAAACAAACCTCAATCAAAGTCCTAGTCAAACCGTTATTTCGACAACATTAAATAGTATCCCTAATGTGCCCGTTAGTAATATGTTTCAGCCACTGTCTAACGAAATGGAAGAAGAACCAGTTGAAACACCAGTTCAAAGGCCTCATCAATCACCTCCAATAAAAATTAAAGGGATAACAAATTTTCAAAGTTTATGCATTGACCTAGTTAACCTAATAGGGGAAAATAATTTTGAATGTTTTTCAAACAAATCGATTGTCACTTTAAAAACTCGATATCTCGAATCGAAAAACTTTAACTTCCACCCTTATCAAGCACAACAAGACAAAGCCTATAGATCTGTAAATAGAAATCTCCATTATTCCACACCGCACGATATGATAAAATATGATTTAGAAAGAAAAGGTTTTAATGTTCGTTTTATAACTAATGTGTTAACTCCCCGTTCTAAAGAACCTCTAACTCTTTTCTTTGTGGACTTGGAACCATCTCCAAATAATGCTGAAGTCTTCAATTTAACTAACATTGCTTATAAAAAAGTTAAAATTGAGGAACCTCACAAGAGAAGAAGTATTGTCCAATGTATGAGATGCCAAGAATACGGACATACTCCAGCTTTTTGCCACCACAAAACAAGATGCGTCAAGTGTGGTCAAAATCATCCCAGCGAGAGGTGCCAGAAACCACGTGACGAGCCTCCTGTCTGCGCTATTTGTGGTGGAGAATATCCGGCAAACTACAGGGGGTGCTTAGTTCATCTCAAGTTGCAGAGAAGAAGACTCAGCATGTGGAATCAGAGAACTTCAAGGCGAGAGGAAAAAGAGCTCCTGCCTCCAGAGGCGGGACCTGACCAACATACCCACACTATTGCTACAACACAAGAACCTCAAACTAATGCACACGTACAGCCAACTTGTAGCACTACATATTATAACACAGCGCCCCAATATACAAATCCACAAACTGCGAGGATAATTCCTCATTACACATTTTCTCACCATGCTAGTGCTCATCGTTCATCTCCTATAGTAAGTGGAAGTATTGCGATCATGTAAAATTTCGACTTCCGGTTTTCAAAGGAAATACACGTTTTGGGGTACCCTGAGTTTAATTAACCAAGTCCCGCGAAATGGTCTGTGTGTGTGTGTGTGTGTGTGTGAACAGACTAGCTCAAAAAATATAAACCGTGCGAACCTGAAATTGGGTATTTAGTGTATGTATATGCCCACTATGTGACAGCAAAAATTTCATCGAAATTACTCAAAGGGAGGGGGTACTTTATTTAATAACTTTTTAAGTTTTTTTCGATTTTCTCAAAAACGGCTCTAACGATTTTGATTAAACTGAGTATTTGATCTATTTATATGCCCGAGATATGACTGTAAAAATTTCATCAAAATTGATCAACCGGAGGGGGGACTTTACTTAATGAATTTTTTATCATTTTCCCGTTTTTTTTTTATTTACTCAAAAAAGGCTTTAACGATTTTGATCAAACTGTGTATTTGATGTATGTATATGCCAAAGATGTGATAGCCTACATTTCATCAAAATTGGTCAAACGGCGGTGAGCGGTGAGCGGGCACTTTATTTTATAATTTGTTTTCCAATTTTTACCTTTTTTTCGATGATCTCAAAAACGGCTTTAACGATTTTTATCAAATTCGTCATGTTTAATGAAAATTAGGTGTTCTTTAATATCAGGTAAGCTTTATCATTATTAAATGTTCTGACGGGGCTTAAATCGGGTAGGGGCCTTTTTTGTTTTCCTATAAATTACCTTTGGTTTTGTTTATATGGAGAAATTATCTGTCTCTTTACATAATAAATTTTGTATCATTTTCATGTGTTTTTTTTTATTTACTCAAAAACGGCTTTAACGATTTTGATCAAACTGGGTATATGATGTATGTATAGGCCCGAGATACGACTGTAAAAATTTCATCAAAATTGATCAACCGGAGGGGTGACTTTACTTAATAAATTTTGTAACATTTTCACGTGTTTTTTATATTTACTCAAAAACGGTTTTAACGATTTTGATCAAACTGGGTATTTCATGTATGTATATGCCAAAGATGTGATTGCCAACATTTCATCAAAATTGATCAACCGGAGGGGGGACTTTATTTCATGACTTTTTTCCCAATTTTTACCTTTTTTTCGATTATCTCAAAAACGGCTTTAACGATTTTTATCAAATTCGTCATATTTAATGAAAATTAGGTTTTCTTTAATATCAGGTAAGCTTTATCATTATTAAAATGTTCTGAGGGGGCTTTTTTTTTGGGGGGGGGGGCTTTTTTGTTTGTTTCTTTCTTTCTTATAAAGTACTATTGTTTTTGTTTACATGGAGAAATTAACTGTCTCTCACTACGCCTAAAAATAAGAAATGGCTAAATACGTGATATGATAAAAATAAAGAAAACATAAAGAGGAGAAAAAAAGAAAATTATTCAGTCAACTCATAAAACTCGTTGAGCCCACGCATGCGGAGTACGCCTTTAATGACAGACCATTGTTCATAATTAAAGCAGTTCTGTTCATTTGAGAAGTGGCAATTAACAAAACGCATTAATTTCTAATCTAAGTAAGTTGGTAAGTGAATGTTGTGTGTTGCGTGCACGCACCAGATTTTTATTACATCTAATTTAAATTCACTTCATCATAACAAATTCATTAGTAACGATCTGACCATTCAGCTGTTGTTTTGTACCTCTCTAGACACATATTTACTACAAATCACATTCCAACTCTAACTCCTGGCCCAATATTACTCATTAAATTTCACAACATTATAAACAATAACATTAACCTTAATACAAGTCTAAAGACGGAAAGTGAAGTTGACAACGTTGAAGAGACGCTCACTAAGACCGTACAAACTGCCGCTTGGCAATCAGCACAAGTACGTGAGACAGAAAGACACAAACATTACTTTCCTCCGGCTATACAGTCACTTATTATTGAAAAGTGACGTGCCCTGAACCAATGGAAAAGATCTCGCTATCATAGTGACAAACGACAACTAAACGCTCTTACAAACAGACTGCGGAAGCTGATACAGAAACACAAACAGGACAGACAACAATCATCTGGCAAACCTACAGACGAGTGACAATACTCTGTGGCAACAAACACGAAAGATACTCAGTTACCACCAAACAAATACTCCTCTCCGTAAACCTGACAACACATGGGCCAGGAGCGATAAAGAGAAAGTTGATTTATTTGCATCTCATCTTACGGACGTATTTCAACCACATGACGACTTACTTGACCAACAACACTTCTTTGATGCTCAAAACAGTCTCCCATCTCCTCTTCCTCTTTCACTACCACTCCACCTATTAGACCTACAGATGTAAAGTTTTGCATTGAAAAATTACCACGAAAAAAGGCCCCAGGTTATGACCTTATAACACCTAAAGTTATAGGACTTCTTCCTAAAAAAGCTATTATATATTTGACCAATATTTACAATTCTATTCTTCGACTAACTTACTTCCCCCTCGTATGGAAATTTTCTATCCTAAAGATGATTCCAAAACCAAACAAACCTTCAGACCAAGTTACATCTTACAGACCTATTAACTTATTACCGTTAATCTCTAAAATATTTGAAAAATTGTTATTAAAGCGACTTTATCCATTCCTTGAAGCAAATAGTGTTATACCCAATCACCAATTCGGCTTTGGACCTGCACACTCTACAATACAACAATGCCACAGAGTGGACGTAGCGGTGGCATTGGAAAAGAAAGAATATTGTACATCAGCTTTCTTAGACGTTGCACAGGCCTTCGATAAGGTGTGGCATGATGGTCCTCTTTGTAAAGTTAAATCGATCATACCGCTTACATATTATCTGATTATTCGGTCATCTCTTGAGGATAGGTTTTTTGTTGTTAACCAGGATGGCAAACACTCCGACTATTGCCGAATCAGGGCTGGAGTGCCGCAGGGAAGCATTTTGGGCCAGTTCTGTACACTATTTACACCTCTGACATCCCACAGACACCAGACACTCAACTCGCTACTTACGCAGACGACACTGTTATACTCTCATCTAACTCTGACCCGGCAACTGCCTCCTACAACGTACAGAATTATTTAAATATATTGCAAAATTGGCTTAATAAATGGCGTATAAAAATTAAAATTTCAAAATCAAATCAGGTTACATTCACGTTAAGACGATCAGACTGCCCTCCACTGACTCTATATAACATTCCATTTCTAAACCAAACAGAAACAAAATACTTGGGACTAACAATGGACAGACGAGTGACCTGGAAATGCCATGTCAAAACAAGATGAACAGGTGCTGCGGATTACGGAAGTGACCTATCGTTCGACCTAGGGAGCAGGCCCGTATGGAAAAGAAGACATCTAGGAGGAATGTCTCTGAGAAGGGGGCAGTGTAACGTTAAATCGTAATCGTTAAAAGTAACGTTAAATTACAAAAAAAAAAAAAAAAATATGATTTCAAATCCCAGACCGTTTGTTGAAACAAAGTAAGCGGTGGGAACGAACTGTTTGGGTCTAGATTTGTCGAGACTAGTCCACACAGGCATGGATCTGTCCACGTTGTTCTGGAACGTTCCAGACCTTTTACGATTATATATAAGGAGCGAGTGACCCAACGAGTTAGTCTAAGTCTGTGTCTTGACTGTGAAGCTCAAGTCATATTGTTATGTGTTATAACTTTATAATTTTCGTAACCTGCTCGAATATTTGAGTTGTATATATTCGTTGGTATTGATAATTGTATATTTCTGTTGAATAATATTCTTTAATCGCAAAAGTGGTACAATATATTTATTTTAGATACAAGGTTATATAATTACAAGATACAAAAATTGTTTTTTATAAATTTCCGCCTCAAATTTGGATCCATCGTATTCGACAACTAAAAAAAATGTAATTATATATGTTTTATTATACGGTTTCACCTGGGGAGTCTCATATATATAAATAAAGATGAAATTCTGTTTGTTTGTTTGATCTTTTTTTTTTATTTATCTTATTTTTTATTTTATAAAGGAGTCAACCACTAGGGTTATTATCTCCTCTGGTCATTGGTTATAATTTAAATTTTGTTGTATTGGTTAGCTTGTCTTAAGAATTTTAAAAGTTTACTGGTCATCTCAACGTTGTCCGTTAAAACAGAAAATAGATTGTCTGGGATATTGAAATGCGCTCTCTCAGATTCATTATCTCTACATTCCGTCAACAAATGCTTTACAGTTAGCGGGCACCCGCATGTCTGACACTCAGTGAGAGGTTCTCGTGCCATTAGGTAACCGTGGGTCAAACGAGTGTGTCCTATACGTAATCTTGTCAAAATGACCTCCTCTCTTCGCTTGGTTCGGATAGAAGTCTTCCATTCGATAACATTATTTTTTATTTCCCTCAGTTTGTTTTCAGACACCGCAAACCATCTTTGCTCCCATTTCAATTTAATTTTTTGTTTGATATGAGAGATAAAGTCTTCGGCTGGGATCCAGCGGTATGGAGTGCCATCAGTGATAGCTTCTTTGGCAGCTATTCTGAGACCTGTATTGAGGATTGGGTCAAGCATTTTTAAGATATTACCAGAAGCCGAGCTATATGCGTTGCAACCATAATCCAACATTGATCTTATAAGTAATCTATAAAGGGATAACATACTACTTCGATCACCACCCCATTGTGTATTGCTCAACATTTTTAAAAGGTTCAAGGATCGAAGACAGCTGGCGTTTAATTGTTTAATATGTTGAACCCAGTTGAGAGTTCGATCAAACGTCATTCCAAGGTACTTGAAAGTGTTGGAGAGGGAGATTGGTTTATTATCTATAAGCAGAGATGGCAAAAGATTAGGAGTTCTTTTGCTAAAGAGAACAGCGACAGTCTTGTTGGTTGATATTTTAAAGCCATTGTCTATCTGTTTACCTTCCGAATAAATTACGAGATCGTCAGCGTATAGCATCCCTTTGACTGGCGACTTTATTACATTTAGGACAGGGTTAAAGGCAATACAAAAAAGTGTCGCGCTTAAAACGCAGCCCTGGCACACCGTTCTCTTGCTCAATTTCTTGTGAAAGTACATCCCCAATTCTTACTTTGGATTTTCTATTAATTAGAAAATTATTTATGAATGCCAGGGTGTGCCCATTTATACCTATGGTGACCAATGAATCTAGAATAAGCCTTCTCCAAGTTCTATCAAGTGCCTGTTCAATGTCAATAAACACAGCTAACACTTTTTTCTTGTTTTCGAAGGCCTTAGCTACATCCGACTCTAATCTAACTAAATTATCCCTTGTGCTTCTCCCTTTCCTAAACCCACTTTGCCATTCTGGTTGTAAACTTTTGGATCCTAAATACCAGGTCAGTCTATTACTTATTAGTTTCTCCATAAGTTTACAGATAGATGAGGTTAGTGTTATTGGTCTGTAACTGTTAACATTCAGGGGATCTTTATCTCTCTTCAGGATAGGAATGGTGATACCTGATTTCCATGTGTTTGGTAAGATTTCGGATACAAAAAATTTATTTATGATTTTTAACATTATGATTTTATCTGATTTTAAAGCAGAAAGAAATTCGGTCATTGAGAAATAATGATTCATGGGATCTATTGGATTGTTAGTAATGATTATAGGAGCAGTTTCACGGAATTGTTTTATGTCAATGTTGTAATCTTGCATGTTTTCTGGCCGTTTTGTATTTCTATAATCTTTCAAAGGCTGGTTGTTGTAGAAATTTATTCAACATTTTCTTTCTGTTTTTTGTTGCCTTCCTGCATTCTTCATTCCACCAGGGGGGCGAGACCTGTGGTTTGAAGTGGAGTTGCTCGGAATCGCTTCTTCTGCCGCTTCCAGTATTCTTTGGTTGACGATTGTAATTAAGCGATCAGCATCAGTCTCGGAAAGATCAATGTCATCAAGTCTAACTTTTTCCTGGTATAATGACCAATTTGCTTTTTTTAATAACCAGTTTTTGGGTCTGCCGCTAAGACATTTATTCAAAGTTTCGATAATTATGGGGAAATGGTCGCTTCCATGTGTATCTTTTAAAGTGTTCCAATGAATTGTAGGTTGTAATGTAGGGCTAGTAACTGTGAGGTCTATTGCTGATAATTTGCCGGATCTGGTGCACAGGTGAGTTTGATTGTTGTGGTTGTTAATGATGTTCAGCTGGCAAACATCAACAAGGTTTTCTGTAATTTTCCCTCTATTGGCTAAGTGATTAATGCCCCACATTAGGTTGTGAGCATTAAAATCCCCTGCTAGAATAACTGGAGAGGATAACGAGTCTAGTAAGTCTTTAAGTTGTTCTAAAGTGAAAGCCCGACCAGGAGGTAGATATAGAGAACACAGTGTAAAAGGGCGAGGTTGGGATAGGACTCTAATTGAGATCGCTTGCAAGTTGGAGTTAGTATTTATGTCAATAAAAGGGATATTGTTGTTTGGTTTAGAAAGATTAAAATAAGAATAGAATGCTTGTGAACTCCACATTTATTACCCGCACTTTCATATATAACAAGGAAGGTAAAACTGAGAGACCGAAGGGTGCTCGTTTGTACTTGTAAATACCAAATGGTGTGCTAAATGCACAAAGGTTAATTGATTCCTCATCCAAAAATAGTTGATGGAATCCATGTTTAAGGTCAAATAGACAAAAACAACTTTTGCGAGCAAGCTTCATACGAATTTCTTCATAAGTAGGAATTTCACAATAATCTCTGATCAGGTATTTGTTTAATTGCTGTGGATCAATACAAAGGCGCAATGAGGAATCAGGTTTTTCTACAATGACTAAATTATTTACCCATTCTCCTGGGCTTGCCACCTTCCCGATAATCCGCTGATTTTCCAAGTTGTCCAACGTTGTTTTCAATTTGTCCTTGATTTTGTATGGAACCCTGCGAGCTGCACATGCTTTAGATAGAACCAGCTTTTAATTGAAGTCTGCACACATCAGGAAAACAACCAACTCCTTCAAATACATCACGATTTTTGGACATGAAGTCAGAAAAATTGTTTCTTGTAACAATATCAACTTTTTTAATTAGATTCAAATCTACACAAGTTTTCAGTCCCAAAATAGGAACACACTTTTGTCCTGATACTACAATAAATAATGCTTCACATGACTGATTCTTAAAATTAATTTTTAGTTTAATAATTCCTTGCGGTTCAATTTTAAAGCCTCCAAACGCTTCAAGCATTGTCGAGGTTTTCTTGATAACGCTTCCTCGCCCAACCGGATAACCAAAACTTCAGGGATGACATTAATTTCAGTTCCTGTGTCAAGTTTGAAAATAATAGGAAAATTGTTTATGTAAATTTTTTCAGTCCATTCCTGTGGTTTCTGGATACTGTTTATTTTCAGGGTGGAAATGCTAAAATCTGACTCAAAACCATTTTTACCGTTTGTACATTTAGAGAGTTCACATTTTTCCTTTTAAAATCTACTTTTCCACACATGTTAGCGAAATGATTTTGTTTTTTACATTTATTGCATGTTTGACCCATTGCAGGACATGTGCCAGAATAATGTCTACGACCACAACGCGTACAATTAATTGAATTTGTTTTATTTTTTCATTATATTTAGAATTGGATTTTTTTACCTGGAAAACATCCTCTTTTGGTCCTTGGGCCGCAATCATTTGCATGTTGGCTTCCGCCATCTGCAAAAATAACGAGGACACTTTAATTAGTGACATTTTTGTTGGTGAATTAGTTAGTAGTGGTGTTGGTGAACTGTATAAAGAAAATATCGAAAGTTCCCTATTTTAAAAACCAAAACAACTATACTTGGTATAAACAATAGGAACAAGTATTGGTTTGACGCAGACTGTAAAATGAAAAAAAAAGAAGTCCGTAAAAGATATAAATTTTTTAAAAGGCAACCATTTTCAATAGAGAATTTAAGAGCATTTATAACAGCTAAGAAAACATACAAACAGGTATTAAACGATTCTAAAAAGAAATATTCTAGATCAATAGTTGATAAAATTTCGGAAACAAAAAATAACAAAGAATTTTGGCAAACCATAAAGCGAATTAGGAAAAATAAAAATTTTCAGTTAGAAATACCAATTGCAATATATGAAAAATACTTTAGAAATTTTTATTCCTCCTCAATTAATAGTATAAGCACCGTGTTTAATTTTACCGACCAATTTCTTGACAGGAATATAACTTTAGAAGAATTGCAAACAGCTATTAGCCACATGAAAAGGAACAAATCTGCGGGCATTGACGGGATACCTTATGAATATTATAAACTATTAACCCTTCAATGGGAGCATTATATTCTTAATCTCTTCAATACGGTCTACGAAACGGGAAATACTCCGAAAGGATGGTCTAATATTATAATAAAACCTATTTTTAAAAAAGGCAATAAAGATGACCCAAAAAATTATAGAAACATAGCATTATTAAATACAATAACAAAAATATTCACGTACATTATAAACAGCAGGCTGATGGAATAGGCAGAAATCAACAACATACTACCAGAAGAACAATACGGTTTTCGTAAAAATAGGGGATGTCGGGACAGCATTTTCGTTTTAAGTTCTGTCATTAACATTAACCTGAGACTTAAAGGGCGATATGTTTTTGGTATATTTATTGACCTACAAAAAGCCTTTGACACTCTAAACCATAATAAGTTGTGGGTTAAATTAAATAAAATAGGAGTGAGTGCCAAAATAATTAAAACACTCAAAAAATTGTACGAAAATATGGAGGCGGTCATAGAAATAAACGGGACCAGATCAAATCCGATAAAAATTACAAAAGGAGTTCTTCAAGGCGATTCAGCAAGTCCTTTACTCTTTACTTTGTATATTTCAGATATTGTAAAATATTTCCAAGACCATCAAGCAAGAGGTTTAGCTATAAATGGTTCTCAGGAGCTACTAATGTTATTATTTGCTGATGACATAGTAATACTTGCGGATTCATGGATAGATTGTCAAAAGAAGCTCAATATATTACAGGAATACTGCAATGAAAATTTACTGTCACTCAATACTGAAAAAACGAAAATAGTTCCGTTCCACAAGGGAGGTGGGAAAACAAAAGCACTGAAACCATTTTACTATAGAGAACAACGATTTCAAACAGTAAATAATTATCCATACTTGGACATACAGTTTAGTTCGTCCGGGAAATTCCTTCAAGCCACAAATTCTGCAATTCAAAAAACCAAAATTTCCATAGCAACAACCCTGACCACTTTACAAGATAGTAAATCAGAAAACTGGGACTCTAAATATCTTCTATATAATTCTCTCATACGCTCCACCTTGTTGTACTGTTCAGAAATATGGGCCCCCCAATATTGTTCAAATTTGGAAATAATAACAATGAAATATGTCAAACTAATCTACAAATGGCCTAGAAATACTCCGAATTATATAGTGCGACTGGAAACCGGTATAAAAACAATAGAAATAGAAATAGTCAAGAAAATGTACAGATGGTGGATCGCTTTATTAAAAATGCCCGAAGACAGACTGCCACGTATTTGTTACAATAGATTAAAAGAACTGGACCATAAAAACAACATGGTAAATAACTGGTACTCACAACTAAAAACAAAACTAACCAAAGTCGGATCAGTAACAATCTTGGAACATAATAAACCTAATCCTGACCTTGCCCAACTGTATTTTAAAGACATAATAAATAGATTTGAGAACCACTTTTTCTGTAACGACATAAATTCAGCCATAAATTCGAAATATAACTCAGAATACAGAAATATTATTAGCTTATAAATATATATTATTAGCAAATATATATTATATTAGCTTATAAATATATATTATTAGAAATATTATTAGCAGGGAGAACAATATCTAAACTTCAGAACTAATATAAACAAACAAAGATTAGTAAGTCAGCTTAGATTTGCCAATTTAACACAACCTGTATTTTACTATAATGGAAGATCCCATAAATTAGAAGGGGAAGGAAATTGTACAATATGTAATCTTCAAAAACAGGAAAACTTATTCCATTTCTTGATAGAGTGCCCATTGTACAATGAACTGAGAAAACATTTCATAGTTAAATATATTAAACACGAAAATAATTCTATTTTAGGAAATTTACTTACAATAGATACAATACAAAAATTAAACGATATCTATCATTACACATTGGGCAGTCTAAAAATAAGATCATTTATTATAAACGAATAAATGTACTAATATAAACACTTAGGACAACCATTCACACGTAATTGATATTTGATTGATGCTGATATTATTATTTTTTTTTTATTTTTTTTTTCTTATTCGTTAGTATATCTATTGTTTTTCTATTAAGATGTGTGTATATGTTGATAAGTTTTATCTATTAATTGATATTTATTTATCACTTATTTTCTTCGTCTTTCTTTTTGACTTAAAGTATATTTAATTTTAATTTGTTCAAGATGGAGGCAGACCTCCTAAAACTAAAAACTATAAGCTCTTAAAGGCTTAAATGTTATTGTATATATCTCTGAATACTGTAATTCCAATAGGTTAAATTTTTTATTTATAATTACTGCATTAACATTTGTATAATGTGTATACAGCCAACTCTATTTGTATGGGGATAAACCCCGAAAACAATTAAACGCATTCATTCATTCATTCAAGTTCCCTATTTTCTATTAATAATAGTTCGGAAGATTTCGAACTCTTGGATTGTCCGATTAATCAGACAGGAAAAGAAGATCTATCTGAAGCTGAAGAAGATAACTATTGCAGTTCCGAAGAACTAGAAGAAATCGAAATTGAAGAAATAGCTGCTGAGTTAGACTTGTTTGGGATACAGCCTGAAGTTTTGGAAACTCCGGCTGAATTGTTAGACTTATTAAAATCACCAGCCGATGTTGTGGACTTGGTCGAGACACCCGTTGCAGTCGTGGATTTGACCGAGCCACCATTCGAAACTGTAAAAGAAGTATCGGAAGCGGATAGTTCTATTATTCCTACCGAAACAGAAGGCGAAAATAGAACTGTTGAAAGTGTTCCAGAAGAAGAAGTCGAAATGAAGAAAGAAACAGAACAAATTGAAGAAGCGATAAATACCTTAGATTTAGATATGATAAAAGAAACCGGTCAGCTGGCTGATAAATTGGCGTCTTTAGAACTCGACCAGATGAAAATCGATGAAAGGAAGGCTGGTAGCGAGAGGGATTCTGCGAACCACAGCCCTTCCGAAATCATGTTGGCAAGCCCGTCTATCAGCAACTTCAGCGACGCGCATTCTGAGGGATCTAGTGACAGCGGTAAAGGACAGAGCGATGTAGCGATATGGCCTTCGAGAACACCTGCTGGTGGATCAAGTCTCGCAGGTGATCAAGCACCTTCTGTATATGAATTTGTTTTGCCTCAGGTCATCGTTGGAAGATTAATAGGAAGACATGGTGTATTTCTGAATGAAATAAAAACACAGACACATACAAACATATTTATCAAAAAACATCCTCTTTTGGTCCTTGGGCCGCAATCATTTGCATGTTGGCTTCCGCCATCTCCACTGCCTTACAAAAATCAACTGTCTTTTTAAGGGTTGGGTCTTCTCGCAACAACTTCTCCCTTCCACTCTTAGTTGCTTCCTCATCGGTCCTACCGCCGTCTTCGCTGGTCGTTCCGCAACAATTGTCCTTAATTAATATACAAACCCCACCGCAGGCAATTTGACCATCAGTGTAATCTTTTCTTCTAATATCAAATCCCCTAATTCAATTTTTTTATTAGGTTTCAAATTTGTTTCCTGAAGTCAGGCTATAGAGCAATTATAGTAACCGAGCAAGTATTTTAGTTCATCTATTCTGTGATGTAAACCATTTAAATTCCACTGTAATATGATCATTTAAAGTAAGATTCATTTTTTATTGCTTCAGGCTGAAAAATAGAATACAAGCTGAAAACGATAAAGTTTAAAAGGAAAAAACAATTTCTAAAAAGAAAAAACAATATGTTATAAGGAAAAAACAATAGCTCTTCCAATAATATTGTGCATGATTTATATTTAATAACGATTAAAGGGAAGAATACGTAATATATTGAAAGATATAAGAAGGAGATTATTGCAAAAAGTTTATGATTGCAAAGGCAAAAACAAATTAAATATATATACATAATTATATTCATTTTGAGGAAATAAATTTAATATTATGTAATAAAATGATTAAAGATGACAATAAAAACAGAAAAACGTTTACGATTAAGATTTTTTTTGCCTTTGTATTTTTGTTTTGCCAATCATAGTAATTTTAGCAGAGTTACTTTTTTCACTTAAAGATGAGCTTTGTGAAATTGGTCTATTCCTTTTGAGATTAATGTCTAATTTCGGTATGCTTGATGTGACGTTTAATTTAGTTTTGATTTCATTTTTTTTCCATTTCCTCATCATCTACCATAGTATTATTGTTATCTATTTCATTGACGGTTTTAGGTAAAGTCACTATTAGTTTACCTTGATTGTTGTTTTTATTAATTTTCTCAAGTGAGGCTTCCATTAAAGTAATTTTTTTAAATAAAATTTCGACCGCGTTAGTTAACGGATCAGTTCCGTAAGAACATCTGATACGGGCTGAGGCCGTGCCACAATTGATTATTTTACAGTATTTACCCGTATGTCTATATTTATAGCATGAATAACATAGAAGGGGTTTGGGTTCATATGGTCTGATTTTGATTGAAATGAAATCTAAAAACAATCTTTCTGGGAGTCCGCTTCTTTCAAAGGTCAATATCAATAATGGAGTAGGTTTACTCTCATTATTTATTTTTTTAAAAATTTTTTTTACTCTGACTACACCGTGATGTTCAAGTTCGGCAACTATTTCATTATCTGTGCAATTTAATAATTCTGGGACGTACGCAACACCACAAGAATAATTTAGACTTTTATGTAACTCGAAACTTATGGGGATATTTTGAAATGTTTTTATATTTCCTGAATTAGTAAAATCTTTTTCATTATTAACTGTTAATAGCACTGTGCCATTTTTAAGAAACTTTACATTGACTTGAGGACAATAGCTCTTAATAAATCTACAAATACAAAGGACTGAAATCTTTGAAGGTTTTGTTAACTGGGTTTTCTTTTAATTGCATTAAAACATATTTTTTCGACCATTTTCCTTTGATTGTGAAAATATTTTCCTGTATGTCGGATGGTTTTGGGTTTAGAGCGGTAGCCATTACCACAAATAAGAAAAATTATTAACACTTCTAATTTCAAAAATTATAAAAAGAAAAACAAAAGGAAAAAGAAATAAAAGATACTCTTCTTAATTAAAGGCCTAATAATTAAATAGAAATAAAATAAAATAATCGGTACTCCCTGAGTATAATGTATTGTTGGTAAGACCAGAGTTCACGTACGATGATAACACTACCGAGGTAAACACTAGACTGTTGTTTGATCTTTATAGAAATCCAAATTTCGCTCAGTGGTTTTTGATACCAGGTGCGAACACCTGTCCATATTAAAATTGCACAACTTCAGCCAATCTCTGGGTATATTCTTTATTGTTATAAAATTCGTCACGATTTCGCTTAACAATGTTTTTTTTTACGAAATCGACCGTTTGAGTCCAAAAAACGGCCTAAAAATCATTTTATAGATTTTGAAGAGGCCCACAAGGCCCGGTAAGACCGTCCCTTGGCAGGCGTCGAGTTCTGGGATTTTTAAACCATATGTTTTTTTTTTTTTTTTAACATTACAATACGTTTATTTACATGCCACAAAAATGCCTCCTTCAATAGGCGAGCTTCAATAGGAGTAGTGAGCTCAAAAGCTAAAAAACAACGTAAAATACGAGCAGCTGAAACTCTCGACGAACATCTAAATTGGATTGAACAACAGAGGCTTAGACAGGTAGAATCGCGGGAAACTGAGTCTGCCCAGGAATACGAGGCCCGCCTTGCGCCACAGAAGCTTAGGCAAGCCGATATGCGAGAAGCTGAAACTGCAGGGCAATATTTCTGTTTGTTTGTTTGTTCTTTATATATATCCATACCGTTTATCCTAAATTCTCAAAATTTCGATCAGTGGTTCTTTCATACCAGGTGCGAATACCTGTCCATTAGGGTGTCCCTTATTTTTCAAAGTTTTAAATTTATAATGCATAGGGGGTTAGTTGTTCATTTGCCTCTAAAACACTTGGAAATAAATTATTACCTTATTTGGAGTACGATAACCCTTGCCGACTTGCATCAAATCATGTTCACACATGTTGCGTGGCAGTATCGCTGCGTTTTCACGGCATTTGTCATTTTTTCTCAATTATTCTCGCGATTAACACGTATTGTTTTACATTTAAAAGATGGCAATAAATTAAGAAGCAATTTATAAGTGGAATTAAGAAGCAATAAAAAATGTGTTTTCTTAGTTGGTGACGAAAATTATCAAATAACAGGCGCAAAGTTACCGTCTAATCGTCAAGTTCTTGCAGTACTTTTTTTAAACATTCGCGAAGTTAAATCGACTTTTAGTAAAAGTGCTAATCTCGTCATTCAGGAGTATATTATATTTTGGGAAAAAGCTAGAATCCCTATCAGAGCTAAACCTATCTATTAGCCCAGGCAATGGAGGTTTTGTGTCGGGAATAATTAGAGACAAGCTGAATTTTTGCCAGTTGTTAGTACTTACTAAAAGCAGTATTTTCTCAAATGTCCCCGACTCCCCCCTTTGTGCTAACTTGGGGGGGCCCCCTTGAACATCCGTTTCGGGACTCTTTTGGTATTAATCATAACTCCGCTATTTTTCATTCTTTATTGATACTGTTTGTATCCTTTTATTCCTCATTATCTATTCTTCAAAAGAGGTCATGTAATGTTTCTTCGAGAAATTAACCCTTTTGCTATAATTTCCTAAAATATGCCAAATTTTCGAGTAAAAATTCGTATCTTTTATAGTTTTTAGGGAACAGTTCTTTGTATTGAAATATTATGAAAAAACTTCTCAAATAAACGTTTTTGCTCGTTTTCCACTCTTTAAAAATATGTAGCTAGCTTTACATTTTGGAGACCGCGAACAAGAACAGTGTTACGTATTAGTACGCGTCCGACACTTACCAAGCAATGAGGCGTGACCGGTAGTTGTGACATTTATAGCTTATTTGATTTTTATTCCTCATAGATCACGCTTTCATCATGCATTAAAACCGATAGCACAATGTTACAGAAAAATATTATTTATATTTAAAAAAAAAAATTAAAAAAATGTATTCATTTTGATAGAAAATACTTTAATTATCATAAAAATTTATTAAATTTTTTTTCTATGCAAGTTTTGGTTGAGGGAAGATTTTTACTCCTGATCTTAATATTAAAGATCTTTCCATTATACACCACCGATGGACCCCCCGTGTTCCGGACTTGCAAAAACCGGCAGCTGTGAACTTTGGAAAACTGTTTTTTGATGTTCTATCAATTTTAATAATTCACTGCATCACGGACTACCCTCACACTTTATATTTATTTTCATTTTTAAAATTAGATACCATTGTTATTTATTAAAAAATACGTCTCACAATAAAAATAATCTCACTAATAACGCTTAATTTATATATATCATTCATCATCGATTGTCTCTGGTTCTTCATCCATAATTAAAGTGTTGTGACAAAATACCCACTGCAGTGCTCGCACATATTTGTACAAATGCAGACCTAACTTCCTAGCCACAATAAACTCCACAAACAGATTTACAGGAGCATGATACTATACGTAGAAGATCTTCTGGAGCAAATGGCTTTAATGAGGTTACAGGTTGAAATAAAATCCTCATTCTTCCACCATCACTTACTTCCTCTAATATCCATCCCCATTCTGTAGCCGGTAAACGTAGCCTAACCATTTTTGCACTTGCAAATACACTCTCAATATATGTTTATGTCATGCCTCAGTTGTCGGGGGTAATTTTTCCATATCGAAATTTGCTCTGAGATTAGTTTTTTTGTCAGGTTCATGAATTTGAAATATCGAGCTTCATTTAAGTTTGCAAACCTGTGTAGTCCATACAGCTCAAGTGCGAATCTTTCCCCATTTATTAGTAATTGTTCTTTTGGTGCATTTTTCAGTAGGAATAAAGAAGCGTGATTCTTAGCTTAAGGCGAAGATTTAATTATTTCGTCGCTTTTATCTTTCCTAAACCATAAAAGCTGGATGTTGTATGACATCCTGTCATTGCACGGGCAAACAACAAACATTTTCTAATATCATTATGCTGCTTGATCAAAATATCAATATTATAATATTGTTTGGTCGGAATATTTCCAATTTTATGTTTACAGAAGTAAATATCTTGGTTTTCTGGTGCAAGAGCCACTAATAGAATTATTAAGTCTGTATCCGAACCTACTACAACAACTTTAAAGCATTCCTTCAGTTTTTCTATAGCAATGGTTACTACATCTAAATCTGCGTCTTCCTCAAATGTGAAAGTTGATATTTTTCATTTATTCATTTCTGAAGTCACTGCTCGCATTAAATTTCGTTTGTTTCCTACATTTCCTAAACATATATCCTTGGGTGTTGTACATTCTGTGTTTTTTCAAAATTGATATTACAAGAATTTTTCCTTGAGGCTCTTCTACTATGTTCTTCTGTTTTTAACCGTCGGATACTGAGGATATCTATCGAAGACCATGGTAACATTAGTTCTTCAGATTCTTTTGTAAATGCATTATTTTCTTGAAGCCAGGATGTAAACTTATGAATATCTAATTGATCTCTCTTCTTTCTTGAATCTTGAACTTCAACATGCTGTTCATTAAACGTTATTGATGTTCCTAACTCTTCAGTAGCTTCATGTACTTTTAAAAAATAGGGAGTTCCAAGTACCCACCTTGAAAGTGTGCTTTCTGTAATGCCTCTACCATGGGTTAAACCTCCACCGGGTTTCATCGGCCTCATTAGGCATTGCCCAATTGACATATCTTCCAAAGTACCCGACCAAATTTGCCGGTAATTCTTACTGTAAAGCAACCGTTATTTTTAAACATCTCTAGGTCTCTTTTTTTTAGTTTTTTACATTTGTTGTATGTATAAGTGGGCCGATTTCGCATAAGGTAAATGTCCAGCGAAATGGAAGTAAGGAAGCATTTTAATTGTTGTTGATATGTGCAAATTCCAATCACCAGTTCGTTCGGCATAAATAAATTGAAAAATAATATCAATACATTTTAGTAAATTAATCCAAAGGTTTGAAGTTCTACTTTATAATTCAATATTTTTCAATGAATCATTTATCATGGAACGAGATTTCAGTGTCTCTGATTCTGTTGTTATGTCTTCTGGGTTCATCTCATGATTCGATACCTGAGTATGATATTTCTCTAAGATTGACATATTATCTTGAAACTAAATATCGTGTTCTTTTAGAATGTTTATTAATGCGGCTGCGCTTAGCATGTATGCTCGGATACACCGTGCATAAGAATGGCCATTAAGCATATGTTGAACCGTATTCAGGACATAAATTGTACCCCACAAACTTTCTAGCCCACTATCTTCCGTTATACAAGATATCCCTATGAACCCATAAACGACATCAGAAGATGAAACCCTCCAAGCCTTAACACGATTTTCCCAATTTCACTATCACTTTCTGCAGAAGCTACGATCTCGGAAGCTTTTAAAAACAAAGGCTGTTACAATACATGACTGATTTTGTTTCCTACTTTGTACCTACAGCAGCAAAACATAATGCTGTATAAATAAATATATACTAATATTATTTAATTTATTTTTTCTATAAAAGAGTAATAAAATAATAATAACTTAAACGCCTCTCTCTATCAAAATATAATTTTTAACTTTGATTATACTTAACTTTTTAATTGATGAATTTTAATGAATTTATGAAATTAAAAAGAATTTATGAAATGAATTTAATTACTAATTTATTTGTTTTTAAATTGATTAAGTTTATATTACTCAATAAATTATAAAATAGTATATAATAAACATATTAAATATAATAAAATATAAATAAAACAGCGATGGTTAATAGGCATGCCCGCTGCCGTACGGCTGCCGGCAGCAGCACATTTTTTGTTATACATTAGTTTTGTTGGCGTCCCTGTAGTGGGAATCGGTTTTTTTACATATCATATTAAAGCTTAATTCTTGCGCTAAAAATTTTATCTAAACAATTTTTAAGAATCACCATTAGGCTAAATTTTATAAAAGAAAGTTGTAACTATGAAATTTATTTTTCGCGAAAAAAAAATGTATTTTGACAAATAACTGCCAAAGTATCGGCTTTAGGAAACACTTCCTATACATTATTTTAAAGGTTAGCTTGTATAGAAAAAGATGTCTTAAAAAATTTCTGAATTGGATTATTAATAACCTGAACAAATGGAAAATTACAGTAAAATGTTGGTGGGGGGGGGGGGGGTTAGCACAAATGGCAGGGGCGGGGACTTTTGAGAAAAAGCTGCTTTTAGTAAGTACTAACAACTGGCAAAAATTCAGCTTGTCTCTAATTATTCCCGACATTCGCTCATTTTTGGCCTTCATTGCCTGGTCTATATGTAAAAACACTTGTGGATCTTCACCATGCTTGGAGGGAGTTGCAAAAAAATTCTAAAAAAATACAAGATCTTTTTACTCTACCACAAGCGCCGTGAGGAGGACTTTAAGAACAATTTAGATAATCTGTTTGATATAGCAAACACTGATGCTTTGGAACGGATGAAAATTGAAGAAGATATAATATTTTTGCATAGGGCGTCCAGAGTGATTAGCGGGTCTAGACAAAAAGTTAGCTGAAAACGAAGAAAGGGTAAGGCAAAGGAAATTGAATGAAGAGAAAAAAATATGTGAGCAAATGTGTATCGGAGGTTTATCGTCATCTGTTACTATGCAAGATTCTATTCAAACACAAGGACATCACGATCAACTTACCAGCTCTGATGAAAGCCTTGAGGAACCCTTAGCATCCACCTCTCAAATGGTAAGTTCTCAAACTACTAAAAAAAGAGGAAGGAAAGACTTTATCACGCCTAAGTTAGTTGCAGCTTTAGGTAGATGCCAATTAAGCATAAGGGATTTTGTCTATATGTTTCAGACTGTAGTAGAAGCAATAGATCTTAGCTGTGATGATTTTCCGATAAACAAATCCTCTATTCAACGTATTCGCACAGAGTCGAAAAGTAAGAGCGTAATATATAAAATAAGATTTTCAGAATAATATGCCTCAAATGGTGACCGTTCACTAGGATGGAAAATTATTACCTGAACTTGACGTGAGAAGTTCTAAAGAAGAACGCCTGCCAATTATGATTTCATTTGGAGATCTGGCTGTACCCAAACTGGAGAGCTCTACCGGCCAGGATCAATCGTATGTGTTGAAGCATTCAATATGTGTTGAACGCACTTTTTGACTGGAACCTCGATGACAAAAACTAAAATTTGGAAAAAAAAAACTAGACAGGGAATTACTACTCTTTGCTTGACGCCATCACGTTTACGAACTGGTTTTAAAATGTGTGTTCGAAACAAAAAACCAACAAGTCACAAGTAGCCCTGATATCCCACTATTCAAAAAGTTTAGAGACAACTGGAAAAAGACTTCTGATTATTCATTGCGATTTTATATGTAAAACCATGGCTCGGATATAGTCTGGCGGTGAAGGCCCTAATCAAGATTTGTGCATTTTAAAGGGGCTTAATACAAAAAATATTGTACTATTTTTATACTGTTTTTAATAAATTGTTAATAATACTGCCTTATTAATTGTATTGTATTATTGTATGCCATATTGTTATTTATATTATTTATTGCAGGAAAATCATTAAGTGATTTTGTGTCTGTCAAGAGCACAAATTTATTTTCTCGATTAAACATTGATAAGAATTTCCTCCAGAGACACGCTTCTACATAGGATAAAGATGCTGCCTATTCAGAGGCGAAAAGGAAATTGTTTTCTTTAAGGGCAGTTAATGATATGGCGGAAAGAGCTGGAAAAACGTATGGAAGATTTGCATGGTTTTATCACTCTAAAGGAAGACCAAAAGCAATTTTTGCTACGCTGTGTTCAGGAGCATAGAAATCTGTATCCAGACAGTAAAAAAGAGAATAAAGAAAAGAGAATATCCTGCCTGATCATTATTTTGATCTTCTTTTAATAAATATTTCATAAAAAATTTAATATTTCAATTGATTTAGATATAGAACGGAAAGGGTTAAAAACAGCAATTTTCAAAATGTTCAGAGTTCTGTCGGCAGGGGTTAACGTGGACGTAGGAAGATGAAATTTCGTATTTAAGTAAGTCTGGGCAGTTTAAAAAGAAATAGGAGGTATGCATTTCGATATCTAAAAAAAAATGTTTTCGCCTATATAAGGGACACCCTACTGTCCATATTAAAATTGCATAAATTCAGCCGATCTTCAGCTGATATTCTTTATCAGATTTAGCTTAACAGAAGATCTCGCTTTACAATGGTTTTTTTACGAAATCGACCGTTTCATTAGAAAAAATGAAATTCCCCGGGTGAAACCGGGACATACAGCTAGTTTTTCTAATAAACGTGAACAATTCTATAAACAAAAAATACAACACAAATAGCACTAATCGATTATTAATCTAAAACTTTAGGATATACTATATTTTTAGTTTTACCCTTTAAGGCATATACAATTAGGTCTTTAGATGAACCTACTCTAGAGCATGCAACGTAAAGCTGACCATGAGAAAAACATGGGGATTCCAGATTGATACCAACCACCCTCAGTGATTGCCCTTGAGCATTATTTATAGTCATCGCGATCCGAACTGGGCTGGGAATCGTACTCCTTTGAAATCAAAGGGCATATTACTGGGAACAATGGGGATTTCAGGCATGGAAAGCCGTAAGGGCAGAAGGGAATGAGCAACGAGGTAATAGATTTCAATTAACCAAATAAACAGTCCGAGTTGTTTCATAAATCAATCAGGTACCAAATATCAAAGAACAAAGAAGAAATCCAGTCGCAAAAAACAATGAGAAATGTTCGTTTTTTTGGACTCAAACAGTCGATTTCGTAAAAACCTAATGTAAAGCGAGATCATAAGGATTTTTATAACAATGAAGAATATACCCAGAGATTGGCTGAAGTTATGCAATTTTAATATGGCCAGGTGTTCGCACCTGGTATGAAAGAACAACAGACCGGAATTTGGAGAATTTAGGACAAACGGTATAGATTTCTATAAAGAACAAACAGAATTTCATCTTCATTTACATTTATTATAGCTTTATATCCCAGTTTCACTCGGGGAATTTCATTTTTCTAATAAAACGGTCGATTTCGTAAAACACCATTGTAAACCGAGATCATTACGATTTTTATTACAATAAAGAATATCATCTGAAGTTATGCAATTTTAATATCGACAGGTGTTTGCACCTGGCATAAAAGAACCACTGAGCGAAATTTGCAGAATTTAGGACAAACGGTATAGATTTCTATAAAGAACAAACAGAATTTCGTCTTTATATAGATAGCTGTATATCCCGGTTTCACCCAGGGAATTTCTTTTTTCTAATGAAACGGTCGATTTCGTAAAAAAACACATTGTAAAGCGAGATCATTACGATTTTTATAACAATAAAGAATATCAGCTGAAGATCGGCTGAAGTTATGCAATTTTAATATGGACAGGTGTTCGCACCTCGTATGAAAGAACCACTGAGCGAAATTTGGAGAATAAAGAATATCAGCTGAAGATCGGCTGAAGTTATGCAAAGTTAAGAGACCACCTGCGGATCACACCATATGCACCTGCACCGATTTCCAGAGAAACCTGACTCGGCACTCCATTCCCTATATATATCCCTCCTCAGACTTCCCAGACAGAGAGTCTAGTCGAACCATCGTTACAGTCATCAGTACATACCATTCTAGCTATTGTTCCGTTATATTTTCTTTTTAGTGTTATTGCTAAAGTTTAAGTTTTATATTTGTGTTCATTGTACCCTTTTTAACAAATAAAGTTTTTTTTTACAATTATTGAGTGCGAGAAAATATAAGTCAATTTTAATATGGACAGGTGTTCGCACCTGGTATCAAAGAACTACTGAGCGAAATTTGGAGAATTTAGGACAAACGATATGGATTTCTATAAATAACAAACATAATTTGATCTTTATATACATAGATTATAGCTCTCGTCGGCAAAAACTATTCGACGGCCCATGTTTAACTGGATAATGGTAATCTTATGCATAAAAGGTAATCTTATGCTCTTTGCCATCTCTTTGCACCATGTCAAGTGAATAGGGCACTCTCGGCTCCCCACCTTGTGTTTCGTCAGTTGTGGGTGGACTTTTCGCCTAACACAATTAACAAAAGTAGGGTCAGCCTTAACCTGTTTCTTGGGGCAGTCTTTCATCATATGGCCACTAGCAGCACACCAGATGCAGACTACAGCTTCGTCTGTACATGTGGCTTTGGTGTGGTGGTCACACACACACACAAGGGTAGAAGATAACTATCGGTGAGAACAGGAACTTGCATATTTATTATCGCAAGCCGAACATAGAAGAGTTTCCGCGATTTCGGAATTAGGATTATCACCCCGAAATCCTCACCTGTGAAGATTCTGGAATTTTGGCGTACTTACCTAAGATTACCAACTTCCGATCTTCAGATTCTGACGGATTACATCACCCCAAGTAATTCGCACATCGCAGAGGCACTTCGACCTTGGCAGGACTCACTGACCTCAGGTATCCGGCTCAAGGACAGATCTACTAGAGATCAACTTATCTTTCACCGCTCTCAAAAAATTGTAAGCACTGTATGCAATTTTATGACTGATGATTTTGTAGACTCCCTAATTTCTCAAATTAGTAATTTAACCTTAAAACACACAATGGCAAGTTTTCAAATTAAAGCAGCAGATTACGATCACATTCCTAATTTTAATGGGAATCCCCACAATTTATTAAAGTTTGTTACTGTATGTAGGCAGGTTTATCAAATAGTTTGCAAACCAAATAATACTTATAAAGATTTAAATGAACAGAGGTTACTGAGCAAAATATTAGCTAAATTAACAGGCGAAGCCGATTACATTAATACCACTTGTGAATTCAATAAAGTAGAAGATTTACTAACTTATTTAGAAACCACTTTTAGAGATAGTAGGTCAATAGAACAGTTAACTTTTGAGCTTTTTAATAGCAAAATTTATCATAAGGAACATCCGTTAGATTTTCTTCATCGTATAGATAAAAT
Source organism: Aelia acuminata (assembly GCA_911387785.2). Lineage (NCBI taxonomy): Eukaryota > Metazoa > Arthropoda > Insecta > Hemiptera > Pentatomidae > Aelia > Aelia acuminata. Next base: position 107,379,586 of record OU426978.1, on the reverse strand, counting down.
TCGCACATTGATTATTTCGCGACACAGAATACAGAATACCGAAAATAGAGAAACGATTGTTAGTGCATTAGAAAAAAATATACTATACCATTTTTTTACTAATATGCCCTTACACATAAGGACATACCTCATGACTAAAACTGATAGGCTAAAGAACGTAGACGGTCTAAGAAACTTAATACAAAACGAAAATCATTTATTATTTGATGACTTAATTAGTTCGGGTAACATGAGAATACCAGAACATGATCATAGGAAACATTTTGATCACAAGAAGAAATTCGATAAACATAAAAATCATCATAAATTCAATAATCGGCAATACCCTAACAATCCGTATAATCCAAATAATCAGCATTGACAGCAAGAACCTCCGCAACAACAATTTAGGAATTATAATAATAATTATAACAATAACTATAATAATGAAAATCATCATAACAGAGAATGGCCTCGTAGAAAACAATAGAGATTTTTCAACGGCTCTGGACAGTACGGAAACCAAAATAGGAGTAATTATAATGACAAAGAGAAAGATCCTACAGTCTCAATGAGAACAGTTAGTGCTTTTGATAGTAAACCGAAACAACCTCATTTTCAGATAGAGCAAGAAGATCCTAAGGATCAAGAAATTAGAGAATTAAAAGAAAAACTAGAGAAGCTGACAAGTAAAGATCATTTTTTAGGACAAGACCCGCCGGAAGATCAAGAGACATAACAGAAAATGAAAATTTAAAACGATTGCCGTACGTCATAGATCATGCGAATCGAAAATGCTTAATAGATACAGGCTCACGGAAAAATTATATCAACCCACGAATTGTACCCCCAGGTGTAGAAAGAAAAAAAGAAGATTACGTTATAAATTTTTCGTTTAGAAAGATTAAAATAAGAATAGAATGCTTGTGAACTCCACATTTATTACACGCACTTTCATATATTACAAGGAAGGTAAAACAGGGGTTACAAAGCAGTGTTACCAAACATCTCCCTCATTTAAATAAATTTGACAAAACTCATAAGATAATTAAAGTTTAAGATTACATTAAATAAAAGATATTTAAAAATCAAAATTATAAAAAAATCAAAAGCTAACAAAATTGAAGCTAAACTTATACTTCTGATTATTATACTTATACTTCTTGCAAAGATTTTAAATTCACAAAAACTTGATATAAACAAACATGAACTGATTAGTCATTATATCTTTTTGGTCTTCTTATAGTTCTTCCCGATTTTGTTACATATAGGTCGTCATGAGGTGTCACATCCGGTTCCGGTTCCAAGTTCTCCTCTCTCACCTCAGGGGTCAGATCCTCCACCGCATCCTGCATGTTTTCATCAGGTGTCAAATCCTCCATTTTCTCCATCGCTCCACCATAGACATTAAAATGATGTTTCTTTAGAAACTTTGAATTTCTCCTATACCGAGATCCATTTACTTCTACTATATATGATCTATAATCAAGCTTTTTGATTACAATACCTTTTTCCCATAGCTTAGAAGCTGTGTTTTGTACTAGGACCCGCTGACCAGTCTCGAAGTTTTCCGCTTTCCTACTTCTTTTGTTGTAAAAATGTGCTTGGTCACTCTTTTTAGTTACATCTTCTTCCATGATTTGGGGCCTAAGGGCATCCTCAGGGATGGGTATTTTGGTCCTTAGTTAACGAGCCATAAACAATAAAAGTCTTTTAAACCTTTTTTCCTTAGTCAGGTGCTTCTCCAGCAGTATAATCAGAAACCCCCTCCTCTTTCCCTTTCCACTTGGGCTATCCATGTGACATATTGAATCATTCTTAGTCTATCCGTAGTCGTAGCAACTAGCAGTAAAGATCTATCCTTATGTAATCTTTGTACTTTTGAGCAATAAAGTTTGTTTTTTAAGTTCGCTATTTGGTCAGCACGTTAACTGGCGCCCAAACAGGGACTGCAAGCATCAAGAAATCACTGTTCTCAGTATCACTGCTTCTGGCCCACTCTACCCGAGGTACCAGAAGATTCTGACGATTTTGGAAGATTCAACCTAGGACATCACTCTCCCGAGGTATCCTAAGTTGCAGTTCACTGGACTCACTGGTCGCAGGTATCCAGCAGAACTCCGCGGCTCTCCAATAGTTAGCTTTTAAGATAACTTTATTGTATTTTCTTTTATTTTTCATTAATTTTATTGCATTTTATTTTATTGTATTTAAGTTTTATTGCATTTTATATTACTTTGTTAAATTTAAAATTTTATGAATACCGACCCTGCGCTAAGTCGTATTACTGAACAAATTAATAAATTAAAAAAGATGGAATCATTTCAAATTAAGAGTGCAGACTACGACCATATTCCACAATTTGATGGTAATCCGCATAATTTATTAAAATTTGTAAATGTTGTTAGGCAAGTTAAAACCATTGTGTGTGCTAGCAATAATACCTTTAAAGAATTAAATGAAAAAAGATTACTTAGTAAAGTCCTCGCGCGTTTAACTGCTGATGCAGATTATATCAATACAACATGCGAATTTGCAACAATCGACGAACTCCTCAATTATTTAGAAAGAACTTTCCGCGATTCAAGATCAATTGAACAATTAACTTTTGAACTATTTAACACCAACATTAAACATAAAGAACATCCCCTAGATTTTCTCCAAAGATTAGACAAAAACCGTACTCTAATCATTTCTCGGCACAGAATAGACAAAACGTATAATAGGGAAACCGTAATTGCTCATTTAGAAACCCAACTACTTTACCATTTCTTTACCAATATGCCTTTACACGTTAGAACCTACTTGATGACTAAAACCGAGAAACTTAAGAATTTAGATGATTTAAGAAACCTTATTCAAAATGAGAATCATCTCCTGTTTGACGATTTAATTTCATCCGGATCAATGAATCGAGCTGGTGATAAAACCGAACATTTTCAAAAGAAAAAATTTGATCACCATAAACATCATAAAAACACTATAATAATCATCATAACAATCATCACTACAATAACCACCATTATAATCCTCACTATAATAATCACCAATACGATTATAACCCGAATTATAATCATCAAAATCATCACCAACCTAGAGAGGTCCACAATCGGGAATGGAATCCTCAAGATCAACGTAAATTTTTTAATAAACCTAATTCCGGACAATACAGGCAAAATAACCAAAACCAATTCCATAATAATTATCAGCGACCCTATAACGGCACAACAGGTCAAACGGTTTCTATGAGAAGTGCTAACTCTCAACCTCCAAAACAACCAGTTTTTGAAATCGAGGAAACACAGGAAGATCCCCGAGACATAAAAATAAGAGAACTCGAATCCCAACTCACTCATTTTTTAGGAAACCGCCAGAACGAAACGAACAATCCCTAGTATTAGAATTTCATCCTATAAATTTTGATCAACTCCCTTACGTGACAGACCATAATGATCGGAAATGGCTCATAGATACAGGTTCGAAAAGTAATTTCATTAATCCCGATATCATTCCAAAGAAAGTACCGCGAGTTAAAGAAAAATTTGTTGTTAAAACAGCAACAGGGGAAAAATATGGCGACGAAGTTTTATACACCTATTGTGATACTACGTTTTTGAAAAATCCAGAAAAACTAAATTTTTTTATTTATAAGTTTAGTCCAAATTATGATTTATTAATCGGCAATCAAACCATGGACGATATGGAGTCTAAAATTGAATTTAAAGATCGCCTAATCACAACAAAATATAGTTCGTTTAAGTTTCACTTACGTGACGAAAACCGCGAAATAAATTTAAAAGAAGGAGTTAATTCGGTCCCAATAAATAAAGAAGGAATTTTTTATGTTGATTTAAAAACCGACGATATAGAAATCTTACCAGGAATATATGAGAATAATTTAAACATAATTAGCAAAAATAATAAAACGTTAGAAATAAATTTCCATGATCTTCTTGGCGAAGAAGTTGAAGAAATCCATCCCAGTTCAGAAAACATTTCCGAACAAATTCCAAATTTAATCCGTGGAGATCATATGGCTCCCAAAGACAGAGAAACACTCATATTTCTACTAAGAAAATATCCATCCATTTTTAAAACCGATAAAGATGAATTGTCCGCAACCGACATTTTAGAACATAAAATTAAAACAAAAACAGAGGAACCTATTTATTCAAAAAATTACCGATATCCCCATCAATTCCGCGAAGATATAAAGAACGAAATTACCAAATTATTAGAAAACAAAATAATTCAACCCAGTAATTCTCCTTATAACTCTCCAGTTTGGGTTGTACCCAAAAAACTAGACGCGTCCGGTCAACGAAAAGTAAGATTAGTTATTGATTATCGAAAGCTAAACCAACAGACAATTCCAGATAAATATCCGCTCCCTCATATTGAAGACTTGCTTGGAAAATTAGGTCGTGCTTCTATCTTCACAGCAATGGACTTATGTTCTGGATTCCACCAAGTCCGAGTTGAAAAAGATTCAATCCCCAAAACCGCGTTTTCAACCGACCAAGGGCACTTCGAATTTCTTAGAATGCCTTTTGGGCTCTGTAATGCTCCTGCAACATTTCAGCGAGCAATGAACATAATTTTTTCGGATGTCCCTAACACCCTCATCTATATGGATGATATAATAATTTTTCTGAAAATATGACGGATCACATGAAACATATTGAAACGGTTTTACAAAAACTTCAAAAACATAATTTAATAATACAGTTGGATAAAAAATTTTTAGGTCATATCATATCGGAAAAAGGTATACAACCTAACCCAGCCAAAATTTCAGCCATTATGGAAGCAAAACTTCCGAAAACCGAAAAGGAAATAAAAAGTTTTTTAGGACTAACCGGTTTTTACAGAAAAATGATGCCAAATTATGCAAAAATCGCATCTCCCCTAGCTAAATCATTAAGAAAAGGGATAACTATTAACCCATCTTCTTATAAAGAAGCATTTGAAAAGTTAAAAGAACTCATTAGTAGTAGCCCGGTCCTACAAGTACCAGATTTTTCCAAAGACTTCTATTTAATTACTGACGCCTCTAATGTCGCTGTCGGCGCAGTCCTCAGTCAAAAACATAATAACATCGAATTACCTGTTTGTTTCGCGTCCAGAACGCTTAATAAAGCCGAGCAAAATTATTCCACAATCGAAAAAGAATGTCTAGCCATAATTTGGGCGTGCAACCACTTTAAGCCTTATTTGTACGGAAGAAAATTTCACATATACACCGATCATAAGCCCTTAGAATACATGAAAACATGCAAAACCCAAAACGCTAGGTTAATTAGATGGAAAATAATGTTAGAAGATTTCGATTTTGACATAAAACATATAGAAGGAAAAGCTAATAAAGTAGCCGACTTTCTATCGCGATTCCCAAACGAAAAACAGGAGTTATTACACATATCCGAATCAGACGAAGAAAGCCTCGCGACTGTTCACTCTGATAACTCATCTTCCGAAAATAGAATAATGATTAACGAGGACAAGAGCAAACCCGTTAATATAGATAAACACCAAATTATAGTTCAAAAAGGATTTTCGAACACACGTAACTCCCAAACTTTTCAAACTAAACATAGGAGTGAAATATTTGTTTTAGGGTATGAGAACGAGGAAGATCTAGAAAATTCATTACTAGAATTCGTAAAACCGAACACAACATACGGAATATATTGTTCGACTAAAAGCAAAATAACATCGGAAATAGACCTTTTAGAAAAAACGTATTTTGACATAAGCGAACTATTTAGATCAAAATTCCAGACAAATAAGTTAAAACGATATTTTAATTATGTCACAGACATCACCGATAAAGACCAACAGGACGAACTAATCTCCGATTATCATATAAGTAAAATCCACCATAGAGCAGCGGAAGAAACATTCGAGAAATTAAAAAATGAATACTACTGGCCTAACATGCTAAGAAATATTAAATCTTGGATTTCGAATTGTGAAATTTGTCTACAAACAAAATATGACAGACACCCACCGAAACCTAAATTCAAATTAACCCCCACACCAAACAAACCATTCGAAGAAATACAAATGGACACTATACATATCAACGGCAAATATGTTCACTGCATTGTGGACGTTTTTTCAAAAAAAATGTTTACTCATCTTTCGGAAACAAACAATCAGAGAGACACAAAAGATGCTCTTGTGGCCTACTTGAATATTTTTCCAAAACCAACCCTTGTAACCACGGATAACGGCCGTGAATTCGACAATTTAGTGTTTAAAGATTTATTAAGATATCTAAACATTCAAAAACATGAAACCACTCCTCAAAATTCAAACTCCTTAGGGACACTAAACAGAGCAAGCTCCACTCTTTTGGAACAAATGAGAGTTTTGCATTTACAACATCCGGATAAACCTTTCAAGGAAATTCTAGAATTAGCTACAATAATTTACAATAATTCCATTATTACTAAATTAAAACTAACGCCGAACGAAATAACTTTCGGTATTAATACAAATGCTTTTAAAGAACACCCATTCATTCAAGAACAATTCGTCAACGACTATCATAAAAATTTGGAAATTATACATAAAGCGGTTAATAACAAATTGGACGAAAATAAACAAAAATATATAAACAGAGCTAATGAGAAACGCGATAACATCAGTGTCATTTCCTCCGGTAAAATTGTCGTTAAGACCCCACGACAAGTTTCAAAAATAGATAAACGATACCAAATTTGCAGAATAAAAGGTAAACGAATAAGAGCACGGAAAAACCTAAGCAAAAAGGTTCACGCTAAACATATTAAAAAGCAAACTCGAGCCGAGGATAAATTACAGTCAGAAATAGACGAGGTGGTGCACGAGCTGAACGGTAAGATAAGTGAAATGCAGCGAGAGCGCTCACAACAGTCTAACGTTGCAGATGTCGGTACTCCTCCTGACTTCAATGATCTCGTGGCTACTGACGCCTCAGATTCCGAGTTCGAATGGCCTCCACATTCAAAAGATATCAACAGGCCCCGGCGCGATGGTTCTACCTGTAAATAAAACTTACATCATTAACGATTATTATTCTTTCTTAGATTATAAGAATTTAAGTTTATTGTTTAACGAAATTAGAAATTTAGAAGGTAGTATTAGAAATCTCAAAACAGAAAAAGAATATAAGATATTGCATTCCATTTTAACTTATAGGTATAAAAATTTATTAACCCGTATATCTCACCTAACCAATCAAAAATGCACTAAAAGAGGGATTCTGAATGGCCTTGGGAAAGCTATAAATTTTATTACCGGAAACCTCGACGACGACGATCGCCAAAGATACGACTCCGTCATACAACAATTGGAAAGGAACATGTATAGAATTGAAAGCAATGAAAAACAGAGATTGAGCATAAGTACGCGGCTGGCATCTGAATTAAATAAAGATATAAGTATCCTAAATCACTATAAATCCCAAATCAACTCTAATAACGTAATGACAGACTTATCATTAGAAAAACTAAAGCATCACGATTTATTAGCCATCTTGACTTTGTTAAACGAAAAAATAAAAGACATTGAAGACTCAATAGAATATTGTATTAAAGGCGTACTTCACCCCAGTATTATTAAACCAAATGAATTTGCTAACATTTATAACAATCGATCTAACTTGCTAACAAAAGACACAGAATTAAATTGGCTCCTTGGTAAGAGCACATGCTCCATAACAAATTCTGGCATTATATATTACTTCATTCAATTACCATTAAATACCACTGGAATCATGTCGTATCTAGCCCCACCTTATCCTTATATTCACAATAATAAAACTTTCATAATGCAAATTGAAAAAACCATTATTATAAAAAACAATAGCAATATATATTGTCACCCCTATTCTCAAATCTACAAATCCAATGTGACACTGGGATCTTTGGGCAAGGGTTGTGTGGTAATTAATCAAACTAAGTACTATTTACATAATTTATTATTTACAATAGTTTCTACACGTCCCAACTACACAAGGAGGGGGGGGGTACCTTGACTCATAAATCATTGGGGGGTACTTGACTACTTCGGGTCCCACTATGCCCCAGGCTCACTCTGCCTGTCCCAGACTTAGACTGCCCATCTCAGACCCAGCCTCCGCTCCAGACTGCTGACTGTCCCTGACTGCCCCTCTCAGACTGACTGACTCAGACTCTCCCAGACTGCTCCACTCTCTCCTGGGCCAGCCTCTTCTGGGAGTTCCCCCTCTCTCTCAGGGTCTCCTAGCTTCAATGGACATCTTCCACGTGACAACTCCCCCCTCCCCTGAATACCAACGTCCTCGTTGGTAAGTTGGGACCTGTAACAAAAAATAAACAAAGCGGCAGAAAACTAGTTTTTTACATAATTTACTTAAGTGTAGAGTTTACAAACAAAAGAACCAAGTACTGAGTGTTAAAAACAAAACCAAAAAAAATCTGGTGCGTGCTCGCAACACACAACTTTCACTTACCAACTTACTTAGATTAAAAATTAATGCGTTTTGTTAATTGCCACTTCTCAAATGAACAAAACGGCTTTAATTATGAACAATGGTCTATAATTAATAGGTAATCTATCTATTATAGGTGTATCTATCTATTATTATTATATTTATAGGTGGTATTAGTTGACTGAATATTTTTCTTTTTTTCTCCTCTTTATGTTTTCTTTATTTTTATCATATCTCATTTTTAGCCATTTCTTATTTTTAGGCGTAGTGAGAGACAGTTAATTTCCCCATGTAAACAAAAACAATAGTACTTTATAAGAAAGAAAGAAACAAACAAAAAAGCCCCCCCCCCCAAAAAAAAAGCCCCCTCAGAACATTTTAATAATGATAAAGCTTACCTGATATTAAAGAAAACCTAATTTTCATTAAATATGACGAATTTGATAAAAATCGTTAAAGCCGTTTTTGAGATAATCGAAAAAAAGGTAAAAATTGGAAAAAAAGTCATGAAATAAAGTCCCCCCTCCGGTTGATCAATTTTGATGAAATGTTGGCAATCAAATCTTTGGCATATACATACATGAAATACCCAGTTTGATCAAAATCGTTAAAACCGTTTTTGAGTAAATATAAAAAACACGTGAAAATGTTACAAAATTTATTAAGTAAAGTCACCCCTCCGGTTGATCAATTTTGATGAAATTTTTACAGTCGTATCTCGGGCCTATACATACATCATATACCCAGTTTGATCAAAATCGTTAAAGCCGTTTTTGAGTAAATAAAAAAAAAACACATGAAAATGATACAAAATTTATTATGTAAAGTCCCCCCTCCGGTTAATAAATTTTGATGAAATTTTTACAGCCATATCTCGGGCATACAAATAGATCAAATACTCAGTTTAATCAAAATCGTTAGAGCCGTTTTTGAGAAAATCGAAAAAAACGTAAAAAGTTATTAAATAAAGTACCCCCTCCCTTTGAGCAATTTTGATGAAATTTTTGCTGTCACATCGCGGGCATATACCTACACCAAATACTCAATTTCAGGTTCCCACGGTTTATAGTTTTTGAGCTAGTCTGTTCACACACACACACAGACACACACACACACACACACAGACCATTTCGCGGGACTTGGTTATTTCGACTCAGGGGGTCCCAAAACGTGTAATTCCGTTGAAAACCGGAAGTCGAAATTTGTCACGATCGCAATACTTCCACTTACTATATATTTCATATATAGGTAAGTGAAAGTAAAAAGTGATATACCAAATAAAATCTCAAAATCGAGGAACCTCACTGCATCATTTTCTCTTTTGGATTCGACAATCATCGGCTCACCCCTTTATCGTTCATTCTTTGATATACCGTGCTTTTGACTAGCACATCCCCAAATCTTACCTCAGTTTGACTCTGAGAAACTTGTTGCATACTTAAGCCTTCTACGTTTGACTCGTAGGATTCCACAACAAATTCAAAAACTTTACTCTCTAAGTACTTTACTACTCTCTTCAAGCACTTTACTATATCCTTTAAGTATTTTACTACCCTCTTCAAGTACTTTACTCTCTTTGAACCTCAAAGGGGTGTGGGATGCCGGCTGTCACATTTAATTTAGTTTTCCTCTTAAGAACCATAATAACATCTACAAGATGCAGTGAAATTCCTTTACAATTATTTCTTGACTTAATGAAAAACAAAACAAAAATAAATTCCATTATTCTGCTACTTTAAATTTATTCTTTAACCATTAAAGATACAAATTTAGTCAATAATACCCTCTAAGAATTTTACTTAAAAATTATACTTTTTCTTACAAATTCCATTTTCTCCAACACATTTCCAATTTCTACCTACTACTAAAGAACTAGAAAAATATAAGTCATTAAACTAAAAAAGAATAAGCAATCAAAAATCTTAATTATTTCTCGATAAAGGGATTTAAAAGAACATTGGTTATGCCTATCCTGCATAAACATCTCACCCACTGACCTACTTTTTGACGCTGACTGTGCTACTAGGTTGCATCTCTTATTCTTTAGAGTCCCTCTTCTTGGAACTTGGTGGCTATGAGGCTCGCTTCCGTGTCCGTGACAATAGGCCTTCGCGATAATATCCCTTTAATTGACTTCTTTAGTAAATAAAAAAAATCAGAATTATCCACGCGTCATCGATTCGATCACAATAACCGAAACCGAGTAATGAGCTACTACCCCCGAAATAAACCCATTTACCGGTTTTACATTCGTCTTATCAAAACCAGATAACGAAATAAAATAACAATGAAAATTGAAAGATGATACTAAAAACCCGTACCAAATTATTGACTGAAATTGGGCGGTATTAATTTTCATGGACTCAAATTTATACGTGGTACCGTGAGATTCGACAAATCGGAAAATTTAAATTTTAAGTTCAATCATTGATGGAATTTGTCATAAATCGCCGGGAGTATAAGCGATATTTCGAAAATCCCTACTGAAGTTTAGTCGCTTGGATAGACCGTTGAATTAATTAAGTACACTAGATTCCTAAACCTAAACGCTTATTGTTTTCTTCTAGAAAACCGTGATAGTTATTGAAATCTTTGGCTCTGATAAATTTTTCCTTAAGTCCTTTAAAAAGCAAAGATGGGAAAACACAATGACCGCAACCCAAAACCGTAAACCTTATCTTGCAACCGAATTGGATATTTCCTGGACGTCGCAGATCCTCATTGTTCTTTAGTTATAACAATTGTTAATTGTTAGCATTTTGCTAACAATAAGCTATGCCCAATTTTGTGTTCGTTGTTCCCGCGTACTGCTTGCTCAGTGCTCTATTGTTTTCTGGCAAACGCAAATTTAGCATTTCCTATTCTTTAACTTTTAGATTCTGCACTTTTCCCCAAAGCAAAGAAAATATTCAACAATTTAATGAAATATGAAATCTTATAATCCCTTTTTTCTTTTTTTTTGTTCAACGATCAAAAAAACCGTTTTATTCGCCCTATATCGTCTCGACTTTAAATTTTCTACCCGTCTTCGTCTGTCCTTATCCCATTTAATCCCGAGATTACGATCAAAGAGTCACGATAAGATTTTTCTTTCGACCTGAAAATTTTCTTTGACAAAGAACTCTCTTATTAGTTACTTTTTGACTTATGTTTTTCTAAAAAAATCTAAACCTACAATACTCTACAAACAAAGACTATTCACATTAATAAAATGATCCCTAATTATTAAGTTATCTAGTTGAAACATTGTAGAAAGAACTACATAATTTTTCCCATCAGTTCCTCTTGGAACTTAACTAAAAACTCAACCTCATTTAATCTTCCTCCTAAATCATCAACCATTGACCGTCAAGCTCAAAATACTTAGATACCCCATATCTTAAAATTACAAAACCTCTAGTTTCTCTCTGTTTTCTATCTTAGACTATAGCTGGGATTCTTTCTACAAGTGTTTCCTCTTATGTCTAAATTTTATTTTTACAACAAAAAAAGAAATAAATAAATAATTAAAAATTATCTCTTTACCTAAGTAGCAAACTTGGTGACCTCAAAATACTTCGGGTGGCTCTCGTCTCTCTTTTCAGTCGTCTCTCTTTAGCTCCGTAGCTCTCCGAATTGGTCCAACTAATCCGCCGCGCTGATTCTTTCTTCTTCTTGTCCCCGCTCTCCTCCAGGAACGCAGCGGTTTTCGCCCATCCGAAATTCTTCCGTAGCTGCTCCATCTTCCACATATGCCTCCGCTCGGCGTCTCTCGAAGCTCCCTCTTTCACACGACACAACCCTTGCCCGGCGCCTCCACCAAATTTGTGTCACCCCTATTCTCAAATCTACAAATCCAATGTGACACTGGGATCTTTGGGCAAGGATTGTGTGGTAATTAATCAAACTAAGTACTATTTACATAATTTATTATTTACAATAGTTTCTACACGTCCCAACTACACAAGGAGGGGGGGGGGTACCTTGACTCATAAATCATTGGGGGTACTTGACTACTTCGGGTCCCACTATGCCCCAGGCTCACTCTGCCTGTCCCAGACTTAGACTGCCCATCTCAGACCCAGCCTCCGCTCCAGACTGCTGACTGTCCCTGACTGCCTCACTCAGACTGACTGACTCAGACTCTCCCAGACTGCCCCACTCTCTCCTGGGCCAGCCTCTTCTAGGAGTTCCCCCTCTCTCTCAGGGTCTCCTAGCTTCAATGGACATCTTCCACGTGACAATATAAACCCACTAAGTGCCTTAGTTATAATTATGAATTATATTGTAAAAATTTAGAATTATTAGATAATAAGTGTATTAAAGAATTAGTTCATAATAAATTAGTTCATAACTGTAAATTACTAATCGTAAGATCAAACCCCATGGTTATGTACATTCCTGAAACAAGACAATATATAACACATTTAATTAAATCCATCGAAACTGAAAAAGAAGGTTTAATTCATAACAATAATTTGTATTCAACTTCTCTAATAAACTTAGAAAATAAGGAACATTTTGTAAACAATTCTAAATTACCTATAGTTTATAACGATATTGTATACCTACCCTTTATTCCCGAGCATCTCCCTCAACAACAAATTGTAACAAATATAACTTTAGAAAAATTAGATGATATTAAGCTTGACCCCATAGAAATAGAACAATTAGAAGATTATGTTGTAAATAGTGATGATATTTGGAAATATGTATTAACTTTTGTAACATTTTATTTATTATTCTTTCATATTTACACATATGTAAAAGTTATCCCAAATATTTGTAAAACCCAACAAAATATTGAGAGCCCTTCCTCTCTGCAAACTTTCCAATCCTCAAACCCTATTGAGTACCCACCAGAATTTGATGGCAGGGCCATAGCATGGCATTCACTTATTCACAAAATTGGCCAAAATTAATGTGTTCAGGGGACTTCACACTTAAGGAGGGAGGAGTTAACGAGCCATAAACAATAAAAGTCTTTTAAACCTTTTTTCCTTAGTCAGGTGCTTCTCCAGCAGTATAATCAGAAACCCCCTCCTCTTTCCCTTTCCACTTGGGCTATCCATGTGACATATTGAATCATTCTTAGTCTATCCGTAGTCGTAGCAACTAGCAGTAAAGATCTATCCTTATGTAATCTTTGTACTTTTGAGCAATAAAGTTTATTTTTTAAGTTCGCTATTTGGTCAGCACGTTAATTCTTAAGTTTCTCGACATCAACAGTTGTGCTGGTGAGGATTGTAATCCAGCCACTGCAGAGTTTCTATAATTCAGTAAGTATAGGTTGAGATCGCCTCTACTGCATTGGCATTTTTTTAGAATGTTTTTGACAATCCCTACATATTTTTCAGCTAATCCATTGCTTTTTGGGTAGTGTGGACTGACTATTATTATTTCTGCATGCCATTCATCGGCAAATTCCTTGAATTCGGAGGATCCAAATGGATTGTTATCAGCAACAATAATTTTTGGGATGCCAAAGCGAGCAAATATTGGTTTTAAAGCCTCGATAATGGATTTGGTTGATTTGTTGGCAATCTTTGTGACTTCAACCCATCATGAGTAATAGTCCACGAGAATCAGGATATTGTCTTTGTTAAACTCGGCAATGTCAATGGCGATTTTATAAAATGGAATGTTTGGTATCTCGTGCGGAAGAAGTTCTTCTTGAATCTTTCTTCGTTGAAATCGTTGGCAAACATTACACGAAGTGACCAAATTAGTGATATCTGAGATTATTCCAGGCCAGTAGAAAAACTGTTTAACTTTTGATTTGATTTTGCTAAGGCCCAGGTGGGTTTCATGTAGAAGGTTCATTATGTACCTTTTTAGCATTTTTGGTATGATTAATCTTTCATTATAATATACTAACCCATTTTCCACCACTATATCATTGCGGATTTTGTAAAAATGCTTCAATTCAGGGCAATTTATGTTAATTGTTTTAGGCCATCCAGTTTGGTAGAAATCGAGAACTTTTGCCAAGACAGGATCACTTTTTGTCGCAGCAGAAAATCTGAGAAATTCTTTCTCAGAAAATTTTATATTTGCCGATACTGTATGGACCATATCACGCATTGTTAAATCATCAGGTTCTAATGAGTGTTCAAGATTTCTCGACAATAAGTCAGCGATTAACATATATTTTCCTGGAAGATATTTCAAGTTAAAATGATAAGGCAAAAGTTTTAATCTTAGTCTTTTAAGCCGATTATTTTTGATTTTACTAAATTCTTTTTGGATTATGGAAGTCAGTGGGCTGTGATCAGTATATGCAGTCACATGCTTATGACCATAAACATAATTATGAAATTTTGTAAATGCAAATACCAGGGCCAGGAGTTCTTTTTCAATTTGTGCATACTGACATTCACATTCTGTTAATGAGCGGCTTGCAAACATAACAGGTTTTCCATTTTGAATTAAAGCACACCCTAATGCATCTTTACTTGCATCTGCTTGTATCTCAACAGGGTTATCCGGGTTGAATGATGCCAATAGTGTTATTCTCGAAATCATTTCTTTTAGTGTATCCAATTGTTTATCATGAAGTGTCGTCCAACACCAGTCTGCACCTTTTTTAAGTAATCCTCTTAATGGTGAGACAATTTCAGACAAGTTTGGCAAGTGATGTCTTAAAAAATTAACCATGCCAATTAGCTGCTGCAACTCTTTTACATTATTGGGTGGATTTAATTCCATTATTGATTTTATACGTTCAGGGTCAGGTTTGTGTCCATCTTTGTTAAATAAAAATCCCAAATACTTGACCTCAGATACAAAGTATTGTACTTTAGCAGGATTAAATTTTATATTATATTTTCTAGCAACTTGCATGACTTTAGAAACTACAGAATTTAGTTCTTCTTCTGATTCTGCAGCACACAGCAAATCATCAAAATAGACAATTACTCCTGGAATTTGGCCAAAATATTTATATGTTAGTTTCTGAAACAGTTCAGGTAAAACTGAGAGACCGAAGGGTGCTCGTTTGTTGGGACGTACGATACCGATCGATATGAGTAAAGTATCGATACTTTCATTTCGATACCTGGTATTTTGGTATCGATACCAAGGATTCAAGTATGAGTACTGATATCGATACTGAAAGTCAGTATCGATACCAGGAAAGGAATATTAAGAAAGGATATTAAGTGGCTAAAAGTATTTTCATCAAAGTCAGAAGATGTAGGAACTGTCGGATTAGGATATAGGACATCAGTTTACGGTAAGAGTTGTAATCAGAACTAGTATCCAGTTTGGTACAAGTTCTGAAGAGTGACTCTTGGGCGTGGCCTCTTCAGAGATAAGTACACTCCCAAAAGGGTCCTTTTTAGAGGATCGTGCCTTACTCTGAAGGGCCCCTTACTGAACGGTGCAGGAGCCACTGTTCAGAACTAGTACCCAGTTTACTGCCACTAAGTGCCAAAATGAAACCATACTTATACATCTCAAACTTTTGAAACTCCTACATAAGGCCTCAACTTATTGAAAAGTAAGATTGAATGTTAGGAAATTAAAATTCAGTGGTGGAAAAAACTTATCTTCTTTTTAATTCAGAACATTTGCGTATTTCTTTCCTAACTTTTTTATAATGCGGATCGGAACAAATATATCGTTAAGCTCAGTTAGATTTCGAGGCGTTAGCTATTGGCATGACGTCAGAGAAGCGCTTGGAGGGAAAGCCCCTCACCAAACAGAATTTACACATAAATAACTTTTGAAACCCCTTCATAAGGCCTTAACTTATTGAAAATTAAGATTTATTTTCTTTTTAATTCAGATAATTTGCGTAGTTTTTTCATAACTTTTTTGTAATGCGAATCGGCATTGCATATTGCCATGACGTTAGAGAAGCGCTTGGAGGGAAAGTCCCTTACCAAACAGAATTAACACATTACAAACTTTTGAAACCGCTTCATAAGGCCTTAACTTACTGAAAATTTAGATTTATTTTCTTTTTAATTCAGATAATTTGCCTAGTTTTTTCATAACTTTTTTATAATGCGAATCGGAACAAATATATTGTTAAGTTCAGTTAGATTTCGAGGTGTTAGTAATTGGCATGACGTCAGAGAAGCTCTTGGAGGGAAAGTCCCTTTCCAAAAAATATACTCATTCTAATTATTTTACCTTCCATGGGTACCAATCTTATAATTAACAACTTATAAAAATACGAAATTTAATTAATGGTATAATGAAGGTTGTGCTATATTTTATATATTTTTTTTATTAAATATATTTTTATGTTTAATATTGTTAGTACTTTGTATGAGTATCGATACAAAAGTATCGATACTTTCCTTTCGATACTTTGGTGGTATCGAATATTTGATCGAAGTACTCAAATGAGTATTGGTATCGATACTTTGTTGGTATCGTATGTCCCTACTCGTTTGTACTTGTAAATACCAAATGGTGTGTTAAATGCACAAAGGTTACTTGATTCCTCATCCAAAAGTAGTTGATGGAATCCATGTTTAAGGTCAAATAGACAAAAACAACTTTTGCGAGCAAGCTTCATACAAATTTCTTCATAAGTAGGAATTTCATAATAATCTCTGATCAGGTATTTGTTTAATTGCTGTGGATCAATGCAAAGGCGCAACGAGGAATCAGGTTTTTCTACAATGACTAAATTATTTACCCACTCTCCTGGGCTTGCCACCTTCTCGATAATCCGCTGATTTTCCAAGTTGTCCAACGTTGTTTTCAATTTGTCCTTGATTTTGTATGGAAACCTGCGAGCTGCACATGCTTCAGGTACAGAACCAGCTTTTAATTGAAGTCTGCACACATCAGGAAAACAACCAACTCCTTCAAATACATCACGATTTTTGGACATGAAGTCAGAAAAATTGTTTCTTGTAACAATATCAACTTTTTTAATTAGATTCAAATCTACACAAGTTTTCAGTCCCAAAATAGGAACACACTTTTGTCCTGATACTACAATAAACAATGCTTCGCATGACTGATTCTTAAAATTAATTTTTAGTTTAATAATTCCTTGCGGTTCAATTTTAAAGCCTCCAAACGCTTCAAGCATTGTCGAGGTTTTCTTGATATTTACTGCCTCGCCCAACCGGATAACCAAAACTTCAGGGATGACATTAATTTCAGCTCCTGTGTCAAGTTTGAAAATAATAGGAAAATTGTTTATGTAATTTTTTTCAGTCCATTCTTGTGGTTCCTGGATACGTTTATTTTCAGGGTGGAAATGCTAAAATCTGACTCAAAACCATCACTTTTATTCGTTTGTACATCTAGAGAGTTCACATTTTTCCTTTTAAAATCTACTTTTCCACACATGTTAGCGAAATGATTTTGTTTTTTACATTTATTGCATGTTTGACCCATTGCAGGACATGTGCCAGAATAATGTCTACGACCACAACGCGTACAATTAATTGAATTTGTTTTATTTTTTTCATTATATTTAGAATTGGATTTTTTTACCTGGAAAACATCCTCTTTTGGTCCTTGGGCCGCAATCATTTGCATGTTGGCTTCCGCCATCTCCACTGCCTTACAGATCTCCACTACTTAAAATCAACTGTCTTTTTAAGGGTTGGGTCTTCTCGCAACAACTTGATATTGGTGAATTTATGCCTAGGATCAACTGGGCTTTTAAAAGTTTGTCAGTAACTTAAATCCACCTCAATTGCAACCGTACACGTTTGGTCATTAAAAGGATCACAGGAAATGTTATTGAAGCATAAATGTTGCCTGGAAGGTTTACATGAGATATCGCCCTGTTGCCACCTATTCCCCTGGAACCGTCAGAATTTTAAATAAAATTTGAAAGGCTTCAATATCCCATTAGTTTGGCTTTTGCCATGACCATAAACAAATCCCAAGCAAACAATGTCCACTTGGACTTTGAAAATCCTTATTTTTCCCATGGGCAATGGTATAACTCACGTGGGAAATGGGCATCGCCTACTCACGTGTGTGGAAACCATAAAATCTTTGGTTTGTGTTAAGAAAACAAAACAGGTTAACCCAAAACATTTCGAACTAATTAGTACTTGAATAAATAAAAAATCTTAATTGAATTATGTAAAAACCTCTTTAAGAAGAGATTTCTTATCACTCAAATATATTGCTAAATTAAAAGCTTCAACACACCACCCTCCTACCGAACACTTATTTGCCGAAGGGTCGGGAAATCGAGGTCTCAAAGAAATTGAGAAAAACGCCTATGAAAAGGACATATACGAGTATGACGCGTTAACCAAGATTGGCATGGCCCTGAGCAAAATTAAACCCGTTGTTAAACTAACAATTCCAAGTTGAAGTAGTGTTAGGACAATAATCAAAAGATCAATGGCTGAGGTTACCAAAACTTACTTCAGTCATCCTTTTTAAAATTAGTGGAAAAATATAGCCATTTCGAGTTAGTTTATACCGATCCATCAAAAAAGGGCGAGAGTGTTGGCAGCTCTGTGAGTCGTAAACACAATCAGCTCCTTTTTAATCAAACTACATTGAAATATGAGATGTAAAAAATAAAAACTTTAACTTTCCTATTTTCATTACCAAATACTTTTAAATGGTGTAATGCTCTATTCTCAATCACGTTGGATTTTGATTAGCTGAAAGGTTTTCATCTTTATCAATGAATATTGGTATCACTGTACTTGTTTAAAAATATTAGGATATAACTACTGAGCCACAGCAACGCGTGGCCGGGTCTGCTAGTTAATATCAAGTTTTAGGGCATTAGACCATTCAGACCCTGAGAGTACTTGTTTTTGACATATAAATCCATTTGCTTTTGGCGTTTCCTTAAAATGCGCAATTCCAACGCCTTGCCATTTACGCATGGTCCATTCGTCAAAAGAACGTTCTCTCAGCGACTGCCGTAGAGCTCTCACGCTTCGGTTGCCCTGATCCACTCCAAGTCTTTTCTCACATTCAGCGATTTCCGCTCAATAACGAAAGTGGACTGAAACTGGGCGTCCGGTATATTTGACAGCCGCTGGGCAATGGACCAATGCTGCAGAGGAGCCTCCCATTGGCAGCGGATCAATCCAAGTCCTCGATATCTCCTTGGTGCGTAGAGCATCCCTGTACAGGTGTTAGCTGGGAGCCCGATGATGGCTTTGACACTCCTGCGGATATTTACATCAATACCATCTAATATAGCTTGAGTTATTTTTTATAGAGGCGCAGTCTGGAGAGGGTAAGTTAGCTTAGGAAACAAATACTGATTTGCCATGTTAATCTTTTGTTCTGGTTTTATCAGACTAGAACACACCAATTTGTTAAGATTATTGTTGAGCTTACGTATGGCCTCTGCGTTAAAAACTAGTTCGCCTGAGAATTTGCAGCCTAAATATTTTATAGAATTACCTGCTTTAATCGTTTCTATGGTATCTCCAGTATCAAGAGAGAGAGAGTAGTCTGCGTCAGTTCTCCTTTACTTATTACAAGACATACGCTTTTCTTTGGATTTATAGATAGATCTATCTCTGCGAGCAGCCTCTGTACACTGTTAATAACTCTTTCAGAAGTACTCTTATCGCGCGCCGTGACAGTCTGGTCATCCGCGAAGCCGAGGACCATGGATTCTTGGTCTCTGATTAATTTATATCCATTTGCATTGGAAAACTCTTGATCACAAAGATCGCGGTATACATGATCAATAGCCAGATTAAATAGTGAAGGCGATAAGGGCCCTTGGTACTCCACGAAGCTCTTTAATCTGGCTTGTTGAGAGGGCTCCCGTACTAATCCTAATTTGGTTGGAGCTTAGGAGAGCTGCGATAACGTTTCTTAGGTCTGCTGACACCCCTCTACCTTCAAGTGAGCTAACAATTCAAACAAGCCCTACGTTATCAAAAGCTCCTACGACGTCGAGAAACACTACTGCGCAATCACCCTTCTTTTGCTTGGCATCTTTAATGATTGCTTCGATGATTCTTGCATTAAAGTGTGTTCCTGGTAGACCTTTGATGAAGCCTCTTTGATATTTACTGAAAGTGATTTGCTTCCATAATTCGTGATCTAGAACCTTTTCTATGAACCTGCGCACTACAGAGTAGATCGTTATAAGTCTCCATGTTCTTGATATCTCCTTTCCCCCTGTAGACCAAGATTGTGCGCTCTTGACGTAAAGGTTCTGGAACATAAGCATTATTCAGCATGATCTCCGCAATAGTCTTAATGACATGAGATACGTCAAAATATTTTATTGTACGGATCAGAACTACGATTCCGTCCATCTGGCCGCGGAGATGTATCTATGTCGATTTAATAGCTTTTTTAAACGATTGGATCCGATGGATATTAAATTTGGCTTCGGGGCGCATTTTTCATAATCGGTACGTTCGTAGAAATTTTTTCTTTAGAAAATATTTCTATAGTGATGTTATGTATAATTAAAACTAATTGACTATTTAATATAATTGAAACCCTTATATCATGTAGCCATTTTTTTAACCTTGTTGGAACCTTTTTTAATATAATATACTTCATGTTCCCGCTCAAAGCCATGTGTACGTTTTCAATTATTTTATTACCAGTTTCCCCACATGATTTATCTAAATATATCAATTGGCGACAAGAAAAAACTGATTAAACTATCTGAATTTCAAGTTCGAGACCGCGAGTGCCGTACCGTACTGGTGCCGTAATTACAGTACCGCGAGTGCTTTTCCGTAGTACTTTTTGGCTGTTTTATCGGTTTTCTGTTTTATTTATCATTCGGATTAATTATCAAGATCATCAAGAATGGATGCACAACAATTTCAAGAATTCATGAGTGTGCTTAGATCACTTCTAACCTCTCAAACATCAAGTAAACAAGACCACAAGTCAGACAACCTCGTGAATGTGAGTATTTTTGAAAACTTTGATTCAAAAAAAGAGAAATTTTCATGTTATATGGAACGTTTCGAGAATTATTGCACAATGAAAAATTTAGTCGATCCCACAAAGAAAGCTCAGCTCTTGTGTGGTTCTGTGGGTAGTATACATTACAATGCACTCACCGTATTCCTTGGACCAGAAAAACCTGTCACGTCCCTTGATTATAAGACACTTGTTTCCAATCTCATGACCATGCCGACCCCTAAACGTAGCGCAATAGTGTCTTAACACTATTTCCTGAACATTACCCAGAAAGAAAATCAGTCGATTTCCGAATTTGTTGCTGCATTACAGCGAGACATAGGAGATTGTGAATTCAACGTAGAATGTACTTCCGACTCGTGTAAAAATTCAGAGGGGAAGAAAACAAGTATCTCGGTGAATGATATTTTCCTCAGAGCTCAGTTCATTCGAGGATTACGTCATAACTGGATAAGGGAACAGCTTCTGCAGTCAACTGTGACTGGTTTTGATCAAATTTTAGCCAAAGCCAATGCACTAGAGGCCGCTCATATTGAAAGTGCGGAATTGTCAAAGCAGTCTAATACAGGTACTTCATCTTTCTCCAGTGACACGTATCACCTATCTGGGTCATCAAATCATCCACAAAGGGATAGGAAGTCTCAATTTCGAGGAAAATCGCATGACCATTCGTCCAACCGCCCTGATTCTCTTAATAAATTTCATTCATCAGGAGCCAAAAATAGATCCCACAGCCGAGGTAGAATAGATTATAAAGCATTAGGGATTCAAGACCTATGTACAAGGTGTGCTAGAAATAATCATAGACAAGCAGACTGTCGCGTTGATTATGATAAAGTTCATTGCACGTCATGTAACCGCAAGGGAAACGTTTCACGAGTTTGTATCACCACCCTGTCACAAAATAAAAAACCTAGTCACGCATCATCTGCAAATGCAATTTCTCACGTCAACGCTGAACATCAAAAGGACATTTCATATCTTTTCGAAGTAAACCCAGACTCCGATAAATATATCGTCACAGTCCAAATCAATGGAAAACTTCAGCTCATGGAGGTCGATTCAGGAGCACGATTTTCTCTCCTAAACGAGAATGATTCTAGGAAATTGAATTTGGGTCTAGAAATCCAACCATCAAATACCATTTTTCGAGCGTACTCAGGCAACGAAATTCTTCCGAGAGGAAAAGTTGAGGTAACAGCCACATATAAAGGTAGAAATGCGTGTGGTGACCTGTACATTGTTCCGTCTGGCCATACAGCATTGCTTGGGCGTCAATGGATTAGAGATTTAATGGTTGAATTGAGAGAAATTGATACCACCAAAAACCATATGTAAAGTGTCCTTGCAATAGGCTGTGTCACTACAACTGGCGAGATAATAGCTGAGTTCCCAACTGTCTTTGCCGAGGAAGTTGGTTGCATTCCAGATTATGAAGTTAAGCTGCAGCTACGAGAAGTCTCAAAACCTAGTTTCACAAGAGAGCGCCATTTGCTTTATGCTTTACGAGAACGTGTTGAAAAAAAATTGGATTTCCTGGAAGCTGCTCGAATAATTTCACCAGTTACAACGTGTGATTGGGGATCACCATTAGTTGTTATCCCAAAAGCAGATGGTGGTTTACGCTTGTGCGTTGATTATAAATCAGGTGTCAATGAAAGATTAATTTCAGCTAATTTTCCTATACGAAAAATAGAAGATGTGTTACACAGTCTACGCGATTCAAGGTATTTTTATAAAATAGATTTATATAAGGCGTACTTGCGTGTTAAAGTCTGTCCAGATAGTGCAATGATCCAAACCATAGCAACACACCGTGGCATGTATAGAATGAACCGCCTCAGTTTTGGCATCAAGTCTGCACCAGCCGAGTTCAATCGCATAACGTCTCAAGTCCTTCAGGAGTTGCCAAAATCAGAAGCATATTTTGACGACATAATATGCCATGGAGCAACTTTGGAAGAATGTACTCAAAATTTGCGCGCCTGTCTCAAATGTCTTGCTGACCACGACCTAAATGTCAACCAAAGTAAGTGTTCTTTCTTCGAAGAAAAAATTGAGTACCCAGGTCATGTTGTAGAGCATAACCAGATTCGAAAATCCCCTGAAAAAGTTCGAGCTGTCAACAATATGCCACGCACTAAAGATCCTGACGGAGTTCGTAGATTTCTGGAACTTCTTACATGTTACTCACGATTCATTCCACAATTTTCAGCCTTGTCATTCCCTCTCCGCAGGTTGTTGCAGAATAATCAACGATTTTCATGGACGAGCGATTGTGAAGCCTCCTTTTCGAAATTAAAGGCAGAACTTTGTAGTGATGGCGTTCTGATTCCATTTGACCCTACTTTACCAGTCATTCTTACATGGGATGCAAGCCCAGATGGCGTTGCAGCAGTTCTAAGCCACACCGTAGATGATGCTGAAAGACCTATTGCCTATGCTTCCCGCTCACTCTCATCTTCAGAAGCTAATTATAGCCAGCTAGACAGGGAAGCTCTTGCTATTATTTTTGGTGTAAATCATTTTTATGATTATGTTTTTGGCAAACAGTTCACCCTAGTAACTGACAATCAACCACTAACAAGAATTTTTCAGCATAATAAACAATTGCCACGCATGACAAGCGCACGATTGTTGCGATACGCCTCATTTCTGTCAGGATTTGATTATAAAGTAAAATTCAGATCTGGCGAAGAAAATAAAAATGTTGATTGCCTTTCACGAGCTCCTGCTCATGCTACCGATACATCAACTGACACCTTGATGGGAGGAGAAGTTTACCAAATTTTTTCTGAACAAATTGTTCATAACTCAAGCAATAAAGTTACATTCAAGACTATTCAAGAGGAAACCAAGAAGGATCCAGAACTCAAGAAAATCATCGAGTCACTAAAAAACGACTGCGTGGACTCAGAATTTACACTGCATGAAGACGTCATCTTCCGCCAAGATCGTATTGTCATCCTTACATCCCCTCGAAGCCAAGTTATATCAGAACTTCATGAAACACATCTAGGGATCATGAAAATGAAACAGTTAGCCAGAAAATATGTTTACTGGCCTGGAATTGACAGTCAGATTGAGCGACTTGTCAAGAGTTGTGAGCAGTGCGCCTTTACAAGATCGGATCCACCAAAAGTACCAGTTCACCCTTGGGATGAACCATCCGTAAATTGGGAACGAGTCCATATAGATTATGCTGGACCGTTCCAGGGCCATTATTTCCTTGTCTGCATAGATGCTAAGTCAAAATGGGCGGAAGTTGAACCTATCAAAGAAGCACCTACCACGTCCTCAACCATAAATCTTCCAAATCCAAAAATCTGCTTCAAAGGTAATGAAGAACAGCCTTGAGATCCATAGGCCCCTAAGACAGTATCAAGTCTTTGTATTAGGAGAGGCATTCCTGATAATAATAGATTGTTTGTATGAATATACATGTCAACATAATTACAGTTATAATTACATATTATATTGGGGAGGGAGGGAAAATATCATGAGTTGTTACACGTATTATAATTAAATTAAAAAAAAATACATAACAAACAAGTATTTTGTGTTAAATAATATAATAATGCTTAGTATATTTACATATTTGTGTTTAATATGTATAAAGACAGAATGTTTACTGAATACTAATCTTCTCCCGCTGGGATTGCATCCTCGAGCCGTTTAATAAATTTCACTCTAAGTTCAGTACAGCTGTCACCTTTTAAATGATCTTGAATAAATGTGGATGACACGTCCATTTGTACCTATGGAAAGTAATACAAAAATGTAATTCTTTTGAAAAGGCACACATTAAATTTCTGTAAAGACAGGGCAGGGTAATATTTAAAAAAAGAAAAGGATTGATTCTGGGTATAATGAGATAAGCGTTCCTGTCGTAGAGTCAACATTTCTTGCACCAGCAGAAGAAAAGTTGGCGAAGATTCAGCTGATGGCACAACTGTGAGTCACTAGAGCCTTTAGGACAGTGTCCCAAGAGACAGAGCGTCTTAGCGAGAGGCATTCCTATAGATCTCCTATTACGAGGTTACCTGCAGTACAAGATGAAAAGTGCATAGTGCATCTGCCAGTAAATCTTCAAGAGTAGAATGAGGAAGAATATAATATATCATATAAAAAGAATATAAAAAATAAAACTAAAATGAGGAAGAATATAATATGCAGAATACATTAGGCAATTGAAAGCGGCTATGGGTAACTATTTAAAAATGGGGCAACTCTAACAAAGTCCTTTCCTGACATCAGGTTAAAGGCTAAAAGCCACTTGGAATGTGACCCGAACTACCAGGTCACATTTCCAAACGGGGCATTGGCGAGCAAAGCTCCTAGAACATCGATCCCCTATGCCCAAATTGTTGAGTACCGGAGAGGGAGAGGGAGAGCGAGAGCGAGAGAGAGAGAGAGAGAGAGAGAGAGAGAGAGAGAGAGAGAGAGAGAGAGAGAGAGAGAGAGAGAGAGAGAGAGAGAGAGAGAGAGAGAGAGAGAGAGAGAGAGAGAGAGAGAGAGAGAGAGAGAGAGAGAGAGAGAGAGAGAGACAAAAAAGGGAAGCATATAAAGCAAGGAGGTTTCAGCGCGAAAGAGACCTGACTAGGAGAGACCAATTAAAGGCCGTCTATTACGAGCCAAAGCAGTTATGAAGTCCAAAAAACACTCGTGGAGAAGGCATTTGGCAGATTGCAGCAGCCCGTGGGGTACTCTGTATAAGGACGCAATGGGAAAGAGAACTTACAGGATTATAAGTTAGAAACAGACATACCGCCTGCAACTCCGGACGCTCCTTATTGGGATGAAGCTGAGGTTGAAATGGCCATGGACCACTTCAAGAAGTGAAAAGCAGCTGGGCCAGATGGGATTGAGGGAGCATTAATAAAAAGTTGTAAGGAAGCTGTTATTGTAGTTTTGCTGACTCTCTTCAATAGATGTCTGGATACGGGGAGGTTCCCTTTGATATGGAAGGAAGAAGTGGTGGCGATTCCAAAACCCGGTATCGATGAGGCTACCGTAACAGCTTATAGAGCAATCAGCCTTCTCCCTATTCTCGGTAAAGTCCTCGAGCGCTTTATACTGCAAAGGCTTGAAGTAGTCTTGAGCAATCTGTCCCCTAATTAATTTGGTGGCGTCAAAGGAAGGAGTAAGGCTGATGCCATCAGACTGCTCCAGGAAACAATGGAAGCATCGCACAATAAGTATAAGTATGTTGTGAAAATTTTTTTACGATATAGTCGGAGCGTTCGACAACCTCTGGTGGCCATCTGTTCTCTATGAGTTAAAAAGATTGAAGTGCCCTAAGAACATTTACTGCCTCATATCTGATTTTCTGAGGAACAGAAAAGCTTTTGTACAACTTCCGAGCGGACGAGTGGAAACAAATATTGAGCAGGGCTCTGTGTTGGGACTGCCTCTTTGGAAGGTAAACTCCAATCCCCTTCTCTTGAGGTGGCAGGCGGCGAATGTGGTTCCTGTTGGATGGGTGCATGATTTCGGCGGATTCAAGAAAGGCAATAGAGTAAAGGACTGAGCAAGTGACCAACATTGCTATAGAATGGTGCACAGAATGCAAGCTACAATTGAACTAAGGCAAGACAAACCCTAAGCACGTAATACTAACCTGTCCCCAGTATATGAGAGCGAGACTGGCGCTAGCTGGAGAGTACACCAAGAACTGTTGGATGGGGATGAGGGCTGCCTTAAGGTACAGCATGGGTAAAGAAGGAAAAAAAAAGAGAGAGAGAGAGAGAGAGAGAGAGAGGGAAAGAAGGGGGGGGGGGAGAGAGAGAGAGAGAGAGAGAGAGAGAGAGAGAGAGAGAGAGAGAGAGAGAGAGAGAGAGAGAGAGAGAGAGAGAGAGAGATGTTTTTGTAGATGATTTCGGATTATTTATCCTTACAATCAACATGTTCATTTACAGGACTTATATAATATATAATATAATAATTAATATAATAATAATAAATAATATAACATTATAATAATAATAAAGAATAATTAATATATAACAATTTCTTGTATGTGAACATTAGAAAACTTTAAAAACCTACATAAAAGATAAAAACAAAGAAATGAATAAATAAAAATAATATATAATAATTATCCGCATTTCTTCTTCCAGGTTTGACCATGTCACAGGTTTTCCAACAGCCAAGCTTTCACCCATCTTGCTGTGGGCTTCTTCAGGGCCAATACAAGAATGAGAGTGGAGAACGGGATCAGTAACTTATAATCTTCCATCGGGGGCGAAGTCTGTGTTCCTATTGGCTAGTGCCCGAGGGGGGCGTGGTCAGGTGGAGGGGGTAGGGGAGGGGGGATGTCATTAGCTCTCTGAGATATGTTTTGTTGTCTAATGTTGTTTAGTGCAGGGTACCAGTTTTTGCTAAATCTGTATCCGTCTTCTTTGTTTATATTATTTGGTTGTTTTATAATTTCTATAGCTTCCCTGATGGATCTATGGTGGTAGTTGTCAATCCTAACTATGGCTTTAGTGTCTTCGAAGGCTATAGTGTGTTGTGTATTGTAAAAGTGTTCTGCTATGGCTGATTTGTCTGTTTGTATTTTCTTATCTGCGGAAATATGTTCTTCAGTCGTGTGGTAATGTTTCTTCCTGTCTGTCCTATGTATTGTTTACCGCATGAGCAAAGGATACTGTAAAGTCCAGGTTGCAAGAAGAGTGAGAATACTGGAGAAGCTCCGATCAAAGAAGGTCAGAATGCTGAGCCAATTAGCATTTCTGAAACGTTGCCGATACAACAGAATAATGCCTGACTGCTCCAAGATCGTTAGAAGAGAAAAATCCAAGAAGATGCAGAGAACAGCTGACAGGTGCAGTATTATGATTCTAAGAACCATGATATATGACACCAGAAGAGAACTTTCCCATCTGGAACGGTCATTGCTACAGGAACACCTGTTCCTGAGCAACAAACTTGCTCCTACAGACTGGAACAAAACTGACAGAGCCATCTGGTCTGCAGCTGAGAACATCAGAAGAACCCACACTTCCACGCAGAAACGGAAATTCATGAAGCTTGCCTCAGAGGGAAACAAACTCGATCCTTACCGCGAATCGCTAAGGAACACCGTCATCAACCTCACGTCGGAAGAACTTCCTTCAGAAGCTGTTTCAGTTCTTCAAAGAGATTTCAACTTTGCTATAACTCCAAAACGCATACCGGTTGAGAAAATCATCACCAGCGTCGAAGCAGTAGTGAAGGACATGGAAAAACACACAGCAGAAGCGATTCGTCAAGACGTGAGCAAGATCCTGCGAGAAGCCAGATCACCAAAACCCAACTTACTAAAAGAAGAAAGAAGAGCTCTCAGCGAACTCAAGAGCCGCGAAGACCTCGTTATTTTACCAGCGGACAAGGGGAATTCCACGGTAATAATGTCCAAAGAAGATTAAATTTCTAAAATGTTAAATCTCCTCTCTGACGGGACATACGAAGAACTAAACAAGGACCCCACCAAAGACGTGAACAAACAACTGACAGACATAATGAAGAAATTGCCTGAAAACAACCAGTCTCTTAAGAAACTTACCAGATCCGACCCAGTTCCACCCAGATTCTACGGACTACCCAAAATCCATAAAGACAACTTTCCTATGCGGCCCATAGTCAGCTCAATAGGATCACCCACTTACTACATTGCAAAACACCTCACATAAATCATCAAACCACACGTAGGAAACTCAGAACACCACATCAAGAACTCTAAAGACTTCATCGAGAAAATTAAGAAGCTCAAAATTTTAGAAAATAGTATCCTGGTGAGCTTTGATGTAAAATCATTGTTCACTAAGGTTCCTATTGATGAAACTATACTATTATTACAGAAGATACTTACGGCAGAGGAATTGGATCTGACCAAGATATGTCTGAAGACAGCATACTTCCTCTTCAACGGGAAGTATTACAAGCAGAATGAAGGAGCAAGCATGGGCAACCCACTAAGTCTTGTCATAGCAGATCTATACATGGAACATTTTGAAGAAGAAGCCCTAAGAAGAGCCAAGTTCAAACCAGCTGTTTGGTATCGCTACGTAGACACCACCATCCCATAAAATGGGAGCACGGAGAAAAATGCTTAAAGAGTTTCTTGAGCATATCAACCACATACACACCAACATACAGTTTACCATGGAGACCGAGGAGGACAACAAGCTACCTTTTCTGGACGTACTAGTAGAAAAGAAGGAAGACCTCACTTTAGGACATTCAGTTTATAGAAAACCGATCCACAGACAGATACTTACACGCAGAGTCTCACCACCATCCATCACAAAAGAGAGGAATCATTGCTACACTAATACATCGAGCATTGACCATAACCGAACCCACAAAAATTCCGAAAGAAAAAAGAAAACTCCGGAGAGCCCTCAAAAAGAACGGATAATCAGACGAGACCATAAATTCCGAATTCATTAAACAAGAATCCAAGACCGACAACCATCACCCCGAAGAAAATGAAACAGAAAAGAAGCCCATAGCCGTCATCCCCTACGTAAAAGGCACCTCGGAAAAAATAGCCAGAACACTTACAAAAAACAACATCAAGACAATTTTCACCACAGTCAGGAAAATTGGACAGATCCTGCCCAATCCAAAGGACAATCTTGGACTCAACAAACCTGGACTTTACAGTATCCCTTGCTCATGCGGTAAACAATACATAGGACAGACAGGAAGAAACATTACCACACAACTGAAAGAACATATTTCCGCAGTTAAGAAAATACAAACAGACAAATCAGCCATAGCAGAACACTTTTACAATACACAACACACTATAGCCTTCGAAGACACCAAAGCCATAGTTATGATTGACAACTACCACCATAGATCCATCAGGGAAGCTATAGAAATTATAAAACAACCAAATAATATAAACAAAGAAGACAGATACAGACTTAGCAAAAACTGGTACCCTGCACTAAACAACATTAGACAACAAAACATATCTCAGAGAGCTAATGACATCCCCCCTCCCCTACCCCCTCCACCTGACCAGGCCCCCTCGGGCACTAGCCAATAGGAACACAGACTTCGCCCCCGACGGAGGATTATAAGTTACTGATCCCCTTCTCCACTCTCATTCTTGTATTGGCCCTGAAGAAGCCCACAGCAAGATGGGTGAAAGCTTGGCTGTTGGAAAACCTGTGACATGGTCAAACCTGGAAGAAGAAATGTGGATAATGGATTCAGACCATGGAAGCCTGAAACAACAATATATAATAATCAAAACTGGGTAGTTAAAAAAAATAAAATGCTAGAAAGAGAGATCTAGCTAAAATAACATAAACAAGTTTACATCTATAAATTAATAATAAGGAACACCTGGATACATATACATATTTACATAAGTGAAGATAATAATAATCATGAATGAATTATTATTATAAAAGTAAATGTTTTGTCTTTTGTCGGTATAGTGTCTTAGAAATTTTCTTGTAGTAATTGCCTATTGCATTGATTAACCCTTTAACTGCGCGAGGTGATATGAGATCGGGGGCAGGTAGCTGCGCCAGCCTGTCTCAAGGTTACTACCCGCTGGTGTGCGGAATTTTCAACACCCCCTGACACTCGCGCTATTATTTCTCTAGCTGTTCATTTAGGTTCCTATTTGTTTTAATGAAAAAAATTACTTGTTAATCTCCAGTTATTATATTATTATAATATTAGTTTAGCCTTTTTTTAATCAAATATGAATTTAATTATGAAATAACAAATTTTTCCTACAAAAGGTATTACAGTGGAACTTCCAATAACCGGACATCACTGGGGAATGATAATTTGTCCAGTTGTTAGAAGTGTCCGGTTACGGGAATTTAAAAAAAAAAAAAACTTACTTAAATCTATAAAAATAAAAATAAAATGGTGCTATACTTGGAAACATGTAGTAAAGTACTAAAAAATTTTTTTATTGTTTATAATCTACATGTGTATACCTAAGAATATGTTTATATATGTACATATATATCGAAATAAAATTTTTATGTACATGATTTAACAGAAGATATGTTGTATAGAAGTATGTATTGTACTTTTTAAAAATAAATTAATCAAATGAATAAGCATTTACATTCGTGAAAAGGTAACACTAAGCATGCGTAAGGTTATTGTCGTACATATATGTATGTATAACATTAGAGGTACATGAAGATCCCCTATCCATACAAACTATAAAGTAATAAAATTTGATTTAACTGCCTAACATCGAACATCACTGCGAATATTTGAAATAATCACTAATTTTAGTTTGCACAAGTTTTTCACTGGCGAGCCTTCTCTCTAAATTCATCTGAATGTTTGAAATAGCATTCACTTGTTCAAGTCGTCTTTAGAGATGAAATACAATTTTAGTTGTTCCATGTAGAACAAAGCTTCTTTGTTTGTAGGAACGCATTGGGACTAGAAAATATAATAAAAATATGCATCAAGAATAAAGTAAATAAATTAACTAAAAAATTTAAAAACTCAGTTAAAAAAAAAAAAAAAAAACTTACGTGGGTTTTATTCAACCTCCATTTCATCGTCTGAATTCTGATCGGAGGATGTTGCAGCGATAATTTCGTTTATTGTTAAAGATACATCTTCAGTGTACAATTTGTCATCTATATCCACATAAGATTGTATGGTGGCAGGGTCATCGCACAATTTTTGTAAAAGTGGAACATCACTGCTAACGTCGATATCGGGTAAAATATTTTTAGGGTCATCATCGTTAGAAGTTGGAAACCCTGCCTTTTTAAAACAATTTACAACTGTTTCTTTTTTTATGTTTTTCACTGATGCAGTAGTCCACTGAAAGGTATCCAAAACAGTAATTCTTTTCGCTAACTCACTTGCCGACGTTGCCGAGTCAATACGCGCTACAAGATGCCTTAAAATGCACTTTCTATAATTTATTTTAAAATTTTTAATTATCCAATGGTCCAAGGGCTGACAGACTGATGTCGTATTTGGTGGCAGAAATATGATTTTAACGTTCTCCAATTTCAATCGTGGATGAGACGAAGCGTTGTCCATAAATAAAAGAATTTTTCTGCCCTTTCGGTCAAAAGATAACAACCAATGGGTCATTATGTCTCTGGTCATCCAAGCTTTTTTATTAGAATGCCAGTGTATATTTAATTGGTCTAAATTAATTCCCTTAAAACACCTTGGGTTTTCTGCTTTTCCTATAATTATGGGTTTTTCGAAGTCTCCCTCCATATTTGTGCACAAACAAATTGTAATTCTCTCCTTAGAAATTTTTCCTCCTTTGCAAGTTCGCAAGTGCCATGGTTTTATTTGGGAGTGCTCTAAAAAATAAACCCGTCTCATCGCAGTTAAAAATATCTTTTGCCAAATAGCCATCACACAAAAACTTGATTTTCGTCGACCAGTCACTAACCACATCACCGTCTACAGATGCTCCTTCTCCACTCAATGTTCTGTATTTAATTTCGTGCCGAGTTTTAAATTTATCCAACCATCCGGTTGATGCTTTGAAATCTGTTTGTCTGATCGTTTGGGCGACTTCTAACACCTTTTCTCTTATTAATGGTCCACTAATTGGTATGTTGGCCGATCTTGCTCGACAAAACCAATCATACACCACTTTATCGATTTGAAGACCGCCAGTTTTCAAATTTTTATTTTTTTGATTTAGATTTCCGAGCTCTGCTTGCTCTAAAATCTGTTTTAAGTTTTTTAATGTGTCGGCCACTTGTGATTTTTCCACATTAAAACGAGAAGCAAGAGCCCGGATGCTTTCCTTTCTCTGTTCACTAACTTTTATCAATTCGACTTTTTCTTTTAACGTTGAAATACGTTTTTTCGGTAGAATATTACGTTAACACAGAACAAACAATCTAAACAGTTAAAATGTACAACAGAACAAACTTAAACAAACACCTAAATACACGATGTACACAGTTAAAAGGTCCTATTATGACTAAATCAGAATTTAAAAAGACGAAGGGAATAGAAGATTCTTGGAAACAGTAATGCTTAGTTTATTTACTACCCTTCGCCGCTCATTACCTTCGCCCATATTGTCCGGTTGAGCGAGACTTATTGGATAAAAAAGGCCCGAACCTTTGTCCGTGTCCGGTTATTAGAAATTCCGGTTACGAGAAGTTTGCAAACAGTGTAAAATATAGGAAACACGCCGGGGAAAATTAAACTGTCCGGTTATGAGAAATGTCCGGTTGCTAGAAGTGTCTGTTACGGGAAGTTCCACTGTATTTGTTTGTTTCTATTTTTTTTGATCCGTTTCTATTTGTTTCTATCACCTTTTTTGATCCGAGATTACGGACCGGCCAAACCAGAATGTATATTGGCAGGCCTAGTCTCCGGTCATATTTTTGAAGGCTCATGCTATCAAGCGATCAGCGCTAGACTTACAAGTTCGAGCAACATCCACTAGATCGCCACACAACGATCCAGTATACTGGCATTGCGCAGTCAAAGGGTTAAAGGATTTTTAAGGGCTATTGTATTATTAAAATATTTTGTAGTTTGAGTTAAGAAAAATTATTAATAATAAGACAAAAACTGGTCTTATTATTTTACAATACTCCTCTTAAGTCCAACACATTCAATACAATGCTTTGGCAATATTTTTATACATATCATGTTTTAAGAGTTTAATTAGTTCAGACTTAGTCCGAAACAAAGGTTGTTGTCGAAGTCTGGGATAATGATAGCTTTTTTTTTTTTTTTTTTTTTTTTTTATTGGTCCTACCCTTCCTCATCTGCTAGGCTATATGGGGTTTCCCGGGCCAGGGGAGAGGGTGAAGAATTTATGCCGAGAATTATTAAATTTCCCCTGGCTCCGGGTTTTGAACTTGCTATCTTTCGGTTCTCAATCATACGTTGCCATGGGCAACGCGTATTTTCTGACACGTTTGCCCACTCGGCCATCCCGCCACCCAGGGATGATGAAAGTTGTGTTTGTGGTTGCACCATTGTGCCACCAACCTGCACTTTTTTGCTTTGCACTGATTGGCAATAAGGGGAGCCCAGAGTGCTCCCCTCCCTCCTGAAATTGATAATATAAAAATAATTTATGCCCATAATCTGAATTATTGGTACCAACGCCCATCCATCACTAAAAAATTGATATTTTGGGGCGTCCATTACTAGTGCAAAAACTGGTTTTGGCAAAACTGAATATTTTAAAAATTGTAAAGTATGGAACAAGTAAAGGAGATCCTAAATATTTTAAATATCTAAGTCAACCCTAACAACTACAATGAGTAAATTGTTAGGGGGCAAGAATGTCAAAAATTTCCTTAAAATGTCCATCACTGATAGCCAATACCATTGTTATTTTTTATGACCACATCCCCAACCATTTCCAATTCATTAACACAAACGGTCAGCGCACTATAGGTCCAATGTGGCCGCAGTGTCTTTATACCACTTAGATAACAGGAAATACCAATGGTCAACAATTTTCCACATTATA
This sequence comes from Aelia acuminata, assembly GCA_911387785.2. Lineage (NCBI taxonomy): Eukaryota > Metazoa > Arthropoda > Insecta > Hemiptera > Pentatomidae > Aelia > Aelia acuminata. The sequence goes on along the minus strand of OU426978.1, from coordinate 107,344,844 downwards.
AATTTGCATGATATAATTTTAAGAGAATATTAGTTCGCATCTTGGTCCAAAAAGCCAGAAACATTATCGAAGTCTGGGTTGATAGCTGTGTTCATTTTAACGGCATGTTTAGCAAGAAGGGGGCCAGGTTGCTCCCCCCCCCCCCCTGAAATTGATAATATAAAAAATATATAATGCCTGTAATCTGAATTATAAAAATTAATTATTCAAAACAGATTAAAATGGCTAATAATTGCTATGTATTGTGGATGCTGCCATGATAGAGCAATTCAATTACATTAATAATTTACAATGATAGTATGTAAAGTCCTGTATACGCTCAAACCTGGTGGTCAGTTTTACCTGAAGGCGGCAAGGTACTGGGAATACCTCCTTGGAAGTTATTGGGAACATGAACCTGCAGTTAGAAATTCAGATAAAAAGTATAACCGAAGACCGACAATGCTACCGACAAACACCAAGAGGAATACCCAGAAAGATATAATCTCCTTTAGAGAAATTTAGGGCAATAACCCCGGTTTTGCCCTGACAAAGATATAGAAGACTAGAAATACAGCAAGGAAGGGGAATTTTAGCACGGCCAATCAGAAGAAGTGTGAAGAGAGTTGGGGATAGACGATTTATATGGAGTGGGAAAGAGAAGTTGGAAGAGGTGCCAAGAGTTCGGAGGTGGAGAGGAGAGTACGCAGGAAGCGGCAGTGGTCCAGGGTCCTGAGAGAGCTGAGAGAGGATGCATTGCTGAGCCTAAGAGAGCGTCAGAGATGGCAGAAACTGATCCACACCAGAGGAAGGGAAGAATGACCCGGAGAGTGCCCACCAGATAAGGTTAATATACAATACTAATTGCACTATTGCGTGGTATGCATTTAATAAATAATATTAACTTATATGTTAACCAGTCAGGATCCAGTAACTAAGTTCTGTTATTAAAATATCTTTATGGGATTTATTATAAGGGAGTATTAATGATTTACATTTTTAATCATAAAATTAAATATAGAGTGCAATTTAGATTTGTTCATTCACCCCATGCCACAAGTTTCTTAAAATAAATACAATTGGTAAACACTTCACCTCTGGAAAAGAATCCAATATACACTGTTGCATATTAAAGATATTAATTTTATATATTAATTTGATATATCCCGTTTCTGGTACCCCCCATCCACCTGAGAAAAGCGGGCAGCCAGAAACGTAACATACAGCATACAACAGTCAGTTGTCTTTGTAAAAAGAGAACAACCCCCCCCCCCCCCCCCCCTGAAAATTTGATCGATATATGCCACTGTTGATAAGCTGCTGATAAGGAATAATGAAACAAGAACAGAAGATAGTGCCTTAGTAACAGATAAATTAAACTGTTAAATAAAAAATATATCAGCACTATTATGTAATTATGATGCATGAATTATTAATAAAAAGTCAATCTTCTCAAAATGTATACTTTCATAATGAGCTTACCATTTCCAGGGCACCTCTAAGAATACCTGTAAGAATGTTACAATATTTAAGATTCAAACAGTGATCAGGTAGTTCAACAAATTCCGTCAGCGGATTAGCCTCAAACTGAAGGGAGAATTCATCACCTGAAGCACTCCAGTTTGCCAAAGTTGGTGTTATTCCAAGATATAATCGAAAGCCGGCCTGACAAAGGAAAAATAGTTAAAAGATTAATTTTTAATTCAACATTATTTATTTTTATAATAATATGATGATAGTGAATAAGATAGATTTTATGAAAGTCAAATTTTATCCTGAAAAACTCGGCTCTGAAAGCGATCCTCCTTCTATCAGATATCTCTATTTTTACTTTCATATACGTATATGTAATATATAGTGAGGGGAAGTATTGCGATCGTGAAAAATGTCTATGGTTTTCAACGGAAATACACGTTTTGGGGTCCCCTGAGTCCAAATAACCAAGTCCTGTGAAATGGTCTGTGTGTGCACCCATGTGAGTGTGAACAGACTAGCCCAAAAACTATAAACCGTACGAACGTAAAATTGGGTATTTAGTGTATGGATATTGTTTATTTTCTGAAAACGGCTGTATCGATTCTGATTAAACCTGGTATTTGATGTAAGTATGTGCCTGCGAAAAGTGGTTCTGTTAGAATTTGAGAGTTAAATATATATTTTGAGTACATTTTCTCTCATTTTATTAATGACTTCAAAATGGTATAACTCAACCACATATTCTTTGATTGCTACGTTTATTGTTCTATTCATATGTGTTTCCGTTTGTTTTAACGTTTCTATTAATATTTATTACCGTTTTACGATTTTTATTTTCATTAAACACCCTGTCGGCTAAAGTGGGGACGTTAAGGACTGGGTATAGTGGGGACGTCCCCACTTTAGCCGACGATGTCTTATTTAACCTAACTTTTACATTTACCAAATCATTTACCTCATTGTTGTAACGCTGTATGCCTAATATATTTCCCTATTTTATTTTAATAATGTCAGTGCATAGAAACAGAAATACAATGACCGCCTACAAGTCGGATCATGCCATATCTTCCAGTTCCAAAAATAAAACGCACGATTCTCACCATCAAATTTTCTAGTTTTACCTTTCGTCAAATGGCAAGGTACTTATTATCGAAGAAAATTAAATGAAGGAAAACTTGGCGCAATGGCCATTTTAACTTGTTCAGCTTGCAAACAAAAACTCGAAAAAAAAAAAACAAAAAAAAAAGAAGGACGTTAAATATGTTTAATTTAATAATATTATTCAACTTATAATTTAATTAACCTTCAGTTTTCTCAAATTTGGAGTTTGGCGCTTACTTCACTTTGGCATTATAACGACCAAATGTAGTTAGTTATCTCTCGACTTATTAGTTGAAGTCTTATCATTTTCTTCAAGTCTAAGTTTTCTTCAAGTAAATCTAAATATTGCCATAATTTTACTAAATATTTTGAATAAAAATGCTAGATTTATGTAATTTTATCACTAGTTTTCAATTATTTTAGTAATGAAGCAATTTTTACCTCACTATTATATTTTGTTGTATGTTTAGAAAAATATTGCCTATTTTAAAAAAATATATAAAAATTTTAAAAATGCCCTTTTTGAGAAAATTGAAATTAAAATTTTGTTTTGAGAAAATGTATTTAGTACCAACCTATAAATTGTTGTAGGGGAGAGCGGGGTTGGTTGGCATATGGGGTAGGTTGACCATTGGCTTATAGTTTCCGTCACACCTGTTGTGAAGGCCCCACCATAGTACCATGTGAACTGCTCGACCTCGGGAGTCTTGTCCTGAGTTTTCAATCCGATGCTAACATTATAGATAAGAGTATGCTTCATTGATTGATTTTACAACATGTAAGTAAATTCTTATATTTTCAGTAAAGTTGGTTTAAAGGCATGGAAAAACATTTGACTCCGATTCTGTTTACATAGCCCCAAACTCCTTTTAAAAACCTAACCTTTCGACTAACCAGTTTCTTGTTTGATTGTTCTCCCCTGTCCTGGCAGTCATCTTTCATATGATCTCTCCTGTGGGGTTAGTTGGCTCTCTTCAACTTTTTTTTTGGCACAGTAGCAATTCACAAAAGCAAGGTAAACATAATCAAAGGTGAAACTACCAATTGTCTTCAGTTCCAGCGAGGAAGATGAGAGCAATTTTTCTTATGCAAAAAGTGACGACAGTTTAAACTTCTATCTTCTTCTATTGTCATTCTATTTTCCCTTAAAAGCTGTAAAGAACCGATTCAAAATTATTATACCATTATAGTGCAGCTTTTAATAAAAATAATATGTGCCAGGCAGTACTTGAATGAGATGGCTAAACAACCCCACCTTCTAGGCCAACCTGCCCCACATAGGGGGTTAATTGGCATACTCTGGATTGACGGATTCTTCAATTTTCTATGATCTTAGTATTAAATATTATGTTGTGAAAAAAATACTTGAAGTACTCATCAGCCCCATTGGGATTATATTAACAGGAACGACTCAACAATCAAAGAAGTGAAAACTGTTGCCAACCAACCCTGCTCTCCCCTATACCTTATGAAATGGTATGGAATGCACTGTTATACGATACCAATCTTATAGTCCTAGTCAAATTTGGAAAATATTTTCAGCTATTTATAATCATAATTTTTTTCTGTTCCTGGACCTAATTTTGCGGGTCCATAATTCAAAAACAGGTGGATATATCTTAGTAATATTTCACAATTTTACTAGTCAATAAAAATAGTACGAATGCAACAAATTTCAAAAAAATCTGAGATGGTGAGAAAAAAAAATCTGTGTTGAATCGACACGGTTCGTTCATTTAGCCTTAGTGGCATAAGATGACGTATAACAAACAACAATAACAGATAGAAGGTATATAAAAAAATAACACTTCATAAATAAACAAATTTCATAACAATATTTTTGTAGTTTAATAACAAGCTGGGGCCCTGAAAAGTCAAATCGTGTTGTACTGATGTATGAGCATATGATAATAAAAAGAAAGTTTGGAGTCCAACATTTAAATTTTGGTGAGAGGATTTTAATATTATTGAGCAAAAGGAGTTTTATCTACAGAGACGCATCTTGTTCAAATAAACGTCAAGTAATTAACAAATGACTATATTTACTGCAAGGTTCTTTTTCTTCACTTAGTGAGGAAGAGTGCTGTACTTTATAGGATTTTTTAATGAAGGAGCTCTTCAGTGTTTGAAGTTTATTATTTTTTTCCCAACCTTCAAAAGGTGAAACAGGCCATAAAATGTAATAAATAATAAGGTGACAAAAGTATTCATATACTGTTTTAAAAAAATATAGAAGATGACAAATGGCCAATGTGAAAAAGAAGAAACTTAGGATAAGTGTAGATAACCCCAGAGGATGAACCAATAGCTCGAAACGTTGGGAAAAAAATAATAAACTTCAAACACGGAAGAGCTCCTTCATTAAAAAATCCTATAAAAAGACTATATTTACATGATTTAAACCTGTTACACGGAGCAGAAGAAGGGCTATAGGATAATTAAAATTTAAACAACCTATTTTTTAATAAATTTACCTGTATTTTTTCGGCAGTGTCCCGGAAATCATAACACCTACCAGAACCTGTCTTGGCTAGAAAATCTTCAATCAGGCGAATTCCAATATTGTAACCCATTCTCTCCAATTGCTTGTTAACATCTTCAACACTCTCATAATCTTTCATTAATTGAGATACTAAAGCCCCATACGTTAAAGTAAATAATTCGGAGTTCTAAAATAATAAATTTATAAAAGAAAAACATCATGTAATATTCCAAGTTCATATAAAAACATGTTTATACCCACCACTTTTTTGGAGTCCAACCTAGTCCCAGGTCTAGACATTTTATTTAAAACTTTCAAATAAAAGTAAATATTAAAAAATTGATACTTTAAATTAACAGTCCTTTATCCTAGCAATCAAGTTTAAACATAACAATATAAATTCAATAACATAAATTCAAGCAAATACCAATTAAACTTCTTATCAGAAATAAGGACGTTCATTAAAGAACCGTTCAAGATTTGCTAGGTGCCGTGAAAGGTGGATACAGTTCAAGATGAATATAGAGAAGGTGGACTCACTTTCTAAGGGACAATATGGCTTTCATACATGTGACGTAATTGGACGCAAAAGATGAACAGCTGTGATAGGCGAGCGCAAGCGACGGTGCTGCTACTTTGAGGACCTAGAAGGAACTAGAGAAACGGGGATAGAAGCCGTGCAATAGACTGGAATTCATAGGTTTTTTGCCGTTTTTAATTTATTTTTCCATTATTAAAACCCGATTGAGCAAAAAATTGTTGGAAAAATGTCTAAATGGTATTGCTCGGTCCCTCAGTGTTCAATTAGAAAATCAAAAGACGTGTCATTCCCTTTTATTTCCAAAAAATAAAAAGCTTCTTAAAGAGTGGATTGTAAAATTAAGAATAGATAAGCCTGTTTCGAAACATATGACGATATGTAGTCTTTATTTTAAAGAAAGAGACTATATTTATCCAGGTAAATATTAGTATTTGACATTTTATTATTCCAAAATGCTAGTTTTATGCAAATAACATTGAGACCATAGTGTCATAGATTTGTTTTTCTTTTTTAATTTTCCCCATTTTTCTATTACCTCCGTTGTGCTTAATTGTTCCATGTTTTCAATGCGAAGTCTGAAAGTTTTGAGAAATAAATAAATAATATGACAAAGAATCTAAGCTGTCATAACAATGATTGTGTGAATAGGTAATTAATGTTATTACTAACCGAAAAACGTCGAGTAAAGTTACAATGATGTGTTTGCATTTACCAGAACTACCTGCTTTACACGTACAATGACAAGAAAATTGCTTATTATTATTAATAAATTTGATTTCCACTTTTATTTGATGGGGCAGTCCTTTAAGATTGCTAGTTTAAAGGCACGAGGCTTGTAAAATAACTGTTTTTTTATTTTTAGATATTATTACACATGTAAATATGTGGTTTGCATCAAGAATAGCCTGCCCATCAATTAATGGTCTTTTAAAATTACCAATTATCTCTATCACATCATCTAGGTCTTACACCTTTCTTTCCGACATTTTGAAAATGCTACTAGCGCACCCTATAGTCGATTGCGCCCGCCTATTGACTGCCAGTAAAGCCCGATTCACACTGCCGCAAAATGGTCCCGATTCACGCATTATGGTGCAAAAAATTCCAAAAACCAACTTTTTTTTTTCTGGATCTAATAATTTTTCTTTGCTTTTATATGAATGCTGGACCTTGAAAATATAGTTGAAACAAATATAGAATAAATAGAAGGAGTGTTGTTCTAGCTTCCATACTGTTCATATCGGTCTCTAGTTATTCTAAAGTAAAAGTGGTTTATACTGCTCTGTTTGTTATAATTTTTTACATAGTAGTAGATATATAACTAAGACTGAACATAGTGAAATTTGGTGAAATTTGATGCAGCCGTTGCGCCGTAAGTAAGGAGGAAACCTATTCAATTTCCATAGCTTAAAAACTGATAGTTCCTAATACAAGGAATAGTGGGGAGCCTCAAGCTGGACAGTAAATATTATTGTCCACTGTTCCTGCCCACTGTTACAGATTAAAACTGTTTATTGATTATTTATGATAGAGTTATTTACTTCGGAGCCTGCGTATGTTTATAAGTCATATTTTTAATAAAAATATTTTAAAATCACTTTTATAGAAAAAAAAAAATATTTTAAGTATTTGAATGCCTCAAAAGAATCAGGGTCAATCACCATTAAAAAACCGTCCTGTTTATTCTAATAGAGTAAGAAGTTCACCAGAATTAACAAATAATAAGCCAAAAGGGACAAGTACGCCAACATCCGGCTCTTTAATTTCAGTAGATCGGGTGGCCCTCACGAAGGAAGAACTTATGAGTTATATTTCATCTATTGTGAATACTGCCTTGGTACTTTTGAATGAAAATTATGCTTCGCTCACAGAACAGTTTAAATATGTTAGCGAGGGGCTTAAAGCCCTCTATGAAGATAATAAAAACCTACGTGAGGAAAATAATTTTCTCAAGTTGGAAATTAATAATATAAAACTGGCACTAGAACGAACTGATAAAACTCTAGATAATATTGAATTGAAATCACGCCGTAATAATATTATTATTCTTCTTCTTTACTGGCGCGACAGACGCATAAAGCGGTCCTTGGCCTGCTCTATCATCTTGCCCCATATGGTCCTGTCTGAAGCATGCGCTGTGCTCATCCCTGCATATCGTAGGTCTATGAGGACGTTATCCTTCCAGCGTGATCTGGGTCTAGATCCGCCTGGTGTATTCTTGTATGCCTTTAAAGGGCCCCTGCATTCCTCCGTCCTGAGCAAGTGACCAACCCATTTTAATCGCTGCAACCTGGCAAAGTTGTATATTATTATTAGAGGTTTAAAATATAATGAAAATACAGATTTGAAGAAGCAGGTTATTGATTTCTGTCACGAGGTATTTAATGTGGATATTAATGCTGATTTCTTTTCGGTGTTCCCTCTGGGGAGAATGGGATTAATTAACCGGCCACTAATGGTATCGTTTGTGCATTTTTCAGACAAATTATCAATAATGAAATGTCTAAAACGTCTCAAAGGTACGGGTCTTAGTATTCAAAACGATTTGCCGGATAATGTTAGACAGAAGCACTCTAAGCTGTTGTTGATAAGGAGAGAGATTTTGAAGTTGAAGCCTGATGAAAAAATCTTTGTCAGAGCTGATCGCCTTTACATCAGACAACATATCTTCGAGTGGTCGCATAGCCATGGCCTACAGTCCGGTGGCGAGCCTGGGGCGGTGAAGTTAAGTGAGGTCGTTGCTACTGATTTATCAAAGTTTTTATCCGATCTGCTGACCCAATCGCAACCAAATGAACGTCTCTCCTCGCGGAATACTTCAACTGGTACAGTTTCTGCTGCCTCCGGTAGTTCTTCAGGGCTTCAAGCGGCTACAAACTCCTGAGATGAGATTTCCTGCCGGGGTCATCATTTAACAGCCGGTGTTAAAAATAATTTTTGTGTTCTCTCGTTTAATGTTGCAGGTCTTAAGTCTAAAATAAGTGATCCTTTTTTCCTCAATTTTGTTAAAAAATTTGATACTTTTGTTTTGTTAGAGACATTTTTAGTAGAAGAGAGTGTGATACCTCTGGACAAATATTTTCATGATTATAACCTTTGTTTTATTCCAGCTGTAAAAACCTCTGCTTTTGGAAGAGCCATGGGGGGCGAGCTCTATGGAATCAGATCCTCACTGTCAAATAAATTAGTTAATTTTGTGAAAATCGATGGTGTTGATTTAATATCTGTTCATGGTCCTTGATATTATTTCAGTTATTGATGATTTTGAAGTTATACCGGTTAATTATTCAGATCACCAGCCTATTGTGGTTTTATTGAAGTTTGGTTCTTCCATGGATGAGGTGGTGCTACCCCTAATACCTCAGTTAGTCTGGCCAGGAAACCTTTCTGATAATTATAAATCTAAATTAGAATCTATTATTTCCGCTGCTGCTTTCCCAATTGATATTCAGGCATGGATGAATGTTTTTCCTGAAAGTATCAAGAGTTCCTGGCCTGTGCCGAGTAATTTCTCGGGATTTATTGGTGGTCAAAGGAAGAAACCTTGGTTTAATGTTAGGTGTTATCGTGCAATAAAGCGCTCTTTTAGATTACTGAGCCTTTTCCGCCGAACTAATTCCTTGATTATAAGAGACGCTTATTTGGATGCTAACAGGGAATACAAGTATGTGTGCTTAATCCAAAAGAATCAGTATTACAATTCCCTCGTAGATAAGAGTAGAACTGCACGTGATTCTAGGGAGTTATGGCGGGTTTTCAATCAGTTTAGGAACAAAAGGTTTATCTGCGGAAGTAATATCACGATGTCTCAACGGGTTTCCCATTTTGAGAGACTTTTAAATCCTCCATCCGACACATTGTTAGTGCAGTATGCTGAGCCTTATATTCATAATGATATTTTGGATTCCCCCATTACATTGGATGAGTTGGGCACGGTGGTAAGTGGCATGAAAAATAATAAGGCCCCTGGCTTAGACCGTGTAATGGCAGAATTTTATAAGAATTCCCCAGAAATCTTCCATGAAAGACTTGTATCCTTTTTTAATTATATTTATGAGGTCGGGATTACGCCATCTTCTTTCAGCAAATCATTTATATTTCCCTTGTTCAAAAGAGGCATAATCAATGATCCCAGTAATTACAGAGGCATTTCTTGTATAGATGTAATAGCTAAGTTATTTACTGGGTTGCTGTTACGTCGCTTGGAGTCTTACATTCAGGACAATAACCTTTTGAGTGAATATCAAGCAGGTTTCCGTCGAGGATATTCCACTCTTGACAACTTATTTGTCCTCACTAATGTCATTAAATTAAAAATTTTAAAAAGAGGCCAGAAGGTATATTGTTTTTTTATTGACTTTTCGGCTGCTTTCGACCGGGTCAATCGTAGGGCTTTGTTTCTCAAACTATTTAACTTGGGAATATCATCTAGATTTATAAACATATCAAAGTCTCTTTACTGTGAAACGATTGCAGTGGTTAGAGGGAGAGATGGTATTTCGAACTTTTTCTGTGTAAGTAGCGGAGTTAGACAGGGTTGCCTGCTTAGTCCCATTCTCTTCTCCGTTTTTCTGGACGACTTGCCGGATTATTTGGAGGGTGGTGTTCGCATATCGGATATTACAGTTAAAATTTTAATGTACGCCGATGACGTGGTTCTAATATGTGAACATCCGGTCCAGCTCCAAAGAAATATCAATATTTTGAAGAATTATTGTGATCAGTGGGGGTTAGATGTGAATCTCGGTAAATCTAAGGTGATGGTTTTTAGAAGAGGTGGCAGGTTGGCGTCGGGGGAAAGATGGCACTTTGATCGGCGGGAAATAGAAATCGTCAATAAATACAAGTACTTAGGAGTTACTTTGACCCCCCAACTTTCTTTCGTTGCTCACGTGAAGGAGAAGGTGTCCTCAGCTAAACTGGCCCTGAATACTATCTGGTCGGGTTTCGTTACTGAGGACAAGATTCCTCCATCCCGCAAGTATCAGCTATTCAATGCAGTATGTCGGTCGATTGCCTGTTATGCTGCTCAGGTCTGGGGTTTTGAGCGGTATGAGTCATTGGAAAAATTATTGCGTTTCTTTATTAAGAAGCTGTACTCTCTCCCTTCACCTACCCCAGACTATGTGCTCTATATCGAAACGGATGTCGACTTACTTCTTGTTTTTACTTTGAGACTGCATTTTAACTACTGTTTAAAAGTTTTGGATCTTCCGTCTCACAGGCTTTCGAAGTTAACTGCCATTAAAATTATTCGAGAAAAAACGTATTGGTTTCGAAACTGGATTAATTTAGCAACTAAATACTCTTGTGACTTCAATGAGGATGACAAATTTCTTTGGAGGACCCAGTTGACGGTGTTGTTGGATAGAATCAGTCAGGTGCACCGGGAGGAGTCCATGAGTAGGCTTGGAACTTCCAATCGGTTTTTACTTTACAAAAAGTTGGACAAGAGTTTAAAACTATTTTCATTTGATGGTAAGAGCCCTTCCCCCTTAGGTTTGAAAGACATGCGCTGGCTTTTCAAGATGAGGGGTGAAATGTTATATTTGAATTTCGCGCCATGGATGGAAAGGGATAGAGACGCAGAAAGATGTTCCTTGTGTAATTTAAATGTTAGGGAGGACACTTTTTGGCCATGTGTCCGACTCTCTCTGAGTTTCGTTTGCGCTACCTGGGAGTAAGTTCCCTAACTGAGCAATCTCTCCGTGATTTGCTGAACTCCAATACTTGTAGAGATCTGATATCTATGGCTCGTTCTGCATGGCTCTATAGGTTTAACTTAGTGCAAGAGTTTAATTACTGAAGTTATGCATTATTTTCATAACAAGTATTTCTTTATTATGTTTAACTTTAATTATTGATAAATTATATTTAGTCATTGTATACCTACCTTCTTTTCTATCTGTTTTTTTTTTTTTTTTTTTTTTTTTTTTTTTTTCTTTTCAACTTCTTACCATCTTTTACTATTACACTTATTTTTTTCTTTTATACATTATTTTCTGTAATATTTAAAAGAAAATATTAATTTGTTTTTGTATAGGCATTTTTTCTGTTGTAAATACTATGTACTATTATTTTTTATAACTAGTGAAATTAATTTTGCAATTAAGGTTCTATTTTTATTTTATTTTATTTTTCTCTTGCTTTGTCAACATCACTCCGACTGACGGGTACGTCCCAAGCCGTAAATGCTTAAATTAAATTTTGTATTTTCTTTTTTTACAATAATAAAGCATTATTATTATTAGAATAAAATTTGTGGAATATAAAACATATATAAATATATGAATATAAAACATTTCAACATTAAAGTTTGAACATGTTTTGTCCACTAAAAGTTATAATATTGATAAGAAATTCTCCCGCTCTCCGTTCGATCTCGCGCATCCACACTTTCGGTCCGCTCTCGGTTCGTTGAAAAACGTAATGCTCAAATTTTTAAAAGCTGTTTTCGGTGTTACATGTTACATGAAAGTTGTGGTGATGCTTCTAATTAGAACATATGTTTTCTTGAATTGGTATTGTAACCACTAGGCTACTTTGTGCAGTACTGTAATGTTTTAGTTTGCTAATAAAAGCCTATTTTCTGGGTAAAAAAAATTCTCTTTCTTTTCATAACAATAATCTTTAATAATTGAGGAGGTAGGTGCAAGAAGGGCGTATGCGTCAAATCTGTGTTTTGAGAAAATTAGCCCCAAAGTTTTTCCAAACACGCCGCAAGCTGTTAAGATATTCTAACCTCTCCAAACCTTTTCACCCCAACTCAGTCATTATTCTACTTCTCATTCCACTAGTCAAAATAGGGTTCGCTTGTAACGATCCCAGAAAAAATGGGTGAAATATGAAGCATCTTATACGCCCTTCTTGGAGAGATTTTCAAAAGCCCTCTCAACTCGTTCTCCCCAAGAAGGGCTTATGGAAACCAGAAGGAGCTTTTTAGAGAAAAACAATAAAATTCTTGGAATTCCATGATCCGACTTTTTTACTTAAACGTTTCAAATTAAAATATCACATTGTCATATATATTTTTTCAAAAGAATATCAAGGCTATGACTAAAAAAAATCGTCAAAAGTAGGTAGGTAACTATGATATTCCAAAATCTCACTAGGTTTGACGTCAAAATGCAAAACTACTATCTTTGAACAGCTTGAGATCCTTTTAGAAATTATAAAACTACCCTCTATTTTTGGCCTCATCCAATTTCCACCACCAATAATTAGCTTCTACCCTTAGAGCCGTGGCTACGCTCGATTTTTTTATTTTTTTTATTATTAAGATTCAAGTAGTCCTTTTTACTCTTTCGATCTAATTGGCAATTTTTATTCTGCCTAACACTCCGTTCTCGTTCAATTTGTATGCTTTCAACGTATGATATCTGTAGCCCGAAAATAGGGTTAAGGGGGTTGGTAAGAGCGGTTACACCGATTTTTAATAATATTCCCGCACCTACCCCCTATTTTTGGCCTCATCCAATTTCCATCACTGATAATTAGCTTCTACCCTTAGAGCCGTGGCTACGCTCGATTTTTTTATTTTATTAATATCTGGATTCAATAAGTCCTTTTTACTCTTTCGATCTAATTAGCAATTTTTATACTGCCTAACACTCCGTTCTCGTTCAATTCGTATGCTTTCGAGGTATGATATCTGTAGCCCGAAAATAGGGTTAGGGGGGTGGGTAAGAGCGGTTACACCGATTTTTAATAATATTCCCGCACCTACCCCCTATTTTTGGCCTCATCCAATTTCCATCACTGTTAATTAGCTTCTACCCTTAGAGCCGTGGCCACGCTCGATTTTTTTCTTTTATTAATATCTGTATTCAATAAGTCCTTTTTACTCTTTCGATCTAATTAGCAATTTTTATACTGCCTAACACTCCGTTCTCGTTCAATTCGTATGCTTTCGAGGTATGATATCTGTAGACCGAAAATAGGGTTAAGGGGCTGGGTAAGAGCGGTTACACCGATTTTTAATAATATTCCCGCACCTACCCCCTATTTTTGGCCTCATCCAATTTCCATCACCGATTGTTAGCTTCTACCCTTGGAGCCGAGGACTACGATCGATTTTAATTTATTTATTTTTTTAATTTTATTATTATTTCGATTTAATTACTCCTTTTTACTCTTTCGATTTAATTAGAAATTTTTATACTGCCTAAGACTCCGTGCACCTACCCCCTATTTTTGGCCTTATCCAATTTCCATCACCGATAATTAGCTTCTACCCTTAGAGCCGTGGCTACGCTCGATTTTTTTATTTTATTAATATCTGGATTCAATAAGTCCTTTTTACTCTTTCGATCTAATTAGCAATTTTTATGCTGCCTAACACTCCGTTCTCGTTCAATTCGTTTGATTTTTTGAAAGAAATGAACATTATTTTGGCTTGCCTAGCTAATAAATATTTTACAAATGGCGAAAGAACAAAATAAAATGTGTCACAGTCATAAGGCAGGCATATCACTCATCTTCTTTAACATCAGAATCAGCTAAAAAATCAGCAACTACTTCGTCTCCATCGGTGTTGAGAGAAGTTCCTTCACTGGGGCCTTCAGTGGGTGGCTGCTGGATTTTCTGAGGATCGACACTGTCAAATAGTTCTTGAAAGAACTTTATGCTTTCGTCTTTGAGGTACATAAAAAGGTCCTGGACATCTTTCACTTTTCCTTCACCTTTCTTCCCAATCTTGAATGGTACTTTAGGTGACTGTTCCAGGTTAATTTCAGTTGGCACCATATTCATATATCTGAATGTTTGAAATGTGCCTTCATAATCTTTTGCCGTAGCAAGATTTCCGTTTGGTGAGTACTTCACCTGGCAGTGCTGTCGTATTCCAAATTTGGCACCTTTAGATGAAGGGTGTTTGTCGAAGAATGGTACTAGTGCTTTTTCCCACTCAAACATAATAATACACTAGTGTCGTAGATGAGCTGAAAAGGTGTAGGTTTAGCTCGAGCAGATCGAAAAGCTTCGTAGTACAGCTCAGGAGTTTCAAAAACTTCCTTTCCTCGAAGCTTTGACCGGACAAGACCGAAATTTCGGTCACATTGGCCAAAAGAATGGCCTCGAACTGGAAAGAGCTGAATCACATCGACATTAAATGCGCTAGCAAAATACGAGCAGAACTTCAACATTGTTCCATTTTTATTTTGCCCACTCGCTGCGTCCGACAGAAATACAACTTTTTTTATGATTGTGAAGTCCAAAACCTTTTTTTTTTTTGGAGAAAAACAAACAGAAAGGAAGCTACTGAGTTGGGGCCCTTCTTTGCAGCCGATTCCAGGAATGTGTAGCGGCAGTGAGAGAGAAGGACTTTCTTAATATTGTCACTTGGCGCGCCACCTGCACTAGGCAGAGTGGGGGGCGGCCAGCGGGTATAAATACCGCGGCCGTCTGCTCTTAAGCCAGAGCGGAGGCCCCTCAACTCCTAACATATCATGATGAGCTGCACCACAGCGAAAATAACGCAGTCATCCAGGAAACCGCGCATCATTGGGAGATATTTTGTATATATGTATATATTTCCTTTTTTTTGTATTCAAACTTATTTTTATATATCCATGGCTCCGCCATTTAGGGGGGGAGTAGTGTAGCGGCAGCGAGAGAGAAGGATTTTCTTAATATTGTCACTTGGCACGCCACCTGCACTAGGCAGAGTGGGGGGCGGCCAGCGGGTATAAATACCGCGGCCGTCTGCTCTTAAGCCAGTTAAATGATAACACGCGGAGGCCCCTCAACTCCTAACATATCATGATGAGCAGCACCACAGCGAAAATAACATAACTCAACATCTCAACGCACCTTAAAATACCACAGGTAGTATAAGGTAATGAGGTAAAACAGCATCGTTCCATTAGCAATAATGGTTCGAATTTCACATTTTAATACTGTTTTCTGTTTTAGAGGGATCAGAAAAAAAAAAAAAAAAAAAAAAAAAAACTTAAGCCAGAGAAGGTACCTCACCTTCTCTCACACCTTTTCCCTCTCCTTGACCTCTCGCCTTCTCTCTTACTCCTCACTCTCCTTCTCCGCCTTGTATACTATATAACATTTGTTTAATAAAATATTTTTTAAAGTTGTTTGTCTTATTTGTCAAGTTTCCTTTCCTTTCCTTTCCTTGTTACCCGTGACGAGCCTACTGGCGTCCGAGACACTTGTCAATGACCACACCAGTAATCTCCGAGGTAACTCTCCTTTACCGCCTATGACGAGCCTAGCAGCGAACGAGTCTTGAGACCGTAACTTCACTGTTACCCCCGAGGCACTCTCCTCCTGCACTCCTCTATCACCCGTGACGAGTCTAGCTGCGGTCGAGGCCAGTGCCCGTGACACCACAGGTACCTCCGAGGTGGAATTCCCATCCTGTCCGTGACAGGTCTAGCTACGGCCGAGGCTCTCGCCCACGACTCCCTAGCTACCCTCGAGACACTATCCTTCTTCCTTTCTTCCCGGTATGCATGTTGTCGTCGCCTTCTGATCGGACGTCAAGCCGGTAACCTGCGACGAGCCATAGGCAACAACACCGGCGACACACCTGGTAACCCACCGTCAACCCAGAAGACAACAAATGTATAAATGAATGAAGAGTCATCGTTATGGCAGTGTACATTAAAAATGTAAAGCCATATTAAACGTTTGTAAAATTGATTACAAATCGTTAACTTGGGAAGGGGTAGATTCTGGGCGTAGTCGAACTCGCAAACTAGCATTTCATCTGATTCTTTAGCATTTTTTATGTATTCTCTTTTCAAATCACCACGTTTGTGTGCCTTGTTCTCATGAAGTTGAAGCTCAACTTTAGTTTTCTGATCGTTTGGATTTTTCAGCAGCTTCATCTTACTCGCACAGCAATAATCGCATGTGTCAGTTTTCGGTTTTTTCGTTGTGACATTGGTTTGACGATAGAATTTGAAATAGGTTTTGAACTTCATGTCAAGTGGTTTTTCTGTTCGAAGCAGGTAGAATCGTTGGAACTCGCTGAAAAGGTCTTTGACAGTCAAAGTAGGGTTTTCAAAGTACAAGCGATTCGAGCGATTTGCTGAGTAGTGGCTTTGCGATGAGGAATCAGCTCAAGATGTTCAAGTGCAAGTTGGTACACATCACTTTGCAACTTTCTTTGATTCCCGTGTGTGCCACTTTTTTCAGCAAAACACTCTCCTGCCACTACTTTTGCTTGGATTACAAGCAGACGCTTCTCGCTTATTTTGAACAACGCTAGAATAAAGGACCTGCAAACTTCCACATGATCACCTTTACTTTTTAGCGAATACTTCCATGTGTGAAGCCGTTCTTTCTTCGGGTCCAAGTTCAGTCGTAGTTTGATTGGAGTGAGGAACCTTTCAAGAGAACCTGCTAAAAGCTGGTCTTGAGCTTCCTTCGATTGGGAGCTGTAGAATGCTTCAAATAGGTCCTTTTGGCATTCTCTGTCGAGCTTGTCGGGGCACTTTTTAGCGCAGCATTCTTTAATTTGTGTGAAAGTTTTAGGAGCAACACTTTACCAGTGGATTGGGATGTGTAGCTGTCCCCATAAGTTCGCTTTTTTTTAGTCTCATTCCGTTTCCAATCAGCTGGCTCCATCCGTTTGTACTTAGCTCCTAAAAAGAAATAAACAATCTTTTTTATTACTTTCAATGTATTCAACTGACTAGAAAAACTGGAGAACACAATAACAGATAGAATAAAACAATCAAAGACGAGTAGGTAGGTAGATATACCTACTGAGATTAGAAGCAACAGCTTAGTTGACTGACTTTAGTCTGAATATTAAATAAACATGGTACATACCTGGTCTACACTTCTTCACGACGTTTTTCAAATCATCCATTCCACTACTTATCCAAATCCAAACCGCTAGATATTCACCATCCAAAACAATAGAGATATTTTTGTAAAAGAAGAACCGGCGAAACCCAAGGAGAAAAAAGGAAGAAGAAAGAAGGGCGTATAACAGCTGTTGATAAAACAAGGCTACCAACCAAACTTGCTGGAATTTTCCAGCCAAACTTGCTACACATATTGACGACAACATGACTTATCCATTTTTGAGATCTCCCCAAAAAGGGCGTATAGACCCATACGCCCTTCTTGCACCCACCTCCTCAATTTTATTTTATTTTACATGCTTCAGTTCCATGGTAGATTTCTAAATAAGATATGAGGTGGCTTTAGTAGAACAGTAATCGTTATCTGTTTCTGTTCAGGCGTAAGAAACCAAAAATTGAAAATTGTTTTAGTTTTCTACGAGCCTACGAGATATAATCCTATTTCGGTCAGTGTAAACCGCGCAACCTACGTT
This sequence comes from Aelia acuminata, assembly GCA_911387785.2. Taxonomy (NCBI): domain Eukaryota; kingdom Metazoa; phylum Arthropoda; class Insecta; order Hemiptera; family Pentatomidae; genus Aelia; species Aelia acuminata. The sequence continues at coordinate 107,326,961 of OU426978.1, read as the reverse complement.
CTACCTTCTATTTTGGAAGCGTCGATGTACTTTAATTTAAAACCTCTGTACATCTCTAGGAGCTGCAGAAAGGATTTTTGAATTATTAAGGGGCATTCTTTAGAATATGCAAATAAAAACATCATTTGATTAAACGATTTTTCCTTGTGTTAATTGTTAATTAAGAGAGTGTGAACCGAACATTGACGCAAAATATATTTTATTTTGTAGAATTATATAATATTTTAGTCAATTTGTTATTCATGCTAAAACTTTCATTAATATGCACATAATTAAGAGCAGTAATTAATTTAATTATTAAATGAATTTTCCTATGTAAGTAAAAAGCTATGGGGAGACCGGTCACCCTGTTTCCTTTTTAAGGTGGCGGATTCATGTTACCGTTCTAGGGTTGATTTGTATACCCCAAATGGTCATTGGCGTGGAATACCTACTCAGAATTATTTCTTTTTTAATGATATTGTGACTGATTATTTTCCTTTGGTTCTCATTTGACGTTTACTATTGCAAAAATGCAGAAAAACATCTGTTCAAAAATTATTACAGAAAGCTTTTCTTCGTTTAACAAGCGAAAGGATTTTTTTAACCGATTTGTGCTATATAATGGTGGCATCCAACATAACGTTGAATAAAGTTAATTCAAAACTATTCAAGGATTTTTTAAATAAATATACTGAGCAAGTTATTCTAGAAGAGAGCACTCTCAGAAAAGCATATCTTGAGGAGTGTTCAACTTGACAGTAAGCAAAATTAAAGTTAAATTAGCAAACAATTTCATTTATATAATGGTACGTGAAACCACGGATGCTCGTGGCTTGTATGCTCCTTAATAGTCTGTATCCTAGACCCCGAAAGGCTCCTAACACCTTACTTAATATCATACAAGGTTTTAGAAAAAAATCAATCACGAAACCGTATCTCGTTTCGTAAACAATAGTTTGAGAGATTATTTTTCGGACGCGACGATACAGGACAAAATTTTACTTTTAGTGACTGACGCTGCTCCTGTATATGATGAAGGTAGGCCAACATTTGAAGGTATTTTACCAGAACATGGCCCACGTGACTTGCGTAGCCGATGGATTGAACCGGGTTGCAGAAAAAAATCGAGAAATGTTCCCAGGGGTAAATAAATTGATTAAGAACGGAAAAAAGCTTTTCTTAAAGCTCCTCAAAAAAGCGTGTGCCAGTATAAAAGCGTAATGGATTGTCCAGTTACAGCTGAAGTTGTGATCACACGATGGGAAACATTGTTCTATTCTGAACTTTTTTGAAGAAGAATTTTTATTTCAATTGGGCGAAAATGTACAATCAATTACCAAATTATAAACAATTTTGAAGAGTCCCAGCCATTGCATCTGATTTGGTATTTATTAGGTCTCATTTACCAGCTTTGCCGGTTGCTATTAGAAAACTAGAGGAGAAAAATCTCCTATATGACCAAATAAAAATCGTACAGAAGGTTAGAAAATCATTGGAAGCAATCAAGAGCGAAAAAGGAATAATGATTTACTAAAGATTTTGAAATATTTAAAAAAAAATCCAGGATACTAACTATTACAAAATTTTAATAATTGTCTAAACGGAAATTCAGTCACTATTGAAGGAGATCAAAAAATTAATAAAAATAAAGTTAGTATATATTTATTTTAGTTCATTTATTCTTATCTATCTGCTGTATCTCTCTCTGAAGTAGCCTGATCCTTCCTCTACGGAGTCCAAACAAACACTGATTTTGATTAGGTGTTGTGGGATACTTTTTGATTTGCTAAAGAACTGCATAATTAAGACTTTAATATTATATTTTCAGTTGATTTATTTAACAGAAGTTTCTTTATTTTCATTATTCGTTTTGTTATTATTATTTAAATACAGTGTTTTTTTATTTTACCAAACCTTTTTATTATTTTTATCCCGTGCTCTAAAATGTAAAATTTAAAAAATGTCAGTGAAGATTTTTAATTCCTCCTTTACCAACAATAATTTAAAGTTGAGAAAATTTAATCCCAATCGAATAGAGGCTGTTACTTCCTGTTCAGCAGAGTTGTAATTACCTATCTTTATATGTAAAATTTAAGAAATGTCAGCGAAGATTTTAATCCTTTCTTTAATTTAAAGTAGGCTATTATTGGGAATGATATTTCGTTGTTAATTTCACCAGAATACAATTTTTTACTTCTCTTTAAATGATTGTTGATTAAGAAAGGATTACAAATCGGGGCATTTTTTAAATTTCACATATAATGATTATTACACCTCTACTGAACAGGAATAATTGTTATTTGGGTAACCGCAAGTTTCAGATTTATCCACCATAAATATGAGAGTACTACTGCAAAATGATCCATCGGCAGATATATTTTCTAAACAATTGCTCTATATTGGAAACGGTGAAATAGAGCTGCATCGAAATTCAAAATTTATCAAATTACCAGAAAATTTCTGAACTGTTGTAGAGACGAAAAATGAACTCTCTACGAAATATAAAGTGTCTTTCCTTTTATAATTTAAATAAAAGGAATTTTATTTTATTCATTTTAAACAATTATTTGGCTATAATTGGCTGGGTAGTCGTGCTTTTTTGGCAGCAAAAAATGTTGATTTCGATGAAATAAACTTCCAAAATCAATTGACAATGTTCTAGATGTAAACGAAGCCGTAAATTTCCCATCTGAATTTTTTAATTCCCTGGATATACACCCAAACAATCTCCAGTTGAAGATTGGCTCACCGATCATTCTTCTTCGTAACTTAAATCCACCTCAATTGTGCAAAGGTACACGTTTGGTCTTTAAAAGGATCACAGGAAATGTTATTAAAGCAAAAATGTTGCCTGGAAGGTTTACAGGAGATATCGTCCTGTTGCTACCTATTCCCCTGGAGCCGTAAGAATTTTCAATAAAATTTAAAAGGCTTCAATATTATATTCGTTTGGCTTTAGCCATGACCATAAACAAATCCCAAGCAAACAATGTTCACTTGGACTTTGAAAATCCGTGTTTTTCCCATGGGCAATGGCATAACTCACGTGGGAAACGGGCATCGCCTGCTCACGTGTGTGGAAACCACCAAATCTTTGGTTTGTGTTAAAAAAACAGGTTAACCCAAAACATTTTGAACAAATTAGTACTTGAATAAATAAAAATTCTTAATTGTATTATGTAAAAACCTCTTTAAGAAGAGATTTCTTATCACTCAAATGTATTGCTAAATTCAAAGCTTCAACACACCACCCTCCTACCGAACACTTATTTGCCGAAGGGTCGGGAAATCGAGGTCTCGAAGAAATTGAGAAAAACGACTATCAAAAGGACATATATGACGCCTTAACCAAGATTAGCATGATCCTGAGCAAAATTAAACCCGTTGTTAAACTAAGAATACCAAGTTGAAGTAGTGTTAGGCCAATAATCAATAGATCAATGGCTGAGGTTATCAAAACCTACTTTAGTCATCCTTTTTAAAATTAGTGGAAAAATATAGCCATTTCGAGGGGCCGGGTTCCGGGAACTGCGGCGGTTCGAATCCGCCCTGGGAGGGTTGACTTTTATTTCGTGGAGGCCCCACGGAATAAATCTCGACCCTCCCACCATGGTTAGAATAGGTTGGTTACACCTGTGGAGTAACCCCCCGTATGCCACACATGGCCAGGTAGGGGTACCGAAAAAAAAATAAAAAAAAATAGCCATTTCGAGTTAATTGGCACCTCTGTGAGTCGTAAATACAATCAGCTCCTTTTTAATCAAACTACATTGAAATATGAGATGTAAAAAATAAAAACTTTAACTTTCCTATATTCATTACCAAATACTTTTAAATGGTGTAATGCTCTATTCTCAATCATGTTGGATTTTGATTAGCTGAAAGGTTTTCATCTTTATCAATGTATATTGGTATTACTGTATTTGTTTAAAAATATTAGGATATAACTACTGAGCCACAGCAACGCATGGCCGGGTCTGCTAGTGTATATATATATATATATATATATATATATATATATATATATATATATATATATATATATATATATATATACGTATATGGGCCTGAGAGTATTTTAAAAAAATTAAAACTGTACTTGTGTAAAAGGTGTAAAAGGATTCTAACAAAGAAGTTTATTTTTGAATAATTAATAGTTCTTATCTTGTTTAGTTTGAATATTAATTCAGTTAGTTTAACCTTTTTATTGAAATAATGTTAGTATTTGGTACTTCTTATTGCACCAATCAATACATTGTTATTAAACCAAGAAACAACACATTTATTGGAAATTACTATTTTATTTATTCCACATAAGGTTAACGATTTTCATGTGTTCACACAGATATTTTTTAACACACACTAATTAAGACAGATGATTTTTATAATTTTAAAAGATCATTGACAGTGTTGCCATATGGTTGCACAAATTAAGAAAGAAAAAAATATTTACACAATTTTTACTTGATATTTTCTAATAACATAATTAATAATATTTTATAAATAGAATGTTATTAAATATAAAGAACTTTTAAAAAGAAGTAATGCAAAAAACAACAAAATTTATATACATGGGCAACACTGCTACATCCATATACATGGGCAACACTGCTACATCCATATACATGGGCAACACTGCTACAAGTACTGGTATATTTTAGAATCTTATTACTTTTATTTATTTGTTTAAAGGTTTAATTAAGATAATGTAATGTCATTTAATAATATTTAACAGTAAAAGATGGTAACTAATACTTGTTTTCATTTAAATGTTAAATATAATATTTCTATCAATCACATAATCTACTTGCTCCTTAGTTTTTATTATTTAGTTGTTTATTCACTTTAAACAGTTAAATATTATTTTTATTTTGTTTGATTGTGCTTGAAATGCAGTACAGTAATATAAAAGAATGACAATTATGATTGAAAAACAGATGTGAAAGAAAATGTGATTTATTGTAATTCAAATTGGAGCCTCTCTAAGTGAGAATATAACAAACACATGTGCCATCTGTGGCCGATACGGCAACTACATTTCCAAAACATTACGAACTTATTTAATTATCTGTATTGTATTAGAACTTCTTAAACTTATTTAAGATCTGTATTGTATAGAAGGCAGTGGAGGGAGGTTACATTTGGTATGGCGCCAGCGGACCTCATGGTGCATATAGGCGGGCGCAAGCGACGGTGCTGCTTCTTTACAGGAACTAGAGAAACGGGGATAGAAGCCGGCAATTACCTGGGATTCATAGGGTTTTGTGGCGTTTTTAATTTATTTTTCTATAGCTAAAACCCGATTGAGCAAAAAATTATTTGAAAAATGTCTAATAGGTATTGCTCGCTCCCTCAATGTTCAATTAGAAAATCAAAAGACGTGTCATTCCATTTATTTCCAAAAAATAAAAAGCTTCTTAAAGAGTGGATTGTAAAATTTAGAATAGATAAGCCTGTTTCGAAACATATGACGAAATGTAGTCTTCATTTTAAAGAAAGTGACTTATCCAGGTAAATATTAGTATTTGACATTTTATTATTCCAAAATGCTAGTTTTATGCAAAAACATTGGGACCATAGTGTCATAGATTTGTTTTTATTTTTTATTTTCCCTTTTGTTGTCTTACATCCGTTGTGTTTATTTATTCCAAGTTTTCAATGTGATGTCTGAAAGTTTTGACAAATAAATAAATAAAATGACAAAGAAACTAAGCTGTCATGAAAATGACAGCTGTCATAACAATGATTGTATGAATAGGTAATTAATGTTATTACTAACCGAAAATCGTAGAGTGAAGTAACAGTGATGTTTTTGCATTTACCAGAACTACCAGCTTTACACATTCAATTACTAGAATAATAGCTTATTATTATTAATAAATTTGATTTCCACTTTTATTTGATGGGGCAGTCCTTTAAGATCGCTTGTTTGAAGGCACAAGGCTTGTAAAATAACTGTATTTTCACTTCTAAGTATTATTTCACATGTAATTATGTGGTTTGCATCAAGGATAGCCTGCCCTTCAATTAATGGTCTTTTAAAATTACCAATTATCTCTATCACATCAACTATGTCTATCCCCGTTCGTTCCGACATTTTGTAAAACTACTAGCACACCCTATAGTCGCTTGCGCCCGCCTATAACTGTGTTCTAAGTACATATGTAATGTAAAAAATTGTCCCATTTAGTCAAAAAGAAGGGAGATAAGTGAAAATTGTGATGCGCGCACTGGACCAGATTTTTTTGCTTTTAAGATTTTTAAATTACTTTGGAACCAAAGTTGATCACACATATAATTTTTTAACTTCTTAAATATGTTTCATTGAAAATTTAATTATTTATAAGGTATTTGAAAAATGTCAATTTAGTATCATTAAAATCTCATATTTATAGAAATTTTAAAACATTAACCTATATCTCAACTGTTTATTTATAAACTGTTTTTTCTAACAGTGTTAACTTCATAAATTGATGAAAATTAGTTAGAAAAAGTGATTCAAGAAATTATGAACTTGAGAAATTGTACTTCTCCACTAGAACATTATGGAAAATTTGTATTTATATTAATCAACTACCAAATGCTTAATTGTTGGAGAAGAATCGTTGATTCAATGACTTAATTTCCTTGTGAACAATGATGATATAATTTCATGCTTTGAACAGCTGCATTGTCTTTTTTAATTAATTTTTTTTTCTAATACAATTTGAAATTCCAACTTCATACCATTATCAGATTATGATACAGTGACAAAAAAGTCAGAGAGTGATCGATATCTTTATTTTCTGAATAAGCTATATATAGAAATGAAAAATGCGTTTCCTACGTGGCAGAATTCATTATTAGGTTCACGTTTATTGCTATTAAAATATGAAATATCTGATTATTTTTTAGATTTTTTCTTTACTTGAGCTGGGTACAGTGAGTACCCATTACACAAACACACTTCAGTTTATGGATCAAATATTAGTCACTCAAACAGACTCCACACCTGCCAAAAAAGATGTTGAAATGAAAGGTATAACAAATTCATTTCATTAATAGAATATAAAACAATTTAAATGTTGAATCATATCGTCACCTATAAGGGGAAAGGGCGAAATTGTTAGGGGGTGTGGTGAAAATAAATAACACTAATATGCAAGTATCATATACAATATAATTGTGCCGACGTTTCGATCCGAATTTCAGGTCCTCATCAGCCAAAGAGCCGAGGACATAAAATTCCTTGCTTATCCATAAAATACGTTGCAAAATTTATATATGAAACTTGAAAATTAGTATTATTTATGTTGACTTCACCCCCAACCATTTCCTCTTCAAAATATCACAAATTATTTATTAGTAGATGCTTAAGCCGTTTTTTGTTCTTGTTCTGTATTTGTTTACTACGAGGCCTTGAAAAATAAAGATATCACCAAAGATAAATCTTCAAAGGTAAATTGATTTTTTTTTTCTATTTAAGCTTTAAGAAATGTTTGAAATCTCTTGTCTTATCCATACTTAATATACATAAAGAAGTTTTTTCGTTTTCAGTCGTTATCAGTTTAGGCACTTACCTACATTATTTTTCTTTAAAATTTCTTTTTATTAAATATTTTTATTATCTCACAGTATAATAAAAATTATTTTTAAACATACAGTTTTTGCATCAACAGTTTTCCCAAATCTTTTGGTTTCGATTACTGTGAGATAAAAACATATGATAAGTCGGCAAAGCTATCATACATTTCTATTACTACATTATATTTTCAAACTTTAAACAGTTTTCTCTAATTTCCATCTTCGTTTCTTTTATAATTTTTTTGTACCTGAAAATTTACTTTGATGGTTATCAAATCTTTTTCAGGCATAAATAATTTGTTAGCTATAACTTCTACATTAAAAGAGATTGGATCGGTTGTTGGTTATCAACGTTGCCAATTTGCCCCATCCCAAACTTTTTTATTAGTGTAATTGGTTTTAATTGTCCGTTTAATCTACCCGATATACTTTTGACTTAGAATTAGTAAATTTAATTCTATTTCACTTAATTTTTACAGATTTCAAAAAGTTTGTTATAAGCGTTAATTTGTTTTAATATTTAAAAGTTTGAGCAGAAGGGATGGTTTTGAAGATTTCCGTTAAAACTGCACATTTTACATGACCGGAAAATTTTTGAGTCTTGCCAGAGCTTTAATTTTTTAGAATGTTTTCGGCTCTGATTTTAACAATGTTTATATATATATATATATATATATATATATATATATATATATACAGTACCAGTCAAAAGTTTAGAATCACCCTTAGTTTTGTAAAATAAATAAATAACATTTTATTTATTTAACAACATAAAAACTGTAATTTTATTTTTAATTTATTTATCGGGCGCAATAATCTTGAAATTTATCGCTCTAAAACTGCTAATATATTTGAAAATCAATCAATCAAAATTACTGTATTTGTAAGAATAACAATACAGGGGTCTGGTGGCCCAGGGATATAAAAAATAATAATAATAAATCAAAATAAAAATTACATTGTAGCTATAATAAACAAAATTACTTATATCCAAATCTATTCAAAAATTATAAATGCTCTAATCCTCAAGGCCCCAGTTAGATGATAAAAAATATTTGATAATAAATGTCTTTCTTGAGGGTTAAGTAGGCAAATAAGCTGTTCTTCATTATCAGAATGTTTGAAACCTTGCAGGTATTGGGTTCTTAGAAACTGGTAGACAGGGCACTCGAAGTTAAGGTGAGTCAACGTCTCCGGTCTTTGCAGGTTACACACACTACAGGTGACCTGGGTCTCCAGCTTGTGAGCTGTGCCGTTCAAGTATAGCCGAATTTCACTGGAGGACGTCAGTCTAAGCTGGATAAGGGCTCTCTTCTTTTCTATACCTAAATCGAAGCGGAGGTACTCCTCCCCAAGACCAAGGGAACTCAGCCGCCGGAATAGAGGGTTGTACTCAGAGTTCAAGGCTCTTTCGATATCTACCTATCGAGCTATCAAATATATAATTTGTTTGTTTGTTTCTTTAAAGTACCTGTAGGATAATTTTTCAAAGCAGTGGACTGTATAATGCAAATAGTGCCACAAATAAGTTAACAGAATAGGAACTACCACTCACCACTTTTTGACCCGGCTCTGTTCTTGCTTGAATTTTCTTTCTTGGGAGCTGCTAAAACCCTTCTTTGTGGAAATTTAAACCCTGAAAACTTTCTTGAACCGCCCCACAGTGCTTTGAGTATATGGAGTTTTTGGACAAAAATCTTTTGACCAAGGAATATTATGGGGAATGCTAAGCTGATTACGAATATACCTCATGTGCGGGGTCGGAAATAATATTTGACAAAGTTAGATAAAAAAAAGGCAAATCATGGTTTTGACAAATTATCTTAAATTTAAGGGAAATCAGAGAATCATTATCGGTTAGTTGATCAAAATTTATCTTTAATAAGATAATTAACCAAAAACAAAAGATACATTCGAGATTGTACAAATAATACTTCTTATATAACTAATATTTTTTATAATAAAATAATTTTTGAAAGTATGAACATAAGAGAAATATAAACATCAAATCATCTGACGTCCTCGTGGAAATTAGTCCTCCACTCGTCTTTTTTTTGTTTTGACTGAACATTCTGAAAAGGTTATTAAAGGTCTACCGCGACTTGTTTCTGCTTTATCATCAATGTTCAAAAGTTTTTTGTTGTCTACTGTAAATGTGCAGTCCATGTTCAACCATTCTTCGTAACGTTTTCCAAAAAGAATTTTTCTACGACTGCACTCACTCCATTTTGGGTTCAACTTCAATCAAAACAACCTCACTTCCAAATCGGTAACTAAATCAGGCTCCAATTTTAGCCTACTAAATGAGACAAGACGGCATCTTTCTTACAGCTGGGAGCCGCAGAAATCCACTCTTCAAAGAGTTTTCGATTGTTAAGACCTAAAAAGGATACTCATGACTATTGGGCAAATTTAATACAAATTCAATTCCAAAATTAATGAAAGTTTTATTTTTAATTGAAAAGTCAAATATTACTTTTATAGGATAATGCAGTAAACGCAATTTCAAAATACAAATTAAATACTTGAATACTATTACCTCTCCGGGCAAGAAAGCGGCTAGAAACGCGCTTGTGGAAAGCTCGGAAGCGAATTCCAAATGCACAGCTTTAGTGGAAACGCAGACGCGGAACCCGCACATTAAATGGACCAGCAAAATCTAAATGGTCTACTGGGTGCGAGTGTAAGGCAAATCAGACATGAAGGGCTGTAAATTAGTGGCCCGAAACCTATGGCAAATGGCGGATCTCAATGTTTGTCATAGAGAAAAAATCCAAAATCTCTCTCGAATGACAGCTTGACATGAAAGGGCCGGAGTGCATAGAAGATATGTAATAATAAGAGCATATCAGCTCAGACAGATGAGACTTTTTAGGCAGAAGGATGGGATGCTGCGCTGAAAATGGGAGTTCAGAATTTTGGAGCCTGCCGCCCACCCTGAGGATGCCGGCTTCGTCAAGAAATGGAGACAAATGACCCAAGGAGTGAATGGGTTTAACCGTCTGAATAAGACGGATTTGCTCAGTGAAATGCGATCTCTGAACAGCAAGCACAACGACGAGGAGAGCTTGCTCAATTTCGGAGGTGGTAAGGGGGCCTTGAACGCTCGTTCTTGATTTCGAACGCGCGCGGCAATTCTGAGCCACCCACCACACGCTGCACAGTCAGACGAATCGCCAATTTAGGTGAAAATAGTTAACATCAACTAAATGAAAAAATCATGTTGGTATCATGAAAACAACAATCTAGCTAGGTCATTATTAATTCATTGAAGCAAATATTAACAGAATAATTGGGGGATGAACACGGTAGTTTCCTCATAATGCCCAGTCAGTTTATTTCCAAATTTAATTACAAAATAAATAAATCGAAGAGTGGATTGTGTTTTTTTTACTTTCACTTACCTATATATGAAATATATAGTAAGTGGAAGTATTGCGATCGTGAGAAATTTCGACTTCCGATTTTCAACGGAAATACACGTTTTGGGGTCCCCTGAGTCCAATTAACCAAGTCCCGCGAAATGGTCTGTGTGTGTGTGTGTGTGTGTGTGTGTGTGTGTGTGTGTGTGTGTGTGTGTGTGTGTGTGTGTGTGTGTGTGTGTGTGTGTGTGTGTGTGTGTGTGTGTGTGTGTGTGTGTGTGTGTGTGTGTGTGTGTGTGTGTGTGTGTGTGTGTGTGTGTGTGTGTGTGTGTGTGTGTGAACAGACTAGCTCAAAAACTATAAACCGTGCGAACCTGAGATTGGAAGTACTTTGTTTAATAACTTTTTACGTTTTTTTCGATTTTCTCAAAAACGGCTCTAACGATTTTGATTAAACTAAGTATTTGATGTATTAATATGCCCGAGATATGACTGCAAAAATTTCATCAAAATTGATCAACCGGAGGGGGGACTTTACTTAATAAATTTTGTATCATTTTCATGTGTTTTTTTTATTTACTCAAAAACGGCTTTAAAGATTTTGATCAAACTGGGTATTTGACGTATGTATATGCCAAAGATATGACAGCCAACATTTCATCAAAATTGGTCAAACGGAGGGGGCACTTTATTTCTCAACTTTTTTCCAATTTTTTACCTTTTTTTCGATTATCTCAAAAACGGCTTTAATGATTTTGATCAAACTAGGTAATTGGTGTATGTAAATGCCAAGGATGTGATACCCAACATTTCATCAAAATTGGTCAAACGAGGGGGCACTTTATTTCATAACTTTTTTTACCAATTTTTACCTTATTTTCAATTATCTCAAAAACGGCTTTAACGGTTTTCATCAAATTCGTCGTGTTTAATGAAAATCCTTCCTATAAAGTACCTTTGTATTTGTTAATATGGAGAAATTATCTGTCTCTCGTTTTGCCTAAAAATAAGAAATGGCTAAATATGAGATATGATAAAAATCAAGGAAACATATACGGGAGAAAAAAAGAAAAAAATTCCGTCAACTCATAAAACACCTTGAGCTTACGCATGCTTTAGTGTAGGTATATGCCCGCGATGTGACAGCAAAAATATCATCAAAATTGGTCAAAGGGAGGGGGTACTTTATTTAATAACTTTTTTGAGTTTTTTTCGATTTTCTCAAAAACGGCTCTAACGATTTTGATTAAACTGAGTATTTGATCTATTTATATGCCCGAAATATGACTGTAAAAATTTCACGTGTACATTTTTTTTATTTACTCAAAAACGGTTTTAACGATTTTGAAGAAACTGGGTATTTGATGTATGTATATACCAAATATGTAAAAGCCAACATTTTATCAAAATTGGTTTAACGGAGGGGGCGCTTTATTTGATAACTTTTTAACCAATTTTTACGTTTTTTTCGATTATCTCAAAAACGGCTTTAACGATTTTAATCAAATTCGTGGTGTTTAATGAAAATTAGGTGTTCTTTAACATCAGGTAAGCATTAAAATGTATCATTATTAAAATGTTCTAAGGGGGCTTAAATGGGGAAGGGGCATTTAACAACCAACAACATTAACACTTCAGTTGTTTGAAAAGACGTATTTACCACTGATCAAAAAATAAAATTCTTTTCGATAAAACATGAATAAAAAAATTAATTACGATTAGATAAAATAATAAGATTAAATAATATAATAATAATAATATATATAAAACTGTAATCAGTGGTAAATTAATTAAACTGGCCTTTAACATAAACAAAAATTTGGTCGTTCGCTCACGACCCATTACAGCACTTAAGTTGTGCGTTCACTCGCGACCCGTTACAAAGCTATTATAACTAATTGATAACTAACACATCTCAATAATGCTTTACTGCTGGAAGAATCAAATGGGAAAACCAACCAATCAGATTCAGAATCTAAAGAGTGGGGGAGAACATGAGCAGTCTGTTAGTCATCGATGTGTTTTAAGTCCTTGTTGGAACAAACATATTCATAAACTTACATAATACTTAATCAGCAGAATATAATATCGCTGTCGTTACATGTAGCGATATTAGCATAAATATTAGATAGATATATATTCAGCGATAACAGTAAACCTTCTTAATTTGATATAATCGACGGTTGGACACCATAATCATAAGACCACAAATTTCATGGAATTCCAAGAAAACCTGAGTATTGATAACCGTTTTAATGCAGAATTTAAGATTTCTTCAAGTTCCAGAAGGTTCGTTTAAATTTAAAATCGTAGCCATTATTGATTTAAATTAGATTTTGATTTCTGCCTTATACTCGCTATGCACATTAAAAAGGAATATAATAATTCCTGTGTAATATTTTTGTATTTTTTTTAATGATTTAATTTTATCACCTGTTTTTGGATATATATGTTAACGGGATAATGATGTTATGAGAGAGTTTTTATATAATGTAATGATGCAATAAAAGGAGTTTTTGTTATTAAGTATCAAGTTCTTGATTAAATACATTATATTTGGCGAATTCAAACTTGATAATGATTGGCCTATATTAAAAGGAAGACTAAGCAGCAACTTTACTATAAATTCGATAGAAGATGAAGATACTAAACGAGCCCTATTTCTTAATACTTGTGACGAAGCCGCATATAAATTAATTTTGAGTTTGTGTGTACCAAAACAACCGGATGATTTAACATACTCGGAGCTTATCTGAAAGGTTGATAGACATTTTAAGAAATCAAATGCTGGATTTAGTGCGCGATATCGTTTTTATAATTCTCACCGAGAAAATAACCTATCGATTCCGGATTGGTTGGCTAGGGTTCAAAGTTCAGCGAGTCATTGTTTTTTTGAAGATCAAGAATTTAAAACTATGGTTCGGGATAGATTCATTATGGGAATGGGAACAAACAAAATAATGGAAAGGTTATTTGAAGAAGAGGTTACCTCACTAACCCTTGAAAAGGCTTGAAAGGCGAAATCGCATTAAACAAAGAAGCTACCTCTCACTTTGGAAGAGGTTCGCTTGACAACTCGGGAAGATTGTCGTGCACAGCGAGTTAGAGGTACACCTTGTCAATGTTGTGGCTATAAAAATCATATAACACTAAATTGTAAGTTTAAAAATGCAATTTGCTTTGCGTGTGGCCAACAAGGACACCTCAGAAGAGTTTGCTCGAGGAAAGGAAAACCATTAAAGGTTAGTAGATCAACAAATTTCGATAGCGAGGATGGAGATACCAACTTCCAGACCTTTCAGAAAGGTCTTCCATGAATGTTGCTGTTGGCTCGACCAACGGCAAGGGTTACTCGAAGGACCAGAAGCCACAAAATGAAGACCCGCTCTACAATGTTCATGTAGGTAAAGGGATTTCTTCTTTTGATATTCGAGTGTCAGTAGAAGGGGTATCAGTAATCTTTTCGGTAGATACGGGTTCTTCTTTAACTTTGATGCCTCTAGAGATATTTCGAAAAAACTTTAACCACATAAAATTGCAGGAGACAAATAAATGTCTGGTCACGTACTGTGGTTCAACGTTTTATCCAAAAGGTAGATGTGAAGTAAGTGTTAAACTTACTATTATTACTCGATTGTTACAGATAATCTATATGTAAATTTTCAGAAAACAATAGAAAATATATTAGAAAAAACTGACATCATAAAAAATTTCACATTTGTCATTAACAAACCAAAAACAATAGTAAAAAATAAACCCTGGTTTGCTGATGGATGCAATTTGTTAAAAAAAGAAATGAGGAAAAACTATAAGATTTTAAAAAGAAAAAACTATGAAGAACACACCCTTGCCGACTACCTAAAATCTAAAAAGAAATACAAATGCATGGTTTCGGAATCAAAAAATAATTATTTTAACCAAATAGTTGAAATCCTATCAAATGTTAGAAACACCAACGATTTTTGGAAAATAATAAAAAATATAAGTTACCCACCATACCAAACCAAAAACGAAATACCCCTGAACGATTGGTGCACTTACTACAAAAATATACATACAACAGAAATTTTTCAAAAATTACAAATAACAGACGTCACACATCCGTATTTAGACAGAACAATAGAAATATCAGAATTGATCTATGCAATAGGTAAATTAAAGAATAAAAAATCACCCTGACCAGACAGCCTACCTAATGAATTATTCAAAATTCTCACCCTCAGCTTGGGAAAGCTATCTATTAATGTTATTTAATAATGTTTTTGAATCTGAAAATATACCAAAAGGATGGGCATCAGGCAATGTTAACCTATTATTTAAAAAAGGAGACCCCAAAGACCCATGTAACTATCGTGGAATCACGTTACTTAATGTAATCACTAAATTGTTTACCCCGATTATTGGAAATAGATTAGTTAGCTATTGTGAAGAATTACAAATAATTCCAGATAACCAATCTGGTATTAGACCAAATAGAAGTTGTCAAGACAATATCTTTATCCTACAAAGCCTAATAACGCTACAAATTCAAAAAACCGGAGGAAATATGTTCACAATTTTTGTAGACTTGTCCCGAGCTTTCGACACAGTAAATCACCAACTATTATGGTTAACAATTCACAATTTAGGGGTAAGTGGAAAAATTGTAAGAATTATACAAAATTTATATGAAATGGCAAACGTAAGTATTAACATAAATAACATGGCCTCTGAAACTATACGTTTAACACAAGGATTATTTAAGGGTGATTCAATATCCCCATGGCGTTTTATTTTATTTATAAATGATTTAGAAGAGTTTTTTAATAAAAAGGGAGCAAAGGGCATCACCATAGATGGAAACACAAAAATAATCACCTTACTTTTTGCAGACGACATGGTAATCTTTGCCACGTCATGGTTCGACGCTCAAGAAAAATTCACTATTCTAAAAGAATATTGTGAAGCTAAAGGATTAAAAGTCAATGTAAATAAAAGCAAAATAATAAAATTTAGTAAATCAGGAAGAAAGGGACAACATAAACAGTTATATGATGGGGAAGAAATAATAGAATATGTTAATAATTACACGTGCTTGGGGGTACCTTTTGCTTCTTCAGGTAAATTTTTATTAGCAACCAACCACTTTAAAAATAAAGCTTATATCGCAATAAACAGGATAAGAAATATACTTATAAAAGCAAAGTCGAAAACATGGGACACAAAAAGTTACCTTTTCCAAAGCCTAATTGCAAATGTTTTCTTATATGACGCAGAATTGTGGAGTCTCAGATATATCAAGGAACTGGAACAAATTCAAACAAAATTTGTTAAATCAATCTATTTCTGGCCCTATAATACACCGAATCATTATGTAAGATCCGAAACACAATTTAAGCCAATTAGTTGTTTAATTTTCAAAAGGACTTTGAATTGGCTAAGTAAAATCTCAAAAATGAAATCTGACAGAACAGTAAAAAAATGTTACCATAAACTTTGTGACCTTCACAGTTGCAAGTTTAACCGTTTCGATTTGGGGCCGGGATAGCCGAGCGTGTAGGAGCGCGACCCGTTGTTGCATGCTCGAGCCGAACGGCGGCGGTTCGAATCCGCCCTGGGAGGGTTAACTTTTATTTCGTGGAGGCCCCACGGAATAAATCTCAACCCTCCCACCATGGTTAGAATAGGTTGGTTACACCTGTAGAGTAACCCCCCCGTATGCCACACATGGCCAGGTAGGGGTACCGAACAAAAAAAAAAAAACCGTTTCGATTTAAACTGGGTTTCCCAAGTAAACGAAATGTTCAGAATCATCTGAGAAAAACCTAATCTTAAAGAAATACACCTCAATAAACAAACAATAGAAAATCTGTGCAACCAATGGAATAATAATGCAGTCTCAATAGATTATGAAAGAATAAACAATAGCAACTTCAACCCAATGTACAGAACTATAGCAAATTTCGGTTACGGCGACACATATCTCAATAGTAAAATATCAATAAATAAATTAAGAATAATTAGTCAACTTAGGGTTACGGGTTCAAATGTAATTAGATTTTACCTAAACGGCAATAACTATAAAATTAATACGGAAGAAACATGCACTCTATGCAAAATGTACGAAAAGGAGAATTGATTACATTTCCTCATGAACTGCCCAATATATAATCATGTAAGAACCCATTACTTACAGAAATATATAAAGGATATTAATCCTAAAAGTGATATAATAGGAGAGGAAAGAATAAAAATTCTGCTGATGGCAGATAACTTAAATAAAATAAATGATGTATTTAAATATGTAGCTAGTGCCCTAAAATTAAGGTCTTTTATTATAAACGAATAAAAAAAAAGTAATATCTAAAAAAGAACTGAAGGAAAACCATCTAGTCTATTGGAAAGATATCATTAATAATTTAATTAGAAAGATGTTTTAACAGATGGGTAATTATTATTTTTTATATGAATGTATTTCTGTATAATGTAACAGGTAACTGGCTAGACTTAAACGGCTAGTTTAACACTAAAGTGTTTATTAACATGTATACCTCTTGGGCCTTTATGTACAGTAGAAACCTATAATCATTCTTATTTTATTATTTTGTTGTTTTTATATAGTCGGCAGCACAGTCGACCATTTATGATTGTATTTATAAATATTTCTTTTGCTTTTTCTTCTTTGTATATTCTGTGGAAAAAAAAAATTAAAAAAAAGAAGGAAAACGTAAAGATAACAAAGTGGTAAGAATGGAAATGTAGATATATAAATATTGTAAATCTTTATTAAATTTTATTTTACATTGTATTTCATGCAGATTAAGCCAACTCCCTCTGTATGTCTAACTAACTGACTATAACAGATGTAATAAATAAAAATAAAAAAAGTGTTAAACTTAACGAAAAAGTTCTTGTGGATCAACCTTTATACATTGTAGATACTAAGGGTCCCCTACTCCTTGGTGGGAATTGGTTTTCGAGCTTAAACTTGAAAATTGACAATGGTAAAGTTTTAAGTAATTTTCAGGTACTGGCGGAAGATTCAGCGAGATGCATAGAAGAATTAAAATCTAAGTACCCCACAGTTTTTACCGAGGGAATAGGCAGGTTTAATAGGGGTCAAATCAGTATTAATTTGAAGCCAGATGCAAAACCGAAATTTGTTAGAGCGAGACCATTACCTCATGCAATGAAACAATTGGTAGAAGCGGAGTTGGACCGATTAATGCAACAAGATCTTATTGAACCTGTAGACTATAGCCCATGGAGGTCACCTATTGTCCCAATATTAAAAAAAGGGGGAAAAAAGCAGTCCGGATTTGTGGGGATTATAAATACCCATGTATTGAAATAGATCAACATCCATTACCACGCATTGATTCCTTATTCGAAAATTTTCAGGGATGTGTCGTTTTTTGTAAATTAGATTTACGAAGTGCTTATCAACAGTTTGCGTTGGATAAAAAAAGTCAGGAACTGCTTACTATCACCACTCACAAAGGTTTGTTCCGTTGCAAAAGGTTGTGGTTTGGCGTAGCCAGTGCACCTGCAAAATTTCAGAAATGCATGGATAGTGTCTTGCAGGGGCTAGCGGGAACAGGCTGGTTTCTAGATGATATATTGGTAGGTGCGGCTGACAATGAGACGCTGCTTATACGGCTGGAAGAAGTCCTTAAACGATTACGAGATGTAGGGCTAACTTTAGCAGAAGAAAAATGTGAGTTTTTCAAGTCATCGGTAATATATTTAGGGTTCAGAATCGACAAAGAAGGGTTACATTTAGCTGAAGATAAAATAAAGGCGATTGTCGATGCTCAACGACCCCACTTCTGTCAGTGAACTACAATCGTTTTTGGGATTTATCAACTATGTTATTCGGTTTATCCCCCATGCAACTGATTTATTACATCCGTTGTATCAGCAGCTGCATAAAAATTGCGTTTGGAATTGGAACAATGACTGTGAGGAATCCTTTAAGCGGTTGAAGCAGATTGTAGCGTCTCCTATAGTTTTAGCTCTTTATAACCCTGACTTGCCCCTCAGGCTTACGGTGGACGCTTCTGAATGCGGTATTTCTGCAATATTATCCCAAGTATTTCCGGAGGGCGAGAGGCCTTTGGCTTTTTCCAGTCGAACTTTGACGCGTCATGAGAGAAATTATTCACAATTGGATAAAGAGGCACTTTCAATCATATTCGGTTTGAAAAAATACCACGTTTATCTATTTGGAAGACATTTTTCTTTAATTTGTGACAATCAACCCTTAGTTCACATCTTGAGCAGAAAGAAACCGATTCCCACAATGGCCGCTAGTCGATTGCACAGGTGGGCTCTGTTCTTGGCTGGGTAAAAAAAACATAAGGTAACATAAGTTCAAAAAAAAACTTTGCTGATTGGTTATCATTGGCACCTCTACCTGGTGCTGAAGGAGAGAATACCCTCGAGGAGGCTAATGATGAAGTATTTTTAAATTATGCAGGCATCAATGAAGATTTGCCAATTCTTTATCATGATGTTTTAAATGCCACCAAAAAAGATAAAGAGTTGGTTAAAGTGATAAATTTTCTGAAGAACTCCTGGCCGCAGAACATTGATGAGATCTTAAGTGCTTATTTCAAGAAATGCCACGAATTGCATCTGGAAGGTGGCTTATTGATGTGGGGTTTTAGGGTGGTCGTATCAAACAGCTGAGACAGAGAGTTCTGGAACAGCTCCACCGATCGCATCTAGGTATAGTGAAGGTTAAGTCTTTGGCGAGATCTTATGTGTGGTGGCCTAAATTGAATAAGGATATTGAAGATTATATACGGAATTGCCAAGTATGTTTAGATAGCAAAGGCGATCCACCAAAGGCTCCAATGATTCCACGGGTATGGCCTGGCGGCCCCTGGGAGTGATTACATATCGATTATGCGGGACCAATTGGAGATAAATATTACCTGATTGTTTTGGACGCTTATTCTAAATGGGTTGAGGCCATTCCTTCCAGCAGTATGAAAGCCATTGCTACGATGAAGATTTTAAGAGATTTATTCGCACGATTCGGTGTACCTAGATAATTATTTATAATTATCCGTTCAGGCATTATCCCAAGGATACCGTGCATTGCGATGAGCCGACCCTTAGGAGCTGAACTTAAAAAGGTTCTAATGGGAGAAAGCACGATATTCGTCGATAGATGTGTCCTTAAGGAATGTCGAGGGTAAACATAGGTACATTCCTTGTAAAGTAGGGGGTGTTAATCACGTCAAGAAAACCATAGAAAGCTAATGAAAATTCGGCAGAAGGAAAAATGCTTGAAAACATCAGTAACAATCTATTGTCTTTACAACTAAATTTATTGATATTAATAAAACCAGAAAAAAATAAGATCTATTATAATATATACCTGGTTACAATTAAAACCTCGCTTGTTTGGTTTATTATTTCTTTGGTCATTTTATTATTCGGTGTACCTAGATAATTACGATAGTTTGTGATAATTATTCTTCTTTCTACTTCAAAGAATTGGTTTTATTTTGTAGCGGCATAACAGTTCATCGAATGCGATTTTCGAGATCGATCTAGAAGCCAATAATCGATCAAGGGAATTGTGACTCGAACGTACAGTGCCTGCTCTGCCTTGTTATCAGCAGCTTGGTAATTTTTTAAACTACTTGCATGGATGTTGATAATTGGTGAGGTATACTGGCTAACACTGTTCGTAAATACTAGTATTAGAAACAGGCTGCTATCACTATTATCGTCATTGCTGTTTTTGGAAGAAGGTTATCATAACCAAAAAAATTTTTTTGTGCTGTATATAATTGGACCAACTTTTACGAAGTTTATCAAGTCATTGTAAACTTGAGTTTTTTTTTTTCTTTCTTCTATTCTTGTGTTCTCATTTAATCCTTGTAAATAAAGAAAACATTCATTTTCCGAAAAAATCATTTATTTAATTTCCCTTTTTTTGAACACGCTTTAGTTTGTTAATAGCCTTCTATTTACTTACCAAAACATCTTAACAATTTCTTTAGGGAAATGGCATTGAGTAAAAATCAGGCGCTCCGTATCATCCGGAAATCAATGGAGCAGCAGAGAACGCTGTCAAAACAGTAAAGAGTGCAATCCGAAGTTTAATATTATCGTCATCGTCAAAAGAAAAAGATTTATCAATTTTTTTGATGGACTACCGTAATTCCGTTCATTGTACAACAGGTAAAGCACCAGCTGAGCTCCTTTTCGGAAAACTATTGAGGACTCGATAGGATTTACTTCGCCCCGATCTGGTAAGTAATACTGTTCACAAAAACCAAGGCAAACAGGTTGAGAATGCCAGAGGAACAAGAAAGGTTAATTTTAGATTGAAGGACAAGATGTGGGTAATGGACTTTAGGTATCCTAGAAGAACTTGGAAGAAGGCGATAATTCAAGAAGTGCTCGGACAGAGACGATTTCGCGTGAATGTGCCAGAATTGGACGGATTTTGGATTAGGCACGCAGATCAACTACGCGAGAGAAAGGAAGAGGAAGAGAATACAGATGTTATAGAAGACAAGATCAACTCGAGAAGACTACCAACCCCAAGGGACATGGGACAGGCGAGTGAAAATGTTAGAGCAGATCCAGAGCCTCTAAAGTCGCCTCAGACTGTTAGAAACCGTCGTCCACCTAGACGTTTAATTGAAGAAATTTGAATCAATATTTTCTTTTATATCTTATTTCCTTTTTTTTTTTGAGTGGGAAAATTGTAATATTTTTGTATTTTTTTTTAATGATTTAATTTCATCAACTGTTTTTGGATATATATGTTAGCGGGATAATGAAGTTATGAGAGAGGTTTTATATAATATAAAGATGCAATAAAAGGAGTTTTTGTTATAAAGTATCAAGTTCTTGATTAAATACATTATATCCTGGAAAAGCTTATTTTCAGTTGACCTAACAAAGTATTCAGATACCTCTGTCTTCTTCCGGATACACTCGGTCACTGTTGAATATCTTGTCGGACAAGATCTTGAACCGATTCTTCATGGGTGACACTTCAGTTATGTTATCCGGATTACTATTATCGGTTTTTAATTTTGTTTCTACAAATATTCCATTGATGTTCATCCATCAATAAAAAGTGCAAAATAAAACTTGATATCTTCCAGAAAACAACCTTATTGTATGAAAGTCCCTTTAGCAAAAATTTGGCAGCCATGAAAATGATTGATATCATTAATGCTACACTACTAGAATTGAAGCAACAATGTTTAGCAATTCATTTTCTGAATAATGTTTTATTACGAAAGATATAATTCATAGTACTTGGGTAATAAATTTAGTCAAAAATTCATCGAAAGGAATCACGAAGATAATTGACTCAACCTTTTGAATTAAATCAGTAGTGTAGTATCGAGAATAACCCTGTTGCTTCTATCTTAGCGGGCAGTCTTTTTTAAATCGATCAATTTTATGGCTGCCCTTTTTTGCTGGGACTTCTATCCAATAATGTTGTTTAATCACTACTTTTCCAGCGATCGATTTAAATAAAGCAATATTAACGGTCCCTATCGGAGTAGTGTATAATATCGCCATAGTTTTCAGAAGGATATTCAAGCGATCATATTTCCAAAATTACTTAGCGTTCAATTTATTATAGGTCATGTCACCATCCTCATCGATTCTCCATTAACGATATCTTGCCCAAAACCGGCCAAAATCTCGACAGTTCAGTGACGTACCTACTTCATCTTGGAATATCCGGATTTATGTATATCTAACTCAACACATCTCGGAACACTGATGATGTATGTAAATGACAAGTGCTGACGACAATATTTAGCAAAGGAAAAATATTGTCATTGTGGAAAAACATTTTATGTGTTCCCTTCCCAATGAAACATTGATCTTTAAAAAAAAAAAAATCCATTTATAATCATAAAACATAGTGTTTTGAAAGTTGTATAATACACGCACCGCTTTCCCACTTTTCTGTATGTACAATATAAATAAAATTGAAAAGGTGACTGTTTATATAATTATAATAAAAAGGCCCGGGAAAGACGAACTTGGTAGAGCGTGAAAAGATTTCGATTTTTTTTCTTCTAACTAACGTAGGTTTTCTACATTTGTTATCTTCTCCAACTAAAAAGTATGAAATAAAAAAACATTTTATAAAAAAAATTAAACCGACTTCAAAACCTAGGAACCAGTAAAAATAAATTCACTGAAAAGTATGCAATAATTACCTTCTGATTTTTGTCAAAAAACAGCAAAATTGAAAATGGTATAAAAAGTGGAAAAATGGAATAAGACGAATAATTTTATTTTGATTTGTACAAATACAAACTAATTGTTAATAAAAATTATTAAATTAAAATATTAAATACTATGTTCAACACAACACAATCTTTTCGGAAGCGACGCAAAATTTAAAACTTTAAACAATAGACATTATGAAAATATTCTAAGTGGATCTTTTCTTCCCATCTATTGATTTCAATGCCTACTAATGGAATTAGGTAGGTGGTATTGTTACAATAAAAATTTACGATGTGATTATTTATCGATTAAAACAAAAGAAATTCAGAGAGTTTGAAAAGATTTATATATTATTAAAAATTTATGAAAACGAAATATTGGATACACGTATAAAATAGTTTTAAAAAAATATTGTAAATTAGTTAGTTTTAAGTTTCGGAAAATTTATGTATTTATAATTTTTTGGCGAAGGGGAAAATTAGTGTTGTGTGGGGGCCCAGAGCTTCGTTGTTTAAAAAAAAAAAAAGAAGGGACCAGCGGGTCGAGGCGAGCGGTCGAGGAGTGTGAATTGAAGAGAGCGTACACCTCGTGGTGACCGATTCGTCGGAGCGATTTCAGTGGTTTTTTTTGGGTGCAGTTTTCGCTCAATGGTGAAGACGTTTGAGCGAAATATCCGGAAGGAGAACTAGCCAAAGAAACCACATCTAATCACGGTGGATAGTCGAGGAGCGAGGGACCTAGCCTAGGACGGCCGCATCAACCCCGCTGGTCATTCAAAAGACAGTAATTATTACTATGTATATATCTTCTTTGTGATTTTGATAAAAAAAAATATATTAGTTATTAAGGCTCTAGTATTAAGATTTATTAAATTTACTTTAGGTTAGTTAAGAAAAGGAATATATTTTTTTTTTGTATGTTTAAGTTTAATCCAGCTGGTTTGATTTTTGTTTGCTATTTAAATTACTTCTAATAAATTTATGTATTGTTGTCGTTACATTATCTCTTATTTCGTTTCTTGTTCCATATAAATAATTTTGTTTAGAGGCTTAGAGGTTACGAATAATTTAATTATGACTCACACTCACACACCTCTGAATTTCTTTTAGTGTATGACAAAATTTAGAAGGTGGTTTATTAATAATTAGCAATTAGCCAGGTTAGCCGAAAGGTAAGGTAACAGATTCCCACACAGGTGATCTGCGTTCGAATCTCCCTCTGGTTAGTAATCTTTTTTAAAATACAGTATATTTATTTAAAGTTCAGTGTACAGTCAATATTAATTAAATTAACGATTATTATTATTTCTATCTTTTTAAAAGGGTTTCACTATTTTCCTTTCAAATAGAAAAATAAATTGTATTATATTTTTCTTAGAAAAAATAGTGTGGCGTCCGAAATAGATTTGAACGAATAATTAAATTTGGAGATCGTACGGATTGACCCTAAAATTATTTCTTATTTTTTTTTCCTTGAACCCTGGCCGTCTCCTCTGAGCTTAGGCACTTTTATTTTGCTACCCGATAATTTTGGTAACAGTATCAGTAACATGTCATTTCTATTTTGCGCCGCTTCCGAAAAGATTGTGTTGTATTGAACATAGTATTTAATATTTTAATTTAATAATTTTTATTAACAATTAGTTTGTATTTGTACAAAATAAAATTATTCGTCTTATTCCATTAAACGAATACCAAAAAAATCGCCGCTATTCCAAGCTTTTGACAATTTATAAAAACGACCCATTTCTCAAACGCATTATGCGGTTATGCGCAAAAAAAGGCGTTGTAGTCAAAAGCTAGACAAAGATAAACAACCAAGATATTTTCTAAATCCAAACTTGCACCTGTACAAAGTTATGGTAAGTGTTTGGATAATCATATGAATTGCGCTTCAGAAAAAGACTAACTGTCCAGTCTATCGCTCCTTATAGGAGAAGAGTCTAGAACCTAGAATTTAGAACGAAGTTGACTATTTCTAGGACATATTTTGTTACCGACGCCGGTGTTAGTGATGATTTTGCTTTGAGGCAGCACATAGACAATGGAACTATATAATCCTCATAACTATTGAGATGCTGATGTCGCAGTCATCTCCTGATCTTAAACTGATTGCGCCATCTTTTGATGTGGGGTCATCTAAAGTTATTGACTATATAGAAAAAAGGTATCTTGGTTTAAAGACTTGAAAGAGATCTGCAAGGAGGCTGAGTTGGATGTTTTCAATCATTTAGAAACTCAGGACGAGCTTCCTAAAAAAGATGTATAAATATAGCTGCTATTGAAAATCACGAAAAAAATATGATAAGTTTGTACATAGGGTGAAGCAGATTTTCACCATATGTACACGCTTTGGCATTTGAGGGCAATAATCTCTCCTATATTACGGTAACTCCATGGATTATGTAGGATCATCATGAGGACCAGGACGGAAACTTTAAATTTGAATAAGAAACCGTGGAATATAGACGGTGTAACGAAAAATAAACAAAAAAAGTTTTTTTAAAATAAAAATCATTAATTAATTTTCGAAGAGGGCTTATAATATATTTTTGTATATAATTAAAATATATGTTGGTTTAAAAGTTTTTGTATTAGTTTTTTATTGAGATAATTTTTTTATTTACCTATAAAAATAATTATGTTTTACTTTAAAAGAAGAGACGACACAGAACTGTTATTAAGGCATTTTTTTTTTTTTTTTTTTTTTTTTTTTTTTTTTTTTTTTTAAAGAACGAAAGAAAAGACGTTCAGATGCGGCAGATGTTCACTAGCATTTGAGGAGTGAGCATTAAATGAGACTGTTTTAGTGGTTAAAGTGGTTGTGGTATCAACATAAATCGCTAAATATTAGCGAAATGAAGAATAGTGACGTTCATGGGCGTACCCAGCGGGGGGCATGGGGGTGGCAGCTGCTCCCTTCCCCCCCCTATGGAAGGCTGGATGCAATAATTTTTTAAGGCGGGAAGCAGTAATAGAATATTTTTTTCAATCAAATAATTGTAATAACTTAGTTGATAAAGCACTGCTATAATTATACATAATTTTGGTTCCATTAACCTTTTCCGCGATAAGATGTTACAGCCTGAACGACCATAGCTTGCCCCCCCCCCCCCCCCCCCAAGTTTTGATCTTGGGTACGCCCTTGGTGGCGTTCACGGAAGAGATTCCAGTAAAGAGAATCGCCAGGCTAAGTGGTTGATGGCAACCGAAGCTACCAGAGAGAAGACAGGCGAGTTAAGGGAAGACTGGAGATATTTTTCTTTTAATTTTTTTTGTTAAACCTTGTTTTTTTTTGTTTATTGTATAGTTATAAGTTTAATTTTTTTCTAGTTGTGTAAATAGAGTAAGATTTTCATCAGGCCTGACTACAAAAAATTGTAAGTAGATTTTTATTTTTAATATCGTAATGTAAATATGTATAGTATTCGTTAAAACCTGCCTTATTTGAGTTTAATTTGTTTTTTCTTTTAATTTTTTTGTTAAACTTTGTTTTGTTTTTTTATTGTATAGTTATAAGTTTAAATTGTTTCTAGTTGTGTAAATGGAGTAAGCTTTTCATCAGGCCTGACTATGACTAGTATTCATTAAAAGTTTTTTTTTTTTTTTTTAATTGACCATTAAGTAGTTCATAAGTGCGAATTGCAAATTGAATTTTACGCACAGTCCCCTCCGAGCTTTTAAAGTAATCTTTTTTATTTTTTTTTTTTTTTTTGCACTCATTAAGTTTAAATAAATTTTTTTTTATTTCTTTAGGTTTTTGCTATTTCCTTGAAATAAATAGCGTGGCGCCCCTTTATTTATTTTACTTATTGTATTTATTTGTAATCATTAGTCATTTAGGAACTACCATTAGTCTTCACTGAACTACCATTTGTTTGTTACGATTTTTATTTATTGAAAACCAATTACGACTTTATTTATTTAAAACCAATTAATATTTTTTAACGTAACAAAATGACGCCTGAACAAGGACTATACTAAGTGATTTTAGCGGCAATAGATAGATGTTTAATTTAATATTGATTTAGTGATTTTTAAATAAAATTAATTATTTTTTGTCGTAATATTGAAATTTTTTATTTTGTCTATTAAGAAAAATTAGTATAATTTTTTTTTTTTGAATCTTTTGAAATCATAAAAATGAAGGTCGATAGGTTGGTAAAGGACGAGCTGGAATACGAATAGAGGATTCGGGGGATAGTTGTAATATCTGCCGTGGAAGATATGAGAAAAAGACTTCGTACCGTGTAATAAGTTGAGAATGCAGGAAAATATGTTGCACCGATAGTTGACTTTTCTGCTATAGAAGAATAAAGCGTGTGCGAAGAGAATATTGCAACCGTTGAGAGCAACATTTCTGTTCTCACGCCTTCTAGATCTACCGGAGATACAGATAAAATTGATACGAGACTTCAACATTTGATTAATCGACTTAACCGGGTAACAACGAAAGAGGCTAGTGAAACGGAGAGGAAGTCGGAATCAATTTCAAAATGTCTTCTATTATTTAAAGAACTCGAAGACAAATTGAGTGGTCAACCTTCTGTTTCGGAATCTCACTTTGAAACCCAGATTCCAGGGAAGTCTCCGGAGGGTAATGTACAATCAGTGATTACCGAATCAACCGCAGATACAAAGAAGCCTGTAACGACCGTTGAATCGGAGTCAGACGTTGCTCTGAATGGAACTAAGTACGTAATTAGAAGAACTGAAACTCCAATAAGAGATTGGAGAATTCACTTCACAGACGATTGGGATGGTCTCAGTGTCCATGCGTTTTTAGAGACTTTAGAGGAGATAAGTTTGGAATGAGAATGAGAATTAGGGCTGCGTACGACTTGTTGAGTCGTATGTTGAGAGTCATTAAGAAGAATATGAACCCCTTCTGCTTGGAAAGGATGGCTTTGCACCAAGTAGCAACTTTGTAGGAGTTAATAATTATCGGTCGGCAGATAAAAGAAGTAAGGTGGAGAATGAATGAATATCGACTGCCACCAGATAGTAAAGGATTACTCGAACCCGACTTGGCCTATAGCCAAGAGGAAACTACTTGATCAAGTCGGCGCAGTGGAAGCATCGACGGTGGTTGTACAAGATGTGAATACACCCAATTATACATTTCGCTGTTGAAACTTTGGGAGAACCAACCACTCGTTTAAAACATGACGCTCAATAATAACCAAATTCTGCACAGGTTGTGGCCTTAAGGGTGCGGATAGAAAGGCATGTGAGTGTTGCAATAAGACCAACTAGGGAAACGATCAAGGGGATCAGGCCTAAGTGGACGGGAACCTGGACGAAACCCGAAGTCCAAGACAAAAGCTGAGTGGGTACAGTGGCTGTCGATTGTAAAAGATGTTTTCGCTGTAAAGAAATGGAAAATTCTTAGACATCCAGCAAATGAACTAGATCGAAGACCGTATTTAAAGGTCAGCATTCTGGGAAGCTTCCAGATCAGTGATGAGTGAGGAATGTTGGAAACGTTTTCCACGGGTAGGTGTAAAGTTTTTCTACACAAAAAACACAAAATTCGAATTTATGCTGTTAGAGGCACAGCGCTCATCTTTTTTGGATCCGTAAAAGTGCCAGTGGAGTTGGAATGTAGATTGAGGGTTATCCAATTTCTTTTAGTTTCCTACTTAATGGATGAACTTATATTGGGCATCGACTTCTGGAATAAATTTGGATTGGTTCCAGATATGTCTAAAAATATGTTGTACTTTGCTCCAACAGAAGGGCGTTTAGACAGTGTCACAGAATGGCCCTGCTGTCCTAACTAGACCAAAACTTACGCTGGAACAGGAAGAAACCTTAAACCGGCTTATCGAAAATTGGCCAAATATCCGACCATCAAAGTTAGGATGTACAAGCAGAGTAGAGCACGAAATAAATACGGGTGATAGTAAGCCAGTCAAACAGCGTTACTACCCTGCTTCACCAAAGATCAAAGACATCTTGAATAAGGAACTGGATGAAATGCTCGTAGAAAGAATTGTAGAGCCATCACAGAGTGCTCGGTCATCACCTGTTTTAGTTAAGAAACCCGACGGATCTTACCGTTTTTGCGTGGATTACCGTAAATTAAATGCCGTCACGAAAAGAGACGCCTGCCCGCCGCCCTACATTTCAAATATACTGGATAGGTTACGAGATCCCAACATACTATCTTACATCGACATAAAGAGCGCATACTGGCAGATACCAATGGCCGCTGAAAGCAAGGAAAAGGCCGCGTTTACTGTTCGCGGCCTCTTTCATTTTTTCAGAATGCCTTTTGGACTGCATAATGCACCAGCGACGTGGCAATGACTAATTGATGCTTTGAGAGCAGATTTAGAACCAAATATCATTGTATACTTGGATGACATAATTGTGGTATCATCAGACTTCAATTCCCACATAGAAACATTGCAGACGGTATTAGAAAGATTGAACTCAGCAAACTTAACGGTGAATTGGGAGAAAAGTCAGTTTTGTAGAAAGGAGCTAAAGTTTCTGGGATATGTGGTAAATGAGAACGGCCTACAAGTTGATCCGGGAAAAATTGAGGCGATATTAAGCTACCCAGCACCTAAGAACATAAAGCAAGTGAGGCAGTTTATAGGGCTTTCTTCCTGGTATCGCTTTGTTTTGTCCCTGATTTCTCGGCTCTAACTGCACCGCTAGCGGATCTATTGAAGAAAAACAAGAGGTGGAAATGGGGACAAGAACAACAAGAAGCGTTCAGTTTACTAAAGGAGATGCTTGTCACAGCGCCTGTGTTAGCATGTCCTGACTTTGGTAAGCAATTCTTCCTACAAACCGATGCTTCTAAAACAGGTTTAGGGGCTATTCTGTACCAAGAAGATTCAGAATGAGATCGGGTCATAGCAATGGGAGCCGACGTTTGACCACAGCCGAGAGGAAATATAGTGGAACTGCAAGAGTCCCTAGCAGTTCTCTGGGCAATAGAGAAGTTTCGGCCTTATCTGTAAGGGATGGATTTTACAGTTATTACTGACCAAATCGTCTTAAAATAGTTAAATTGACCCTCAAGGTCGACTGACTAGGTGGGCACTAAAACTGCAGCAACACCAATTCACTATCGTACACCGACTCGGCAAACTAAACACTGCACCCGATGCGTTCTCACTAACATACGAATTCCCGATAGCCAGAATTGATATCGGAGAACCAATAGAAGACGCGTGGTACCAGCGAATGATTAAACAAGTAGAAGAGAATCCATCGAAATGTGCGGATTGGAGAATTGTTAATCATACTCTGTGGAAGCTTGTTAATAATAACCGGAATAAATGGTAGGATATAGCAACCAGTGGAAATTGGTAGTTCCTAAACAAAAACGCAGAGAAGCGATCTCGGAATGTCATGATAAAGGAATTTCAGGACATCAGGGATGTTTCAAAACCTTGCAGCAGGTAAAGGAGTACGACTATTGGCCAGGCATGGCAACCGATGTAACCAGGAACGTACAAAAATGTGAAGTGTGTTTGGCGAATAAGCCATTACAGACTGCGGGCCTAATAGGGAAACAACGAGTGGTTACCTAGCCTTGGCAAATGGTTTCGGCAGATATAATGGGGCCGTTTCCTATGTCTGCAAACCGTAAATGGCTCATATTATCGTTTACCGACTGCTTCACAGCGTCATAGTAGCAGTTTCAAAATCGACAGCCGAAGTGGTGGCCAAAACCAAAAAAAAAAAAACAGAGGTCTTCCTTAAGTTCAGGGCTCCCCAAATTATTATATGTGATAACGGTCATCAATTCAGAAGCAGTATTTTAAAAAAGAAAGCCCGAGAATACGCTGTTAAATTGTGGTTCAACCCAGTCTATCATCCACAGGCCAATCTGATGGAGCGTCAAAATTGAGTGATAAAGACCTTCCTAGCTTCCTATGTGAAAGACAATCATAAGCACTGGGTTAAGAATCTACACAAGTTGGCTTTTGCTGCAGACTGCAGTACATGAAGTAACCGATTATTCGTCAGCTGATTTCAATTTCGGACGAGAGTTACCACGTTCAGGCGACGAGTATGAGCAATGGATTGCTTCAGATAATGTTCCGGATATGGGAGATCGTAAGGCTTACGCACAGAAGTTCAACATGATGCCAGTAATGTATGAAGAAGTGGTTTAGCGTCTACGGCAAGCAAATGAAAAAAAAACAGTCACCATTATTATCTTTGGAGAAAGAACGTGGATCTACAAGCTGGAGATTTAGTGTGGAAGAAGACCCAAACCCTATCGGATGTTTCAAAGAATTTTTCTAATAAATTGGCACCTCTATATGAGAAATGTAGAATAAAAGCTAAACAGGGTAATTTATTATACGAGCTAGAGGATCTACAGGGTCATCCTTTAGGAACTTGGCATGTCAAAGATCTAAAACGTCATCCGACCTAAGACTAGAGGTTTATGCATTTGAAAAAAAATTGTTTTTGTTTTTTAGTAGGGAAGGGGAGAGTTTGTGACGAAAAATAAACAAAAAAATTTCAATTTTTTTTGAACAAATAAAAAAAAAATTTCCTTCGCCATTAAAACCCCAACAGAACATTTCAATGGATACTTAAATCTTCCAATCTGTATGATTGTTTGATTTTGCTCTATATATACGAGTATGTGTGTGTGTTTAAATTTCATACATTTTATGATATTTTTCCAGTGTTTATTGCAAAAGCTTTGGTTGATTTGTTGATAGCTGGATTATGTTTTACAGTTGTTAATAATACATTTCTCCTTCTTGGTGTATATAAAGTAAGTTTGAGTCAGTTTCTTATTATTTTTGTTGAACCTTTCTAAAGTAAATCTAGGCCTTGAAGCATTGACACCACAAATATTACTATAGACTAAAGCTCCTCTTTTTTTTTTTGTATCGAATATTAATGAAAATTGAAAAATACCTTCAGCACCAAAATGTTCTTACTAATCGCTGATGCATGAGCCTGAGATAAAAATCTAAGGCGGTACGCGCATCGTATTTTTTATACTTGCGCATGAATTATACTTACAACCTTATTTGTCTTGATGTTAAATTTTTATTTTTTGTAAGATGTAAGGGCAATAATCATAAACCTTTATTTACGCTGGGTTGTTTGCTAACAGGAGCTGATCCGGGCGGTGAGTGAAGCAGCCTATGCAGAAGCTGGGTGAGGTCCAGTCCAGTGAGAGAGTTGAGTGTAGCCACTGCGTCCTTCTCCTCTTGACACAATAAACCTTCAGTCTCCGACCAACTAAAGTTTTTGTTTTTACTTTTCATTTGATTTCCTCTTACTTGAACTTTATTATCCTTATCTCTCACCTTGTTAATTATTTCTCTTCTGATTACGAGAAGCTAAGATTGTTTAAATCTTGTGCTTGAGCTAAAGTCTCTATTAAAAGTGATCCCGGTGTTTTTCAACTGTTTTCTGCTATAAAGAATATTTTTAACATCGGTTGTAGTTTTGAATTCCACCATGAGAGGCCTGTTTTTATAGTTTATATTTCCTAAAGGGTAGTTTTCATTTATTGTTATATTTTTAAAACCAAGTACATTTGTGCATAAATCCTGAATAAATTCATTCGGGTCTTTTATCTTGAGGAATAGTGATTCCCTTAAAAATAAGATTTTTTTTGTCGTATCTTATTTTCCATATTATCGACTCTTTTTTTAAATTCTTGATTTTCGCGTTTGATGTGCAAAATTTCTTCCCTAAGCTTTTCGTTTTCCGTGATGTATTTTTTTAATTCAGCTTGAAATTCGTCAAAATCTGTTTTTCTAACAATATTTGACTATTTATCTTCCAGTTTCCTGTCTAACATTTTTGAAATATCCAACAACAACTGATCATTATTCATTTCTATGGATTCGTTGTCACTTTCAGGAATCTTAACTTTCTTTTTCTGACTACTATAAGTTTTAAGTTCAGGGGATGATCTGCTGCGTTGCCTCTTGGTCCTAGGTGAAGGGTACTTGGGAATGTTATTACTCTTATCGTCTGACATCAAACTCAGCTGTTTGATTAAAATATATATCACTGTGACGTTATCCTCCTCCTTCTGCTGACGTAGTTATCCAGCTCTAACAGGATAGACTATTCAAACCAGATGAAGCTCAAATGTTATGATTAAAATAATGAGCTTAATACTCACTTATGTCTGATTCCAAAAACACCAACGAGTTAACAGACAATAAACACACACCTACTTCAGTTTTTACTAAACAATTTTAACATTAAACCACTTAATTTTTATTTTTTGTAAGATGTAAGGGCAATACACATGAAATCTTTTTCCAAACTTAATTATTAAAAAAATAATGTATAGGGTCCAAAAAAGCAAAAATGGGAAAAAACCTAATTACTTTGTTAGCGGCATGGAACCACACGTGTATCGATTTTCAAAATCAATCCAATTGGACCACCAGATCAAGTACAAATTTGAGGTCAAAAAGTCAAAAATTCGTCTTTGGTATAGTCGTATATGTTTTTTGAGGTGCCGAATCTAATGAAATCAATATCAACGAAATCAGAGCATCAGATCAAGTTAAAATTTGAAGTGGAAAGTAAAAAATAAAAAAAGTGTATAGATAATTATTTTTTATTTAATATTTTTATTAAAACATAATACAGATAAGATATACAGATAGGAAATAGATAGATAGATAAATACGTTTATTTACAAAAATATTTACAATCTTCTTATCATTAAATCTCGTATACTGACAATGAACTAAGGAGTTCCTCTGTCGAGGTTATTTTTTATTCAATAATACAATCAATAACATACAACATTATTAGACATAGATAAAGTTATACATAGTACACTTAATAATTAAATTCATTAACTAATTCGTTTCTGTAATCAATTGCTTTTTTTAGATATAAATATAATTTTCTATAATCAGGACCATTTAATAATTTCAGTGTTTCATCTAGATATAGTGACTTTTTTTACTAAGAAAATTAATCTAAATTGCGTCAGCACCGGGCAAATAGAAATAAAGTGCATCGTATCCTCAGCAACATTTAAATTGCATAAAGAACAATTATTTCTTTTATTGATCCACGGTTGATAATTAAGATTAAGTAGCTCTCCCCTGGCTTTAAAAATAATTCGGATATAATGTATATCCTCTGCCTCGAAATATGTTAATTCATAATTTAATTTTTTATAAAACGAATGGTGTTCGGCATTTCTCGCTCCCTCGGTAAACCTATCCCTCTCTAGTTGACTCAATTTAGATAATAGGCCAGTTTTATGCCTTTCCAGCTGATCTAGTAACCCTTCGGCTAAAAAATCTATGCCAACACTTCTGCCTAGTCTTTTTAAGGCACTCATCCAACTTACATTTTTTTCTATTATTTTGAGGGCAATTACTTTCGGTAAACGATTGGTTCCCATCCTTAATACCTTTGTAATGTAGCTCAGGTGAATGGATAATGTTTAAATATGTAGCGGATCTAGTTTGGTTTCCAAATATAGCATGTAATTCGGTGTATTAATAGGTAGTCCAATAATTCTTTTTACAAAATACCTTTGAAGTTTTTCTACTAAGTCTAAGTCTTCATATCCCCAGATCTGCGCTCCATAGCACAAAACCGTCCTTATCGTAGAATTAAACACATTAAATTTTTGTTTCAGTGGGACTTGTTTGTTTGACATCAATCCAGACTAAACCACATTCAAAATATTTTTGCAGGCTGTCAGTTTAAAAGATTGATGTGTGTTTTTAAGGATAAATTATGGGTTATATTGATACCTAAATATTTGTAAACGTTTACAGTTTCTATTGGTTTTTCTTTAAAGTACCACTTTTTCCTTGACTTTTTATGTTTTTTACAACATACCATTAATTTAGACTTATCTAGATTTATTTCGAAATTCCACGTTCTACAATAATCTTCTAATTTAAAAATCATTTCTTGCAAAATTAGGCCGTGGTCAGCAATTAATACCACGTCATCAGCATACATCAAAACATTCAGCCTTTTTCCAGCGATGAGTATTCCGCCCTCGAAACATTCTACCAAATCGTTAATAAAAAGCGAAAAAAGTAGAGGACTCAACATCCCTGCCTTAAGCCGATATAGGAATCGAAGTTTTCAGACAACCCTTCTTTTGTCCACACTCTAAGGTTCGTCCCGTCATATAGATTTTTGAGAATATTGAGAATTTTTGTTGATACATTCATGGTGCTTAATTTGTAGAATAGTGCTCTCCTATCAACTCGGTCAAATGCGGATTTAAAATGTATAAAAAACAGAAATATTTCTTGATTGCAGTTAAATTTTAGATTTATGAGACCATTCAGGGTGAATAAGTTATCATACGAGTATGTGGAGTACCCGGGCCTGAATCCTGCTTGATTTTCATGTAATAAGCCTGTAGACCATTTTACGAGCCGTTCTAAGAGGACCCCTGTGAATATTTTTAATAGACTATTAAGAAGTGATAGTCTATAATTGCTATAGTGATAGTCTCTATAATTGCTGACATTGTTTAAATCTCCTTTTTTAAAAATCGGAAATATAATTGCTTCTTTAAAATTGTTCGGAAGTTTCTCCTTTTCCCAAATCTGATTAAAAAATGTTTGTAATTTATCATAAAAATTTGGGGGTGCTTTTTTATAAAATTCATATGATACCCGATCTAACTCCGGTTGTTTGCCGTATTTACATTTGTCGAGAACTGTTTTTATTTCATTTATTGTTATCACTTTGTCCAATTCAACGTCTTCTATATACGGTTCAGCGAAGAAGATAGGTCCACAGGTGGGGATGGTATCAGTTGTTTAAAATAGTTAACTAAATCTTCTGATTTTATATTAGATCCGCATACAAAATTCCGTTTTTTGAGATAATTTATTGCTTTCCATAGTTCTTTCGTGTCACTAGCTTCCTTTAATCTCTGTATTATATTCATAAAAAATTCTTTTATATTAATCAAATCTTAATTTGTGGGTGACCACCATTTTAAATTATTTTTAAATAATTTATTTTTTGAAAAGAAAAGATTTGGCTCCGCCGGGAAATTTTAAAATAATTTAAAAATTGACGTATGTCAATAAATATCATAAATTGGACAAAATTTGTCCACCTCCCGCTACTACTCGCAAAATTTGTGAGATAGGGGGGAGTAGGTATCAGTGAAGAGGAAGGATTTGCTCTGCCTTGAGCCGAGCTCTGTGGTGTAGTGGTTAGCATCCGTGCATGTAACGCTGGAGACCCGGGTTCGACTCCCGACGGAGCCAAATCTTTTCTCTTCAAAAATAAATTATTTAAAAAAAATCTTCTTTTTAATTCTACAGACACTTTTGTATTCAGAATTTGCCTGAAGATAAATAATTTTGGCAGCCTCGGCTCTAGTTTTTCTGAATACATTTAAAAGGGCGAATTACCTTTTTCTTGCTTATCTGCATTCCCAGTCGAACCAATTATTGCGGGCAACGCTGCAAGGTTTTCGCGATCGATTGTCCTATGCCGCTCTTATACAGGATACTATCGCTTCAGAGCTACTGTCCGGTTCTTCGCTGTCCAATTCTAAATCCTCCGCCATTTTTTCTAATTTCATAGTATACAAATCCCCATGTTCTTCAGTCCAAATTAGCTTTGGTGGGAGGGGCATATAGTTTTCTCTTCTTTCACCTGTCTTTATTTTTAGCTCAATCGGCATGTGATCCGAATAAATTTCGCTAAGAACTTTGAATTGCTCCACATACTTTAAACAATCGATTGTTGCCAGGCACAGATCAATTAATGAGTCACCTTTAGGGGATATAAAAGTTAAAGCGCCATTTTCGTCACCTTGCGTTATCCCATTCAATACTACCAGACCATTATCATCTAAAAACACTAATTTTTTGCCTCTAGTGTCTATTTTTTCATCTTGTGATATTCTATTAGATGTTATTGGGTAATAATCTAATAATGCGCTACTTATAATCTGTAGGTCACCAATGTGTGCGTTACAATCTGTTAAAATAAATGTCTTTTCGATTTTATTGTTAATAAATAAATCTTCTAATGCCGAAAAATCTTTTTCCCAGTCGTTCAAATATATTTGCATTAAGCGTATGCAGTCTTTGTCGATATTTACGTTTATGACCACGTAGTTATCGATAAATTGAAATTTAGCCCTACATGGATATTTAATTTAATACCGCACAATAGCCCGCCACTCGCTCTACCATAGTGAAACTTTTTAATTGCTGGCTTCCAATGAATTTTAAAATCAGAAAAAATATTCTCATACAGTAAAAAAATTTCTGCTAATACAAAAGTTTCAGCTAAAAAAATAATATCAAATTTCTTAATGAATTCCATAAAATGAAAATTATCTTTCTTAGAGGCTAGGCCTCTTACATTATAAAATAAAATATTCAAAACCTTATTTCTATTAGAATTAATATTATTTACTCGACAGACGACATTACCTCATAAACCTTTATTTACGCTGGGTTGTTTGCTAACAGGAGCTGATCCGGGCGGTGAGTGAAGCAGCCTATGCAGAAGCTGGGTGAGGTCCAGTCCAGTGAGAGAGTTGAGTGTAGCCACTGCGTCCTTCTCCTCTTGACACAATAAACCTTCAGTCTCCGACCAACTAAAGTTTTTGTTTTTACTTTTCATTTGATTTCCTCTTACTTGAACTTTATTATCCTTATCTCTCACCTTGTTAATTATTTCTCTTCTGATTACGAGAAGCTAAGATTGTTTAAATCTTGTGCTTGAGCTAAAGTCTCTATTAACAGTGATCCCGGTGTTTTTCAACTGTTTTCTGCTATAAAGAATATTTTTAACATCGGTTGTAGTTTTGAATTCCACCATGAGAGGCCTGTTTTTATAGTTTATATTTCCTAAAGGGTAGTTTTCATTTATTGTTATATTTTTAAAACCAAGTACATTTGTGCATAAATCCTGAATAAATTCATTCGGGTCTTTTATCTTGAGGAATAGTGATTCCCTTAAAAATAAGATTTTTTTTGTCGTATCTTATTTTCCATATTATCGACTCTTTTTTTAAATTCTTGATTTTCGCGTTTGATGTGCAAAATTTCTTCCCTAAGCTTTTCGTTTTCCGTGATGTATTTTTTTAATTCAGCTTGAAATTCGTCAAAATCTGTTTTTCTAACAATATTTGACTATTTATCTTCCAGTTTCCTGTCTAACATTTTTGAAATATCCAACAACAACTGATCATTATTCATTTCTATGGATTCGTTGTCACTTTCAGGAATCTTAACTTTCTTTTTCTGACTACTATAAGTTTTAAGTTCAGGGGATGATCTGCTGCGTTGCCTCTTGGTCCTAGGTGAAGGGTACTTGGGAATGTTATTACTCTTATCGTCTGACATCAAACTCAGCTGTTTGATTAAAATATATATCACTGTGACGTTATCCTCCTCCTTCTGCTGACGTAGTTATCCAGCTCTAACAGGATAGACTATTCAAACCAGATGAAGCTCAAATGTTATGATTAAAATAATGAGCTTAATACTCACTTATGTCTGATTCCAAAAACACCAACGAGTTAACAGACAATAAACACACACCTACTTCAGTTTTTACTAAACAATTTTAACATTAAACCACTTAATTTTTATTTTTTGTAAGATGTAAGGGCAATACACATGAAATCTTTTTCCAAACTTAATTATTAAAAAAATAATGTATAGGGTCCAAAAAAGCAAAAATGGGAAAAAACCTAATTACTTTGTTAGCGGCATGGAACCACACGTGTATCGATTTTCAAAATCAATCCAATTGGACCACCAGATCAAGTACAAATTTGAGGTCAAAAAGTCAAAAATTCGTCTTTGGTATAGTCGTATATGTTTTTTGAGGTGCCGAATCTAATGAAATCAATATCAACGAAATCAGAGCATCAGATCAAGTTAAAATTTGAAGTGGAAAGTAAAAAATAAAAAAAGTGTATAGATAATTATTTTTTATTTAATATTTTTATTAAAACATAATACAGATAAGATATACAGATAGGAAATAGATAGATAGATAAATACGTTTATTTACAAAAATATTTACAATCTTCTTATCATTAAATCTCGTATACTGACAATGAACTAAGGAGTTCCTCTGTCGAGGTTATTTTTTATTCAATAATACAATCAATAACATACAACATTATTAGACATAGATAAAGTTATACATAGTACACTTAATAATTAAATTCATTAACTAATTCGTTTCTGTAATCAATTGCTTTTTTTAGATATAAATATAATTTTCTATAATCAGGACCATTTAATAATTTCAGTGTTTCATCTAGATATAGTGACTTTTTTTACTAAGAAAATTAATCTAAATTGCGTCAGCACCGGGCAAATAGAAATAAAGTGCATCGTATCCTCAGCAACATTTAAATTGCATAAAGAACAATTATTTCTTTTATTGATCCACGGTTGATAATTAAGATTAAGTAGCTCTCCCCTGGCTTTAAAAATAATTCGGATATAATGTATATCCTCTGCCTCGAAATATGTTAATTCATAATTTAATTTTTTATAAAACGAATGGTGTTCGGCATTTCTCGCTCCCTCGGTAAACCTATCCCTCTCTAGTTGACTCAATTTAGATAATAGGCCAGTTTTATGCCTTTCCAGCTGATCTAGTAACCCTTCGGCTAAAAAATCTATGCCAACACTTCTGCCTAGTCTTTTTAAGGCACTCATCCAACTTACATTTTTTTCTATTATTTTGAGGGCAATTACTTTCGGTAAACGATTGGTTCCCATCCTTAATACCTTTGTAATGTAGCTCAGGTGAATGGATAATGTTTAAATATGTAGCGGATCTAGTTTGGTTTCCAAATATAGCATGTAATTCGGTGTATTAATAGGTAGTCCAATAATTCTTTTTACAAAATACCTTTGAAGTTTTTCTACTAAGTCTAAGTCTTCATATCCCCAGATCTGCGCTCCATAGCACAAAACCGTCCTTATCGTAGAATTAAACACATTAAATTTTTGTTTCAGTGGGACTTGTTTGTTTGACATCAATCCAGACTAAACCACATTCAAAATATTTTTGCAGGCTGTCAGTTTAAAAGATTGATGTGTGTTTTTAAGGATAAATTATGGGTTATATTGATACCTAAATATTTGTAAACGTTTACAGTTTCTATTGGTTTTTCTTTAAAGTACCACTTTTTCCTTGACTTTTTATGTTTTTTACAACATACCATTAATTTAGACTTATCTAGATTTATTTCGAAATTCCACGTTCTACAATAATCTTCTAATTTAAAAATCATTTCTTGCAAAATTAGGCCGTGGTCAGCAATTAATACCACGTCATCAGCATACATCAAAACATTCAGCCTTTTTCCAGCGATGAGTATTCCGCCCTCGAAACATTCTACCAAATCGTTAATAAAAAGCGAAAAAAGTAGAGGACTCAACATCCCTGCCTTAAGCCGATATAGGAATCGAAGTTTTCAGACAACCCTTCTTTTGTCCACACTCTAAGGTTCGTCCCGTCATATAGATTTTTGAGAATATTGAGAATTTTTGTTGATACATTCATGGTGCTTAATTTGTAGAATAGTGCTCTCCTATCAACTCGGTCAAATGCGGATTTAAAATGTATAAAAAACAGAAATATTTCTTGATTGCAGTTAAATTTTAGATTTATGAGACCATTCAGGGTGAATAAGTTATCATACGAGTATGTGGAGTACCCGGGCCTGAATCCTGCTTGATTTTCATGTAATAAGCCTGTAGACCATTTTACGAGCCGTTCTAAGAGGACCCCTGTGAATATTTTTAATAGACTATTAAGAAGTGATAGTCTATAATTGCTATAGTGATAGTCTCTATAATTGCTGACATTGTTTAAATCTCCTTTTTTAAAAATCGGAAATATAATTGCTTCTTTAAAATTGTTCGGAAGTTTCTCCTTTTCCCAAATCTGATTAAAAAATGTTTGTAATTTATCATAAAAATTTGGGGGTGCTTTTTTATAAAATTCATATGATACCCGATCTAACTCCGGTTGTTTGCCGTATTTACATTTGTCGAGAACTGTTTTTATTTCATTTATTGTTATCACTTTGTCCAATTCAACGTCTTCTATATACGGTTCAGCGAAGAAGATAGGTCCACAGGTGGGGATGGTATCAGTTGTTTAAAATAGTTAACTAAATCTTCTGATTTTATATTAGATCCGCATACAAAATTCCGTTTTTTGAGATAATTTATTGCTTTCCATAGTTCTTTCGTGTCACTAGCTTCCTTTAATCTCTGTATTATATTCATAAAAAATTCTTTTATATTAATCAAATCTTAATTTGTGGGTGACCACCATTTTAAATTATTTTTAAATAATTTATTTTTTGAAAAGAAAAGATTTGGCTCCGCCGGGAAATTTTAAAATAATTTAAAAATTGACGTATGTCAATAAATATCATAAATTGGACAAAATTTGTCCACCTCCCGCTACTACTCGCAAAATTTGTGAGATAGGGGGGAGTAGGTATCAGTGAAGAGGAAGGATTTGCTCTGCCTTGAGCCGAGCTCTGTGGTGTAGTGGTTAGCATCCGTGCATGTAACGCTGGAGACCCGGGTTCGACTCCCGACGGAGCCAAATCTTTTCTCTTCAAAAATAAATTATTTAAAAAAAATCTTCTTTTTAATTCTACAGACACTTTTGTATTCAGAATTTGCCTGAAGATAAATAATTTTGGCAGCCTCGGCTCTAGTTTTTCTGAATACATTTAAAAGGGCGAATTACCTTTTTCTTGCTTATCTGCATTCCCAGTCGAACCAATTATTGCGGGCAACGCTGCAAGGTTTTCGCGATCGATTGTCCTATGCCGCTCTTATACAGGATACTATCGCTTCAGAGCTACTGTCCGGTTCTTCGCTGTCCAATTCTAAATCCTCCGCCATTTTTTCTAATTTCATAGTATACAAATCCCCATGTTCTTCAGTCCAAATTAGCTTTGGTGGGAGGGGCATATAGTTTTCTCTTCTTTCACCTGTCTTTATTTTTAGCTCAATCGGCATGTGATCCGAATAAATTTCGCTAAGAACTTTGA
Organism: Aelia acuminata; assembly: GCA_911387785.2. NCBI lineage: Eukaryota > Metazoa > Arthropoda > Insecta > Hemiptera > Pentatomidae > Aelia > Aelia acuminata. The sequence continues at coordinate 107,284,812 of OU426978.1, read as the reverse complement.
ATTGCTCCACATACTTTAAACAATCGATTGTTGCCAGGCACAGATCAATTAATGAGTCACCTTTAGGGGATATAAAAGTTAAAGCGCCATTTTCGTCACCTTGCGTTATCCCATTCAATACTACCAGACCATTATCATCTAAAAACACTAATTTTTTGCCTCTAGTGTCTATTTTTTCATCTTGTGATATTCTATTAGATGTTATTGGGTAATAATCTAATAATGCGCTACTTATAATCTGTAGGTCACCAATGTGTGCGTTACAATCTGTTAAAATAAATGTCTTTTCGATTTTATTGTTAATAAATAAATCTTCTAATGCCGAAAAATCTTTTTCCCAGTCGTTCAAATATATTTGCATTAAGCGTATGCAGTCTTTGTCGATATTTACGTTTATGACCACGTAGTTATCGATAAATTGAAATTTAGCCCTACATGGATATTTAATTTAATACCGCACAATAGCCCGCCACTCGCTCTACCATAGTGAAACTTTTTAATTGCTGGCTTCCAATGAATTTTAAAATCAGAAAAAATATTCTCATACAGTAAAAAAATTTCTGCTAATACAAAAGTTTCAGCTAAAAAAATAATATCAAATTTCTTAATGAATTCCATAAAATGAAAATTATCTTTCTTAGAGGCTAGGCCTCTTACATTATAAAATAAAATATTCAAAACCTTATTTCTATTAGAATTAATATTATTTACTCGACAGACGACATTACCTCATAAACCTTTATTTACGCTGGGTTGTTTGCTAACAGGAGCTGATCCGGGCGGTGAGTGAAGCAGCCTATGCAGAAGCTGGGTGAGGTCCAGTCCAGTGAGAGAGTTGAGTGTAGCCACTGCGTCCTTCTCCTCTTGACACAATAAACCTTCAGTCTCCGACCAACTAAAGTTTTTGTTTTTACTTTTCATTTGATTTCCTCTTACTTGAACTTTATTATCCTTATCTCTCACCTTGTTAATTATTTCTCTTCTGATTACGAGAAGCTAAGATTGTTTAAATCTTGTGCTTGAGCTAAAGTCTCTATTAACAGTGATCCCGGTGTTTTTCAACTGTTTTCTGCTATAAAGAATATTTTTAACATCGGTTGTAGTTTTGAATTCCACCATGAGAGGCCTGTTTTTATAGTTTATATTTCCTAAAGGGTAGTTTTCATTTATTGTTATATTTTTAAAACCAAGTACATTTGTGCATAAATCCTGAATAAATTCATTCGGGTCTTTTATCTTGAGGAATAGTGATTCCCTTAAAAATAAGATTTTTTTTGTCGTATCTTATTTTCCATATTATCGACTCTTTTTTTAAATTCTTGATTTTCGCGTTTGATGTGCAAAATTTCTTCCCTAAGCTTTTCGTTTTCCGTGATGTATTTTTTTAATTCAGCTTGAAATTCGTCAAAATCTGTTTTTCTAACAATATTTGACTATTTATCTTCCAGTTTCCTGTCTAACATTTTTGAAATATCCAACAACAACTGATCATTATTCATTTCTATGGATTCGTTGTCACTTTCAGGAATCTTAACTTTCTTTTTCTGACTACTATAAGTTTTAAGTTCAGGGGATGATCTGCTGCGTTGCCTCTTGGTCCTAGGTGAAGGGTACTTGGGAATGTTATTACTCTTATCGTCTGACATCAAACTCAGCTGTTTGATTAAAATATATATCACTGTGACGTTATCCTCCTCCTTCTGCTGACGTAGTTATCCAGCTCTAACAGGATAGACTATTCAAACCAGATGAAGCTCAAATGTTATGATTAAAATAATGAGCTTAATACTCACTTATGTCTGATTCCAAAAACACCAACGAGTTAACAGACAATAAACACACACCTACTTCAGTTTTTACTAAACAATTTTAACATTAAACCACTTAACTTTTATTTTTTGTTAGGTGTAAGGGCAATACACATGAAATCTTTTTCCAAACTTAATTATGAAAAAATTAATGTATAGGGCCCAAAAAAGCTAAACATGGGAAAAAACCTAATATCTACTATAATTACTTTGTTAGCGGCATGAAACCACACGTGTATCGATTTTCAAAATCAATCCAATTGGACCACCAGATCAAGTACAAATTTGAGGTCAAAAAGTCAAAAATTCGTCTTTGGTATAGTCGTATGTTTTTTGAGGTGCCGAATCTAATGAAATCAATATCAACGAAATCAGAGCATCAGATCAAGTTAAAATTTGAAGTGGAAAGTAAAAAATAAAAAAAGTGTATAGATAATTATTTTTTATTTAATATTTTTATTAAAACATAATACAGATAAGATATACAGATAGGAACTAATTATTTTTATTTATTTGGGTCAGAAATAATGAAGTTAAGCATGTTGTTTAAGTAAATTGTATGTTTCCTTAGTTAGCTCTTTTTTATTTTCATACTTGTATACTGGTCTTAAATCTGTAATATATGGGTCGCTTGTAAAAAATAAGTGGAGGAAAACATCATGATGTACCCTGTTTTTTATGATAATTTTTTTCCTACTCTCCTGGGCCTCTTCTGAGAGGGAACCGATATAAATATCTGCGTTCAAGAGTATTTTTTCACTTCTACATTGTTGCTTCTAGTGTTCAGGAATGTCTTCACTGAGCGGGGTCTGTGGAGGGACGCAACTTAGCGAAAGGGTTTAATCATTATAAATACCAAGCTGGCGATGAAAATTTTACCACGTTCCTGTACTACCTACACTTACATATTAAACTATTGCGACCATAACGCAATCGTTTAATAAACCAACAATGTCAAAAAATTATACTTATTTCGGCAACAATTTCAAAAAAAATTTCTCTAACTACTGATTTAAAAATGTTTAGTCCATAAAAGTGCACATATAGATGACACACTCCTGAAATATTGAGGAATATTTTACTGTTAATTTTATACAGAGTACAATAATTTCTTTATCTTGGTAGAAAAGTATTTTTTTTTTCAATTATTAAAAAGTTCAATTTTACTGGCACACACACATTTTAATTTTGAACTAGTTAAAAAAATGTATTTTTACCATTTTTCTTCAATTACTTAAGTTGAAAACTAAGAAAAAATTAGATTTGGGCCACCTTCATTTATGGGGTTTTGTCTCTGGTGGAAAATTGTCTGTGATTCGGAGGCATATAATCTAAAACTCCTGACCAAATTACGATAATCGAATAAAACTTTTTTTTTTTCATTAATGAGCAAAGAGTTTCTTTATTAGTTAGAATAAAAACAATATTAATACAATCGCTCCGGGTTATTCAAATTAATTGTTAGACCGTTTAGCTTAAGAAAGAAATAATTTTCAAATAGTTTCTGAAGAGTCTGCGCATGCGCTAGCTATAGTTATAACACACTTAATATCGCCCTCTAAAAAGTTACTATTTTAGTAGTTAAAAAGTGTAGTGCCCGTTGAAAAAACACTGTACATAGTTATATTAACTACCCTACACGGCGAGGAACATAAATATTGTGAGTAATCACTTATTTTTTACAGTTAAAGTGAACACTATAAACAACTGAGTGGCTAGTGTGTAGGTAGGACAGCCATAATCCCTTCAATAGCCGTTAGGCTTCTGAAGGGAGTGGGTTTGTGTCACTCAATTTTACCTAAAATTACGTAATTTTCAAAATACGTAAAGTTCTTATTTTTTTAATTTATTTTTTCTTTGTCTTCTCATTTATGACCCATGAGATATTTTCATCAAGTCATGTCGTCTAAAAGGTCTCGATCAGTCGGATCCACGCCGCGTTCTTCACCTCAAAAACAGAAAGCTCGCTGTAATAAATGAGATACACCACCAGCAACCGCTGCTATTCGTTTACAACTTGAACCCCAGCCGGGTCCTTCCAATATGACAGAGGAATCTCCATTCTTCATCCCTAAACGAGCTGCTACAAAATACTAACGAAGAAATGGAATCTGCTCACATTCCTAGGGAACCACGACCTCCTCCTTTCTTCGTCAAAAATATTAAAAATTTCCATCTTTTATGTACGCATCTAAATAAAATTTGTCCAGGTGATTACTCGTGCCTAAACAGAACCAACGACACAAAAATATCACCCGATACTCCGGAAACATATAAAAAAATTGTAAAGTATTTATCCGAAACCAAGGCAGATTTTTACTAAGTCAAGAAAGGTCAATAAGGGTGGTGATAAGAAATTTACATCCTTCAACCCCAGTTAAGTTGATAAAAGAAGAACTGACAGCTCAGGGCTTTAAAGTACGACGTAAAGTACGAATAGTAAACGTTTTAAAAGACAACAGAGAAGAGAACGGAATAAAAAATAAAACCCCACTACCGCTATTCTTCGTGGACCTAGAGCATTCACCTGGAGTTGAAAAAATATATGAAGTACAGGATATACTACACTATTGTGAAAGTAGAAAAACCTTACTCAAAAAGGGAAATAATCCAGTGTACAACTGCCAGTCAAACGGCCACACAAAAACCTATTGTCACCAAATACCACGTTGCGTGAAATGCGGTGGCCAACACAAATCAGGTGAGTGCACTAAACCTAAAGAGACCGCTGCGGTATGTGCCCTATGCAAGGAAAATCACCCGGCCAACTACAAAGGGTGTCAAATTTACAAATAACTAAGTCTCGCTATTATAGGAAACCCCAGGGTCAAGGCGAAGAAAATAAAAACAGAAGAGGACCTTCAATGACAGTGGATTCGTCTGTTTCGTTAGCACTATTACTAGGAGGTGGAAGTGGAAACGATAACTGTGAGGCCCTGCCGCAACCACAGCAACAAAGCACATCTCAACCACAACCTGGACCCTCTACTATTCCTCAAAATGCTCCCTATCCTCAACAATCCCATCAACATCCAACATCCAACACCCCTCCTCCATCTAATTCTACAGACCTTACCTCTTTATTAGCATTCTTCCTATCCGACTTCAAATCCCTTGTTACTCCATTCCACTCCTTACGAATAACACTTGTTATTCCACTCCTTACGAATCTCGTATCCCATCTCATTCCTCCTTTCAGAAACCCCTAAATGACTTCCAAAAAATCCTTATCCATTCTCCTTTGGATTGCGAATGGTGTTAAAAATCACACTAACGAACTAACTGCATTATTACATGACAAAAAAATTGATGTAGCACTCATTACAGAAACTCGACTAACCACTAAACAAAGTTTCAAAATACCGCAGTACCATACATACCGTACTGACCACCCTGACGGTATGGCACATGCCGGTACTGCTGTCGTTGTTCACCAATCCCTTTCTCATCACCTTCTTCCTTTGCCTACCCACCACTTCCTACAATCCACAGCAATAGTAGTAAAAACGGTTTCCTTTCCGGTCACAATAGCATCACAATAGATTGTCCTCCTACCAAATCCATATCCAATACCCAGTTCACTTCCCTCTTTGATTCCTTGGGGCATCACTTCATCTTGGGTGCAGACCTAAATGCCAAGCATCAACAGTGGGGTTCCAGAACCACGAATTCTGTTGGACGAACATTGCTGTCTGCACTCAACTCCCACCGATATACACTTTTTTCACCCAACTCTCCCACCTACTGGCCTACAGATCCCAACCGCAACCCTGATATCTTGGATTTCTTCATCCACAGCGGCTTGGGTCCCCTCAATAGTTCCATCACACGTCTTGACGAACTTTCATCCGATCATAGTCCCTTAATTTTCCAAGTATCTCCAGCCCCTATCCCCAAACCTTCTCCCCCTTCTTTCATCAGAGGCCCTGTTACTTGGAAACTCTTTCATCAAATCCTTTCCGACAAAATTGACCTCAGAGTATCCTTAAAAACCCAACTCGATAATGCCGTACATTCATTTACTACCACAGTTCAACAAGCGGTCTGGACTGCCTCCTCCCCAAATCACTCCTCTCGACCTCCTAACGCTAATAGTTTACCGCAATACCTCCTAGACCTAATCCACATCAAGCGCCGTGCCCGATCATTATGGCAACAGTCCAGAAATCCTTCCGACCGCCGCTCCTACAATCACTATTGTAAACAGGTAAAGAAGGAATTGGCTTCTTTCAGATCCCTTTCCTTCAACTCTTACCTTATATCCCTATCCTCTCAAGATAATTCCCTATCGAATATTACTAAAAAGATCCTTAAGACCCATTCCATTTCCCATCCCCTAAGGCTGGATGATGGCTCCTGGGCAGTTTCTGATGAGGAAAAAGCCGAAGAGTTCGCCAAACACCTGTCCTCTACGTTCACCCCTCATCCGGAATCTCATTTTACCAACACCACACTAGTCCAAGAATTCCTTTCTTCACCAATCCCACTCGCTTTACCACCTCAAGCAGTAAATCCCTCTGAGGTCAAATACCTTCTCCGTAAACTTACTCCTCGTAAATCTCCAGGATATGATCTCCTCACTCCACAAAATCTTAGACTACTTCCTCCCAAAGCTATCCTATTTCTCACATACATTTACAATTGGATCCTAAGAACCACCCACTTCCCAACACCTTGGAAATATTCCACCATTATCCTTTTCCTAAAACCGGGCAAACCTACCAACAGTATGACATCTACAGACTAATCATTCAAGAACAATGTAGGCAGATCTATGTCTCTGTGAACTAGGCCACGGAATGATCTAGATTCAAACAGTTCCTTCCAACCGCTTATTTTGTTCCAACAAGTGGTCCGGGAGGTTACGCCATATGTTTTTTTTTTTTTTTGTTTGCTTATCGGTTTAACGTTACACTGCCCCCTCCTTAGTGACATTCCTCCTGGATGTCTTCTTTCCCATGCGTGCCTGCTCCCTAGGACACAAACATATTCATACATTGATGTAATCGTTTTTGTTCAACATCATCGATGTTAATAACAACTTTGTTATTGTCAAAACATCGATGTTAAGATATACTTGTTTTTTTCCAATGTGTTGAAAACAAGTTTGTTATTGTTAAAACCTTTGTTTTTGTCCAAAACATCAATGTAAAACATTTGTCTTTGTCCAAAACATTGTTGTTAAAACATTTGTTTTTGTCCAAAAGATCGATGTTAAGATCGTATATAATGTTGTTTTTTGTCCAAAACATCGATGTTAAAACAGATTTGTTTTTGTCAAAAACATCGATGTTAAGGGCGTCTATATTGTTGTTTTTATCCTAAACATCGATTATTAAAACATGGAACAACATTGTTAAAACATCGATGTTAATATATATTTGTTTTTGTCTAAAACACAACTTAGTTATTTTTAAAACATTGATGTTAAAACATGCTCGTTTTTGTTCAACAACATCGAAATTAAAAACAACTTTGTTATTGTAAAAACATTGATGTTAAAATATACTTGTTTTTGTCCAAAACAACGATGTTGAAAACAAGTTTGTTATTGTTAAAACCTTTTATTTTTGTCCAAAACATCGATGTTAAGAACAACTTTTTATTGTTGAAATATCGATGTTAAGAGTGTAAGTATATAGTGCTGTTTTTAGTCCAAAACATCGATGTCAAAACATATTTGTTTTTGTCAAAAACATCGAAGTTAAGAGCATATATATTGTTTTTTTTAACCGACTTCGAACGAAAGAGGAGGTTACTCTATTCGATACGTATGTGACTTTTTTTTTTGTGCTTTTTTTTTTTCAATGTATGTTCACCGATTACTCAGAGATGGATGGGCTAATTGGAACGAAACCTTTTGCATCTTGTATAGGATTTTCCCAAGGTGGTCCCATTGAAACCTTTTTTGGGTTCTTAATTTATTTAAGAAGTTATTGGCAAAAAACATGAAAACAATTATTTAATTATCGCTAAAAATGTTTACTTATTCGAAAAACATATGGCGTATGTAACATAAGGTATGCTCCAACAAGCTAATAAAACTAATTGATAACTAACAAATCTCAATATTGTTTTACTGCTGGATGAGTCAAACGGGAAAACCAACCAATCAAATTTAGAATCAAAAGAGTGGGGGAAGAACATGAGCAGTCTGTTGGTTTGTTTGTTTAACGTCCATTTTCATGCTACTAAGGCTAATCGGACGATGCTACAGTGGGAGTCCTAAATTTTGCCTATCCAGGTATAATTAGGATAGGGATCTTTAACGAGTATCTGACATCGTACAGGCTCGGGACCTCCATTTTACGTCCTATCCGAGGGACGGCATAGCTACGGATTTTTTACTCCCATTAAAAAATCCTAGGGCCACCGCTGGAATTGAACCCGCGATCTTTAGTATTGTAGGTTGCCATGCTAACCACAACACCACAGGTGACCCCCAGTCTGTTGGTTATCGATGTGTTTTAAGTGCTTGTTGGAACAAACATATACATAACCTTCGCTAATTTTTCAACAATAGATTTAAATAAAGATATATAATATCGCTGTCGTTTTCTGTAGCGATATTAGCATAAATATTAGATAGATATATATATATTCACCGATAACAGTAAACCTTTTTAATTTAGATCTAATCGACGGATGGAACCATAATCATAAGACCACAAAATTCGTGGAATTCCATGAAAGACTGAGTATTGATAACGTTTTAATGAATAATTTAAAACTTCTTCAAGTTCCCGAAGGTTCGTTTAAATTTAAAATCGTAGCCACTTTCTATGCATATTAAAAAGGAATACAATAATTTCTGGAAAAGCTCATTTTCAGTCGACTTAACAATATTACTCTGTCTTCTTCCGGATACACTCGGTCACTGTTGAATATCTTGTCGGAGATCTTGTGCCAATTCTTCATGAGTGACACTTCTGTTATGCTATCCGGATTACTGTTATCGGTTTTTAAATTTTTTCTGCAACTATTGACGCTTTTGCGGATGATCATCCATCAATAAAAAGTGCAAAATAAAACTTGATATCTCCCAGAAAACGTAGTATGTTGAAAGTTGTATAATACACGCACCGCTTTCCCAATTTTCTGTTTGTATTCATAAAATTGAAAAAGTGAGAGTTTATATAGAGAGAAACACTTTATTCATCATAAAAGAGATGCTGCCCAACTACATTGGGTTGCTAATACACAGCATACTATATGTCTATCTAAGGCTATTTGTAACATCTTGTTGTAATAATATATCATAATAAAAGGGCCTGGGAAAGACGAACGTGGAAGAGCGTAAAAAGATTTCGAAATTTTTTTTAAACCAACGTACGATTTTCTACATTTGTTATCTTCTCTAACTAAAAAGTATGTTAAAAATGTTAAAAAACATAGTATTTAATATTTTAATTTAATAATTTTTATTAACAATTAGTGTGTATTTGTACAAATCAAAATAAAATTATTATTCTTATTGCATTTTAACTCTTTTCATACCATTTTCAATTTTGCTATGTATTCATACAAATCAGAAGGTCATTATTTCCTACTTTTCAGTGAATTTAGTTTTACTGGTTCCTAGGTTTCGAAGTCGGTTTAATTTTTATGAGATGTTTTTTATTTATCCAAAACATCGATTGTTAAAACATTGAACAACATTGTTAAAACATCGATGTTAAAACATATATGTTTGTTATTGCTGTTGGTATTGTTACTCGGCCGATTGGTTGCTGAAGTTGTCATTCATCTCAGCTGTCAGGGTGATAAATTTATCATTTATCTCCACAGATAAATAAAACCCCACACCTGACACTAGTTGTAACACTTCTGTGGTCAACAAATATTTATTTAACAGAAATATACAATTCTCTATGCCAAACGAATTATCACAAATCAAACTTCCGAGCAGGTTGCAAAAATGATAACTTTATAGCACACAAATCATATGACTTGAGCTTCACAGTCAAGACACAGACTTATACTTAGACTAACTGGCCCAGTCACTCTCTCCTTTTATATAGTCATAAAATAAACGTTCTGGAAGGTTCCAGGTCTTCATGGAAGCTGGTGGAACGCCGTAGATGGAGGTCGAACAATCTATAACTAAACATTTCGTCCCAACCACTTAGCTGTTCCAACAAACGGTCTGGGATATTAAACCATATGTTTTTGTATTTATATTATATTTACGTTACAATATCAATGCTCAAAAGTGTGTGGCTAAGATTTTTACCCTGAAACGAGCAAACGACCCCCCCCCCCCCAGAGTAAAACATAAACAGGAATGAGATTCAATGGATTCCCGCAGCATTGATATATTCAGGCGTACTACTGGACCGAAGGCTGTTGGTAAACCAGCATTTATTTTACAAATATTTAAATAATTTAGTATTACTTCGGATAAGCGACTCCAAGATGGCGGACGGCGTGAGTAAACAACAAGGTATTCCGATCACGCCCTAGCAGATATCCACGATTCAGTTCGGGTTTACCCCTTCAGTTCGGGTTCCCGAGATCCGATGTCGGCTTTATCCACATTTACGGAGGGGAATTCATTCGTTTTATTTCATTAGTTTATTAGGTCTGATGCAGTTACAGAATCTTTACCTATATCCAAATGGCATATTTATATAACCAATTCCAACAACTCGTCGAAACTTGGAAGTACTGATCGAAAAATGATTGACATATCGTCGGCACCATGCTAAACTAACGAATGTGAAAACTGGTGCTTTTCAGGAGAGCAAAAACACTGAATATAATTTTTTTCCACCTGACGCGTTTAATTATTTTCAATTTTTAAATTTTTATGGATAACCTCAAGTGTAAAACTATCGTTTGAAGTTATAATTTTAATTGTAATTAATTTTAAAATTATTAATTATATAAGTTTAAAAATATTCGCTACTTTACCCAAACAGAGATTTTTTATGGAACGTCACTTAATTGATGGTAAAGTATCGAATTTGAAATTTTAATGAAAATTCGCAAGTTTGCAATGAAGTTTCACGGCATTCATTTTCGATACTTTACATCGAGATTAAAGAATTGCTATAAAAGTTAATAATAATGAATGAAAAAAAAAAAACACCAACCCACACACCCTTCCCCATCATGGGGATTTATGAAAAACTAAAAAGACTTTTTTTTAACTTTGAATAACTTTTATTGAACACAGAATAAGGTGCAATATTCCATCAAAACAAAATACATGATACATTAAAAAATATATTCAATCTTCTATTTCCGTGATATCTGGTTCTAGAAGAGAATCGCGGACTGATTTTGAAGTTGGAAGCTGCTCGTAAAACGACCTATATGCCTTTGAAATAGTTGCAATAAATCTTTTTCTTTTTACTTCTGAAATACAAATCCTATCATTGTATGGCTTAAAAGGTTCAGTAATGCTATTATTGGGATAAATGTATTTTTTCCCTCGTTTTCTTTTTCGGATCAAAACATCGAAACCAATGTCATCGAAATTAGTTTTGACAAAAATTTTATTCAATTCTGATTTCCGGTATTGAAACAACACACAAGAATTGAAATTGTTTGTACTTTTCTGTTTCCCGGTGGTTTCCAGAACTAATTGGTCTTGATAAAGATTAAAATTTAAAAAATCATCATGTTGAAGCTTAGTCACTATTTAAGGTTTGGGTTTCGTACGCGCCAATCTGATCAACTGGTCCCAGTCGGATGGCACGTGTACAGGTATATTTTTTGATTTTGCCTCAATTTTAGAGTGGACCGAGTCACACTCCATTTGCGAATGGCCTGACTCGAAATAAACATGATCTATGGTTTATAATCGAGGGTGTACTTGTAAAGAATATAGACACATGCACGAAAAGTTAAAAAATTTTTTGCTGCCCTCCGCAACTGTCAGACATCATTCGAACTTAAGTTGCTTCAGGGTGGCCAAAAATAAAATTGGAAATGGATGTAGATATTTCAATGCTACCCCTCTTTTCCTCAGTTTCGTCCCAGGTGCAACAATTGACTTCTGCATTCCCCAAATTATATATTGTCAAATTATAAACAGCAAGCTTGCACACATAAAAAAACGGTCCAGCTGCTCCTTTAGGCGTAGACAAAACAGCCTGGAGTTCAAAATTAAAGGAAAGAGTTTTCGAATCCTCAGCTGCTGCTGCTGTGTTTTCTGGCGCATTCCTTGCGGTGCAAATGAGCGTTTTAAGGGACTCTAATCTCTTCCTGTTCATTTTTGCTACTTTCATCGAATTTGACACATGTTTTACAAATGTCTTTTTTAGGTAGGAAATGTTAATTTGAAAGTTCTAAAAACCTTACGATATGTTTCCATGCAACAAGGTTTCATATTATTTTCAGTTTGACACTTCACCTTTTATAAGTTATACAAGATCTAATATTTAGATCTGCATCTAAGTATCTGAACTGACTTGATTTGCTAAAGTAATGTGATTCCATTGCAGGGAATGACATTATGTGTTCCTTTATTAAATTCAAGTGAGAATCATTTGTTTTACAACTCCCCCTGTTTTCTTTTGGTATATTTTTCTTTTTTTTATTTTCAATATTCGCTTCCAGTTAAATTACTTGATAATTTACAATGAAATAACTTATTTCTTTAGACTTCAATTTATAAAAAATATTGGTACTAAATTGTATTATGACACATTATTTTTATGAATAATTATGCACAGAAAAAAATTACTACGTGTACTAGCAAAGCCGTCATATTCGATAAATTACAATGGTTCAATATGCTCATTCAACTGTCTAAGTGGTAATGAAAACTAACGAAACTGGCGTATTCGCTAGTTTGAATTATAGCGTTTGGGAATTTTTTTTATTTGTCCAGCTGTGTAAACTGTCGAATATTATATTCGTAAATATAGCATAACTCAATCGGGCAAAGCTGTAAATTCGTAAAAATGACATTGGCTTACGACCATCCAACAGATTCCTCATTTTACCATTCGGTAGCCCTTTTTTAGTACTATGGCACACCATCGAACTTGAAAAACGCGATTTTGCATATTGGTTAGTTTAGCATGGTGCCGAAGATATATGTATAAATTTTGTTTGGGTTAGGACAGAACAACATTAACAAATATAAACATTTAATTAAATTAGCATTGTGCAGAGAAAATATCGTAACCAATGTAGGTCTACTTAGGTGCGATTATTGCTAGTTGAAACTTATTTATTAATAATTATTATTATTTGATAATAATTAAATTAATTCTATTTAATTAACCATCAGTGGATTTTAATAAAGTTAGCGATAATTATAGTTTAATTGATTGGATAGATTTTGATTCTAATAGATACTTTAATTTTAATAGATACAATTTCTTAAACCTTTTATTCTCTTTCTTCAATCCAATAAATCATGTACAATTTGTTCTTTTCACTATGGAGTCATATAATTTAAAATCATCATAAATCATTTTAAAAAATATGCTTTTCTTGAAATAACAAAAAAAATAAAAAATATTCTGGTGGTCATTTATTTGTACCTTGTGTATTTAACTTGAACCCATTTAATCATTTAAACAGGACAATAACATAGTTTTTAAAAACTTACTTAATTGAGTCCTCTTTTACCGCATAGCAGTGTGAGGCACCTTCTTACAGAGCCTGGTCCATGTATCTCTATCCTGAGCCAGCTGCTTTCTCCTCCTCCAGTCCATTTCTCTCTTGCTAAAGGCTTCTTTGATCCCATTTTCCCAGTTCTTTCTTGGTCTTCCCTTTGGCCGCCTCCCACCTACTCTAACTTCATTATTCATTCATTCATTTTCAACCTAGGCGGTTCGGTTCTCGGCCATTCGCAATACGTGCCCATACCACCTGAGTTGGTTTTCTTCGATTTTTTCTTCTGCAGGCCTCAGGTCCAGGTTTGCTCGTATGGTTGTGTTCCTTACGCGATCCCTTCTGGTTTTCCCCTCTATTTTTCTTAGGTAGCGCATTTCCATCGCTTGGATTAGGCTCTTGTTCTTGTTCGTTTTAAAAACAAACAAATAAATTTACAAAACAAACGATTAAAGTATTGCTAAAGAGGCCATAAAATTTAAAATTTTAAGTAACACAGGAAATTTTCATATATTGAAATAGTACTTCTACTAACATCTATTGTAGTACTCTAATGATATTAAATGTAAATTATGTTGGTAGCTCCCACTATTGGAGACGGGAAGGTTATCTCGACATCTGCTCGGGAATTCTCGGTGAACCGGAACTGAATTGTGGATTTTGGGTATAGGGCGTGATCGGAATACCTTGTTGTTTACTCCGCCGGCCGCCATCTTGGAGTTGCTTATCCGAAGTAATACCAATAATTGTTTATGAAGACATTTTCAAGAGACCTACCACCATTATTTGTCATGCAATCATGCCACAATCTGGATCGACAGTAGTGCCCGCACTAATGACGACGCATCGATCTGGTAACGGTTATCAGTGTCCTCGATAACACCACGCTTGATATAAACGTAACAAATTAATTAAGAAATCTGAAAAAAAAAATATACTGAACCTTTCCAATCATAACCTATCCTACTGTAACAGCTCGATTACAGAGACCACTGAAAAAAATAGCTTCTAATTGTTTACTATTTGCTATGATAAAGGATCGACAATTGGATAGGTTTACTGAAAATTGAAGGGTTTGCTGCAAAAAGGACGTAGCTCCAATTTTGCCAGTTTTTGGGAAACCAAAAAAAACGTTCAAAATATTAAAATTGTAATTTATGTAAAAATATTGTTGTTGCTTACTTTCAATTGTGATGTTTACATATTCAACCAGTATTTTCATTGAAAAAATATCATCCAGATGGCGGCGGTACGTGGATGATTCTTGGAGCTGCCTCTTTCTTGCCCAAAAAAATGAATATGAAGAAACGAGGAATTTGTTATGTTTCGGAAAAAATAAATACAATGTATTATTATTAAGTGCCTTTTATTAAAAGAAAACTGAAAATAGAGTACTGTAATATTATTGATTTTATAAACAAAAAATAACATATTTTCTCAACTGTTTCAATCGTCACATTCTCCATCTGTAACGTCTGGGTCATCTTGGGTGTCTTGCTGTAGTCGATCGTAAAACCACTTATCAATTTGGGGGATATATTTGTGGGCAAGGTCCACCACATCTTTATATTTCAGCCAGTGTGATACCAGCAGCCTTGAGTGGTAGGTAGGTGGTTTGCGTATGCTTCTTGAAGGTTGTTCAACAGTATGGGGATGCTGTTTTGGATGTTGAACATTCGTACTGTTTTGTTACACAATATTCCAACACTTTCACTTGTTAAGATGTTTCCTGCATTGATTACGGATGTTTGATAAGTGAAAACCCCAAATTTATTTATCAAAAAAATTTCCCCTTTTGCTGCCATTAGATATAATGTAAGGGGTTTTCAGGAAAAACTCTTTTATTCGGTCGGTGAATAGTAACCTCCCTGTAAAGAAAACACGCCATTCATTTAGGGAAACAAAGAGGTAGTCCTGGAGCTACTACCGCTTTCTTGCAACAAACTTACATGACATGCAGCTCCATTTCTCGATCAACTCTGATAATAACGATTGGAGCTAAATCCTTCTTGTACCAAACAAAAGAGGTTTTTTTTTTTTGACAAGATAGTGTTTGTAACTCAAAACAGCCATAGGATGGAGCTACATCCTTTTTGCAGCAAACCCTTCAATTCTCGATAAGCTGAATATGAGCGAATCTTACTCATGAATAACGTTCCTGTATTAAACAATATGTATGTTATGTTTGTATATACATATGTTCCTTTAGTAATAACTCTTTATTTTATTGTCCCGGGACTTAGTTCCTTAGGAACAAAATGGTACAGAAACATATAAAATGTTTTAGAGCCTTAGAGTAGTAAAAAAAAATGAAGAAAATTGAAATGAAAGAAAAAAAGATAAATAATAAAGTAATCTCCTTGTGATGAAAAAATTGAAAATAAATTGAATATCCTAAAAGACTTAAAATGAAAATATTTACAGTATGTAGTTGTGCTGTCATAGTTTTGCAAATTAAATGGTGGATAGCATTATGTAGGAAAGACACAACTTATGTACTTGTTGGTAGGGCTTTAAATCGACGGTGAACTGAGCTTTACAATGCTCAGAGGAGTGATAAATGAGGTGAGGATGTTGGTGGTAGGAGTGGAATTGGATGTAGGAAATTCAATGTTGATTAGTGGTTGCAGTTTGAGGAACGGGGTGGTGTGGAAGATGGGCTTGGTTTTCAGATTTGTGAGGTAATGGCTGAATTCGCGGCAGGGCCTGAGAATGTGCTGGCTACTTTTCTGCGCCATTTGAGCTAAAATCACTCCCGATTTGACAATTCTCGAGGATTCTCTTGACGGTCTTGACTCTTCCTGTTTGAAGGCTGCTCGTTTTTTGTACAGTAGAAGTGAAGGGTTGGAGATCCATTACTTCTGTAGAACTACCGGTTGTCATAGATAACGTTTTCCTGGCAGGTTTTTTCCTTAAATTCGGGTTTCCTAAGCTTTGAGAACGTTTTCTGCTAGACATTACTGTATGATAACATCTTATTTCATAATAAATAACATTTATGGATTTTATTGAAATAAGTGTGCATTATTAAGTTTCCGGACACGGAGATTTCAAAAATATAATAATTTTTTTATTTCGACGAGAGGGTGGTGGGGGCGCTCGCTTTACAAATAATTTAACAGTTACGGAGTTTATTGAAATAAGGGTGCATTATTATGTTTTCGTATACGGAGATTTCAAAAATATTACAATTTTTTTATTTGACGAGAGGGCGGAGGGGGGGGGGGGGTGGCGCTCGCTTTACAAATAATTTAACAGTTACGGATTTATTGAAATAAGGGTGCATTATTATGTTTCCGGATACGGAGATTTCAAAAATATTGTAATTTTTTTATTTCGACGTGAGGGTGGGGGGGGGGGGGGGGCGCGCTCGCTTTACAAATAATTTAACATTTACGGATTTCATTGAAATAAGGGTGCATTATTATGTTTCCGATTACGGAGATTTCAAGGGGGGGGCGCTCGCTTTGCAAATAATTTAACAGTTACGGATTTTATTGAAATAAGGGTGCATTATTATGTTTCCGGATACGGAGATTTCAAGGGGGGGGGGCGCTCGCTTTACAAATAATTTAACAGTTACAGATTTTATTGAAATAAGGGTGCATTATTATGTTTCTGGATACGGAGATTTCAAGGGGGGGGGCGCTCGCTTTACAAATAATTTAACAGTTACTGATTTTATTGAAATAAGGGTGCATTATTATGTTTCCGGATACGGAGATGTCAAAAATATTATAATTTTTTTATTTCGACGAGTGGGGGGGCCGCTCGCTTTACAAATAATTTAACATTAACGGTTTTTATTGAAATAAGGGTGCATTATTATGTTTCCGGATACGGAGATTTAAAAAATATTATAATTTTTTTATTTCGACGAGGGGGTGCGGGGGGCGCTTGCTTTACAAATAATTTAACATTTACGGATTTCATTGAAATAAGGGTGCATTCTTATTTTTCCGGATACGGAGATTTGAAAATATAATAATTTTATTATTTCGACGAGAGGGGGGGGGGCACTCGCTTTACAAATAATTTAACATTTATGAATTTTATTGAAATAAGGGTGCATTATTAAGTTTCCGGACACGGAGATTTCAAACATATTATAATTTTTTTATTTCGACGAGAGGGAGGAGGGGGCGCTCGCTTTACAAATAATTTAACATTTGCGGATTTTATTGAAATAAGGGTGCATTATTATGTTTCTGGATACGGAGATTTCAAGGGGGGGGGCGCTCGCTTTACAAATAATTTAACAGTTACTGATTTTATTGAAATAAGGGTGCATTATTATGTTTCCGGATACGGAGATGTCAAAAATATTATAATTTTTTTATTTCGACGAGTGGGGGGGCCGCTCGCTTTACAAATAATTTAACATTTACGGTTTTTATTGAAATAAGGGTGCATTATTATGTTTCCGGATACGGAGATTTCAAAAATATTATAATTTTTTTATTTCGACGAGGGGGTGTGGGGGGCGCTTGCTTTACAAATAATTTAACATTTACGGATTTCATTGAAATAAGGGTGCATTCTTATTTTTCCGGATACGGAGATTTCAAAAATATTATAATTTTTTTATTTCGACGTGAGGGTGGGGGGGGGGCGCGCTCGCTTTACAAATAATTTAACAGTTACGGATTTTATTGAAATAAGGGTGCATTATTATGTTTCCGGATATGTAGATTTCAAAAATATTAAATTTTTTTTATTTCGTCGGAAGGAGGGCGCTCTGATTTCAGAAATTTAGCATTTACTGATAGGATTGTATTTAGGTTATAGGCAGCGTTGGGCACTATCCGAGTAAAAAAGGCAGATCAAAAAAGTAGTTTAACTTATAATAATTTAATTAATATAATTTAATAAGGGGGTTACAACGAGTACATATTTTTTTCTTTTCGGATTTATTTATTTTTGAAAAAATATTTGTAAACTGAGCGCCCCCCCCCCTAACCCTCTCGTCGAAATAAAAAAATTATGATATTTTTGAAATCTCCGTATCCGGAAACATAAGAATGCACCCTTATTTCAATGAATCCTTTAATGATACATTATTTGTAAAGGGAGCGCCCCACCCCCCAACCCACTCGTTGAAATAAAAAAATTATAATATTTTTGAAATCTCCGTACCCGGAAACATAAGAATGCACCCTTATTTAAATAAAATCCGCAAATGTTAAATTATTTGTAAATCGAGTGCCCCCCCCTCCTCCCTCTCGTCAAAATAAAAAAATTATAATATTTTTGAAATCTCCGTGTCCGGAAACTTAATAATGCACCCTTATTTCAATAAAATCCGTAAATGTTAAATTATTTGTAAGGCGAGCGCCCCCCCCCTCTCGTCGAAATAAAAAAATTATTATATTTTCAAATCTCCGTATCCGGAAACATAATAATGCACCCTTATTTCAATAAAATCCGTAAATGTTAAATAATTTGTAAAGCGAGCGCCCCCACCAACCTCTCGTCGAAATAAAAAAATTATTATATTTTTGAAATCTCCGTATCCGGAAACATAACAATGCACCCTTATTTCAATGAATCCTTTAATGATAAATTATTTGTAAAGGGAGCGCCCCCCCCCAACCCACTCGTTGAAATAAAAAAATTATAATATTTTTGAAATCTCCGTACCCGGAAACATAAGAATGCACCCTTATTTAAATAAAATCCGCAAATGTTAAATTATTTGTAAATCGAGTGCCCCCCCTCCTCCCTCTCGTCAAAATAAAAAAATTATTATATTTTTGAAATCTCCGTATCCGGAAACATAACAATGCACCCTTATTTCAATGAATCCGTAAATGTTAAATTATTTGTAAGGCGAGCGCCCCCCCCCCCCTCTCGTCGAAATAAAAAAATTATTATATTTTCAAATCTCCGTATCCGGAAACATAATAATGCACCCTTATTTCAATAAAATCCGTAAATGTTAAATAATTTGTAAAGCGAGCGCCCCCACCACCCTCTCGTCGAAATAAAAAAATTATTATATTTTTGAAATCTCCGTGTCCGGAAACTTAATAATGCACACTTATTTCAATAAAATCCATAAATGTTAAATTATTTGTAAAGCGAGCGCCCCCCCCCTCTCGTCGAAATAATGAAATTATAATATTTTTGAAATCTCCGTACCCGGAAACATAATAATGCACCCTTATTTCAATAAAATCCGCAAATGTTAAATTATTTGTAAAGCGAGCGCCCCCTCCTCCCTCTCGTCGAAATAAAAAAATTATAATATTTTCGAAATCTCCGTGTCCGGAAACTTAATAATGCACCCTTATTTCAATAAAATTCATAAATGTTAAATTATTTGTAAAGCGAGTGCCCCCCCCCCCTCTCGTCGAAATAATAAAATTATTATATTTTCAAATCTCCGTATCCGGAAACATAATAATGCACCCTTATTTCAATAAAATCCTTAAATGTTAAATTATTTGTAAAGCGAGTGCCCCCCCCCCCCTACCCCCTCGTCGAAATAAAAAATTATAATATTTTTGAAATCTCCGTATCCGGAAACATAATAATGCACCCTTATTTCAATAAAATCCGTAAATGTTAAATTATTTGTAAATCGAGCGACCCCCCACCCTCTCGTCGAAATAAAAAAATTATAGTATTTTTGAAATCTCCGTATCCGGAAACATTATAATGCACCCTTATTTTAATAAAATCCGTAAATGTTAAATTATTTGTAAAGCGAGCCCCCCCCCCCCACCCCCCTCGTCGAAATAAAAAAATTATAATATTTTTGAAATCTCCGTATCCGGAAACATAATAATGCACCCTTATTTCAATAAAATCCGTAAATGTTAAATTTTTGACATCTGAGCGCCCCCCCCCCCCCCGCAAGAACCCAACTTTCTAATTTGTATTGAATACCCTTAAAATTTAAAAATATTACTACATAAAACATAAAAATTTACTCAAATGTGGAAGAAATTTTCTCTTCTACTCAACTTTTCAGTACTTGATTACCAGAGTACTCAAAGAAAAAATAAGTTGAGTACTTTCGATAAATTCAGTAATCAAGCTGTTGATTACTCCGTACTCATATTACACATTTTTGCCCATCTCTATAGGCGGGCGCAATCGACTATAGGGTGCGCTAGTAGCATTTTCAAAATGTCGGAAAGAACGGGGATAGACTTAGTTGATGTAATAGAGATAGTTGGTAATTTTAAGAGACCATTAATTGAAGGGCAGGCTATTCTTGATGCAAACCACATAATAACATGTGGAATAATATCTAGAAGTAAAAAAACAGTTCTTTTACAAGCCTTGTGCCTTCAAACTAGCAATTTTAAAGGACTGCCCCATCAAATAAAAGTGGATATCAAATTTATTAATAATAATAAGCAATTTTCTTGTCATTTTACGTGTAAAGCTGGTAGTTCTGGTAAATGCAAACACATCATTTTAACTTTACGTTTTTCGGTTAGTAATAACATTAATTACCTATTCATACAATCATTGTTATGACAGCTTAGATTCTTTGTCATATTATTTATTTATTTGTTAAAACTTTTAGGCTTCGCTTTGAAAACTTGGTACAATTAAGCACAACGGATGTAAGACAAAAATGGGGAAAATTAAAAAAGAAAAACATTTATGACACCATGGTCCCAATGTTATTTGCATAAAACCAACATTTTGGAATAATAAAATGTCAAATACTAATATTTACCTGGATAAACATAGTCACTTTCTTTAAAATGAAGACTACATATCGTCATATGTTTCGAAACAGGCTTATCTATTCTTAATTTTACAATCCACTCTTTAAGAAGCTTTTTATTTTTTGGAAACTAATGGAATGACACATCTTTAGATTTTTTTGAAGAACACTGAGGGACCGAGCAATACCTATTAGACATTTTTCCAATATTTTTTTGCTCATTCGGGTTTTAATTATGGAAAAATAAATTCCAAACGGCAAAAAACCCTATGAATCCCAGGTAATCGCACGGCTTCTATCCCCGTTTCTCTAGTTCCTTCTAGTTCCTCTGAGCTGCAGCACCGTCGCTTGCGCTCGCCTATATCGTAGTATTGTAGATCACTTTAATGTTTATAAAATGTGTTTACATCATCAGTAAACTCCGATTGCTCATGAATAGTTGACATCACTAATTATAGTAAAATTCACAGATTAACACATCTTAATATAAATTAGATCACAATAAAATAATATTAAATTAGGGACACGATGTAATGTAAGAATGTTTTATATCTAGCGCATACACAGGCGGGCATGAGATGGAGTTAACATAATCGATATTATCAAAGAAGGTTTTAAAATTAAGAATTCACTTTTAAGATTGTTCGAACAATAGATTTAAATAATGAAACAATAATTTGGCCCTGTCGGAGGAGAATTTAATATCATCGACGTTATCTTACAATTCGAAAATTATGGCCCGAATTAATTTGGACCTTTATATTTTACCAATCACGATAAATCGTTAAAAAGCTGTCCAAAACTCTACTTTCAGTGGCGTATTTAGATTTTTTTGGCCAGGGTTGGATTTATTTCTAAGACTCCCTAAAAAATAAAACATTTAAGAAAAAAAAACGAATACCCGTCTAGTGAGTCCCGTAATAAATGAATCCCACTCCACTCCCCCTTTATTTATACCTTGATATGAAAGTACTGACAAAAGTACTTAAATATATATAGAATAAAAGAAAAATCTTTATTGCGGATAAAAAGGTTTTATAAGTTCCTAGTAAGCTTCCAATATCTAAAAGACTAAAAAAATGGCCATTTCAATTCAAAGTTAGAGTTACACTACCCACTTTTGTTAAAAAAAAATTATATAACTTATCGTCATTATAAACGCTATCATCATTTATGTTTACTGTTTTGATAATAATCTTTTCTAATTGTAAGTTTTTACCTCATGTTGAATACTTAACTCTTTTCTTAATCAATCAATAAGTTATTGTATCATAGTGTTCCTCAAAAGAGTACTCCTATTGGTCCTACTTTACATGCAGATCAATACACTTTGAATTTTTGCTAGAGGCAATATTTTTTACTTTAACTTACTTATATATGAAATATATATTAAAGGAAAGTATTGCGGTCGTGAAAAATTTCGACTTCCGATTTTTAACAGAAATACACAATTTGGGGTCCTCTGGGTCCAAATAACCAAGATGGCAAATACATTTAAGATTGAACGTGTTTCATTGATTTTATCCTATACCTTATAGCTGGCCATTAAAAACCGACATAACTTATGGGATAATATATGCATGTATTTTTGATATATGCATGCATTGATGTATCTGATATATGCATGTATTTTTGAGTGATTTTTCTAATTTAGTAGCAAAAAAATATATTAAAAAGTAAGAATGAAGCAAAAATATTATGAATATATTACAGAAACTAAAAGGCGGCATAATATAAAAATTAAACGCTTGAGATTAGATAATGGTGGCGAATGTACGAACGTCAAACCAATTTAAAAAAATTTTGTAGACAAAATGGATTCAAATCGGAGTAAACTATGCCTTAAAGTAGCCGAAAGTAATGGTAACATCGAAAGAATGAATTATACCGTAATCGTACAACAAGGTAAGAACAAAAATTGTCGATTCCGGAATAAAAAAATTTCTAAGGTGAGAAGCCGTAAATGTTGTGCGTATTAGATTAATATATCAGCTTAAAGTACACTTGATAATAATAAAACAGATTAAAAATTTGTAAAGGGCGTAATGATTTATCGAAATTAAGAATTTTTGGAAGCGGTGCATGGTATTCTGTATTACCATGGAAAAGTAAACTTGATCCATTGGCGCGTAGAGTAGTTATGGTTGGATACTGTGGTGGTGGTTATAGACTTTATTTCATATGAGAAAGAAAAGTCATAAGGTCACGTGATGTTGAGTGTGACGATGGTACAATAAAGAGGAAGCAGAGCACGGCATACCAGGAAAATACATATATGACGATTCTAATTAGCTGAGAAAAATGAGGCCCACCCAGAATCTCACACTAGTGAAAATAGTGAAGTTGAAGAATCAAGACAAAATTTGGAAGAAGAAATTTTAGAAAAACCGAAAGAAGAACAAGTTCAAGAAAAAGAAAACCAAAATTGCCTGAAGACTTTGAAGACTAAGCTGAAGCGTACGCTCTCAGCTTAGGAAGGAACTTCCACAACATTTAGGGAAGCTAAACGATTTCCAGACTGGACAGAAGCTAAAGAAAAAGAGTTAAAAGCTCACTGAGGAACCTGCAGAACTCACCAGTGTGTGTGAGTTTAGTGCCGAAAATTCTGATAATAGTGCATTGGGTGGTTGATTATAGATTATCAAATTATGTTAGGCAATCAAAGTGTAATTGCTATGACTGATTCATATGAAAATGTCTAGGCATATAGATTCATTTTATAAAATTTCATTTTATACAAGAATTAGTTTCTGAAAATGTAATAAATGTACAGTATGTTAATACCAATGATAATGCTACAGATTTACTAAAATCATTATGTAAAGGAAATTTTTTTAAAATCGGAGTTAAATGCCAAAAAAAATAATGTTTTTGATTGATATGAATCTTTACTTATGTAAAATTTTGAATTGAAGAGATTTGAATAATTCGAGGGGGGTGTGCTAGGATTAATTATATGAATGTTAATACAGTTTTTTTAATATACGATAACAATACAGTTTTGGTATTGTTCCGCAGGAAAAACTGTATCTGATCCAAAGAGAACGGTTGGCGGGTAACAGTACATTGTGTTAACATTTCCTCATTAAACTGCGTTATATTTATAATGTGTGGTTTACATTAACAAGATAGCCAAATTATTATTCACAATTTTTAAGATTCTGTTTCTCTTTGTTGAATTTATGTGAAGATATAGATATTTTTCTTTGATTAATTAATAACAAATTTATTATTTCAGCTTTGCAAATATATCTCTTCCTAGTTGTGTGTAGCTTTTATAATGAATTGAAAACACAAGGAACCTCAAGTTCAAAAAACAATAACTACAGATTGTTTGTCTTATCATCATAACGCAATTTTATAAAGTAATTTATGAAATAGGAAGTAATCCCCACGAATACCCTTATTATTGAAATAAGTTTACAGTACATTGTTTATGAATAGGTTACAGTAAATGTTTTTATTTTTGAGTAATTTTAAATGCTATTAATTTATTCAAATTTAAATAAATAATTGCTTAGCATTTTTATCTTATAAAAATATATTACTTCTTCTTCTTTCCTTCCACCCATTTGCCTCTCAGCGTATACTCCTACACCTCCTGCGAACGGCCCCAAGTGTGTGCACTTGCTGTGTTCATTATTTTGCCACCAGTTTTCTGGAGACATATTAAGAAAATGAAATAATAAATATTAAATGGAAAACGAAATAAATATATTCCATTTTCCTTCATGAAGCTGATTCTGTGCATGCCATCTTACTCCACTACATACTTGGGTATATGGGTATATGAATCTATGTGGTAGCACGGGCGTACCCAGCTAGGGACAGCTCCCAATTTCAATATAAAGTTTACTTTTAATAATAATTTATTGTAGTTAAAGTTGGCACGATTGACAAAAATAAAACAAATATTGTATTGTAATATATCACCTCCAATCATTAAAGCTAATTTACAGCATTTTCGTTATCTTATTTATTAATATAATACAAAAAGAAGAACTATTCGCATAAAAGCGAAGAGTTTCATATAGTAATTCTTAAATCTTAAATTTAGTAGCGAATCCTCTCTGTTTTTTAATTTTCAGTCGTTGGAGGCTACTGCTAGCAGGGCACAGTTCTCCAAGGGTTGCATAGATTTGACTTCTTATCATACCTGGTTCCAATGGGGCACAGGAAAGATTCCTTCTTACCATCTGCATGACATAAGTGGAAAACCTGTAATGAAATTTTAAATAAGTAATTTTTTTTCTTTAAAGTTATATTATATATTTTTTTTTATAATAGAATAGAAAAATAACTTTATTCTGGGACTAAGACCCTTAAGAATAACAGCTATGTACATATATGAATGTATAAATGTTAGTATCTGGCCATTTATTTCAAGAACATAAAATAATCACATTTGAAACAAGTATAAAACATATATAAATATATTTTTAAATGAGATTATATTTTCATTTATTTATTTAAGATTATACAGCAAGATATTTGCTCTGAAAGAGAGAAAGAAGACGTCTTACGAGGTAGTATACTAAACTGCTACTAACCGTTTTTCTAACGTGGTGGGGGGTGGGTTCAGAAACTGCATTTATGAAATTAATCTAAGAAATATTTACTGTATTCTTATTATTATTGGTTCCAGAAAAGAACCGATCAATTAAACTATGGATTATATATTTTTAATAAGTACAAGTTAATGCTGGATTCTTTTCCAGAGGTATCGTGTTTACCTTTTTACTAATTCTAAAAATACTGTGGCATGCAGGTGAACGGAAATATGACACAGATCTGAATACTGACCATATCTAATTTTATTTAGCAAGTATTTAAATTTGTATTTTCCCTTTTCAATAAATGTTACAAAAATATTTTAATAACATAAATGGATACTCCTAAGAATGCTGGCCGGCATGGAGACCAATTTTCATTAAACTCCATAGCATAGTCACTCAATATTACAGAGAGTTCTGCATGGATATTAAATCTATCACTTTTCTGATGAATGCGGTGCAATTGTGGTGGATCCTCTGAGTATCATTAACCTCCTGTCAACCTTCAGTCTCCCAGATCTACCACTTCGTCATTTCTAAACTCCCTCTTTCCGGCTATCACCAAGAATTCCCCTCATTACCTTGGTGGACCAGCCTTTGTTCCTTCCATGTTAAATAGGTAGATACCTTAGAAATACATTGTCCACGTGATCGGTCTTCCTGTCATAGGTTGATCTCATTCATAATTCCCCTTCTACAAATTTTCACCTTAAACTTCTCATGTCCCTCCAACGCACAGTGTCACGAGCAGTGTTCAAAAATAAGAAAAATTAAGTTTGAATTCTTTTTTTTTGAGGGCTAGTATAAAATTTAGAATCTTAGAAAAGAAAGAAAACATCAATATTTCAATATAAAATCAAAAGCTCAAAGCTAAGGATTAACTTGAAGTATGGATAAAAATACAACGTATAAAACTGGTTCGGCAAGCATATATTTACTTTGGCTATTACCATCTTATTACTTAAACATTTCAATTCTTCTTTTCACCTGTTAAAGTGCCAGTCTTAACTGAATTGCTCATTGACTAATGTTGACCAAAAGTGCAAAAATGGGTATGATCAATTTTTTAATATTGTAAAAGTTATATTCATCAGTTTTTAAACTTTGGATATGATTTTCTAAAAAAAGTAAAATAACGGGTTTTCCAGACTTTAACCATAAATAGTACATTTCTTCTTATTTATTTTGATACCTAGTTCTAATGGCTGCTCCATGCGGTGCTATTGTGGTTTTAGATTTGAAAACTAATTCTTTGCTGTACGATAATAATTGAGTCTCAGCACAATATGGACTAAGCAATTGCGAATCTGATCCCAAGTGAAGTGCGAGTCGGCCATGGTACTTGGGAAACAGCAAACCAAATGATTTTCACTATGATCGATGGTATTGTGTATAACATTTGAAGTGACACGAATCCATACAAAAATGATTCTGATACAAAAATGATTACAAAAATGATGATGACAAACAATTGTGATGCAACTCCTAAGCTCATGAAAAAAGAGTTAGTATATAGTTTACCACCTAAAATGGAACATTAAAAATATTTATTTGTATTAATATATACTTAATGTAAAGAGAAAATGGTAGTCGTTTTTACAATCTAGTGATTATGAGGATGAATAAGTTTTGTTTATTAGTTATGTTCAGTGTTTATTTTTTTTAAGTTCATAAATTTCATAGGCAAGTCTGGATATACATTATGTACCTAAATAAATTATTTTGTCTGTCATTTTTGTGTTGTTTAGTAACCTAAAAGTATAATGAACCTTGTTAAAAAAGAAATGCGTTTTTTGATTTCTTACCCCATATACTCGTGACACTGTGCAGCGGTACCTTTGTTCAGGTTTATGGCACCAATCGCTCCTAAAGCGGAGTTTATAACCTACTGTTGCTTTTACTTAGTAGATCTTACAGCCTTTCCAGCCAAGTCCAAAATGCTGACAAGGTGTTTGTAGACAGAGCATTCTTTGCACATAGTAATCCGCATTCTTTCGATCCCAGACTCTACTTCCACAGTCACCTTTACCTTTGTTTATGACCTCCCCTTCCTTCGCTTCTATGGCGGTGCTTAATAGATCTTATCTCTGATCGCTTTTCCAAGCATCATTCACTGACCAGGTGTGAGCTAAATCTACGCCAAGTACTTATTTAAAAATTATTTTATACTAGCTAGGGTGCCCGGCTTCGCTCCGGTAGTTGTATGGTAGTTTTAATAACAGAACAACTTTAAAATTAAAGGAAATATAGAACAAAATTAGCACTTTCTTGAAACTTAACATGGTATCAATATTAAGATTCGATATCTGTAGAGTCCGCCCAAATAAGGAACCCTATATACTTTAAAGGGCGTTGAAAATGGTGAATGAACAATTAATTTTGCTGCAACTTTGTCGAGTCACGCATCGTTTTTGATGGTTTCTGTGATTCTGAATTGTATAAGCCCATTCCAAGCAGTCAGCAGATAATAAGTTATTAGATTATGGTTGAAAAATCTATTAGTTAAAAAACTATGTTTCGATTACCCGACTACTGTGATGGTCCTATTAGATCCAGAAGTTTAGAAACTACCGAAGATTCATAGAAACTTTTTTTTAAAGACCTTTCTTCCAGTCTCCCTGAAGATATCCCCCCCCCCCCCGTAATTTGGCCAAACACTACACCTACTATTACAAAGTGAAAACCAAAATATCATGAGGGCACAATTTTTTCATCATATTTCTTTTTATACTGAACCATGAGAGGTGATAAAATCTTATTGAAAAAATGCTGTAATTGGAGTTAGTCAACTGGAATGCTCATCATGCATAGTAATAAAACCATTTGTCATAATTACATACAATAAGAACACTTCAAACATTTTATTTTCGATTTATAATCAGTCAATTCAGCTCTCGTTTTTTGTTTTATGTCTGTTTTTATTTGCTCACTGTACTACTCAAAAATGTTCTCTCATATTCCATTAAATTTACTTAAGTAGGTATATATTATATATTGATTAAATATAATGTATATGTTAATCAATTAACCTTCTTATGAGAAAATGAATTTTGTAAGGTATCCAGTCGGTTTTCTAATTGATATGTAAAATCATTATTTTATTTTGAAAGAAAAGGTGAAACTAATTATTTTCGCTTGATTTTTTAGTAATTTAAAAAGAACAGCTGAAAAAATCCATAACCTTTACCCATTTAACGGAATGAATGAACAATAAACATTGAGTGAAACGCACCCTAGCGCTTCCTGGTAGCCTGGAGCTCGAACTAAATTTTTCATTCATAAACTCGTATCTCAATCTCAGATAGGCTAATTACATGGTGCGAAAGGCTTAAAATTCCAGTTCTTTTCTCTTCAATTTTACACCCTTAAGTGAAAAATAGAAACCTTCTTCTCCGATAGGGTTTATATAGCAACACGCTGACATAACTTCCTTAATCCCACGTGGAGTCGTTTTTGAGCCTTTTCGACACGCACATTGTACACTTTGCTTTATAATATATATTGATTATTAATAAAATTTACACTTGATTTATTGACACAAAACTTCATTTTCTTTCGATATTTTAGGTAGTATCCAGTAGCCGGCTTGGAATAGGAAAAAATTTTTTTAGGAAACTTTTTCCCATTGGCAATTATGTGTCCTTTCACGTGTGGGGAAAACATCGAATCTATTTTATTCAGCAAAAGACAGGTTAACAAAAATACGTAAATAGCACTACAATAAATAGAAATCGTGAATTCTAATAATAAATAAAGGTAAATTATTATTTTAAAAAGCTATAAATTAACGTTATCTATCTCATTCATATTATATTTCCGCTTCGATTTCAGCTAATTATAAGAATATAGCATGGTTTGAGGTTCCTCCCACTTCGCTTTCAGGTAGAACCTACTGATACGATATCTCATATCATCATGTGTTATAGTCTGAGTTTATTTGAGGCGTTGTCATGGATAAGTTAATCGGTCTAGAACACCCATTTTTTTTATATTGAATTGCTGAAAATAGTTTATTCATGAAAAGCATCTTCCAGTGTTCATTGCACTTTAAACACTAACTTACTACTCTTACTATTATATTGACATGAATTATAACTACTTCTTACTATGAAAATCTCAAAATCGTTTTTTTTTACTTACTACTTTTTTTTAGATATCCTTTATTAGTTCCTTTATATGTGTGTTATTTACATCTAATCTCACCTCTGCTGAAATAATCCAGTAAGTGATAAATGAATGGATTATTAATACTTAATATAGTCAAATCAGATGTAAAAAATAAAAATTTTAACCCTTCTATATTCTTTACAAATCAATTTTAAATTTGGCGTAAAGTTCTATTTTAAATCCCGTTGGTTTTTAGATTAGCTGAAACCTTTTTATCTTTATCAGAGAATTTTGATTTAACTGTATTAAAAAGGATAGGATATCATTAATGCAACGCATTATTGCTACTGATCCACAGCAACGCTTGGCAGGGTCTACTTATTCATTTCATTAATTTTATTCCGTGGAGAAATTCAGATTATAAAACATATAATTCTCCCGTTTTAACACTTAATTTATAATCAAAGTAGCATTAAAAAAAAACACAATTAACAATTAGTAGTATCGAACCCAGTTCCTAATCAAGAACATAAACTATAATTAAATCATTATAGTTTTTAAATAATTGTAGTTTTCTTTTCTCTTTCATATGCCTTATGTTTTATGTCAAATCACTCGCTTCCCTCCCCTGGACACGTTGCTTTTGAGGGCAAAACCAGATTGTCGTCTTAATTATTCTTATGACGTACGTAAGCAGATATTTGATATTATTTAAAAATATTTGTTCAGTTACAGGTAGGTTATAGAGAGGTTTGAAAAATAGGATTACACTAGATTATAATACTTTTAGAGAAAACAACGGGTCTTTCCATTTTTTTGAATCTCAGTTAACAAAAATTCTGTATAATTCTTCTACACATGGCATATAGCTCAACAAATGCTGATTCATTTAATAATGAAATTGGAGGCTAATTGGTGGCGTTCTATAGTTCAGTGTTTATGACACTACGCATTTTCATAGATGATAGCACTGCATTGTATGTGTTCTCATATTAATTTCTTTATATGAGAATGCGGTCCTCTATCTCATTCATAAAACACAATGCCAAAGTGAAGATAGGTCATGGGATATTGCTCGAAATTTCGTCTTGTATCAACAGCTCAGTTGGAAGTAAATGTAGTTGGAAACTTCCGTTGTCCACGTTATTCCGCTAATGACACATTTACTTACCCCTTATGATTAAATCCTAATGAATGGGTAATGTAAATGTTTGTAATAAGTATCTCGTGCAGGTAACAGAAGGAATTCTCTCCAATATTTTTATAGAGGTTTTTTTTTTAACTGACTTTTTTAAAAATCATTTGGAATCCTCATACTAGACTGAAACTACAAAAACTTTTCTTTACTACTGACTACTTCATAATTTATGAAAAAACGGTAAAAACTACCAATCTATTACAAAAGTTTAATTTTAGATCCGTAGCCTTCTTCTGAATTTAATTTTTTTAATTATTAGGAAAACTCGATCTGCATTAATGTTAAATTGTATGCCTAAAACGCATTTGCCAATTAAGGTTGCCATTTTTTTATTTGAATTTTCTATTTGTAGAATATTGTGCTGTGAGTATTTTTGCTTAACCCGTCAGATCACCTTTAGAAAATTCTGCGACATAACCTCTAGAGAAACTGGCCGAGTTAAAAAAATACCGTGGAAATGAGGAACTGTGACAAGAATACAAGTGGGAGTATCGGGACAATAGGGGTGCTGAAAGTGTCGTGGTGAGGAGGTGCATCAAGCAGTGTTCCACGTACCATGCCCGACTTTCCCCGGCATTATACTTTTTCGATCTTGTATTATTCTTCTGTAACTGGGTACCTTAACCTGTAAGGTTTAAGGATATTATGTATCCATAATCTTTTTCCCAGCAGTAACTTTGCGATTTAGGGGCCAAAATTCAATAAATCTTAGTCTGGTGACAAAAAAAAAAAAAAAAAAAAAAAAATATATATATATATATATATATATATATATATATATATATGTGTATATATATTTTTTTTTTTTTTTTTCTCAGTTGATTGGGGATTTACTTTATTATAAAGAATAAAGATAATTTTATGACATTTTTCTGGAGATTTCAAATAGTTTAAGTTGGAAGTTTAGGAAATATAGGTAACCCTTGGATCCTGCACTGAATTCATTGATAACTATCCTCTTGACAAAAAATGAAATATGAAGAATTAGTACTTGATACCGGACGAATTATTATAAATAAGAGTCATAATTGATACCTATCCATAATTCTAAATGATGAAACATGTCTTTATATTTATTTAAAACATTTGATCGTGGTATTTCAATCGCGACTTAGCCAGAACATTCTAAATTAGTGAGAATATTCAATTTTCCAGTCTCTCGAACGAAATATCTTGAAATTCATTAAATATAAACATTCATTAAAAAAAAATGTATATCCCTATCTTAAAATTAAGTCAGAAATAACAGAAGAAAATTCAGTTACACATACAGCAAAATACAATTAGACAATATTTAATATAATATGTTAAATGTACCAAATACTGAATTCGGAATTTAAAAAAAATGAATGAAATTTATCACTAATAAAAAGGCATGGCACACTCAAATTGCCACAGTTACAGGTAGGGCACATATTGCCTCACGCGACGTAGAGCAGAGTAGTTTTTATGGAACGTGTATATTAGATTGGGGCAGAGCACATTGGGAGGCAGAGCTGATGTGCATTCTTACCTTGCATTCAATATGCGTCTTTCCTAACTATCGTTATGAATGAAGCCGCGAAGAATGAACACTGTTTAAATGATTTGACTTTTTTCTACGCAGAATCCTAAAATAAACTACTTTTTATTTTAAGTTAACTTCTTTAACATTTTACTTACGAAAAATTTGTGAGTATGCTATTCATAAATAAACATAATTAAATCTAGTATATTTAGCGTGCATAAATTTAGAAAGCAATACAGATAAGGATATTATTTCATAATTCCTATCTGAATGGCGTTAAACCTTATGAACTGTATTATTTCAATTATAAACGAATGGGATTTCGTTTTTTATATGATCAGTTAATCAAGAGTTTATGTTTACCGAGTAGTTTAAGTAGTGGTCAAAGCTAATCATGTAATTCAAGATTTTGATGCTATATTTGATTACCTTCACGTTATTGAACTATTTTGAAAAGATAAACTAGCTAAATGGCCGTTTCAGACTTTTGTGTTGTTACATGGTTTACATTAAATAGTTGTTAGATTTATTTATCAACTGAAAATAGGAAAAGGTGCTTCCATGGAGCACCAGCCGAGCACATGTGCTGAGGTAAGAGATTCCTCAACTGTTGACAATCATTTGCCAGCAACTGAAGTAAACAATTCAGAATGCAGTTGGCTATTAGTAGTAGGTCATCTACAACTAATAAAGACCCAAGGAAATGTGCTAAGAAAGATGATGGTTATGTTAGCACCCATAACCGTTACGATCCAATAGCACCTAGCCACATTGAAGCTAATGTTTCTGAAAACATTAAACAAACTATGAAGCAATCGCCTATTATATTGAATGACGTAGCTAATTTTGGTTAGTTTATAGACTTATTAACTCTTTTGAGTTAAAATCTACAGTAAAGGATGTAATAATATACCCTACAACACCGGCTTCTTATAGAACTTTAAAAAAAGGGCTAGGCGGGTTTTCATTAAAAACATCCATCACTCAACGCCAAAAGTATATAGTTCAAGATTTGGAAGCTAAAGGGTTTAATGTGAGAAATATAGCCGGCGTTCTATAGTACAACGAACTACCAATTCCCATGCTTTTTGTCGATATTGGACCAGAAACATACTCAGAAGCTATTTTCAACATAAATAATAATCTGGTGCGAAGCGCGCTACACACAACTTTCACTTACGAACTTACTTAGATCGGAAATCGACATGTTTCGATAATAATATCGGAACACATCGATTTCGATTGTGAAGTTAAACGCCATTCCTCAAATTCACATATTTTTCCAATTTTAAATTCTTATATTTGTATAACTCGGTAAAATTATAAAGTATGTGTATTGCAAAACATGGAAATTCTCAGTAGTTTTCGATTTATTATTGCTCATTTTTTCTTAAGGGGGTCAATTTCGACAACAGTCGATTTTATTTTACTGGTTGTTTGGTTTTTACTGCGAGCTGCTTTTTGTAAATTAAACGTGAGGTGTATCGATAGAAGGTGTATTTACGACTCGTTTTAAAGCTTGTCTCTTATGTATTTCTGAAAATCGAGAAAGATTACTGTTCCTCTAAAACTTTAATACTGCATTCAGAAATTTATTATGGAATTAAAGTTTCTAAACTAAAATATAATTAATTAAAGATTATCTTATACCATATTTTTCACACATTCTAAAATATAAATAGCTTTAAAAATTTTGAACATCCCGTATTTACTCTCTAAAGTAAAATAAAATTTCTATTGTCAAATAAAAGTTTTTATTTTCATAATACGGTAAATGAAATTTTGGCTGTCACATCGCGAGCATATACATGCATGAAATACCCAGTTTGATAAAAATAGTTACAGTCGTTTTTGAGAAAAGAAACGTAAAAATGAGACAAAATTTATTAAATAAAGTGCCTCCTACGTTTGACCAAATTTGGTAAAAATTTAGCTATGACATCGCGGGCATATAAATATATCAAATGATCAAAATCGTTACAGCCTTTTTTGCAAAAATAAAAAAACACCAAAAATGAGACAAAATTTATTAAATAAAGTGCCCCCTCCGATTGACAGATTTCGATGAATTGTTTGCTCTCAAATCACGGGCACATACATACACCAAATACCCAATTTCAGTTTCGTACGGTTTATAGTTTTTGAGCTAGTCTGTTCACAAACACACAGACCATGTCGCGGAACTTCGTTATTTGGACTCAGGGGACCCCAAAACGTGTATTTCCGTTGAAAACCGGAAGTCGAAATTTTTCACGATCGCAATACTTTCCCTTACTATATATTTCATATAGAGGTAAGTGAAAGTAAAAGGATGTTGCACTGCCGGTGGAAGTTGAAGAACTCCGAAAGGAACGTGCAGTTGTTCAGTGCATTCGTTGCCAAGCACTTGGCCATACCAAGACGTACTGCCGCCATCCTTATAAGTGCATTTGGTGTGGAGAGATGTTTCAGATGAATGTGGAAAACATTTGTGATACTCCAGCTTAGTGCGCAAACTGCCAAGGCCCTCACCCGGTGAACTACAAGGGTTGCAGGACATCAGGAGCTCAGGAACTTAAGATCTCGGCCTCGTTAACCTCATGTGACCCAACCTCGTGCTACATCGCCAGACGACCAACGAGCGTTCCCAGCACTTCTACGTCAACAGGCGAGATCTACGGTAACAAAACGAGTTCGGTAACATATGGTACAGATATGCCTGTACATTTAAGTTCATTCGTCTCAGAATTAAAAACCCTATTTCAGCCCTTGAAGACTATCATAACCCATTCTTCTTATGAACCTATCCCCTTGCTGCCGACATTCGCAAAACTTTTAGAGAAATTATTATACATCAAATCATTACCTCTTTTACAGCCAACATTACCTTATCACCAATTCAGATTTCGCCTTCATCATTCCACAATCCATCAACTTCATAGAGCCATCGATTTTATAGCGACGAGTTTTGAGAAGGAACAATACGAGACAGGCGTTTTTCTAGATGTCCAAAAAGCTTTTGATAGAGTATGGCATGCAGGACTCCTCAACAAGCTTAAGACTGTACTTCCCAGCACCTACTAGGGATGCGACATCGATGTCGATGTTTTTGAAACATCGATGTTTTGCGCAAAACATCGATGTTTTTAACATCGATGTTACGCAGCCGATGTTTTCCGACCATCGATGTTTTAGGACCGATGTTAACATCGATGTTTTTAATAGCTGACCTTTTTTTTTTTTTTTTTTTTTTTTACATTTAAAAATAAATATGTTTTAACATCGATGGTTTAGGTATAACAATGATGTTTTTAACATAGATTTATTCGACAAATAAAAATATGTTTTAACATCGATGCTTTGGAAAAAAAGAAATATACTTTAACAACGATGTTTTGACAATAACATCGAAGTTTTTGAGAAAAACTAATATCTTTTAAGATCGATACTTTATCATTAACAAACTTGTTTTCAACATCGATGTTTTGGGCAAAACCAAGTATACTGTAACATCTATGTTTTGACAATAACATCGATGTTTTTAACAGAAACAAAGCTGTTAATAACATCTATGTTTTTAACAAAAGCAAATTTGTTTTAACATCGATGTTTTTAACAAAAACAAGTATGCTTTAACATCTATGCTTTGACAATAACATCGATGTTTTGAAAATAAAAACGATGTTTTTGACAGAAACAAAGCTGTAAATAACTTCGATGTTTTTAACAAAAACAAAGCTGTTAAGAACATCGATGTTATAGACTAAAACAAATTTATTTTAACATCGATGTTTTTAACAAAAACAAGTATACTTTAACATCTTTTGTTAAAAAACATCGATGTTAAAAAAAATTTGTTTAGACAAGAACATCGATGTTTTGGATAAATATGTATTAACATCGATGTTATGGACAAAAACAAATTTTTTTTAACATCGATGTTTTTTAACAAAAACAAGGATACTTTAACATCTTTGTTTTGACAATAAAATCGATGTTTTGGATATATATGTATTAACATCGATGCTATGGACAAAAACAATTTTTTTTGTAACATCGATGTGTTCAACAAAAACAAGTATACTTTAACATCTATGTTTTGACAATAACATCGATGTTTTGACATTAACATCGATGTTTTTAACAAAAACAAATCTGTCAATAACATCGTTGTTATGGACAAAAACAATTTTTTTTTTAACATGTTTTAACAAAAACAAGGATACTTTACCTTCTATGTTATGACAATAACATCGATGTTGTGGATAAATATATATTAAACTCGATGTTATGAACAAAATAAATTTGTTTTAACATCGATGTTTTGACAATAACATCGATGCTTTAGACAAAAAAAAACAATATATATATATATATTCTTAACATCGATGTTTTTGTTAAAACAAAGATGCTTTAACATTAACAAACTTGTTTTCGACATCGATGTTTTGACAATAACCAGTATACTTTAAAATCTATGTTTTGACAAGAACATCGATGTTTTGGATAAATATGTATTAACATCGATGTTATAGACAAAAACAAATTTTTTTTAACATCGATGTTTTTTAACAAAAACAAGGATACTTTAACATCTTTGTTTTGACAATAACATCGATGTTTTGGATAAATATGTATTAACATCGATGTTATGGACAAAAACAATTTTTTTTTAACATCGATGTTGTCAACTAAAACAAGTATACTTCAACATTTATGTTTTCACAATAACATCGATGTTTTGACATTAACATCGATGTTTTTAAGAGAAATAAAGCTGTTAATAACATCGATGTTTTTTACAAAAACAAATCTGTCAATAACATCGATGTTATGGACAAAAACAAATATTTTTTAACATCGATGTTTTGATAATAAAGTTGTTTTTAACATTGATGTTTTTACAATAACATCGATGTTTCGGAGAAAAACAACTATGTTTTAACAATAACCCGGTAGATTTAACATCGATGTTACAACTTATTTGTTTCTGTCAAAAACATCGACGTTAAAAACAACTTTAAAATTATCAAAACATCGATATAAAATACATCTTTGTTTTAACTAAAACATCGATGTTAAGAATATATATATATATATATATATATATATATATATATATATATATATATATTGTTGTTTTTTATCTAAAGCATCGATGTTATTGTCAAACCATCGATGTTAAAACAAATTTGTTTTTGTCCATAACATCGAGTTTAATATATATTTATCCACAACATCGATGTTATTGTATATTAAAGTATACTTGTTTTTCTTAGAAACATCGATGTTATTAACAGCTTTGTTTTTGTTAAAAACATCGATGTTATTGTCAAAACATCGATGTTAAATGATACTTGTTTTTGTTAAAAACATCGATGTTAATACACATTTATCCAAAACATCGATGTTATTGTCAAAACATAGATGTTAAAGTATATTTGTTTTCGATAAAAACATCGATGTTAAAACAAATTGGATTTGTCCATAACATCGATGTTAAAGTATACTTGTTTTTGTTAAAAACATCGATGTTATTGTCAAAACAAAGATGTTAAAAAAAAATTGTTTTTGTCCATAGCATCGATGTTAATACATATTTATCCAAAACATCAATGTTATTGTCAAAACAAAGATGTTAAAGTATCCTTGTTTTTGTCCATAACATCGATGTTAATACATATTTATCCAAAACATCGATGTTCTTGTCTAAACAAATTTTTTTTAACATCGATGTTTTTTAACAAAAACAAGTATACTTGTAACATAGATGTTAAAGTATACTTGTTTTTGTTAAAATAAATTTGTTTTAGTCTGTAACATCGATGTTAATACATATTTATCCAAAACATCGATGTTCTTGTCTGAACAAATTTTTTTTAACATCGATGTTTTTTAACAAAAACAAGTATACTTGTAACATAGATGTTAAAGTATACTTGTTTTTGATAAAATAATCGATGTTAAAAAAAATTAGTTTTAGTCCATAACATCGATGTTATTAACAGCTTTGTTTTTGTCCATAACACCGATGTTAATACACATTTATCCAAAACATCGGTGTTAATACACATTTATCCAAAACATCGATATTATTGTCAAAACATCGACGTTAGATGATACTTGTTTTTGTTAAAAACATCGATGTTAATACTCATTTATCCAAAACATCGATATTATTGTCAAAACATCGATGTTAAATGATACTTGTTTTTGTTAAAAACATCGGTGTTAATACACATTTATCCAAAACATCGATATTATTGTCAAAACATCGACGTTAAATGATACTTGTTTTTGTTAAAAACATCGATGTTAATACTCATTTATCCAAAACATCGATATTATTGTCAAAACATCGACGTTAAATGATACTTGCTTTTGTTAAAAACATTGATGTTATTAACAGCTTTGTTTTTGTTAAAAACATCGATGTTATTAACAGCTTTGTTTTTGTTAAAAACATCGATGTTATTAACAACTTTGTTTTTGTTATAAACATCGATGTTAATACACATTTATCCAAAACATCGATGTTATTGTCAAAACATAGATGTAAAATATACTTGTTTTCGATAAAACATCGATGTTAAAACAAATTTGTTTTTGTCCATAACATCGATGTTATAAACAGCTTTATTTTAAAAACAAGGATACTTTACCATCTATGTTATGACAATAACATCGATGTTGTGGATAAATATATATTAAACTCGATGTTATGAACAAAATAAATTTGTTTTA
This sequence comes from Aelia acuminata, assembly GCA_911387785.2. NCBI lineage: Eukaryota > Metazoa > Arthropoda > Insecta > Hemiptera > Pentatomidae > Aelia > Aelia acuminata. The sequence continues at coordinate 107,245,655 of OU426978.1, read as the reverse complement.
ACATCGATGTTTTTTAACAAAAACAAGGATACTTTAACATCTTTGTTTTGACAATAACATCGATGTTTTGGATAAATATGTATTAACATCGATGTTATGGAAAAAAAAATTTTTTTTTAACATCGATGTTGTCAACTAAAACAAGTATACTTCAACATTTATGTTTTCACAATAACATCGATGTTTTGACATTAACATCGATGTTTTTAAGAGAAATAAAGCTGTTAATAACATCGATGTTTTTTACAAAAACAAATCTGTCAATAACATCGATGTTATGGACAAAAACAAATATTTTTTAACATCGATGTTTTGATAATAAAGTTGTTTTTAACATTGATGTTTTTACAATATCATCGATGTTTCGGAGAAAAACAACTATGTTTTAACAATAACCCGGTAGATTTAACATCGATGTTACAACTTATTTGTTTCTGTCAAAAACATCGACGTTAAAAACAACTTTAAAATTATCAAAACATCGATATAAAATACATCTTTGTTTTAACTAAAACATCGATGTTAAGAATATATATATATATATATATATATATATATATATATATATATATATATATATATATATATATATTGTTGTTTTTTATCTAAAGCATCGATGTTATTGTCAAACCATCGATGTTAAAACAAATTGGATTTGTCCATAACATCGATGTTAAAGTATACTTGTTTTTGTTAAAAACATCGATGTTATTGTCAAAACAAAGATGTTAAAAAAAAATTGTTTTTGTCCATAGCATCGATGTTAATACATATTTATCCAAAACATCAATGTTATTGTCAAAACAAAGATGTTAAAGTATCCTTGTTTTTGTCCATAACATCGATGTTAATACATATTTATCCAAAACATCGATGTTCTTGTCTAAACAAATTTTTTTTAACATCGATGTTTTTTAACAAAAACAAGTATACTTGTAACATAGATGTTAAAGTATACTTGTTTTTGTTAAAATAAATTTGTTTTAGTCTGTAACATCGATGTTAATACATATTTATCCAAAACATCGATGTTCTTGTCTGAACAAATTTTTTTTAACATCGATGTTTTTTAACAAAAACAAGTATACTTGTAACATAGATGTTAAAGTATACTTGTTTTTGTTAAAATAAATTTGTTTTAGTCTGTAACATCGATGTTAATACATATTTATCCAAAACATCGATGTTCTTGTCTGAACAAATTTTTTTTAACATCGATGTTTTTTAACAAAAACAAGTATACTTGTAACATAGATGTTAAAGTATACTTGTTTTTGATAAAATAATCGATGTTAAAAAAAATTAGTTTTAGTCCATAACATCGATGTTATTAACAGCTTTGTTTTTGACCATAACACCGATGTTAATACACATTTATCCAAAACATCGGTGTTAATACACATTTATCCAAAACATCGATATTATTGTCAAAACATCGACGTTAAATGATACTTGTTTTTGTTAAAAACATCGATGTTAATACTCATTTATCCAAAACATCGATATTATTGTCAAAACATCGATGTTAAATGATACTTGTTTTTGTTAAAAACATCGGTGTTAATACACATTTATCCAAAACATCGATATTATTGTCAAAACATCGACGTTAAATGATACTTGTTTTTGTTAAAAACATCGATGTTAATACTCATTTATCCAAAACATCGATATTATTGTCAAAACATCGACGTTAAATGATACTTGCTTTTGTTAAAAACATTGATGTTATTAACAGCTTTGTTTTTGTTAAAAACATCGATGTTATTAACAGCTTTGTTTTTGTTAAAAACATCGATGTTATTAACAACTTTGTTTTTGTTATAAACATCGATGTTAATACACATTTATCCAAAACATCGATGTTATTGTCAAAACATAGATGTAAAATATACTTGTTTTCGATAAAACATCGATGTTAAAACAAATTTGTTTTTGTCCATAACATCGATGTTATAAACAGCTTTATTTTAAAAACAAGGATACTTTACCATCTATGTTATGACAATAACATCGATGTTGTGGATAAATATATATTAAACTCGATGTTATGAACAAAATAAATTTGTTTTAACATCGATGTTTTTTAACAAAAACAAGGATACTTTAACATCTTTGTTTTGACAATAACATCGATGTTTTGGATAAATATGTATTAACATCGATGTTATGGAAAAATAAAATTTTTTTTAACATCGATGTTGTCAACTAAAACAAGTATACTTCAACATTTATGTTTTCACAATAACATCGATGTTTTGACATTAACATCGATGTTTTTAAGAGAAATAAAGCTGTTAATAACATCGATGTTTTTTACAAAAACAAATCTGTCAATAACATCGATGTTATGGACAAAAACAAATATTTTTAACATCGATGTTTTGATAATAAAGTTGTTTTTTAACATTGATGTTTTTACAATATCATCGATGTTTCGGAGAAAAACAACTATGTTTTAACAATAACCCGGTAGATTTAACATCGATGTTACAACTTATTTGTTTCTGTCAAAAACATCGACGTTAAAAACAACTTTAAAATTATCAAAACATCGATATAAAATACATCTTTGTTTTAACTAAAACATCGATGTTAAGAATATATATATATATATATATATATATATATATATATATATATATTGTTGTTTTTTATCTAAAGCATCGATGTTATTGTCAAACCATCGATGTTAAAACAAATTTGTTTTTGTCCATAACATCGAGTTTAATATATATTTATCCACAACATCGATGTTATTGTATATTAAAGTATACTTGTTTTTCTTAAAAACATCGATGTTATTAACAGCTTTGTTTTTGTTAAAAACATCGATGTTATTGTCAAAACATCGATGTTAAATGATACTTGTTTTTGTTAAAAACATCGATGTTAATACACATGTATCCAAAACATCGATGTTATTGTCAAAACATAGATGTTAAAGTATACTTGTTTTCGATAAAAACATCGATGTTAAAACAAATTGGATTTGTCCATAACATCGATGTTAAAGTATACTTGTTTTTGTTAAAAACATCGATGTTATTGTCAAAACAAAGATGTTAAAAAAAAATTGTTTTTGTCCATAGCATCGATGTTAATACATATTTATCCAAAACATCAATGTTATTGTCAAAACAAAGATGTTAAAGTATCCTTGTTTTTGTCCATAACATCGATGTTAATACATATTTATCCAAAACATCGATGTTCTTGTCTAAACAAATTTTTTTTAACATCGATGTTTTTTAACAAAAACAAGTATACTTGTAACATAGATGTTAAAGTATACTTGTTTTTGTTAAAATAAATTTGTTTTAGTCTGTAACATCGATGTTAATACATATTTATCCAAAACATCGATGTTCTTGTCTGAACAAATTTTTTTTAACATCGATGTTTTTTAACAAAAACAAGTATACTTGTAACATAGATGTTAAAGTATACTTGTTTTTGATAAAATAATCGATGTTAAAAAAAATTAGTTTTAGTCCATAACATCGATGTTATTAACAGCTTTGTTTTTGTCCATAACACCGATGTTAATACACATTTATCCAAAACATCGGTGTTAATACACATTTATCCAAAACATCGATATTATTGTCAAAACATCGACGTTAAATGATACTTGTTTTTGTTAAAAACATCGATGTTAATACTCATTTATCCAAAACATCGATATTATTGTCAAAACATCGACGTTAAATGATACTTGTTTTTCTTAAAAACATTGATGTTATTAACAGCTTTGTTTTTGTTAAAAACATCGATGTTATTAACAGCTTTGTTTTTGTTAAAAACATCGATGTTATTAACAACTTTGTTTTTGTTATAAACATCGATGTTAATACACATTTATCCAAAACATCGATGTTATTGTCAAAACATAGATGTAAAATATACTTGTTTTCGATAAAACATCGATGTTAAAACAAATTTGTTTTTGTCCATAACATCGATGTTATAAACAGCTTTATTTTTGTTAAAAACATTGATGTTAAAGTATACTTGTTTTTGTTAAAAACATCGATGTTATTAACAGCTTTGTTTTTGTTAAAAATATCTATGTTATTGTCAAAACATAGATGTTAAAGTATACTTCTTTTGATAAAAACATCTATGTTAAAAAAGATTTGTTTTAGTCCATAACATCGATGTTATTAACAGCTTTGTTTTTGTCCATAACATCGATGTTAATACACATTTATCGAAAACATCGATGTTATTGTCAAAACATAGATGTTCAAGTATACTTGTTTTTGATAAAATAATCGATGTTAAAAAAAATTAGTTTTAGTCCATAACATCGATGTTATTAACAGCTTTGTTTTTGTCCATAACACCGATGTTAATACACATTTATCCAAAACATCGATGTTATTGTCAAAACATAGATGTTAAAGTATACTTGTTTTTGATAAAAACACCGATGTTAAAAAAATTAGTTTTAGTCCATAACATCGATGTTATTAACAGCTTTGTTTATCTCCTAAACATCGATGTTTTAAAATATTTATTTTTGTTCAAAACCAATTTGTTATGGTAAAAGCATCGATGTTTAAAACAATATATATGATGTAATTGTCAAAACATGTCGAAAAAATCGAATTTTTTATTCATTAAATATGAATTATAAAATGCTTTACACTTTAACATCGATTTAATTACATTTGGGCATTAATATGTTAATGTTTAAATACTGTATAAATTAAAAAACATCGATGTCAAAAAACATCGATGTTCTTGAACATCGATGTTTTGTGGTCGATGTTTAATCGACATCGATGTTTTGATTGCAAAAACATCGATGTTCAAAACATCGATGTTTTGCCTTCGATGTCGCATCTCTAGCACCTACTACTTAATACTGCAATCTTATTTACAGGACAAATTCTTCAAGATTCGTCAGGGTGCATCATTTTCCTCTTATTACGTATAAAAAATAGTTGGAGTTCCCCACAGTAAAATATCTAGGACTGACAATGGACAAACGAATCATCAGAAATGACATGTTACTGATACCATTCCATTAGTAGGCTTTGAAATTAATAGATGGGAAAAGAAGATCCATTTAGAAGATTTTCATAATGTCTAGTGTAAACAAATTTAAATTTTGCGCCGCCTCCGAAAAGATTGTGTTGTATTGAACATAGTATTTAATATTTAAATTTAATAATTTTTATTAAAAATTAGTGTTTATTTGTACAAATCAAAATAAAATTATTCATCTTATTGCATTTTTTTACTTTTTATACCATTTTCGATTTTGCTGTGTTTTCATAAAAATCAGAAGGTAATTATTTCATACTTTTCAGTGAATTTATTTTTACTGCTTCCTAGGTTTCGAAGTCGGTTTAATATTTTTTTATTAAATTTTTTTATTTAACAATTTTTAGTTGGAGAAAATAGCAAATGTAGAAAACCGTACGTTGGTTTAAAAATTTCGTTAGTAATTGGTCGTTGGTAAAATAAACGTTGGTTTAAAAATTTCGTAATCTTTTTACGCTCTACCACGTTTGTCTTTCCCAGGCCTTTTTATTATACAATAATTGTATAAACAGTCACCTTTTCAATTTTATGAATACACACAGAAAAGTGGGAAAGCGGTGCGTGTATTATTCAACTTTCAATACACTACGTTTTATGATTATAAATGGATTTTTTTTTTTTAAAGATCAATGTTCAATTGGGAAGGGAATACAATTTCCACAATGACAATATTTTTCCTTTGCTAAATGTCGTCAGTACTTTTCATTTACGTAGAGCATCAGTGTTCCGAGATGTGTTGAGTTAAATATACATAAATACATAAATCCGGCCATTCCAAGATGAAGTAGATACGTCACTGAACAGTCGAGATTTTGGCCGGTTTTAGACAAGACATCGTTAATGGAGAATCGATGAGGATGGTAATATGCTCTATAGTAAATTTGAAAGAAATTTTTAAATTTTGATTGCTTGAATATCCTTCTGAAAATTATGGCGATATTATACATAACTCCGGTGCTTTATTTAAATCGATCGTTGGAAAAGTTGATTAAACATCATTGGATAGAAGTCCCAGCAAAAAAGGGGCAACCATAAAATTTATCGATATCAAAAAGACTGCCCCGCTAGGATAAAAGCAACAGGGTTCTTATTGTAGGGTTTGGGACTCGCAAATGGTTAATTTATTATTACGAAGGATATTATTATTCTCCGTATTAGACTACTGACTTAATTCCAAAGGTTGATTCAATCATGTTCGTAATTCCTTTCGATGAATTTTTGACTAAATTGATTACCGAAGTACTATGAATTATATCCTTCGTAATAAAACATTATTCAGAAACTAAATTGCTAAACACTGTTGCTTCCATTCTAGTGGCGTAGCATTTATCATCATTTTTAACAATCATTTCCATGACTGCCAAATTTTTGCAGAGGGGACTTTCATACAATGAGGTTGTTTTCGGGTAGTTATCAAGTTTTATTTTGTAGTTTTTATTGATGGATGAACACCAGCAAAAGCCTCGATAGTTGTAGAAACAAATTTAAAAATTGATAATAGTAATCCGGATAACATAACAGAAGTGTCACCCATAAAGGATCGGCACAAGACCTCCGGCAAGATATTCAACAGTGACCGAGTGTATCCGGAAGAAGACAGAGGTATCTGAATCTTTTGTTAAGTCAACTGAAAATGAGCTTTTCCAGGAATTATTGTATTCTCTTTTAATGTGCATAGTCAATAAAAGATATAAATCAAAATCTAATTTAAATCAATAATAGCTACGATTTTAAATTTAAACGATCCTTCGGGAACTTGAAGAAGTCTTAAATTCTGCTTTAAAACGATTACCAATACTCAGTCTTTCTTGGAATTCCACGAATTTTGTTGTCTTATGATTACGGTGTCCAACCGTCGATTAGATCTAAATTAAGAAGGTTTACTGTTATCGGTGAATATACATCTATCTAATATTTATGCTAATATCGCTACAGAAAACGACAGCGAAATTATATTCTGCTGAAATTTATATCTTTATTTAAATCTAATGTTGAAAAATTAGTTAAGGTTATGTATAGGTTGGTTCTAACAAGCACTTAAAACAAGTCGATAACTAGTAGATTTCTCATGTTCTCCCCCCACTCTTTTGATTCTAAATTTGATTGGTTAGTTTTGCCACATGATTCATCCAGCATTAAAACAATAGTGAGATTTTTTAGTTACCAATCAGTTTAATAGCTTGTTGGAGCATACCTTATGTTATATATGCCATATGTTTTTCAATTAAGTAAAAATTTTTAGTGATAATTAAATATTTATTTTCATGTTTTTTCCCGATACCTTCTTAAATAAATTAAGAACCCAAAAAAGGTTTTAGTGGGACCACCTTGGGAAAATATTCTACAAGATGCAAAAGGTTTCGTTCCAATTGGTCCATCCATCTCGGAGTAATCGGTGAATATACATAGGAAAAAAAAAACAAAAAAAAAAAACGCACATACGTATCGAATTGAGTAACCTCCTCTTTCGTTCGAAGTCGGTTAAAAACTTAAAGCACACTTAAATCCATTAATTCAAGGACTATCAACACTAGACTTACCCGACACACGACGGCGTTTACGAAGGAGCTGGAATAGGGATCTTTTAACCAACAAAATTTAAAGTTTTATGGAGAGGCATCATTGGATGACTTTTACCTTCATGCCTTTACTTACTATAATATAATTATTTTACAGTTGTGAATTTATTTAATAAAGTCAAAAAGAAAGAAAAATGGACGTTCCAGTTATAAATTAATCAGATTACGATATTAAAAACTTCTAAACGTTATGATTTCTAAATCTTGTCTCCCGATGATGTGTTAGCAGTGCTCTTAACGTTTCCACAGTTTTTTTCATTCCTGATTTTTTTTTGTAATGTTATAGAAGAAATCGCATGCGATGAATGAACAATTTTTTTATCCCTTATTTGACAAATAAAATAACTGATTACGTGCTATTGAAAAATAACTGATATAATTCAAAAACTGACGATGTAAGCAAAACATTAAAAATTTTCAATTTTAATGATTTCCATGGATCTTTAGTTGGATATACAAAAAAAAAAAAAAAAAAAATAATAATAAAAAATAAAATAAAATAGCGATAGAGAAAGATGGTAGAAAAAGCTGAAGATGACGAAGCAAGGGAAAGGAGTTGTTATTAAGGAATATAGCATCTCCTTGGCCAATAGTGAAAGTAGTGTCACAACAATCTTGAAGTCACGTCTTCTGAGTGTATCTTCAATCCACGCTAGTATCGGCTGCTCCGGTCTCCTATTGGTTCTAAAGGTGATGAATAAACCAGGTGGCAATGCATTTCTAAAAGGAGTATACGAATAAAATAACTATGATAAATATACCTATAATAGACGATTTATGTTTTTTAATAACAAGATAGAAGATAGGTAATACTTTTTTATTGAGCAAAATCACTTGGACCAATATAGATACAGAAATATATATTTGAATGTGTCGCCAGTTAATGACAGTTGGTAATTAAGTTAAGGCCACCTAATTTAGTTGGTTTATATTATTATAACCTGTTTCCGGTTTACATTATTTCTTTTATAATTTCACTATTTTATCCAGGTAACCATTGTATTTGAACATGACTATGTTTGTTATTATTTTATTGGAATATAAAAAACATTTTATGAAAAAAATTAAACCGACTTCGAAACCTAGGAGCCAGTAAAAATAAATGCACTGAATAGTATGAAATAATTACCTTCTGATTTTTATGAATACATAGCAAAATTGAAAATGGTATAAAAAGCGGAGAAATGCAATAAGACGAATAATTTTATTTTTATTTGTACAAATACACACTTATTTTTAATTTAAAATATTAAATACTATGTTCAATACAACACAATCTTTTCGGAGGCGGCGCAAAATTTGCCAACGCCGCATTTAATATAAATGACATGTTACCGATACAATTCCATAAGTAGACATTAAAATCAATAGATGGGAAGAGAAGATGCATTTTACGATTTTCATGTCTATTGTTAAAAATTTTAAATTTTGCGCCGCCTCCGAAAAGATTGTGTTGTATTGAACATAGTATTTAACATTTTGATTTCACAATTTTTAATAACAATTAGTGTGTATTTGTACAAATAAAAATAAAATTATTCGTCTTATTGCATTTCTCCGCTTTTTATACCATTTTCAATTTTGCTATGTATTCATAAAAATTAGAAGGTAATTATTTCATACTATTCAGTGCATTTATTTTTACTGGCTCCTAGGTTTCGAAGTCGGTTTAATTTTTTTTATAAAATGTTTTTTATTTCATTCTTTTTAGTTGGAGAAGATAAAAAATGTAGAAAACGGTAAGTTGGGTAAAACAAATTTCGAAATTTTTTTATGCTATACCACCTTTTCAATTTTATGAGTACACACGGGAAAGTTGAAAAGCGGTGCCTGCCTATAATACAAGTTCTACACCCTACCTTCTACGATTATAATTGGAATTTTTTTTAATAAGATCAATGTTGAGTCAATTATGTTCGTAATTCCTTTGGATGAATTTTTGACTAAATTTAATAGCAAAGTACCTAGAATAATATCCTTCGTAATAAAAAATTATTCAGAAAATAAATTTCTTCAATTCTAGTGGGATAGCATTTATGATATTAAGCATTTTCATGGCTGCCAAATTTTTGCTGCGGGGACATTCATACAAAGAGATTGTTTCTGGGAGATATCAACTTTTATTTTGCAGTTTTTATTGATGGATGAACATCAGCAAGCATTGAAATTTTAATTTCTTTGTTAAATAGTGTAATGTCTGTATGGGGAAAGTGTCATTGGAAAATTTTCATTAATTGGGAAATACAAATGCACAATATTTTTGTTAGTTATTTCAGTACCTGAGAGATGACTACCTCGAACGCGCAAAACCCCTAAACACATGCAAGCTCATTTTCACTGTCTATTCCAATAAAATTCATTCATTTATTATAGGACTTAGGCTCTTAAAAACACTTTTAGGCTCTCACGAACCGTAAACACTGAACTTATGACGGTTTGGCTTTTGAAAATTTCGGCAACCTAAGAAAATCGAATATTTAATTTTCTTTCAATTTAATAAAGATCGATCAAAACCTCAAAATCAATGGAAATAGTCTTAAGACAGCCTGGCTCTTTGGTAACGCTTTATTCTACTACATTTCAGTTAATACACAGCAAACAATTACAACTCACAATTTAGGTAAGTGGAAAAGTGTAAAAAATCGAAAAATCAACTGGAAAATGAATGATTTTTATATCTAAACTCTCCTATCTAGACAATAGCAAAGCCTGGTGCCACCAGCTAGCAACGTAAAAAAAAAATTAGACAATTAGCTGTCATAGATGAAATTGGTGTTGGAACTAACTAATATTGAAATTATTTAGCAGAACGTAAATTATTTTATAACTGGACATGCCCTTATATTTTTTCGAGCTACATTTGAGCTCAAATAGCAGATTTTCGTCTTCTCAAAATAAATGATTTGGCACTTACAGTCTTTCTAATTTATTCTAGTCGCAAAAGCAAAATTAGAAACCTATAGTAGTAATCCGGAAAACATAACAGAAGTGTGGCTCCATGAAGAATCGGCACAAGATTTCATGATTACATTGTATATTAATTAGACCGAGCGATTCCGGAAGAAGACAGAGGTGCCTGAATGTTAAGGCCCCCCAAATCAACTGAAAATAAGCTTTTCCAGGAATTATTGTATTCCTTTTTAACGTGCATAGCGAGTGAAGGCGGAAATCAAAATCTAATTTAAAGCAATAATGGCTACGATTTTAAATTTAAACGAAACTTGGGGAACTTGAAGAACTCTTAAATTCTGCTTTAAAACGGTTATCAATACTCAGTCTTTCTTGGAATTCCACGAATTTCGTGGTCTTATGTTTATGGTGTCCAACCGTCAACTAGATCTAAATTAAGAAGGTTTACTGTTATCGGTGAATATATATATCAATCTAATATATATACTAATAACGCTACAGAAAACAACAGCGATATTATATTTTGCGGATATTAAATATCTTTATTGAAATCTATTGTGGAAAAATTAGTTAAGGTTATGTTATAAAAAGGGGCAACCATAAAATTTATCGATATCAAAAAGACTGCCCCGCTAGGATAGAAGCAACAGGGTTCTTATTATAGGGTTTGGGACTCACATATGGTTAATTTATTATTACGAAGGATATTATTATTCTCCGTATTAGACTACTGACTTAATTCCAAAGGTTGATTCAATCATGTTCGTAATTCCTTTCGATGAATTTTTGACTAAATTGATTACCGAAGTACTATGAATTATATCCTTCGTAATAAAACATTATTCAGAAACTAAATTGCTAAACGCTGTTGCTTCAATTTTAGTGGCGTAGCAATTATCATCATTTTTAACAACCATTTCCATGACTGCCAAATTTTTGCAGAGTGGACTTTCATGCAATGAGGTTGTTTTCGGGTAGTTATCAAGTTTTATTTTGTAGTTTTTATTGATGGATGAACACCAGCAAAAGCCTCGATAGTTGTAGAAACAAATTTAAAAACCAACAATAGTAATCCGGATAACATAACAGAAGTGTCACCCATAAAGGATCGGCACAAGACCTCCGGCAAGATATTCAACAGTGACCGAGTGCATCCGGAAGAAGACAGAGCTATCTGAATCCTTTGTTAAGTCAACTGAAAATGAGCTTTTCCAGGAATTATTGTATTCTCTTTTAATGTGCATAGTCAATAAAAGATATAAATCAAAATCTAATTTAAATCAATAATAGCTACGATTTTAAATTTAAACGATCCTTCGGGAACTTGAAGAAGTCTTAAATTCTGCTTTAAAACGATTACCAATACTCAGTCTTTCTTGGAATTCCACGAATTTTGTTGTCTTATGATTATGGTGTCCAACCGTCGATTAGATCTAAATTAAGAAGGTTTACTGTTATTGGTGAATATACATCTATCTAATATTTATGCTAATATCGCTTCAGAAAACGACAGCGATATTATATTCTGCTGATATTTATATCTTCATTTAAATCTAATGTTGAAAAATTAGTTAAGGTTATGTATAGGTTGGTTCTAACAAGCACTTAAAACAAGTCGATAACTAGTAGACTTCTCATGTTCTCCCCCCACTCCTTTGATTCTAAATTGGATTGGTTAGTTTTCCCACATGATTCATCCAGAATTAAAACAATAGTGAGATTTTTTAGTTACCAATCAGTTTAATAGCTTGTTGGAGCATAACTTATGTTATATATGCCATATGTTTTTCCATTAAGTAAAAATTTTTAGTGATAATTAAATATTTATTTTCTTGTTTTTTCTCGATAACTTAAGTTAAGTTGTAAATTAAGAACCCAAAAAAGGTTTTAATGGGACCACGTTGGGAAAATACTCTACAAGATGCAAAAGGTTTCGTTCCAATTGGTCCATCCATCTCGGAGTAATTGGTGGACATACATTGAAAAAAAAAAAAAGGCACATACGTATCGAATTGAGTAACCTCCTCTTTCGTTCGAAGTCGGTTAAAAAAGGATTTTACTTACATTGGCAAATCTAGTGTTAGTTGTTTTGTGTGTATTTCGTAAGGTGTATTTTAGTAAGGTGCCTTTACACTATGCGAATCTCAGCCTCGAAACCTACCATGGAATAGCCTTTCCCGAACACTGTCCGGCTAATCTAAATAAGACACAAACTCGAACAGGTACCTCGTTCAATCCGTTCGCCCATCTGTTCATCTGCGTGTTCGGGGATAGCGCTTTTGAGTTAGTTAAGATAAGCTTTCTGACGCTACTTTTTTCCTTAATAAGTTAGAGCAAAAGTCAGAACAGCCTCTAGTTCCAAGTCAGCCATCTTTGTACTGAAAAAATGTTGTATTAAGGTGCAAAGGTACAGTCAGACATCAATGTTCGCTCGAGTTTACGTTACAGTATAAAGACAGTGAACAGGCAGAGCTATATGTAGTACGCCGGTACGGCAAGGTTCGGAGGATTTTTTGTTAAAGGGTGTGGTTCGCATAGTTTAAAGGCCCCTTGATATGGTTCTCGACCTGGTTTTCTTCATTTAATGCCTTTAAATAATTAAATATTTTGTAATCTTTTATTACTTCTTCATTTTGTTCGACCTCAAAACTTTAAAGTGGAGACTCCTACGTGATTTTCTTCGACATTGTTAAATAAAATGTTTATATTCATTATCACTCAAGTTATTGTTTACGATCTGTCAAGAGTTGATGACCACTAAAAATGGTAGTCACCGGTGCTTGTTTCCTAGCCAGGGCAACTTCAGCCAGTTCTGTTAAACAAACTAAGGAAACACAAACACAGAAAAAAAAAAAACATGGATAATTCGATTAAAAAAATTATTTTCTTTCTTGAACTAACTTTTTCGATTCTTTTTGAATCATTTTAAAGTTCTGAAAATAAATTAATTGCACTACAAAAATTGAAAGGCCAAAATTTTAAATTGTATATGGAAAGTTCTCGTCTCTCAACCGGCGCAAAGTGGAGCCAACGAGGAAAAAAAAATCCAATGTTCATATCTGGAGTTTACTTTTATTGTTTTTTATTCTTGAATAGTCAACAAATAAGAAACGATTAGTTCCTTTCTTACCAAAAATTTGTTTAAAACTGAAATTGCAAGTTTTGTCGTTGTAATATTGTTATTTTTTTTTTATAAATATATTTGAGCTAGTTAGAACACATTTGCGTGATAATTGTTTTACAGCCTTTATGAGCATACATAGACCTACCACTTTATAACAGTAGCTGTGAAATGAAAACCATTATATAAGAGAAAACCAGTCGCACTGGATTACTAATATGAAGCATGATTACAAAAATTATTATCATGATTATAGAAACTTTATTACAGATTAGAAACCAACTAAGCATGATTATAGAAATTATTATCATGATTATAGAAACTTTATCCCGCATTAAGATGACAGCGATTGATTTAGGACGGAGATTTATCAGATAACCTTACATTTATTAAAGTTAAATTCTATCTTTAAATGACAAAAAATTTTCCAAAGGGTGGGAGGGCTGCAGACCCCACAGCCCCACCCCTCGATCCACAAATGTTCATATTCCTGTATCTTTGGCTTCACATGAACCCACAAATGTAGGATTCGAGTAGTTTTCTTGATGTACGAAGTTATTCGATTATTACAATATACATAAGTTAAAAATTTGGCATAAAAAATAATGGACATCAATACAGAATTCATCGGTTAGTAACTGAAGTACTTGAAACGGAAAATATCCTTAAATGCGTACCTGACATTTTGTACTCGGATCAGGTTCCATTGACCTTCCCGAATCCCGACAGACGAAGGATGTCTTAGGGATCCTAGTTAAGGAAGGATATTGCCGTTGAATGTTAGAAGGCCGGTCAGGCTGCCTATATCCAATGGCGAGCATCTGGATTGGCTTAGTTGTACTGGAGAGCAGTGGCTGTACCGCACTACTCAGAATCTGCTGGGTCAATTGGCTTTGTGTCGTCTTAAGGACATCCCCGTTGATGACCAGAGGTGAGTTCTGCTTGTCGTTGGAAATGGTTTGTTTAATAGCAGCTCGCTGAATGTATAGACCGGCTGGTTTTGTGACTGGGATATCCAAAGATTTAACTTTTTTGAGTTGGCTCTGAATTGACAACTGAATGGCTGCAGGAGTTTGCTGGTCCTTTTCTTTGCCAGAACGTCGGAGAATACGATTGGCTGTTTCATGAAACAGAGGTCCGAAGCCTGTCCACAACTAAAAAATAAAATAAAATAAACATGTTAGATAGTTCTAAATAGAAAAATCATTTCTACACTTATTTCTTATTGTAGGATTGACCGTAACTCAGCTCATCTTATGGGTATTGTCGTTTTGTCAACGTCAGTTATTAATTTATGCTGTTAGTCAAATAAAGAATACCGCTCTAGCTATGCAAGAATTCTTACATTAGGTATCTCTACTTTATCTTGCTAATAGATAAAATTTAAAGCGATATTAGGGAAATATTTATGATTATATTGTAACGTTGAATCGTTAAAAAAAAAAAAAAGTGACTTGAAAGCCCAGACCGTTTTTTGGAACAAACTAAGCGGTTGGAGCAATCTGTTTGGATCCAGAATGTCTCAGGTCCATCTACGTCATTCCACCACCTTCCACGAATACGTGGAACCTTCCAGAATGTTCCTTTTGGTTTATATATAAGGAGCGGGTGACTGGGCCAGTTAGTTTAAGTCTGTGTCTTGACTTTGAAGCTCAAGTCATATGATTAATGTGCTATAACGTTATAATTTTTGTAATCTGCCCGAATATTTAAGTTGTATTAATTTAATTAAAATAATAAAACTAATTTATTAAGTTTCGTAGTTTTGTTCTTTAAGTTGAAAAAAAATTCACAAAATATCTCTCTAAAAAATGACCTTTCTGATTCTTTTGATTTGATTATTCTCAATAAAAAAACAAAAAAGTGATTATAAAGGCGAATTCATCTATAAAAGGAAATATGAAAATAACTTATGTATGCTTTACATCTAACGACCTATTGAAACTTTTAACGTCGTTGAAAGTAGGAAAAGACAAAGTAAAAAATCCTTTGCGATACGCGCAACACATAATTTTCACTTACCAACTTACTTAGATTAAAAATCGACGAATTTTCATAAATATGTAAACACCACTCAGGAACTTCACTCATTTTTTTCCCATTTATTTAATAATTGAAGGGGTGGGGGCAAATTAGTGCCAAGCAACATTTTTAACAAAAATAAACTGTAGCTGCCGTTGATGATGATGGAAATCGCTGGGTAGGGAGGGGTGCTTTTTGGGGACTCAGATACCCAGCAAAAATGACCATTTATAATGGGACGATCCTGTATCCTAAGATTTGGCTCCCCAGCGTGGTTCCAGAATCTCTCACACCGGCAGAAACGAAGATTGAAGACGTTCCAGCGCACGGCTCTGCTACGAGTCTCTAAGTCGTATCGAAAAGTTTCTCATGAGGCGGTGCAGGTCTTAGCAGGAGGGGTTCCTCTCGACTTCATCCTGCGAGAAGATTTATTGAAACGAAAATTCAAAACAGAAGGCTCAGCAGATCTACCGGCAAATATCCAAGTAAGGATTGCAGAAGATCCAAGACAATGGAAAAAGATTCTCCATGACGACAAAATAGAAGAGTGGAACCTACGGTGGGTGACAACTACAAAGGGTTCTACCTTAAGAAAATATTTCCCCACCCTTCAGGATCGGTTAAAAGCAAAGTGGGTCCTCCCGAATTATTGGCTTTCGCAATTCCTTACAGGGCATGGGGCCTTCCGAGCCAAGCTACAGGGCTTTGGAATGTATAGGGCCCCTGTGCCCTACATGCAGTATACCGGAGACGGCTGAGCATGTTTTAAACTGCAGCACCTCCAAGGACTTAAGGGCTAAGTTAATGAGGGAAGCTGAGCCCTTTATTCTGACAGAAAACAACTTCCCTGAACTAATGGAAGAAAGAAACTACTCGTACAAGGTATTCGTGTACGGGTGGAAAAATATTGTGGGACCACAGCTCTTCAATCTCAGAAGAAAAGGACCAGCACAGGGAAGACCACCAGAGTAATAACTTAAAGCGGAAGAAACATGAAATGGGAAATTAGGCAAGGTCCATTCTCCTCGTTGGGAAGATAGGACGAAGAGGAGAGATAATTCAAAGTTCATAGCACATTACTTCTATATGGATTTACAAGCATCAGTTATTTGCTACCAACTGGTGCTAAAACCCGTTTTGCCAATTAGGCAATGTAGGGCTGCAAAATAAGTAAATAAGTCTATGATGGAAATGCCACTTAAATATGACTATAGCTCTATAGTGCTCTATAGTCATATTTCAGGTGACATTTCCATCATAGACATATAGTACTACATAATATAAAAGACGGCAGCTACAGTTTATTTTTGTTAAAAATGTTGCTTGGCACTATTTTGCCCCGACTCCTTCAATTTTTGTTTGTCTTCATAAGTTAGAATAGGATAATTTGTATTGCAAAACTTAAAAGTTCTCTTTACTTTTCGATTCGTTATTGTTTATTTTAAGAAGCCTAAAAGAATCCTAATTTCATCAATAGTCGAATTGTTTTTAATGCTCACTTAGTACTTTATAGTTTACTAGCAGACCCGGCCACGCGTTGCTGTGGCTCAGTAGTTACGAGTATATCCACATTTTTAAATAATAATTACATAAATATTTTTAAACAAATACAGTCGTACCAATATTCATTAATAAAGATGAAAACCTTTCACCTAATCAAAATCCAACGTGATTGAGAATAGAGCATTACACCATTTAAAAGTATTTGGTAAGGAATATAGGAAAGTTAAAGTTTTTATTTTTTTCATCTCATATTTCAATTTAGTTTGATTAAAGAAGAGCTGATTGTGTTTACGACTCACAGCGCTGCCTACACTATCGCCCTTTTTTGATGCATCGGTATAAACTAACTCGAAATTGCTATATTTTTCCACTTATTTTAAAAAGGATGACTGAACTTCTACCGGGTAAGTTTTGGTAACCTCAGCCATTGATCTATTGATTATTGGCCTAACACTACCTCAACTTGGTATTGTTAGTTTAGCGACGGGTTTAATATTTCTAAGGGTCATGCCAATCTAGGTTAACGCGTCATATATGTCCTTTTGATTGGTGTTTTTCTCAATTTCTTTGAGACCTCGATTTCCCGACCCTTTGGCAAATAAGTGTTCGGTAGGAGGGTGGTGTGTTGAAGCTTTTAATTTAGAAATATATTTGAGTGATAAGAAATCTCTTCTTAAAGAGGTTTTTACATAGTACAATTAAGAATTTTTATTTATTCAAGTACTAATTTGTTCAAAATGTTTTGGGATAACCTGTTTTTGTTTTTTTTAACACAAACCAAAGATTTGATGGTTTCCATACATGTGAGCAGGCGATGCCCACGTGAGATATGCCATTTGCCATGGGAAAAACACGGATTTTCAAAGTCCAAGTGGACATTGTTTGCCCTTGGGATTTGTTTATGGTAATGGCAAAACCCAAACGAATAGGATATTGAAGCCTTTTAAATTTTATTGAAAATTCTGACGGTTCCAGGGGAATAGGTGGCAACAGGACGATATCTCCTATACTCGTAAACCTTCCAGGCAACATTTTTGCTTCAATAACATTTCCTGTGATCCTTTTAATAACCAAATTGTACAATTGAGGTGGATTTAAGTTAAGAAGAAGAATGATCGGTCAGCCAATCTTCAACTGGAGATTGTTTGGGTGTATATCCCAGGCATATCCAGGGATTTCAAAAATTCAGATGGGAAATTTACAGCTTCGTTTACATCTACAACATTGTCAATTGATTTTGGAAGTTTATTTCATCGTAATAAACATTTTTTGCTGCCAAAATAGCACGACTACCCAGCCAATTATAGTTCAAAATATCAGGAAAGACACTTTATATCAGTTTATTTTTCGTCTCTACAACAGTGGAGAAATTTTCTGGTAATTTGATAAATTTTGAATTTCGATGCAGCTCTATTTCACCGTTTCCAATATAGAGCAATTGTTTAGGAAATATATCTGCCAATGGATCATTTTGCAGTAGTACTCTCATATTTATGGTGGATAAATCTGAAACTTGCGGTTTATCCAAATAACAGTTATTCATGTTTAGTAGAGGTGTAATAATCATTATATGTAAAATTTAAAAAATGCCGCGGAGATTTGTAATCCTTTCTTAATCAACAATAATTTAAAGATAAATAAAAAAAAATGTATTCTGGTGAAATTAACACCGAAATATCATTCCCAATAATAGCCTACTTTAAATTAAAGAAAGGATTAAAATCGTTCCTGACATTTCTTAAATTTTACATATAAAGATAATTACAACTCTGCTGAACAGGAAGGAACAGCCTCTATTTGATTGGGATTAAATTTTCTCAACTTTAACTTATTGTTGATAAAGAAGGAATTACAAATCTCCACTGATATTTTTTAAATTTTAGATTTTAGAGCACGGGATAAAAATATTAAAAAGGTTTGGTAAAGTAAATAAACACTGTATTCAAATAATAATAACAAAACGAATAATGAAAATAAAGAAAATTCTGTTAAATAAATCAACTGAAAATATAATATTAAAGTCTTAATTATGCAGTTCTTTAGCAAATCACAAAGTATCAAAACACACTCAGCGAGGTTGCATGTCTGGTTACCGGCAGTGTAGCCACTAATTTTCACAACATTTTGGCAACACTGACTCCCCAAGTCACGTTTCTATTAGGTTACACCTGTGACAGTAGGTGCTGTTACATCATGTATAGACTATTATTTCAAATAATAGCCTAATTTAAATTATTAAAATGTATTTACTTTACTAAAACTTGATATCAGAGTGGGCCACACAAAGCGTTTCAGCGCTTAGCTAGTAATTTCATTGAAACACAAATAAAAAAGGAAAAGGAAGAAAAATTACATTAACTTTTGAGAATTTATTGTAACCTTTTCTTGATTTATTTATTCTTTAATGAAAATTAACAATAAATACAAAGATTTGTATTACTATTTGTCTGTGGAAAATAATAACATAGGAACCAATAACTTCACTCACATAACACAATACAAAATTATAATAATGATAACCTGTATTACAATAGCATGCTTATAAACAAAAACGTTATGAAATCGACATATGACGCCATGCTAATAAATCGAAACACGACCTACTGTACTTGCAATAATTCGCTATATAAGAATTATTTTGGTAACTAATCAGGTTAAAAACTATCATATCTCTTAAGTTGGCCAAAACTATAAACATTGTGCCAAATTTCATTAAAATCGGTTGAGTAGTTTCTGAGTAATAGAAAGACAAACATCGGGACACGAGATTTTTATATATATATATGGATTTGTTTAACGTAACTTTTATGGCACTAAGGCTAATCAGACAATGCTACAGTCTTAAATTTACCTCTAGAGGTATAATTAGAATAGGAGCCTTTAAGGAATACCTGATATCGTACAGGCTCGGGATCTTTATTTCACGTCCTATCCGAGGGTCGGCATCCAAGGATTTTTTACTCCCATTAAAAATCCTAGGGCCAACACGGGACGCGACCTTTAGTATTGTAGGTTTCCATGTTAACCACTACACCACAGGTGACCCCAGAAAGGAAGAATAACAATTAATCAAATAAATGATTCGGTAGGGTAAACCAGACAGTTATTGACACCCTTAAGACTAAATTTCTGTGGTGAAATTAAAAAAAAAAATACTTTTTATGAAGGGATCAAATTGAAAATTCCTATAGCTCCTCTTTATTTATCCTTAAAAAGACTCAAAATGTTTTTTTGGGTCAAAAGTTCAATAGTTTTACCATATGGCAATATTTATGGAAAAAAGTTCAAAAAGTAGTTATTGACACCCTGTGAATGGGTTATTGGCACCACAGTTATTGACACCCCCTGTCCCCATAACTTTTATTTTTTTTTAAGTTTTATTGAATTACATCATAAAGAAATAACACTACTTACACATATTAAACTTTAATGTAATATAAAAAGCAATTAAAATATTCAACCTCTTTATTTAACATTACAAATGAAACTACTTTAACACAAACAAATATATTATAAATTTCGGTAGGTATATATAACGTAAAATAAAATAATTAATTTACATGGATTAATTAATTTACATCCTCATTCATATCTTCATGTTCATTTATATATGGATCAGACTCCACGATGTAACACGCAGGACAAACAAATTCATCGGACTCATCACTTTCAGGGAAATGGTCATATCCTTTTAAACACTTTTTGTGGTAGACCTTATTGCAAATTCCTTATTGTAGGATGAAATTGCTTCAGGATGAAGCATTTATAAATTAATCCTCATCATCTAATATGTGTTGGGCGTTAAGCACTGAACCACTTCCTAACATTGGCTTCAGAAACACAAGCGTTGGTACCAGACTGGTACACCCTAGGAAGTCCTCTCTGCTGTAGAGGGGTGCCTTCGTAAAAAAGCCTTATACCAGACATCACCAGGACAATTGTCTTTAAAGGGTGTGCTCACATTTTTTAATTCAATAACTTCTTTTACTAATTGTAAATTGTTGGAATTCCTCTTTAGCACATTTTTCTACCCATGCAGCTAGAGTAAGCTCGTCTTTATCTGAAAGCATTGGCCGTGGTCCAAACGATGATTTTACAAATTTATAACTTCATCTGAAGTTACCTGAGGAACCCTAAATCTTTTGAATCCTGATTTCATAGAAAAGCCATCCTTTATGGCCTTCGAGACATCCTCTAAATCCTTCTGGCTATAACTGGGTACAAATGTTCTTAGGCATACAAGTTGTACATACACACACACAAAAAAAAAAAAAATTCTACTAGTAAGAACTGACAGTGTCAATAACTAGTCATTGAACCCCATAACTAGTAATTGACACCCCATGTCAATAACTAGTTACGCTAGAATTAAAGTTAAAAAAACATTACAGATTTATCAGGAAGATTAAACTATCAAAATTAAAACAGAGCCATCAATATTTAAAAAAAAAATCAAATTTTAGTTATTGACATGGGGTGTCAATAATAGAATACATTGAAAAATGACCAGTTATTGTCACCCCTGAATAATAATATTAAAATTGATTATTTTAATTTAAAATCACTGCAGACACTTCAATTATAGATTAGCAAATAAAATAAACTACTTACCTTTATTGAAAAAAATGTAGGAAGAGAATAGGAACAAAACTATTGGATGAGGATCCTTATGGAAATCAGAAGCTTGTAGCCATTGACAGGCTACCATCTGAATTCATGAAGGTATTAATTTTAAAATCTTCTCTGCGATTAGTTTGCTAAACACTTACCCTGTAGATGACTTAGAGGACCCTTCAAACATTAGATTCATGTGTATTTTAAAATAAAATTAGGACTTGTTTACTTATTTCTATAAGTTAAAGTTTCGGGTGTCAATAACTGTACTGGGTGTCAATAACTGTCTGGTTTACCCTATGCCTCAGTTATTCTTTACGAATGGAAGATATGTTCACCATCATTTAGCATGTTTCGAAATATTTCGAATAAATATTTCTTCATCCTATAGCAGTTCGAAAAATATTAGTGATTAGAAATAAAAGAACAATCTAATGAGGTATAAGTTGTAATCGAAAAAAAATTGCTCCTAAAATGAGAAAGCCCATATCTATTATTATATATGATCTCATAGGTGGTTTCATTTACATGTTTTTTTTGTAGTTTAAACTTACTAATAATTGTACAGAATTTCCTAATATATAATTCAGATACTACATGGAGGAAGAGTTTTATATCGTTTGTGCAATTTAACGATTTCTTTAACGAGTTTTATATCGTTATTATATCGATTGTGCAAAAAACAAGTATTGAAACCAGGGTTGTTTCATTTTTTCTAATAAAGGAATTTTTTCCCTATAACCATGCCGATTACCCAATGGGGCAGGCTCCATGTTTAATAAAATCTTATAACATATATATATATATATATATATATATATATATATATATATATATATATATATATATATATATATATATATATATATATAAAGAGATGTCATGACTTACTTTACTTCCTCGGAATTCATTGTTGAGGGTGTCCAGTAAATCTGAACTATCCAAGTTATTGATGTTGAGCAGCTCTTCACCCTGAGAGAAGAAGGGGCGGGCTGGTATCTGTAGAGTTGACTGGATTGGCTTTCTTGGTGGTAGACCAACATATCCATGTACGTTGATTGGTGGTCTGATCACATAAGTAGACTCTACCAAGTTATTAAATGGATATCTGAAAGAGACCATTGCATTTTATTGTTTAAATACTTTTCAGTCAACGAAAGTAATATTTAAAATAGATGAAACGTTAACTTTACCTTCTGTTGAAATGTACTTAAAAAACAAACAAAAAAAAAAGAACACAATTTAATAGGACCTTTCTTCAATAAATTATCCACCTTTATTTTAATTTGATATCCTCTTAATTTTTTGCATACATAGATAAAGAAATAAAAAAATTACAAATTTATCGCATTTCTAGCGAGTAGTTTCAGAATTATCGAACTGGAGATTTCAAAATTAATAATTACTTTCGCTTCGTATAGGGTATATAGTAAGGGACCCCTGAGTCCAAATAACCAAGTCTTGCGAAATGGTCGGCGTGTGAACAGACTAGCTCAGAAACGATTTGATGAAACAGCTCCGAAATCACCAGAAAATATATAGCTTCTTAAGATCACGTGATTGCATGTCCTCGAAAACCCGTTAACTCCTAGTTTCCTCTCTTATATTTTCCTATTTTGAATATGGCTGCCTTGTATACGGGGTACTGTATGGCCTGCATGAGGTGAGGTTGAAGAGACTAATGAATAGCTTCATTAGATTCATCTTCAGTGTACCCAGGCGCTCCAGTTCCAGGTCTCCAGTTGGTATGCTGAATTGAAGTGGCTCTACCCAGTTTTTCGACGGCAATTCTTCCTGGGTGTGTACCTTTTCTGAACCTTTAGAAACAAGAAGCCTCCTTATATCCTCAATTTGTTCTCACCCTTCTCCTCCATTATTCTTTAAATACCAGATCTCAAACCTCCAACCTATTTATACCTTTCCACCGAACTGCCTTCTTTACAAAATCCTTTATTATCCGTCCGCAACCTTTTGGAATCCCGTACCTGTCTCCATCCGTAAAACTTCATCCCTCGCTTCCTTTAAAACCCAACTATTTCTCCACCTCCTTAATCCCCAACTTCTGTAAATATGTAAAATAATGAAAACAACATAAATATATATTTATACTCTATTTTTTATTGATTTTGTTATAGGTTTCAAACTCAAAAGCTTATCAAATTTTTGTACTCAATATCCAAATGTTTTTTTTCAATATTCTGTCTCAGTTATTTTTCTGTTTTTTTACTTTCACTTACCTATATATGAAATATATAGTAAGTGGAAGTATTGCGATCGTGAAAAATTTCGACTTCCGGTTTTCAACGGAAATACACGTTTTGGGACCCCCTGAGTCGAAATAACCAAGTCCCGCGAAATGGTCTGTGTGTGTGTGTGTGTGTCTGTGTGTGTGTGTGTGTGTGTGTGTGTGTGTGAACAGACTAGCTCAAAAACTATAAACCGTGGGAACTTGAAATTGGGTATTTAGTGTAGGTATATACCCGCGACGTTACAGCAAAAATTTCATCAAAATTTCCCAAAGGGAGGGGGTACTTTATTGAATAACTTTTTAAGTTTTTTTCGATTTTCTCAAAAACGGCTCTAACGATTTTGATTAAACTGAGTATTTGATCTATTTATATGCCTGAAATATGACTGTAAAAATTTCATCAAAATTGATCAATCGGAGGGGGGACTTTACTTAATAAATTTTGTATCATTTTCACATGTTTTTTTTATTTACTCAAAAACGGTTTTAACGATTTTGATCAAACTTGGTATTTGATGTATTTATATGCCAAAGATGTGATAACCAACATTTCATCACAATTGATCAACCGGAGGGGGGACTTTACTTAATAAATTTTGTATCATTTTCACGTGTTTTTTTTTATTTGCTCAAAAACGGTTTTAACGATTTTGATCAAACTTGGCATTTGATGTATTTATATGCCCGAGATATGACTGTAAAAATTTCATCAAAATTGATCTACGGGAGGGGGGACTTCACTTAATAAATTTTGTATCATTTTCACGGGTTTTTTTTATTTACTCAAAAACGTCTTTAACGATTAACAAAAATAAGATATGAATGTAGAAAAATGTGTGACTTTGGGAAATGATATTTAGCAAAACACGTCAATTACTAATCTAAGTAAGTTGGTAAGTGAAAGTTGTGTGTTGCGCGCACGCACCAGATTTTTTTTTTTTCTTTTGGGTTTACTTTATATTTTAATTCTTAATTTTTTACCTTTTTTTCAACTTGCCAACCAAAAGGATCTTAATTTGTTCGTGTCTGATATTCTTAGGGAATTGGATTTCCCAGAATAAATATTACTTCCTTTCAAAAAAACAGAAATGATTAGTATTTGATCTAGCCATTTGCCCTTAATATGACGGCAAAGATTTCGTCAAAACAAAGTTAAAGTAGAGGGCACGGTAGCATTTCTGAACACTGCAACCGTTCATTACGGAGCTCTTCAATGCAAAGGACCCTTTTGGGGTTTTGTTTCTCTGTGAAGCGCGAGCGGGAGTGTAAAGCTAGCATCTAATAGAACTATTCAAGGCCATTTTTAACTTAAAAAGACGAGAGGGAGTTTGATAATATCACGGTCACATAACTTCTCAAACCACCCCCGGCCACCCTCATGAGTCACTCTTTAGAAGCAGTACCGGGGTCACTTTAACCCAATGTGTTTTTTTATCTTTGCGATTTCTCAAAAAGGGCTCAAACGATTTTGATTAAAATTGTCATGTTTAATAATAATGAAGTATTATTTACTACAAGTTAGGTTCTATCCTGATAAAATGGAAAAGGAAGAATCTTACTATATATTTTTTTTGTTAAGTAAATAACAGTCTCTTGTTATCCCTAGTCAATCATGAGATTGATCAAAACACTTAACCGTACAACAATGTCTGTTTCGTAATGTAATCAAATGTTTTGTCGTCTTTCATACCTGACCTATCAAGTAGATGAAGAGAATTAGGGCCGTATTTATGAACATTCCTAAGGAAGCACTTTAGGTTACCTTAACTGGTTCCTATTTTAAGTTAACCTTTAAGCTTAAGTGTTCCTTTAGATAATTCTCATTTTATGAACCTTCCTTAACAATTCCTTTACGTAACTTAGTATGCATTTATTAAGGTGCAAATTTAAGGCCACCTTAACTAAACAACCAATCAGAGAAGATTGATAAGAATACTCTTCCGCTAGGTGTAACCTCCCTAAACTGACATCAGTGTTAACTTCACTCTTGTTTACTGTGTTGTTTAGAGTGTTTTAAGTAGTTAATGTGGCAATTACAGCTCTAGAACTATAAGAACATGATAATTGGAGTAGAAATCAATCAAAAATGAATAGTGTGCAAACATTGTTAGTGTAAAAGAACAAACAAATGGATACAATGTTTCATCTAATCGATTTCAAAACAACTTAATGGATGCTTCAGGATAATAATCAAAAATATCTTTATTATAAGATGAAGATGCAAATGAGAGTGAAAAAGTGTGATAAAACAATGTTAGGTAGTGTTAGTCTCAAACTTTATTTCTCTTGAGGTTAGCTTGGAGGATGAGAGACTGCAATATTCTTCTAATTAAGATGTTTGTGATATACTATTGTATATTTATTGGTTTATTAGTGTGTATTATGATTCTGTTATTTATTTTTCATTTTTATATAATAATAAATAAATATGTATATTTATTATATATGAGAATCGTGGTGTGTTTCTTCCAGGATGTTAGTAACCGCCCGGAGGTTTGGTTCAAGGACGGTATGCTCCAGGAAAAGAAATATAGGTCCTCGGGGCCTGCTGACTCTGAGCTACCATAATCCTTGGACCTAGACCAGTTTGTCACTGTCCTTGAACCCGAAAGAGCTGACGCCATCGGTGGGAAGGACACTGCCAAATTGGCCCCAATGGGATTGGTTATGGAGCTATGGGCAGTCTGCCGCTGCACCATGGTGACCATGGCTTGCAGCAACGTGAGGTTTGGGCTACCCCCTCCAGGCTGTCTGTTCTCCCGCAAGCAACACAAATGTCTGTAAGAAGACCACACTGCGCGGCCAAAGGTCTCATTAGGCCTAATGCGCCAACCGAAAAAAAAAAAAATTATTATATATCTATATAAATAAAGATGAAATTCTGTTTGTTTGTTTGTTCTTTAAAAAAATCCATACCGTTTGTCCTACATTCTCCAAATTTCGCTCAGTGGTTCTTTGATACCAGGTGCGAACACCCGTCCATATTAAAATTGCATACCTTCAGCCAATCTCTGGGTATATTCTTTATTGTTATAAAATTCGCGATGATCTCGCTTTAAAATTGTTTTTTTTTTACGAAATCGACCGTTTGAGTCGAAAAAACGGCCTTAAATTTCATTTTATAGATTTTGAAGAGGCCAACAAGGCCCGGTAAGACCGTCCCTTGGCAGGCGTCGAGTTCTGGGATTTTTAAACCATATGTTTTTTTGTTTTTTTTTTAACATTACAATACGTTTATTCACATGTACGGTAAATTTATTTTTAAAATGCCTCCTAAGAAGCGAGCTTCAATAGGAGTAGTGAGCTCAAAAGCTAAAAAACAACGTCAAATACGAGCAGCTGAAACTCCCGACGAACATCAAAATATGAACAACAGAGGATTAGACAGGGAGAATCGCGGGAAACTGAGTCTGCCCAGGAATACGAGGCCCACCTTGCGCCACAGAGGGTTAGGCAAGCCGACTTGCGAGAAGCTGAAACTGCAGGGAAATATTTCTGTTTGTTTGTTTGTTCTTTATAGAAATCCATACTGTTTATCCTGAATTCTCCAAAATTCGCTTAGTGGTTCTTTCATACCAGGTGCGAACACCTGTCCATATTAAAATTGCATAACTTCAGCCGATCTTCAGCTGATATTCTTTATCCTAATAAAAATCGTAATGATCTTGCTTATTTCGTTTTTTTACGAAATCGACCGTTTCATTAGAAAAATTAAATCTTCCCGGGTGAAACCGGGACATACAGCTAGTTTCTAAATATTCTTGGATGGTTTAGTTCCAACCTTCTTCATGAGAAGAAGTTGTAAATGTTAGATATGTGTAAATTAGTAACCAACTTATTTTAAAAAAGATGTGTGTTGGAAATGTGAAATATTAAAACTTCAGTTTTCTTAATAAGTAAGCTGAAATTTATTTTCAACAACTTCATATTTTTATATGAATTATTAAAAACTGATTGTTTACTTTAGAATGCTATTACTTTAGTATTAGCATATTAATTATTGAAAAATCTTAGTGGATGTACATGTGTTTTGACATTTTATAAAGAATTGGTTTATTAGTGTGTATTATGATTCTGTTATTTATTTTTCATTTTTATATAGTAATAAATAAAAGTTGTATATCAATTTATTTCTGTTCTTTTTACATTTCTCTTACCACTCGTCCAAAAACTTGTTATACCAAACTTATCTAATTTCAACCAATTCCATGAAAGCCTTTTATGTAAAATAGGCATTGATAAATAAATGAACTTTAAAAATGTTAAATTGGTACTATTAAAATTATATTTAATTTTCTTAAATTGGATTCAGTCTATATTTCATATCAAGATTTTGTTTTGTCAATAAGTAATTGAGTGAAGATATCTTTACTATCAATAATCAAGATTATATTGCTCATTACAGTACTACTTGCAGAAGAAAAAAATGAATTCACTTAATATTCTTTCAGATGTTTATATCACCAACTAATCAAATATTTACAATTACAGCTCTAATACTGGCAGAGTTGGGCATATTTATATTTATAAATACGAATATGAATTAATTTTTATCTTAATTTTAATGTGAATATGAATATAAATTTATTTATATCACGATATTTGTGAATATGAATATAAATAAATTCATATTTACAAGTGTGAATACGAATTTATTCATATATACAAATTTTTCTGTAAATAAAAAAAAATTCACAGGGAAAATTGTGAATATTCACAAAAAAATATGAATATTTATATCTCAGCTGTGAATTCGGCCGTATTTACAAATAGAGATGTGAATATGGAAAAAATTCACAAATTGAGATGTGAATTTCTACTAAATTCATAATTTCCCAATAAATTTATAAAATTCTTTTCGGATTTCTCTATATTGGTACACATTATAGAGTTAACCCTTTTTATGGAAATCACATCAGATATTACCTGATATCGATTACTAGGTTATTTGGGGTGCTGATTATGAAAAAAATATCGATTTTGAGATTCCACCGCGAGGTACCGATTTATTACAACTTGCGCGATATAATCAATCTTGTTGTCGGCTATAGGGTTATCTGAGGTGCTAATTATGAAAATGATATCGATTTTGAGATTCCGCCGTCAGGTATCGATTTATTACAACTTGCGCGATATAATCGATCTTGGTTTGGGCTATAGGGTTATCTGAGGTGCACATTATGAAAATGATATCGATTTTGAGATTCCGCCGCGGCGGCCACGGCTAAAGGGTTATCTGTGGGAACAATGATAATAATAATAATAATAATGATTAAATTTGACACATATCGACATATAAATCAGAGTATAATTAAATTCAAATTCGTATAATAAAAATATACCTATAAACCTATAGTTAACCCTATAGCCGACACCAAGATCGCTTATATCGCGCAAGTTGTAATAAATCGATACCTGACGGAAGAATCACAAAATCGATATAATTTTCATAATGAGCACCTCAGATAACCCTATAGCCGACACCATGATCGATTATATCGGGCAAGTTGTAATAAATCGATACCTGACGGAAGAATCTCAAAATCGATATCATTTTCATAATGAGCACCTCAGATAACCCTATAGCCGACACCAAAATCGATTATATCGCGCAAGTTGTAATAAATCGATACCTGACGGAAGAATCTCAAAATCGATATCATTTTCATAATGAGCACCTCAGATAACCCTATAGCCGACACCAAGATCGCTTATATCGCGCAAGTTGTAATAAATCGATACCTGACGGAAGAATCTCAAAATCGATATCATTTTCATAATGAGCACCTCAGATAACCCTATAGCCGACACCAAGATCGATTATATCGCGCAAGTTGTAATAAATCGATACCTGACGGAAGAATCTCAAAATCGATATCATTTTCATAATGAGCACCTCAGATAACCCTACAGCCGACACCAAGATCGATTATATCGCGCAAGTTGTAATAAATCGATACCTGACGGAAGAATCTCAAAATCGATATAATTTTCATAATGAGCACCTCAGATAACCCTACAGCCGACACCAAAATCGATTATATCGCGCAAGTTGTAATAAATTGATACCTGACGGCGGAATCTCAAAATCGATATCATTTTCATAATCAGCACCTCAGATAACCCTATAGCCGACAACAAGATTGATTATATCGCGCAAGTTGTAATAAATCGGTACCTGGCGGTGGAATCTCAAAATCGATATTTTTTTCATAATCAGCATCCCAAATAACCTAGTAATCGATTTCAGGTAATATCTGATGTGATTTCCATAAAAAGGGTTAATTCTATAATGTGTACCAATATGGAGAAATCCGAAAAGAATTTTATAAATTTATTGGGAAATTATGAATTTAGTAGAAATTCACATCTCAATTTGTGAATTTTTTCCATATTCACATCTCTATTTGTAAATACGGCCGAATTCACAGCTGAGATATAAATATTCACATTTTTCACAATTTTCCCTGTGAATTTTTTTTTATTTACAGAAAAATTTGTATATATTAATAAATTCGTATTCACACCTGTGAATATGAATTTATTTATATTCACACTTGTAAATACGAATCTTATAAATAAAGTTGAAATTCTGTTTGTTTGTTCTTTATAGAAATCCATACCGTTTGTCCTAAATTCTCCAAATTTCGCTTAGTGGTTCTTTGATACCAGGTGCGAACACCTGTCCATATTAAAATTGCATACCTTCAGCCAATCTCATGGTATATTCTTTATTGTTAAAAAAATCGTCATGATCTCGCTTAACAATGGGTTTTTTTTACGAAATCGACCGTTTGAGTCGAAAAACAGCCTAAAATATCATTTTATACATTTTGAAGAGGCCAACAAGGCCCGGTAAGACCGTCCCTTGGTAGGCGTCGAGTTCTGGGATTTTTAAACCATATGTTTTTTTTTTTTTAAATTACAATACGTTTATTTACATGTATGGTGAATTTATTTTTTATAAAAGCCTCCTAAGAAGCGAGCTTCAATAGGAGTAGTGAGCTCAAAAGCTAAAAACAACGTCAAATACGAGCAGCTGAAACTCTCGACGAACATCAAATTAGGATTGAACAACAGAGGCTTAGACAGGCAGAATCGCGGGAAACTGAGTCTGCCCAGGAATACGAGGCCCACCTTGCGCCACAGACGGTTAGGCAAGCCGACTTGCGAGAAGCTGAAACTGCAGGGAAATATTTCTGTTTGTTTGTTTGTTCTTTATAGAAATCCATACTGTTTATCCTGAATTCTCCAAAATTCGCTTAGTGGTTCTTTCATACCAGGTGCGAACACCTGTCCATATTAAAATTGCATAACTTCAGCCGATCTTCAGCTGATATTCTTTATCCTAATAAAAATCGTAATGATCTTGCTTATTTCGTTTTTTTACGAAATCGACCGTTTCATTAGAAAAATTAAATCTTCCCGGGTGAAACCGGGACATACAGCTAGTTTCTAAATATTCTTGGATGGTTTAGTTCCAACCTTCTTCATGAGAAGAAGTTGTAAATGTTAGATATGTGTAAATTAGTAACCAACTTATTTTAAAAAAGATGTGTGTTGGAAATGTGAAATATTAAAACTTCAGTTTTCTTAATAAGTAAGCTGAAATTTATTTTCAACAACTTCATATTTTTATATGAATTATTAAAAACTGATTGTTTACTTTAGAATGCTATTACTTTAGTATTAGCATATTAATTATTGAAAAATCTTAGTGGATGTACATGTGTTTTGACATTTTATAAAGAATTGGTTTATTAGTGTGTATTATGATTCTGTTATTTATTTTTCATTTTTATATAGTAATAAATAAAAGTTGTATATCAATTTATTTCTGTTCTTTTTACATTTCTCTTACCACTCGTCCAAAAACTTGTTATACCAAACTTATCTAATTTCAACCAATTCCATGAAAGCCTTTTATGTAAAATAGGCATTGATAAATAAATGAACTTTAAAAATGTTAAATTGGTACTATTAAAATTATATTTAATTTTCTTAAATTGGATTCAGTCTATATTTCATATCAAGATTTTGTTTTGTCAATGAGTAATTGAGTGAAAATATCTTTACTATCAATAATCAAGATTATATTGCTCATTACAGTACTACTTGCAGAAGAAAAAAATGAATTCACTTAATATTCTTTCAGATGTTTATATCACCAACTAATCAAATGTAGTATATAGCGTTATCCCGTTCTAGCTGTATATCCCGGTTTCACCCGGGGAATTTCATTTTTCTAATAAACGTGAACAAATTTAAAGTGAAATCATAACGATTTTTATAACAATAAAGAATATACCCAGAGACTGGCTGAAGTTATGAAATTTTAATATGGACAGGTGTTCGCACCTAGTAAGAAAGATCCACTGAGCAAAATTTGGGGAATTTAGGACAAACGGTATGGAGTTTTATTAAGAAAAAACAAACTAACAGAAATTCATCTTTGAGCTGCATAACCCGGTTTGATCGGGGAATTTCATTTTTCTAATGAAACGGTTGATTTCGTAAAAAAACATTGTAAAGTGAATTCATTACGATTTCTATAACAATAAAGACTATCAGCTGAAGATCGGCTGAAGTTATGCAATTTTAATATGGACAGGTGTTCGCACCTGGTATGAAAGAACTACTGGCGAAATTTGGAGAATTTAGGATAAACGGTATGGATTTCTATAAAAAACAAACAAACAAACAGAAATATTGGCCTGCAGTTTCAGCTTCTCGCAAATCGGCTTGCCTAAGCCTTTGTGGCGCAAAGCGGGCCTCGTATTCCTGGGCAGACTCAGTTTCCCGGGATTCTGCCTGTCTAAGCCTCTGTTGTTCAATCCTAATTTGATGTTCGTCGAGAGTTTCAGCTGCTCGTATTTGACGTTGTTTTTAGCTTTTGAGCTCACTACTCCTATTGAAGCTCGCTTCTTAGGAGGCTTTATAAAAAATAAATTCACCATACATGTAAATAAACGTATTGTAATTTAAAAAAAACAAAAAAAAACATATGGTTTAAAAATCCCAGAACTCGACGCCTACCAAGGGACGGTCTTACCGGGCCTTGTTGGCCTCTTCAAAATGTATAAAATGATATTTTAGGCTGTTTTTCGACTCAAACGGTCGATTTCGTAAAAAAAACCCACTGTAAAGCGAGATCATGGCGATTTTTTTAACAATAAAGAATATACCATGAGATTGGCTGAAGTTATGCAATTTTAATATGGACAGGTGTTCGCACCTGGTATCAAAGAACCACTAAGCGAAATTTGGAGAATTTAGGACAAACGGTATGGATTTCTATAAAGAACAAACAAACAGAATTTCAACTTTATTTATAAGAAGAAATTATAAGAATTTATAAGAACTAGCTGTATATACCGGTTTCACCCGGAGAATTTCATTTTTTAAATCTATAAAATCTATAAACTGAGACTTTTATCGACTCAAACGGTCGATTTTGTAAAAACCAATGCAAAGCGAGATCAAAACGATTATTATAACAATAAAGAATATACCCAGAGATCGGCTGAAGTTATGCAATTTAAATATGGACAGGTGTTGGCACCTGGTCTGAAAGAACCACTGAGCAAGATTTAGAGAATTTAGGACATGTAAGAATGAAACAAATAAGAATGATAATGCTTCTTAAGCTAGAACAATAATGAAAGGAAAGAATAATTGCTAAAAGATTATGAATACTGGTTGATACATTACAAAATGATAATGCTAACGGTAAAAAACATTTATGACTTTGGTTAACCAAATAAATACAGGGCGGCGAATTGTCAGAATACTTATACAAATTTTACAATATCGGCGAACTTTACTATCAGTTTATATAAATATACGGCGAACTAGAACACAATGAAGATTCAAGTTAATTTGCTGCAATTATTGCCGATTTAATTTTTTACTTCTACTCAACTATAGTGGGACCTAGCTGTATATCCCGGTTTCACTCGGGGAATTTAATTTTACTAATTTTCTAAATGTTCTAAAAACAATAAATGTAAAGCGAGATCATAAAGCATTTTATAACAATAAAGAATATACCCAGAGATTGGCTGAAGATATGCAATTTTAATATGGACAGGTGTTCGCACTTTGTATGAAAGAACTACTGAGCGAAGTTGGGAGAATTTAGGACAAACGGTATGGATTTCTATAAAGAACAAACAGAATTTCATCTTCATATACATAGTTTATGGCTGTATATCCCGGTTTCACACGGGAATTTCATTTTTCTAAAGAAACGGTCGATTTCGTAAAAAAAAAAAAAAACATTGTAAAGTGAGATCATTATGATTTTTATAACAATAAAGAATATCAGCTGAAGATCGGCTGAAGTTATGCAATTGTAATATGGACAGGTGTTCGCACCTGGTCTGAAAGAACCACTGAGCGAAATTTGGAGAATAAAGAATATCAGCTGAAGATCGGCTGAACTTATGCAATTTTAATATGGACAGGTGTTCGCACCTGGTCTGAAAGAACAACTGAGCGAAAATTGGAGAATTTAGGACAAACGGTATGGATTTCTATAAAGAACAAACAAACAGAATTTCATCTTTATTTATATAGATTTATTTATTATCTTTATTCATATTATTCATATTTAATATCTTTATAAAGACAAACAGAAATATTGCCCTGCAGTTTCAGCTTCTCGCATATCGGCTTGCCTAAGCCTCTGTGGCGCAAGGCGGGCCTCGTATTCCTGGGCAGACTCAGTTTCCCGCGATTCTGCCTGTCTAAGCCTCTGTTGTTCAATCCTATTTTGATGTTCGTCGAGAGTTTCATCTGCTCGTATTTGACGTTGTTTTTTAGCTTTTGAGAGCACTACTCCTATTGAAGCTCGCTTCTTAGGAGGCATTTTTAAAAAATAAATTCACCATACATGTAAATAAACGTATTGTAATGTTAAAAAAAAAAACATATGGTTTAAAAATGGCAGAACTCGACGCCTGCCAAAGGACGGTCTTAACGGGCCTTGTTGGCCTCTTCAAAATCTATAAAATGATTTTTTAGACCGTTTTTTCGACTCAAACGGTCGATTTCGTAAAAAAAACCATTGTAAAGCGAGATCATGACGAAGTTTATAACAATAATGAATATACCCAGAGATTGACTGAAGTTATGCAATTTTAATAAGGACGGGTGTTCGCACCTGGTATCAAAGAACCACTGAGTGAAATTTGGAGAATTCAGGACAAACGGTGTGGATTTCTATAAAGAACAAACAAACAGAATTTCAACTTTATTTATAAGAATTTATAAATAAGCAAGAGAATAAATAATATCTTTATATTTATTTGATAATATTTAATATCTTATTAAATTCATATTTAATATATTAAAGATATTATGGTAAAATACCCATCCTCAAATTAAATATATGTTATGAAATGCTAAACCTTTTTTTCCAGTTAAGAAAATCCTTGGAATAAATAAAAAGGAAATATATAGCATTATTCTATACATAAGAATATATTTTTTTTCCCCATGAGAAGTATGGATGAGAGCTTGATACTATACCAGGAGAGCCTTTATAGAAATCCATACCGTTTGTCCTAAATTCTCCAAATTTCGCTTAGTGGTTCTTTGATACCAGGTGCGAACACCTGTCCATATTAAAATTGCATAACTTCAGCCAATCTCATGGTATATTCTTTATTGTTAAAAAAATCGTCATGATCTCGCTTTACAATGGGTTTTTTTTTACGAAATCGACCGTTTGAGTCGAAAAACAGCCTAAAATATCATTTTATACATTTTGAAGAGGCCAACAAGGCCCGGTAAGACCGTCCCTTGGTAGGCGTCGAGTTCTGGGATTTTTAAACCATATGTTTTTTTTTTTTTTAAATTACTATACGTTTATTTACATGTATGGTGAATTTATTTTTTATAAATGCCTCCTAAGAAGCGAGCTTCAATAGAAGTAGTGAGCTCAAAAGCTAAAAACAACGTCAAATACGAGCAGCTGAAACTCTCGACGAACATCAAATTAGGATTGAACAACTGAGGCTTAGACAGGCAGAATCGCGGGAAACTGAGTCTGCCCAGGAATACGAGGCCCGCTTTGCGCCACAAAGGCTTAGGCAAGCCGATTTGCGAGAAGCTGAAACTGCAGGCCAATATTTCTGTTTGTTTGTTTGTTTTTTATAGAAATCCATACCGTTTATCCTAAATTCTCCAAATTTCGCCAGCAGTTCTTTCATACCAGGTGCGAACACCTGTCCATATTAAAATTGCATAACTTCAGCTGATAGTCTTTATTGTTATAGAAATCGTAATGAACTCACTTTACAATGTTTTTTTACGAAATCAACCGTTTCATTAGAAAAATGAAATTCCCCGATCAAACCGGGTTATACAGCTCAAAGATGAATTTCTGTTAGTTTGTTTTTTCTTAATAAAACTCCATACCGTTTGTCCTAAATTCCCCAAATTTCGCTCAGTGGATCTTTCTTACTAGGTGCGAACACCTGTCCATATTAAAATTTCATAACTTCAGCCAGTCTCTGGGTATATTCTTTATTGTTATAAAAATCGTTATGATTTCACTTTAAATTTGTTCACGTTTATTAGAAAAATGAAATTCCCCGGGTGAAACCGGGATATACAGCTAGTATGAAATATATAGTAAGTGGAAGTATTGCGATCGTGAAAATTTTCGACTTCCGGTTTTCAACGGAAATACACGTTTTGGGACACCCTGAGTCGAAATAACCAAGTCCCGCGAAATGGTCTGTGTGTGTGTGTGTGTATGTGAACAGACTAGCTCAAAAACTATAAACCGTGGGAACCTGAAATTGGGTATTTAGTGTAGGTATATGCCCGCGATGTGACAGCAAAAATTTCATCAAAATTGCTCAAAGGGAGGGGGTACTTTATTTAATAACTTTTTATGTTTTTTTCGATTTTCTCAAAAACGGCTCTAACGATTTTGATTAAACTGAGTATTTGATCGATTTATATGCCCGAAATATGACTGTAAAAATTTCATCAAAATTGATTAACCGGAGAGGGGACTTTACTTAATAAATTTTGTATCATTTTCACGTGTTTTTTTTATTTACTCAAAAACGGTTTTAACGATTTTGATCAAACTTGGTATTTGATGTATTTATATGTCCGAGATCTACTAACACTCCCTATTTCTTTCTTAGATCTTCTACTTTTTCTCTCTCCTGGTATAGTATCAAGCTCTCATCCATACTTCTCATGGGGAAAAAAAATATATTCTTATGTATAGAATAATGCTATATATTTCCTTTTTATTTATTCCAAGGATTTTCTTAACTGGAAAAAAAGGTTTAGCATTTCATAA
The DNA here is from genome assembly GCA_911387785.2 of Aelia acuminata. Classification (NCBI taxonomy): domain Eukaryota; kingdom Metazoa; phylum Arthropoda; class Insecta; order Hemiptera; family Pentatomidae; genus Aelia; species Aelia acuminata. The sequence continues at coordinate 107,208,276 of OU426978.1, read as the reverse complement.
CATATATTTAATTTGAGGATGGGTATTTTACCATAATATCTTTAATATATTAAATATGAATTTAATAAGATATTAAATATTATCAAATAAATATAAAGATATTATTTATTCTCTTGCTTATTTATAAATTCTTATAAATAAAGTTGAAATTCTGTTTGTTTGTTCTTTATAGAAATCCATACCGTTTGTCCTAAATTCTCCAAATTTCGCTTAGTGGTTCTTTGATACCAGGTGCGAACACCTGTCCATATTAAAATTGCATACCTTCAGCCAATCTCATGGTATATTCTTTATTGTTAAAAAAATCGTCATGATCTCGCTTTACAATGGGTTTTTTTTACGAAATCGACCGTTTGAGTCGAAAAACAGCCTAAAATATCATTTTATACATTTTGAAGAGGCCAACAAGGCCCGGTAAGACCGTCCCTTGGTAGGCGTCGAGTTCTGGGATTTTTAAACCATATGTTTTTTTTTTTTTTAAATTACGCTATATATACGGTTAGGCAAGCCGACTTGCGAGAAGCTGAAACTGCAGGGAAATATTTCTGTTTGTTTGTTTGTTCTTTATAGAAATCCATACTGTTTATCCTGAATTCTCCAAAATTCGCTTAGTGGTTCTTTCATACCAGGTGCGAACACCTGTCCATATTAAAATTGCATAACTTCAGCCGATCTTCAGCTGATATTCTTTATCCTAATAAAAATCGTAATGATCTTGCTTATTTCGTTTTTTTACGAAATCGACCGTTTCATTAGAAAAATTAAATCTTCCCGGGTGAAACCGGGACATACAGCTAGTTTCTAAATATTCTTGGATGGTTTAGTTCCAACCTTCTTCATGAGAAGAAGTTGTAAATGTTAGATATGTGTAAATTAGTAACCAACTTATTTTAAAAAAGATGTGTGTTGGAAATGTGAAATATTAAAACTTCAGTTTTCTTAATAAGTAAGCTGAAATTTATTTTCAACAACTTCATATTTTTATATGAATTATTAAAAACTGATTGTTTACTTTAGAATGCTATTACTTTAGTATTAGCATATTAATTATTGAAAAATCTTAGTGGATGTACATGTGTTTTGACATTTTATAAAGAATTGGTTTATTAGTGTGTATTATGATTCTGTTATTTATTTTTCATTTTTATATAGTAATAAATAAAAGTTGTATATCAATTTATTTCTGTTCTTTTTACATTTCTCTTACCACTCGTCCAAAAACTTGTTATACCAAACTTATCTAATTTCAACCAATTCCATGAAAGCCTTTTATGTAAAATAGGCATTGATAAATAAATGAACTTTAAAAATGTTAAATTGGTACTATTAAAATTATATTTAATTTTCTTAAATTGGATTCAGTCTATATTTCATATCAAGATTTTGTTTTGTCAATGAGTAATTGAGTGAAAATATCTTTACTATCAATAATCAAGATTATATTGCTCATTACAGTACTACTTGCAGAAGAAAAAAATGAATTCACTTAATATTCTTTCAGATGTTTATATCACCAACTAATCAAATATTTACAATTACAGCTCTAATACTGGCAGAGTTGGGCATATTTATATTTATAAATACGAATATGAATTAATTTTTATCTTAATTTTAATGTGAATATGAATATATAAATTTATTTATATCACGATATTTGTGAATATGAATATAAATAAATTCATATTTACAAGTGTGAATACGAATTTATTCATATATACAAATTTTTCTGTAAATAAAAAAAAATTCACAGGGAAAATTGTGAATATTCACAAAAAAATGTGAATATTTATATCTCAGCTGTGAATTCGGCCATATTTACAAATAGAGATGTGAATATGGAAAAAATTCACAAATTGAGATGTGAATTTCTACTAAATTCATAATTTCCCAATAAATTTATAAAATTCTTTTCGGATTTCTCTATATTGGTACACATTATAGAGTTAACCCTTTTTATGGAAATCACATCAGATATTACCTGATATCGATTACTAGGTTATTTGGGGTGCTGATTATGGAAAAAATATCGATTTTGAGATTCCACCGCGAGGTACCGATTTATTACAACTTGCGCGATATAATCAATCTTGTTGTCGGCTATAGGGTTATCTGAGGTGCTAATTATGAAAATGATATCGATTTTGAGATTCCGCCGTCAGGTATCGATTTATTACAACTTGCGCGATATAATCGATCTTGGTTTGGGCTATAGGGTTATCTGAGGTGCACATTATGAAAATGATATCGATTTTGAGATTCCGCCGCGGCGGCCACGGCTAAAGGGTTATCTGTGGGAACAATGATAATAATAATAATAATAATGATTAAATTTGACACATATCGACATATAAATCAGAGTATAATTAAATTCATATTCGTATAATAAAAATATACCTATAAACCTATAGTTAACCCTATAGCCGACACCAAGATCGCTTATATCGCGCAAGTTGTAATAAATCGATACCTGACGGAAGAATCTCAAAATCGATATAATTTTCATAATGAGCACCTCAGATAACCCTATAGCCGACACCATGATCGATGATATCGAGCAAGTTGTAATAAATCGATACCTGACGGAAGAATCTCAAAATCGATATCATTTTCATAATGAGCACCTCAGATAACCCTATAGCCGACACCAAGATCGATTATATCGGGCAAGTTGTAATAAATCGATACCTGACGGAAGAATCTCAAAATCGATATCATTTTCATAATGAGCACCTCAGATAACCCTACAGCCGACACCAAGATCGATTATATCGCGCAAGTTGTAATAAATCGATACCTGACGGAAGAATCTCAAAATCGATATAATTTTCATAATGAGCACCTCAGATAACCCTATAGCCGACACCAAAATCGATTATATCGCGCAAGTTGTAATAAATCGATACCTGACGGAAGAATCTCAAAATCGATATCATTTTCATAATGAGCACCTCAGATAACCCTATAGCCGACACCAAGATCGCTTATATCGCGCAAGTTGTAATAAATCGATACCTGACGGAAGAATCTCAAAATCGATATCATTTTCATAATGAGCACCTCAGATAACCCTATAGCCGACACCAAGATCGATTATATCGCGCAAGTTGTAATAAATCGATACCTGACGGAAGAATCTCAAAATCGATATCATTTTCATAATGAGCACCTCAGTTAACCCTACAGCCGACACCAAGATCGATTATATCGCGCAAGTTGTAATAAATCGATACCTGACGGAAGAATCTCAAAATCGATATAATTTTCATAATGAGCACCTCAGATAACCCTACAGCCGACACCAAAATCGATTATATCGCGCAAGTTGTAATAAATTGATACCTGACGGAAGAATCTCAAAATCGATATAATTTTCATAATGAGCACCTCAGATAACCCTATAGCCGACACCAAGATCGATTATATCGAGCAAGTTGAAATAAATCGATACCTGACGGCGGAATCTCAAAATCGATATCATTTTCATAATCAGCACCTCAGATAACCCTATAGCCGACAACAAGATTGATTATATCGCGCAAGTTGTAATAAATCGGTACCTGGCGGTGGAATCTCAAAATCGATATTTTTTTCATAATCAGCATCCCAAATAACCTAGTAATCGATTTCAGGTAATATCTGATGTGATTTCCATAAAAAGGGTTAATTCTATAATGTGTACCAATATGGAGAAATCCGAAAAGAATTTTATAAATTTATTGGGAAATTATGAATTTAGTAGAAATTCACATCTCAATTTGTGAATTTTTTCCATATTCACATCTCTATTTGTAAATACGGCCGAATTGACAGCTGAGATATAAATATTCACATTTTTTTGTGAATATTCACAATTTTCCCTGTGAATTTTTTTTTATTTACAGAAAAATTTTTATATATTAATAAATTCGTATTCACACCTGTGAATATGAATTTATTTATATTCACACTTGTAAATACGAATCTTATAAATAAAGTTGAAATTCTGTTTGTTTGTTCTTTATAGAAATCCATACCGTTTGTCCTAAATTCTCCAAATTTCGCTTAGTGGTTCTTTGATACCAGGTGCGAACACCTGTCCATATTAAAATTGCATACCTTCAGCCAATCTCATGGTATATTCTTTATTGTTAAAAAAATCGTCATGATCTCGCTTTACAATGGGTTTTTTTTACGAAATCGACCGTTTGAGTCGAAAAACAGCCTAAAATATCATTTTATACATTTTGAAGAGGCCAACAAGGCCCGGTAAGACCGTCCCTTGGTAGGCGTCGAGTTCTGGGATTTTTAAACCATATGTTTTTTTTTTTTTAAATTACAATACGTTTATTTACATGTATGGTGAATTTATTTTTTATAAAAGCCTCCTGAGAAGCGAGCTTCAATAGGAGTAGTGAGCTCAAAAGCTAAAAACAACGTCAAATACGAGCAGCTGAAACTCTCGACGAACATCAAATTAGGATTGAACAACAGAGGCTTAGACAGGCAGAATCGCGGGAAACTGAGTCTGCCCAGGAATACGAGGCCCGCTTTGCGCCACAAAGGCTTAGGCAAGCCGATTTGCGAGAAGCTGAAACTGCAGGCCAATATTTCTGTTTGTTTGTTTGTTCTTTATAGAAATCCATACCGTTTATCATAAATTCTCCAAATTTCGCCAGTAGTTCTTTCATACCAGGTGCGAACACCTGTCCATATTAAAATTGCATAACTTCAGCCGATCTTCAGCTGATAGTCTTTATTGTTATAGAAATCGTAATGAACTCACTTTACAATGGTTTTTTACGAAATCAACCGTTTCATTAGAAAAATGAAATTCCCCGATCAAACCGGGTTATACAGCTCAAAGATGAATTTCTGTTAGTTTGTTTTTTCTTAATAAAACTCCATACCGTTTGTCCTAAATTCCCCAAATTTCGCTCAGTGGATCTTTCTTACTAGGTGCGAACACCTGTCCATATTAAAATTTCATAACTTCAGCCAGTCTCTGGGTATATTCTTTATTGTTATAAAAATCGTTATGATTTCACTTTAAATTTGTTCACGTTTATTAGAAAAATGAAATTCCCCGGGTGAAACCGGGATATACAGCTAGTTTATTTATATTCATATTCACAAATATTGTGATATAAATAAATTTATATTCATATTCACATTAAAATTAAGATAAAAATAAATTCATATTCGTATTTATAAATATAAATATGCCCAACTCTGAATACTGGCTACTGAAACATAATTAATGTTAGAAGCGTAGAAATGGAAAAGATTCAAAAGCATCTGCATCAAAATGTTTGTGATTAAAGTTGTACACTTAAGTAATACTATCAATGTACTAAATAAGTATGCATTAATTGAAAATAATACATGTTTTGTTTTGATTTTGCTTACTATATGGAGAAATTATCTGTCTCTCATTGTGCCAAGTAATAAGAATGGCTACATATGAAAACATTTGATAAATATATAAAGGAGAAAAAAAGAAAAATACTTCACCAAGATTAAAATTTTTATTTCCCTTAAAAAGTGCAATAATATTTCACCACCTTTGTTGTTTATACCTCATATAAATAAAGTAAAAATTCCAAAAAGTCCATTAACCGTTAATAACCGGTTCTTTTTAATAAGTATTTAAGTCCTGATATTTGTTTTCTGTTTTTATTTCTATTATTAAATAGTTAAGGAGAGGCTAAAGGTAGCTAATCACCTACCTTAGCACTAAGGAAGTAAAACAGATCAAATTTATAGGAACACCTAAGGATCTAAGGCGTCCTTAAGATAGGAAAGGTAAAGGAACGTTTATAAAATGAAAATTGTGTTAGATTAGCTAAAGGTTTGCATTTTAAGGAAGCCTTTAAGTAAGGCGTTCCTTAGGATCGTTCATAAATACAGCCCTTAGACTCCACACAGAAGTCTACTACTAAGAAAATATAATTGTATACTCCGGATGATAAGGGGAGTAAAATGTGTCTAACTATACGAGGTTTCTATCTTTTCAGATCTTACTCTCAACTTTCCTTTGGTATTGCATCTACATCAGGTGAAACCAAGAGAGGTAGCATCTTAAGAAAAATAAGATTACGACCAGAACTGTTGTTATATTGTTACAGTTAAATTTTCGTTGGGGGTATTTAAATTTAATTTAAAGATCCGTCATGGCAACAAAACCAAAACAAAAATTTTTTTTTTTTGATAAGTCAGAGCAGCTGGTGTCTAAATAAAATAATGTTGTAGATTTAATATAAATTATAAAAATACTTATTTTCCTGTATTAGAGATAAATAATTAATAACTGATAATATTTATTATTTATTTGAGAATTGGGAAGTACAGACTCTTTTTTTTTTATTTGTTCCTAATTGAATTAATCAGTAAAGGGAGGAGAGGACATTTCTGTTGTTTTTTTTTGTATGCCTGAGTCAAAGACTTTAATTTTTTTTATGTAAGTTAATTTTAGAAAATTAAGGGGGTTAATTTTATTTGATTTAGTTAGTAGTTTGGTTAAGTTTGATTTCGTTTGTATCTCTTTATTTTTTTAATATTAATGAATAAAAACATTTTAAAATGATTTCAATAAATAATGTAAAAGAATTTCAGCTGTAAACCTAGTTACTCTGACAATAGAACCATAGTGACAATAGGTAAGTTGAACAATTACCACGATTTCTCTCAACGAGTCATGCTATCCTAGTGCATAGCGCACTAGACTGACGTTTCATAAGTTAGTTGTTAAAATACTGTGTTCGATGGAAATTTTTTTTTTCAGTAATTATTATTTTTTTTTAATTTTGTGTTGTTGCCTGAGGTTTGTATTAATTAAATTAATTTTAATATTCATATTAATAATAATTATTACATAAATAATAAATATATCAATAAACCTTAACAAGATTAATTTAATTTTCTTTTTAATCATGTATTAATTTTCTTTTTAATTATGGATTAATTTTCTTTTCACTCAATTATTAGTTCACTTAATAGTACACTTGGATTTCTTTGATTCTTTGGTTTGACTGCGCTAAATTATTTTTTTTAAAGTTAATTATATCAATATTTTCATTATTTTTTTCTTTTCCTCCTTCTGTGTATATTTAATTGTTTATATTTTTTTATTCCATTTATTTTTTTTATATTTCGTGGATTTCACTATTTTCCATAAACAAATATTTTGGCGCCCGTTTTGTTTTTATTTTGGATTTATTTTCATATTTAAATATCTGTATTTATTCAGTAGAACCCTGGTGTCGCGATTGAGCTATTATCTGGGTAATAGATTGCTCACCCCGTTTGGAGGAAAAACGTGGTAGCAATATGCTTAATGATTTGTATACAAATAAGCAGAAATGATAGTACTCCAAAATAAAGTAGTGCTTGGACAGCTAATGCAACCAAGAGTTTCCATTTCTTGAATCTCTTCTTCACAAGAAAAAAGTACTAAGTGAATGCTTGATCAACATTCAGTTAGTGCTTTTTCTTGTAAAGAAGAGATTCAAGAAATAGAAAATGTTTTGGTTGCATTAGAAATCCCAAGCACTACTTTATTTTGAGTACTATCATTTCTGGTTATTCCTCACTTATAAAACCATCTTCATCGGAATAATCTCTGATGACCCTAAATTTTATTTACATTAACGAAGCTCGCTTACAGTGAGTTCTTGAAATACTTCATTCATCTTTCCATTCTATTTTCGAAAAACATGAACATTGTTAGTTAATTGTTTTATATTTGGTCCTTTCCTCAGCAAGGAACAAAGGAAAAATTAGTTTAATTTATTATTAATATCGGATCATTAACAACATAAACCTTTACCAGAAAATACAAAAATGAAACAACTCGTAATAATCAGTATAGGTTTATTTAAATATACAGTGAAATTCCTTTAGCATGAACATAATACCACGTAAGGAGGTCCCTTTAGATCAAACTCCAGCGTTCAGAACATCTACCTCCAGAATTGCAGATGCGAATTGTCGGGCGCACTATACTTCGAGAAGAGTACTAATCCAAGGCCAAAACAAATCGAAATGAAGAGCGCTCACAATAAGGTAGGCTTGGGATGAGTTCATATTTAAAGAATTCAAACAAACGCTGGGCAATCTCTTATGGGGTCGGAATGGGCAAGATGACTCCACAACTTCGACACTAGTTCCAACCCCCTTAAGCTTAGAAATGCCCAGGTAACTTTACATTGGGTTGAAGGCAACTTTTTCATAGAATGCCCAGCAATTCATAAAAACTCCAGCAAGATGTAGCAAAACCCGATTTTATGAGGTGCACTACAATATATCCGCCGGGCACGCATTTTCGCCTATCACGACATCTGTTCAAATCTACACATCCTAGTATGGACAAAAGAGCAGGAATTGCTCTCGGGCTTGAAGCTCTATAGCTTGAAGCACTATGCAGCAAACTCGAAGAATTCATAGCAGTTGTGTGCGAATATTGGAACAGTGCGTATCTACTAATCCTCTGGAGCTCACCGCTACTATCAGGCCAGATCATTTTATAACATTCCTTTTTTCTTATTTTTTTTTTTCTTATAGATACAATCTTTCGATTTTTTTTTTTTTTTTTTAGTAAACATTAAATAAATTATCGATAATTATGGGAGAAAGTAGTCAGGGGACTGACCCCCCTGATAAATACGCCAAACCGCCAGTACAACAAAATTATAAATATCTTCATTATTTTAAGGGACCATTTATTGTTATCATCGAAAAGTCTGTAGAAGAAAATATACCATGTTTCCATGATATGAAAATAGGAAAAGCATTAGGATTAAATAACGCGCAAGTTTTTTCTATATGAAAAAAGAATAGGCAACAGATTGAGATCAATTTTAAAACTGGTGAATATGCTAACCGCTTTTTAGAAAATCAATTCCTTGTAATTAATAAACTAAAAGCATATATATCCAACAGTATGGTATTGAAATATGGAGTTATTAGGGATGTGCACCCCTCTCTCTCTGAGGAAGAAATTCTCAATGAAATGCATTCAAACGAAAAAATAGTTAAGATTCGACGCTTCTATAGAAAAATTCAGGATTCCGATGGAAATATTTCTTCTTTAGCTACCGGTACCATACAAATTGTTTTCCATGCTCAAAGACTCCCCGAAAACATTTCACTTAATTTAGCACCAAGAAAAGTCTACCCATACGTTTTTAAGCCTCTTTTTTGTGTAAAATGCCTGAGATATGGACATACTAAAGAAAACTGCCGAGGCAAAGAAAAATGTATGAAATGTGGCTGTAATGATCATATTTCAGAAACATGTGTTAACGCGATCAAATGTATTTACTGCAAAAACGCTCACCTCCCAACAAATAAAGAATGCCCTGAAGCTATTCGTCAAAATAAAATAAAAGAGGCCATGGCTATTAAACCACTTAGTTATAAAGAAGCAAACAATCTATTCCCGATTCCCACCTATAACAAATTTTCATTACTAGACTTTCCTCAGCTCACATTAGATAATGATTTTTCGGAAAATAATTCAGCCCAGTTTGTAACAAACGTGATGAAAAATCCGGGTAAAAAACATATATTTCAATTTAATAAAGAAAATGTAAAACGACCAAGGCTTAATGATACCCCAGTAGAGTATCAAAACACGAACAATTCAAGCCCCTTAAGCAAAACACAATCAATGGGTCCCCTTATCACAGACAATCCCCACAGAGTTAGTTCTGATTCGAAATACATCAATATGCTCAATTCATTAATAAACAAAATCAAATAATTGGACAACGAGCAGGAAACCGTCAATATTATTGGTCAAACTTTCTACAACTTCGTCTAGGAAAATAATTCAATTATAAAATCCATCTCAGAATTAAAAAAAAATGAAAGTATGTCTATTGACTAACTACTATATTAGATTTAAAAAAAAATTAAATTAAGGATTTATATCACAAAGATTTATAAATAAAACGTCAAATTTTATGAATATTTATAAAAATATATGTATTTATTTCTTAGCTACAATAGAAACAGAGTACAAGACTAAATTAATAATTTTCAACATAGAAATAGAAGCAAGCCAATTCATGAAGAATCGTATTTTTCTCATTTATATCGTTTCTAATCATTTTTTATCTTACTCGAGCCTCACATTCTATGGGGCTATTCATGTTTGTTTGTACGACCCTAAAAATATCAGTTTAAAGATTATCTTTATAAAAAAATTATCAACATCGTTGTATATATTTCCGACATCCCACAAGGCTGTAAAGTGCTTGAGTTGGCATAGTAAAAGAACGTTTTTTTTTTGTTTTTTTTATTATTATTAATCTATTATGTAAGTATATGTGTGTATATTTGTATATGTGTGTATATTTGTATATATGTATGTATATGTGTGTGTGTATGTGTATATATAAGTATGTGTGTGTTTATGTATGATAATATATATATATATATATATATATATATATATATATATATATATATATATATATATATATATATATTGTATGTGTGTGTATATATGTATATATACTTTTTCTCACAATATTATAACCGTCCGTATCCTAATTCAATCTTTCTAAAATGAATAATGTTACAAGAAAAATCAGTTTATTTAAAAATAACATCAAAATCCTACAACACAACTGTCGAAGCATAAATAATAAATTTTCAGAGATTGTAAATTATCTTAATATTAACAAAATTCATGTAGCTCTATTACAAGAAACTTGGTTTAATAACAAAATGAACTATCGTGTAAAAAACTTCAATATAATAAAAAGAAATAGGCGTGATAATTACGGAGGGGTGGGCATCTTTGTCCATAATTCCTTGATTTATGAAACCATTGAACGACCTAATTTGGGTTCCATAGAAGCAGTAGGGGTAAAACTTCTTAATACATCACTTAATATTGTCCTAGTTTCCGTTTAAATCCCACCAGATAATAGAAGACGGCCATCACCTCAACACCTCCAAAAGCTTTTCGATCTATAAGCGAGTTTCCCAGACTGTAGTATGCTCTTGGGGGGACTTCATGATGACTTCAACACACACTCCTCATTCTTCGGCAGTAATGAGTACGATACACCTAGAGGAGATGATTTAATTAGGACTTTACAAAATAGCCAGTTATTCCTTTTAAACGAAATAGGAAAAAATAACTAAATTAGGGACAAGACCTTCCGTAATAGATCTAACTTTCACAACAGCTGACCTCTACCATAATCTCACTTTGACTGTTACTCCAGAAACCCTTAGTAGCGATCACCTACAAATAATTATTGAAGTAAACAAATGCAAAACTCAGACACAGCACAAATACAAACCTAGACGAAACTTCAAAAGGCTAAATGAAGAAACATGCATTCAGACTCTCATAGATATTGACAAATCAAATCTAAAATACAACATTTCAGACCTGACTCATATTATTAACTTAGCCGGAGAAAAAGCTATCCCTCGTAAAAACTACGAATATTACCCTAAATTCGTTCCTAAGTGCTGGTGGAATGATGATATTCGTAGGTCCTATGGGGAAAAGAAAAAAGCAATACAACAATATTTACTAAACATGACAATTGAAAATTATAAAATTATGAGAACCAAAATAAACAAAACTAAATCTCTAATAAAAAAGGCGAAAAATCAAACTTGGAGGAGCTACATCGAAAGCATCAATCCAAAAGAAACAGGTTCCATGTGGAACAAAATTAAAACTCTCCGTGGAAAAAGGGTCAACTTCCAAAATATCATATTGGCAAGTCGGTCATCAGCTGTGGCTTTCCTTGAACAATTATCGAACATTTTTGTACCCCGACAACCATTGCTCAGCGCTTCAATATCAGAGGACGTCCACCCACTGAACTCACCACTCCGCCTCACAGAACTAGAAGTGGCACTTAAAGCTAAAACTGGAACCGCTCCCGGTATTTATGAAATAAACTATACAATGATTAAACTCTTACCGGATTCTTATAAGCAAAGTCTACTCTTGGCTTTTAATGAACTATGGGAGGAAGCTAAGGTCCCTTCTGACTGGCGAAAAATCCTCGTATTCCCTATACCAAAACCTGGGAAAAATCCGCTTCTTATAACTTCATACCGACCCATTGCACTGATTTCCTGCCTTGCCAAAATATTTAATAAAGTTGTCAAAAACAGACTAGAATGGTTTATTGAATCAGAGAAAATCTTAAGCCCCTTCTGCATTGGCTTTAGAAAAAATAGGTCCACTACAGATGCCATCTGGCTTCTGACTAATGACGTTTATAAAGCCTACAAAGAAAAAAAAGTCCTTGTCGCATTAAAAATAGACCTCGAAAAAGCTTATGATCAGGTGAAAATACAAATTCTTTTGAATAAACTAAAAGCTCTCAAAGTCCCCATAAAACTTACCCAATGGATCATAAATTACTTATCTTATCGTACATATTTTCTTGAAAGCTGGGAAGGCCAAGTAGTTTTCGATACATATAATGGACTTCCTCAGGGTGATACGCTCAGTCCAACCCTTTTCAATATTTACACGGAGCACATTACAAATAGTATGATAGATAAGTGTAAAATAATCCAATTCGCAGACGACTTTTTAATTTATACAATAGTAAAAGATGCAGAGGAAGGCAAAGATGTAATGGGTAACGCACTGGATATCCTAAAAAAACAATTTTCAGATATTAATCTTAATATTAATCTCAAAAAATGTGGCATAACACCTTTTACGAAAAAAAGAAAGATCAATTTAGAGGATTTTGCGATTATAAACGAAATACAACAAATTAAAAGCGAAGAACACTTACAATTTTTAGGAGTAACCTTAGACAGCAAATTAACTTTCAAAAATCATCTAAAAAACGTCCATATAAAATCAATACACAACTTGAATATAATAAAATCATTAGCCGGAGTTTCTTGGGGATCTCATCCCCACAATATGATCACACTGTACAAATCTATTGTCAGATCTATCTTTGACTACTGCTGTGTTATATACAACCAAATGAAATCCCCTATAATCCAAAAATTAAATACGGTTCAGAACTCAGCTATTAGGGTATGTCTGGGCGCCTTCAAAACGTCTCCAGCAAATGCACTGCAGACCTCAGCCGGAGAGATGCCGTTAAATATAAGAAGAGCATGGCTTATAAAAAAATATCTTCTTAAAGTATATTCCGAAGATAATCATCCAGTAGGCCTAGCAATCAGAAATGGAAACGTGTTTTGTCCACAAAAAGTTGATATTATTAGGGAGCCTCAGTCTCATCTCAAATCGCTACATATTTCCACAGTCTATCTGGAATACACCACCCCCACTCCTAAATCTTTTATTAAAATAAATAGCAGCTCAAATCTAATCGGCAAAATAGAAAAGAAAAGTTTATATTCTCCTACCCCCTTAAAACAGTTTGCTCTTAAAACAATTACGGAACGATACCCTAATAACATACAAGTGTATTCCGATGCATCGAAAACTAGCAATCGAACATCAATAGCCGTGTTTGACCCCCAAAAAAATAAAAAATGTCTTTCTCACTACCTGTTAAATTCAGTATTTTTAGCGCAGAATTATATGCAATCTTCAATGCTATCGTTTATACTGGGAGAACTTACCTCAATCACAAAATAGTAATTTTGACAGACTCAGCAGCAGCATGTAAACACTTAGAGTTAATATATTTAAACAAAACTCAAACATATATCCCTTTTAAAATCATTTCACTAATTTATCAAGCAAAGAATGAGTATTTTATCCAATGGGTGCCTGGCCACGTAGGATTATGGGGAAATGAGATCGCAGATCGAGCAGCCAATCAAACTCAAGCTCATCGTATTAATGCCAAGATGCCATTACAAGATGCGTTCAGAGCAGTGAGGGGAGAAATGGTCAAAGAATGGCAGCAGTTCTACGACTGGGAGTCTGAGACTAAGGGAAAAGACCATCATGCTGTGCATCAGAAAGTAGCGCTAACACCATGGTTTACGTCCATTCGGCTCCATCTCAATCGTCCTGATCTAGTCAAACTAACAAGGGTAAGAATAAATCACGGTTGCACTGCGAAATTCTTAAATATAATGGCTCTGGGTAGTATCGGTAACTGCGCGAGATGCCAATGTCCCGAGGATCCAAGACACATCGCCTTCCAATGTAAAAGATTTGGAAGAAGTACAGAGAAAGAACATATTGGGGAGTTCCGTTATAGATGACAATACCGCTTTTCTAACATCTATGAATAAAGACAGAGCACTAAGCTTATGTAAATTTTTTAATGAAATAAAATTCACAATATAAACAGGTACAACTTAAAGGTTAATAAAATTATGTTATAACAGCTTTTTATTATCTCATCTTCGAGGTTTTATCGCTTTCTTTTAGTTACATCATTAGATAATTTTTTAATGTACTAATGAACAATATTGAATGAACAATATTGAACAACAATGAACAATAATGAACAATATTGTTTTGCTTTGGCGAAATAGGACTTGTGATTGCAAGTCTTGGGGCCAAAAAAATAAAAAAAATAAAAAAAAAAAAAAAAATTCATAGAAAACCAATTTCGGGAAATCTTCAATGATTCTCAGGAAAAGGGATGCTTTCCAAATAGTGGAAAATGGTAGGATTGATCTAAAAGGAAGGAGGTATTTTTATTATTACTAAGCAGCTCTTTAAGTGATACAGACCTATTTGCGTCCTCCCTGTGATGAGCAGCGTTCTCGTGAAAAGCTAACTTCGTAAAGATTCGTGGCAGCTCATTTGAAGTAGAAGGTTCCATAGAGAGGAGATGTCCTCAAGGATCATCATTATGGAAGCATGTTTTTGACAAAAGCTCGAAGAAGAGCGGTTCCCTGCTACAGCTTGCGTCAAAGACCTGGTGGCAGTTGTGGCGTCCAACAGCACCAAAATAATAATAGAACCTGAACGATACCCTAACTTAGAAAAGGAATGGTGTGAGACTAAAAGATCAAAAAGGGCCTTGGTGAGGACTCAAGCCATCCTCCTAAGAGTAAAGACAGATAAGGCACACCATACAAATAACAGTAAAGAAGGCACCAAAATGCGTCCAGGTTTCGAAGTATAGATTGTCGAGGAAATTTGATCGTGATTATGTTGCTATCACCATTTTTCACCTATGGCCGTAAAAGGAGAAATGAGAGGGCATTGTGACTTAAAATAAAAACATGATGATTATTTCTGTTCTAGACTTTTTTGGAACCGCTACTTAAACGTATTATTACGTAATCACAAGTTCTAGGTGTGATGGGAATATTCTAGGCCTTTCTGGATGGTTCCGTCTCGGACTAAATATAGGAAACGATGGACCTGGGGCTTATTGGTTTGAAATTTTAGTTTTACAATTTTCCGTGAATAAAAAATATTGAAACCATATTGGACATACACTACTCAAACATCATCACTTGCTGACTGGAAAACCAAGACCAACTTGTACACAGTGTAACGTACCTTTGACACTTAATGACTGACTGCAGACTAAGTACGGATCTTCCCTATCATTTAGCGACCCTATTAAATGACGAAAGCACGTATATTCCTGAGTTATTCGAATACCTAAAACAAATAAAAATACATGAACTGATTTAAACACCCTCCACTGTATACAATTTTTATTTCATTATTATTGTTGCGGCCAGCGGGGTCAGACAAAGCGCCTATGGTTAACAATACGTCTATTGTTCGGTGAGGCCTGGCTGTCGGCAAAGATCAAAAACTTTGTTCTACATGAACCCCGTGTGGTGATAATTCTAATTAAAACATATTTTTTATTGAATTAACTATTGTAACCTCTAGTCTAATTTGTGATATAATGTAATGACTTTGTTTGCTAATAAAAACCTATTTAGTGGGTTAAACATTCCTTTTCTTTTCATAACAATTTTATTAGCAAACAAAAATTGATATTTTGTGAAGCTGTACGTTCGTAACGGAAAAATATTTGAAACCCGATAAATGCTGTGCCCATCCAGACTCTCCAAACGCTGGCAAGGAATTCACACATTGGATAGCGACTTTTGAAAACTTCATTGCTGCTTCTTCTGAGCCGCTGACAGACGACGACGAACTAAAGGTACTTGCAAACTTTCTTTCATTTAATGTTTATGAGTTGATTATTGATTGTACCACGTATGAGGCTGCAGTGAATGCTATCAAAGCCATTTATGTAAAGCAGAAAAGTGAAATTTATGCTCGACATGTGCTTGCGATTCGAAAACAACAGCCTGGTGAGAGTGTTGATCAATATGTTCAAGCTTTAAAACTCTTAGACAAAGATTGTAACTTTCAAGCTGTCACTGCAGAGGAATATAAATGCCAGTATATAAGAGATGCTTTCATTAAAGGATTGCTTTCTCCACAAATACGCCAACGTTTACTTGAAGAGACAACAATGAGTTTGGATGGCTCCGTACAGCATGCTCGAGCCCTCGAACTTGCTCAACAACAAGCTGAAGGTTACGCTAATGGTAACAGTGGCCTCGACTATGCTAGCTGTAACTCCAGTACGTCCACAGTTCCTGATATGACTAATGCCGGCCCCAGACGTGAAACAGGGAATGATTCCAACGACTTATATGCAACGGTACAAAAACCTAATAAAAACAGACGATGTTTTTTTTGTGGTTTCGATCGTCATCCGCGATCAGCTTGCCCATCTATTGATGCAGAATGTGGGAATTGTGGAATCAAAGGACACTACGCTCGAGTTAGTCGGAAGCCAAAGAAAGACAAGAAAAACAATAAAGAAGTCACAGCCTCCATTCTAGCATCTGTTAACAATCAGTTCTTACCTCAGTTGAGCCGTGCTGTCAATGGAATACCATGCCGCTGCCTGGTGGACACCGGGAGTTCAGGGAGCTTTATTGGCCTAGACTTTGTGAAGGAAAACAAATTCAAATTGTACCAAATGAGGGTAGTGTGTCTATGGCAGCCACTTCCCTCCCGACGAATACTGAGGCGTGCGTACTTATCCAGCTTAAAATCACTGAGCACACATACACCCAATGCAAACTAACTGTTTTGAAAGAACTTTGTTCAGATGTAATAATAGGACATGATATATTTAAAGAGCACTCAAACATCCTACTGAATTTCGGTGGTCATAAGGGCCCCCTAAAAATCTGCCCTTCTGCTGCAAAAGTTAAACCCCCACTTCTCTTCAATCACCTCTCTCCTGACTGTCGTCTAATCGCTCTTAAGTCCCGTCGATACTGCGATGCCGACTCAAAGTTTATTGAAGCTGAGGTAGCTCGCCTGCTTTCGGAAGGGATCATCGAACCCAGCAATTCACCGTGAAGAGCTCACTAATCGCGGGTGGAAATAAAAAAAATAACGCCTTGTTATTGATTATTCGCATACCATAAATAGGTTTACACTCCTCGATGCTTAACCTCTTCCCAATGTTGACGAGCTTGTTAGAAAAGTTGCTAGTTTCAAGCATTTCAGTACAATAGACCTAAACAATGCTTACCATCAAATACCAATACACGACGACGATAAGAAATTTACCGCTTTTGAAGCTAAAGGTAAGCTATATCAATTCACTCGGATACCGTTTGGTGTAACCAATGGAGTGGCCTGCTTCCAGCGCGTGATGGACCAGATCATAGCTAATGAGCAGCTTACAAATGTGTATGCATACCTAGATGATATCACCGTTTGCGGTTTTGATAAAGCGGAACATGATCGAAACCTCAACAAACTAATGAAGGTACTTGATAAACTTGGAATTGAGGTGAACAAAGAAAAGAGCAAGTTCGACCTCACATCTATACGTCTTCTTGGGCAAGTCTCCCACTAGTCAATCAAACCAGACTCTTCGCGACTACCTCCATTATTGAATATGCCACTCCCGCATGACTCACAATAGCTAAAACGCGCTCTAGGATTTTTCGCACATTATTCGAAATGGATCCCTCGTTTTTCGGAGAAAATCAGGAAGCTGATTGATTGCCGCTCGTTTCCACTAGATTCCAGCGCCTCTGCAGTGTTCGAAAATTTTAAGAAAGAAATTGTTGAGTCCGCTGTCACAACTGTTGATGAATCCCGCCCCCTTGTATTGGAAACTGATCCATCTCGACATGCCTTGGGGGCTACTTTAAGCCAAGATGGTCGCCCGGTTGCATTCTTCTCCCGTTCATTGACTCATTCTGAAATTAGCGGGCACCCACCGATTGAAAAAGAGGCTGCAGCAATCGTTGAATCCTTAAGACACTGGAGGTATTTTCTTCTCGGAAAACATTTCCAACTCATCACCGATCAGGAAGCCCTATCTTTTATTTTTCACTGGAAGCACGCGAGTAAGATCAAAAACGAAAAGATAAAACGATGGAGATTAGAATTAGCACCATTGGTATATGACATAATCTACCGTCCAGGCAGTGAGAATACTAAAGCTGACACTCCTTCCAGACTTTGCAACGCTGTCAGTGTTACTGAATCGTTACAGCTCCATCAATCATTGTGTCACCCTGGTATAACTCGCATGTTTCATTGGCTCAAGAGTAAAAATTTACCATATTCGCTTGAAGATGTCAGGGAAATGACTAACAACTGTCAAGTGTGTGCCGAAGTGAAGCCAAGATTTCTGAAAAACTCTGGGATTCTCATTAAGGCTACTTCACCATTTGAACGAATTAATATTGATTTTAAAGGGCCAATCCCATCCAAGACAAGCAACTTTTATATTCACACTATCATTGACGAATATTCTCGCTTTCCCTTTGCTTATGCATGTCGTGATGTTTCAGCTGCTACGGTGGTCAACTGTTTAAAGAACCTGTCTGTTTGCTTGGGACACCGATGTTCGTACACTCGGACCGAGGGGCCTCTTTCATGTCTAAGGAAGTTAGGTCCTTCCTTGATGAAAATCGAGTAGCCAAGAGTCGGACTACTCCCTACAACCCGCAAGGTAACGGGCAGATAGAGCATCTGAACGGTGCATTCCACTTATTGTGGAAAACAATTACACTGGCCTTAAAGACCCATGGTTTGAAAGCCGAAGATTGGGAAGATGTGCTAGAGGAATCACTCCATGCCATCCGATCTTTGTTGTGCACCGTAACGAATTGCACTCCGCACGAAAGGTTTTTCAACCATCAGCGACGAACAGCCAATGGTACTACTCTTCCATCATGGCTTACACCTGGCCCTGTACTAGCAAAGCGGAATATTAGACACAGCAAATATGAAGATTTGGTTGAAGAAGCCGAATTATTGGAGGTTAATCCTCATTATGCCCTAATACGAAGAAAGGATGGAACCGAATCCACCGTCTCCCTCTGCCCCAAGAGGCACTCCAGCTCCCGACGCCATCGGAATTCCGGATAATCGCGGACTTGCCGAACCTGTGCCTGCGTTAGAAGAAAATGAGGCCTCGGGCGCTAATCCTGTCGTAGCTAGTGATTCGAATAAAAGACCACAGCGTGAAAGGAAGCCTCCCTCAAATCTTAAAGACTATGTAACAAAATGACTTACTATAATTAGTGTAATTTGTAATTCGTATTTTATAATCGATTTTTGCATTTATACTTTGTAATTTTATATTTGGTGTTTGATATTTTGCTTTGAACTAGGGGGTGAATGTGGTGATAATTCTAATTAAAACATATGTTTTGTTAAATTAACTATTGTAACCTCTAGTCTACTTTGTGATATAATTTAATGACTTTGTTTGCTAATAAAAATCTATTTAGTGGGTTAAACATCCCATTTCTTTTCATAACACCCCGAACCTTCTAGAATCTATCCAAGACTTATAAATACCGGCTTTAACAAGCCTCAGAGGAGTTGAGAGTCAACACCCGTGAAGTGCACTTCGTAGTGAACAGTGATAAGTTAGTATGATAAGTGGTAAGCCTTATTGTGATAAGTTATTGTGGTGATAGTGTATGTCGCAGAAAAGACTCTAGTTTTAAAGCCTGTTTAGTATCTAATAATAAGGCAGTAATTACCATTGTGAGTATTGATTAATAAATTATTGTTCTAGTGTTAATTGTTCATTTTATCGAACCCGTAGACCGTAACAACTGGTGTCAGAAGTGGGGATTTTTAGCATTAGTGTATTTATTTATTTAGTTTGTTGTAAATAATTTTTCTGCTTGTTATTTTAGTTAATTATTGTAATTTAGGTTATTGAAAATTCATTTGTGTATTTTTAATATTGTTTATTTTATTTAATACTTGAGTTCTCTTTCATCTTTTTGGTTTGTTCTTATAATTTAGTTTATTGTTTATAGTGTTAAGAATTTCATTTGTTAATTTCAATTTTTGTTAGTGTGTATAATATTAGATTTCTTTTTCATTGTTGGTTATAATTAACTTACTTTTCTTAGCCTTTAAGATCTTATTTGTTAATTTTAATTTTGATATTTGTATAAAATATTCAAAATGTCAACCGGTAGCTTAATATTGTGTGACTTGAAAGTTGCAGATTTAAAAAGGGAATTAGAAGAACGCGATTTGGATACTTCTGGGAATAAGTCTATATTACAACAAAGGCTTAGGGAAGCTTTAATTAGTAGGGGAGAGGATCCAGATCACGTTCTTTTTGAAACAGAATTTAGTAAATTGAAAAAGGATTTATCTAATGCATTGAAAAATTAGTTGTTAGAAAATAAAAATGAGTTAAAAAATGTGTTGTTAGAAAATAAAAATGAGCTATTATCTACTTTAGAAAATACGATATCAGAATATTTTACTACTTTGAAAAATGAATTATTGGAAAATTGTACTACTTTAGGAAATAAGTTAGTTGGTAAAGATACTCCTCAGGCTTCAGTTAAGAATGTTCTTAGTGCTACGCAAGTTGATGAAATGTATCATTTAAACGAATCGAAAGGTGAAGAAGAAACTAATGATAAAAAATAAGAAGATGAGCCCTTCGACCTTGATCCTCAAGTGAGTGTTGAAGAGGTGAAGGTGCCGCTTAGCGGATTGAGAGAGATGGATGCTCTTGTGTTTGGATTTTGTCGCAATGCTGTTCATTTCGAGGAAGATTTAATGAAACACAAGGCTGAGGGAATAAGAAATACAGGGGTAGCTGCTGGACATCCCGTCATGGATTCTAGTACTCTTGGGTATGCTAAACCTGCTTATACGGTCATTAAGCCATTGCCAGCAAGGAAGCCGATTGACAAGGAAGATTTTAATGAAGCAAATTTGAATGATGAGCAAAAGCCAGTTGTAGTGGAAAGGCTTGTTCAGGGGGATTCGTCTGGAGAAGACAGCGAAGTTGAGTCAACCACTGGGGTTAAAAAGGGAGCGGAGAATATTGAGAGCATGAGAGATCAGCTCGAGGATGGTGATAGCTCCCAAGACAAGGAAGGAGAGTTTGTTGTTTCCCTGAAGGTTCCATCCAGGAAAAAAGCAATATGGATAGTTAATTAGATGGGATGCATGCCCTTCTGAAAGTGGCTGGGGGCCGGCTGGAAGCTTGGAGGCTTGTCGGCGTCTGCTTGGAGCATTTGAGGAGAGTTTAGCCAAGCGGTCTTTGAATGGACAGAGGACTGCTATATCTGGGAGGGCTGGAAATGATCAAGTGACAAACTCTGGATACTTTTCAATCAGTGGTCGGCTAATCGGGTACAGCAAGCAAGGAACCTTGAATCAGGGAAAGGCTTTATGTGGGTCTATGAAGCCTGATGATGCGGAACTTAAAATGTTAAACAGGAGAATGCCTGTTACTGATCCTGATGAGGTTGGTGACCCCTTAGAAAAGAAATTGAAATCGGAAAGAGAAACTGACAGTTAAGTGACAGTGAGTGGCATGAGAGCACATTATCAGCTGCTATTGGTGCTATTAACGGAGGCGTAGTTAAGCAGAGAACTGGTCTAGGCCGTCTCAACCAAGAGGTGCTGGTTGTCAATGCAGAAGGTGTTGTAAGGGTTGTCAACCAAGAGGTGCTGGTTGTCAATGCAGAAGGTGTAGTAAGGGTTGTCAACCAAGAGATGCTGGTTGTCAATGCAGAAGGTGTTGTAAGGGTTGATCCAAACCCATCTTCTGGTGTTTGCATAATGTCAAATAAGTTTGGCATTGTGGAGCTCGACTCTGTTTCTCCGACCAGGGTCCTTTCGTTGAAGGTGGCTTCGCCTGGTAGTGTCACGAAACTTGCTGTGCCTCTAACTCTAAAGGAAACAGGAAAAGTCCTGCTGGTAGCTGAAGAGGAGAAAACACCTGAGCCTACTCCACCAATTCACGACCTGATCTGGGACAGGTCTTATGGAGGGGGTAATGTTGCGGCGAGCGGGGCCAGACAAAGCGCCTATGGTGAACAATACGTCTATTGTTCGGTGGGGCCAGGCTGTCGGCGAAGAACAAAGACTTTGTTCTACATGAACCCCGAAACTTCTAGAATCTATCCAAGACTTATAAATACCGGCTTTAACAAGCCTCAGCGGAGTTGAGAGTCAACACCCGTGAAGTGCACTTCGTAGTGAACAGTGATAAGTTAGTGTGGTAAGTGGTAAGCCTTATTGTGATAAGTTATTGTGGTGATAGTGTATGTCGTAGAAAAGACTCTAGTTTAACCCGTGTGGTTTGTTATAAGTGATTAGCGTCTACATACACAGCCTGTTTTGTATCTAATAATAAGGCAGTAATTATGAGTATTAATCATTATGAGTATTGATTAATAAATTATTGTTCTAGTATTAATTGTTCATTTTATCGAACCCGTAGCCCGTGATATCTACCCACTCATTGATTTGCTTTTTTATCAAATTTTCTATTTTTTTTTTCCATTTTTGTTTTGTTAGTATCTTTATATGTATACATATACATTTACGTGTACATTTTATTTAAAAAAACAAAAACCCACATTAGTGTTGGAATATCGATGGAATAGTTTATTATTATATTATATATAAATAAAGGTGAAATTCTGTTTGTTTGTTCTTTATAGAAATCCATACCGTTTGTCCTAAATTCTTCAAATTTCGCTCACTGGTTCATATTACCAGGTACATATTAAAATTCCATAACTTCAGCCGATCTTCAGCTGATATTTTTTATTGCTATAAAAATCGTAATGACCTAGCTTTACAATGTTTTTTTAAGAAATCGACCGTTTCATTAGAAAAATGAAATTCCCCGGGTGAAACCGGGATATACAGCTATAACCTGTGTAAATAAAGATGAAATTCTGTTTTTTCTTTATAGAAATCCATACCGTTTGTCCAAAATTCTCCAAAATTCGCTCAGAGGTACTTTCATACCAGGTGCGAACACCAGTCCATATTTAAATTTCCTAATTTCAGCCAATCTCTGGGTATATTCTTTATTGTTATAAACATTGTTATGTTCTCAATTGTTATAAAATTCGTCATGGTCTCGCTTTACGTTGGAGAAGAATCGAAATTCCCCGGGTGAAACCGGGATATACAGCAAGTAAAAAAATAATAATAAGTTTATATGAAGAATTGTATACAAAATATATAAATAAACAAAATTGGCAGGGGAAGTCGTCTGCCGGGAGTTTATTATTATATTACTTGTGATAATACACTATAATAAATAATAAGTAATTATAGAGTATATCCGAGAACTTCCGTGTTATCAGGTTATAGTTGAAAAATCTGATATCTCAGTTAAAAATATTATATTTCGAGTACAACTTAAGGGCCGACTACTGTGGTGTTCCTATTAGATCCAGAAGGATAGAAACTACCGAAGATTCATAGAAACTTTTTTTTAAGTCCTTTCTTCCATTTCAACATCCCTTAAGATATCCCCCGTAATTTGAGCGGATTCTGCAGACCTCGAATCTTACTGCTATTACAATGTGAAAACCAACTTCTTTTTCATAATTATATACAATAAGAACACTTCAAACTTTTATTTTCGATTTATATTCAGTTAATTTATCTCTCCTTTTTTTTATGTCTGTTTTTATTAGCTCGCTGCACTACTAAGAAATGTTCTCATAATGCATTAAATTTAGTTAAGTATATATAATATATTGATTAAGTGTAATGTGTTTATCAATTAGCCTTCTTATGAGATGATTAATTTTTTAAGGAATCCAACTGGTTTTCTAATAGATTGCAGAGATGAAGAATCATTATTTTATTATGAAAGCAAAGGAGAAACTAATTATTTTCGCCTAATTTTTTAGTAATTTAAAAAGAACATGTGAACAAATATATAACCTTTACAAAATTAACTGGATGAATGAACATTGAACATTGAGTGAAACGCACCCTAGCGCATCCTGGTAGCCTGAAACTCGAACTAAATTTTTCATTCATAAACTCCTATATCAATCTCAAATAGGCTAATTACATGGTGCGAGAGGCTTACAATTCCAGTTCTTTTTTCTTCAATTTTACACCCTTAAGAGAAAAACAGAAACCTTCTTCTCCGTTAGGGGTTATGTGGCTACACGACGACATAAGTTACTTAATCCTAAAGAGTCGTTTCTGAACCTTATCGGCACGCACATTGTACACTTTGCTTTATAATATATATTGATTATGCTGTATATTTTCGGATGTACTTGATAAGTTTCATTTTTTTTTCTTCGCAGAAATCAGGGCCTTATACCTTAATAATGCTCTATGATCTCATCAACTTTATGGATAAATCTATTTAATTTCATAAAAGTTTTGTTAAATTTACAATAAACATTTGCTTAAAGTATTAACTTTGGCAGAGGTGTTATCAATTACCTTCCTTCGGGAGGAGCATATCTTCCGTCGGGACGCTGGACAATGCGGATAATGGAGGCGTTGATATCTGGATCTTGCCTGTGGGATGGAAAATGGGACTCCCTGTGCCGGGTCTCTAACAAGACTCCGTCAGGAATGGCAATGCCTTCCTTGTTGAGCCTGTTCAAGGCCAAGCGGTCTGTTCTGAACGCCTCCTCCGGGATCTTTCCACCAGAATGAGGTAGCACCTGCTCCCGGAATATCTGCCTCTTTTGCTAAAACAAAGATTATATATATCATATATATATCAGATTATATATCATCATCTAGGTGTAAACAAATATTAATCTGTTAAAAATGAAGTATTATAAGTATTTTTATAAGGTACTTCTTAAGACTATAAATGCAATAAATAGAGCCGTTTTTCAAATAATCATAAAAATAAGTATAGGTAATTGAAAGCGCCAGTTTCTGATAAAGTATTCAGAGAAAAACTAAGGTACTGTTAAATCGTTCAATCATCAAGTCAAGTTGGCACTTATCCCCTCAATGTATGCCACACATCTGAGCTGGTCCGTTCAACACAAGCGCGCGCGCGCACACACACACATCCCTATGGAGTGTATTGAAGGCAATGGGTGAGTAAATTGAAAGAATCTTCCGCGAGAATCACCACATTTTCCACCTGGTACACCCTCAAGTGGTCGCTAAGACTGCTGTGTAATCGTTCTGTAATCCCCCTGCTCTTGGAGTGACCTAGGGTGTGAAGGTGCCATGCTACTTCGAGTTTCTTCATTTCTTCTCTTATCAGCACATTGTCGAATTCTCTACCTCCATCCGAAGAAATTCGGTTGGGCATACCGTAGAACTGAAACCACGCATGAACAGCCGCTTATACTGCTTCTGATGACTTTTCTTGTATTTGATATGCCATCGCCATCTTACTGGTAAAGCATATAGGTCTATCATGGTGAACCATTTATATCCCCTCCAAGTAAAGGAGTCAATTTGTAAATCACTGAGCGGCATATATGCAGTTGGTGTTCCCTCTCGGGTGCTAATCGGGTGGTGTCTATCGTATTTCGTCGCCAAGCAAACCTCACAGGACCCGATAATTTCCCTGATAGTCTTTTTCATACCCCACCAGAAGTATCTTATGCGCAGAGCCTGCAGCGTCTCGTGCACTCCACGGTGATTGGTTTTACCTTGGTGGTATGCTACGGTTACGTCTCTCTTTTGCTCTTCGTCCCTGAGGGTTTCTACCATCAACTTGCAGCGGATGAATACTCTATCCAACCCGATTTGTTGGATTTGTTGACCGCCACACTCTCCTAATTTTCACCCAGATTGTCGAGTTCCCGACGTAGAGGTGATAAACCTTTCCCCTTTTCGATGCGTCCTTTAGCGATCTACAGATCTGATTATCTCTCGCACCCGGCTCTGAACAATTGTCGTAATTTCGCATCTTCCATGTGTGCTATATTGTACCTTCGTTAACCCCGAGGTCCTCGTTTTCCAAATGATTTGGCGGCTTTTATCATTAATGATCTCCTCCAATTCTCCATACATCCGCTGCAAGTTTATGGTAGAAACCCTCAGGGACGAAGAGCAACAGAGAGACGTAACCGTAGCATACCACCAAGGTAAAACCAATCACCGTGGAGTGCACGAGACGCTGCAGGCTCTGCGCATAAGATACTTCTGGCGGGGTATGAAAAAGACTATCAGGGAAATTATCGGGTCCTGTGAGGTTTGCTTGGCGACGAAATACGATAGACACCACCCGATTAGCACCCGAGAGGGAACACCAACTGCATATATGCCGCTCAGTGATTTACAAATTGACTCCTTTACTTGGAGGGGATATAAATGGTTCACCATGATAGACCTATATGCTTTACCAGTAAGATGGCGATGGCATATCAAATACAAGAAAAGTCATCAGAAGCAGTATAAGCGGCTCTTCATGCGTGGTTTCAGTTCTACGGTATGCCCAACCGAATTTCTTCGGATGGAGGTAGAGAATTCGACAATGTGCTGATAAGAGAAGAAATGAAGAAACTCGAAGTAGCATGGCACCTTCACACACCAGGTCACTCCAAGAGCAGGGGGAGCATAGAACGATTACACAGCAGTCTTAGCGACCACTTGAGGGTGTACCAGGTGGAAAAGGGGCTGGAGCTAGACATGGCAGTGCAGAAAGCAGTGACGGCGTATAACCACTCAATTCATACGGTCACGGGTTTCTCGCCATTTGAAGTGCTTTTTGGGCTGCGCGTGAGACGATGGGATTACGCGGGTACGGTAGCGGAAGAGGAAGCGGTGGGGAGGATGGTTAATAATAGGATAGAGCTAGGAAGGAGATGGGAGAAAGTTTGGGGGAAAATTCAAAAGGAAAAGAGCACGAGAGTGGCGCGGGAAAATTTAAAGCTAAAAGAGGTAACGGGAGGGATAAAAATTGGGTCAATCGTTTACCGCAAGAAAGGTACCAATAGGGGAAAAGAATTACGAAGATACGAGGGCCCATTCAGAGTGATAGTAATTAGGGAACACAATGTAGTAACGATTGAAAGCGTTGAAGAGACGAAAAAGCGAAGGACAGTCCACATTGAGCA
This sequence comes from Aelia acuminata, assembly GCA_911387785.2. Classification (NCBI taxonomy): domain Eukaryota; kingdom Metazoa; phylum Arthropoda; class Insecta; order Hemiptera; family Pentatomidae; genus Aelia; species Aelia acuminata. Next base: position 107,181,036 of record OU426978.1, on the reverse strand, counting down.
ACTTAAGTTACCAAGTTACCACCGTTCAGTGACGCAGTGCATGAGCTCAGTAAAAAAGAAATGTTTTTAGTAATTTTGAAAAAATGATTATTTGGCCATAAGTGAAACCGTTTCAGTTTCTTTTTGTTTGTTTAATATACTTGAGATATATTTCGGTAATGAGGAGAATTTTCTTTTGTTTCAATTGTTGTTGTTTGTTCTATTTTATTTTTTTATCCTTATTTCAAGAGGGATAATTGTAAGGTATTCGGTGCCAATACTGCGCTCTCTGCTTCTTGATCTTTTGGAAGTGAGATAGCCATTTAGGACCCTTCAGGTTATGAAGCTTACGAAAGGTTGGCGTAAACTGGCAGGGGGGAGATAAGGATAGAGAAGAAGCAGTATTAGCCCTAATACCAAACCTTGCTTGTAAACATTAGCAGAATGTATAAATAGAGAATTATAGAAAGAATATATCAGTCTTGTTTCTGACTTCATACGTGTTTCATTGTCAACCTATTCCTTTTTTTATCATTTTCTTTTTGGTAACGGTTCTTTTATATATATATATATATATATATATATATATATACATACATACATAATACAAAAATATTCTTTGTCTGCAGAGTAAAGAATATTAAATGAAATAAAATATAATTTGTTTGCATTTAATTTTGCAGACTTTCAAGACATTAATTAGTTTATTTACCACTTTATAAGGTGCAAAAATTAAAGAATGAACGTCGTTTTTGATTTTTATGATAATCGAAGGTAAGCCACTTGATGAGAGGCCAACGGCTTCTCTAATGACGTCTTTGATCCTCCTCGTCTATCTTTATTTCCACTGATTACCTCCATCACTGCTGTAGCAACATTTCAGTTTTCGTCCTGTTTGCCTCCTAAACAATTGAAGCAGACTCCTGGCTCAAACCTGCGATTTGGCGGTTTAATCACCCGCATGGTTCCCCTTGATTCCTGTTGATCCGTTATATGGCCGTCTTGTTTATTTAACCCACCATGCTCTAGGACTTAAATATTGGATACTACTAAAGTATTATCCATTATTACCTTAACACTAATGCTATGGTAATTGTTATTTTATTTTATATGACCACAAGAATATATTTTTATTAAAGCTAGCCAGATAATATTTAGTGTATTGCACATTAAAAAAAAAAAAAAACCTTATTGGTATACCTGCCTTACTACTCTTCTTTGGTCGGACATAAACAATATCTAATATATAATATAATGAAACCTTGACATTTAAATAAAAAAATAAGACAACATTTATGAAAAAAATACCCCCTCCGTTCAATAAATGTTGTTTAAATGTATGCAGTCACATAAATACTTTTTTGAGAAAATCGAAAAAAAACGTAAAAATGAGATCCAATTTATTAAATAAAGTACCCCCTCTATTTGACCAATTTTGATGAAACTGTTGCTCTCATCATACATTGCTGTTGCTATATAAATACACCAAACACCCAACTTCAGGTTCGTACGGTATATAATTTTTGAGTTAGTCTGTTCACACACACCATTTTGCGGAACTTGGTTATTTGGACTCAGAGGACCCCAATACGTGTGAAAACCGGAAGTCAAAATTTTTCGTGATTGCAATACTTTCGGATAATATATATTTCATATATAGGTAAATTAAATTAAAAATATCCATTTACATTCAAAGTCGGGAGGGTGTAATACACGCACCGCATTAGATTTTCCCATTTCTATTTCTGTTTATTTTCCTATGTTATTTCTGTGTGTATTCATAATATTTAAAACATGGCTGTTAATATAATTATAATATAAAGGCTTGGGATAGAAGAACGTGGTAGAGCAACTGGGCGGGCGGTTTGACTATTATTTCACGGAATAAATCTCGTCCTCCCCACCATGGGTAGAATAGTTCGGTTCCCTGTAATCCTTTAATGTGACCAAAGGAAAGCTATATGGCCAAGAAGGGGTATCTACTAAGAAAAAAAAAAAACCCACTTCGAATGCCAGAAACCAGTAATGAATGCACTTAAAATCTGTATAAAAAATTACATACCAACGTGTGGCCTTCCAAAAATTATCTCCCACCAATAAAACGTATGAAATAATTTTCTGATTTTTATGAACACACAGCAAAATTGAAAATGGTATAAAAAGCGAAAAAAAAAACAATAAAAGGGGTAATTTTATTTTGATGTGTACAAATACACACTAACTATTTAATAAGAATTATTAAATTAAAATAGTAAATACCATGTTCAAAATAACATTTTTTTCGGTGAGGCGCGAAATAGAAAATCTTCCAAATGACATGTTACTGATTACGATTTCATTAGAAAAGGGAAGACATCGAAATCAATAGGGGGGAAGATAAGATCCATTTAGAAGATTTTCATAATTTCTATTTCTAGTGTTAATTTTTTTTTTGTAATTTGGCGCCACCTCCAAAAAGATTGTGCTGTATAGAACGAGGTATTTAATATTGGTAGGTGTGCCATAGTCAACTGTTTTTCTTAACGATAGGATGATTAATAGTCATGATTTTCTGTTAAACATTTTTTATTTTGAAAAGCCAAAGTTTCGATCCCTACAAATGGATTTTCATCAAGAGTATCTATGGTAGAGGATGATAATTAAATGTTTATCATGTAATTATTAATTATAGATTGTAACAATAAGGACTAACAAAATAATGGAAAAGAAATCCCACTGATGGTATGTTTAAATGACATGGGTGTTCTGCGTTCGCTCCATTGCGGGTTTATCTGGTGCTGCACTGCTGCCCTCTCGATGAGAGTAGTCGATGTAATTTCCGGCCGAGATGGCATTATTCTTACTGTCACCGTGCGCACTTCTTCGGGCAGTCTGTTGACCAGCGCTGTGACGTTCCTTCCGTCCCATTGTTTCTGCCGGAGAACGTTCTTCAACATGCCGTTCTTTAAATCAGGCGGAGCTGATTTAGGTGGGCGGTTTGTTACCTCGTTCGCTCCATTGGAGTTGCGGGTTTATTTGGTGCTGCACTGCTGCCCTCTCACAGGTGGCGTGTAACTAGCGCCACACGTCGTACTGTCACCTGAGAGGCCGGACCTTGAGCTGCATCAAAGCTAATTTTTTTTCTCATCTTCTGCACCAGAATGGAGTAGTAGAAAGAAGTTGCCCCATGGGGATGCCAGGGGTGGAATGAATGAAGCATGTTGTCAGGCCTGACATTTAACATCAAAATGTAACTTATGTGCAAATTAAATTTTCGGCATGATCGCCTACCCGACACTTTATTCATCGTTCGCATCGTCTCCACGATCGTCCATGTCATCCGTAAAACCCAGCAATGCCATAAAATACATCTTCCAAATTTCTAGTAACATGTTTTGTATCAGTTTCATTAATATCTGTACCACTATAAAATTGTAAATTTAAAAACAATAGAGGTTTCTTTTCTATGTTAATATTTTCATTTATTCATACAGTACACTTATATTTATATTCTGAGTTTCAACCAGCTACAGATTTTGAGCCCTGACAGTCTGCTAGGGGCCAAAGTCAAACAGTGGGTACTTACAAACCAGACAATTATGCAGGGTGTCCCGACTTTAAATGGCAAAACTTCAGGAACTTATAGGGGACCAAAAAACTAAGACAAAAAGTCCTTTAGAGATTTGCTCGTTTTTGCTTAGTTTTAGAGAAAATCGCAAAAAAAAAACAAAAAAAAAAAAACAAGTTTTCTTTTATATTAATTTAACCATTATTGTGGGTAACCACCTATTTTTTAAATTATTTTAAATAATGTTCTCTTCAAAAATAAATTATTTAGAATAAAACCAGTTTTCATTTATATAGTTATTTATTTACATTATTTTTAATGTAAATATTGCTCAAAATGTTGTCCTCTTGCACCAATGCAAGCATTACATCTAGCACTCACTTTATAAATTGCAGCTAAACATTGTTCTGATGATATTTGGTGCACTGCATCTATGATTCGGTCTCTTAATTGCTCTCTTGAGTTGATTGACACCGAATAAACTTCCTGCTTCAAGGTTCCCCATTCGAAGAAATCCATGGGTGTCATATTAGGTGATCTGGGTGGCCAAGGTACTACTCCTCCACGTCCAATCCATCGTTGTGGATAATTTATATCCAGCCAAGCTCGAGCAGCTCTGCTATAATGAGCTGGACATCCATCGATTTGAAACCACATTTCAATCCGTTGTTGTAAGGGAATGTCATCTAAATAATTAGAAAAGTCGTTCTCCAAAAAATGTGTAAATGTGATTCCATTCAATCTTTCAGGTAAAAAATATGGTCCCACCAGTAATCTGTCCCAAATTCCAAGCCAAACGTTAATAGCAAATTCATGCTGAAAACTATTCTCTCTTATAGCTCTGGGATTTTCAAGAGCCCATACATGATAATTTCTTCGATTAACAATTCCTCCTCTTGTAAAAGTAGCTTTATCGGTCCATATAATTTTTAATGGAAATAAAGTATCATCGCGAATGTTTTCAAGAAACCACTTACTAAAATTCAATCTCTTGACATAATCTTGAGGTAATAAATTCTGTAGTTTGCCGACGTTTAAAATGAAAAAGTCGAAATTTTTCACTATCGCAATACTTTCTCTTACTATATATTTCATATATAGGTAAGCGAAGTAACCTGAAAATGATGAAAGTTACCTGAATTGTACGAACTTGAAATTGGGTATTCGGTCTATACACATCCCCGCGATGTAACAGCAAAAATTTCATCAAAATTAGTCATATGGAGGGGTTACTTTAATTCATAACTGATTGCCCTTTTTTACGATTTCCTCAAAAACGGCTCTAACGATTTTGATAAAACTGGGTACTTTATGTAAATATATGCCCTCGATATGACAGCAAAAATTATATTAAAATTGATCAAACTTAAGGGGCACTTTATTTCATAACTTTTTTCCAATTTTTACCTTTTTTTAGATTTTCTCAAAAACAGCTTTAATGATTTTAATCAAATTTGTCATCTTTCAAGTTTAATGAAAATCGAGTCTTCTTTAATATCAGGTAAGCTTTATCGTTATTAAAATGTTCTGATGGGAGTTAAATGGAGATTTTTGTTTTCCTGTATAGTACCTTTGTTTGTGTTTTATATGGAGAAATTGAACGTCTCTCGTTACGCCTAAAAATAATAAATGACAAAATATGACATTTGAAAAAAATAAAGTAACATATACAGGAGAAAAAAAGGAAATATTCCGTCAACTCATAAAACAGATCTCACACAAGCGAACTACGCCTTTATTGACAGACGATTGTTTATAATTAAAGATGTTGTGTTGCTTGTATAAGAATTATCAATAAAAGTAATAAAAAAAAAAATAGTGTACTTTAGAGAGCAAATACAAACAAAAATAAGTAAATGAATGTGGAAAAATGTGTGACTTAGAAAAATGGCATTTAACAAAACACGTCAATTTCTAATCTAAGTATGTTGGTAAGTGAAAGTTGTGTGTTGCGCGTTCGGCAATGCAAGCATAATACTCCCAGTCGTCTGATTTTATAATTCTGTAGGTAGTTGTTGAAACTTCATATAATTACCATGAAAGAAATAATGCACAATAGAGAACATCTTTAATTATAAACAATCGTCTGTCATTAAAGGCATTCTGCGCATGCGTATGGGATCAATGTGTTTCATGAGATGGCGGAATATTTTTCTTTTTTTCTCCTGCATATGTTTACTTGATTTTTTTTCATATTTCATATTTAGCCATTTTTCATTAGGGGAGAGCGGGGTTGGTTGGCATAGGGGGTAGGTTGGCCATTGGCTTATAGTTTCCGTTACACCTATTGAGAAGGCCCCACCATTGTACCATGTGACCCGCTCGACCTCGGGAGACTTGTCCTGAGTTTTCAATCCGATGCTAACAGTGTAGAGAAGAGTGTGCTTCATTGATTGATTTTACAACATGTAATTAGATTTTTATATTTTCAGTAAATTTGGTTTAAAGGCATGACAAAACATTTGACTCCGACTCTGTTCACATAGCCCCAAACTACTTTGAAAATCCTAACCTTTCGACTAACCAGTTTCTTGTTTGATTGTTCTCCCCTGCCCTGGCAGCCATCTATCATATGATCTCTCCTGTGGGGTTAGTTGGCTCTCTTCAACTGGGGTTCGTTTGCGCAGTAGCAATTCACAGAAGCAAGGTAAACATAAACAAAGGTGAACTACCAATTGTCTTTAGTTCCAGCAAGGATGATGAGAGAAATTTGTTTTATGCAGAAAGTGACGACAGTCTAAACTTCTATCTTATTTTATTGTCATTCTATTTTCCCTTAAAAGCTGTTAAAAGCCAATTCATAATCATTATAACATTATAGTGCAGCTTTTAATAACAATAATATCTGTCAGGCAGTACTTGAATGAGATCGCCAAACAACCCCACCTTCTAGGCCAACCTGCCCCACATAGGGGGTTAATTGGCATGCTCTGGATTGACGAATTCTTCAATTTTCTATGATCTTAGTAATATATATTATGTGGTGAATAAAATACTTGAAGTACTCTAATACTTGGAGTTTACAGTGGTATAAGCCCTGTTGGGATTAGCCCTATTGGGAATAGGAACGACTTAACAATCAAAAAAGTGAAAACTGTTGCCAACCCCGTTCTCCCCTACTATTTTTTTATTTATAGGTAAAAGAGACAGATAATTTCTCCATATAAACAAAAACAAAGGTACTATATGGGAAAACAAAAAAGGCTTCTTCCCCATTAACGCCCCCTAAGAACATTTTAATAATGATAAAGCTTACCTGATATTAAAAAATACTTGATTCTCATTAAACATGACCAGTTTAATTAAAATTGTTAAAGCTATTTTTGAAATAATCGAGAAAAAAAAACTAAAAATGGGAGACAGGGTTATGAAATAAAGTGTCCCCTCCGTTTGATCAGTTTTGATGAAATTTTTACTGCCATATCGGGGGCATATACCCAGTTTTATCAAAATCGTTAGAGCCGTTTTTACGAAAATCGAAAAAAAAACGTAAAAAGTCATTAAATAAAGTGCACCTTCCATTTGACCAATTTTGACCTTTGAAATTGATTTTGAAATATCTTGATAGACTGCTTTATTTATTAACATTATTGAACTGACAGCATTTCCTTGCAGTCTCATATTATATATTAGCATGTAACATGAAACACCAACTCAGCATATTCGACAGATACTTTATTAGAATGCCCAATAATTTAATATTCAAAAGAGAGGGTTGGTGATGAATATGGACACATTGGTCCGAAGCGTCCACCAGATTAAAAAAATTGAAACATATATAATATGAGACCGCAATGGAATGCTGTCAGTTCAATAATTGATTTTGAAATTTTTGCTGTCAAATAGCGGCCATCTGTGTACATCAAATATACAATTTCAGGTTCATACGGTTTATAGTTTTTGAGCTAGTCTGTTCACATACACACACACACACACACACACACACACACACACACACACACACACACACACACACACACACACACACACACACACACACACACACACACACACACACACACACACACACACACACACACACACACACACACACCATTTCGCGGGACTTGTTTATTTAGACTCAGGGGACCCCAAAATGGGCATTTCTGTTGAAAACAAGAAGTCGACATTTTTCAAGATAGGAATACTTCCCCTTACTATATATTTCATATATAGGTAAGTGAAAGTAAAAACCAAACGATTAAGCCATATTCCAGCCGTTTGTTTTATGAATGAATTTTTTTAAGACATTAGTAAGAATTTTATCGCTGCCAGACAGTCGGTTTTGTTCTTAACTCTGTTGTTTCTAACTATGCTGAAATTTATTGATGAATGCTCTATGGGTGAGATTTTTTGCATCTGGCTCCCGTGCTATAAGAACAATACCGGAGAGGTCGGGAGCTAGGCCGCTACCCATTGCGAGGCCAGGAGTTTGAAGAAAATATTTATTTTGAAAACAAAATATCCGGAATCACAAGATCATGCAAGGGAATCAATACTGATAAGAGTCAATTGAATTCGGCCTACTACCCTCCCCCCCTACCCTTAAAACGTGCGGTTTTGTTAAAAACTTTTTTGAGAGCTAAATTTTTCACAATAGCAATTCTTTTTCTTACTACTTACTACTTACATATTTTAATATAACTAAAATATAATATAAGTAAGTGGAAGTAAAAATCACGGTTTACAGAGCAAATGATATCTTTTTCGCAAATAATATCCTTTTTTTTTTTTCTTGTTAGTCTCTTGTCAATATTTACTAAATTTCTTAACTTGCTATATAACTCCCCTTGATGTAAGAACGTAAAACCCATATTCAATTATTTTTATGATTGCAATACTTTTCCTTAATTATATATTAAGAACGTAAGTGAAAAAAAAATTATATATAATTAATGGTATAAGATCAATATTTTGTGTTATTTCTCTGACGAAGATAATAAAAATGTTCAGGATTAGACTTGGGTAAGGCTAATGGCACAAGCATCTTAATCATGAAAACTCGCAGACAATTGGCGCTTTAGCTTAGTATGGACAAGATAGGAGTTATCAAGAGATAGGTCGGCTTTCTCGACCGGTTATTGCAGGTTAAATGGACGATGCGCATTTTAAAGCAAGTTTATCAGGAAGACTAGGTAGTACCTAATATAAATTAACTACCTTACTTAGCCTTCCTGGGTGATTAAATTAATGTTTTATTGAAATACTTCCTAGGTGTAGACTTAAGGACCTTCGGGTCGCTTATGTCTCCTCAATATTGAAGGAGGGGGGACGTGAATATCATTCCCACCTAATAACTTAAGAAACAAAAAAACAATAAAATAGTATCTACAAGAACTAGTCCCAAAACTGAAACCAATAATTAAAAGTAATGAGAAAAAGGTAAAAAATCTAAAAGGCGTAGTAGGACCAGGGCAGGAAGATGAAATACTATAAAATGTATAATGAACCGAATTAGCCTAGATTAGTTTGTTCCAAGTTTCATTTAGTTGGAATAGTAAGTTACTTTTCACAGTTGGAAAATATTTGTGGTGTCTCTTTGATCAATAAAATAAATGAGCTGATTCTTTGCGTGAGCACTGTCACCTCCGAACATGTTCACTTCATTTGTGAACCTGTTCATATTTAATGTTGGACAGACAGGAGCTTAATATCAGAGTGCTACAAGGGTATTAAACTAAATGAAAGCAATATTTTAGAAAAACAGATTTACTCCGATATACACAAACAATGATAATATCACATGGGACACAAAATGGCTGTTACAACATCAACGCTCAACAAGTGTAAAACATACTGACATCATAATTATAATGCTAACTTAATAAATATGAACAAAATATCTCTGTGGAATATACAATAACACAAAACTTGTTTTTTTATTTCTTCAATTATTATGCATATCGGTAGATTTAAGCGATTTAAAATCAGTTAGTTATAAACTTCACTATGGCTCAGGCGTCAAAATAAGAAAAAAGATAAAAACCACTGCATTAATTTTCACAGGTTAGTTTGTGAAAAGTAATGCCATGAACCTCTTCGTCTAGCTGTCTTCATTCCTCCTAAGATATGGCCAGCCCCTTTCCATTTCCTCTTAAAAACCATTCCTACAATATCGATTAGTTCTGTTTTGTTCCTAATCCATAGATTTGTTTTCCTGTCTTTTCTGGTTATTCCCAGCATGTATCGTTCCATGCCACGTTCCGTTGTTCGTAGTTTGTTCACGACTTTTCTACTCTGTCTCCAAGTCTCACATCCACATATAAAAACTGATAGAACGGTTGTTTCCCACAATTTCTTCTTCATCTTTCCCATTTATTACTCAAATATACTAAAAGATTTCTTGATGATTATAAAAATGTTAATAAGGTAAGTAATAATTTTTATAATTATCACTAGAAGATTTTTCAACTAAATTAATGCATATCTATTTTTGGCATCTTTACTTACTTATAAAGTCTTATATTGAAGCTGAGATAGTAGTGAACATGTTTTGAGTCAATTCAGCTGCAATCCCTCTCCTCCATTTGGAACTATCTAATAAGGATTCGGGAAACAAAAATTTGGAAATCGGACGACCAAAAAAAAAAAAAAATTTAACGGAATATTGCGACAAGAAAAAAGACGAAGTGCTCAGGAAATTATCTCAGAATATTCAATATTGATGATTTGCAAAATGCATTCCAATATAATTTAAGAATTACGGGCCCATAAGCATGTAAGCGATCAAATAAACGCTCTTCTATTTTTACCAGTTTCTTCGGAAGATGATCAAATTTTAGATGTGTCGAAATTGTCGAATGAAGAGGCGTTAGCGTTGCTAGATGATGCAAAACTGTCGAAATATCAAAATAACCAGATAAGAAACAAATCAGAAAAAAAAAACTTGTTTTGTCCTTTCCGCCAATTATTGTGTTACACTGGCTAAAATGCGATACTATCCAACAACTCTCTGCGTTTCAGAGAAATGAGCGAACTTTGGGTTGCAACATTTGCTAGATATAACTGTTTCTTAAGACTATTTTTGATAGTTTAAATCTGATGTTCGCCAATTACTTTTATTTTGGAAATGGGGGTGTGACGGATTATCGGGGAAAAGTCATTAAAAACGGAATTTGAAAATTTCGAAGATTCTGACAACTGCATTTTTATGATCTCAGTCGTCCCTTTACTCCTTAAACCTTGCACTAATGGAAAATATTGTAAGTCAACATGGATAAGTAGTCATCCCTCATTAACTAAGCTCTGAAAGGCTTGTGAAATTTGAATTTGTTTAAGAAACTTCAACGCAAATCGTTGAAGACGGAAAGGTAATGAAAAGCGAGATTACAAATTTGAAACAAACTGAGGTAAAAAAAAAAAAGACATTTCATTTTTAATTGTTCATAACTTGCGTCTTACAATGATTGACAGTAACGTATGTCAAACTTTATCGGAAACACGTGTGTATTTGAGAGAGAGAGAGAGATTCTGTGTTATGTGATTCCTAACGTTAGTGTCATTACTATCATATCCGAGAAAAATTTATAGACTTGTGAAACTATATTTTTTTAAATTATTATTTGCTAGTAACTCAACTGAAACTTTTAAGTTTTTTTTTTAAAGAATTAAGACTAGTTTAATAAAACAAGTTTAAGATTGTAGGAGCACACCAAAAGTATTGAAAAATAAGATTATGAGACGAATAGTATTTTTAACTTTTTATTTTTTATTTAAGCCCTTAAATTATAAAGAAATATTCGGCACACTAACATGGCTCAACTTTCATACGTCGTCAACATGCTAAAGTAAGGAATATGCATAGGTTTTTAGTTGCACATTCGTTACTTTAGCATGTTGACGGCGATATGATTAAGCATGAACTAAGGTATAAAGATAATAATCACTTGCTAAGTATCTCATATCGTTTGTGATTTATAGAATTTTGTTCCCAAAATTTGCTTTCATCCCACTATGGTGTAGGGTAGAATAAATAAAAAGAAAGCAACTAAAAAAACATGAAACAAGTAAAATGAATTAAAGAGAAATAATAAGCATATTTGGTTTGGAATACTTCGGTATATCTTAGAATGTAAACATATTGAGATATTGGACAACAAAAATAAATCTCGACTGACAACTGTAGATTCTTTATCATAAGTGATTAAAGAAAGGAAATAACTTATATTTAAAGATAAATAAATACACCTGCCATTAGAAAGTTTATTTTCATCGATATCGATCAGAAATTTACTTATAGATCAATTAAGAGATACAGTTTTCCTGTAAAAACCTAATCGCAACAATAAGCTTGCAACAATTCAAATGATAATTAATAAGTAATTGAAGTTCATAAATAAAGTCCGATCGATAGTTTTTGTTTTTAAAACGAAATCATTTGTTAAGGATGCATTGATTTAAGATTAGGTGAAGGAAAGCCTTGAGCGGAAGCCAGCCGTGCGGTGAAATCGGCAAAGAAAAGTAAAAAATAGAAATGAGACGGTAATGACCCTCACCGCAATTTTAGCTCCTGCTGTTTAATTGCCCCACCGTCTAATTTCTCAGCTTCTTGCTTTCACAACTTACTAACCTTGACTCTGATGATCTTCAGATAGGAATAGAAAACCAATTTTTAAATTTGAAAAGTCAAATTTTGTTTGAAATACTGCAAAAATACACTTTTATGTTTTATTTATCCACGACGTGATGTATATTTTACATGACCAATTTTCGAAATACTTGCCAGATTTAAAAACGTTAACAGTTCTTATCCCAAACTATTTATATATATTATAATGGGTAATATAAGATAAGGGGACAAAAAGAACAATAAACGCGGTGTAGTGGAGTTGTTAATTTCTTTAAAGATAAAGTTTTCGATTTAAAATGTATAAAATAGCTGCAAACTGAAACAAATTTTTCTTTTACTAAATAGATAGGCCTTTATTTTTACTTTCATTTACCTATATAATTATAATGTATAGGTTATAATTAATGTATAGGTACATTAATTATAACCTACATGTACTATAATTATACTACATGTACATACATACATATAGGTACATAGTACCTATATTTATAGGGAAATATACAGTAAGGGAACGTATTGCGATTGTGAAAAATTTCGACTTCCGAATTTCAACGGAACACACGTTTTGGGGTCCCCTGAATCCAAACATAATGAATGGTCTGTGTGTGTGTGTGTGTGTGTGTGTGTGTGTGTGTGTGTGTGTGTGTGTGTGTGTGTGTGTGTGTGTCTGTGTCTGTGTCTGTGTCTGTGTCTGTGTCTGTGTCTGTGTCTGTGTGCGCGCGTGTGTCTGTGTGTGGACGGAATAGCTCAAAAACAATAAAGCCTGCGAAGCTGATATTAGTTATTTGAGCTAATTATATGCCCGTATTGGGACAGTAAAAAATTCATCAAAATTCGGTAAACGGAGGGGGGGGGAATTTATTTCACAAATTTTTATATATATATTTTTTTTTTATTCTCAAAGAGGGCCCTAATGATTTTGATTAAACTTGTCTTGTTTATTTGGAATCAAGTATCTTTTAATAACAGGGAGGTTTTATTATCATAGATAATATGAAATGGGTAAAAGTAAGAGTGCAATAATGTTTATTATTACTGTACAGTATTATTTATTGTAGATTAATATTAAGTTTATAAAGTAGAAAATGTGTATATGCCCGAAAAAATTGGCATACATATATTATTTACATTAAAAAATATTAGGTTTGCTCCAACAAGAAATAAAAACATTTTGGCAACACGTTTGCATGGGCATTATACCTTTTCTAACAGATCATTGTGAACAAGTAAGGCGTAATGCGCATGCGAAAGTGTTGATTACGTGTTTTAAGTGCTCTAAAAAAATTGGACCCATTATACAATTTTGTAAAGTAGCAATTTTTTAAAATTAAAAGTAATTTTTCTTAAAAGTACCCCAAAGCACCTCAGTGAAATTTATGGTAGAGGTCACTAAGAAGGTATATTTAAGAAACATGAAAAAATTAGCTGCTTTCGTTGGCCTGTGCATACTTCAGGAAAAGAAATTTCAATCCATGTAGGGAGTTATTTAGTATTAGCAGAGGTGGTCATATTTAAATAAAAATATAATCATGATTATGACTAATAATTTTTTTTTTTTTTTTTTTTTTTTTTGGCTTCAGGACTTGCCAATACAAATCCTATTTTGCCAAAGTTAGTCGTTATTATAATTAAAATGATTAGAAGCTATTGTGAATAAAAATCTTGTAAAAAGTGAAAAATTAAGAATAAATGATACAATAAAAGACAAATTTTAGAATGTAGGTAACTAAATATAATTAAATGTTGATGTTTATATACTGGGAATTTAATTCAGGTCAGCTGTCGCATCGACTATATTGAATCATTTATTCTTTCAGAAAATTGCTCAAATCGTGGGCCCTATCCTTATTAATACCTGTTAAATACCCTGTCGTATCGTTTATAAAGGGTCTCCCTAAGATTTGTGCGTCTCTGTAGCTCAAACCTCCTACAGTGAAAAGCTATGTGCCTTGGATCTTCGGGACAATGGCATGCTGGGCAGTTCGCGACCCTGGCTAGAGCCATTATATTTATGAATTTCGTAGTGCACCCATGGTTTATTCTTATCCTCGCCAGCTTTACTAAACTAGGGCGGTCAAGTTGGAAAGCGAGAGTCTCCAACCACGGGAATAAGTCCACCTTCTTATGTACCGCTTAATGGTCCCAACCTTTAGATGCAGATTCCCAATCATAAAAACGTTGCCAATCTTCGATTACATTTTGCTTTATAACCCTCATTAGGTCCGATAATGGGACTCTGGCATTTATCCGGTGCAGCTGGTTTTGATTGGCAGATCTATCCGCCATCTCATTACCCGACAGTCCCACATGTCCCGGAACCCACTGTATGGAGGAATTGTTATTCGCTTTACTTAACAGTGCTATGATTTGGAAGGAAATATATGTTTTTGTGTTATTTAGATGCATTAATTCTAAGTGTTTGCATACAGCTGCTGATTCTGTGAGAAATACTATTTTTTGGCGAGCGTATGTACTCTCGGAGTGTATGATGGCCTTAAATATGGTCATAGAGTTCGGCGCTAAAAATACTGAATTTGTTTGGTAGTGAGAAGGAGAATGTTTTATTCGTTTGGGGGTCGAAAACGGCTTTAAAGGTGCGGTTATTTGTTTTTTATGCATCGGAATACAGTTGGAGGTTATTAGGGTGTGGATCGGCTATTGTGCTAAGTGTTTGGATTGGATTGGAGAAGTGATTCATTGGAGCTATAGCTTTGGCAACTAATTGGGGACTGAAAACGTTTTCGTTCTTAATAGCTTTGCCTATAGGATGTTTATCGTCGGAATAAACTTTGAGGAAGAATTTTTGTTGTCAGCCAAGACCTTATATGCAGTGGCATCTCTCCGGCTGTTGCCTGAAGTGCATTTAAGGGGGACGTTTTAAAAGCGCCCAAACATAGTCTGATGGCAGTGTCCATACTGTGTGTAATTTATTGATGAGAGGGGATTTAGTTTGGTTGTGAATAATGCAGCAGTAGTCGAAAATAGGTCTGATTATTGCTTTGTAGAGCGTGATCATATTATGTGGACGAGATCCCCAAGTTACTCCGGCTATGAATTTAATTATGTTCAAGTTTTGTAAGGATTGGGTATGAATATTTTTAAGATGGTTTTTGAAATTTAATTTTCTGTCTAATGTGACACCTAAAAACCTTAATTGTTCTCCGCTGTTTATGTGGTATTTTTCATTTACAAGTTCGTAATCTTTTAAATTAAACTTTCTTTTTCTCGTAAAAGGAGTAATACAGCTCTTATTCAAATTAACTTTTAGATTTATGTTTGACAAAAGTTGTGTTAGGGTGTCCAGAGCAGAACCTAATATCTCTTTGGCTTCCTGGGCGGAGTTCACTGTAGTATAAATTAAAAAATCATCGGTGTATTGAATAATTTTGCAGTTTTCTATAGTACCATTAGTAATGTGTTCTGTGTAGATATTAAAAAGGATAGGACTAAGAGTAACTCCTTGTGGAAGACCATTGTATGTGTCAAAAGCGACCATCCCTACCCAGCTATCTATAAAATATGTCCGGTATGATAAGTTATTTATGATCCACCGAGTTATTTTTGAGGGGATTTTCAGATCTTTTAATTTGGATAAGAGGGTTTGTGTTTTTACTTGATCATATGGTTTGTCTATATCTATTGCTAATGCGACGAGGATTTTTTTTTCTTTGTAAGTCCTGTAAATTTTATTAGTCAGCAGCCAGACAGCATCCGTAGTAGACCTATTTTTTCTAAATCCAAAACAAAAGGGACTTAAAATATTTTTCGATTCTAAGTACCAATCTAACCTCATTTTAACTATTTTGTTGAATATTTTGGTCAGGCATGACAGAAGAGCAATGGGACGATACGAAGTTAATAGTGACGGATCTTTCCTAGGTTTTAGTATCGGGTAAATAAGAATTTTTCGCCAGTCGGGAGGCACCCTGGCTTCATCCTAGAGTTCATTATATGCCAAGATTAAGCGTTGTTTCATCTTATCCGGTAGGGGTTTAATCATTTAGTCGTTGATTTCATCCAGAGTTGGGCATTTTTTATTTAGAATAACGAATAAGCGAATAACGAATAACTAGTTAATTGTTATTTCTAAATAACGAATGAATGAATTATTCGTTTAATTGAATTTATTCGAATTGTTTGATTTATTCGAATAGTTTGGCTTATTCGAATTATCTAAATAATTCGAATAATTTATTTATTAAAAATAATGGAACAACTACAATAAATCTTAGAATTCGAATTTTTTTACAATTAAAAACATCCTACTGAGAAGTTAATAAATAAGATGATATTATTTTTTTTAACTCACTGTCCGGAATAAATAAAAAGTGAACTTAAAAATATCTTAATTATTTAAACAAATTTATGTCTGCTGAGATTTTAATTGGACAGCTAATGTTTATTACGGAAGTTTAGTCACACGATGGTTCGGTCCTAAGAATACCAAAAAGCAGTCAGCGTCTTTTTTCTCAGTTTCTCAGGCGGGGGGAGGTGGTACAGAGAGAATGGGAGAGTAGAAGGAAAATTGAGGATTGAAGAAAAAGAAATGTATTTAATACATAAAAAAAGTATTTCCTTATATTAATGAAAATTATAAAAACAAAACTGATAATTTAAATAAATACAATCCTTCTGTTAATCTGGAAAATCATTTTCTATACTCAAATAAAGAATTTCATACTAAATTAAAGTAAATTTTTAGCTAAGTTAAGAGATTAAGTGTCCTTCATAGTAGACTTTAGGACGACACGTTTTTCAAACATCTCATCTGACAGTTGGGAACATCTTGGGGTGTTAGTCAATGTAGCATATGAAAATAACCGCTCAACGGGCGCTGATGAGGTGAGGGGCGTGTTATATTTTATGAACACTTTTTTTATAATTGGATATTTCATCAAACATTCCAACCTGACATCCGGGTCTGATAGATAATGAAGTACCTAAAACAGAGATTCTTATGATAAGATCATTGAAAATGTTAAATATTAAAGGGATTATACCAAAGAAAGTAAATTAAAACAAACCTCAAGCTCTCCTGCTGCATTTGTAGAGTGCTGAACTTTCTCAGTAGATCCGAAATCGAAAAAACTGTCTTCCTTTGAATCTTTTAAGGGAAGTATACTTGGCATGCCTAATTTTTCTTCTCTTGGTGTTAATTCTTTCACTGCTTCTTTCAAGTAGTCAGTAAGGATGGCATGTAAGCTGGCATCTATAGCACTGAACCAAGAGTTTTTGAAACGCGGGTAAGACAACGAGGCAATCACGGCCATTTTTGAATCGCATGATGTCCAATCTAATACGTCTTTGAATCTTGTCTCAATGCTAGTCAATAAGGATTCTACCAAAGGCCTGCAGTGAACTAAATTGGATTTTTTTAAATTATGTAATTTCATTTTTATTGTGAGAAGACATGGCAATAGAATTCCGTAAAAAATGTCTTTTTCCCCTTGCAAAATATTTAAGGCTTCAGCCAGTGGCTTTGTTGATTCTATATGTTCTTCTATATAAGCATACTCATAATCCTTAAATGGGTTTTTTATATTTAATTCCCTGAAAAGGACCAAGCATTTCTCTTTAGTCAGTAATATCTGTCGTAAGGAATTGTAAAGGGCATTCCACCTTGTCTCACCCGGTCTACTTAAGACGATTCCCAGAATTTTCTCAACCACTTCTGCACTTTTAGGTCTCTTACACGCTTTCCATAATTTATTACATTTCATCAAAACTTGATTGTGTAAGTTATAAAGGTCACGGTCTCTGGCGAGTAATTTTTTAAAGTCGGTTGTCATGCATAAATTTAACTTACGCGTGCAGCATTTAAAATGACGTGGAAGTAAGAAGTGTGAATGCCCAATTTCATCTCCCGAGCAACATTCTTCAATGCTACTATTATCACTAAAAGCATTATCGTGCCCGTCCCTAACAATATTTCTACTTTCAACTCCAAACTCCTTAAATGCTTTAATGAAGTTACTAGCATTATCAGTGACTGTGGCAACGATATTTTCTGCACCGATTCCGAATTCGGAATGAATTTCTTCGATCATTTCGGCTACTCGGCGAAAATCATGAGTGCCTTTAAACCACCGGCATGCAAGTGCAACGGATTTTCGTTTCAAATCCTATGTGATATAGTGTGCTGTCATGCCAAAAAAACTTCTTTTAGTACTAGACCAAACGTCTCCCGTAGTACAAATATATGGAGTATGTTTCAAGTCTTCTCCTATTTAGCTATATAACTATCATAAAATGTTATTATTTCTCGCCCAAGTTTTCTTCGTGACATAAAGTTTAACCCAGATTGAAATTCAGAAAAATCAGAGAATAATTCTTTGAAATAAGGATCTTCCACAACTCTAAGAGGGACCATAGAATGAATGATAAATTTCACAATTTTTTTATCTATTATTTGTTGCGTTAATTTTTTTCTTGCTTTCACTGAAACTACATTTCTAGCCCGAATTGATTCAGCGTGTGTTTTTTTTTCGTTTATATTCCTCATATTCATTGAGGGTATCTTCGCCGTGACGCCTTTTGAGGTGTGAAAGGAAATTGGAACTTATATTTAAATTCCCTTTAATTTGAACCTCCATAGGCTCACATTTTCGGCAAACAGCCGTAACTTTATTAAAGTCATAATTCATACTTTGGTATATTTCTGTTCCGCCATAAAATAAGAATGGTTCTGCAAAACATACTTTATTAAATAATTAAATGCATTTAAGTATTTAATTAATTTAAACTAATAGATCAAAAAAGATCTATCAAAATCCAGCAAATGTACGAATAATAAATAAAAAATCTGGTGCGTGCGCACAACACACAACTTTCACTTACCAACTTACTTAGATAAGAAATTAATGCGTTTTGTTAATTGCCACTTCTCAAATGAACAGAACGGCTTTAATTATGTATAATAGTCTGTCATTAAAGGCGTACTCCGCATGCGTGGGCTCAACGAGTTTTATGAGTTGACTGAATATTTTTACTTTTTTTCTCCTCTTAATGTTTTCTTTATTTTTATCATATCCCATATTTAGTCATTTCTTATTTTTAGGCGTAACGAGAGACAGTTAATTTATCCAGATAAACAAAAACAAAGGTACTTTATAGGAAACAAACAAACAAAAAAGGCCCCCCCCCAAAAAAAAGCCCCCTCAGAACATTTTAATAATGATAAAGCTTACCTGATATTAAAGAACACCTAATTTTCATTTAATATGCCGAATTTGATAAAAATCGTTAAAGCCGTTTTTGAGATCATCGAAAAAAAGGTAAAAATTGGAAAATAAAGTGCCCGCTCCGTTTGACCAATTTTGATGAAATGTTTGCTATCACATCTTTGGCATATACATACATCAAATACCCAATTTGATCAAAATCGTTAAATCCTTTTTTGAGTAAATAAAAAAAACACGTGAAAATGATACAAAATTTATTAAGTAAAGTCCCCCCTCCAGTTAATCAATTTTGATGAAATTTTTACGGTCACATCTCGGGCATATAAATAGATCAAATACTCAGTTTAATCAAAATCGTTAGAGCCGTTTTTGAGAAAATCGAAAGAAACGAAAAAGTTATTAAATAAAGTACCCCCTCCGGTTGAACAATTTTGATGAAATTTTTACAGTCACAGCTCGGGCATATAAATAGATCAAATACTGAGTTTAATCAAAATCGTTAGAGCCGTTTTTGAGAAAATCGAAAAAAACTTAAAAAGTTATTAAATAAAGTACCCCCTCCCTTTGAGCAATTTTGATGAAATTTTTGCTGTCACAGCGCGGGCATATACACTAAATACCCAATTTCAGGTTCGCACGGTTTATAGTTTTTGAGCTAGTCTGTTCACACACACACACACAGACCATTTTGCGGGACTTGGTTAATTGGACTCAGGGGACCCCAAAACGTGTATTTCCGTTGAAAACCGGAAGTCGAAATTTTTCACGATCGCAATACTTCCACTTACTATATATTTCATATATAGGTAAGTGAAAGTAAAAATACGAATAACAACTAAGTGAATAACGAATAAATCGAAATTTCTTATCGAATAACGAATAAAAATTTATTCGCTAATCGTCAAATGATTTTTAACGGATAAAAAATTATTTTTATTCGTTATTCGAATAAAAAATTATTCAAATAATGCCCAACTCTGATTTCATCTATCTGATGAACCCACATCTGAACCCGGAGCGGTTCCAGTTTTTCCTTTTAGTGCAGCTTCTAGTTCTGATAGTTGGAAGGGTGAGTCTAATAGATCAGTGGCCTCTACTATTGAAGCTTGGAGCGAAGGTTGTCTGGGCACGAAGATGTTGGACAGTTGTTCTAAGAAGGCTGTTGCTAATGTTCGGCCAGCTAGCACCATATTTTGCATTTTGGTCCCTTTTCCGCGTAGAGTTCTAATTTTGTTCCACATAGAGCCAGTATTGTAAATTTTCCGATTTCATTTAAAAGGAGTAATTGGCTATTTTGCCAAGTGAGCTAAATCATCTCCTCTAGGTATATCATATTCTTCAGAGCCAAAAAATGAGGAGTGCGCGTTAAAATCCCCTCCCAGGATCACACTACAATTTGAAAACTTAGAATGAATATCGAATTGGTTTTGAAGATGTCGGATGTGTGAAGAGGCGGTCGCCGTCAGCTATCAGGTGGGATGTATACCGATATTAAGATTAAGGTGGGTACCGTATAAAGACTAAGACATTCCCCCCTCCTCGATTACCGCGACCAACTTTGTCAAAGCGAGCTCTAGTTAGTTCTCGCGAACTTAATTTTTCAAATCGTAATTACTTAATACGGTTTTTTTCGTGACTAGTAATCTCTCACGTAGGTAATTAGTCCAAAAATATTTATTAGGTAAGACTATAGATTAGAGAGGGGGGGGTTTCTCCGACCACACCAGAAACTACCACTATCGCCAACTTGTCGCCATCGCGCTCTAGTTAGCTATCGCTACGTAAATTTTCATTAACTAATTACTATGTTTTTTTTCCCTTGCTAATCACCTCTCGCAAAGGTAAATACTCAAAAAGTCCTTGTTATGTGGGCGTTGTGGTGGGGGCGTGGCGGTACAGGGCAAACATGGGTGGCGGGATGGCCGAGTGGGCAAACGCGTTAAAAAATACGCGTTGCCCATGGCAACATAATATTGAGAACCGAAAGATAGCAAGTTCCAAACCCGGAGCCAGGGGAAAAATTAATAATACTCGGCATCAATCCCCCACCCTAAGACTAAGACTAATAATGATAGTGATTGTAATCATTATTCACATATCATTCATTAGCGCGGAATCATTAATCATGAATTGTATTAATCACTGGTCGTGGAGTATTCATGAATATAATGTATTCAACAATCATGAATGAACATTATTCATTATTAAATGTTATTCAGTCATCATAATTAAGAAGAATTCATTATTCAAGATTACTCATTACTCATTAATCATGAGTAATGGAATTCACTACTCATGATTACAGATCATTCATTAATCATGAATAATATAAATTCATTAATCATGATTACAAAAAAAATCACATTTCTGAGTCTTACTAATCATGATTGATGATTGCTTTGTTCCATTCTTGTTAATAGACCTTTTATGATACCCATTGGAATTAGGGTCTAATTCTTTACTTGTGACTTCAAATGCTATTCAGTTGACCCACTCTTAGGACTTGTCCCTGCTCATTAGGACAACTTTTAAATTCGAAATGCATCCTCGTCTTTTAAATTTAAATGAATAATGATTATGAACATATCATATTCATGATTGGTGAGTTTTTGTTATTCATGATTGATGAATATTAGGTATTCATGATTGATGAATATTATATTAATCCTAGCTCCTGAATATATTTTATTCATGAATAATAACTAACTGAATTTATCAGTATTCTTTAATCATGAATAACTGAATACCAGTTATTCATTATTCATTTCAAATGAATACCATTAACACTCAATAATCATTAAAAATACTCCGCACTGATTATGAATAATGGTTAATCATTATTCATTTGTTTTATGATTACAATTATTCATATTCATTAATCATTATTCAGATTACAATTTGCCCAACTCTGAGTATTAGGCGAAGTTTTATGGACGTGGATTCAATATATATTGCTATATTGCAATAATTTAGACAAGATAATTTTATTCCAAAGTCTTTAGTTGCGTTGAATACTCATTTCAAATTAGCATTTACCTACTAAAATTAAAACGAAATGGCTTAAAATAACAGGTTATCATAGTGAGCGGTGGAAAGCTTTATATTATGTATTATAATATAATATCATATTATTTATTCTTTGGAAGTGTATATTATTATTTTGTAATTTTTGTAGTAAACAAAAAAATCCTGTTTTTATAAAGAATTAAAATAAATAGTTTTAACAAATGTTTTATTTGTTTAGTTTATTTCAATTATATTAAAGGGGTCTTTGAATATCAATACATTTAAAAAGTCATTCAATATTTCCATGCAACAATAAACTTGAGAAAGTAAAAAAAAAAAAAAAAAACGAACATTCAGTACGATTTCAAACTTCAAACTCATTGATTATGCAATATCAACGAAATTGACTTTTTCAGAGAAGGGTAAGTGTAAAATTATTCACTTAAATAACTATTCCTACATATCTAATGACGGAGGGGCAGTTCAATATTTGAATTTGGTAAGATACGACATTGTTTCGAAAAAATATATAGGTGATTCTACAGAAGTTTGGAAACATGAATATTTTTCCTATTTAAGTAATATTTCATTAAATATAATCTGAAATAACAGATTATATTACGTATATTCTATAATTCTGTAATCAAAGAAGGGTTATGTCATCTAGTTCAAAAATGATCGCTGATTGTAGATAGCATTTTGCGGCTGAATGATTAGCATACAATTTTATATGCAAGCGAAATTGAACTTTTCTGCTTATAACTCAAAAATAATTCGTCTTCACGAAAATTGTATTGTTTTCCAACATTAACATTTCTGTTTAAAATGAAATGACATAAATTTTGCATTGAATGAGTTACCTACTCAAAGTTAAAATCAGTTAAATCGTATGGCCAAAACCGATTCTCAATCAACGACAATTTGTGCCAATTCTTATCAATAGACCCCGGATTTGTTTTTTAAATATTTGATCGCAGATCTACACGAACCATGTCAAATGTGACGTATATTCTGTTATACCTCTTTGTATAAGTGTGCGGTGGGCGCGCCAATGAGCCAAGCATTGCATGCTGGGTAGTTGTGTGTAAGATGTGACCTATAATGGAACCGCATGTTGTATATTGTAAAATATACCAGTTATGACTATGTGGTGTAGAGTAAATGAGTTTAACCCTTTCCAAAGTTAAAAGGTTATGGGCCTAACGGTTCCCGAGTTGTTTTATGTGTCGTGAATCACGGAATTTTCAGTAAAAGTGATAAGTGCTGTACCGGTCCCGGGGGAAGCAGCATGGCAACTCAACAAGTTACAAACGTGGTCAAGCCTTTTGACGGGCGAAACTTTTCTACTTGGGAGATTAGTGAAAGTGGGGCCACAAGAAATCGGAATGTCCTGAAAACAAGAGTAACTCCAATATTTGTGAAGAAGGAGGCGAGGGAGAAACAACTTTTCTGAGTTATACCATGAATGTGTCTTCTACAGATGAAAAAGTGAAATTTATTATCGATTCGGGTTCAACGAATCATCTCGTTGGTCCTGATCTTGGAAAATATTGGTGAATTGAAAAAAGTAAAGATTAGTGAGTCCAAAAGTGCTGAGCTTTTTGTTGAATTAGTTTCCAACGCTGCAAGGGACTAATAGCACCAGTGGAGACTTCTTCGGGTAACGCAGTAATAGGTCGACCAATAAGGAAATGTCCTGGAGTCAAACAATCGACATTGTTCGGATCATTTTCTTGAGGAGCTAACGGTCTCGAATTTAAGATGCCTTCAATTCGACAAAACAGCGTAGTTAGCTCTTCGAAGGTCAAAGCAGATTCCCCAATGACTTTGTACAATATAGTCTTGCAAGACTTCACGCCCGCTTCCCATAATCCGCCAAAGTGTGGGGCTGAAGGGGGATTAAACGACCACTCAATACCTTGAGGGACGACATGATTTGTTATTTTTTCTTTTGTCTCTTGGGATCGCATGAGCAGAATAATTTCTCTTAGTTTGTTAGCGGCTCCTACGAAATTAGTTCCACAGTCGGAATAGACATGTCTAGGTTTTCCTCGTCGAGATATGAATCGCTCAAACGTTGCAAGAAACGCATCGGTCGAACATTTCGACAAATTATTTACAACCAATAATATTCATCGGAAATTTATTAATCTATGTGGCTCGAACATCCCGCCCACCAAAATTTTGCTGAGGAACAAAATTTTATTTCTTATGTTATGTCTTCTATATGTCTTATGTATATGTACATATACTATATATATGTCTTATATCTTCTATATATTTCTTATGTTTTATGTGTCGTGAATCACGGAATTTTCAGTAAAAGTGATAAGTGCTGTACCGGTCCCGGGGGAAGCAGCATGGCAACTCAACAAGTTACAAACGTGGTCAAGCCTTTTGACGGGCGAAACTTTTCTACTTGGGAGATTAGTGAAAGTGGGGCCACAAGAAATCGGAATGTCCTGAAAACAAGAGTAACTCCAATATTTGTGAAGAAGGAGGCGAGGGAGAAACAACTTTTCTGAGTTATACCATGAATGTGTCTTCTACAGATGAAAAAGTGAAATTTATTATCGATTCGGGTTCAACGAATCATCTCGTTGGTCCTGATCTTGGAAAATATTGGTGAATTGAAAAAAGTAAAGATTAGTGATTAAAGTTGCAAAGAAAAATCAAGAGATAGTATCAAGTCGGTGTGGAACATTGTTACTGAATGATGACAAGGGACGTGTAATCAGAATAAAAGAGGTGTATGAATGTCTAGAGTTAAATACAAATTTATTATCAGTATCTAAAATGCAGGAGCATGGCTACTCGATAATATTTGTTGATAAAGGTGTTAAAGTCCTCAAGGGTGGATCGATAGTGCTTCGAGGTAACCTGGAAGGTCGGATGGAATCTATTAACAAGAATCATTGTGTGGAGGATATTGTTTCAAATGAAGACAAATAGGAGGAAGGAGACAAAGAGGAAGCCTTCAGAAGAAGTTCTAGAAATAGAAAGCCTCCTACTTGGTTGGAAGATTTTGACACTAACTTCGTCGAGGTAAATATCGTTGATCAATATTCAAGACCAATACCCCATACTTATGAAGAAGCTGTAAAGATAAAGGTTGGAGAGAAGCCATCCAACGGGAGCTCCAGGCTCATCAGGAGATGGGAACCTGGCTACCAGCCAAGATGCCACCCGGAGCAGTGAAGATATCAACCAGATGGGTGTTCACCGAGAAACACAACGGAATGATGAAAGCTCGATTGGTAGCCAGAGGCTTCCAAGAACCAGCTAGTGACATATTGAATAAACCATACTCTCCCGTTTGCAGAATGTCATCGGTAAGATTTCTTTTATCTATGACAGTACAAAACAAATGGGCGTTAAGGCAGCTAGATATCCCGACAGCCTTTTTGAACGCATATTTGGACAAGGATACTTATATCGACACACCTGAAGGACTGAATAGTGAATCGGAAGTAATGAAGTTGAAGAAAGCTCTTTATGGACTGAGGAATTCACCGAAATATTGGAACAAGAGGTTTGATGACTTTATGATTCGACAAAATTTTAAAAGATCCAGATATGATCTACATGGACAATGTAAGTGCCATAACAACGATTCAAAATGACACTAACTCTACCTAAAAGGGCTAAACATATTGATACTAGGTTTCACTTTATAAAAGATTTATTTAATGAGGAAACTATTAAAGTTGATCATGTCTCATCAGAATATAATGTTTTCATTTCTTTAATATAATGTAATATTGGTTTAATATATATTTAATAATTGTCTGTATTTAATTTTTAATGTTTAATGTTTTCATTTCTTTAATATATTGTAATATTGATTGAATATATATTTAATATTTGATATGTATATGGGTATTGTATATTTTTTGTATAATATGGTTAGGCGAATGCCACTCTAATTGTATGTGGGGTTGAGAGAGTTTATTTCTAGGGGGGGGGGGTGTTATACCTCTTTGTATAAGTGTGCGGCGGGCGCGCCAATGAGCCACGCATTGCATGCTTGGTAGTTGTGTGTGAGATATGACCTATTGTGGAACCGCATGTTGTCTATTGTAAAATAAACCAGTTATGACTAGGGTAACTGCACCAATTACTGACACCTCAAGGAAAATTTCATGATTTTTCATCAATTTCTCCCTTATTCGTTGACCGATCCTTACAATTCAAAATTCTTCTGTTAGTCCAATATCTTGTTTTCATTTCGGTCATCAAATAATTAAAAGTGATGAATTAATCTATTCTTTTACTTAAAATTCGGATGGATGTTTTTCCCCTATTACTGATATGCATGCACCAATTACTGACATTATAAGGAACCAATTACTGACAGCCTAATCAAACATTGAATAATTTTATTTCCAACTTTAAAATTAGTATCTAAATATATTTTAATATAATTTACTTAACTTAATCTACCCTTTACCATATAGCAGTATTGAGGCACCTGCAAACAGAGCGTTTCTCTGTCCTTAACCAGCTCCCTTCTCCTCCTCGAATCCATTCCACTCCTGTTAAAGACTTTTTTAATTCCTTCTTCCCAGTTCTTTCTTGGTCTTGTCCGTGGCCGCCTCCTATTCACTCTCACCTAGTGAGTAGTTCGGCCATTCGTTAGTTCTCTTCAATTTTTTCCTCGAAAAACGAAACTTAAAAAATTATTGTCCTTTATCTTAGTGCTTAGGCCACCTATATTATGACTTAAAATTCTAACATTATTAACAATTATTTTTATTGGCAAGACCTGGTTTCGGGCCGAAACCGAAACCGAAACTTATTTACCTACGTGTGTACATATAATACATGTAAGTGGGTAATATCTCTAGTTTAGCAATAATATCAATAGAAGGTTAAAAAACAACAGTAAATTAACTCAATTATTCATTTAATAAGTGGGCTGAACATATGTATTAGTTAGGTTATAGGATCAAATCCCGGCCCAAACTTCCTATTACGGCTGGTCCCCGTGAGATGTTAGACCATACCTCCGAAACTAGTACAGTCCTGAAAGTTGAAACAATCTGGAAATAAAAGGCTGATATTA
Source organism: Aelia acuminata (assembly GCA_911387785.2). Taxonomy (NCBI): domain Eukaryota; kingdom Metazoa; phylum Arthropoda; class Insecta; order Hemiptera; family Pentatomidae; genus Aelia; species Aelia acuminata. The sequence goes on along the minus strand of OU426978.1, from coordinate 107,153,686 downwards.
ATGAAAATTCATATTATCATGTCTAAATAATAAATAATGTAGTATATCTTTGCCACAATAATGCCGATGGAATACAAAATGACCTATATATATAAGTATATATAAAAGTTCTTTTTGGATCTCTCTTGCCATCTGCTTAAGACTAATGCTAATGCAACACCCAACTTTCACTTAGCACTTACATGGAGTAGAAACCGACTTGTTTTAATAATTGTGTAAAGGCAATTTACAGAATTCACAGAAAACAGCTTTCCTTTACTTATTTTTGTTTCTTATACTCCTTATAAAGTTTATACTCATTTGTATTAAGTTTACAATCTTCAAGTTTAATAAAATAATTTTAACTCAAGAGGTAGCCTTTCAAACATTATATGATTGTTTCGAATAAAATCATAGTTGTGATGTTGTTAACTAACTAAAATATTGTTATTTATTTATTTTACAAAATGTAAGGGTGAGTCTGAACTTTAAATTTTGTATATATATATATATATATTTATATAATTTTTTTAGAGAATAGATATTATGTATTAGTTAGGTTATAGGATCAAATCCCGGTCCCAACTTCCTATTACGGCTGGTCCCCGTGAGATGTTAGACCATACCTCCTAAACTAGTATAGTCCTGAAAGTTGAAATAATCTTGAAATAAAAGGCTGATATTAATATAAATTCATATTATCATGTCTAAATAATAAATAATGTAGTAAATCTTTGCCACAATAAAGCCGATGGAATACAAAATGACCTATTGAATATGTAAAGCTGTTTAAAGTTTAGACTATTGAGTCCGTTTTGGTCTCAATTGTTATCGGATATACTTAATCTAGTTTCAATAAGTACCTATAGCATACATAAGCTTTTGGTCGAAAACGTGCTTCTACATGGTAAAAATGAAAAACAGTTTTGGGGTGTTATTGGTGATCCGGTGGGGGGAGGGGGCTGCCAAGGTCGAAAAATTGGTTTTTGCATCTTATTCCCATTCCATACAGGAATTCAGAACAAAACCGACTACCACAATTTACTGCAACTTAAGCCTCCCTTTTAATTACAAGGTTACTGACTAAAATATTTTTTTCACTTTTGGATTGAAAGTGGAAGAAGAAGAGGAAGAAGATTGAAAGTGGAAGAAGATTGAAAGTGGTTTCTCCAATGACTAATTGAATCTTAGGTATTTAGAATATACATCTTATTTAGTGTTGATCTTAGTTTTTTAGAAATCAAATTTCATTATTAATAAGGAGATAATTAAAAGCACAAAAAGGTTCTTAACGCTCAAGGTAAAGAATAAATACTATTCTTTACACTCAACATAAAGAATGCTCTTTACTTCTGTAAGAGAAGAATGCTTTCATTACATACTAAAACTTGATGTAATTTATGAGGCACATTTCTGTTTTTCAATATCAAATTCTTGACTGCACACCCAACTTTAAGTTGTCGATCAATTAAAGATACCAAAAGAACGAGAAAAATCTGTGAAATACAAGTGTAATTAACTAAAATAACAGATCGCACTATTAAATCTGAGGGTATTAAATGCCATGAATGATATCGAGCTTACAAGCTGGAATCGTGAAATTCTACTTCCTTCTCGTAGATGTCAGACACAAGAGCTAGTTCGGCTTGGCCGAAGATTCGGCCGATTTTTGGCCGAAACCGAAACTGCGGCCGAAACCGAAAGTTTTCGTTTCGTTTTTCATATGATTGTTTCGAATAAAATCATAGTTGTGATGTTGTTAAATAACTAAAATATTGTTATTTATTTATTTTACTGATTTCTAAAAAACTAAGATCAACACTAAATAATATGTATATTCTAAATACCTAAGATTCAATTAGTCATTGGAGAAACCACTTTCAATCTTCTTCCACTTTCAATCTTCTTCCTCTTCTTCTTCCACTTTCAATCCAAAAGTGAAAAAAATATTTTAGTCAGTAACCTTGTAATTAAAAGGGAGGCTTAAGTTGCAGTAAATTGTGGTAGTCGGTTTTGTTCTGAATTCCTGTATGGAATGGGAATAAGATGCAAAAACCAATTTTTCGACCTTGGCAGCCCCCTCCCCCCACCGGATCACCAATAACACCCCAAAACTGTTTTTCATTTTTACCATGTAGAAGCACGTTTTCGACCAAAAGCTTATGTATGCTATAGGTACTTATTGAAACTAGATTAAGTATATCCGATAACAATTGAGACCAAAACGGACTCAATAGTCTAAACTTTAAACAGCTTTACATATTCAATAGGTCATTTTGTATTCCATCGGCTTTATTGTGGCAAAGATTTACTACATTATTTATTATTTAGACATGATAATATGAATTTATATTAATATCAGCCTTTTATTTTCAACTTTCAGGACTATACTAGTTTAGGAGGTATGGTCTAACATCTCACGGGGATATATATATATATATATATATACAAAATTTAAAGTTCAGACTCACCCTTACATTTTGTAAAATAAATAAATAACAATATTTTAGTTAGTTAACAACATCACAACTATGATTTTATTCGAAACAATCATATAATGTTTGAAAGGCTACCTCTTGAGTTAAAATTATTTTATTAAACTTGAAGATTGTAAACTTAATACAAATGAGTATAAACTTTATAAGGAGTATAAGAAACAAAAATAAGTAAAGGAAAGCTGTTTTCTGTGAATTCTGTAAATTGCCTTTACACAATTATTAAAACAAGTCGGTTTCTACTCCATGTAAGTGCTAAGTGAAAGTTGGGTGTTGCATTAGCATTAGTCTTAAGCAGATGGCAAGAGAGATCCAAAAAGAACTTTTATATATACTTATATATATAGGTCATTTTGTATTCCATCGGCATTATTGTGGCAAAGATATACTACATTATTTATTATTTAGACATGATAATATGAATTTTCATTAATATCAGCCTTTTATTTCCAGATTGTTTCAACTTTCAGGACTGTACTAGTTTAGGAGGTATGGTCTAACATCTCACGGGGACCAGCCGTAATAGGAAGTTTGGGCCGGGATTTGATCCTATAACCTAACTAATACATATGTTCAGCCCACTTATTAAATGAATAATTGAGTTAATTTACTGTTGTTTTTTAACCTTCTATTGATATTATTGCTAAACTAGAGATATTACCCACTTACATGTATTATATGTACACACGTAGGTAAATAAGTTTCGGTTTCGGTTTCGGCCCGAAACCAGGTCTTGCCAATAAAAATAATTGTTAATAATGTTAGAATTTTAAGTCATAATATAGGTGGCCTAAGCACTAAGATAAAGGACAATAATTTTTTAAGTTTCGTTTTTCGAGGAAAAAATTGAAGAGAACTAACGAATGGCCGAACTACTCACTAGGTGAGAGTGAATAGGAGGCGGCCACGGACAAGACCAAGAAAGAACTGGGAAGAAGGAATTAAAAAAGTCTTTAACAGGAGTGGAATGGATTCGAGGAGGAGAAGGGAGCTGGTTAAGGACAGAGAAACGCTCTGTTTGCAGGTGCCTCAATACTGCTATATGGTAAAGGGTAGATTAAGTTAAGTAAATTATATTAAAATATATTTAGATACTAATTTTAAAGTTGGAAATAAAATTATTCAATGTTTGATTAGGCTGTCAGTAATTGGTTCCTTATAATGTCAGTAATTGGTGCATGCATATCAGTAATAGGGGAAAAACATCCATCCGAATTTTAAGTAAAAGAATAGATTAATTCATCACTTTTAATTATTTGATGACCGAAATGAAAACAAGATATTGGACTAACAGAAGAATTTTGAATTGTAAGGATCGGTCAACGAATAAGGGAGAAATTGATGAAAAATCATGAAATTTTCCTTGAGGTGTCAGTAATTGGTGCAGTTACCCTAGTCATAACTGGTTTATTTTACAATAGACAACATGCAGTTCCACAATAGGTCATATCTCACACACAACTACCAAGCATGCAATGCGTGGCTCATTGGCGCGCCCGCCGCACACTTATACAAAGAGGTATAACACCCCCCCCCCCCCCCCCCCTAGAAATAAACTCTCTCAACCCCACATACAATTAGAGTGGCATTCGCCTAACCATATTATACAAAAAATATACAATACCCATATACATATCAAATATTAAATATATATTCAATCAATATTACAATATATTAAAGAAATGAAAACATTAAACATTAAAAATTAAATACAGACAATTATTAAATATATATTAAACCAATATTACATTATATTAAAGAAATGAAAACATTATATTCTGATGAGACATGATCAACTTTAATAGTTTCCTCATTAAATAAATCTTTTATAAAGTGAAACCTAGTATCAATATGTTTAGCCCTTTTAGGTAGAGTTAGTGTCATTTTGAATCGTTGTTATGGCACTTACATTGTCCATGTAGATCATATCTGGATCTTTTAAAATTTTGTCGAATCATAAAGTCATCAAACCTCTTGTTCCAATATTTCGGTGAATTCCTCAGTCCATAAAGAGCTTTCTTCAACTTCATTACTTCCGATTCACTATTCAGTCCTTCAGGTGTGTCGATATAAGTATCCTTGTCCAAATATGCGTTCAAAAAGGCTGTCGGGATATCTAGCTGCCTTAACGCCCATTTGTTTTGTACTGTCATAGATAAAAGAAATCTTACCGATGACATTCTGCAAACGGGAGAGTATGGTTTATTCAATATGTCACTAGCTGGTTCTTGGAAGCCTCTGGCTACCAATCGAGCTTTCATCATTCCGTTGTGTTTCTCGGTGAACACCCATCTGGTTGATATCTTCACTGCTCCGGGTGGCATCTTGGCTGGTAGCCAGGTTCCCATCTCCTGATGAGCCTGGAGCTCCCGTTGGATGGCTTCTCTCCAACCTTTATCTTTACAGCTTCTTCATAAGTATGGGGTATTGGTCTTGAATATTGATCAACGATATTTACCTCGACGAAGTTAGTGTCAAAATCTTCCAACCAAGTAGGAGGCTTTCTATTTCTAGAACTTCTTCTGAAGGCTTCCTCTTTGTCTCCTTCCTCCTATTTGTCTTCATTTGAAACAATATCCTCCACACAATGATTCTTGTTAATAGATTCCATCCGACCTTCCAGGTTACCTCGAAGCACTATCGATCCACCCTTGAGGACTTTAACACCTTTATCAACAAATATTATCGAGTAGCCATGCTCCTGCATTTTAGATACTGATAATAAATTTGTATTTAACTCTAGACATTCATACACCTCTTTTATTCTGATTACACGTCCCTTGTCATCATTCAGTAACAATGTTCCACACCGACTTGATACTATCTCTTGATTTTTCTTTGCAACTTTAATCACTAATCTTTACTTTTTTCAATTCACCAATATTTTCCAAGATCAGGACCAACGAGATGATTCGTTGAACCCGAATCGATAATAAATTTCACTTTTTCATCTGTAGAAGACACATTCATGGTATAACTCAGAAAAGTTGTTTCTCCCTCGCCTCCTTCTTCACAAATATTGGAGTTACTCTTGTTTTCAGGACATTCCGATTTCTTGTGGCCCCACTTTCACTAATCTCCCAAGTAGAAAAGTTTCGCCCGTCAAAAGGCTTGACCACGTTTGTAACTTGTTGAGTTGCCATGCTGCTTCCCCCGGGACCGGTACAGCACTTATCACTTTTACTGAAAATTCCGTGATTCACGACACATAAAACATAAGAAATATATAGAAGACATAAGACATATATATAGTATATGTACATATACATAAGACATATAGAAGACATAACATAAGAAATAAAATTTTGTTCCTCAGCAAAATTTTGGTGGGCGGGATGTTCGAGCCACATAGATTAATAAATTTCCGATGAATATTATTGGTTGTAAATAATTTGTCGAAATGTTCGACCGATGCGTTTCTTGCAACGTTTGAGCGATTCATATCTCGACGAGGAAAACCTAGACATGTCTATTCCGACTGTGGAACTAATTTCGTAGGAGCCGCTAACAAACTAAGAGAAATTATTCTGCTCATGCGATCCCAAGAGACAAAAGAAAAAATAACAAATCATGTCGTCCCTCAAGGTATTGAGTGGTCGTTTAATCCCCCTTCAGCCCCACACTTTGGCGGATTATGGGAAGCGGGCGTGAAGTCTTGCAAGACTATATTGTACAAAGTCATTGGGGAATCTGCTTTGACCTTCGAAGAGCTAACTACGCTGTTTTGTCGAATTGAAGGCATCTTAAATTCGAGACCGTTAGCTCCTCAAGAAAATGATCCGAACAATGTCGATTGTTTGACTCCAGGACATTTCCTTATTGGTCGACCTATTACTGCGTTACCCGAAGAAGTCTCCACTGGTGCTATTAGTCCCTTGCAGCGTTGGAAACTAATTCAACAAAAAGCTCAGCACTTTTGGACTCGCTGGAGAAAGGAGTATTTGCACCATTTGCAGCAACGGAACCAGTGGACCAAAGAACGCCGGATTTGTCAAATAGGTGATCTAGTAATCATCAAGGAACCAACCTCCCCCATGAAAAGTTGGCCACTGGCTCGGATCATTGAAACGCATACGGGGGCAGACGGTGTTGTTAGAGTGGTTACGATCAAAACCCCAACGGGCATCTACAAACGACCTGTGTCCAAACTCGTTCCTCTCAGCCCTGTTAATGAATACTCTACTAAGAAATAAAATTTTGTTCCTCAGCAAAATTTTGGTGGGCGGGATGTTCGAGCCACATAGATTAATAAATTTCCGATGAATATTATTGGTTGTAAATAATTTAATTTTTTGTTAAATTAGAACATAACATTACTGGAGTGTAATATTTATTTAAATTATAACAGTATAACTGTTTATGTACGCACGTAAACAGCCACTATGGGATTACCTGCCCCACTCCCGTACAGTGGGCCGTGCTTTAGTAAGCCGCAAGTAGCCACAAGGGGACCTACTCGTCGTCGAGCTTGAAAACTGATCGTCGAAAAAATACGTGATGGCACTCAACTTGTCCTCATCAGGATCTTATTTTGCGTCATCAGCTGTGAATACTGACTGTTCAAAGAGGGTAGGAGCTCTTACCATGGTGAGACGTATTTTCTATTACTCAAGCCATCACAGTATATTTTGCCTAGGCCACATTGGCTCATCTCGGGGTCAAGGATCAGCCCCATCAATTCTACAATTTTCCAAAAAAATTAGGTTCCCATAGTGGATGAACTATAATAACTTATAGTGCGTAATTTTGAGAGTTTTCCAGCTCTAGAGATAATTTAGCTTACATAATTCTAAGCCAAGGAACGATTTTTTTAAAATTTAAATATTGTTTGTTAATTCAAACATCCTTGTTAACAGTTAATTTTAATAATATCATCATATTATTACAATCATAACAAGAATAGAATATTTTTTTTTTTTTATTTTACTTTTTCTAAACATAAAGTAATTTAGTTTAGTAAGAAACTTAAAGGGATTTTTTGTTTGTTTTTTTTTTTTTTGTTTTTTTTGTTGTATATATTCTAGTAGATACTTTCTTTTTCTTATTTTTAAGCACATAATGATTAATAGTTATTTTAATTACATAAATGGTCATAATCAGCGTTTTTATTTATTTCGTTTCATTTTTTAAAAATTGTAATTGTTCATTTCCGATTTATTTTGTTGTTTTAAGTTCCTTTTTTTTTAATAAATACTTTATAATATTTTTATGAAACAGGTTTTGTTGTTTATTATTAAGCACCCTGGCCTGCACATTTCTTTGGCTAACACATACTTAGATTGAGACAGAGTAAAGGTTTTACTGAACCTCTCGAATCAATTTACATATATATATATATATATATATATATATATTAAGATTGAAATATATTGAAAACCTAATGTGGGTTTAAACAACGCCAAACAAACAATAAGAGTCAAGTTAATAACAAACAAGGTTACAAAAAATAACTTATACTTACTATCTATACAGTGACATAAGAGTAATCATATGATTCGATGTTCAGAGGAAGACCACCAACCAAGCACCAGTACAATGCTTCTTATATTTATTCAAAAATCGATCATTCCAGAAGGGCGGAGAACATCCTCGTAACGTCCAGCACATGTGATAACATACTGACTAGGATACATAAAGTCTAGAAATCTTTTAAATTTAACTTACGAAATTATATGATTCTGTTTCACGTTACAATATGTTTTAAAAGTCATAATTTGTTTAAAACAATTATTCAGTTTGTTTTTGCCAAAAACCGTGTAAGGATTTGTATTTTGAAAAAATAAATTAAAAAAGAAGTGAGAAAGATATGTAATTTAATATAAAGAGATAGTGAAATAATTAGATTGTTTTTTTTAAAGTTGTCATTTGCTTTTTTGATAACCTGTGGATGGCTGAGAAGCGAAATACAAGGAAGTATCAGAATACACCAGGTTGTGTAAAAGAGTAATGAAAATTCACTCAGCATAAACCGCTCCATTTGTTTCTCATGACAAAAAATAATGCAAAATGTTCTTTTTGGATCTCTCTTGCCATCTGCTTAAGACTAATGCTAATGCAACACCCAACTTTCATTTAGCACTTACATGGAGTAGAAACCGACGTGTTTTAATAATTGTGTAAAGGCAATTTACAGAATTCACAGAAAACAGTTTTACTTTACTTATTTTTGTTTCTTATTCTCCTTATAAAGTTTATACCAGGGATCGAATTAAACAGTTAACTCTTTTCATTTAAAAGTAAAAGTTTAACTTTTATTAACATGTGGTGATCGATAAAAGTATACTTTTAACTTTTACTTTTATTATCATATGGTCTTTCAAAACAGTTATTTCAGAACTTTTATTTTCAAACCTAAATAATAAAAGTTTTTATTTAACAGTTTTAATAAAACATTTACTTAAATAATTTTCAATAAAAAAAGTTATATGCTTTTACATTATTTCTTTGTTATTATCATTTCTGTCAATCATTATGTTGTCGGCGGTGACGATTTCGAAAAAAATATCCAATTTGAATTTTCGTGAGGGGAAGGGGTTCCCTAATAAAAAAATGATACCTTTCGGTTTTCTTACAAGAGGGGGGGGGATTTAAAAATATCAAAAATTATACTTTTCGGAAATCTTTGATTTTAAGAAATGTTATCATGTCATCCAGGTTGGTGTTTTTAAAAAAAATATCTAGTTTGAATTTAGGGGGGGGGATTTCAAAATATCAAAAAATTATACTTTTCTGAAATCTTTGATATTATGCAATGTTATCAAGTCATCTAGGGTGGTGGTTTTTAAAAACAAAAACTAGGATGAATTTCAGGGGTGGGGGGGTATTTCGAAATATCAAAACATTATACTTTTCCGATATCTTTGATATTATGCAATGTTATCATGTCATCCAGGGTGATGGTTTTTTTTTAAAAATCTACTATGAATTTCGGGGGGAGGAGGGCTAATTCTTATGTGTAATTCGAAAATATAAAAACATTAAACTTTTCTTATCGTTTTATCTTTAATATAATAAATTTAATCATGTTATTGAGGGTGGTGGTTTCGAACGGTATATCTATAAATTTTGTGGTGGGGGATTACCTTTTTAAAATTATTTATTTTTTTATAATTCTTCTATACGTGGTTCTATTCGTTAATATGAACTTTCTAAATGGGGGTAATTCAATTAATATGAGCCGGTTCGATAAAAAAAGAAAAAAAACGCAATACTTTATAAAAAAACTTTTATTTATAACCTCTGAGCAATAAATGTTTTTTTCAAAACTTTTACATAAAAGCTCTTTCTTATAACACTTTTAAGTGTTTTAAAACTTGAATCCTTATTTTTCCCGATAGGTGTATAATTCGAAAATATTATCAATTTTTTATTTCGATAGTGAGGGGGACGATCGCATTACTGGTAATTTATTATTTACCTATTTCATTAAAATAATAATGCATCCTTATATGAGAAAAGAAGGCTTAGTTAAAAGCCTGGACAAAAAAAAAAAAAAAAAACAACAAAAATATTTCCCAAACCCATCTTTCACCGGGAAAATGTTATGGTCATAATTCGGTGGTCTACTGTCGATGTTATCCTCTATGACATTCCCTTCAACTCATGACCATTTAAGTGAATCAGACGTTTTTCTTCCTAGATAGGTCATTCGTCCCACTGAAGATTGTAAACTTAATACAAATGAGTATAAACTTTATAAGGAGAATAAGAAACAAAAATAAGTAAAGTAAAGCTGTTTTCTGTGAATTCTGTAAATTGCCTTTACACAATTATTAAAACACGTCGGTTTCTACTCCATGTAAGTGCTAAGTGAAAGTTGGGTGTTGCATTAGTATTAGTCTTAAGCAGATGGCAAGAGAGATCCAAAAAGAACTTTTTGCATTTTTTTTGGTCATGAGAAACAAATGGAGCGGTTTATGCTGAGTGAATTTTCATTACTCTTTTACACAACCTGGTGTATTCTGATACTTCCTTGCATTTCGCTTCTCCGCCATCCACAGGTTATCAAAAAAGCAAATGACAACTTTAAAAAAAAACAATCTAATTATTTCACTATCACTTTATATTAAATTACATATCTTTCTCACTTCTTTTTTAATTTATTTTTTCAAAATACAAACCCTTACACGGTTTTTGGCAAAAACAAACTGAATAATTGTTTTAAACAAATTATGACTTTTAAAACATATTGTAACGTGAAACAGAATCATATAATTTCGTAAGTTAAATTTAAAAGATTTCTAGACTTTATGTATCCTAGTCAGTATGTTATCACATGTGCTGGACGTTACGAGGATGTTCTCCGCCCTTCTGGAATGATCGATTTTTGAATAAATATAAGAAGCATTGTACTGGTGCTTGGTTGGTGGTCTTCCTCTGAACATCGAATCATATGATTACTCTTATGTCACTGTATAGATAGTAAGTATAAGTTATTTTTTGTAACCTTGTTTGTTATTAACTTGACTCTTATTGTTTGTTTGGCGTTGTTTAAACCCACATTAGGTTTTCAATATATTTCAATCTTATATATATATATATATATATATATATATATATATATATATATATATATATATATATATATATATATATATATATATATATATATGTAAATTGATTCGAGAGGTTCAGTAAAACCTTTACTCTGTCTCAATCTAAGTATGTGTTAGCCAAAGAAATGTGCAGGCCAGGGTGCTTAATAATAAACAACAAAACCTGTTTCATAAAAATATTATAAAGTATTTATTAAAAAAAAAGGAACTTAAAACAACAAAATAAATCGGAAATGAACAATTACAATTTTTAAAAAATGAAACGAAATAAATAAAAACGCTGATTATGACCATTTATGTAATTAAAATAACTATTAATCATTATGTGCTTAAAAATAAGAAAAAGAAAGTATCTACTAGAATATATACAACAAAAAAAACAAACAAAAAATCCCTTTAAGTTTCTTACTAAACTAAATTACTTTATGTTTAGAAAAAGTAAAATAAAAAAAAAAAAATATTCTATTCTTGTTATGATTGTAATAATATGATGATATTATTAAAATTAACTATTAACAAGGATGTTTGAATTAACAAACAATATTTAAATTTTAAAAAAATCGTTCCTTGGCTTAGAATTATGTAAGCTAAATTGTCTCTAGAGCTGGAAAACTCTCAAAATTACGCACTATAAGTTATTATAGTTCATCCACTATGGGAACCTAATTTTTTTGGAAAATTGTAGAATTGATGGGGCTGATCCTTGACCCCGAGATGAGCCAATGTGGCCTAGGCAAAATATACTGTGATGGCTTGAGTAATAGTATAGAAAATACGTCTCACCATGGTAAGAGCTCCTACCCTCTTTGAACAGTCAGTATTCACAGCTGATGACGCAAAATAAGATCCTGATGAGGACAAGTTGAGTGCCATCACGTATTTTTTCGACGATCAGTTTTCAAGCTCGACGACGAGTAGGTCCCCTTGTGGCTACTTGCGGCTTACTAAAGCACGGCCCACTGTACGGGAGTGGGGCAGGTAATCCCATAGTGGCTGTTTACGTGCGTACATAAACAGTTATACTGTTATAATTTAAATAAATATTACACTCCAGTAATGTTATGTTCTAATTTAACAAAAAATTAAATTATTTACAACCAATAATATTCATCGGAAATTTATTAATCTATGTGGCTCGAACATCCCGCCCACCAAAATTTTGCTGAGGAACAAAATTTTATTTCTTAGTAGAGTATTCATTAACAGGGCTGAGAGGAACGAGTTTGGACACAGGTCGTTTGTAGATGCCCGTTGGGGTTTTGATCGTAACCACTCTAACAACACCGTCTGCCCCCGTATGCGTTTCAATGATCCGAGCCAGTGGCCAACTTTTCATGGGGGAGGTTGGTTCCTTGATGATTACTAGATCACCTATTTGACAATTCCGGCGTTCTTTGGTCCACTTGTTCCGTTGCTGCAAATGGTGCAAATACTCCTTTCTCCAGCGAGTCCAAAAGTGCTGAGCTTTTTGTTGAATTAGTTTCCAACGCTGCAAGGGACTAATAGCACCAGTGGAGACTTCTTCGGGTAACGCAGTAATAGGTCGACCAATAAGGAAATGTCCTGGAGTCAAACAATCGACATTGTTCGGATCATTTTCTTGAGGAGCTAACGGTCTCGAATTTAAGATGCCTTCAATTCGACAAAACAGCGTAGTTAGCTCTTCGAAGGTCAAAGCAGATTCCCCAATGACTTTGTACAATATAGTCTTGCAAGACTTCACGCCCGCTTCCCATAATCCGCCAAAGTGTGGGGCTGAAGGGGGATTAAACGACCACTCAATACCTTGAGGGACGACATGATTTGTTATTTTTTCTTTTGTCTCTTGGGATCGCATGAGCAGAATAATTTCTCTTAGTTTGTTAGCGGCTCCTACGAAATTAGTTCCACAGTCGGAATAGACATGTCTAGGTTTTCCTCGTCGAGATATGAATCGCTCAAACGTTGCAAGAAACGCATCGGTCGAACATTTCGATACGACTTCCAAATGTACTGCTTTTGTGGTCATACACACGAATATGCATAAATAAGCTTTTCCCAGAGGTGCCTTGCGTCTCGATGATTCCCTGATTAGAAATGGGCCAGCAAAATCAACACCGACATAGGCAAATACTTGGCCTTCTTTAAAGCGGGATGACGGTAGATTCCCCATAATAGGAACTTGTGGGGAGCGCATAGCCTTGTAGCACTTTATGCAGTTGAAAACTCTTTGGGGAATCAATCTTCTTGCTCCTACTATCCAATATCTTGAGTGTAACATGGCCTTCAAGGCTGTTGGCGCAAGATGTTGTAACGAAAAATAAATAAACAAAAAAAATTTTTTTTTTATTTAATAAAACTCAATAAGTAATAATAGAAGAGGGCTTAATATATTTTTGTATATAATTAAAATATGTGTTGTTTTAAAAGCTTTGTATTAGTTTTTTATTGATATAATATTTTTTTATTTAGCTATAAAAATAATTATGTTTTATTCTAAAAGAAGAGACGGGACCGAAGTAATTAATTGAAAAACAGCTGTTATTAAGGCATTTGTTTTTTTGAGAAACAACGAAGGAAAAGACAGGAGATGTTCGCTAGCGTTCGACGAGTGATGATAAAATGAGACTGTTTTAGTGATTAACGTAGTTGTGGTCTATATCGCTAAATATCAGAGAATTGAAGAATAGTGGCGTTCACGGGAGAGATTCCGGTGACGAGAATCGCCAAGCCGAGTGGCTACTGGCAACAAAGCTACGAGAAGACAGGCGAGTTAAGAGAACAGACTGGAGATATTTTTCTTTTAATTTCTTTGTTAAACCTTGCTTTTTTTTTTTAATGTATAGTTATAAGTTTAAATTGTTTCTAGTTGTGTGAATAGAGTTAGATTTTGATCAGGCCTGACTACAGAAATTGTGAGTAAATTTTATTTTTAATATCGTAGTGTAAATATAGTGTTAATTAAAAGTTTTTTTATTTGAGTTTAATTTGTTTTGTTCAATTTCTTTTTAACTTACCATTAAGTAGTTCATAAGTGTAAATTGCAAATTGCATTTTATGTACAGCCCTCTCCGAGATTTTAAGGTAATCTTCACTTATTAAATTTAAATTATTTTTTTTATTTTATTCAGATTGCTTTAGGTTTTCGCTATTTCCTTAAAATAAATAGCGTGGCGCCCCTTAATTTATTTCAATTTTTTTTAATCACTAGTCATTTAAGAACCCGCCCGTTTCCACTGAGCTACCACCTTCTTTGTTACGATTGTTTTATTTATTTATAACCAATTAATATTTTTTTTTAACGTAACAAAATGGCGCCCAAATAGGGACTATAAGTGATTAGATAGATGCTTAATTTAATATTGATTTAGTGATTTTTAAATAAAATTATTTTTTTGTCCTAATATTGAATTTTTTTTATTTTATCTGCTAAGAAAAAGTAGTATAATTTTTATTTGGTTCTTTTGAAATCATAAAGATGAAGGTCGATAGGTTGTTAAAGGACGAGCTTGAATACGAATTAAGGATTCGGGGGATAGTTGGAATATCTACTGTAGAAGATATGAGGAAAAGACTTCGGACCGTCTTTAAACTAGAGAGTGCAGGAAAATATGTAGCTCCGGTAGTTGACCTTTCTCCTACGGAAGAATTAAGCGTGTGTGAAGAGAAAATTGCCACTGTTAAGAACAAGATTTCTGTTCTCCCACCCTCTAGTTCTACCGGGGATATAGATAAAATCGATACAGGTCTTCAACATTTGATTAATAGACTAAACCGGATAACAACGAAAGACACCATCGAAACGGAGAGGAAGTCAGAAGCAATTTCAAAATGCCTTCTATTATTTGAGGAACTGGAAGAAAAATTGAGTGGGCAACCTCCTGTTTCAGAATCCCACTTTGAAAACCCAAATCCCGGAAAGTCTCAGGAGGGTAATGTACAATCAGTGATTACCGAATCAACCGAAGATACAAAGAAGCCGGTAACGACCGTTGAGTCGGAGTCAGACGTTGCTCCTAATGGAACTAAATACGTGATCAGAAGAACTGAAACTCCCATAAGAGATTGGGGAATTCACTTCACAGGCGATGGGGAAGGTCTCAGTGTCCATGCGTTTTTAGAGACTGTAGAGGAGTTAAGTTTGGCAAGGAATACTACTCATGAAGAACTTTTTAGGGCTGCGTACGACTTGTTTGGAGGACCAGCACTGATTTGGTTTCGAGCTGTAAGGAAAGAAGTAACAACGTGGGCTGAACTTATCTCAGAATTGAAAGCCGAATATACACCTTTAGACTATGAGGATCGCCTTTGGGAAGAAATAAAGAGAAGAACACAAGGACATGCAGAGTCGATGGGTACATTCGTGGCAGTTATGAAGAATTATTTTAACCGTTTACCATTTATGCCTACGGAAGACCAAATGTTGAATATCATTAAGAAGAATTTGAACCCCCTCTACTTGGAAAGAATGGCTTTGCACCAAGTAACTACATTGAAGGAGTTAGTAATAATCGGTCGGCAGATTGAAGAAGTAAGGTGGAGAATGAACGAATATCGACCGCCACCAGATAGTAAAGGATTACTCGAACCCGACTTAGCCTATCGCCCGCCAACGAGGAAACAACTTAATCAAGACGACACAGTAGCAGAATCGAAGATGGTTGTAGAAGCCTTGGCTAAACCCAATTACACATTTCGCTGTTGGAACTGTGGAGGGACCAATCATTCGTTCAAAAAGTGCCGCTCAGTAAAAACCAAATTCTGTGTAGGTTGTGGCCTAAGGGATGCGGATAGAAAGACATGTAAACGTTGTAATACCACCGACCAGGGAAACGATCAAGGGGGTCAGGCCTAAGTGGAAGGGAGCCTGGACAAAACCCGAATTCCACGACAAAAGCTGAGTGGGTAGAGTGGTTGTCGATTGTGGAAGAAGTTTTCGCTGGAAAGAAATGGAAAATTCTTAGACATCCAGCAAATGTACAGGATCGAAGGCCGTATTTAACAGTCAACATTTTGGGAAGACAAGAAACGGGATTGCTGGATTCTGGGGCTTCAAGGTCATTGATAAGTGAGGAATGCTGGAAACGTTTTTCACGGCTGGGTGTAAAGCTACACAAAAAACCCAAAATTCAAATAAATGCTGCTGGAGGCACCGCGCTCAACGTTTTTGGAAGCGTAAACGTGCCAGTGGAGTTGGTAAAATGAGAATTATCCAATTTTTGGTAGTTTCCAACTTGGTGGATGAACTTATATTGGGCATCGACTTCTGGAATAAATTTAGATTGGTTCCAGACATATCGAAAAATATGTGGCACTTTGCTCCAACAGAAGAATGTTTAGCTGTGTCACAGAATGGACCTGCTGTCCTAACTAGACCGAATCTTACGCAGGAACAGGAAGAAACCTTAAATCGGCTTATCGGACATTGGCGAAATATCCGACCATCAAAGTTAGGATGTACTAGCAGGGTAGAGCACGAAATAAATACGGGTGATAGTAAGCCAGTCAAACAGCGTTACTACCCTGTTTCACCAAAGATCCAAGATATCTTAAATAAGGAGCTCGATGAAATGCTCGTAGAAGGAATTGTAGAGCCGTCACAGAGTGCTTGGTCGTCACCTGTTGTTTTAGTGAAGAAACCCGATGGATCCTACCGTTTTTGCGTGGATTATCGTCAGTTAAATGCCGTGACTAAAAGAGACGCCTACCCGCTGCCCTACATTTCGAATATATTGGATAGGTTACGTGATGCCAGGATACTTTCTTCCATCGACATAAAGAGCGCATACTGGCAGATACCAATGGCTGCTGAAAGCAAGGAAAAGACAGCTTTTACTGTTCCCAACCGCGGCCTCTTCCATTTTTGTAGAATGCCTTTTGGACTGCATAATGCACCAGCGACATGGCAAAGACTGATTGACGATGTTTTGAGAGCAGATTTAGAACCAAATATCTTTGTTTACTTGGATGACATCATTGTGGTCTCATCAGACTTCGATTCCCACATAGAAACATTGGAGAAGGTCTTAGAAAGATTGAGCTCAGCCAACTTAACGGTGAATTGGGAGAAAAGTCAGTTTTGCAGAGAGGAACTAAAATTTCTGGGATATGTGGTAAATGAGAACGGCCTACAAGTTGATCCGGGAAAGATTGAGGCGATATTAAACTACCCAGCACCTAAGAACGTAAAGCAAGTGAGAAGATTGCTTTAGGTTTTCGCTATTTCCTTAAAATAAATAGCGTGGCGCCCCTTAATTTATTTCAATTTTTTTTAATCACTAGTCATTTAAGAACCCGCCCGTCTCCACTGAGCTACCACCTTCTTTGTTACGATTGTTTTATTTATTTATAACCAATTAATATTTTTTTTTTTAACGTAACAATGTAAGTAAGCTACATGGTAGTAATCAATGAGAAGCTTGGTATATGGGCTGTCGGCTGGCAACAGATATGGATGCTTGGCATCGTAAGGCAAATATGAATGCTGAAGACGCCCGCCCACCCTGACCAATTCGTCCGAGTCGATGAAAGGCCGGAGTGAACGAAGTGGCTTAGAGTCAATAAGAGTTCCATCTGGGTTTTTGTATTGATTCTGAACGATTTTCAAAAGCGATTTCTCCGCCTGTCTGTATTCCATAACTGAGATAGGTCCTTTGAGACGAGGTTTATGTCTTAAGGCTCCAATGAATCGTAGAGCATAAGCTGCACTTCGTACCATTTTTAAGTATGAGCTGAACCGTTGCATCCAGATTAGTATTGGTGAATCCTGATCTTCACTCACCTGTAGAGCAATCGCGTTCTTGTTCTTCATTTCTGGCAGGACTGTAGGATAGTCTGAGACTGCACTCGGCCAGCTGACATTAGACATGGAAAGCCAAGAAGGTCCGTGCCACCATAATAAATGCGTTATGAGATCCGCTGGTAGTAAACCTCGGGAACTGCAGTCCGCAGGATTTTCTTCGGATGGTACGAATTTCCAGTTTTCTCGGGCTGTGGTATCTAGGATCTCAACCACTCTGTGGGCCACAAATGTTTTGAGGGATTCAGGGGGCGTCGCGAGCCATCCCAAAACAATCTGTGAATCTGTAAAAAGGTGTATGCCAAATATGTTCAATTTATTATGTAGAGTCTGAGTTGAATGATATAGTCGACTGAGTAACAATGCCCCTGACAGTTCTAGGCGGGGTATTGTTGTGGGTTTGATAGGTGCTAGCTTCGTCTTTGCCTTGAGTAAGGACACATGAAAACCTTTGGTGGTTTCGGCTTGCAAGTATAAGACTGCTGAGTATCCTTTTTGTGATGCGTCGCTAAATCCTACCAATCGAAAACGAGCTGACTCAGTGGAGCAAAGATATCGAGGGATTCGGATTTGGCTTAGATGTTCAAGCTGATGGAGAAACAATTTCCATTTGTTAGATATCTCCGGAAGGACAACATCATCCCAGCCTGTTTGTGCCATCCATACCTCCTGCAGGATAGTTTTTGCATAGAAAACGACGGGTGATAAGAAGCCCAAAGGATCGTAAATACGTGCAATACATGATAGGATTGACCTTTTAGTGGGAGTCCATGGTGGAGTTGATATTGCGTAACTAAAGACATCAAATTTGGGATTCCACTGTATGCCCAACACTTTGATTCTAGAATCGAGCTCATCAGACAAGTTGATGCGTGCTTCGCCCAACTCCGTGTCACTGAGAGTACTTAATAGCTCGGAACAGTTGCTTGCCCATTTGCTGAGCTGAAATCCACCCTTACCGAGTAATGTAACTAAGTATTCTTTTAGTTGGATTAATTTTGGGGCAGTGTTTGCACCAGTTGCAATATCATCAACATAGATGTCTTCGAGTAAGGCCTGTGCAGCTAGAGGGTGAGTTGTACCTTCATCATTGACCAATTGCTTGATAGTTCTCTGAGCCAGAAAAGGTGAAGCCTTCTCCCCATAAGTTACTGTACACAACTCGAATTCCTGTACAGCATCATTTGGGTTGAATCTCCAAAGGATGTGTTGGTATCGGCGGTTTTTAGGATTAACTAATATCTGACGATACATTTTGACAATGTCTGCGGTGAAAACAAATTGATGCACCCTAAAGTTAATAATGACGTCACCTATCTCTGATTGAAGCTTGGGCCCTGCATACATATGGTCGTTTAGAGAGCCATTTCTTGTCTGGCAAGATGCATCGAACACCACTCTTAGTTTGCTTGATCCATTGTGGCGCTTCAAGATTGCATGGTGAGGAATGGTGTACGTAGCTGTGTCTGGAGGGGCAAGCTTCATGTGGCCTAATGTGAGATATTCCTTCATGAATCGGTGATATTCTTCTTTCAGCCAAGCATCTTTGGCCAGCTTGGATTCAAGATTTAAGAGACGACTTAATGCTTGCTGTCTTGGATTGTTTAAAGTGTTAACAGACTCTTTTAGTGGTAGGGATACTACATAGCGTCCTTCTTCCAATCTGTAGTGTGTAGAAGTAAAATGTTCCTCGCACATCTTCTCCTCCTCTGAAATTATTGGTTTCTTGGTAACTTCTTCCAGTTCCCAAAACTTCGTCAAAACACCTTTTATTTCTTCTGAAGATTGAACTACAAGACTAGATGTATGCTCAGGTACATAGTTACACTTTAAAGGCCCACCAACAACATAACCCAATTTGGTAGGAAGTAGACGAGGAGCATTTGTTTCAATGGTCACAGGTCGTCCCGTTATCACATCATAAAATGTGTCGCCTCCTAATAAAAATTCCACAGGACCAGGCTTCCAGAATTCCGGGTCCGCCAGAACGTAGGATTTGTAGAGTTCCTGTATTTTCGGTGGTATAGTGGTATGTGGTAGATCACCTGTAATACTCGGAACAATGATGGGTTCCACATGAAACTTCATGGATGCTCCAGAAGCTGTGACAGGGCGTATGGTACATTCCAATTTTCCTGATGCTCCTTTGAGAGGTTGCTGTCCAATCCCAGATATACTTCGCCTACATGGCTGTACTGTCAGACCCAATCGTGCAGCACAGCGTTCAGTTATGAAAGAATGTTGACTTCCACTGTCAAGGACAGCTCTGATCGGAATCATACAGCCTTCTGCATTGCTAACTTCTATCATTGCTGTACCTAGTAGCACATCATTTCCATTCTGACTGCTGCCCAGTGCAATACCGCTTGTATTCGAATTTGTCCCGTGATTAGGCTCTTGAGTGTCATCGCGTGCGCGCTGTATATGCAACCACGTGTGATGATTTCTGGCACATGACTGGCACCTTCTCTGAGATGGACACTGACTCTTCGAATGCTTGTTAGATAGACAGTTCGTGCAGCCATGCCAATCCTTCAAAAGAGAAAGCCTATCTTTGGGTGTTGCCTGTTTGAATTGAAAGCATTGATATAAAGTATGGCTACCAGAGCAAAGAGGGCATTTCCATTGACCATAACGTTGATTACCTGGATTCGATGTTCTGTTGTCCGTGAGAAGAGATGTTCGAGGCCTCGGTCCCTTTGCAGGCAACTGGCTTCCAAATTGTTTGCCTTGGGCAGAATTTGTTCCATCAGTTGTGAGTTCTAATGACCTCCATTCTACTGTAATGAAATCAATGAGATTTCGGTATGTTGGAAATTCGGTGTCAAAATACTTCTTTTCAAACGCTCTTCTGGTTTCAGAGTCTAGACATTGCAACACCAGACTAAATAATATAAAATCCTCAGCGTTTGGGATTTTTAACTGTTTAAATGAATCTACACTTTCACCGACAGTGGTCAGAAGTTTTTTTAAATCCGATGCAGAAGGTTTGTTTTTAAATGGAACGAATTCTAAAACGGTTTTGAGATAGCTATTAGCCAATCTTCTTCTATCATTGTAAGTCGTGGTGAGTAGCTTCCAGGCCTGACGATAATTAGCCTCCTGTAACTCGATACCCTTTATCAATGCAAGAGATGGGCCCTTTAAACATGAAACTAAAAATAAAAATTTCTCAATGTCAGAGAGGGTTGCCTCTTCATGAATTAGCGCAAGATAAGTGTCCCGAAATAAAGGCCATTCCTTTTGATTTCCATCGAAGGTGGGCAAATTTATGTGAGGAAGTCTAGCCCGCACCATTCGGGATTCGTTTAGAGAAGAATGAGAAAGTGTAGTCTCTTTCGGACGTTCAGGTGTAGGATTCATGTGCATTTCATAGATGGCACAACATTCATAATAATACCGCTCTAAGTTTGACTGCAAGTTTTTATCTGACTGAGAAGGGAAAAAATCAGTTAATTTCCACAGTGCTGTGAGCTCAATCAGTTTATCCCAGGTGGAATTAAAGGTGTCAAAATAAGGTTTTAGCTCCTTGTACATACCCTTGAATAAAAACAGTTGAGACGGGTCATTTGCTATCAGCCGCCCTTGGTCTGTTATCGCCTTAATTTTAGCAGTAATACTGGCCAGTTTGGATTTAAGAGGATTTATTTTAGCTAATTGCTCTGGTTGGAGATTTTCCATTATGATTACGAAGCAAATAACTAACGAAAAAAATTAATGTAAAATTTAAAGATTAAAATTATAGAAAACCTGAGAGAAAAAAAATCAGTAGAAATAGAAGTTATAACCGAAATTCTAGGGAGCGAGATGTTGAACCCAAAAATACAATAAATAAAAGGAAATAATCATGTACCTGAAAATACATTAAAAATAGCGATCAAAATAATATTTTAGAATATTATGTTTATATAAGATATTATAATATTATGTTTATATAAGATATTACGAGTATAAAATTATGTTATTAAGCACCAAGTTGCACATCCGGTACCGGAAGGACCAAAAAAAATGTAAATTGATTCGAGAGGTTCAGTAAAACCTTTACTCTGTCTCAATCTAAGTATGTGTTAGCCAAAGAAATGTGCAGGCCAGGGTGCTTAATAATAAACAACAAAACCTGTTTCATAAAAATATTATAAAGTATTTATTAAAAAAAAAGGAACTTAAAACAACAAAATAAATCGGAAATGAACAATTACAATTTTTAAAAAATGAAACGAAATAAATAAAAACGCTGATTATGACCATTTATGTAATTAAAATAACTATTAATCATTATGTGCTTAAAAATAAGAAAAAGAAAGTATCTACTAGAATATATACAACAAAAAAAAAAACAAAAAAAAAAACAAAAAAAAAAACAAACAAAAAATCCCTTTAAGTTTCTTACTAAACTAAATTACTTTATGTTTAGAAAAAGTAAAATAAAAAAAAAAAAATATTCTATTCTTGTTATGATTGTAATAATATGATGATATTATTAAAATTAACTATTAACAAGGATGTTTGAATTAACAAACAATATTTAAATTTAAAAAAAAATCGTTCCTTGGCTTAGAATTATGTAAGCTAAATTGTCTCTAGAGCTGGAAAACTCTCAAAATTACGCACTATAAGTTATTATAGTTCATCCACTATGGGAACCTAATTTTTTTGGAAAATTGTAGAATTGATGGGGCTGATCCTTGACCCCGAGATGAGCCAATGTGGCCTAGGCAAAATATACTGTGATGGCTTGAGTAATAGTATAGAAAATACGTCTCACCATGGTAAGAGCTCCTACCCTCTTTGAACAGTCAGTATTCACAGCTGATGACGCAAAATAAGATCCTGATGAGGACAAGTTGAGTGCCATCACGTATTTTTTCGACGATCAGTTTTCAAGCTCGACGACGAGTAGGTCCCCTTGTGGCTACTTGCGGCTTACTAAAGCACGGCCCACTGTACGGGAGTGGGGCAGGTAATCCCATAGTGGCTGTTTACGTGCGTACATAAACAGTTATACTGTTATAATTTAAATAAATATTACACTCCAGTAATGTTATGTTCTAATTTAACAAAAAATTAAATTATTTACAACCAATAATATTCATCGGAAATTTATTAATCTATGTGGCTCGAACAATATATATATATATATATAGGTCATTTTGTATTCCATCGGCATTATTGTGGCAAAGATTTACTACATTATTTATTATTCAGACATGATAATATGAATTTCCATTAATATCAGCCTTTTCTTTCAAGATTATTTCAACTTTCAGGACTGTACTAGTTTAGGAGGTATGGTCTAACATCTCACGGGGACCAGCCGTAGTAGGAAGTTTGGGCCGGGATTTGATCCTATAACCTAACTAATACATATGTTTTCTGAATCTTCT
Organism: Aelia acuminata; assembly: GCA_911387785.2. Taxonomy (NCBI): domain Eukaryota; kingdom Metazoa; phylum Arthropoda; class Insecta; order Hemiptera; family Pentatomidae; genus Aelia; species Aelia acuminata. The sequence continues at coordinate 107,130,495 of OU426978.1, read as the reverse complement.
ATATCAGCCCACTTTTTAAATGAATAATTGAGTTAATTTACTGTTATTTTTTAACCTTCTATTGATATTATTGCTAAACTAGAGATATTACCCACTTACATGTATTATATGTACACAAGTAGGTAAATAAGTTTCGGTTTCGGTTTCGGCCCGAAACCAGGTCTTGCCAATAAAAATAATTGTTAATAATGTTAGAATTTTAAGTCATAATATAGGTGGCCTAAACACTAAGATAAAGGACAAAAATTTTTTAAGTTTCGTGAAGCAATTTGAAATATTTCTTTTATATGAAACATTCATTGAAATAGGAGACATTAAGTTTATGAAAATAATTTTTCCGAATATCTAATAAAATGGATTCCAGCTATAAGAAACGATAGGCTAGGGTGAGCTACAGGAGGTTCACTTTATGGTATTAAAAGGAACCTAAATAGAGTAATTCCATTCTGTGAACTATCTGATTATTGGGTCCTCAGGTTAAATTGTGAAGGTAAACATAACTACTTAGTTCCGGCTTATATTAATTAAAACAACTGGGGAAATGATTTTTCTAAATTGTGCCAAATTTTTAATGAATATTCAGGCTATCTATTCACTTTGATTGGGGACGTAAATGGTTGAATTGCAAATTCTCACGTAATTAACAACCAATTAAGAATAACGAATTCTGGCATAAGGGATTATAGACAATCCCATTATAGACAATCCCAACATTAAAAGTTTTTTAAAAAAAGGAAGGGATCCAATTCCTGACAGGGGGTGTCAGTAAAATGGCAATGCTCGCATATCAGATACTGACAGTGAGCATACCTAGTTGCTGACACCCCCTCCAATATATTTTCGCGCTCTCTTTCTAAGAAGCAATCTTGATAATTTGGGAATTATCGGTGTTCCCTCGAACTCTACCGGATCATAGCCACCTTCCAAGGGCGCAGTTCTACACTCATTCTCACTCATTAATTGAGGTACAAAAAAGATAGGAAGTTGCTGCATGGAGCCTGCTAAAAAAGAGATTTTGAATGAATCGCGAGGTGAGTTCATTGACACTGAACTAAGAAATGGAGTTCTATGTTCTGCGAATATAACACTCCAAGCTTCACCCATCTGTAAGTGAAAAATTACATTGGACTCAACTCTCCTGAATCTCCTGAAGAACTAAGTAACTTCCGGACACTAAGCACCACCAATAAATTGATCATAATAAAACCAAAAATCCTGCAAAATCACCTATAAATTAGGCCCTTTCAAGATCACTGGAGAAGCTGCTGTTCACATTCAGCCTCTTAGCCAATAAAACCTAATAATTTATCAGCACCAAAACAATTCAGTCGTATTCCCAGTTTGCCAAAGCCTTTTCCAAATACCGTGAAATCTCTCGACGGTGAGGTAATGCAAATTGTCGTCTTGTTCTTCTTCCCAGAACAAGAATAGATAAAGAACAAATCATGAAAGACATGGATCTCGTTGAAAACCCTGCAGTAAGAATACATCACCTCAATAATGTCCGCAAAAAAGAAGTTCCGTGTGTGCGGTGAATCGAGAATTGCAGATGGAAATATAGAAGCAAAATTTATGACAGACTGTACTTGATTTAAAAACATTGTTATATAATCACAGTTACTAAAACCACCGGTTCTTGCACAATTACAATCTTTGATTTCTAATTACTTGGCTATGGAAATAGTTATACGTGAATCAGGAATTCAAACCACGGGAACCATATTCGACAGGCAAGTGCAGGTACTTGGCTCTGCCGACGATCTGGACCCGGTTGCACGACCTTTTTAATCTGTTAAGAGTGCGTTCCTGAAGTTGGCGAAAGCAGTTGAGAAGAATAACTGTTAATGAGGAGAAATTCAAGTATAGAAGAAGAAGAAGAAAAGTAATTTTTATTTTGGGACATTTAGTCCCCTAAGAATAACAAACATGAACAAAATTAATAGCCATTTGTCTGGTTAGTTAGAAAAAATATAATAAAAACAATAAAAAGAAATAAAGAATTAAAATAAAAGGTAGACCAGAAAAGAAAGCAATACAATAAAGATAACAAAGACAGAATATTGAAAGAAAAATGTAAGATAAACATTTGGATGTAGAGACAAAACTTAAAAGATATAATAAAAATCAAATAGATATATCCTTGATACTGTTTTCACTATTTACATATTTACATAGCCATCGGGGATTGGAGAATTAGGAGGTGATGAAATAGTAGGGTTTTGAAGGATGTGAGGGATGAAGTTTGAGTCCTACTTGAGACGTGGGAGCGCCTGGGGACACCGAAGATGAATCTAATGAAACAATTCATTAGTCTCTTCAACCTCATTTCAAGCATGCCAGACAGTCCCCCATATACAAGGCAGCCATAGTCAAAATGGGGAAATATAAGAGAGGAAACTAGGAGTTGACGGGTTTTTGGGGACAAGCAATCACGTGATCTAAGGAACTGTTTGAGGATAGCTATGGATTTTCTGGTGATTTCGGAAATATGATTACTCCACGACAACTGCTGGTCAAAGACCACCCCAAGGTTTCTGACATAGGATTGGAGCTGAATGGTTTGATTATTAAGACGAAGTAAGGGGTAGTAAGAAAGGGAATTAAGAAGATGCCTGGAGCCAATTAGGATTGCCTTAGTTTTTTGTACATTCCGTCTTAACTCATTTTTTTCTGCCCAGGCATTGATGCTGTTTATATCTTCTTGAACTTTTCGGATTGCCTCTAGCATTTTGGAAGGATGAAAGGATAGGTAAATTTGAAGGTCGTCAGCGTATAAGTGGTATTGTGAATGGTTGATGGATTTGGGGAGATCGTTAATATAAACAGAAAAGAGAGTTGGAGAAAGTGAGGATCCCTGTGGTACTCCTCGTGTTAGTAAAAGAGATGAGGAAGGGGGTTTATCAGGAATGTGAACTGTTTGTGAACGTTGGGATAGGAAGGAGAGGAACCAATTTAGGACGCTGTTTGACATGGAGGGGTATTGGAGTTTTGAAAGGAGGATCAAATGATTGACGGTCTTTGTGAAATCAAAGAGAATTAGGATGGTGATTTTTTGTTCATCTATAGAGGATTGAAGTTCCTGAGTGATCTTTAACAGAGCAGATTGTGTGGAGTAATGAGAACGGAAACCGGATTGGAGAGGGTTGAGGAGAGCATTTCTTTCAAGGAAGTCATTGAGCTGGGAGTGGACAATTCTTTCAAGCGGTTTGGATAGGTTAGACAGAATGGAGATAGGTCTATAGTCGGAGGCTAAAGTGGGAACTGGTACTTTCTTCAACGGACGGACTATCACTTTTTTTCCAGGCTTCTGGGAAAACGGAATTTTGTAAGGAAAAGTTATAGATGTGTAAAATAGCAGGAAAGATGACAGGAAGACATAATTTAATAATCTTTAAAGGGATTTGATCGGGGACATAGTCATTGGTTTTGCATTTAAGGACAGAGGAAAGTAGGTCTTCAGGCGAGATATTTAGGAAATAGAAGTTATCAGGGTTGAAGGTTCGTGTGATAAAGTATGAGGAGGGGTGAGGAATGGATGGTGAGTTGGCGAAATAGGAATTTAAATCATCTGGATCAGTAGGATAATGAGTACAAGATTTGGATTTGACGACTGATAATGTTTTAAGGATTTTCCATTTGGACTTAGGATCGTGGGCTTGCGATATGGAGTTATGGAAAAACTGTGCCTTGGCACGCTGTAAGGAAGATTGCGTAGGGATTTGAAAAAGGAGTAATCTTCAGAGGAAGGGGTGAGTCGGAAACGTCTTCTGGCGGCATCTCTTTTCCTCATCAACTCTCTGATTTCGGGACTTATCCAGGGAGCGGCGGCTGAACGTCTAAAAGTGAGGGTTTTGAGGGGCGCGTGTTGGTTTAGGAACGTGGAATGATAGGATGAGAGGCATTCCACCATTTCATCAATGGAGGATGACGAATAAATAGGATCTAGGGATTGGGAAAGGGAGTCGAAAAAAGGATTTAGTTTTTCAGAGGTTAATGAATCGAGGTTCCGCCAGGAGATTTTGTTAGGGCATAGTTTTGGTGTTGGGATATTATATAAAATTTTGATGAGGTCACGACTTGAAAGAAAAGGTACTGGATGATGTGAGGAAGACAATAGGTTATGGGAGGAACCTATTATGAAAAGTTCTAACCAGGTGCTGGTAAACTGGGTGTGGTGGGTTGGTTGGTAGGGAACTATGAAAAGGTCGAGAGAATGGATGAGGTCTGTTAGGTAGGATCTGTTAGGAGAATCAGAGAGCATGTTTATATTGAAATTGCCAGCGATGATTACGTTATTGTATAACGGGACATAGGTAAAGAGGGAAGATTCAAAGGAAGGATCAAATTTGGTATGCGGGGGCGGTAAATTATTACGTAGAGGAGGGAGAAAGCATCAGAGGAAATTTCAACGAGGAGATATTCCCGATGAGGAACTTCTGAGGAAGGAGATTCTAGGAGAATTTTTACCCTCAGACTATCGTGAACGTTAAGACCAACCCCTCCTCCAGTTCGGTCACACGACGGATGAGAGAGTAGGATGGATATTGAGGAGGATGGGATGTTTGGTTTTAATCAGGTTTCCGAGACGGAAATGAAATGATAAAAATTATTGAGGAAGTGGTCCAGGAATTCATCATAATGTGCTGGGAGGGAATGGGAATTAAAGTGGCAGGATAAAAGGATATTACTCATATGGACTGATTAATGGGAATAATCAGAGGAGGGTGAAGGAGTGTAGGGGTTGAAGTGGAGAGGAACAGTAATGGATATTGATGGTGATATAAAACAAAACTGATTGATCGCTGCAGAACAGAAAAGATAAGGATATATAAAGATTAATATAAAATAGAAAAGAAATTGAGATACAGTTAAAGAAAAATATATTCGTCTATAGGGAAAAGAAGAGAGTTTGTGAGACCAAAAGTCCGTTATGGGTTTCGGGTTGCGACCGGACAGTAGACGAGAGCCAGCAGGTCAGGAGAAAATATCCAAGTCTTTGGGCTGGTCGATGAAGATAACTGGGTGGCCGTCGTCCCTCCTGTAACGCACCCTGCCAGCCGCGAACCAGACATATTTTAATTTGCCCGACGCTTTCTTCTGACGAGCGAGCCAGTAGAGACGCCTGTTCATGGGGGTCATTTCTTCCCCGAGGTATATACGGTGGGAGTCGTCGTTCTCTTGCCATCCAATATCCCGGGGGTAATACAGTATGGCGAAGTTCATACAGTTGGGCAGATTGCGCTGGGCTGGCCATGTTGCCCGAATGACGGAAAATGTGATCTCAAGGAAGCTGCTTAATGGGAGACTGTACCGGACCAGAGGAAGAGGCAGGCAATGACTTAGGTGGGAGAACGCCGTCACCAGGGAAGCCGCGGACCTTCTCCACCCCCGCAATTGGAAAGCGACAGCGCAAGACCGAGCAACCTGGCGAAGGCTAATTGAAGAGTCCAAGGTCCATGCTGGGCCTAAATTCATCAATATTCGATTTTTTTTTTTTAATGTTAGCTTGTTTTTTACTGCGAGTAGCTTTTTGTAAAAATATCGTTAAGGAGAATCGATAGTGTATTTACGGCTCGTAGTCAATTTAAAACTTAATTTTTATATGTTTTTCTCTTATGCCTTTCCAGAAACCGAAAACAATTACTAATCCTCTAAAAACACCTAATAATTCATTCAAAAGCCTTCTATATTACTAAAGTTTACAAACCAAATTCCTATTATTGAAGATTATTTTGTACCATATTTTTTTGCTCCGTAAACTGCTTTAAATAATTACAGCAACACGTGTTTTCTCTCTAAAGTACAATAAAATTTGTTATTGTTAAATAAATTTTTTTATTTTTATTTGTGATAATACGGAAATGCAACTCCATCGTGTCTAGAGTTGCGTTTCCGGAATTTTCCGGGCAATAAAAATATACACCTTGCTGGAAAAGATCGCATCGGAGTTAACGTATGGAAAAAACCAAAGCTGTGAACTCGAAAAAAATAACTCTATATTAATAGAAAGTCTAAATAACCTTGAAAAAAAAAATACAGAAAAAATAACTTATAATGTTGAATGTGCAGGAAAAAGAAAGCACAAACATGAAAATTTTAGCCATCATGGAGATAACTCTATCGTATGGCACTATCTATCATATATCATTCCTATCATCTATCAAGAGTTTTGTTCCTGAAGCAGTTTGTTAGCGCCTGCACCGCGCAGGTGAAGTGAAAATAAAAAGAAAAATTCATCGAGGCAGTTAGGGGCAAACCCATTTTATTAGATACATCACATCCTGATTATTTAATAGTCACATTAAAATTAACCTGAAGCACACCATCTTAAATTTTAGAGCAGTTAATGAAAGAATTTTTACAATACGACTCAAAGGACGTTTTTTTAATATCTCAATAATAAGTGTCCATGCTCCAACCGAACAAAAGGACGAAGAGATGAAGGACGCATTCTATGGAATGTTAGAAACAACCTATGACTGACTTCCTCATTACGATGTCAAAATAGTGATGAGAGATTTGAATGCCAAGATCGGTAAAGAAGAAGCCTTCGTACCAACAATTGGAAGACAAAGTAAACATGATGAGTCTAGTGAGAATGGTATGTGACTAATAGATTTCGCTATGACTAGAGGACTCAGAATAGTAAGCACAACATTCCCTCACAAAAAAATCCACAAGGAAACTTGGATATATCCAGATGGCATGACTGCTAATCAAATAGATCACATCCTCATAGACCAAAGGCACGCATCACATGTCACAGATGTAATAAGTTACCGTGGAGCAGTAGAGGAGGGTGAGAGTGCAGCAGTGACCACTACTTGGTAATCGGCAAGTATAATCAAAGACTGGCAATAGCCTAGAAGCGAAACATCCAAAAGACAAAAGCGACCTACAATGTGGAAACTTTTAAAGATGATGGTTTCAGGCAAAGATTTAGAGAAATGCTTCAAAACCATATCCAGGAAACCGCACCGGAAGAAAAATCAAATATAGAGAAGAAATGGGACTCTTTGAAGGAATCTTTGCGAACCTCTATTAGCCACAACAAAGCCCAAGAGAAAGGATTGGTTCGACGAGGAATGCCAAAAGGCGGTAAATAGTAGAAATGAAGCCAGGAAGAAATTACTACAAAGAAGAACCAGGAAAACATATGAGGAATATGCTAACCTGAGAACGACAGCAAAGAACCTTTGTAGGAAGAAAAGAAGAGCTGCGGAATACGAAAGGATGGAAGAGCTATGCAATGCATATGAGAAGAAAGAAAGCAGAAAGTTCTACAAAGGTATAAAGGATATCAGAACTAATTTCAAATCCAATCGAACCACATCCTGGATGAGAAAGGAAATCTTATGGCGGGTATAGGAAGAATCCTCGATAGATGGGCTCAATATTATGAAAAAGAATTCACCGGTTTTGGTCCTACACTGTTGGACTTGGAAGAGGAAGGAAATGGAGATGAAATAGTGGATCAAGAAGTCCCCCCGGACAGAGAAGAGTTCGCAGAAATCATAATGCAATTAAGAAATAATAAAGCGGCTGGCATAGATGGCATCCCCAGTGAACTACTTAAGTATGGTGGTGAAGCTCTTTGGGAAGAGCTGTACCAAATAATATGGGATATATAGATGGATGAAAAGATGCCGAGTGAGTGGTCGGAAGCTGTTATCTGTCCTATCCTCAAAAAGGAAAGCAAACTCCACTGTGATAATTACCTTATGCCAAAGAATGAGTACCTGGGCCGAAGGAACGATTTGAGAATACCAAAGTGGTTTTAGGTCAGGAAGATCCACAACGGATCATCTTTTCTCACTTAGGCAAATGTTGGAAAAGTCATATGAGTATAATGTAACTCTTCACCATTTATTTATCGATTTTAAGCAAGCTTATGACAGCATTGATAGAAAACAACTGCTGTTGGCACTGAGCAAGATGCATATGCCCAAAAAACTCCTGAATCTGACAGAAATGACTCTGACGGACACAAAATGTTGAGTTAAAATCCAGTCGCACATGTACTACAAATTCAAAGTGGAACGTGGCTTACATCAAGGAGATCCTCTTTCCCCAGTTATTTTTAATCTAGTATTGGAATATGCCATCAGAAACATAAGAACCAAACCAGGAGGTAACATTTTCAACAGATTGTCCCAGCATATAGCGTATGCCGATGACATTGTAATTTCAGCAAGATCGTTACCGGCATTGGCAGGTTCTCTGGAAGAGTTCGAAAGAGCAACTAAGGTGCTTGGCATGGTTATTAATGTGAAGAAAACCAAATACCTAAAGACCACAAGGGATGGCGCTTTTAAGGAAGAAGAGGTCAAGACAGGTGAGCACTATTTCGCAGCATGCAGGTCCTTTAAGTATCTTGGAGGGATTGTCACCCGAAATAATAACACAACTGAGGACATAAAGGCACGAATAGCAGCTGGTAATAGATGTCTTTATGCATTATGTAAAGCTCTAACATTCAAAAACCTCTCCAGGAAAGCTAAGATGCTAATTTACAAGACGGTAATTAGACCTACGGTACTATATAGTAGTGAGACATGGGTGATGACCTCGGCAAGTGAGAATAAGCTTAGAGTATGGGAAAGAAAGGTACTTCGGAAAATATTTGGACCCGTGCGAGAGGCTGATGAATACAGAACAAGAACAAATCAAGAACTGAAAGAGTTATTCACCGAAGCGGAAATAGTACAAGTTATTAAGAAAAGAAAACTGGGATGGCTTGGACATGTGGAAAGGATGCATGCTTCGAGGTTACCCAAACAAATGTTGTATGGGCACCCTGGAGGTTCTCGAAGAAGAGGTAAGCCTCGCAAACGATGGCGCAACAAGGCTATGGATAAAGCAGAGTGGAACAAAGTAATGGGGGAGGCTTTGGTCCTCAATGGACCGTAACGCCACGCAGTAAGTAAGTAAATTAAAATTAAAAATAGAAAATTCGTGTTTGAGGATGAATTCTTCGAGTGTCTTCATCATCAAGTCACAAGTTTAAATTTTAAAATCGATTAAATTTTTAAATTTTAAATTTTTTAAATTTTAAAACGATTAAATTTTTAAAACGATTTTTTTTAATGTTTTTTCTCAGTTTATTTGTTAAAAACATTAGCTACCATGGAAACACATAATTTTCATTAAATATGTATGTGGGGTTATAATATGTATATGGTGTAGTGGTTAGCATGGCAACCTACAATAGTATATAATAATATAATATGATATAATAATATAATAATATAATAAAGGTCGCGAGTTCGCGCCCCGTGGTGGCACTAGGATTTTTTAAAATCCGCAAAGAATCCTTGACTATGCCGTCCCTCGGATAGGACGTTAAATGGTGGTCCCGAGGATAGGCAAAATTAAGGATTTCCACTGTAGCATCATCCGATTAGCCTTAGTAGTATAATGGGACATAAAACAAACAGAAGAATAATTATGTATGTTTAAAAACTCTTTCCCTTGAACAGAACGCCTTTATATATAAAAGTGGTCTATCAATAAAGACGCATGTGTGGGTTCAACTTGTTTTAAGAGTTGTCGGACTTAACATTTTTCTTTTATTCCCCTATATTTGTTTCTCGATTTTTTCTTATTTGATTTTATACATTTCTGATTTTTAGACATAATAAGATATAGTTAATTTCTCAATTTAATAAAATCAATGGTACGTGGTAGGAAAAACAATTTTTCCATTGTCATTTAAGCCCCCTGCCCAAATTAATTGGGTTGCTAATACACAGCATACTGTATATATTAGACTATTTATAGACTTTTTGTGATAATAACATTCATGCATTCATAAAACTACATAATAATAATTTTTTCCCCCTTTTACTCTTTTTCTTGATTGTCCTTTTGAATTACTAATAATACACTAAAAAATCCGTCCAGCATTTACTGAACACAATTTCAAAGAATCAAATTCAAAGAAATTTCATACACATACATGTTAGCTTTCGGGGTGTCTTTAAAATTACATACTCCAATGCCCGGCCACCTGCGATTGGCTCATTCCTCGAACGAGTTTTCCTGTAGAGACTGCCGTAGAGCTCTCGTTTTTCGGTGCCTCTGTTCAACTCCCAAACTTTCGGCATATTAAAGAATACCTGATTTTGCTATCACATCGCGGGTATATTCATAAATCAAATTTCAAATTTTAGGATCCTACGATTTATTGTTTTAGTCTAGTCTGTTCAAACACACACACATGTGTTTATACTTTTGTATAATTATATATTATATTTATATAATTTAATGCTCATAGATTCGGTGAAAATTTCTAGGTTTTCCAGGGACACACCTCATAGAGCATAAGCCGAAAAGTGGAGTCAACAACTAGTTTTCACAGGTAACCGAAGGGATTAAGGGCGGATTCACACTATCGCTCCGCTCCCGCTCCACTCCCGGTCCGCTCAAATATTCTAAAGAGAAATAGACAGAGAATTCCACTATCGGTACCGCTCCGGTCTCGCTCCACTCCCGGTCCGCTCTCGCTCCACTCCCGCTCCACTCTCGCTCCACTCCCGCTCCACTCTCGCTCCACTCTCGCTCCACTCTCCTAAAGTCTTTTCATATTCACATTATATAATTTTACACCGTTCACGATTGAAGCCATTAATAATCGAAGCCGTCTGTATTTGGATTTTAATTAATAATTAACTTTCGGTTATTAAAGTATTTATTTATTCATCAATTTTACGGCCAAAAAAGTTAAACTTTAAAAAAAAAAAAAAAAAATATATATATATATATATATATATATATATATATATGCAATTATATATTCATTTTAATAAATGGTGAAGAAATAATTTAAATTTTTTTCCGAATGTATTCGAATACGCTTGAAATGATAAAAAAAAATCACCAACAATACGCGCGGTTTTTCGACGTGAAAAATTCATGTTATGTTTGAGATATATTTTGCTATGAATTAATGTACTCGTAAAAAATGGTCGCCGATTTATTTATTGACTACATACTCATTGCTATTATAAAATAATGTTTAATTTGAAACGAATAAAAATGCAGTATATTATGAAAAATGTCAGATCATTAACAAAAAAATATATTAAAGCAAAAAATAATTAAAATATTAATCAGGAAAAGAAGAGAATACAATCGGTAAATTTGTAGCATTTACCGATTTCATCTTGAAATTTTCAAGCGTATTCGAATACATTCCGAAAAAAATTTACATTATTTCTTCACCATTAATTAAATTAATTTATAATTATTATTAATAATTATCATTGTGTTGCAATATATTCTTCTTATTATATTTTTTGATAATATTATCTTCTTCATCAAGAAAGTACACTTTCCAGCTATTTCTACAAACGAAAAATTGATTTTTTTTTTGGCCGTAAAATTGAAGAATAAATGAATACTTAAATAACTGAAAGTTAATCATTAATTAAAATCCGAATACAGACAACTTCGATTATTAATGGCTTTAATAGCTTAAACCTTTCAAAAGTGAACGGTGTAAAATTATACATATAGTGTGAATATGGTAAGACATTAGGAGAGCGGACCGGGAGTGGAGCGGGAGCGGAGCGCTAGTGTGAATGGGGTAGAGCGAGAGTGGACCGGGAGCGGAGCGAGAGTGGAGCGGGCGCGAAACCGATAGTGTGAATAGGCCCTAACACGCTGTCCGAGCTTTTCGAGTTAAACGAGCCTATAAATTGCAATGTCTATAGGTTGGTTAAAAATTATTTTTTCTTCGATAAATTAAAATATTTCTGGATAATGCTTCCTCGCTCAAATTAGAATTGTTCGAGTTAAACTAGCGTATACTCGTAAATTCATTGCCTTTTTTTTTTTTTTTTATTATTATTTTTTTTTATTTACTTATAAATTGCATGCCATAAATTTCTTGAATAAATTAAAATATTCCTGAATAATGTTTCAAATTAGAAAGTGGCCTTGAAAATCTGCATGACTTCCAAAATTATATTACTCACCGTAGTTCATCGAAGCGAGAAAAGAACTGAAAAGGTTGTAATAGTCAGCGCATAGATTGCTTTTGTCATGGTTAATGAAGTAATATCAGTAAGGTTACGCTAAGGTTAATATTTCTGTTTTTATTTTCACTTGCCTATTATAAAATATTTAGCCAAGGAAAGTATTGCGATCGTGAAAAATTTCGACGTCCGGTTTTCAACGGAAATACACGTAGTGGGGTCCCCAAGTCCAAATAACCAAGCCCCGGGAAATGGGCTGCAGGATGGTCGAGTGGGCAACGCTTATTTCCTAACGCGTTGCCCATGGCAACATATGATTGGGAACCCGATGTTAGCAAGTTCAAAACCCGGTGCCAGGGAATTTTAACCCTAGGATGGCCAAGGTTTTTCGCCATCTTAATTTGGGCAAGGGGGGACTACGGGAGCCCACACATTTTTATGACCTATTGATGGTCATATTTTACTCAAACTTCCTTACAAAATGTCATTGTTTGTTTGAGGGATGTCTTTATTTCATTTACATTCTTAAAATTGTATATAATATGATTTTTTCTTCAAATTTAAATAAAAAAAATGTATCTATTTGCTTATCTTTAAAACGGTTTAAATAACAGAAGATAAGAATTTTGTTATTTTCTATATATTAATACGTATAAACAAATAAAAACTATTTCTACAATGTTGCATATAATTTTTTTTCCGAATGTTTATTGAAAAAGTTCTTTTTACAGTCCACAGGCTTGCATACTTTTTGATATATTATTGTACTCTATCGTTTTGAGTTGACTTCCTTCAAAAACATGTAGCATCGTTTCTTCCCCAATTGCATTCTTTGATGACGTCGAATGTCCCAAAGTTTATGACAGCGTTCAGTGTGTGTCTCTGAAGTCCGCTGAGGTTCTGGCTCCTTTCTTGAATACAGGGCTTTACAAGTGAGTCAGCAAGCTCATAAAGAAATAATTTTCTTCTGTTTGAATTATTTTGTCTACAGGTAGGCTGGCTCATCCTGCTCCTCCGTTTCCCTCGGCCATTGAAATTTATTAACTACGGCATAAAAAAATATATGTATATTCCTTTTTTCCCCGTTTCATAATATGTAGTATTTTTCTAACAAATACAATTTTTTTTCTAATTTTTAAATACCCTTGGCCATCCTAGGGTTAATAATACTAGGCATCAATTAATTATAAGTATGAGTATGTATAAAATGAGATGCAGTTCTGTGACGTAAGGTGAGAATTTGTATTCTTTTGAACAGAAAGGAAGAGCGAACATTGAGCCGTGAGGTGAGGTGGCGCAGATTTAAGAGCCACCGTGAGCTGCGGAGATTTGTGCCTCTCATGCGATATGTCACGGCCTGCGCCGCGAAGATGATCTGAAAATGAAAGGAAAATTCATTGAGGGAGTTAAGGGCAAATACTTTTTATAAGATACTTCACATCCTGACTATTTAATAGTCATATTAAAATTAAAATTAGAAAATTCGTCTTAGGGGATGAATTCTCCGAGTGTCTTCCCTTTCTTTAAATAGCAATTTTAAGGAAGTATATCTCGTAATAATGTTGTTATTAATTGATCTTCTATATCATCGGAACCCAACTTTACCTCCCCCTGCGCGCAGTCGGCTTAATCCCTGCTTTCCTGGGTCACCTCACATCACCTCAGGCGACGGAGCTGCGTCCCAATGTTTGGCATAATAGTTTCATGGAAATGATAATAAAAGCGTTTCTTTCTTTCTTTTAATTTTTTGAATAGCAGTAATAAAAAGAGGATTCTCTCCTTTTGCCAATTACCGTCAAATGGGGAAACTTTGTGCATCGGGGGTAACTTTGTGCAAAACCAAATTTGGCGCAAATCAAGTGCTGCCATCTAATATTCTGTATTTCAAATTACTGTAACGCATGGTATTTGAAGCTAGAGGTCTCCTCGATCGCTCACGCTTAATTATTCAATTTTGAAATCGCTCTTGATGTTTGTTAATATTTTTGGATTCGGACACACTTTCGATTAAAATAGATCGACAAACTTTGTCTGTGAAATGTAAGAGCGTTGCTCAAAATTTCATCGTAAGTACAACCTGATTAATTTATATATAATTATACAAAAACACAGCATAATCGACTAAAAATTGTAAAAATCAATAACAAATTAAATGTAAATAAAGAAATCTTGTCAGTGGGGTAACTTTGTGCAAAAATTGATTAATACATTTTTTCTGCAGAAAAATGGTCAGGCACTATAAAAAAAAAGCCTGGAAACAAGGAAAGAACTACTCTTCAGAAATGTTTGGAATAAATTTTGAATGGTATGTCGATCACAGATGCTTCTTCAAAATTCAAAATCCACCGGAACACTATCTCAAATAAAATTCACAAAAAAAAAACACACTAAACTTATAGGTATATATACAATTTTCTTTTAAAAAGAATGTTTTTCATAATATTGATGAGATTTTGAAATAATAAAAATATTTTTTTATTATTTGATAAGTTGATGAAAAGTTAACGTTTATTTTTTTGTTTTATAAAAGTTTATTTTTTTATTGAGAAATTTGTAAATATTATTTTCTTTATCAATAAAAATAGATTAAAAACGATATTTGTGTTTTTAATTTTTAAAAGGTGAAATTGTTTGAAAAAACTAGATTTTATTGCTGTTTACATTGTTGAACATTAGTTTAATATTTAACTCGGTTGACAATTTTCTGTCGAAGTTCTAAGCAAAAAATGACATAATTAACCTGTATTTAATTTACTGCACAAAGTAGCCCCAAGCTGGGGTAACTTTTTGCAAAGTATATTTTTATTGCAATTCATAAACATTAAATGTCAGCAATGAAATCACACGTGCTATCTTCTTGTTGGATGCTGGCATAAAATATAATAGTGAACAACTGTGTAACAGAATCGATAACATTGTTTTTTTTTCGATCAAAGTTTAGGAAAAATGAAATCTTGCACAAAGTTGCCCCATTTGACGGTACGTTACTAACAATTGTACATAAGTACAGCAAATTTACTTGTAGGTAGGTTAAAAAGTACACATGATATTGTAGTGTAATGAATTATTGTAAATGAATCATTCTCCCTTAAGTATGAATTATCTTAGTTTCATGGAATAAGAAATGAAAATATATAAACTCCGAATTTCGTCTGTACTATTTGCTTTTAAAGATTAAGATTTTTTTTGAGCGCCTGATATATATTTACGCCTTATACCTGCATACCTCATGGGCCTATATCAGGTGATATAAAGTTTCCTTTTGCTCAGCATTACTGTAGTATTGCATCGAACATTATTCTAATATGTTAATAATAAGCGAAACCTTCATCGTCATTGTGTTATGTAGATTTCTGAATATCCTTATTTTGGGGCTAATACCTACCAATATTTGCTATTTAAGGGATATTTTTCAAGCTAAGTAATCCGAGTTTGATAGTATATATACTGTTGTAAGATCCGAAACATGGTAAACCTGTTCGAGATTACACCAAGCGGTATTTTACACTTTGACCCCGCGCTTGAATACAAGTAAAGTATCCTTACCTGGCCCCTCGTTTCATACCATTTAATAATACAAAGGTTTTATTTTCCATAATTTCATTAATGATTTTGCCTTTCTTTTTTTCAACTTTGTCAAAGCTATATCTTTCACCAAATAGATCGGTTTCTAATAACATGTAGGGATCTAACTTCCGCTATTTAAATCCTTAATTTAATTCCGCTAATATACCGTTCAGGTCCCCCACGACTAAAATTAAATCATTATTATATTTTTCTATTGTTTAAGATGTCATGACATAACGATTAAGTAATATGATGGGTTGTTAAGCTAGGTTTAAAATAACTTAGTACGATTATGAATGATGTTTTAGTTTGAATTATCATTACACTTAAAAATATACATTTCTGTCATGATTAGATTTTTAAGCTGTGCACCGTGTTATAGTAGAATCAACTGATACTTCTGCTTCCTCTTCCATATTTCGATGTTTTTCGAGTTGGTGATGATATTCAGAACCCTTCCAGGCATCTAGGGTTAATTCTGATTTTTTTGTTAACTAGGTTTCGACAAAGCATACGATTTCAGTATTTTTAAAGTTTTCATTATAGTCAGCAATGTTTTTAAGCTCGTTGGTTGGTTGGTTGTTTGGATATGAGGGCGTAAAACCTATTAGTTATCAACACCCTTAATTATTTGTATAAATATTTCTTTTTTATTATGTTTATTCCTTGTTTGTTTGTTTGTTTAACGTCCATTTTTATGCTACTAAGGCTAATCGGACGATGCTACAGTGGGAGTCCTAAATTTTGCCTATCCAGGTATAATTAGGATAGGGATCTTTAACGAGTACCTGACATCGTACAGGCTCGGGACCTCCATTTTACGTCCTATCCGAGGGACGGCATAGCTAAGGATTTTTTACTCCCATTAAAAAATCCTAGGGCCACCGCTGGAATTGAACCCGCGATCTTTAGTATTGTAGGTTGCCATGCTAACCACAACACCACAGGTGACCCCATGTTTATTCCTTTTTTAATAAAATATGGTAATTGGTGGAAAGAGGTAATTGGGATTTATGCAAATAAAAAACAAGACATACAAATAATTAAATTAGGACTATTGGTGATGATTAATGATAGTTTAGATTAGTGATGATTAATGTGTATATATATATATATATATATATATATATATATATATATATATATATATATATATATACGATGACGATTATATATAAGGAGCAGTGACTGACGAGTCAGTCGAAGTCGAAGTCTGTGTCTTGACTCTCTATGTATATATATATATATATATATATATATATATATATACATATATATATGTATTGTAATACTTATGTGGGTAACAAATATTTATTGAACAGAATTATACAGTTATCACAATGCCAACGAATTAGTAAAACTTAAATATATGAGCAGGTTACAAAATTGATAACGTTATAACACACAATCATATGACTTGAGCAACACAGTCAAGACACAGACTTCGACTTCGACTGACTCGTTCAGTCACTGCTCCTTATATATAATCGTCAATAGTCAGGCCTGGATCATTCTAGAACAATGTCGGCAGTTCTCCGCCATTACGGAATGATCTAGACACAAACAGTTCGTTCCAACCGCATATTTTGTTCCAACAAGCGGTCCGGGAGGTTACGCCCTATGTTTTTTTTTTTATTTGCTTATCGGTTTAACTTTACAATATATTAAAAAAAGAAAGAGAATACAGATGGAGACCAAGAGTATATTAGATATATTTTAAAAAACCTTCTTGGGACAGAAAACAGAAGATCTTATCAGGAAATTTCCTTCATCGCCCAAGGTTGTCGAGATATTTGCTGGTATGATCCTTTTATTTAATATTCGACTGTAGAAACTACAACCCTGGAAAATATGCTCTACAGTTAGCCTCTCATCGCACTTTTGACATATTACCGGAGTTTCGTTGGTTATTAGGTGAAGGTGAGTGAGCCTCGTATGACCTATCTTGACCGCGCGAGGACCACCTCTCTGCGGCTCGAGCCGACCTTCTTCTTTATAGCCTTCAATTTGCTCAGGGGAGGGGGGGCTGTTGTCCCACAAGGTTTGCCAATCCTGCGATATCGCTTCTTTCAATGGTCGCGCTAATTCGGAAGCTGTTAAGAAGGCTTTATAAGAGCTTCTTTCGCTGCCTTATCAGCCATTTCATTTCCTCTAATGACTAGGAGACCAGATGAAATGTAACGACTTACTGGCATTATATAGTTCTTTTAAAATTCTTAAAATACTGTGGATTCCTGGATGGTGTGGATACATGTTATTGATGGCTTTTAAGGTGTTCAAGGAGTCTGATACTACTACCGTATTAAGAAATAATGACTTCATTACATGTCGTAGAGCCATTGCGATAGCATTTATCTCAGCTGTGAATATGGAGCAGAGGTCATGCAGCTTGCATTTGTAGGTAGCATCAGGGGTGACAAATGCAGAAGCCGTTGATGAATCTGTCTTCGGCCCATCGGTGAAGATCAGTAAGTGTTCAGGAAGAGAGAGGATTATTTTGTCGAAAAATGCTTTATAATCTGCTTTTGTTTTCTTTACTAAGTTTGAAAAGTTGAAGATTTAATTTCGGTTGTATATGAGTCCAAGGGGGTGTATCTTTTTTTTTTTTTTTTTTTTGTTCGGTACCCCTACCTCCTTCACGCTCGGCTATCCCGGCCCAAGGGGGTGTATCATTTTTGATTATGTTTAAATTGATCAATTTTAGTTTATTCACAGCAGAAGCCATTCTTATTGATAATGGGAGTGTTGTTTTTCTTTTTTGTTGAACACTTGAACAGAATTTAGGTTGAAAAATGTATTTGTGGGCAGGGTTTGTTGTTTGCGGGTACAATTTTGTGATTTAATTAATGGCTAGTTTTTGTCTTCTAAATGAAAGAGGTGGTATGCCGGATTCTACGCAAAGACTCAGGGTTGGACTCGTTCTAAAGGCACCAGTAGCGAAACGTATTCCTGTGTGGTGCACTGTATCGGATTCGGCTAGGGTACTTATGCAAGCGGAAACATAAACCAAACAGCCATACTCGCTTGATATATTTTTAGCTTGCAGCCCTGTCTGCTCCCCAAGTAGTTCCACTAAGTAGCTTCAGAATCTTTAATTTGTTTGTACATCTTTCTTTTAGTGACTTTATGTGAGCTCCCCAGGAAAGTCGTCTATCAAACATCAGTCCCAGGAATTTGCAAACGTTTACGTATGGTAGCTTCTGATCTCCTAAAACAAGTTCTGGTGGTGGTGGCGTCTTTCGTTTTATGCTGAAATACACACATTTTATTTTTTCTGGAGAGAAACGCAGTCCGGATGTTTTAGTCCAACAATCTATACGGTCGAGTGCATCTTGAAGCTTCGTCTTAATTGATAGTATGTCCTTTGCTCTATAAAGGATTGCAAGGTCGTCGACAAAGAGCATAGCTTTAACTCCTCTTTGAGATTCAACCCTAAGTCACTTATGGCCAAAGCGAACAGAGTTGTACTTAGCACACGTCCTTGTCGCACTCCACTCATCTGTTTGCAGTGCTTGGAAAACAATGTTCCAATGCGGACACGAAAAGAACGTCGAGAAAGAAATTGTTGGATGAATTTCGGAAGAGGACCTCTAAATCCTAGTGAAAGGAGATTCCTTAAAAGGGAGCATTTATTGGTCTTGTCAAAGGCTTTCTGCATATCAAAATATACAGCAACAGCCTGCTCTTCTTGAATAAATGCATATTGTAATTCAGCTTCCATTTGAACAAGGTGATCAGTAGTCGACCTTCCTTTACGGAACCCCCATTGGAAATTTTGTAATCGTTGGTGTTTTTCGAGTATCCATATGAGCCTCTTGTTCACCATTCTCTCCAAGATTTTGCAAAGGTGATAATGTTTAATGTGATACGGTCATAAACTGGCTAAATTAATCCATTTTAAAGGCCAGTAAGACTTCAGACATAATCTTCCATGATGGTTTTTTAATGTTACAAAAATGAATCTTATAATGGTAATAGATTAATTGTTAGCGTATTAATACCCCCACTTTATTTAAAAACACAAATAGAGCCGAATAGCTGTTTTAAAGATGATAGGAGTGAGCTAGAGGTGTGGGACTATGGGACCTCCTGGGGTGGGGGGAAGGGAGTACTTTCAGGAGACACCCACAGAGGCCGTGCCTCCTCTACCATATGTTATTCTATACTCTATGCTCAGTACTGGTGAAGCTGCTGCCCATCACCAGGGATGTTTATTATGACCTCCCTGTCGAGATCCGCCGTGTTTGGTAAAAGCAGAGCCACCTCGAGCAGGATGCGACTTAATGCGCACGGACGGTGTTGGGACTAGCATCCTCGGAAATTTCGCTTTTCCTCCTCAGCTGTTCCCCTAGGATCTGGAGAGGACAAATCCCTTAGTTCGACCCTAAGTGAAGTTACTACCTCCCCACAACTCCTTAGCCCCATTATTATTGCTGTATCTCCTGTAGCAGTCGCCACCTGGAGGGCGAAGCCTTTTTTCGCGAACCACCGACTATAGTCTTCGTAGCACCGGTGTCCACCAACATGGCGTATCTCGCGCCATCGACGACGCCATCCACATATGAAATACCGGCTCTATGTCCCAAAGAGGCAACCATCACAAGGGGAGGGTCTTGAAGACGTCGTTGGGTCGAAGTCGCCCTCCAAGAGTCGATCGGTCTTAGTTACCCTGGGGTTTAGGTGCGTCAGTAAAGGCCCGCTTCGGGCCGGTGATAGCCGAGAGTGTTGGAGCGCGACCCGCTGTAGCACGCTCGAGCCGAACGGTGGCGGTTCGAATCCGCCATGGGAGGGTTGACTTTTATTTCGTGGAGGCCCCACGGAATAAATATCGACCTACCCACCAGGGCTAGAATAGGTTGGTTACACCTCTAGAGTAACCCCACGCATGCCAAATATGGCCAGGTAGGGGTACCAAAATATTTTTTTTCATATTGTATCAGAATCTACGCCTTGACTCAAGTGGTACACAAGTAATCGAGCCAATAAGATCGTCTTCGTACCTGTAGTGTCTAAATCAATCTCTTCTAATCCTCTCCTCAGTCCTGCTACTTTAAGTTCTCCAATTCCAATTTTTTCTTTAGTTTGTAACGAAAAATAAATAAACAAAAAAAAATTTTTTTTTATTTAATATAACTCATTAAGTAATAATCGAAGAGGGCTTAATATATTTTTGTATATAATTAAAATATGTGTTGTTTTAAAAGCTTTGTATTAGTTTTTTATTGATATAATATTTTTTACTTAGCTATAAAAATAATTATGTTTTATTTTAAAAGAAGAGACGGGACCGAAGTAATTAATTGAAAAACAGCTGTTATTAAGGCATTTGTTTTTTTTTGAAAAACAACGAAGGAAAATACAGCAGATGTTCGCTAGCGTTCGACGAGGGATGATAAAATGAGACTGTTTTAGTGATTAACGTAGTTGTGGTCTATATCGCTAAATATCAGAGAATTGAAGAATAGTGGCGTTCACGGAAGAGATTCCGGTGACGAGAATCGCTAAGCCGAGTGGCTACTGGCAACAAAGCTGCGAGAAGACAGGCGAGTCAAGAGAACAGACTGGAGATATTTTTCTTTTAATTTCTTTGTTAAACCTTGCGTTTTTTTATTGTATAGTTATAAGTTTAAATTGTTTCTAGTTGTGTGAATAGAGTTAGATTTTGATCAGGCCTGACTACAGAAATTGTGAGTAAATTTTATTTTTAATATCGTAGTGTAAATATAGTGTTAATTAAAAGTTTTTTTTATTTGAGTTTAATTTGTTTTGTTCAATTTCTTTTTAACTTTCCATTAAGTAGTTCATAAGTGTAAATTGCAAATTGTATTTTATGTACAGCCCTCTCCGAGATTTTAAGGTAATCTTCACTTATTAAATTTAAATTATTTATTTATTTATAACCAATTAATATTTTTTTTTTACGTAACAAAATGGCGCCCAAACAGGGACTATAAGTGATTAGATAGATGCTTAATTTAATATTGATTTAGTGATTTTTAAATAAAATTATTTTTTTGTCCTAATATTGATTTTTTTTTATTTTATCTGCTAAGAAAAGGTAGTATAATTTTTATTTGGTTCTTTTGAAATCATAAAGATGAAGGTCGATAGATTGTTAAAGGACGAGCTTGAATACGAATTAAGGATTCGGGGGATAGTTGGAATATCTACTGTAGAAGATATGAGGAAAAGACTTCGGACCGTCTTTAAACTAGAGAGTGCAGGAAAATATGTTGCTCCGGTAGTTGACCTTTCTCCTACGGAAGAATTAAGCGTGTGTGAAGAGAAAATTGCCACTGTTGAGAACAAGATTTCTGTTCTCCCACCCTCTAGTTCTACCGGGGATATAGATAAAATCGATACAGGTCTCCAACATTTGATTAATAGACTAAACCGGATAACAACGAAAGACACCATCGAAATGGAGAGGAAGTCAGAAGCAATTTCAAAATGCCTTCTATTATTTGAGGAACTAAAAGAAAAATTGAGTGGGCAACCTCCTGTTTCAGAATCTCTCTTTGAAAACCAGAATCCCGGAAAGTCTCAGGAGGGTAAAGTACAATCAGTGATTACCAAATCAACTGAAGATACAAAGAAGCCTGTAACGACCGTTGAGTCGGAGTCAGACGTTGCTGGAACTAAGTACGTGATCAGAAGAACTGAAACTCCCATAAGAGATTGGGGAATTCACTTCACAGGCGACGGGGATGGTCTCAGTGTCCATGCGTTTTTAGAGACTGTAGAGGAGTTAAGTTTGGCAAGGAATACTACTCATGAAGAACTTTTTAGGGCTGCGTACGACTTGTTTAAAGGACCAGCACTGATTTGGTTTCGAGCTGTACGGAAAGAAGTAACAACGTGGGCTGAACTTATCTCAGAATTGAAAGCCGAATATACACCTTTAGACTATGAGGATCGCCTTTGGGAAGAAATAAAGAGAAGAACTCAAGGACACGCAGAGTCGATGGGTACATTCGTGGCAGTTATGAAGCATTATTTTAACCGTTTACCAACTACGCCTACGGAAGACCAAATGTTGAATATCATTAAGAAGAATTTGAACCCCCTCTACTTGGAAAGAATGGCTTTGCACCAAGTAACAACATTGAAGGAGTTAGTAATAATCGGTCGGCAGATTGAAGAAGTAAGGTGGAGAATGAACGAATATCGACCGCCACCAGATAGTAAAGGATTACTCGAACCCGACTTGGCCTATCGCCCGCCAACGAGGAAACAACTCAATCAAGACGACACAGTAGCAGCATCGAAGATGGTTGTAGAAGCCGTGGCTAAACCCAACTACACATTTCGCTGTTGGAACTGTGGAGGGACCAATCATTCGTTCAAAACATGTCGCTCGGTAAAAACCAAATTCTGTATAGGTTGTGGCCTAAGGGATGCGGATAGAAAGACATGTAAACGTTGTAATAACACCGACCAGGGAAACGATCAAGGGGGTCCGGCCTAAGTGGAAGGGAGCCTGGACAAAACCCGAATTCCACGACGAAAGCTGAGTGGGTAGAGTGGTTGTCGATTGTGGAAGAAGTTTTCGCTGGAAAGAAATGGAAAATTCTTAGACATCCAGCAAATGAACAGGATCGAAGGCCGTATTTAACAGTCAACATTTTGGGAAGACAAGAAACGGGATTGCTGGATTCTGGGGCTTCAAGGTCATTGATAAGTGAGGAATGCTGGAAACGTTTTTCACGACTGGGTGTAAAGCTACACAAAAAACCCAAAATTCAAATAAATGCTGCTGGAGGCACCGCGCTCAACGTTTTTGGAAGCGTAAACGTGCCAGTGGAGTTGGAAGGTAAAATGAGAATTATCCAATTTTTGGTAGTTTCCAACTTGGTGGATGAACTTATATTGGGCATCGACTTCTGGAATAAATTTAGATTGGTTCCAGACATATCGAAAAATATGTGGCACTTTGCTCCAACAGAAGAATGTTTAGCTGTGTCACAGAATGGCCCTGCTGTCTTAACTAGACCGAATCTTTCGCTGGAACAGGAAGAAACCTTAAACCGGCTTATCGAACATTGGCGAAATATCCGACCATCAAAGTTAGGATGTACAAGCAGGGTAGAGCACGAAATAAATACGGGTGATAGTAAGCCAGTCAAACAGCGTTACTACCCTGTTTCACCAAAGATCCAAGATATCTTAAATAAGGAGCTCGATGAAATGCTCGAAGAAGGAATTGTAGAGCCGTCACAGAGTGCTTGGTCGTCACCTGTTGTTTTAGTGAAGAAACCCGATGGATCCTACCGTTTTTGCGTGGATTATCGTCAGTTAAATGCCGTGACTAAAAGAGACGCCTACCCGCTGCCCTACATTTCGAATATATTGGATAGGTTACGTGATGCCAAGATACTTTCTTCCATCGACATAAAGAGCGCATACTGGCAGATACCAATGGCTGCTGAAAGCAAGGAAAAGACAGCTTTTACTGTTCCCAACCGCGGCCTCTTCCATTTTTGTAGAATGCCTTTTGGACTGCATAATGCACCAGCGACATGGCAAAGACTGATTGACGATGTTTTGAGAGCAGATTTAGAACCAAATATCTTTGTTTACTTGGATGACATCATTGTGGTCTCATCAGACTTCGATTCCCACATAGAAACATTGGAGAAGGTCTTAGAAAGATTGAGCTCAGCCAACTTAACGGTGAATTGGGGGAAAAGTCAGTTTTGCAGAGAGGAACTAAAGTTTCTGGGATATGTGGTAAATGAGAACGGCCTACAAGTTGATCCGGGAAAGATTGAGGCGATATTAAACTACCCAGCACCTAAGAACGTAAAGCAAGTGAGACAGTTTATAGGGCTTTCTTCCTGGTATCGCCGCTTTGTCCCTAATTTCTCGACTCTAACTTCACCGCTATCGGATCTACTGAAGAAAAACAAGAGATGGAAATGGGGACAAGAACAAGAAGAAGCGTTCAGATTACTGAAGGAGAAGCTTGTCACAGCACCTGTGTTAGCATGTCCTGACTTCAGTAAGCGATTCTTCCTACAAACCGATGCCTCTAAAACAGGATTAGGGGCTATTCTTTACCAAGAATACCCAGAAGGAGATCGGGTCATAGCTTATGCGAGCCGAAGTTTGACCACAGCCGAGAGGAAATACAGTGTAACTGAGCAAGAGTGCCTAGCAGTTCTCTGGGCAATAGAGAAGTTTCGGCCTTATTTGGAAGGGATGGATTTTACAGTTATTACTGACCACATTGCCTTAAAATGGTTGAATAGTCTTCGCGACCCTCAAGGTCGACTGGCTAGGTGGGCACTAAAACTGCAGCAACACCAATTCACTATCGTACACCGTCCCGGCAAACAAAACGCTGCAGCCGATGCGTTGTCACGGACTTACGAATTCCCGATAGCCAGAATTGATATTGGAGAACCAATAGAGGACGCGTGGTATCAGCGGATGATTAAACAAGTAGAAGAGAATCCATCGAAATATGCGGATTGGAGGATTGTTAATCAAACTCTATGGAAGCTTGTTAATAATAACCGGAAAATGGTAGGAGATAGCAACCAGTGGAAATTAGTAGTTCCTAAACAAAAACGTAGGGAAGCGATCTGGGAATGTCATGATAAAGAAATTGCAGGACATTTGGGATGTTTCAAAACCTTGCAGCGGGTAAAGGAGTACTACTATTGGCCTGGCATGGCAACCGATGTAACCAGGTACGTACGGAAATGTGAAGTGTGCTTGGCGAATAAGCCATTACAGACAAAGCCTGCGGGCCTAATGGGGAAACAGCGAATAGTTACCCAACCTTGGCAAATGGTTTCGGCAGATATAATGGGGCCGTTTCCTATGTCTTCAAACCGGAAAAGGTTCATATTAGCGTTTACCGACTGCTTCACTAAATACAGCATCATAGTACCAATTTCAAAATCGACAGCCGAAGTGGTGGCCAAAACTTTAGAAAGAGAGGTCTTTCTTAAGTTCGGGGTTCCCCAAATTATTATATGTGATAACGGCCCCCAATTCAGGAGCAATATTTTAAAAAAGAAAGCCCGAGAATATGCTGTTAAATTGTGGTTCACCCCAGTCTATCATCCACAGGCTAATCCGATGGAGCGTCCAAATCGAGTGATAAAGACACTCCTAGCTTCCTATGTGAAAGACAATCATAAGCACTGGGATAAGGATCTACACAAGTTGGCTTTTGCTATGCAGACTGCGGTACATGAGGTTACCGGTTATTCGCCAGCTTATTTGAATTTTGGACGAGAGTTACCACGTTCAGGCGACGAGTACGAGCATTCCATTGCTTCAGGTAATGTTCCGGAAATGGGAGATCGAAAGGCTTACGCACAGAAGTTCAACATGATGCCAGTAATATATGAAGAAGTGGTTGAGCGTCTACGGCAATCATACGAGAAAAGCAGGCACCATTATAATCTTCGGAGAAGGAACGTGGATCTACAAGCTGGAGATTTAGTGTGGAAGAAGACCCAAACCCTTTCGGATGCTTCAAAGAACTTTTCTAATAAATTGGCACCTCTATATGAGAAATGTAGAATCAGAGCAAAACAAGGAAATTTATTATACGTGCTAGAAGATCTACAGGGTCATCCCTTTTTTTTGGTAGGGAGGGGGAGAGTTTGTAACGAAAAATAAATAAACAAAAAAAAATTTTTTTTTATTTAATATAACTCATTAAGTAATAATCGAAGAGGGCTTAATATATTTTTGTATATAATTAAAATATGTGTTGTTTTAAAAGCTTTGTATTAGTTTTTTATTGATATAATATTTTTTACTTAGCTATAAAAATAATTATGTTTTATTTTAAAAGAAGAGACGGGACCGAAGTAATTAATTGAAAAACAGCTGTTATTAAGGCATTTGTTTTTTTTTTGAAAAACAACGAAGGAAAATACAGCAGATGTTCGCTAGCGTTCGACGAGGGATGATAAAATGAGACTGTTTTAGTGATTAACGTAGTTGTGGTCTATATCGCTAAATATCAGAGAATTGAAGAATAGTGGCGTTCACGGAAGAGATTCCGGTGACGAGAATCGCTAAGCCGAGTGGCTACTGGCAACAAAGCTGCGAGAAGACAGGCGAGTCAAGAGAACAGACTGGAGATATTTTTCTTTTAATTTCTTTGTTAAACCTTGCGTTTTTTTATTGTATAGTTATAAGTTTAAATTGTTTCTAGTTGTGTGAATAGAGTTAGATTTTGATCAGGCCTGACTACAGAAATTGTGAGTAAATTTTATTTTTAATATCGTAGTGTAAATATAGTGTTAATTAAAAGTTTTTTTTATTTGAGTTTAATTTGTTTTGTTCAATTTCTTTTTAACTTTCCATTAAGTAGTTCATAAGTGTAAATTGCAAATTGTATTTTATGTACAGCCCTCTCCGAGATTTTAAGGTAATCTTCACTTATTAAATTTAAATTATTTTTTTTTATTCAGATTGCTTTAGGTTTTCGCTATTTCCTTAAAATAAATAGCGTGGCGCCCCTTAATTTATTTTATTTTTTTTATCACTAGTCATTTAAGAACCCTCCCGTCTCCACTGAGTTACCACCTTTTTTGTTACGATTGTTTTATTTATTTATAACCAATTAATATTTTTTTTTAACGTAACACCTTTGGACCTTACACCTGACACCCAGTTGTAATGCTTCTGAGGGTTAATGAATATTTATTGAACGAAAATATAACTATAACAATGTCAAACGAATTATCACAACATAAATATTCCAGCAGGTTACAAAATTTTTTTTTTTTTTTTTTTTTTTTTTTTTTTTTTTTTTTTTTTGTTCGGTACCCCTACCTGGCCATGTGTGGCACACGGGGGGTTACTCTACAGGTGTAACCAACCTATTCTAACCATGGTGGCAGGGTCGAGATTTATTCCGTGGGGCCTCCACGAAATAAAAGTTAACCCTCCCAGGGCGGATTCGAACCGCCGCCGTTCGGCTCGAGCGTGCAACAACGGGTCGCGCTCCTACACGCTCGGCTATCCCGGCCCGGTTTTAAAAATTATAACATTAAAGCACACTAATCATATGACTTGAGTTTTACAGTCAAATCACAGACTAAGACTCACTGGCCCAGTCACACGCTCCTTATACGAGTATATAGTCGGAAAACGAATCTTCTGGAAGGTTTGGGATCCTCCTTGTAGGTTCCAGGTCTCCGGCGAAAACATATAGGCCCGACCATGTGCTCCAACGGCTGGTTCCGACCAATAGTTCGTTCCAACAAAAGAGATTTTAAACCATATGCTTTTATTTTATTATCGATTTAACGTTACACTATTATTATACATAAAAATGTTAAATAAAAAATAATTATCTATACAATTTTTTAATTTTTTTTATTTTCCACTTCATATTTTAACATGATCTGATGCTCTGATTTCGTTAATATTGATTTCATTAGATTCGGAACCTCAAAAAACATATATGACGATACCAAACACAACATTTTGATATTTTTGACCCAAATTTGGACTTGATCTGGTGGTCCCATATCATTGATTTTGAGTTCATTAGATTCGGCACCTCAAAAAATCAATACACATGTGGTTCCATGCAGAGCTGGGCGTAATTAATTACTTTGTAATTGAATTGCGTAATTAATTACAATGTAATTCATTACATTGTAATTAATTACAATGTAATTTCACAATTACTTCTCTACTTTAATTCATTACAATATAATTCATTACAATGTAATTCACTATAATGTAATTCATTACAATGTAATTAATTAAATTATAATAATTACAATTCTAGTATTTTCTTCCTATATCACAGTCAAAATGATGCAAACGAATATTTATATTTCAAATGCTAATTACTTCCCCTTTGCAATGGCGGATCCAGAAATTTTCTAAAGGGGGGCGCACTTTTTTTTTTTAACATTTCATGAGTAATGAAGGCCATAATTTAAAATCCATATTAGTACATAATGACGTTATAAATTACTGTAAATGTTTAAATACAATTCATTTTCAATTAGTGGACTTGAAAAATGACTAAATATAGCTCATTTCATATAGAAATAGTAATATTTTATGAGTGTCCTCAGCTCTCAGGGTGGGGGGGGGGGGGGGGGGGGGTGCGCATATAACAAAATACATGGACTTCTGGAAAAGTGTTCTGTATTCGATTGGATCAACATTTAATTTGTTTGGCTCTGATGCTAGAGGTTTCATCTGGAGAAAGGCATATGAAGAGCCATGAAAAAAATCTTCGCCCGACCATCAAACTTGGAGGTGGTCATGTCATGGTTTGGGGGTGTATTACTGACTTGGGGTTAGGAAATCTTCATTTTATTGAGGGAACAATTGATAAAAATTTAAATTGTCACATTCTGAAAAAAAAATTTAAACCAAGTGTAACCGAGCTTGGGGTAATAAATAATGTTGCTTTTTATAGTGGTAGCGATACCAAGCATTCTTCTTATCTTGCAAGAGAATGGTGTTCATAAAATTGCCCCAAAATAAACGTGTTCATATAATTGCCCAACTATATAAACAACGCCAAGATCACCAGACCTATACTTCATAGAGAATTCATGAAGTAAATTAGAAACAGAAGTGAGGAAACATGAGATATCAAACAGAGAAGATCTCAAAAAGGCGCTTCAAGAAGAATGGGACAAGATAAGCCCACCTTACACAAAAAAGCTTGTCCAATCCATGCCCAATCGTTTGTAAGAGGTAATACAATATAAAGGCTTACCTAAAAAGTACTAAAGTTTAAAATATTTTTGATTTTTTGGATGTTTTTACCTCTTGCAGAATGATTTTTGGTACCAGTTACCAAAAGATTTGAGCCATATTTTTCTTTTTCTACCCGTGTGTCAGAAAATGCAGCTATCACTGCATTCTCACATCCGTTTTTTTAAAAACAGATGGATGGTATGTGTAGAAGATGCAAAATTCAACCATCTTCTCGTGGAATTTAGAAGAGCTGTCGCTTCGGAAATTAAAGGAATAAAATCATCGGTAAAGCAACCATGTGAATTCCCAAATAGTTCGTTCTTGGTTTTTGGTTCACCATAAAAAATTGAAAGTATTGATTCTGCTTATATTGATGCCGAGCTCATGACCCTATAGTTTTTCAAAGAACATGACCAGAGTTTACAACTACTTGAGAAATATCCTGAAATCAAAAACACTTCCGTCATCAGCTCCTGTAGAAAGACTATTTTCTTACGCAACAATGACGAACCTCCCAAAATGCAATATACTGGCGGACAAAACTTTTGAAAAACGAGTGATTTTAAAATCAAATATTAATATCATATAGAAAAATCAGAAGTTAAAGTGAGAAGACTATATATGTTATACAATTTTGTTTAAAAGTGATAATTTAATTTAAATTTAGAGAGTTCTAAATTTTTAATTTTACACACTTGTTCCAAATACATTTGAATTTATCTTGTTCATAATCAAAAATTTTTGTTTAAATATATTAATACCAGATTTTTTTACAGTTAATGCTTAATAAGCTTATTGATTTTAATTTTATTTGTTTTAGTCTCAAGGTTGGCCCACAACTATCATTAGTTTTAGATATTTTTGCGTTGAAATTATAACCCATAACCCCATAACCCACACACTAATTGTTATTTAATTTTATTTAAATTTTATGTTTCGAGAACAACATTTTACAGCAGGAACACAAGCATTTTTAGGTAAAAGATGTCTCAAAAAAGAATAAATGTTTAGATCGAAATTTTAATCAAAAAAGTTTCCTATATTATATAAAGCGCAGAGTTTTAAAAAGGGGTAAATATAAGGGAAAAGTAGATTTTTAATGGTGTTTGTTTAATTTGAACCAAGATAGTAAGTTAAAGAAATACCTACTCATAAGAGAAAAATAGTTAGTGAGATGGATGAGCTTGTAATTTCTGAACAATTATGCCTATTCTCGGTTGAATTTTAGTAAGGGCAACGTGAGTCACTGGCAACATTAAGTTGGTTCCAATACTTTGTTTTGTTCCGAGATTTTTTAAATATTCAATAAGTATCACGCGCCCCCCCCCCCCCCCTGACTCCTCTTCACGCCCCCCAGTTTGGGAACAGATGCTCTAACTAATAATAATTACAAGGCCCATCAAACGCGATAAAATTTGAAAAAAGATGTGGATTTTTTCCACCCTTGCCCCACTGTGCGAAGGTATAAGGTGCATCTTATCAGGTAGTAGAGGTTATTGGTTATCTCTGATGCTCTTGACGTATTATGTAATCGTTTGTTCAAAATTCTTTTTGAACTCCTCCTAAGATCTATTTTTCACCTGATCTATAATCCTACTCGACTCGCTCCTCTTTTTCTTACGTATTCATTCCAGGCTCAGGCTTCTTTCCTCTTCATATATTCCTTCCAAGCAATCTTTTTCTCCTTCCTATCCTTATCTATTCATTATATCTACACATTATCTATTGCTTATCATCTGGTTCTCTCAGTTCTTGGGATAATCTTTTTCTTTCCGCATACTTTAATTACCCCTAATTTTCTTGATATATCTTCGTACGGCTCCCTCTTATAATTAATCTGAAGCACTTCCGTTGCGATTCTTTCATATCTCTTCTGATTTTGCTTGCCTGGTTGTAACAGATTTTTTGTGTCACCAACTACTGAGCGATAGTCCGTTTTCAGGTCAGCAACTTCATATTCGTGGTTTCACCTCACGAAATGCCTTTGAACCATATGCACAATCATAATCATTGCCAGTAAAGCATTGAGTATTGATTATTTCTCAAGCATTATTTATTTCTCCTTATCGCTCTCTGAACCGTCCTCTAATTATGTTACTTGTATTTCATATTTTTCATAGTAAGAATGAATAAAATAGCATAAATATTCTCGTTACCAAGAGATGTATTCCGTTTCATATCTTATGGCTTGGAATGGTCTAAAATTTCAGTATTAACTACAATATATGAGATATATTACCTATTTAAAAATCTACTATTATATAACTTATTATAGATTAATAAATCAATTATTTTATTTAAATTCAAAATATATTTTTATTGGTTAAAACTGTTCAATTGTTTCAACATAGTGTAAGTCGTTAAAAACTACTTAAAACTAGCTCCGGTTATAAAATAATTATAATTATTCTATATTCTACAATCCGCGTTTTTAATTTCCGATAATTTGAGTAGTAGCAGATTGTTAAAAATAGTGTGGGTGTAGATTTTCGGTCGATTTGAGAATAAACACAAAATAGTTTAAATATTTGACTCGCCATCATAATTCCACATATTTTTGAAACCCGATCTCAGAGGTAGGGTCTGACTATGCCCAGAACAAAAACATTAGGTTCGGGCAAGAACTAAAGTAAATTAAAAAGATTTTCTTTTCTTGAATTATTATTTCTAACTAGCTTCGGCACCTAACTTCGCTTAGGGAGTCATGTGATCGTTCAAATAATATAAACTTTAAAACTATTAAAATAATATAATAGTACAGGAAAAATAAACCAAAATTAGCAGCTTCCTGAAAACTTCGGTTTTAACTTGGTATTAGTAGTAAGATTCGAGTTCTGCAGAGTCCGACCAAATAAGGAACATCAAACTCTTTAGTTTGATAGTATAGTTGAATAAGGGGACTGAAAAATTGATTTTGTAGCAAATTTGAGGAGTTATTTGTCGTTTTTGATAGTTTCTGCGATTCTGAATCGAATGAGACCATTCCATGACCTTACACTCAACAAATGTTTTAGTTTAGAAAATAATTTATATATATAAATTATATACATTACACCACTACAGGAATAAAACCTTGTTTCCGTTACCATACAGACTAACACTTATTTTTTCTGCTTTCTAAAAACGACTGGAAAATCGCCCTTGGAAGATGTGTAACGCCAATACAATGGCCCAGCTATGACACCACATCAACTGTAACAGGTGAAGAACGATTCACCTTATGGCGTGTCTTCCGGTATACGGTTGGTATAACTTTCTCTTGAAAAAAAAAAAAAAAAAAACGGAATATTACAACATTACAAATAAGAATTGAACCACATCCCCGGCAAAAACAATTTCAAGAATTTATTTCTGGATTCACTGGTTTGAGCAAAACCGAAATGTTATTTTTCTATTTAGCAAACAGCATTGCAACGGTTATTGATCTCTTTAAACAAACTATCTGCAGTACTTCTATAAATAACCTGCATTTCTAGTATCATGTATTAACTCATATAAATTCTATGTTTATTTATATAGTTATGCTTTATTAATATTAAATTTCGATATTAACGATTCGGGCCTTTATATATTAGCTATAATATGACATATAATAACTAATTAATCAAACATAAAACCTATAATTTATGTGTGTAATGGTTAGTATCCAAATTTAATTAAACAAAACCAAAATTATATTTATTTTTAAATAATTTATTTTTTGAAGAGAAAAGATTTGGCTCCGCCGGGAGTCGAACCCGGGTCTCCTGCGTTACATGCGAGGATGCTAACCGCTACACCACAGAGCTCGGCTCAAGGCAGAGCAAATCCTTCCTCTTCACTGATACCTACTCACCCCTATCTCACAAGTTTTGCGAGTAGTAGCGGGAGGTGGACAAATTTTGTCCAATTTTGTCCCGGGTTCGACTCCCGGCGGAGCCAAATCTTTTCTCTTCAAAAAATAAATTATTTAAAAATAATTTAAAAATGGTGGTCAGCCACAAATTAAGATTAGATTAATTAACAAAATTATATTTATTTTCTTACAATTTTTTATAGTTCCTAAGAAGGAAAGGTGGTCAACAATGTAAAAGGCCTATTGTCTATAAATCTTAGGTATTTTCGTATTCATGAAAGCAAAAACGATAACTTTGCCTTTTCATTAATTAGAGACCTTTCTTTTCAAGGCAACAACACTATCCAAACCGAAATTGCTAGTTATAGTCTTTGAATAGGAAAATAGAAAAACGCCTGTGTTAGAGGGGTTCACGACGCAGAACAGCAGTCCTGGTCACCAGGTAAACGTTATGTAGGCGGTATTTTGCAAATATATATATATATATATATATATATATATATATATATATATATATATATATATATATATATATATAAATTACGATTAGACTGAAACTAACACTTATAAAATCTGGTGCGTGCGCGCAACATACAACTTTCACTTACCAATTTACTTATATTAGAAATTGTGTCTTTTGTTAATTGCCACTTCTCAAAGTCACACATTTTTCCACATTAATTTCTTATTTCTGTTTTATTTGCTCTATAAAATTTTTTTTTTTATTATTAAATAAAAGTTTTTACTTGTGATACTTCGACAATGCAAGCATAATACTCCAAGTCATCTTATTTTATAATTCTCTATGTAGTTACTGAAAACTTCATTTAGTTACCATGAAAGAAATAATTTCCATTAAATGAACAGAACGGCTTTAATTATGAACAATGGTCTGTCATTAAAGGCGTACTACGCAAGCGTGAGCTCCAACGTGTTTTTATGAGTTGAAGGAATATTTTTCTTTTTTTCCCCTTGATATGTTTACTTGATTTTTGCATATTTCATATTTAGCCATTTCTTATTTTTAGGCGTAACGAGAGACAATTAATTTCTCCTTACTTTATAAGAAAACAAAAAAGGCTCCTTCCCCATTTAAGCCCCCTCGAAACATTTTAATAATGATAAAGCTTACCTAATATAAAAGAACACCTAATTTTCATTAAATATGACGAATTGATCAAAATCATTAAAGCCGTTTTTGAGATAATAAAAAAAAAAAAGGTAAACATTGCAAAAAAAGTCATGAAATAAAGTGCCCCCTCAGTTTGACCAATTTTTATTAAATGCTGGCTGTCACATCTTCGGCATATACATACATCAAATCCCCAGTTTCATCAAAATCATTAACGCTGTTTTTGAGTAAATAAAAACACACGTAAAAATGAGACAATATTTATTAAGTAAAGTGCCTCCTCTAATTGATCAATTTTAATGAAATTTTTGCGGTCATATCTCGGGCTTATTAATACATCAAACACTCAGTTAAATCAAAGTCGTAATTTTGGGAAAATCGAAAAAAAACGTAAAAAGTTAATAAATAAAGTACCCCCTCCGTTTGGCCAATTTTGATGAAATTTTCGCTGTCACATCGCGGGCATATACTTACACTAAATAACCAATTTCAGATTCGCACAGTTTAAAGTTTTGGAGCTAGTCTGTTCACACACACAGAAACACACGCAGACCATTTCGCGGGAGTTGGTTATTTGGTCACAGGGGACCCCAAAACGAGTATTTCCGTTGTTAAACGGAAGTCAAAATTTTTCACGATCGCAATACTTTCCCTTACTATATATTTCATATATAGGTAAGTAAAAGTAAAAGAAGGTGGTTAGAGGGGAAATGAGCAGCACAACATTCAGAATAGAACTAACTTTATTGTAATACATTCCAGGTATATATCGATACGAGGTGGTTGATAAAAAATGCTAGTTATCTTATAATATGAACAGGGCTTAGTACTAAATCAATCCGTTTTTATATATATATAAAGTTTTTTTTTTTATATGGTCCAAGATGGCGGTCAACGTAAACTTCTTACAAAATGTAATCGCACTTTTGTTACCAGTTGGGCAGTTTGTGACATTAAGGAAGGATCTGAAAGATTATGTGTTGAAATCTATAAGCCTTCTGCAGAATCTGCAACGAGAACTGGACCAGGAAAATGAAGATACATCAAAAATAGGTAAGCATGTGGGGACACTTGCGATCTAACCTATTCCCGCGTTCTGAAATCCAAACCTCTTCCAACTTTCCATAAATAAATTATATCTAACTCGACTCCAAATGCTGATACTGAAGATTCAAAAAAACATTTTAAAAGTGTAATTAATCCAATCGAAATGAAGGTGGGGATTAAAAACCTAATCGTTGAAACTGAAAACAAAAACGACCTTCTTAAAATATACCAAAAAATAGAAGAATCACAATCATCTCTCAAGTACCCATACAAAAATTAAAACCCACAATAATCATAAAGAATATTCGAATTGAAGCAAATAAACATAACCTCACTGATATTATTCGATCCCAAAACGAAGAGCTTGACATCTCAGAAGACGAAATCATTACTGCATTTATTATAGAATCGAAATATAATTAGGAGCGTAGGCATGCTGTACTACACGTTTCTTCAAGAGCGAGGAAGATCATGCTCAACTCCCGACTGAAGCTGTGGCATCAGCTCGTCGAACTACCTATCTCTTCGGCGCTGTGGACGCTGTTCAAGGTTTACCCATAGTACCAACAAATGTGAAGCTACGAACTATACCTGCCCGTTCTGGTCGGAGGGACACCAATCCAGGGACTGCCCCAACAAGGAGAAGAAGAAGGAGCATAGATGCATTCATTGCAATAACTACAACAAATACTGCAAAGCCCATCAAAAGGTGTGTGTTTCCCATTACTCATTCAGTGCCCTACCCAAAAATTCTTCCTCAAAAGACTAATTCAAACACTGACTATAGTAATATGGGGCTAACAGACTGTATAACTGAAGCTTGGAAATGCATAAGGGTATAAGTGCCTTAGGAAATTTTTACGGAAATGATGTGACTTATACCCTCTAGGGTGAACTACGTTCAGAGCTTAAACCCATGCCATCTTTCATACGTCCAATGAACTCTTTTCTAACAACAAAGCATTACATATACCCATTTCTGAAGAATGGCTTTGGCACATATAACAATTTGGCAAAAAAAAAGTTTTTTTTTTGGCACTTAGACCCTTGGCATTTCCACGCTTCAAAAGTTTTAATAGAATCTTTATTGTTTACAGGCACTTATCAAATGCACATCTTGTCGTATCACGATGATTATAAAACTGCTAATAAAATGTATCTAGAAATTATTATTCCTTGTATAATTTGTTTATTCCCTAGATTTTGTGTGACAGATCTCATATTTCATTATAACCAAGTTAACCTCTCTCAACTGTCAGCATTCGATCAATTAAATAGATAATATAAAAACGCATGTTCAACTGCCTGCCTAACCTCATTGTCATACTATAGAAATATTTATTTATACTATCAAACATTTAAAAATTGCGCTAATCAATTCTTTATTATACACTTTTTTCTGGCTGTAATCCATAGATTACATCCAGAGATTCTTGGTCATAAATTTGAAAACATAAATTTTAGTTATATCTACTAGTTTTACCAGAAACGAAATTCATTCGGCTAATTTAATATTATCGATATCTTATATACACTCACCCTACTTTTATTTTTGCTATGAATGAACTTAGTTTCGCTCAACTAAACGTTAAACATAGAAAATTGGCCACGGAACTACTGTCAAACTCTTTTTTTTTTTTTTTTTTTTTTTTCTTCGGTACCCCTACCTGGCCATGTGTGGCATACGGGGGGTTACTCTAGAGGTGTAACCAACCTATTCTAACCATGGTGGATAGGTCGAGCTCCACGAAATAAAAGTCAACCATCCCAGGGCGGATTAGAACCGCCACCGTTCGGCTCGAGAATGCTAAAGCGGGTCGCGCTCAAACACGCTCGGCTATACCGGACCTACTGTCAAACTCTATTGAAACAAACGGTATTGACGTTGCAATCATCCAAGAGCCATATTTAGGCAAAAAAATAACCCAATATGAAATACACAACGTACCAAGGAGATAAAAATGACTCCCGCTCTCAAATAATCATAGGAAGCAAAAAGATCAACTCCATCATGCATACGGAATATTGTAACAGGGATTTAGCAGTTGTAGTGGTTAAAGTTAACTACCAACCATATATAGTTACCAGTTCCTTTTTCGGTACTACGCGAGACATTAACATCGATATCATTAAACTAAATGAATCGTAAATATTTTTGCCTAAAAAAGGGATATTAACAGATGGGTACAAAATAATTTGACAAAAGTGTAAACTCGCTGAAATACCTAGGTGTTACGTTAGACCATAAACTAAACTGGAACACGCACAGCGACAGACTTCATTACAAATTACTACGGCTTATTCAAAATTTATCTATTGCTGCTCTTAATCTGTGGGGGCTATCAACACAAGCACTACACCTACTGTATAAAGGAGCTATACTTCCCTCACTGACGTACCCAATCAATATTTGGCAAACTGGATTAGACCGCAAACATAACCTTATAAAACTCCAGAGAATTCAAAGGCTGATGGCTTTAAAAATAATAAAGGGCTTTAAGACAGTTTCCTACAATGCAGCTTGCTTGCTAGCAAAAATTGTGCCCATCGACATCATTAGGAAACAATACACATTGAAATATAACTTGCTACATAGCATAAAAGACAACGAACTTTACAAAACTGAGGATATCGAGAGGCCAACTGATGTCACTAAATGGATGCATTCTTCACAATATCCAGAAATTCATTTCAATCCAATTGATGAAGTCGATGCAGTGATCTACAAAGAAGGTAAGAAGTAAAGAAGGTAAAAAGTAAAGAAGGTGACTCTCTTGGCTGTGCATTATTTCTCTCTATTTTATCTTAATCAGGATGCTTATGTACAAGCAACCAGGCTGAAAAACTAGCAATACTCAACAGTCTAATATACATTGAAACACATTACATCCATTATCATATACACTTACAGTCAACTTTGTCTCCAAGCTCTCAACAATCATTATATTCATGATGAACTTACTGAACGAATTCGATAATCACTAGACTACAAACATTAACAAAAACATACACTTATCAACCTTACAAACATACATGGATCAAAGGGCACTCAGGAATACTCGGAAACGACTAACCCAACAACGCAGCAAAAAAAGCTTCAAAACGCACGACTTAACACTAAGCTATAATAAAATATCAAAAACAAACCTCAAGAAACTTTTAGAAACAGATACAATAAACAAATAGCAAACAGCTTGGACAGCTTCAACAACTGGATTACATCTAAAAAACTTTATACCGAACGTAACAGATTACTTACGCACGAAGAATACACTCACTGATTTCTACACCACACAATTACTCACATTACATGGCTCAATTAAATCCTACTTACATAGATTCAAACTAACAGGCAACCCATATTGCCCTTGTGGTTTCATAACCGAACTTATCAGCATCACCTCGACGACTGCAGACTTCTCTCAGCTCAACGACAACTACTACAAGACGAAGTAACAAAGAAGAACAAAAATTGCCCTGTTGATGGAGAGAATTTATTCTATAAACATAATTTAGCATTAAAATTATTCGCAAAACAAAAGTATGAGGCAATGGGAATCATAAATTCTTATTATCGATAGGCTTTAATAATGTTATATAAGCTTCCTCAAAGCAGAAGTCTCTGTCTCCTTCGTCAGCAGAAGCCTCATCAACGCATGTTTGACTCTGTGGTGACGGCGGGTTATCAGGAGCGAGTTGTAGGGGCATTTACCCAGCACATGTGCTATTATAGCTTATATAGCTTAATTTGTGGATACGGATGGATCCACGAGATACGCCATATTGTCGCATTCCCGAAGACTAGGAGAAAAGGAAGATATATGAAAAGTTTTTCTCTTCTCTGCTAATTGATATTCAGTTTTAGTGCATTGGACCATTCAGACCCCGAAAGTACCTCTTTTTCGTAAATTTGTTAGCTCCCGGGGTGTCTTTAAAATGACGTACTCCAATGCCTTGCCAGATTGGAACAGAGCATCCTGCACATTCGACAGTCGCTGAGAAATGTACCAGTGTTGAAGAGGAGCTTCCCATTGGCAGTTGATCAAACCTAATCCTCGGTATCTCCTGGGAGGTATTCGCAGGAAGACTAATTATGGCCTTCACGCTCCTACGAATCATGGTATCGATTCTCTCCAAAACTACTGGACGTAGCTTTGTTAAGGGCGCAGTTTGGAGGTGGTATGTGAGACCCTAACAATGTTGGCTACCAATGTTGAGCTTCTGCTTGGGCTTCAGAAAGCAAGAGGTGACAAGCTCATTCAGATTTTCGTTGAGATTTATCACCGAATCCTCAGTACACCAGCTCTCCCGAGAGGTTCACCCTAAATACTTGATATTTTCTCCTTATTTTAGTGCCTGGATGCCCTCTCCATTCTCGAGGGAGAATACTATTGCTTCCAGCTCTCCTTTATTTGGGACTATTGGACTCTTTTCAGGATTTATCACCAAACCAATCTCCGCGAAGTTCCTGTGTATGCTGCCGATCACTCTTTCTGCCGCACCCTTTTCAGGACCCGACAAAGCCTGATCATCTGCGAGTCCTGTGAGGACCAAAAGTCCTGGCCTCTTTTTAGCTTATATCCAAACTTCGTCGCACAGGTCGCGGTATAGATGATCAAAGGCTAAATTGAATGCGAAGATGACAAGGGGCCGCCTTGCGGCACTCCTGGCAGCACTTTGATTTGGCTAGTCGTGTGGCCAACGATATTAATTTTCATTCTATTTGGCCTTAGGAGAGCTGAAATCACATTTCTAAGATCCGATGATACACCCCTCGCTTCTAACGAGCTAATTATGTGTGAATGCCAACATTGTCAAATGCACCAACAAGGAGGTTTATTAATTAAATTGGGCCAATAAAAAAAAGTATTTTCACACAAAATAAACAAAAAACCCACTGAAATCAAATTAGAACTATCGAAGTAAATAAACCTTAAATTTTATACAAAATGTTCTTAATACATTCATAATGTTTCCTCCTCTAGCTCTAATTACAGCTTCCAAGCGGCTATAATTCATTATCAAACAATAATTGCATGAGAGCACTGAATTAAATGTGTGAATTATCACTGAAAAATATCTTCTTATGTATTTAATTCTTGGATGTTGCGATAGTTTTACCCGGGAGCATATATAAGAAATGTGCGCCCTTGCCGAAGGTATTCTTGTACAAAGGCCACCTTCCATGTATGTTAGTTAAAACACGATGACAACACTTGCGCATGCAGTACACCTTTACTTGTTATAATAGGCTTTTATTAAATGGTGACTAAAAGGTTACTTTTGATGAAATGTTTGCTGTCACATTACGAGCATACACATTAGTCAATAACTTTTTTCAGGTTCCTACGGTTAATCATTATCGAGTTAGTCAGTTCACACACCTTTTACCGGGACTTGATTATTTGAGAACCCCAAAACGTGTATTTAATTAAAAATCGGAAGTTGAAATTTTTCACGATCGCAAAACTAACTACATATTTCATCTATAGGTAAGTATAGTATAAAGCAACACATTTCATTTTCATTTATCTATATATGAAATATATAGTAAGGGAAGGTATTGCGATCATGAAAAAATTGGTTTTCAACTACAATACACGTTTTGGGGTCCCCAAACATTTGTGTGTCTCTCTGTCTGTCTGTTTGTCAATCTGTGTCTTTGTGTGCGTGTGAACAGACAAGATCAAAAACGATAAACCATAGGAACTGAAAATTGGGTATTTGATGTATGCATATGCCTGTGATGTATACATGTGCAAAAATTTCATCAAATTAGATCTAAGGAAGAAGACCCTTTCATCAAAATTGATAAATATAATTCAATATCAGATGGTTTTTGAAATGTTCTGAGGGGGTTTAATGGAGAAGGAAATTTTTTTTTCTTTTTCTATAAAGTACCTTTGAATTTGTGTCTCATTATGCCTAAAAATAAGAAATGGCTAAATTTGAAAGATTAAAATAATCGATAAACATATAGGAGGAACATTTTTTTTTCGATAACTCTTAAAACACGTTTAATGGTGTCATTAAAAGCGTACACGTCAGTACGCCTTTAATGACACTTTTGTTAATAAGTAAAGCAACGTGTTTTTTAACATAAATATTTAATGGCGATTATCTGTGCTCATGTTCACTGAATGAAGTTTTCAACAATCAAGTAGAGAAAAACAAATGCGACGAAGTATTATGCTTGAGTACCCGGACCCATAATCAGCCGCGAAGGAGTACATATTTACATAGCTTGCATTCCCCATAAAACAATTTCTGGTGCAGTGAGCGCAACACACATATATTACCATACATTACTGGACTCATTAAGAGAAATTGAAATTTGGAATACTTTTCTTTATTTCTCTTGTATATGTTTATCGAAATCTTTCATATTCCTTATTTAGCCATTTATCGTTACTGAACATAATGAGAGACAGTTAATTTCTCCATATAAACTTTTATAAATCGGTATTTTTTGAGTTCTGTGCTAATGTAAATTTCATTTTTAATTGATTTATTCGAGGACTT
Source organism: Aelia acuminata (assembly GCA_911387785.2). Lineage (NCBI taxonomy): Eukaryota > Metazoa > Arthropoda > Insecta > Hemiptera > Pentatomidae > Aelia > Aelia acuminata. The sequence goes on along the minus strand of OU426978.1, from coordinate 107,088,710 downwards.
ATATTTTTTTGGGAGTAGTGGAGGATACCGACGCATTGTATTTGACGCCTGTTAAAAATACGACGGAAATTTAAAATTTCATCTTATGGGAATGCTTTTCTTTTTTCTCAACCATTGGCATAAGAAAGCTGCAATTTTACTATTACATGAGTTAGAAAAGTTGTTTGAGTGGCTAAATAGAAGATAGTTATGTGGGAATTTGTATCATTAATAAACCTATTACTGGACTTCTGCCTATAGAAAGACAATGTTGATTACCATCATAATTATTTTTTCAAATAGAAAAGAATAAAAAAACTTTCGATTTTTCTGTTGCAAAAATTTTATATACTGGTATTTTTAGTTCTTTGCTAGTATAATTTTCATTTCTGAGTTCATTTTTAATTGATTTATTTGAGGACTTACATTTTTTTGAGAGTAGTGGAGGATACTGACGCTTCAGTCATTATATTTGACGCCTAAATAATACAACGCTTCAGTCATGTATTTGAAGTAAAAAGGATGAATGGCCTACGAAAATACACACCTTGGTCAAATAATATATAGCTAGCAAAGCATTCGCACTCTAACCTACTTAAATCCCACTTAAGTAAAGTACCTTCTCGCCATATATTTAGTATCGTATAGAGGGTATTTAGTGCGTCATATGTGAGGTTTGAAGTAAAGAATAGATGTGTTGTAGATTATTTATTTTTTGAATCATAAGTTAATACATTTACTTATTTACACAGTATTAACGTGTTTACAGGACCTCTTTAAACGCTAAGTTTGAAATTACGATATGGTCAACTGTGAGTGTTTGTTGGTGGGTCTGTTTTACACAGACATAGATGCCACCGAGAGAGCGCACCCTGTAAAACGCCATATACTTAAATACGGTATCGGTTTCGCGGAAAGCAAGAAAAAAATAAGATTCTATAGACTGAAATCGCATGTTTTTGCTTGTGATTCGCAAACGACGGCGACAATCGGAAAAGTGTACATAACAAAAAATGTTCGTCTCGACTAACTGAACAAAAATGACACCTTCGAAAACCCCGACCATTTTCGCTAAGAATTTCAGTTTTTCCCTTACAAATCGCAAAGAAAGATTGACACCATTTAAAAACCTCTACTACCAAACCTCTATTACCAAAACCGCGGTTTGGCGCTTCTAACTCGCAATCGAAGGTGAAATGAGTGATTTGTATATTTTTCCGGTGTAGCGGTTAAGGAAAGCTTTAAAATGATGCCTCATTCATGAAATTTGATGAAGAGTTAAGGAAGTTATGGCGTACCGACAAAGGCTTTGAGAAATAATATATTATATGATATGATATAAAAAAAAAAAAAAAAAAACGACAAAATTCATAATGCGAAGCACATTTTTTTGATAAGTTTGCACTTGACATCTTGAAGATACAAAGGAATCGTGGAAGTAATCCACTTCCTACTATGCGGTACAACCTCCTCTACTTTAAACGTGACTGATGGGACTTGTTCAACAACAATTCTTCAGTGGCACTGAAAGGCAACATAAAAGGTCACTGTGGATTATGAAAGTTTTCTAGTGGCGTCTATAATATGGGTTAGAAAAGTTGAGTAGTATGAGTAGCCTTAGAAAGTTATTCTGCAAGGATATGAATAGTAATTAAAGTCGTTACTGGACTAAAATAATTAGCATAAAAGAGCAAGCCTTCATGAATGAGGGTGAGCGCGAATTCCCATTCTTAAAAATGTTCTGTGTTTATATTTCTACGGTTATTGTATAAATACCATGGTATAAAACAGCATATGCGTTCTTAAAATTTTCAAAATAATTAAATTACACAGGCTTGCAAGGGACGAAAATGTTGGCCCGTAGGATTTTTGAACTCCCTTTAGCTGTATTTGGGATGCTAAATCTAAATATGAAATTAGTTTTTTCTATAAGCTCCATTTTTTAAGGTATATGTGAAAAAAAAAAAAATAGTAAAAGCGCATACTGTACTCAAGCCACATTACTTATAATCCTATCAAGCTCACTTGTCATTAGTTAATAAGAATTAAACTATGTCGAATGTCACCATATAAGAGGACTTCTGAAAAAATGAATGAATATTTTCTAGATGAATAGTGACTCAAAAAGTTCTTCTTCAAAAATATGATTCAATGCTAACTGGTCAGGCATCGAATATTAAAAAAAATATATAGAAGCATAAATTTGGTCTTGGAAAAGATAACAATAAAGTAAACGTCGCACAGTGGGAAAATTTTGTTATTTAGTGGCCAAAAATCTATAGCTCCTGACCAAATGATGATAATCGAATAATTCTTTTTTCATTAAAGAGCCTGGTATTCCCTTTATGAGTGAGGAATAAAAAAAAAAAAATATATCATCGCTCAAAGTATTTCAAATTAATTTTTATGTTATTTCTTTCTTCACTCAAATTTAAATAAAATAGTTTATTAGGAAAAGGGTTATACATAGAGAATGAAATGAATCAGTAGTGTTATCTATTGAGCTTTCTGCTAATATACATGTCTTTTTCAGGCACTTGCTCCATTTGTTTAAATAATTATTGTGCGATGAAGAAAAATTAAGTTAGAAATACCCTATTTTTTAGGAATTTTAACGGAAAAAATATTGACATATAATTCAACGAGAAGTATGTTTTATAATTTAATCTAATTCGAGGTTGGAAATATATTGAATGTTCAAATATAGGTATTTATCGCCTATCGATCTAATTTGATAGTTCAAATTCTATAATGGTATTTTAGCAACCTTCAACCTCCTCCTCCACCACACCCTCCAACTCTGAGAAAAAAAATAGAACCAACTATTGCCAATAAAAGAATTAAATCAATTTCAATACTTTCTTTATATAAATTACATAGTCAACGTAGATGAAATCAAAACGAATTTTTATCTAATACTTTTGCAGCCATTCTTCATATTATAAAATATGTTTGGTGCAATAACATAAAAAGTAAAGCTCAATAGAAAAAAATTAATATCCGAGAGATGAGCATAGATTTTGCTTAAAATAAATTTACATTTTTTTCCCTATTGAGCTTTGCTTTTTATAATAATGCACCAAACATATTTTAGGAATAAGAAGAATGGCTGTAAAATTATTGTCTAAAATGCGTTTTGATTTAATCCACGTTGACTATGTAATTTATGAAAAGAAAGTATTAAAATTCTTTTATTGGCAATAGTTGGTACTATTTTTTTCACAGTGGTAGAGAGGGTGAAGGGTGCTAAAATACCATAGTAGAATTTCATCGATCAAATGCATCGATCGGCTAAATATCGATTTTAAGATTTAAATATTTGATATATATATACATATATATATATATATATATATACTAGCTGTATATACCGGTTTCACCCGGAGAATTTCATTTTTTAAATCTATAAAATCTATAAAGTGAGACTTTTATCGACTCAAACAATCGATTTCATAACAAAGAATATCAGCTGAAGATTGGCTGAAGTTATGCAATTTTAATATAGACAGGTGTTCGCACCTTGTAACAAAGAACCACAGAGCGAAATTTGGAGAATTTAGGATAAACGGTATGGATTTCTATAAAGAACAAACAGAATTTGATCTTTATTTCCCGCTTTCACCCGGGGAATTTCATTTTTCTAATTTAAAAAACCAATGTAAAGTGAGATCATTACGATTTTTATAACAACAAAGAATATCAGCTGAAGATCGGCTTAAGTTATGCAATTTTAATATGGACAGATGTTCGCACCTGGTATCAAAGAACTACTGAGCCAAATTTGGAGAATTCAGGACAAACAGTATGGATTTCTATAAAGAACAAACAAACAAACAGAATTTCATCTTTATTTATATAGATATATATATTTTTTATTTTTTTTTTTGCGTAATTAGTATGGCAATACTACTTAATTTATAAAATGAACATTAAAAGTAACCATTTATATAGTTAATCACACATTACAAAGGTTATCTTAGCTTGAACAACATATGGTATTTTTCGTAGCTTACCTTATGGTTAACAGCATTTAAAATTAATTAATTTAACAATATAAATTTAATCGAAAATTGATAACACAAATATTTTAAGTCAGTAATATTAATTCGCAAATGCGATTTAGTTAGTAACCACTCCGCCACATCACCTCCCCCCAATGACTGCATCGAGAAAACGGGCCGGACGTCTGATCTTTCTTCCGCTACTAGACATTGATTCAGGAACTTGGAAATCGGCCTCGGCGGAGTCATTGTTGTCAGTAGTTGGCACAATTGTTGGGTCCGGCTGGCTGGAACTGGATTCATCTTCGTGGAGCAGGAATGCTGAGTTCAATCTGTCAATGGTCACGGACTTGGGGCCATTCGGTAGCTGACGGACAAATGTCTTTTTGTCTCTCTTTACAACTTAATAGGGACCAATATATGGCGGAGTGAGTGGCCGTTCGACCATGTCATCCCTCAGAAAAACGTGAGAACTCGAATACAGCTCCGGGTGGACGAAAGGCCTCGCAGTGGATGTTCGGTAGACAGCTGGCATAAGGTTTTCCAATTGCCCTCTAAGTTGGCGAACAAACTCATCCGTGCTCTCCCGTTGTCTGGTTCTCTCTAACAGTTCACCAGACAGTCGCAAAGGTTGTCCAAGGGTCATCTCTGCAGCGCTTGTCACGTTATCATTCTGAACAGCTTCATAAGCATGGCCTTATGAAACATTTCGTAAATGTCTCACCTATGGGAGTAAAAAGTTCATATTGTATAGAAAGTATGATTGGAAATTTAATCGAACTTAATACGATTAGTGATAATGAGAAAATAGTAAATTTCTTCTGATGAAACAGACTCACAAAATACAGCCTACTGACTGCTTAAGCCTGTTCGATTTGTACACAATAGGTTAACACCGGTGTACCGGCTTCCGTAAGCAATATCACGGATTAAAACTTCTTCCTGTATCCGGTGACAACAATAACAAACAATTACAATGATTTTCCTTAATTTAAAATAAAAAATGTGTTTTCTATTTTCGGTTTATTCCAATTTTATTATCTTATTTCATTTTTCTTTTTTTTTCTAATTAGTTTTGAATTAACAATACAAAAAGGATTAAAACTATGACAAGAAAATAAATTAATTTTTGCGAACAATAACTAAAATATTTTCTTTTGGTCCCTCATTTCAACCAACGAATTTGTAATAACAAATGAGCGGCCGTAACAGACATCATCCGTTCTGCCTCTTCTTCTGCAGTCCCAAATGTTATGTCGGCGTTCCTCCATGCTAAATTTTTTTAATGCTTATAAATTGGTTTTTGTGGATAAAATTGGATTTCAAACGTCAACATCTATCCCATATTACGAGGTGGCAAATTTAAGGTTGATTAGGTATCTATTTATGGGATTGTTTGGGTAATTCAGATAATTTGCAATACTGAATTTTGAACTTAATAGCCAGAATAATAGCTTCGAGTATTGACTATGAACCTGCAGCCTCTGTCCGATAATTTAACCTTAAAGGCCTATTTACACACATCAGTGACGGTACCTGTCAGTGATTCAACTTCCTGTATTCTCTCAGTTCCTTCGATTCACACACAACCGTAACGTCCCCGGCACCAGTCAGTACTTTTTCTCAGTTAAAAATTACATACATTGTAGCTTAATCTGACCAGGTTTTCTAAAAAAGACTTGCTAATGATTGCACTTACACTTGATGAAGAGGAGAAACAACAAGTTAGGAAACAGTGGGTTCATCAGGCTTGGAGAAAAAGACAAACAGAAGTATAATTCGCTACACTCTGTAAGGAATTGATAGACGATGGAGCAAAGTTTTATGGAAATTTCACGATGTCTGAAAATGCATTCAACATTCTCTTATGCAAACTGGAAGCGAATTTGAAAAAGCAGGACACATTGGGGAAAATTAATTCCTACAAGAGAACGGCTCGCGGTTTGTTTAAGGTAAGTCAGATAGAATAAAACACACAGCATAAAGTAAAAAAAAAAAAAAAATATTAGGTAAAATAAAAATATTAAATAGTATTTAGTAAAAAAAAAAATATTTATAACAGTTTTATTACTAAATCAATTTGAAATAAACTAGAATAATATATGTTCATTTTTTTTATTATGCCCCAAAATTTGTTAATATAGTTGCCTTTCATGACCAAGATTTTGATTTTCACCCATATTAAGAATATGCTGAATTCCTCTTGAAGTTGAAGGTTCTCCGGAATATGTAGGAGCGGAAAATTGAGTTGACTGAGATCTTGCTTCTTCCTCCATGAGCAATTTGTTCTCGTACTTTTGTACGGTTGCAAATATTTCTTCTTTGGCATAGTGCCAGTATCGTGGTGGTAATTTTTTTAGAGCAGGAGCTACCCCATTTAGAAAGGCATCAACAGGATCAAATGGGGATCGTGCACAAGGACTGCTAGTTTCGTTTTGCTTTAGGAGATATTCCATTACAGTGCACAGTGGGACGAATGAACAATCTAGGAAGAAAAAATTCTAGCACAATGAAATCGTTATGGCAGCCCGATTAAAATAAACAATTAAGTCGAAATAAGCTAAAATAAAATCACTCTTTTAACGAAAACTAAGAAAATAGTGTATTTTACAAAACTTGAAACAATATAGGACAGGTATTCTTATTGTAAAGCTCAATTCTGGAAACAATATTTGGCATTTCTGATGACATATTTTGTCTTTCTCATTGTCAATACATGCTGTTATCATCTGAAAAGACTTCATCTTCTCCAGAAGAATCATCTGTGGAGGAGATGCTCGAATCATTGCTACCTTGACTTTTTAAAAGGTTTGCTGCGATAATATCTGTAATAGGTAAAGTTTTTTTATTTTTTCTTGGCTTTTGTCGGAAAGAATTAATCAAAGGGTCCGACGTCAAAAGTAGCATCGAAATCAAATCTCTGTTGGTAGCTGTGCGTGAAAACTTTCTTGTAGACGATTCTCGAAACCTTCTTAAGTCCTTGTTTCTCGCCTCTTGTGCTTCTTCTGAGAGCATTCCGATAGGCAAAATGCAGTTCCTGATTATTTCGGTGCTATGAACAAGTAGCTTATGGACAGTAGGAGACATGTAGTACCAGGAATATAAATTTAGCTCGTATAAGCCTCTTGTCTCCTGAACATATGTACTGTAATGGTCCACATTAATCTCATATCCAGAAGATAAGGTACTTAAAATAATATAAAATCTCTTCAGAAGATCAACATTTAACCCAGTTAGGGATGCACTAAGGACATGATTTTTGAAAAATCGTCTGGCGGTATTTCCGTCATTAGTGTTTCCTAAACCAGGTTTCGGCCGATTAATTATGAGACCCAATTCTTCCTTGTAAAAGGTCTACAATTTCGTGTAGAAGATGGAAATAAATTATTCCATATTACATTATTTTCATTCTCAAAGTCACACAGTTTTATGGGTTCAAACGAATAGGCAAACAAGTACTCATCATCGGCACTGCTATCATTAAATTTTTGTTTATACCTACTGTGACCACTGCTACCATCACAGCCCCATTTACAAATCAAACGTAAGTTGGTAACTGTTGAAGCAAGGTTTTGCATCACCTCTTTTAGCTAAAACAAGTCTCTGAGTTGTAAGGTTTACAATACTTTGTACGTTTATGGTAGCGACTGTTTCAGTAACAGTTATATCAGACGACGAGGGATAACAATCATTCTTAGCTTTTGATACTTGATAGTATGAGGGATAAATATCATGGCCCTTTCTTAGAGCTAGCTTCCTAGTTAAATTATATGTGTGCTTGGACAATTTGCAATCTATTATGAAAGCAAGAGCCTCCTCGTTTGAAAAAGATCGTTTAGTATTAGTATCTAATCTATTTTTTTTAATTTGAGTTGCAATCTCGGGAAGAGATTGAGCAATTTCTCTGATAAAATTTGCAGCACCCCGCTTTCCAGACTTCCTAACTGATACCTCTGCTGCGAACGCTAATTCTTCTGTACTCCGAGACTCTATTATATCTTTAGCTTTATTGAATTTTCCTCGGGAACAGCAGTCCTCGAATCTGTTAGCAGGGCGACCAACATTGCCTGATACATGATGTGACTCAGTTTCTTCACACAAGCACTCAAACGATAAAATATTGTCAAGCCAATCATTGTTTTTCGTGAAAAATATGTCTAAATATCTTCCAGACTTTTGCCATTTCGTTTTAATTTTTGCAACTGCTAATTTTAGATGACCCTTCAACGCAGCTGAAGACGATGGAAGAATATTATCTAATTTGAACTGCTGTAATATATTAAAATATATGGAATCCATACCTTTGGAATTTCGTCAAATATTAAATAGCTCTCTTCGTGGAATTGAAATTTCTTTTCCTGGAAAGCAAATTAGCAAATGAAGGCAGACAATTTTTTCATATTTAATTAATATAACATCTAAGTAACCTCTAACATAAATTTCGCAGAGGTACTTTGGGGTACTTTTTAGTAATAGATCTTTGAAGATTAAAAATGCCTTACAGTACAACATATTAAAAAAAAAATTATAAAATGGGTCAAATTATTGGAAAATTGTTTGGAGAATAGCTTACTTGTATGACGGCACATACAACAGTCCATATTCACTAATTAAAAAATAATAATGAAAAAATATCTGTACGATAATGTACAATTTTCAATTGAAAAAAGTTATAGTTTCAACAAAATTTAACCTGTAGAGTCAGATACTATTTACATCATTGTTTTTCTTTCGGAATCCACATGCTAAAAACAAAAGAACCTCTAATACTGTTCTATAAACATCTCCCCTTTACACTTAGTACAAGGGTTTCATCAATTTCGTTCATGAATTTTTTCCACCTAGATTGGTCATTCGTCCCACTGTGCAGTGGAAGCGGCTGTTTTAACTGTTATTTTTAGCCGTTTATTTCTTTTTTTTTTTGTTAGTGTAGTAGAATGTCGTATGAAGTGCATATGTGTTGTAAGCGTTTTATTTGAAGTTTGGGCATTTGAATGTTGATTAATTTCGTTTAAAGGATCTTCGTTTTTTTCACTTTTTTTAGTCTTTTCCATGATGCTTTTATTCACCATATATTTATCACCTGCGTCATCTGAGAAGTCCCGGATTATGTTGCTCTTAGACTTTCTCTCATCGAAATATGCCTTCAAGAAGCTCAGGTGTTCCGCGTACTTATAAAGCTTCACGCTTTTAGCCTTCTGGCCTCATAGTAGTAGTTTTTCGCAGAGACTTCCTGAAATTTCCCTCAAGTTATTCCATCGGATTTTGCAAGACCTCCCTAGAAAAAAATCAATTAACCACACTAGTTTTACGTAATCTAACTACTGAAAACTAGGTTTTAAATTGAAATATTTTAAAAGAATCAACATAATATATGTTGTTTATTATTATTGAAGTTTGCCAAATACATAAATATATATTTTTTCAGGCATTTGGCAACTGGAGACACGATGATGTTTAAACACGATTTCCTTTAGCAATCGAATGGGTCACGGTACAGTTCATAAGAATGTCCGAGAAACCTGTAACATTATTACTGAAAATCTGATGGAAAAATTATTACCTACTCCAACAGCGGAAACTTGGAAGTGCATCGCTAATGATTTTCATGAAATGTAGAACTTTCCTAACTGTATTGGGGCTTTGGACGGTAAACATGTTGCAATACAGGCCCCTCCTAACTCTGGATCATTATTTTTCAATTACAAGAAAAAAATTTCTATTGTTTGGTTGGCTCTTGTAGATGCTCATTGTAACTTTATTGCGGCTGATATAGTGGCAAATGGTAGAAATAGCGAAGGGGGAATTTTCCCTAATTCAAATTTAGGTAAAAGACTTCAACAAAAGTCTATGAATGTGCCGGAAAATACCAAACACAAATATTGCAGCACCATACGTTATAGTTGCTGATGAGGCATTTCCATAATCTACTCCATCGATAAACAATCCAAAATAGGATTTTATAATATACATTATTCAGATTGGTACAATGAAAAATTTTATTGATACAAGCTTAATCTTTCTAGGACAAATAGTATTTGAGCTAGGTGAGTTTACATGTTTTAAAAATTGCCATTCTTCGATTTTAATCAAAACAAAACATTGGTAATATATTTTATAAGAAATATAAAATATAAATAATAATTTATAAAGATTTTCATGAATGAACGACCCATTGGGCTTGTTTGTAAATGTAAACATTAAAATGATATAGGATTTTGGTTATATACTGTGATTACGTTAAATTGATTTTTTTTAGAGATAAATTAATTCAATATAATATATATTTACAAACAACTTTAAGGAAATCAGACTAATATAAATTTGTGTTTACTTACTAGTTGTTTTCATTTCCTCTCCAAAATCCAAGGACCTCATCCTGCCCCTACTACCGAAAACAATTTTCAGTTGCATTTTGCTCATGAGTTTCTTCAACTTGAAAACTTGAAACTAGTTAATAATAAATCAGAAATCGTTATTAAAAAAAAATGCAGTTCTGTTAAAACCCGTAGGCAGAAAACTATACGGACCACTATAACGCAATGTAAAGTAAAGGACAAGGACTAATGGCGGAGGTTGTTTTCGCCGGTTTAGGACCGGCATAGGACCATGTGTACATTCTTGAAATCAAGAGTGGGACCGCAAAGGGTTAAGCTATGGCTATTCAAAGATTACTTTTATCTTCTTGGTGCCAGATAATGCTAGTCTATTGTTAGCCTTCCGACGAGTTTTCTTCACTGCTTAGTCTTTTCTACCTTGTAAGCTCTTCTCAACTGCTTTTAATTTTTATAATTTACCTATATATTTGTGATAGTATATGTGTGTTTGAGTGTTTAAAGTCTAGCTCAACACCAATTAGATCTGCCGAACACTTCCCATTAATAGGTTTTGGAATATTTACTATTTAAATTGGAAAAAAAAAACGGAATAACATTTAAATGGGACAGACGCAGAACCGAAATGACAATCACTTCACAATAACTTTCTCCATTAAGAAACAACACATTATGGGAACTAGTTTTGCTTAATCATTTAAAAGCAGAAACAGTGATGCAATGCCATTGAAAAACATCATGCAGTTGGATTCTATGTTATCGACAGCTTAATAACGTACATTCAAAAGCGATGTCTTCAAGAGTGATCCATCTGCTCTTCATTCTAACGGGATCTATTCGATTCTCTTTTGTTATTCGAAATATCAGGTTAGCCCAGCTTGTTGTTACTGATTATTACTCCATTTTTTCTTTTATGTATCTTATTTTTTTCATACTTTCATTTGGATTTTAACACAGGCTTTTGTTGAACCCCTTTGATCGTAAACATTTATAAAATACAGTATATAATGTATGTATCTGTGTAAAATTAATCATTCGTACTTAAGGACTATGGTACATGAATAAGAGCACTTTACACGTTCCGAAAGTTAATGAACACTGGAGAACGCACAGCCATCCCGAGTTCAGTTGGAAGAAGCACTCCAACAAACTAATTAAAGAAATGGAAAAAACCTTTATGCTGGAGAGCAGCAGACGACGCTCACAGGTCAAATGTCAAAATTATGACGACGAAAATCGAAAAAAATATTTTCCTAAAACCAGTTAAAAATACCTTCAATACAATCTCTATTAAATAGTCTACAAGATAACCTAAATATTTTTAAGTTGACGACAGGATTAACCCAGGCCATAGGTATAAAGTTGTGTTATCTTTCACACGTTGATACAGGCCAGTTGCTCTTGGATTGTTGACGGATTAACTACCCCAGTATTATTTTTCTAAATTTAAAATCTCACTTATTTCGATATGGATATTCAAGCGTCAGGTACGTTCAATCATCGTTAACATAATTATTTTACATAGTGAAGGTATAATAAATGTTTTATGAAATGCTATTTTTTGATTAAAAAATATTGAAATGCTAACTTCAGCTAGTCCTATAAAAAAAGTTCCACCGCCTTCGCTTTATTAATTTTAAAACATACCTTATGACGAATATGAAAACGTATGTTACTCGTCCCCCTGTTTCCCCCTTTAGTTAAATGAGTGTTTTCTTTTCAGGAAGTCGTGGTGACCGCGCCTTGAAGGAAATAAAGATTAAGAGAAGAGAATTATTTTTAGCGTTGAAAAATGTGCAGTTTTATAAATTATTATCATCAAAATGTAATGAAGAGTTAATAAAGTATATTTTAGATAAATATGGTGATAATGTTTCCGAGCAGGTTATAGAACAAATAAAACTTTTAGTCAAAATATTTGTGAAAAGTTATGTGTAGTGGTGATCAGTGGTCTGATAGTGATGATGATGGGGTTTTGGATGAAGACGTTGAAGATGATGACAATGCTTATGATCATATGGATGATGAGGATGAGGATGCTGAGGATATAGATAAATATTTTCATAATCGTGGCTGAGTACATATCTCACAATCCATTTCTATAAGTATTTATTTATTTGATATATTTGTATTTTCTAAAGTTAAACATTTTCTTTTAATTTAGCTGAAAGAAATCTTTTGTTGCTCTTTATACTAGTATTTATATTATACTAGAATATGTCAGGAACATTACATTATACTATACCGTGTTTTTCATATAATATAACTGTATACAAAAAAAAGTATTATAAAAAAAAAAATCTGGTGCGATGTGCGCAACACACAACTTTCACTTACCAACTTTCTTAGATTAGAAATTGACGTGCTTTATTAATTGCCATTTCTCAAAGCCACATATTTTTCCACATTCGTTTCTTATTTATGTTTTTATTTGCTCTCTAAAGTACACTAATTATTTTTTTTTATTATTAAATAAAAGTTCTTGCGATAATTCGGCAATGCAAGCATAATACTATAATACTCCAAGTCGAGTGATTTTATAATTTTCTATGTAATTGTTGAAAATTTCTTTTAGTTACCATGAAAAAAAACACTGCCATTAAAGGCATACTCCGCATGCGAGGGTTCAACTTGTTTAATGAGTTGACGGAATATCTTTCTTTTTTTCTCCTGTATATGTTTACTTGGTTTTTTTTATATTCATATTTAGCCCTTTCTTATTTTTAGGCGAAATGAGAGACAGATAATTTATCTCCTAACAAAGAAATACAAAGATACTTTATAGAAAAAAACAAAAAAGGCCCCTTTCCCATTTTAAGCCTCCTCAGAACATTTTAATAATGATAAAGCTTACCTGAGATTAAAAAAGACTCGATTTTCATTAAAAATGATGAATTTAATGAAAATCATTAAAGCCGTTTTTGAGAAAAAGTAAAACTTGGAAAAAAGTTTATTAAATAAAGTACCCCCTCCGTTTCACTAATTTTGATTATATTTTGGCTGTCACATTGTGGCCGTATACATACACCTAATACCCAGTCTGATCAAAATCATCACAGCCATTATTGAGTAAATAAAAAAAAAACACGTGAACCTAAGACAAAGTTTATTAAATAAAGCACCCCCTCCGTTTCACCAATTTTGATGAAATTTCGGCTGTCGCATCGCGGGAATATACATACATCAAATACCCAATTTCAGTTTTGTACGGCTTATAGTTTTTGAGCTAGTCTGTTCACAGACACACACACAGACAGACACTCAGACCATTTCGCGGGACTTGGTCATTTGGACTCAGGGGACCCCAAAACGTGTATTTCCGTTGAAAACCGGAAGTCGAAATTTTTCACGATCGCAATACTTCTCCTTACTTATTATATATTTCATATATAGGTAAGTGAAAGTAATATAATCTAAAGATATGGCTAACATGTATCTTAAAAAGAAATTAGTTTTTCTTTCTGTTTTTGTTTTTAGTAGGTACATATTTGTTTCATTTTAAGTCTCTTGTCCTTAGTTTACTTAAATATTTTGTAAGAGAGGGCATGGAGGCCACCTCCTTGCTACAAAGTGTAAAAACTTTGAAGCAATAAAGAGGATTATTATTTATTTGATATATTTAAAGTTTTTAGTACTAAAATAGTCCTTTTATAACATTACTAATCAGAATATCGAATAAAATCCCAATTTATAATTTTGTCGTTGTAAATTGATTATCTGTCCCTATGTGCGACGGTTGAAAAGAGCCTGAATGTTAGATCTGATTCTATACTTAATAAATTACTTAAGTAAATGAAAGCGCTGGGTGCTGTTTTTCCTCAGGCCTATGGAGGCTATTTTATTTTATATTTATTTATTTATATTTATTTTCATCAATATGCCACCTCATCTGCTAATTGTTGGTTAATAATTGTCATTGACAGGTTCGGAGAGAAAAATAAAAGTAAAAAAAAAATATAACAGTCTCAAATTTCTTTTAATTAAGTAAAAGTTAGTAACATACTAGCTGAAGTTGCCTTATGGATAATTGGTCGTTGAAACAAGAATCGATATACATTTAGTGCAGGATGATGGAAGTATGTAAAACTTTCTTAGGTAGCTGGGAAACTCAGCTTAGTATTCTAGGAGTGAGGAAACAGTTGACGTTGGTTTCATTCTCTTGGGAAACAGTTACTAATCTCTTCGCCATACTTAATCGCTCATTCGTGAAACCCATCATACATAACTGACGGCCAAGTAGGGAGAGTATATCTAAGATAAATAATAAATTCCAAGTGGCGATAAAGGATAAGATTAAGATTTCCATTGAAAAAAAAATTGAATAAAAATGCTTTAGAAAAATTAAATTAATTTTTTTTTTTTTTTTAAATCTGTTTCTTGCTCTTTCAACAATAGCCTAGCCGTTTTAAACATTTCAGTTAGCTTTGTTTCTTAACTTATTCAGGCATCAACTAAAAAATAAAATAAAATAAAATGTTTGAAGTGAATAGAGGAAAAACTTTTCTGACTAAAGTTGACAAGAAGCAATGTTATGTAGTTTTTATTTGGCGTATGCAGTGAAACGTCACAATACACGTGTATTTATGTACTGATTTCACCTGAATGTATGGACTAATCAACAAAACTTTTTACATCATGTTGTGTATTTTCCCGGGGTAGTCCCTTTTAAAAACTTTTTTGATAGAAATTATCTACTGTGTTATTGAAAAAAATAATTATTTAAATATTGCTCAAAATTTTGAATTATTGGAAATACATATATAACTTAAGGTTTGCTCCAACAAGCACTTAAAATACGTTGACTAACAAACTGCCCATGGGAAAACCAAGCAATTGAATTTAGAATCAAAAGAGTGGGGAGAATATAGGTACGAAGTCTGTGAGTAATTCACGTGTTTTAAGTGTTTGTTTGAAACTACCTATGTATAACCTGTATGTTTTTACCGACTTCCAAAAAGAAGATTTACTCAATTTAACACGTTTTTTTTGTAACAATAGATCATCAACAAAATATATAAAAATCCCCAAGTCCCAACTCGAGAAGAATATATGTTTGTCGTTTTCTGAAAAATGAACAAATCGAACTTATCCTTTAAGACGATTCCTTTATCTTGAGGTATATTTTAATGAAGTGATATGTCATCGAATCGCTACAGATAAAAATCATTCAAGATGGGTCACAACTTACCTCACCCTGGAGTGAAACCTACTGTAAACACACGACTTTTTATTTGAATAAAAATAACTGCTCATTTAAGGGTCAATCCATTTGAAATGGACCAGAAAAAATAATTTTGTTGCTCGACCATTTTAGAAAAAAATTATAATTATACTACCAATTAAGTATGGAATCAGTGGTTCAAAACAATTTTTTAAGGTCAACCATTTCAAAATTGCAGAAATTTTTGTTTCACCGTTCAGGCCCATTTTTGAGTTCTTAAGCTTTTACAGAAAACTCATTTTATCAAGGCTGGTAAGTCATAGACTAATAATTCAAACACGATTGTTTTTCTTACAGTCTGTTCTATCTTTAGTGTTCTCTTTATTTGAATATTTCGAAGTGCAATACTTGAAAAGTGCTATTGAAAACAACAGCTTTAACTTCTCTAAACACCGTTCTTGAGGGTATAAAGGGATGTACATCAAAGCTGATTTTAAGCAGCTTTCATTAAAACTACTCTTAACCCTGATATTCGTTATCTGATTCTTTTATGAATTTTTAAACTTCACATTTTAGATAATTTTGTTAACTTTAGGCTCTAATATCTCTGGCGGGGGACTTAATAAAAATCTCATTTTTTTACATTTTATGTTTACATGCAACATAAACCTACTGTGAAAAATTTCAACCTGTATATTTGAGTACTTTGCTAAAAAATTTTGAAAACGGCAATTTTCGTACTTATTTATGTTAAGGAATTAACATTGTTGTAATCAATATTTGAAACAAACATGTGTCTGATTGCTTTGATTGTAGTGATTATAAATGTTCTATAATATATCATTCTTAACGAGCGTAATAGTTCTTGTTTTATCACCTCGTAATATTCACATGGTGTCAGGCGATAATTGAACGAACCTGTTGCAATGACAAGTCTACCAATACCACGCGAATTAGATCTCTCGGATCCTGCCAAATGCAATGAAAACTGGGCACTTTTCAAATGTCAATGGGAGAATTATCAGATCCTGCTTGATGCTGGGAAGAAAGACTTCTCAGGCAAGAAGGTACGTACAGCCTTATTTATATCTTTACTGGGCATAGAAGGTTTAAAACTTTTAAATAAATTGGGTGGCTTTGAAGGAAAAAGGTTAGAAACAATTATCAGCACCCTAGACAAACATTTTAATGTGAGACGAAACATCATATATGAGCGTTTCGTTTTTAATTCGATGACGCAGTCTGCGGGGGAATCCGTTAGGACGTTTGTAGAAAGGCTTAAGAATCAGGCGTGCAAGTGTGATTTCTCGGAGCTAGCGAACAAGAATCAAATAGATATTGAGGAGGCACTGATCAGGGATAGGTTAGTGGCCGAGATAGGAGAGGGTAGCCTAAGGAAACGTTTGCTTCTTGAGAAAGAGTTAACTCTGGAGAAGGCGAGGAGAATGTAAATGTAACCAAAGGAAAGACTGGAAAAAAAATTGAGACGATCCACTGCAAATTCTGTGGTTTAGAGCACGCAAGGGGCACTAGTAGTTGTCCGGCTTTTGGTAAGGTAAGTACCTGTAAAAAAAAGAACCACTTCAGTAGAGTTTGTTTCAAGCGGAAAGTTCGAAACATAACTGAGGAACCAACAAAGCGAAGGATCTGATGAAGATAATTCGGGAGAGCCCGTTTACAGCGCCACATATAGAGGGAAAAAACAATTGTTCTATGATCTTAGAATTTATATCAATGGGAAACTCAAGTTACTTAAGTGCCAGCTGGATTCGGGAGCAACTTGTAATGTTATAGGTCTGAAAACATTAGAAAACTAGTTAGAAAAAAACAACATACAACTAGGCTACAGCAATACGAAATTAAGTTTCTATGGGGGTGCTTCCGCCAGGTCCCTTGGCAGGATAACAATAAAAGGACGATTTAAAGGAAAGAGTCAAAAGATTGAATTCGAGATTTTGAACGTGGATAAAAATACACTACTCGGGGCTGAGGACTGTTTGAAATTAGGTTTGTTGATACCCAATGAGGAAGTGTATAAAACTACCACAGAGTCCACAGGTTTAGTTGATATGTTTCCCGATGTCTTTGAGGGCCTATGACACTTCTCGGGCAGATATGATCTCCGTGTTGATCCTTCAGTGACACCGGTTGTGTCTCCTCCCAGGCGGATCCCAATAGCCTTACGAAACGAAGTGAAGGAAGAAATTAGCAGACTCGAGAAACTAGGGGTGATAGTCAAGGAAACCGGTCCAACAGATTGGGTTAGCAATATGGTGATAGTAAAAAAACCGAACTAACTGAGGATATGTATAGATCCACATTACCTTAATAAGGCAACAAAGAGGTCTCGGTACTTAACTCAAAATAAAATAAATCACATGTTATTTGGTTTGTTATTGCAAATAATCATATTTAGTTATACTTACAAGGTTAAAAATGTACTCGATCGAAAAGATTTTTCGAGAAGTTCACGATGAAAATACAGCAGTGAAGTTCCTACAAGAAAATGAACTCTTGCCAAGGATTAAGGTATGTTCACAGAACCATGAAATGGTTTTACATTTTGATAATCGCATTTACTGGAAGTGCAACAAAAGAAGTTGTAGAAAAAATATTTCGTTAAGGACAGATACTATACTGTGCTGTGAAAAAGACGCATTTTCTCAAATTTTGGTAGATATTAAAGAGTTTTGGTTAGAAATTAATAATAAATAGATTTGTTTATATACAAACATGTGTTTTTTTATTATGATTATTTTAATATATTACTAGAAAAAAAAAGGCACATACGTATCGAATTGAGTAACCTCCTCTTTCGTTCGAAGTCGGTTAAAAATAGCTGGCTCCACCATTATTAACAAGTACCGAGGTCTGACTATCAATCCCCTACATTAGATGAACTTTTCCCGCAGTTTGAGAATGCTCGAGTATTCAGCTTGTTAGATTTGAAGGATGGTTTCTGGCGAGTGCAAATCACAAACGAGGCGAGTAAGCTGACAACGTTTTGGACACCATGGGGAAGGTACCGTTGGACTAGGTTACCGTTCGGTGTAGACACGGCTCCTGAGGAATTTCAGAGATGAGTGCATGCGGCGTTTGAGGGATTGGATGGCGTGGTGTTTCTAAGACGATATTGTAGTTATTGGAAAAGGGCTAAATAGTACTGAAGCAATGGCGGCCCACAATAAAAAATTGAAAAAATTATTACTCAGGGCAAGAGAAAAAAATTTCAAGTTTAATAAGCGAAAGTGGCGCATAGGGCTTTCGGAAATAAAATTTATGGGACACCACATAACAGATTAGGGCCTGAAACCTGATCCGAGTAAAATAGTGGCTGTAAAGAACATGAATCCACCTAAAAACAAAGAAGAATTACTAAGATTTCTTGGTTTTATAAATTACTAGGAAAATTTATTCCTCACTTTACTGAGATTGCTGGACCATTGCGAGCTCTAATGAAGGAAGATTGAGTTGGATTTGGGAGACTCCGCAGCAGTCGCGTTTCAGGAGCTGATCCGTCTAGAAACCAACCCACCTACATTAAAATTCTTTGAAATAGAGAAACCCGTTACTCTGCAATGTGACGCGAGCCAATTCGGGTTAGGGACATGCCTTATGCAAGAAGGGCTTTATTATTTACGTACCATTTATTAATAATAATACGTACGTATTATTACGTACGTTTTACCCCCCCCCCCTCCTGGCTACCGCGACCAACGTTTTCAATGCGATCTCTTGTTCGCATTGAAAACATTGGTCGCGGTAGCCAGGAGGGGGGGGGGTAAAACCCCACCCGCCCTCCCCCGCCGCTTCACCACATAATAAGGACTTTTTGAATATTTACCTTTGCGAGAGGTAATTAGCTTGGGAAAAAAAAACCATAGTAATTAGTTAATGAAAATTAACGAGTGCGAGAGGTAACCGGAGCGCGGGGACAACTAGTTGGCGACGGTGGTGGTTCCTGGTGGGGTCGGGGTTAACCCGCCCCCCCTCCCCAATCTATAGTCTTACCTAATAAAGATTTTTGGACTAATTACCTATGCGAGAGGTAACTAGTCGCGAAAAAAAAGCCGTATTAATTACGGTTTTTAAAATTTTAGTTCGCGAGAACTAACAACAGATCGCATTGAAAACATTGGTCGCGGTAGCCAGGAGGGGGGGGGGGGGGGGTAAAACACCACCCGCCCTCCCCCGCCGCTTCACCACATAATAAGGACTTTTTGAATATTTACCTTTGCGAGAGGTAATTAGCTTGGGAAAAAAAAACCATAGTAATTAGTTAATGAAAATTAACGAGTGCGAGAGGTAACCGGAGCGCGGGGACAACTAGTTGGCGACGGTGGTGGTTCCTGGTGGGGTCGGGGTTAACCCGCCCCCCCTCCCCAATCTATAGTCTTACCTAATAAAGATTTTTGGACTAATTACCTATGCGAGAGGTAACTAGTCGCGAAAAAAAAGCCGTATTAATTACGGTTTTTAAAATTTTAGTTCGCGAGAACTAACAACAGATCGCAAAATCGGTGTAACCGCTCGAACCCACCCCCTAAACCCTAATTTATGGCTTGAGTTATCATACCTCGAAAGCATACAAATTGAACGAGAGCGGAGTGTTAGGCAGTATAAAAATTGCCAATTAGATCGAAAGAGTAAAAAGGACTACTTGAATCTTAATAATAAAAAAAAAAAAAAAAAAATTGAGCGTAGCCACGGCTCTAAAGGGTAGAAGCTAATTATGGGTGATGGAAATTGGATGAAGCCAAAAATAGGGGGTAGGTGCAGGACCCACCCACCACCCACCGTCCTCCGCCCCTCGGCTAGACAGCAATTTCGTACCTCCAGGCCAAAAATAGGGGGTAGGTGCTATTTTTGGCCCCTATTTTTGGCCTCATCCAATTTCCATCACCGATAATTAGCTTCTACCCTCGGCTACGCTCGATTTTTTTTTTTTTTTTTTTTATTATTAAGATTCAAGTAGTCCTTTTTACTATTTCGATCTAATTGGCAATTTTTATACTGCCTAACACTCCGCTCTCGTTCAATTTGTATGCTTTCGAGGTATGATAACTCAAGCCATAAATTAGGGTTTAGGGGGTGGGGAAGAGCGGTTACACCGATTTTTATTATTATTCCCGCACCTACCCCTCTATTAGGCAGTATAAACTCTGTACTGTATACTGTACTGTATACTGTAAACTCGAACTGTGAACAATCTTAGTAGAGTAGGAGGCGCATTCTGGGGCCTTAGGTACCCGGCAACGGTAACTATCTATAAAGGAGTGGTTGAGGGTATCCTAAGGTATGCCTCCCCCTTCTGGTATCGAAACCTCAACCAGAGACAGAGGAATAGGCTGGCATCAACTCAGAGGACGGCTCTGCTTCGCGTCACCAGAGCTTATAGGTCAACATCACATGCACCTACCCCCTATTTTTGGCCTCATCCAATTTCCATCACCAATAATTAGCTTCTACTCTTAGAGCCGTGGCTACGCTCGATTTTTTTTTTTTTTTTTTTTTTTTATTATTAAGATTCAAGTAGTCCTTCATCCTCTTTCGATCTAATTGGCAATTTTTATACTGCCTAACACTCCGCTCTCGTTCAATTTGTATGCTTTCGAGGTATGATAACTCAAGTCATAAATTAGGGTTTAGGGGGTGGGTAAGAGCGGTTACACCGATTTTTAATATTATTCCTTCACCTACCCCTCTATTTTTGGCCTCATCCAATTTACATCACCGATAATTAGCTTCTACCCTTGAGAGCCGTGGCTACTCTCGATTTTTTTTTTTTTTTGTTTTTTTTTATTATTAAGATTCAAGTAGTCCTTCATCCTCTTTCGATCTAATTAGAAATTTTTATACTCCCTAACACTCCGCTCTCGTTCAATTTGTATGCTTTCGAGGTATGATAACTCAAGTCATAAATTAGGGTTTAGGGGGTGGGTCAGAGCGGTTACACCGATTTTTAATATTATTCCCGCACCTACCCCCTATTTTTGGCCTCATCCAATTTCCATCACCGATAATTAGCTTCTACCCTTAGAGCCACGTCTACGCTCGATTTATTTTTTTTTTTTTTTTATTATTAAGATTCAAGTAGTCCTTTTAACTCTTTCGATCTAATTGGCAATTTTTATACTGCCTAACACTCCGCTCTCGTTCAATTTGTATGCTTTCGAGGTAAGATAACCCAAGCCATAAATTAGGGTTTAGGGGGTGGGGAAGAGCGGTTACACCGATTTTTAATATTATTCCCGCACCTACCCCCTATTTTTGGCATCATCCAATTTCCATCAATGATATTTAGCCTCTACCCTTGGAGCCGAGGACTTAAGGTTTTTAAGTCCTTAAGGTTTATGACGAAAACTGGACGAGCTTACGCACAAATTGAAAAAGAATGCCTAGCCATAGTTTTCGGGTTCAGGAAATTTAAGCAGTACTTGCTAGGCAACACAATGGTAACTGTGGAGACAGACCACAAACACCTGGAAGCTATTTTTAAAAAGCCACTGACTTTATCGCCCAAGAGGCTTTTACGAATGATGCTGCACCTTCAAAGATATGCCTTTAAAATTGTTTACAAACCTGGTAAGAATATCCCAGTTGCAGACTTCTTATCCAGAATAACGGGAGAAGATGAAAGCTGTGTGGTCTATAATTCTTTTAAGAATATTATAGACCACGAACCATTGGTGGTTCCCCTGGTAATCATGGTATTTATGGTAATGTGGACTGTATAATGGGGGAATGATGGAAATGATTAAACTATTAACTGAACAAAATATGGGGTTATATTTGTGATATGAAAATTATTGCTGGAAATTAAATGGCCGAAATATTACATAGGTGGTTAGTTTAAATTTTGATTAATAATTTGATGATGACTTCTTCTTGCATTTAACGTAGGAATGATGAATTTAAGCGCTCTCCTACCTTGGTATTTGAAGTAGTTAAAATAAAAGGGCTCTTCTTGTGCCTGTGAATAACTTGATCATTTTGGCTGGCCAGCATTCAGCTTCTCCGGCTTCATTCTCGGTCCCAAGGACCCACTAGGGCCTTCAAAATTTACTCCCTCATGATCTTAATATGCTCAATTTGCAGCAAATAGTCTCCGCCACCATGAGGTCTCACTGCCCGTCTCTTCACGCACAGTCCGTCTCGTGAGACGTCAGTCAGCGCTGCCAACCCATGAACTTGGCCATTAATTTTATTATGATATAATGATATATATGATATACTAGCTATGGTGTCCGGCTTCGCTCCGGTAGTTGTTTGCTAGTTTTAACAACAGAAAAACTTTAAAATTAAAGGGAATATAGAACAAAATTAGCACCTTCTTGAAACTTCGGTTTTAACTTGGTATCAATATTAAGATTCGAGAACTGCAGAGTCCGCCCAAATAAGGAACCCTATATACTTTATAGGGGGTTGAAATTGGTAAATGAACAATTAATTTTAATGCAACTTTGTCGAGTTATGCATCGTGTTTTATGGTTTCCGTAATTCTGAATCGTATAAGCCCATCCCAAGCAGTCAGCAGATAATGAGTTATAAGATTATAGTTGAAAAATCTTATACCTCAGTTAAAGATATTATATTTCGATTATAACTTAAGCGCCGAATACTGTGATAATCCTATTAGATCCAGAAGAATAGAAACTACCGAAGATTCTTAGAAACTTTTTTTTAAGACCTCCCATTTCAATCTCCCTTAAGATATCACCCCCTAATTTGACTCTGCAGAACTCGAATCTTATTACTATTACAAAGTGAAAAGCAAAATTTCATGAAGGCACAATTTTTTCACCATATTTCTTTTTGAAGAACCAAGAGGGGTGATAAAATCTTATTGAAAAAATGCTGTATTTGGAGTTAGTCTGAAGAACTAATAACTAATAGAACTGGAATGCCCATCATACATAGTAATCAAAACAACTTCTTTTTTATAACTACAATAAGCACACTTCAAACTTTTTATTTTCGATTTATATTCAGTCAATTTATCTCTTTTTTTTTTATGTGTCTTTTAATCCGATCACTGTACTATTAAGAAATGTTCACTCATATTGCATTAAATTTACATAAGTATCTATCAAATACTGATTAAACGTAATGTGTTGATCAATTAGCCTTCTTATGAGAAAATTAATTTTTTTATGAATCCAGTTGGTTTTCTAATGTATTCCAGAGATGTTGAATCATAATTTTATTTTGAAAGCAAAGGATAAACTAATTATTATCGCTTAATTTTTAGTAATTTAAAAAGAACAGCGGAAAAAATATATAACCTTTACAACCTCACTGGATTAATGAACAATAAACATTGAATGAAACGCACCCTAGCGCTTCCTGGTAGCCTGAAGCTCGAACTAAATCTTTCATTCATAAGCTCGTATCTCAATCTCAGACTGGCTAATTAAATGGTGCGAGAGGCTTAAAATTCCAATCCTTTTCTCTTCAATTTCACACCCTTAAGAGAAAAACGGAAACCTTCTTCTCCGTTAGGGGGCATACAGTTACTCGCTGACATAAATCTCTTAATCGTACGTGGAGTCGTTTCTGAGCCTTATCGGCACGCACATTGTACACTTTGCTTTATAATATATATTGATTACATAACCTAAGATCAATATATATAACTAAGATAGTTTATGTAATAGATGATATTACATAAACTATATGATATATGAAATAATATATAATATTACATAAAGTAAGTAAAGTAATAGATAAAATTTCACATGTTTCGAGCTACTGGCTCGAACAAAAGCTGTAACGCGGAACGAGTCGAAAAGCCAACAGTTGTATTCGAGACAAAGCGAAGACGGCCAATTAAAGTATCTCAATGTTACCGATGACCGCATAAAAGAGATTCAGCAAGAAACTGCAAAAGATGATGAAGGGAGGAGGCTACTGGAGGTAATAAGGCTGGGATGGCCAGAAAAGAGAACTTCTCGGATGGATCTGCAAGACTTCTGGGGTATCAGACACGAACTGGAGGAAGAAGATGGTGTCATCATGAAGAGAAATAGGTTATTTGTTCCGAACAGTTTAAGACAAAAGCTGATTAAAATAATTCATTCATCTCATCACGGGAGTAAAAGCTGCATCCGCAGAGCCAGGGACGTTTTTTTTTGGCCGAAGATGGCTGAAGACATAAAGTTTGATGGTTCGGAAGACATAAAGTTAGAAGGTAAGATGGTTATGTGGGGAAGACGGGCTAATCTTGAATTTCCACCTTTTTGCAAACTCTTGAAATTCCCTACTCATCGATTGCGAGCCGCTGTCGCACACTACCTCGTCCAGTATGCCAAATCGACTTCCTTGCAGAATGCGACTAGCGTGGCGGTCTTTAGGGATTTTTCTTTCTTCATTATGAAGAACGAGGAATAATAGTCGACGATTATGATATAGTGCTCATTGAAGATGTAAATGTAGTCCATCGCCACGAACTGCCATGGGCGTTCTGGAGTATTATGTGAAACAAGACTTTCATTTCTCTGAGCTGTAGCGTACTTTGTGCAAGGGAAGCAGTTGTTAATCTCGAACTTTATGTCTTCAGCCATCTACGGCCAAAAAAAAACGTCCCTGGCTATGCGGATGCAGCTTTCACTCCCGTGATGAAATCAATGAATTATTTTAACCAGCTTTTGTCTTGAACTTTGTAAGGGTAGCAGTTGTTAACCCTTTAACCGGGCGGGACGTATAAATGCGTGCTTGAAATAAACGTTGTATCCTGGAACCGGTGGGACTTATATTTTCGTACAACAGAGGTATTATTCATAGATACATGTATCTATGCTTATATATATATATATATATATATATATATATATATATATATATATATATATATATATATATATATTAACAAATAATTATATATACATATATAAATAATAATAAAAACAACAAATATTTCAGGACGTCTATATACGTCCCGCCCGGCTAAAGGGTTAACAACTGCTACCCTTGCAAAAAGTGCGCTACAGCTCAGAGAAATGAAAGTCTAGTTTCACATAATACTCCAGAACACCCATGGCAGTTCGTGGCGATGGACCAATTTTACATCTTCAATGAGCACTATATCATAATCGTCGACTATTATTCCTCGTTCTTCATAATGAAGAAAGAAAAATCCCTAAAGACCGCCACGCTAGTCGCATTCTGCAAGGAAGTTTTAAGTCGATTTGGCATACTGGACGAGGTAGTGTGCGACAGCGGCTCGCAATCGATGAGTAGGGAATTTCAAGAGTTTGCAAAAAGGTGGAAATTCAAGATTAGCCCGTCTTCCCCACATAACCATCAAGAAAATGGAAAGGCTAAATCAGCAGTGAAGATAGCGAAAAATCTACTAAAAAAGGTAAGGGAAGAAAAAGGAGAACTGGAGATGGCCCTTTTGGAATGGAGAAACGTTCCACTTCAACATTTAAATGCCCTTCACAACTACTGATGTCGAGGAGGACCAAGACGATGACGCCATTAGTAGAAAGCAAGCTTCTTCCTGAGGTACCAGAAGATGTAGAAAAACGACTAAAATCAAGAAAACAGTCTTACAAAAGACACTACGATAAATCCACGACAGAACTTCCAGTACTCTCCGAGATGCAGAACGTCTGGGTGCAGCTGCAGAAGCCTCACGAGAAAGGGAATCCTTGGGTGAAGGGTCGAGCCGTTCTTGTAGAGAGCGCAAGAAGATATCTCGTCGAAGTAGATGGGAGATTATACCGCAGGAATAGAAGATTCATAAGAACTTAAGGAGGGAGATGTTAAGGAATTAACATTGTTGTAATTAATATTTTAAAAAAACATGTGTCTGATTGC
This sequence comes from Aelia acuminata, assembly GCA_911387785.2. Taxonomy (NCBI): domain Eukaryota; kingdom Metazoa; phylum Arthropoda; class Insecta; order Hemiptera; family Pentatomidae; genus Aelia; species Aelia acuminata. The sequence continues at coordinate 107,062,413 of OU426978.1, read as the reverse complement.
TTTGATTGTTGTGATTATAAATGTTCTATATTATATCATTCTTAACGAGCGTAATAGTTTTTGTTTAATCACCTCGTAATATTAACACTGCGTAAACTTGATCAGTAAATTAATATTAAACTTTTACTATTTGTGAATATTGAACTTTTAATAACCATTTTTAATTGTTTTTTTTTTTAATTTTATGTCCAATGCAAGAGAAATATTATTGGGTCTAAATATAATTAAAATTTACTCTATTAAATTTTAATCATTTTTTTAATGATAAAGTAATTAAAAATATTTTAACAACTCGTGGGAGAACTGTAAACTGCAATGGGGTACCGCTTCAACTTTTGGATGTCTACGAGTACCTGGTAGCAACTATTTGCAGAGACGGGAAAGTAGATCATGAGGTACTCAGTCGAATCAAGTATACACTCAGAGGCGCTCTCCCACTATAGTTCCTAGTTTTGCTGTATGGTGCAGAGAGTTAGACTGTCCTGGACCGGCATGCAAGCAAAGTTGAAGTATCAGAGATGAGGTTTCTCAGAAGGATCCAGGGGAAAACCAGTAGGGACTGAATTCGCAATGAAAGAATCCGGGAAAACCTCGGGGACTCGCCATTGGGAGAGATATTGGAGCAGCTGATACAGCAAAACTGATAGGAACACGGTTTTGAATAGGAGGAATTTTGTTGGCTGATCTCCTTTGTTCCTATAAGGGGAGAGCGCATCTGAGAGTATACTCCCTTTGCTTTTTTGACTCGGTTGAGTACCTCACGATCTACTTTCCCGTATGGATTGACCCTTAAATTTATAATTTACTTGTCTTAGTTGTGTGCTGTCGAATGTTGAATGACTAAATTTTATTGAAACAGTGTAACAATAAAAATCGACTTAGATAAGTTTGGTTTGGATTTGTTTATGGGTTTTTCGCATTTAAGGCATAATATTCCTAGGAATCTTTCTCCCAGTAGTCCTGTAATAATCACTAAATCATCTATACAGACATTACATTATTTATAAAAGAGTTTGCCGATGTTCATTCATTAATAAAAAGTGCAAAAAAGCTTGATTTCTCCCAGACAACTTCATTAAGTTACCATGGAAACAAATAATTTCCATTAAATATCTATGTTCCAAAACATTTTGGCAACTCTTTTCCATGAGCCGAACGTCTTTAATTATAAACAATGGACTGTCATTCGAGGCGTAATGCGCATGCTTGGACTCAACGTATTTTATGTGTTTTCGGAATATTTTTTGTTTTTTTTTCTCCTGTACATGTGTACTCGATTTTTTTTTTATTTCATTTTTAGTCGTTTCTTTTTTTTTTTTTTTTTTTTTTTTAGGAATAACGAGAAACTGTTAATTTCTCCATATAAACAAAAACAAAGCTACTTTACATGAAAACGATAAAGTCCCCTTCCCCATTTAAGCCTTTTTTTTCCCCTCAGAACTTTTAATTAATGAAGACAATTACCTGAAATTAAAGTATATGTGATTTTCATTAAACATGAAGATTTTGATCAAAATCATTAAAGTCGTTTTGAGAAAATCGAAACAAACTGAAAAATATTTATTAAATAAAGTGTCCCCTCCGTTGGATGAATTTTCATGAAATTTTTGCTGTGCTATCGGGGCCATATATATACATCAAATACCCACTTTGATCAAAATTGTTAAAACTGTTTTTGAGAAAATCCAAAAAAAGCATTTAATCGGAAAAAAAATTGGAAAAGAATTTAAAATATTAATTTATATATTTTTCCTCTTCTTGTTTTTTCTTCTCCTTTAAATCTCTTTGGGTGTTCTATTTTTTATTACTATGTGTTTTTTTTTTTTTTATTATTTCAGGTTATTTATACATCCAACATCTATTCAACTGTCCTTTTTTTTCTTTTTTTTTTTTTCTTTTTCGGTTGGCTCACAGACCTTGAAGATCTTTAGCCGCCTCAACTAGCCTATTCCACCTCTGTCTATCTTGGACGATGGCTTTCCCGTTCACCACTCGATGTTCGGTGGCTTCCTTCTTGATTATGTCAGCCCATCTCGTTCTGGGTCTCCCTCGCGGTAGGGTGCCGACTACTGTTGCATTCATCGTTATGTTGAGGGAGCCTGATGGGTTGCTTCTTGCCACGTGTCCGGCCCATTTTAACCTCTTAGCTTTCATATCGTGCGCTATCGATTGTTGGGTTTCCCCTATAATTTCTTCTTTAGTCTTTCTTCTCCAGAGTCCCAGCTCATTATCCCACTTCGGGCCTACAATTGTCCTTAGCACCTTACTTTCGAATCTTTCGATTCTTGCTTGTAAGGTGCTGGTCAATGTCCAAGTTTCACGCCCATACGTTAGCACGGGTTTGATTATTGTGTTGTAGACCCTGATTTTCAGTGGGCGGCAGATTTTCTTAGATCTGAGGACTCGAGAAACCGAGAAGAACGCACGATTGGCACTGGCTATTCGTTGATCGACCTCTGTTAGTTGGTCGTTTATTGAGGTTACTGTAGATTCGAGGTATTTGAAGTTATCTACTTTAGGGAAGGTATAGCTTCCTAAACTTATATCGTCGATTACGTGTAGGTTCCGGCTTACTATCATATACTTCGTCTTATTTTGATTAACTTGTAAGCCGAGGTCTCTCGCTGAAGTGATCAGGGAACCGGCGAGTGACTGGATGTCCTCTTTCTTACTGCCTAGCTCAGTCACATTATCCGCATAGGCGAGGAACTTATGCATTTTCCCCACGTGCACCCCCCCGCTCTCCTTGGTACATTCTCGGATGACTTTTTCCAAGAACAGCATCGAGGATAGGCAGTCGCCTTCTCTTAATCCTGACTTCACGTCGAAGCTTTCAGTCATTTCTCCTTGTACCAGGACTCGGCATCGGGATCCATTAATACACGCCCGTGTCAATCGTACCAATTTCCCTGGAAAACCCAGTTCCGTAAGTATTTTCCAAAGACAGCTCCTGTCGACCGAGTCGTAGGCTGCTTTGAAGTCGATGAATAAGGCGTGCACATCTTGATTTATTTCCCAACGTTTCTCGAGTATCTGTTTTAGAATGAAGATCTGATCGGACGTGCTTCTTCCTCTTCTGAACCCTGCTTGGTAGTCGCCAAGGGACTTTTCATAGTACGGGTTCATTCTGTTTAGAATTATGTAGGTAAGGATTTTGTATGCGACAGGGAGTAGTGCTATTCCTCTATAGTTCTCGCACTCGTACATGGATCCCTTTTTCAGAATTGGGCATATGAGACCTGTGTTCCATACGTCCGGGATCTTTTCCTCTCTCCATATTTTCAGGATGAGCTGGTGTAGATGGCTCGTCAGTGACTCACACCCTTCCTTGAATAGCTCACCAGGTAAGCTATCTATTCCAGGGGCTTTTCGCCGCTTTACCTTCTCAATCACCATCTGTACATCCAGTAGATCCGGCTCCTCTACCACATCGCTGGGATGGTCCTCAGCGTGGTCCATGTCCTCATCCTCTGAGGGATCTTCACTGTTCAGCAACTGCTCAAAGTAATCCTTCCAGATTTCGAGCACTTCGCCTTTGACTGCTGTCAGTTTGCCTTGTTTGTTTTTCATTTGAGTGCTCCTACCCATGTATCCGGTTCTTTCTTTCCTGATGTCAGCATAGAATTCACATATTTTACCGCCCTGCCAGTTATCTTCTATCTCCTTGAGCTTTTGAGACAAGAATTCTCTCTTTGCCCTTCTCAGTGTCTTGTTTACTGCTTTCTGAGCAGCTTCATATCTATCTCGGGATTCTTTGTCTCTTTTGCCTAGGCTGAGGATCTTCAGTGCCCTTTTATCCTCCACAGCCTTACGGCATTCCTCCGGGTACCATTTCTTTGGTTGACGTTTAGCCTGGACTCCTATCACCTTGTTTGCTGTCTCCTTCAAGACCTTTTCAATTTCCACCCAGTGACTCTCAATTGGCGTACTCTCTAGGTCGTGAAGTTCGAATTTATTGGTCAGCTCTATTTGGAATCGTGATTGAGTCTCCGGATCCTTTAGTCTTTGGATTTCATATCTTATTTGTTTCAGGTCGCTATCTGTCTTCTGGATTCGTCTAAGCCTTTGGTTAAACTTGACTACCACCAAGGCATGGTCCGATCCACTGTCGTCTCCCCTAAAGCTCCTCACATCTTGAATGGAGCTTTGGTGTCGCTTGTCGATCAGCACGTGGTCGTTCTGGTTCCTCCACCTGTCCCCAGGACTTGTCCATGTATACTTATGAATCTCCTTATGCGGGAACTTGGTGCTGCTGACTACCAGATTCTTAGCAGCTGCGAAACTTACACATCTTACTCCATTTTTGCTGCTCGTTTCATGAAGACTGTGCGATCCAATGGTTGGCCGAAAGTGACGCTCCCTTCCGATCTTGGCATTGAAATCCCCAATGACTAGTTTTACGTCATACTGTTGAATACCGTCGTACAATTGCTCAAGTTGCTCATAGAAATCGTCTTTCATATCATCGTCCTTGTCTTCGGTTGGTGCGTAGACGTTTATGATGGAGATGTTGAACCATCTTCCTTTGAATCTAAGCACACTTATCCGATCGCTAATAGGGGCGAAGCTTAGGATTGATTTCCGAGCCTTGGGGCTTACTATAAAGGCAGTTCCTCCGGTAAAGTTTTGTTTGTTCCTTCCACTGTAGAATATCGTGTACCCATCGATAATGAGTTCACCATCCTCGGGCCACCTAACTTCTTGTACGGCTATTATGTCAGTAGCGTATCTTTTATCTTCCTCCACTACTGTTTGGGCGGCTCCAGGTCTGTATAAGCTCCGAACATTCCACGAGGCAAGACGGAGTCCTTTATACAAAGCCGGGGTGGTTACCAGTTTTAGACTATCAGTTCCGAGGCTAGTTTTTGGTTTCGTAATCAGGTCAAGTTTTTACATGGTCGGGTGATTGACCCAACACATAACCCCCGTTGACCTTGGAGGACCTGTAATGAGACGTCTCCAGTAGACTGACGGGCCGCATCACGCCCGTGGGGAGGGGGGAGTTTGGACTTCGTGGCTTTCATCGGCGGGTGGTCACCCAACTGGGGCGGTCACCCATCCAAGTACTACACGCTCGACGTTGCTTAACTTTTATTACCTATTGCAACTGTCTTTTTCCACTCGGCCATCCCGGCCCCCAACTGTCCTTTTTATTTTTCATTTGTAATTACAACGGACAAATTTTGGCTGTGATATCGGGGGGCCTATACTTACATCTAATACCCAGTTTAATCAAAATTGTTAGAGCCATTTTTGAGAAAACCGAAAAAAAACATAAAAATTAGACAAAATTTATTGAATAAAGTGCAACTTCCGTTGGGCCAATTATGTTGAAATTTTTGCTGTCACATCGTGGGGATATACATACGCCAATTACCAGATTTCAGGTCCAAATAGTTTATAGTTGTTGAGCTAGTCTGTTCACACACACATAGAACACTGAGCGGACTTGGTTATTTGGACACAGGGGCCTCCAAAACGTGTCGAATTTTTTAATTAACTTCCCCTTATATTCTATGAGTCATTCCATCTCAGATCAACACACTTTTTTCCCTCACCAAGTCTCAGATTTTAATGAAATTTGGTACATAGAATACCTCTATGTAGAATAATAAAAATACCAAATTTCAGCTCAATTTCTCAACCGGTTTTCAAAATAAACCTATGTAAACCCATTGAAAAACGTACAATTTTGATCTGTCGCATCATCTGGAAATTGAAATTGCAGCTCTTCTAGGCAAGATAGAGAGTTGAAGTTGATGTCATTTTATGAACTGAATCTATGCCCTTATGATATGCAACTCGATAGGGGTTAAGAAAAGTTTGTTTTTCAAAATTTGATTTAAAATTTCAAATATGAATTTCTCAAAAAGAGTATTTTTTAAAATTCTGAAAAAAATCAGTAAAGTTGAAGAGGTTGTCATTGATAAGTGCTATAAAAATTGTGATGGTACAGCAATGGGTTCATGCTTAAAATAATCATTGAAAAATTTGAGTTTTGCTTGTGGATGGAAAAAAACCATTAGCTATTAAGCTTCTCAAACTGTTGCCTATTTTATCAAACTAATTACATTCCCACACTTGTCACAAATCTTCGAAACATTGTCTAGTTCTGGATATCGTGATTTGACACATCCATTGTGTCACATTTCCTAGTATTTTTATATCTTTTACAGAAGGCTTGTCTTTTTTTACTTTCACTTACCTATATATGAAATATATAGTAAGGGGAAGTATTGCGATCGTGAAAAATTTCGACTTCCGGTTTTCAACGGAAATACAAGTTTTGGGTTCCCCTGAGTCCAAATGACCAAGTCCCGCGAAATGGTCTGTGTGTCTCTGTGAACAGACTAGCTCAAAAACTATAGGCCGTACAAAACTGAAATTGGGTATTTGGTGTATGTATATGCCCGCGATGTGACAGCAAAAATTTCATCAAAATTGGTAAAACGGAGGGGGTACTTTATTTAAAGAATTTTGTCTATTTTTCAAAAACGGCTTAAACGATTTTGACCAAACTCGGTATTTGGTGTACGTATATGCCCACGATGCAACAGTAAAAATTTCATCAAAATTGATTAATTGGAGAGGGCACTTTACTTAATAAATGTTGTCCCATTTTCACGTGTTTTTTTTTTTTATTTACTCAAAAACGGCTTTAACTATTTTGATCCAACTGGCTATTTGATGTATGTATATGCCCGCGATGCGACAGCCGAAATTTCATCAAAATTGTTGAAACGGAGGGGTTACTTTATTTAATAAACTTTGTCTTAGGTTCTCGTGTTTTTTTTTTATTTACTCATTAATGGCTGTAATGATTTTGATCAGACTGGGTATTAGGTGTATGTATACGGCCACAATGTGACAGCCAAAATATCATCAAAATTAGTGAAACGGGGGGGGGGGGGACTTTATTTAATAAACTTTTTTCCAAGTTTTACCTTTTTTTTTTTTTAATATCTCAAAAACGGCTTTAATGATTTTCATAAAATTCATCATTTTTAATGAAAATCGAGTCTTTTTTAATCTCAGGTATGCTTTATCATTATTAAAATGTTCTGAGGGGGCTTAAACTGGAGAAGGGGCTTTTTTGTGTTTTACTATAAAGTATCTTTGTATTTGTTTATCAGGAGATAATTTTCAACAATTACATAGAGAATTATAAAATCAGACGACTTGGGTATTATAGTATTATGCTTGCATTGCCGAATTATCGCAAGAACTTTTACTTAATAATAAAAAAAAAATTAGTGTACTTTAGAGAGCAAATAAAAACATAAATAAGAAACGAATGTGGAAAAATATGTGGCTTTGAGAAATGGCAATTAATAAAGCATGTCAATTTCTAATCTAAGAAAGTTGGTAAGTGAAAGTTGTGAGTTGCGCGCATCGCACCAGATTTTTTTTTTCAAAGGATTGTAGCATTGTTGTATTTTGTATCTTTCCATGTCTACTTAGTGTAATCCACAAAATACATAAATAAAGTCTTAGCAGAAAGTAACTTAGGAGCTTATAAGTGTGTAAGGAGCTTATTTCATGCTAAATTAGATGCTCTGCAACTTTCATCTAAAACATTTTACATTTAAACTAGATGTTTTTGAGTTAGAGGCGTTGCTACAAGGTTTCCACCAAAATCGTAAAAATTACAGATTTTTGATGGACCCAACTAAACCGGCTAAACCACTTCACCGATTTAAACTTCAAATATATTATTCTATTTGCAATAGTTTAGCCTCTTATGGTATGATGAAAGCAATACTTTGTGATCTTTATTTGCCGAATTATATAAAAACGGAAATAAAATCACGGATTTTAGACCACAAGGCACTAAATACGTTCACGTTTTAATTACTTTATCTCCACAGGAGTGGGCTAATTTCAAAATTAATGAGGTCGTTTTAAACAGATTTCGATATTCTACAACTATTATAGATAACATTTTTCATTTGGAGTAATCCTCTTTAAATGGTTGGCTTTGGAACATGAGCGTAATTCATTTTTCCACTAAGTAGCTAAATTGACAATCGGTTTTGGCGAAAATACTTACCCGATTTTAACTGTTAGGACCTCATTCGACGCAAAATTTAATGCCCTTTTATTTTAGAAAGAACACAATTTCTTCTGTGATAAATCGTTTTAGAGTTATTAGCGAAAAATTAAAGTTCGAAAATGTCGATTTTGTTCGCCTATAAAATTTGACGGCAACCGATCTGAGGTGGCAGACGTTCACATTGAGTTGTCTATGAAATGAGTACTTTCAGCCTAAATCATAAACATTTTCTTCAAATCAGGCAACTTTTTGGCCCCCAGCTCCCGAACTAATACGTTGATCGGCACGAAACAAGATAGCAAGAACTCACATTTACGGACAAGGCTCAGCTCGAGCTCCACACTCTTAAGCTATCTCTTGTTTCTGTCTTCCTCTTTTGTTCCCTCGTCCTCGTCAAAACAAACTTAATTATAATAAAAAAAAAGTGTATAAACTAATAATAAAATACATCTAATTGATATTAATTTATTAGTACATTATACTGCATACGAATTAATATAAGTAGTTATAAAAAAATACAATAAAGATTTAAGATAAAACTAATAACATTTTTTTTATGTATTCTCTTAGCCGTGACATAGCAATCGTAGCGATACAAACCATAACACCAAGGTGGACAAATTTCATTTCCAAAATAATAACTAAACCTCACTAAGCTATTATTTAACCTATCCATTTTCTAAATAAATTATTTTTGAAGAGAAAAGATTTGGCTCCGCCGGGAATCGAACCGCGGTATTCTAACCATTTCACCATGGAGCTCGCTTCCAACCGGTACCAAATCCTTCCTCTTCACTTACACCTCTCCCAATGGTTAGCATACCGCGCATGTCATGCGGAAGACCCGGGTTTAATTCCCGGTGGAGCCAAATCTTTTCTCTTCAAAAATAAATTATTTAAATAATTTATAAAACAAGGTGGTTATCCACAATGATGATTAAATTACTTTCCATTTTCCTTTCAAAAAATAAAAAATATATATACCGTTTCCCATACATTGAATAAGTCGATATCCGGACATATGGCAGCCACCGAACAAAATAAAAATTAGAAATTTCCGTCACAATGCAAAGAGAAACTCCAAAAAGATTGAAAAGGGCACGGGAGGACCGAAGAAACCACTAAAGATCTTTTCCGTAAAAACCGACCCAAACTCCCAGATTTACATACATACATTACTATTAGCGGGGCGGGCAAGAGACCGTCTGATATAATTAATGGATTGACGTCACCAAATGAAATAGAGGTAAAGGCATTTATTGTCTGTGCGACCAAAGCTGGCTCAGTCTTGGTCCGCATTGATTATAAATCTGATGCAACAAAGATTGGATGGCAGGGATTAAGGGACAAAGGTCTGCAAGCTAAATTAGCCCTAAGGAAAAACCCTTGAAAGTGCAGGGATTTCCCTTCTCACCGGATTCAGCGGAGCTGGTAAGGTTTTTATCGGGAAGAATTCCCACGAAGTCGGACCCCACTCCGCTGGTCATTGAGGATCTCTGGCCACTTATTTCCTCAGTGGAGAAACGGGTCGACGAAGAACCAGTTGGTGGAAATTCACTGTATGGTCAGATTCCTGCTTTTGGAACTAGCAAGTATAGATGGAGGATGGTAGGAAATAACTTTCAAAGACTACCTCGACGCTCCTAGATGCTGTAAATGCCAGGGATGCATTTACCCCATTAGGAGATGGTGTGCATTTCCCGGCCACGTTCTTAAAGAGTGTGGCAAGAAGAAAGAACGTTTAGGCCCGACCTGCATTAACTGTGCGAGCGAATGCCCCAGCTCATGAACGGAAGCAGAGAGTGCCGTGTGCACATAAAGTGGGCTAAGGAGGTAGCGAAACGAAACCTTTTATGAGGAAGCATGCCATCCTCCAGCTCAACATAGACCGCCGGCATATTGTAGCAGACGAGACCCGTGCTCTCTCTCATCCATAGTTATCATGGCGGTCCAGGAACCGTGCTGCCGAGGGAATTTGGGTACGAGGTTTGGTCTCACATCGAGGGTTCTATCTCAGAGCAGTAGAGAGGAGGCGCAGGGCTGCCATAGAGGTTAATAACCCGAACTTCTGGATTATTATGGATGGATCTGAGGCTGTATATCATGGCGGATTGTGTCGCTTGTCACATAAGTTGGCGTAATGTCTCCTTCATGATAGTGTCTACATACCTACCAAATGGGAATGGTATTGAAAGAGACATATCCGCTGTGGAGATGATCACGACTTGCACTAGGAACGTGATCCTATGCTCAGATACCAACTCCTGGAACACGGCTTGTGGATCCAACCGAACAAACAGAAGGGACGTTCATTTCGGGGAATTTATTGCTAGAAGTCAACAGGTAGTTATAAACGACCCCGCTTCAGCCCCTACATTCTCCATTGCAATGGAGAAGAGCTGGATTGATGTGACTCTGACTTTCCCGACGCTAGCAAACCGTATAACCGATTGGACCACCGACCGATGGACCAAAGACCAAGCGGTAGCTTTATGGCTCAAAGAAAACCCAATTAGTCCCACGGTATAGATAACAGTTTTAGAATTCGAAGAAGAGATTGGAGTACCTTCCGGCCATCGCTGGAGGAAAATTAGGTGAAGAACGGGATTCGGAAGACATAGACCAGCCCGATGACATGGACTACCGGGTGTCTCGGAATACAAATGTCCTCCGTGATGCTGCAGAAAATCCCTCCAGCACCGGAAGGCGAGAGCTCTACCCGTCTCTTGGTGGACGCCGGCCTTAACTTCGCTAAAGGGAGAACTCTACAAGGCCCGGCGGAAATGTCATAGGTGTACATACGACGAGGCGCAGTACACTTCGTAATGAGTACAAATCAAAACCAGGATATACCGTAATAAGGTGAGTTCAAGAAATCGTAAGTGTTGGGTTGAATTTATTGTTGAGGAGGCATCCAAGAACACCTGGGGTATCAGAATAGCCTTAGGAAAGCCCAACCCACATGAGGTCATTGCAGCAATAAAAAGTGGAGTTGCCCAGGAAACCACTCTGGAATAGAGAGCGAAGATGTTCATCGCTGAGAAATACCCCAAGGATGATCCGTCTCAAGATAATGACGATGAAGCATTCTTAAGACGCCCCTGGTTTAGACGCTATTAATTGATGCGGCAATTCTGAAGAACAGTATCACCAACTTAGAAGAAATATATTCAACGCTTGCCTGGAAAGGGGGTACTTTCCAAGAAGTTAGAAAATTGCCGACATCAGGCTCCTTTACAAGGGAGGTGACAAGGACAGTCTTAATACGCGAGTCATCTACGGCAGTACGGATCAACCAAAGGAAGGGGAACTGCAGATGCTCTGCTGAGAGTGCCCCGCGACGTTGAAGAGAGAGCGGAGAAGTATGTCATGCTCCTCCTATTTTGATATTTATTCCATTGCCAAGACTCAGGCCATTCTCTTGCGAAGGATGGCTGAAAGGGCTCACCCTGTAACTATTGTAATAGAAGATTCAAGGACACGTCAAAGTGAGGTATTTACAAACCTAGGGATTAGAAAAGCAAGAATTTCGGCATGACGCACAGTGCTTCGAGTGTATGGAGTTTATGGACAAAAATCTTTTGACCATGGAATAATATTATAGGAAATGCTGAGCTGATCACGAATATACCTCATATGCGGGGTCGGATATAATATTAGACCAAGTTAGAGCCAAAAAAAAAAAAGGAAAATTACGGTTTTGGCAAAGTATCTTAAATTTAAGGGAAATTATATGATAATTAACCAAACACAACATATCAAATATAAAAGATGCTTTCTTCTACTTATATCTACTTATAAAAATAATATTTTACATAATAAAATAATTTTTAAAAGAAGGTACATAAAGGAATCCAAATAAAATAAAAATCTGAATCTTCTGGTTGAATGGCGATAATTCCCATGTTAAATTTATTTATATAAGTTTAGTTAATTTTAAACAATGTTATTAATTCAAATTAAATTGAACATTAATTTAAATTTAATAAGAAAATTATAACAGTAAAAAACATTTTTATAAAAAAAATCAAACCGACTTCGAAACCTAGTAACCAGTAAAAATAAATCCACTGAAAAGTATGAAATAATTGCCTTCTGATTTTTATGAGTACACAGCAAAATAGAAAATGGTAAAAAAAGCGGAGAAATGCAATAAGACGAATAATTTTATTTTTATTTGTACAAATACTAATTGTTATTAAAAAATGTGAAATTAAAATATTAAATACTATGTTCAATACAACACAATTTTTTCGGAGGCGGCGCAAATATAAATGACATGTTACTGATACAATTCCATTATTAGGCATTAAAATCAATAGATGAGAAGACAAGATCCATTTTACGATTTTCATAATGTCTAGTGTTAAAAATTTTAAATTTTGCGCCGCCTCCGAAAAGATGGTGTTGTATTGAACATAGTATTTAATATTTTAATTTCACAATTTTTAATAACAATTAGTATTTGTACAAATAAAAATAAAATTATTCGTCTTATTGCATTTCTCCGCTTTTTTTACCATTTTCTATTTTGCTGTGTACTCATAAAAATCAGAAGGCAATTATTTCATACTTTTCAGTGCATTTATTTTTACTGGTTACTAGGTTTCGAAGTCGGATTAATTTTTTTTATAAAAATGTTTTTATTTCATGATATTTATATCTAGACTCTCCTATCAAAACAATAGCAAAGCCTGTGTGCCACCAGCTAGCAACGTAAAAAAAAATTAGACAATTAGCCATCATAGATGAAATTGGTGATGGAACAAACTAATATTGAAATTATTTAGCAGAACGTAAATTATTTTATAACTGGACCTTCTCCTAATATTTTTTCGAGCCATATTTGAGCTTAGATAGCAGATTTTCGTCTTCTCAAAATAAATGATTTGGCACTGACAGACTTTCTAATTTATTCTAGTTGCAGAAACAAAATTAGAAACCTATAGTAGTAATCCGGAAAACATAACAGAAGTGTCGCTCCATGAAGAATGGGCCCAAGATTTCATGATTACATTGTATATTAATATGAGTGAGAGATTCCGGAGAAGACAGAGGTGCCTGAATGTTAAAGCCCCCAAATCAACTGAAAATAAGGTTTTCCAGAAATTAGTGTATTCCTTTTTAACGTGCATAGCGAGTGAAAGTCGGAAATCAAAATTTAAAGCAATATTGGCTACGATTTTAAATTTAAAAGAACCTTAGGAAACTTGAAGAAGTCTTAAATTCTGCTTTAAGACGGTTATCAATACTCAGTCTTTCTTGGAATTCTACGAATTTCGTGGTCTTACGTTTATGGTATCCAACCGTCGACTAGATCTAAATTAAGAAGGTTCACTGTTATCGGTGAATATATATATCTATCTTATACGTATACTAATATCGCTACAGAAAACGACAGCAATATTATATTTTGCGGATATTAAATATCTTTATTGAAATCTACTGTTGAAAAATTAGTTATGTATAGGTTGGTTCCAACAAGCACTTAAAACACGTCGATAACTAATAGACTGCTCATGTTCTCCCCCCACTCTTTTGATTCTAAATTTGATTGGTTAGTTTTCCCACATGATTCATCCAGCATTAAAACAATATTAAGATTTGTTAGTTACCAATGAGTTTACTAGCTCGTTGGAGCATGCCTTATGTTATATATGCCATATGTTTTTCCAATGAGTAAAAATTATTAGTGATTATTAAATATTTATTTTCATGTTTTTTGCCGATAACTTCTTAAATAAATTAAAAAACCAAAAAAGGTTTTAATGGGACCAACTTGGGAAAATACTCTACAAGATGCAAAAGGTTTCGTTCCAATTGGTCCCTCCATCTCGGAGTAATCGGTGGACATACATAGAAAAAAAAAAAAAAAAAGGCACATACGTATTGAATTGAGTAACCTCCTCTTTCGTTCGAAGTCGGTTAAAAAAGAATTATTCTGATTCACTTGAATATTCGCTCCTTAGATCTTCTAAGTTCATATCGGTGAACAAATCTAAACTTGTTTCTGTCAGCTTATTGATAGTTTGTTCACATATTAAATATTGTTCGATTGGAACATCATTGTGTTTTGGTTTTCTCTCTAATGTATTTCTTTTAAAGAATATTTTATATCAAAATCTTTAATGTCAGACTCCAATTCTAAGCTTTTCTCTTATAAATGAGACAAAACGGCATTTTTTTTTTATTGCTGGGAGGCGCAGAAATCCACTTTTTAAAGAGTTCTCGATTTTTAAGACTTAAAAATACACTTATGACTATTGGGCCAATTTCATAAAATGTGTATGAAAAAAATGTATCTGAGGCCCCAGAAGGCGCCCCCGATGCGACTGAGTCCATTAAGAGCCCTCCTACATTTTAAATAGGCGTCGCACAGTGCTTCGATCAATGGACACTAATCAAGTTTTTATATTTTTCTTGCATTTACATTTAAAATGTTCCTAAAGATGTAAATGATCATTAATTGTATACTGTATACTTGTATTACTGTATTACTTGTATACAAATATTTACATCTATTTGTTAACTAAATTGCTATTAAAATTAAGAAATGTTTCGAAAAAAAAACAGTATTTGTGAACACTTACTTACTTGTATTAGTTTAGAAGGGATTTTAGATCGAAGGTAAATACTAGACGTAAACATTGATTTTGTCCTAATCTTTTCATTTAGTCTTCTTCTGTTTAGAAAAGGTATACTGTGAACTTTATTTTAAGTGAAAGTCGAAATTATTTTGGAAAATATAGCCAAGGGTAAGAAATTTTTTTGACTCACTCGATGTTTTAATAACTTTAAAGTCAATTACAAAATGTCCGCAAAACACCCCTTTCATTTTTTTAATATTTGCAGTCTAACTAATTTAGAATAAAAATCTATAAAGATCATCTGCGATAATCTGCGACTATGACTTTGACAATTTTTTTTCAAATACAATCAGGCACTCAGCACCTGCTTGAAAACCAATTCGCATTTACAACAATTAGATTAGCCGTTCTAATGTTTTCTGTTCATAGATCTATTCATTTCTGGTCAATCATGACCCAGGGGTTGCCATCCATGAACTCACTCGACGAGAACAGGTCCTTATATTCAGACTACGTACGGGACACAGTAGGCTCAGAGCCCACCTGTTACTTGGTGTATTAGTGTATGACCAATAGTCATAAGTGTATTTTTAAGTCTTAAAAATCGAGAACTCTTTAAAAAGTGGATTTCTGCGCCTCCCAACTATAAAAAAAATGCCGTTTTGTCTCATTTATTAGAGAAAAGCTTAGAATTGGAGTCTGACATTAAAGATTTTGATATAAAATATTCTTTAAAAGAAATACATTAGAGAGAAAAATAAAACACAATGATGTTCCAATCGAAGAATATTTAATATGTGAACAAACTATCAATAAGCTGACAGAAACAAGTTTAGATTTGTTCACCGATATGAACTTAGAAGATCTGATGAGCGAATATTCAAGTGAATCAGATTAATTCTTTTTGTTATAATTTTCTTATTAAATTTAAATTAATGTTCAATTTAATTTGAATTAATAACATAGCTAGCTGTATATCCCGATTTCACCCGGGGAATTTCATTTTTCTAATAAACGTGAACAAATTTAAAGTGAGATCATAACGATTTTTATAACAATAAAGAATATACCCAGAGACTGGCTGAAGTTATGAAATTTTAATATGGACAGGTGTTCGCACCTAGTCAGAAAGAACCAAGGAGTGAAATTTGGGGAATTTAGGACAAACGGTATGGATTTTTATTAAGAAAAAACAAACTAACAGAAATTCATCTTTGAGCTGTATAACCCGGTTTGATCGGGAATTTTATTTTTCTAATGAAACGGTTGATTTCGTAAAAAACCATTGTAAAGTGAGTTCATTACGATTTCTATAACAATAAAGACTATCAGCTGAAGATCGTCTGAAGTTATGCAATTTTAATATGGACAGGTGTTCGCACCTGGTATGAAAGAACTACTGGCGAAATTTGGAGAATTTAGGATAAACGGTATGGATTTCTATAAAAAACAAACAAACAAACAGAAATATTGGCCTGCAGTTTCAGCTTCTCGCAAATCGGCTTGCCTAAGCCTTTGTGGCGCAAAGCGGGCCTCGTATTCCTGGACAGACTCAGTTTCCCGCGATTCTGCCTGTCTAAGCCTCTGTTCTTCAATCCTATTTTGATGTTCGTCGAGAGTTTCAGCTGCTCGTATTTGATGATGTTTTTTAGCTTTCGAGCTCACTACTCCTATTGAAGCTCGCTTCTTAGGAGGCATTCATAAAAAATAAATTCACCATACATGTAAATAAAAGTATTATAATGTTAAAAAAAAAAAAACATATGGTTTAAAAATCCCAGAACTCGACGCCTACCAAGGGACGGTCTTACCGGGCCTTGTTAGCCTCATCAAAATCTATAAAATGATTTTTTAGGCCGTTTTTTCGACTCAAACGGTCGATTTCGTAAAAAAAAACCATTGTAAAGCTAGATCATGACGAATTTTTTAACAATAAGGAATATACCAAGAGATTGGCTGAAGTTATGCAATTTTAATATGGACAGGTGTTCGCACCTGGTATCAAAGAACCACTGAGCGAAATTTGTAGAATTTAAGACAAACGGTATGGATTTCTATAAAGAACAAATAAACAAACAAACAAACAGAATTTCAACTTTATTTATATAGATTAATAACATTGTTTAAAATTAACTAAACTTATATAAATAAATTTAGCATGGAAACTTTCGCCATTCAACCAGAAGATTCAGATTTTTATTTTATTGTTTTATTTGGATTCCATTATGTACGTAATTTTAGGATTTCCTTATGTACGTACTTTTATGAGCTACTGTAAAGTATCTACGCTGGAAGATGAGATTGAATACATATAGTAACAATAACAAGTAACAAAATAATGGAAACTAAATCCAACTGATGATATGTTTACATGACATGGTTACTTATGAAATCTAATAATTATATAAAAGATGTTAAATATATATATATATATATATATATATATATATATATATATGTATATTATATTATCTCCTGTACATGTTTACTTGATTTTTTTTTCATATTTTATATTTAGCCATTTCTTATTTTTCGGCGAAATGAGAGACATATAATTTCTCCATATAAACAAAAACAAAGGTATAGGAAAACTAAAAATCTATCTGTAATGTATCTATGTATCTATATAAAAAAAGTATGAATGCATATGTAAAATGGTAAGTTAAAGTTGTGTATTGCGCGCATCGCGCCAGATTTTTTTACTTTCACTTACCTATATATGAAATATATAGTAAGTGGAAGTATTGCGATCGTGAAAAAATTCGACTTCCGGTTTTCAACGGAAATACACGTTTTGGGGTCCCCTGAGTCGAAATGACCAAGTCCCGCGAAATGGTCTGTGTGTGTGTGTGTGTGTGTGTCTGTGTGTGTGTGTGTGTGTGTGTGTGAACAGACTAGCTCAAAAACTATAAACCGTGCGATCATGAAATTGGGTATTTAGTGTAGGTATATGTCCACGATGTGACAGCGTAAATTTCATCAAAATTACTTAAAGGGAGGGGGTACTTTACTTAATAACTTTTTAGGTTTTTCTCGATTTTCTCAAAAACGGCTCTAACGATTTTGATTAAACTGAGTATTTCATCTATTCATATGCCCCAAATATGACTGTAAAAATTTCATCAAAATTGATTAACCGGAGGGGGGACTTTACTTAATAAATTTTGTAACATTTTCACGTGTTTTTTTTATTTACTCTAAATCGGCTTTAACGATTTTGATCAAACTGGATATTTGATGTATGTATATGCCCGAGATATGACTGTTAAAATTTCATTAAAATTGATTAACCGGAGGGGGGACTTTACTTAATAAATTTTGTAACATTTTCACGTGTTTTTTTTATTTACTCAAAAACGGCTTTAACGATTAACAAAAATAAGATATGAATGTAGAAAAATGTGTGACTTTGGGAAATGATATTTAACAAAACACGTCAATTTCTTATCTAAGTAAGTTGGTAAGTGAAAGTTGTGTGTTGCGCGCACGCACCAGATTTTTTTTAATACTAGGCGTATGTGGGGGAAACCGTCCAGTTCATCCAGTTTCTGTGAAACTAATAAATTAAATTTTTTGTACACTATACCATCTACATTGTTAGTTTTTACTATTCCTAATTTTTTACTTGTATTTTACTCTTAGTCATCATGTATGGTATGTACCATGTAATCCTGTTACCTCAAAAGCTTTGAGTTTCCCAAAATAAACCTTTTGAATTTGGAAACTAACTCCTATCTCTCTCCTTATAATTTTTCACTCCGTCTCTATATCGTGTTAACCAGCTACTTATTCAAATATTCATATATATTATATATATATATAATATATATGGATCATATATATATATATATATATATATATATATATATATATATATATATATATATATATATATTTACCATCTTTTATATAATTATTAGATTTCATAAGTAACCATGTTATGTAAACATACCATCAGTTGGATTTAATTCCATTATTTTGTTACTTGTTATTGTTACTATCTGTAATCAATCTCATCTTCCAGCGTAGATACTTTACAGTAGCTCATATATTTTTCTTCATTTTAGCCCTGAGGAAAGACCCGCATGTTTGGATAGTATGCAGGCTCTCCAGATAAAGAAAATTTGGCTTGAAATCCTGATAATCATCATCTTTTCAAAATCTGATTATCAATCTGTTCACTCACACACACTCTTTCGCGGGACTAGGATATTTGGACTCAGGGGACCCTACAACTCGGAAGTCGAAATTTTTGACAATCCCAATACCTTTTCTATACTACTTTATGGGGCGTAATGACCTAGTAATGTTGAACGCCCGAGAAAAATTGTAATCTAATCTATACTACTTTATGTGTCATAAACAGGTATGCGAATCTCACGGCCAGCGATAATTCACTCTGGCTGGAGCATGATTTTAATGATGAACTCAAAATTTATAATACAAATCCCGATAATCTTAATTCAACTAAGCAAAACTTTATCGTAGCATAGTTGGGAACTCCTTTTGAAATGAAAGAACTCTCTAAGAATAAAAAGAAAGAATATAAAACTCTCCCGAACTTCATTCTTCAGAAATATCCATTAATTCTATGTTCTCCTATTTTCAGGCATTAACCCGAAAATAACTTATACCACCACAGTTGTAAATGGTATTAAATAAATAAATACATTTTGTAACTAAATTTAAAACGCCATAAATTCAATAAAGTACTGATCAAATAACGAAAAACAAATATTTACATACATTGGTTAAATCAGCGATTTTCATATTTATTTCAGAATACATGGAATTGTTAGGATTAAATTCATGATTATAAAATATAATTTATATAAATAAATTAATTATATACCACAATAAGGCCCAGAGATGGGAGGGAAGTATGTCACAGATAACTCCCAAGGTGAAAGGGGTACGTAAAGTTACCTAACTGCATACATAGTCTTCCTCCACCATTGCTACTATCAAATCCAGGTAGTTTCGATATTGAGCGCGGTCGTCGATGAATGATTTACGTAACTATCATTACAATTACCTATTGCATCGATCACATTAAGGATTCGCTTGGGGGTTTCCATATTGCAGATGCAAAATTAAATTCACTTTAAAATATTGATTGAATATAGTATTATAATATGATCACATTTTATTCCAGAGGTTTATTTATTTAACATTTTTTCTGTAAAACATAAATCGTTATTATGTACAGTAATTACTGTAAACAAACAAATTACTGTGAACAAACAAATTGTAGTAAACAAACATATTACTATAAACATGTAACACATTTTTTCGTATATTTCAAATATCTTTCCTAGCCGATGCTTGTTAATTTATACTTCAAATAAAATAAAATTGTTCACATGAATTTGAGGTAATATATTCCTGACTATTTTTCCAATTTATTAATATCATAAGCCAACAAAAAATTTATTTGGTTTGATGTTTTGGGTTAGAGACAATAATCGCTCTATAATTTAAGGAATTAATTATAATAAAGGAACAGCTCAGAGCATTAATTCCGCATTTTCTCTCTTAGAATGCTTTATAAGAGAAATATAAAATAAGAACAATAGCCAATAGTACGAATAAAATTGTACCTTAATGAAAAATGGTTATCATACCTTTATATAAGTAGAAAGATTTGGTATCTGCATATTAAATAGATTCCGCCCAAATTTTAGGAAGAACATTTAAAAGATAATGTATGTGACGCTGTAAAGATTGTGAAGTATTTCTTATTTTAAGGGGAAGTAATTTAAAGTCAAATAGTCCAAAGAGTGTTGTTTGAATAGTTTTATAAATGTCCACAGGAGCAGCTGGTCTGAGGAGAAAACTGTGATTATTAATTGTGGCGGGATAGCCGAGTGGGAAAACGAGGAATTATGCGTTGCACATGGCAACTTATGGTTGGGAACACGAAGATATAGCAAGCTCAAAACCCGGAGCCAGGGGAAATTTAATTATACCCGGCACCCATCCCCCATCCTCCCCTGGCCTGCGAAACCTCGTACCGTATAGCCGAAAAAGCGAAGAAGGGAATGGAAAAACTGAAATTATTAAATGAAATGTCAATTTATAATTAAAATTAAAATCATGAAGGTGAGGTGCAGGGTATCTCTCAGGCTTGCTAACTACCCTTTATAATGTGTTCAACCGTCTGTTATCACCACAAGGCTTCCGAGATCCATCTTTCTTCGGTACTGTATGGAATGGCCCTCAATCAAAGTGCTCTTTGATAAACGACGAATCCCCAAGGCTCACATATGTTCAAATTTAAATTGGGTATGTGCTGGCCTATCAGATGGAATCCTTCGAGATCGATGTGACTAGAGTGGTGCTGAAGTCTCAAAAGTATGAGTAACATAACATTATGGGTGTTAATATTTCTATGAAATTTTTTATCCTCTTGAAGGAGATCCGGATATTTTCCAAGCAGATCTGATTCCTTTTGGCTCGGTGATACAAGCAGGACAGAAGGTTGAGAAGAATCACAGGTTTTATTAGAGACTATCAATGAAGTTACCTGATCAACCTTTTCATTTCCTTTTAATTCCGTTAATAACCCAAAGTTCTCCAATAAATCAGATCCGTTATTAACTTAGGTAACATTAGCAATCGTTACCCAAGAAATGTCTCTTCTTCCCCAGATTGAATTTTAAAATTTCTTGCCATATGTTTTAATAGGTGATCCATTTGCCCCAAAGAGTTGATAGTTTCATTGAATGATGGAAGAAGAACTGATATATCTACACCAGTTTCAACTAAAAATATCAAACTTGAAACTAGGGCCCTAACAAATAAGAGGCTTCAAAAGCTTCCATCACACTCTGCCGCATTCAGTGAGAAGGGGTAGTTTCGCAGGATTATGTTGTTTTAGCTGCACATCGCGAAAGAGTTAAAACAGGTTAATCACAGAAACAGTCACACACGAAGTTTAGAATTGGAGGGAAACTTAGAGAGGATATACGAGTTGATAGATACGAGTGAATAGGAGGGTAGAACAATACCCTATCGATTTCACTACGCGATATATTTAAAAAAAACGTAAAAAATAAACGAAAAAACCTCGACTATTGATGAAATCAGGATTTTTTTTAGGCCCTTTGAAACAAGAAATAAATAGTAATCAATCGAAATGTCAAGATTGTTTTCAATCGAGTAGGCAGAAATGTAATCGTAGTAATGAAATTATATTGCAATGAAAAGCAATTTACTTGCTTTCTTCAATCTTCTTTTGAGTTTATGAAAATATCTTATAATTCCAGAAGGTCCTAAAGAATAAATTTAAGAAAATTAAAGTATATAATAATTTAATAATATTGCCTTATTATAAATATCATGGGCATCCCATCCGCAGGGGCTGGACATTAAACCTCATCTACGATATTTGTAATTTATGATTAAAAATATTTCCTGGCCTTGAATAGTCCATCGATGATAAAGTAAACACTTCTACGCAAACACTGAATATTAATAAGATAGCGAAGACTCTATGTTGGAGCTCAGGTGAGGTGAGGAAGAGACTTGGATTATTATTACCACCTTCTATGATTTAGCAGGTCCATTACTTGTACTGGGTGTAATTTTTTATTGCAATTTGATATATATATATATATATATATGAGTCTTCAAGTCACATACTAGCGTGCGGCGTCTCATGTACAACGGGCCTTAAGCTTTAATGAGTGCGTGACCGGTTGATAAGTATAACTAGTAGCCTAGAGGTAGCATGTGTTACTAGTAAATGTATAGAATATCTAAGTTCGGAACTTCCAAAACTTTGATTTTTACTTTCGCTTACATATAAATAAAATATGCAGTAAGGAAAAGTATTGCGATCAAGAAAAAATTTGACTTCCGATTCATATAAAGTTCATATAAAAAGGTTTAGAACATTGGTATTTTCACTAAATTTTAACTAGGACTCTCTCTTTTGTAAAAAAAATTAGCATTAAATAATTTCTTTTTCCTATCCCATTCTTTCATTTCATTAAAGGTAAGTTTTTTTTAATTTCTGATAGATCGATCCGTGAAATTCTTATCCAGGTTTTTCAATGACGTTATATTGATAACCTGACGTCAATAAACGCATTAGAAAGAGAGAAACAACATTTATGGAAAATTGTAAGGCTGATCCATCACCCAGGCTGGAGCACTTGGCTCCTTTCCAAAGCAAACTGTCATTCTCCCAACACCTGTGGACTCTTGTGATACGTCTCAAAACTAAACCAGATGAGATAAGAAATTGCCTCCTTTATCAACGGCTTAGAGCATAGACTTTTTTCAGTAAACAACTTTTTTTTTGGGCAATTATGGTACTTGCCTCCTGTTGAGTATTGTTAAACCCATTATTTAAAGTATAGTATATATAAAAGCCGTCGAAACCAAGGTTGCATTTGTTTTTGAGGCGAGGATAGGGGCTGTTTCGTTAGGCACTTTTCTTTTCCCGCAGTAGAAATTTGTAAAGATGTCCGCCTTGGTTCAACGCTTCTCCCTTTGTTCGAATTCATCTCAAGTAGTTCCATTAAATTAGGTATATTGTTCTGTCTTCTCACATATCCTATAATTTCCTTAAGTGATTTAAGCTCACATAATTCGCAAAATTTATAAAGTATAAATCCTTTTCTTTTTCTTCTTCTTCAAATAGCCGAATATCTCTTTTAGTTTCCAACGTCTCAATTATGCAATTATTGCTGTACCTTTGAGCCAAGACCCATGGTTCTCCTTGAATGTTGTAACGTACATTTTAATGAAATAAATATATTCTATGAATTACTTGAACCATCAAACGTAAATATATCTTGAGCAGTTAACTGAAAAATTCGTTATATACATATGATCAACTAAGCTGAATACATTGACTTCAATTTTAAAACATCACTAACAAAACAATTTACTTAGTTATCTAGGCAAGAAAAGTGTTTCCGTATGAACGATAGGATTTTTGAGATGGTCATGGTGTGTTTATTTTAAGAGTAAGATATTTTAAACTACCATATAAATTATCAATAATTATTTTAAAAAATAAAGAAGAATAAAACGATTTTATTTTACGATCTTAAATGGAAGATCAAAGTAATAGCCCAAATAATGTATAAACAAAATATGAATAATTAATTTATATAAAATAGGAAAACAATAAGCTATTAATACCTGATATTTTGATAATGGTAAAATGAAGGTCATAGTGGACCGTAAATCCAATGAAATCTTAAACGAAAGGGCTTGACTTACTTATGTATAAAGCAGCATCATACGGCAGATTAAAATATTAGAATCCTCTACTCCATGATGTTATTACTTTTATACTAGCGTCTAACCTATTTTAAAATAAAACTGGATGAAGGTATTATTATTTTTAACTCAAAAAGTTACATCTGATATGGCTTTAATCAAAGTTCAAGACCTTATAAAATTTATAACAATTAAACAAAACTTATGGTGAGCTCATAACTGTTTAGCAAAGAAGTTTTAAATATTTAAAACTGAAATGATGGACACTAAGACTTACCATGGCATGCTGTTGAATGGCAGTTACGGCAGCCAGGCTAAGTGACAGGAGGAGGTATCGTGCCATGAGAGCGGCGGGGAGCAACTGACGATCTATTGCAGTTGGACACCCCTCCCTGAGGTGAAAGGTTGCCTTCTTCGTGTTCTCTGGTCTAAGAAAGGGCTGCGCTAAAAAAGGCTTGGAAACGCAATAGCAAAAATAAGTAAAATATGCAGCTCTTTTGTTTAAGCTATTTTTACTCTGCCTTCCTGGGTTTTATTTATTCTCTTTAAGATCTATGAATTGTAAAATATATAGTCAAAAATTTACATATATAAGACATACACAGAGAAACAGATTTCTGTTGATGGAATGGAAGCTTCATAGCGTTAACTATTGATGTAATACAGCATAAGGAAAAATAAAATCTTGGCGATAAATTATTTTAAATTTTATATTTTTTTCTAACCGTAAATCTAAACCAGAATCGGGAAATTTATTAAAAAATAAAATAAGACATCAGGAAATTACAAATTCAAATTTGCTGAATTAGGCGAACATGAATTAGAAGTTTTTGATAAGTTAAATGGCATATTGATTATCTCAAATGAAATGTAGATATGTATCTGTGACCCATAGGTAGGCGGTTTGTCAGTTGACACAGTACATTTCCGAGGCATGTAATGACTACATCTTCCCTCCTTCATTGTGTAGAGAATGTATTCCGAATGAGAGGTCCGAATAATTAATAACTCATCTTAGAGTTATTATTCTCTATACTATTAATTTTCATGGTACCCCAGGTTCCTTGTCATTCATTTTGAATCTTCTGAAGGAAAGGCATAGCATGACGTTACTTCTTCCAGTAAGCGATTTTACGTTCCTGCTTTATCGACTTCCCCGGTTCCTGCCTACCTAGAACTGGCAGGCTACTTTCTGGTAAACCAGAAAAAAAAAATAATTCAGCAGCATCCTCCATTAGCATGATGTTCAATGTTCATTTATTTATATTTTTACTATTATTTTGGGCATCAATATAAAAATTGATGAAAATATTTATTTTTGGAATTTGATTGGAGGATTATTCATTTCACAACTTATTATGAATAATTTCGGTTTTGATACTTTTATTAATATTGTTTTCTTTTTTATAACAAACGCTTTAAAATAACTTAAATTCTGTCGACTATCGAGTTAGTTTTATTTAAATTACATTTCTTACCAAAAAAGTTTACATACAATACAACGTCTCTGTTACTCTATATACCTACAACATCAATTATATTAGTTGATTGAAATGGTAATACATTTTGCACATGCAGCTTTTACATTAACCCTTTCCCCAAATCTTCTCGTTTTGAAAGATGAATAGATTTGTATTAATAGAAAAAGCTACCGTACAATTCTACAACTGCATTATATTTACTTTAAACAGCTGTTTTATATAATTTCAATCTTCGTTCGTTTCATGATTTATGTTATTATACCAGAACATACACTTTGTTGGTAATCTAATCTTTCAAATTCCTAAATCATTTTAGATCATTATAAGAGTGTGCATCCAATCAACTGTGAACAGCTTTGAAATGATCTCTTCAAAAATTAATTTTCGTTTGAGTGAATTTTTTATTTTGGATCTTGGATATTAGTCTCTTATCCATGAACCAGACATGTTTCACACTTATTACAAATCACATTCTAGGGTCGATTCCAGTATTTTTAAGAACCGACGCCCAATTTATTTTCTTATTTCGCCGTCACCACGCTAAAGTAACGAATGTGCAACTAAAAACCTATGAATATTCGTTACTTTAGCATGGTGATTACGATTTATAAAAATAAATGTTATTCAGAATATTTCATAGATCACAAACCTAATGAATGGAGTTAATAGAGCACTGTCATATAAATGAGTGAATTAAATCTACAATTATTATTGACACAAATCATTATTAAAAGGGAAAGTAGGAAAGAAGAAGAGAAAGGACCGATATCGTCATGCTGAACTCCTCTCCTGACCCAACATTGCAGTTTAACCTTAAGTGAAAGTTTAATTCATAACGTAGTACTTTTAATATGTTTATATATTTTTATTTTAACTCATTATGAAAGAACGTAGAAGGTCAGAAAGCAGTAAAAATAGATGTTTAAGCCATCTAAAACATCAGAATTAAGCAGTGTGTAAAGAAGAAACACTTCTATCTTTAGACAAAAACTGAAAATAATAGGATATATCCATCCATAATGTAAACCATATTAAAAATGTATAGTAAAGAA
Organism: Aelia acuminata; assembly: GCA_911387785.2. NCBI lineage: Eukaryota > Metazoa > Arthropoda > Insecta > Hemiptera > Pentatomidae > Aelia > Aelia acuminata. The sequence goes on along the minus strand of OU426978.1, from coordinate 107,036,003 downwards.
TAGTATTGTGTTCGGGACCAATTTCGAATATGGATTATCAACTGAAATACATACCCATCCAAAATTAAAAGGCATTGGTAAAAAATACAATTTCATCAACTTCTCCGATTTCTTTAATAAATATATATTAAAATATACTTTTAATGTATATATTGGTGTTTTTATGGCAGTAGCGGATCCAGAAATTTTCCGAAGGGGGGACGTCGCCCTTTTTACTTTTAAAATGTTTATGTGTCATGAAGGACCTATTTTAATATATTAGTGCATATTTACGTTGAGGATTTCTATTCAATACTTATATGCAATCTATTTTTCATTTCATGAGTTAAAAAAATCACTAAGGATAGCCCTGTTTAAACATAAATAGTAATAGTGAATTGGTGTCCTTACGTCTCAGGGGGGGGGGGGCGCGCCCCTCCCCTGGATCCGCCATTGTTTTATGGACACATGAAATTTTAAGATAGGTAGAATCAATTACTTTTTACTTTCACTTACCTATATATGAAAAAATCTGGTGCGTGCGCGCAACACACAACTTTCACTTACCAACTTACTTAGACAAGAAATTAATGCGTTTTGTTAATGCCACTTCTCAAAGTTACACATTTTCCACATTCATTTCTTATTTTTGTTTTCATTTGCTCTATAAACCCCTCAGAACATTTTAATGATGATAACGCTTACCTGATATTAAATAACACTCAATTTTCATTAACATGACGAATATGAAGAAAATCGTTAAAGCCGTTTTTGAGATAATCTAAAAATTAGAAAAAAAGTTATGAAATAAAGTGTCCTCTTCGGTTGATCAATCTTGATGAAATGTTGGCTATCACATCTTTGGCATATACATAAATACCCAGTTTGATCAAAATCGTGAAAGCCGTTTTTGAGTAAATTAAAAAAACACGTGAAATTGATACAAAATTTATTAAGTAAAGTCCCCCCTCCGGTTGATCAATTTTGATGAAATGTTGGCTATCACATCTTTGGCATATACATACATCAAATACCCAGTTTGATCAAAATCGTGAAAGCCGTTTTTGAGTAAATAAAAAAAAAACAGTTGAAAATGATACAAAATTTATTAAGTAAAGTCTTACGTATTACTTTCACTTACCTATATGAAATATATAGTAAGTGGAAGTATTGCGATCGTGAAAAATTTCGACTTCCGGTTTTCAACGGAAATATACGTTTTGGGGTCACCTGAGTCCAAATGACCAAGTCCCGCGAAATGGTCTGTGTGTGTGTGTGTGAACAGACTAGCTCAAAAACTATAAACCGTGTGAACCTGAGATTGGGTATTTAGTGTATGTATATGCCCGCGATGTGACAGCAAAAATGTCATCAAAATTGCTCAAAGGGAGGGGGTACTTTATTTAATAACTTTTTAAGTTTTTTTCGATTTTCTCAAAAACGGCTCTAACGATTTTGATTAAACTGAGTATTTCATCTATTTGTATGCCCGAGATATGTCTGTAAAAATTTAATCAAAATTGATCAACCGGAGGGGGGACTTTACTTAATAAATTTTGTCTCATTTTCACGTGTTTTTTTTATTTTCTCAAAAACGGCTCTAACGATTTTGATTAAACTTAGTATTTGATATATTAATATGCCCGAGATATGTCTGTAAAAAGTTCATCAAAATTGATCAACCGGAGGGGGGACTTTACTTAATAACTTTTGTATCATTTTCACGTGTTTTTTTTATTTACTCAAAAAAGGCTTTAACGATTTTGATCAAACTGCGTATTTGATGTATGTATATGCCAAAGATGTGATAGCCAACATTTCATCAAAATTGGTCAAACGGAGCGGGCACTTCACTTAATAATTTTGTATCATTTTCACGTGTTTTTTTTATTTACTCAAAAAAGGCTTTAACGATTTTGATCAAACTGGGTATTTGATGTATGTATATGCCAAAGATGTGATAGCCAACATTTCATCAAAATTGGTCAAACGGAGCGGGCACTTTATTTCATAAATTTTTTCCAATTTTTAACTATTTTTCGATGATCTCAAAAACGGCTTTAACGATTTTTATCAAATTCGTCATGTTCAATGAAAATTAGGTGTTCTTTATTATCAGGTAAGCTTTATCATTATTTAAATTTTCTGAGGGGGCTTTTTTTTTGGGGGGGGGGGGGTTGGGGCCTTTTTTGTTTGTTTGTTTCCTATAAAGTATAGGTACTTCGGGACAAAATTTAGAGAAAAACGAAAATTGCCCAAACAAGGGACTGAGAGTGGAATAGGGGATTGACATCTTAGCTTCATTCAGGTTTGACTTAACCCGTTTCATCCCAACTTTTCAAAAATTAATATTTCAGTATTAAACTCAGTACGCAATGAAATTAGCCCATTAGTAGTGTACATGCTAAGTATCAACCCAAAAACAAGAACGGGTGTTTTACCCCCCGCCCCAAAATTGGGGCAGTGGGAACGGAGGGTACATGTCCATTATAAATTAACAATTATTTTTTAAAATTACTTTTATTCACAAACAATTATATAAAAAGAACTTTATAATTTACATAATTAAGCACATTTGCATGACATGAAGTAACATGTAAGAAATAAAACTAGGAATGAAAAATTTCAAAGCAATTTGCATGACAACCAAACATTGCATTTTTTCGTTGTACATTTTTTGCAACTGATTCGTTGTACAATGCTTGATTTGGGTTGGACATGAAATTATTATATGATAATGTCCCTCGAACCTAACATCATTAGCAGCTCTCTTCGAAACGTTCAACCAGCCTCGGTCGTTTGTTTGGTGCTGGTTTTCTGCATAGCGTTTTTTGATTGTTTCAGCTTTTGGATGGATTTAAAAATATTATTGATAGAGATTTTTAATAACTAACCCGCACTGATGTGGTTACCCAACATTTCATAATTTGGTTCTCCAATTGTCGAGAACGTTTGAAAGTACTGAGGTATATAACAAAGCAGATCGGATTCGACAGGGTTTCATTCCCTGTAAATAGTTTATTATGCGCTTTTGCGCCGCTAATCTAACAGGCATCTATTTTTTATCCATTGTTTATGAGCCAAACACATTAATTTGGATCGCGTCTGATTAGTTAAATTTGGTCTCAGTTCCAAATTTTAGTATAAAATAGTACCCATACTATTATAATATAATACCTAATCCTCAGGGTTCACCTCATGATGCACCTAGTATACCTATTATGAAATTGTCTGTATGTATTTAGTTCTCTTAATAAAATTTGCAGAAATAAATTTAATAAAAATTCACACATATTATGTGTGATAATAAATAAATCAATAATATAATGTGATAATAATAAATCAATGGTTAATCTCCATCATAGGTATATTTACTTAATGATTTTCTTGCTTTTAACTATTGATTAACCTTACGATTTAACTTATGTTTTATGGGATATTAGGATGAAATCGGTTACGAAAACCAGGCTGAGGGTCAAGCAAAATGGCCCTGTAAATAATGTGATTTATATTGAGCCATCTGAAATAAATTTTCTTCAGAAAATGGATATTTTGAATATGTAAATAAATAATGATAAATAAATAAATAAATAATGTTACCGAAAAGTCAGTGAGGCTGTCGTTATACAATAAATAATATGGGTCAAAATCAATAACAAAAGACAAATGGTATCGGAAAGAGACCCTCGGAAGCATCCTAAGGTTAGTGATACAATTGTTTTACAAAATACTTTCGCGCCTTTATCGAACCTAAAAGAAGATTCCCAGCCACCAAATAAGCCACCTTTAAACACTAAACCTCCACCAATACACTTAAGTGATGTGAAAGACTATAGAGCGCTAGTAACCTTCCTTCAAAATGAAGGTGGCCCCAACAGCTTCAGGCTGAAAACATCTGTGAGGGGGGTTAGTGTCTATCCAGAAAATGCAGACGTGTATCGAAAGTTTGTTACCAGTCTAAGAAAAGGAGGTGCAGACTTTCATACGTACCAACTCCAGGAAGATAAAAGCCCTCGAGTGGTCATAAAAAACCTTCACTTCGCTACACCCGTAGAAATCATCAAACAAGAACTAGCAAACTACGGCTATGAAGCTACAAGTGTAGTGAATGTTATTTCACGCTACAAAACTCCACTCCCAATGTTTTTTGTTGACGTGTCAAAAGCAACATTCAACGAAAAAATCTTTGAAATTCAATCCTTATACTATACGCAGGTGAAAATAGAAGAGCCACGTAAGAAAAGAATGATCCCTCAATGCGTGCGATGTCAAGAGTATGGGCACACGAAAACATATTGCAACCACCACCCGAAATGCGTGAGATGCGGTATGGCCCACGAAAGTTCGTCATGTACCAAGACCCGAGAAACTGCGGCAAGATGTGCTAACTGCAATGGACCACATCCCGCTAATTACAGGGGCTGCATAACGCTGAAGGAGCTGAGGAAACGTCGCAGCATCCACAACATTCTTCAGAGGCCACCGAAAGTGCATGCCCCACCACCACCCAACCTCGATGAGTTTCCCGTTCTACCTCAGCCGCAACAGCGTCAGCCACTTCAATCAGGCCCGAGACTGCAACAACAGAGGCAGCGACCAGCTCCAGCACCATCGCAACTGGAATTTACAGGTATGAGTGGGAATTTTATCCACCCGGCTCCCCCAATTGAAAATGGCTCAGGTCAGATATTAAATTTGATTAATGGACTGAATAACCTCATCCAGCCCCTCTTTGGTCTACTTCAACAACTCTCGCAAGCTACCCTCGCCCTTAGCCAGCAATATGCCCCTTAATCAGTCAACTGTGGACTCCATGTCTGTTATACTGTGGAATGCAAACGGACTGAATCAACACAGGACTGAATTGGACATATATTTACACGAGAAACGCATTGACATAGCACTCATGACAGAAACACATTTGACACCACATTCTAAATTTTACATTCAGGGTTATAAAATCTACCGGACAGACCACCCGGACGGTACTGCACACGGAGGCACTGCCATACTCATCAGAACAACACTCAAACACAACTTGATACAAATACCCATAACACCTCACATCCAAGCCACAGCAATATCACTATTCACTAAACATCAAAACATTACTTTTGCTGCGGTTTACTGCCCTCCTAGGTACGTCTTGTCGTCTACAATGTTTAGTGACTTCTTTAAAAGTCTAGGTAGATGCTTCATAGCAGGAGGTGACTTTAATGCTAAACATGAGTTCTGGGGCTCAAGACTGTCTACCCCCAGAGGAAGGAACCTAAGGTATGTTCTTCACGAGCTTTCATTAGACACCATATCACCTCATTCACCTACCTACTGGCCCACTTCTAGACGGAAAACACCAGACTTACTAGACTTTTTCATTACTAAAGGACTCCGAGCCACACCACATACCATAAGTACTAGCTCAGATCTTTGTTCTGATCACTCCCTCGTGCATTTAATCTTACTAGATGAGCCCTGCCAAGCTACACAGAGACCGTCTCTAATAAACGGAAGAATGGATTGGGACGGATATAGAAGTTTTTTGGACAACTCTCTCTTAGTTCCTCTTTCAATCAGGAATGAAAAGGAACTTGAAGATGCTGTTGAATGTTTTACAAAGAACATACAAGAAGCAGCTTGGTCTTCATCAGTATCCAAGCCCAGAAAAACAGAAAGTCTTCCTATGTATCCACAATACATAAGGGATCTGATAAGGGCAAAGAGAAGAGCTAGGAAAATTTGGCAGACTGACAGACTTCCATCAGATAAACAAGTTTACAATAGACTCAATAACGACCTCAAACGACAGATTCTAAAATTTAAACGAACAACTTATGACAACTGTATTGCTAATCTTTCGACTGACGATGGGAGCTTGTGGAGACACACCAAAAAACTTACTAAGCATCGTGAGGTGCCGGCACCCCTCCGGAGGGAGGATGATTCCTGGGCTGTGGCTGACGGAGAAAAATCAGAACTCTTCGCTGACTACCTATCGTCTGTTTTTATACCACACTTAGAACTCACAAATACTGAACACGATAGCCATGTACATAACACTCTAGACATACCACTTCAACTTACACCACCTCCTCCTTCCTTCACACCAGCACAGGTCGCTGAACATATCAAAAAGTTACCTAAAAGAAAAGCCCCTGGACATGACTTGATTAACGCCGAAGTGCTCCAGCAAATGCCCAGGAAAGCTCTAGTGTTTCTGACGACTATTTACAATGCAATACTGAGAACTACTAAATTCCCGTTACAATGGAAATACTCTCACATAACAATGATTCAAAAGCCAAACAAAGACAAAAACTTGCCCTCATCATATCGACCAATCAGTTTACTTCCAATCTGCTCTAAAATTTTCGAAAGTCTATTGTACAAAAGACTTATTGACATACTAACAAACTTGCATATAATACCAGACCATCAATTTGGATTCAGGACACACCACTCAACTATACATCAACTACACAGAGTCACAGACTACATATCCACGGCACTAGAGCAGAAATTATATACGACTGGTGTATTTCTGGATGTTGCTCAAGCGTTCGACAGAGTGTGGCACCAGGGACTTCTCTATAAACTCAAGATAATACTTCCACCTACCTACTATCTTATTCTTCAATCCTTCCTTACTGACAGATTTTTCTCCGTTAGACAGGGTTCAGAGATGTCTTCTATACGGTCAATCGCAGCAGGAGTACCTCAAGGTTCCGTTCTCGCCCCATTACTCTACATTACGTACACACACGACATTCCTTGCAGCCCTGAAATTTTAACAGCAACATACGCTGACGACACAGCGATCCTAACAAGACACGAAAATCCAACCCATGCATCACAGAACCTTCAACATTATTTGACAAAATTACATGACTGGTTTAAACTTTGGAAAATCCGACTAAATCACGACAAATCACAGCATATAACCTTTACTCTTCGACGTGAAACGTGTCCTCCTGTTTTCCTTGACAATACACAGATACCACAGACAGACACAGTACACTACCTTGGTTTGACATTTGATCGAAGGATGACATGGGGTCCACATATTAAGAAAAAAAGAAAAACTCTAAACCAAAGATTAAAACTTCTTTACTCACTTCTTTCAAAGCATTCAAAACTAAAACTAAGACAGAAATTAAACACCTACACTTACTTACTGAAACCTATTTGGACCTATGCATCACAAATATATGGGACGGCAAAAAAGACACATATTAACAAACTACAAATCTTTCAGGCAAAAACATTCAGAACAATCACTAAAGCACCATGGTATGTTAGCAACATAACTTTACACACCGACCTACACATACCGACTGTCAACGAACACATACGAACCCACTACAAAAGATTCCATGACAAATTACAAGGACACCCCAACTCACTCATTAATGACATGGCCACAACAGTCATGCCAGGTACCGCCCGTAGAAGGCTAAAGAGGAGCTGGATGAGGGACCTCCTCGTCTAGTGATCAAACCTAGTAACATTCAAGCCAGGAGGAGATGCCGCTGGGTAATGCTCCCCCTCATGCCTCTCATGCCATTATTATAAATTTATTGTCAGCAAATTCACTGGTTGTTACTATTATATTAATTAACAGGTGTGAATAAAGATTAAAAGTTAAAAAAAAAAAAAAAAAAAAAAAAAAAAAAAAAAAAAAAAAAAAAAAAAAAAAAAAAAAAAATCAATAACGAGGCAAATTAGGTGGCACAACCAATAACTTCCTGTATTCAGATATTTTAAACATATTAACGTAAACGAATATATTCAAATCACAGCTGTACATCACAAAAAAAAATTAAACCGACTTCGAAACCTAGGAGCCAGTAAAAATAAATGCACTGAATAGTATGAAATAATTACCTTCTGATTTTTATGAATACATAGCAAAATTGAAAATGGTATAAAAAGCGGAGAAATGCAATAAGACGAATAATTTTATTTTTATTTGTACAAATACACACTTATTTTTAATTTAAAATTGTGAAATTAAAATATTAAATACTATGTTCAATACAACACAATCTTTTCGGAGGCGGCGCAAAATTTGCCAACGCCGCATTTAATATAAATGACATGTTACCGATACAATTCCATAAGTAGACATTAAAATCAATAGATGGGAAGAGAAGATGCATTTTACGATTTTCATGTCTATTGTTAAAAATTTTAAATTTTGCGCCGCCTCCGAAAAGATTGTGTTGTATTGAACATAGTATTTAACATTTTGATTTCACAATTTTTAATAACAATTAGTGTGTATTTGTACAAATAAAAATAAAATTATTCGTCTTATTGCATTTCTCAGCTTTTTATACCATTTTCAATTTTGCTATGTATTCATAAAAATCAGAAGGTAATTATTTCATACTATTCAGTGCATTTATTTTTACTGGCTCCAAGGTTTCGAAGTCAGTTTAATTTTTTTTATTAAATGTTTTTTATTTCATACTTTTTAGTTGGAGAAGATAAAAAATGTAGAAAACGGTAAGTTGGGTAAAACAAATTTCGAAATTTTTTTATGCTATACCACCTTTTCAATTTTATGAGTACACACGGAAGAGTTGAAAAGCGGTGCCTGCCTATAATACAACTTCTACACACTACCTTCTACGATTATAATTGGAATTTTTTTAATAAGGTCAATGTTGAGTCAATTATGTTCGTAATTCCTTTAGATGAATTTTTGACTAAATTTAATAGCAAAGTACCTAGAATAATATCCTTCGTAATAAAAAATTATTCAGGAAATAAATTTCTTCAATTCTAGTGGGGTAGCATTTATGATATTAAGCATTTTCATGGCTGCCAAATTTTTGCTGCGGGGACATTTATACAAACAGATTGTTTCTGGAAGAAATCAACTTTTATTTTGCAGTTTTTATTGATGGATGAACATCAGCAAGCATTGAAATTTTAATTTCTTTGTTAAATAATGTAATGTCTGTATGGGGAAAGTGTCATTGGAAAATTTTCATTAATTTGGAAATACAAATGCACAGTATTTTTGTTAGTTATTTCAGTACCTGAGAGATGACTACCTCGAACGCGCAGAACTCCTAAACACATGCAAGCTCATTTTCACTGTCTATTTCAATAAAATTCATTCATTTATTATTGGACTTAGGCTCTTAAAAAAAACTTTTAGCCTCTCACGAACCGAAAACACTGAACTAATGACGGTTTGGCTTTTGAAAATTTCGGCAATCTAAGAAAATCGAATATTTAAATTTAAATTTAAATTAAATAAAGATCGATCGAAACCTCAAAATCAATGGAAATTGTCTTAAGACAGTCTGGCTCTTTGGTAACGCTTTATTCTACTACATTTCAGTTAATACACAGCAAACAATTACAACTCACAATTTAGGCAAGTGGAAAAGTGTAAAAAATCGAAAAATCAACTGGAAAATGAATGATGGAAATAATTCTTAATAAGTGCCTATCTTAAAGATTTTTATATCTAAACTCTCCTATCTAGACAATAGCAAAGCCTGGTGCCACCAGCTAGCAACGTAAAAAAAAATTAGACAATTAGCTATCATAGATGAAATTGGTGATGGAACAAACTATTGAAATTTATTTTATTTAGCAGAACGTAAATTATTTTATAACTGGGCATGCCCCTAATATTTTTTCGAGCTACATTTGAGCTCAGATAGCAGATTTTCGTCTTCTCAAAATAAATGATTTGGCACTTACAGCCTTTCTAATTTATTCTAGTCGCAGAAACAAAATTAGAAACCCATAGTAGTAATCCGGAAAACATAACAGAAGTGTCGCTCCATGAAGAATCGGAACAAGATTTCATGATTACATTGTATATTAATAAGACCGAGCGATTCCGGAAAAAGACAGAGGTGCCTGAATGTTAAGGCCCCCAAATCAACTGAAAATAAGGTTTTCCAGAAATTATTGTGTTCCTTTTTAACGTGCATAGCGAGTGAAAGTCGGAAATCAAAATTTAAAGCAATATTGGCTACGATTTTAAATTTAAAAGAACCTTAGGAAACTTGAAGTCTTAAATTCTGCTTTAAGGCGGTTATCAATACTCAGTCTTTCTTGGAATTCCACGAATTTCGTGGTCTTATGTTTATATTGTCCAACCGTCGACTACATCTAAATTAAGAAGGTTTACTGTTATCGGTGAATACGAGTATATATATCAATCTAATATATATACTAATAACGCTACAGAAAACGACAGCGATATTATATTTTGCGGATATTAAATATCTTTATTGAAATCTAAAATAAATATCTTGTTGAAAAATTAGTTAAGGTTATGTATACGTTGGTTCCAACAAGCACTTAAAACAAGTCGATAACTAATAGACTGCTCATGTTCTCCCCCCACTCTTTTGATTCTAAATTTGATTGGTTAGTTTTCCCACATGATTCATCCAGCATTATAACAATAGTGAGATTTTTTAGTTACCAATGAGTTTAATAGCTTGTTGGAGCATACCTTATGTTATATATGCCATATGTTTTTCCATTAAGTAAAAATTTTTACTGATAATTAAATATTTATTTTCATGTTTTTTCCCGATAACTTCTTAAATAACTTAAGAACCCAAAAAAGGTTTTAATGGGACCAACTTGGGAAAATACTCTACAAGATGCAAAAGGTTTCGTTCCGATTGGTCCATCCATCTCGGAGTAATCGGTGGACATACAAAGAAAAAAAAAAAAAAAAAGGCACATACGTATCGAATTGAGTAAACTCCTCTTTCGTTCGAAGTCGGTTAAAAAGTAAAATGTATGCTGTAGTATTTAAAGAAATATATCCAAACAATCATTACGGAAACGCATCATAAGTAGCAGTTCTTAGGAAATAACTTTAAATTTAATAAATTTAAAGATTATTGGAATTCGTTGGAAAAAGTAAACAAATAAATATGAAATACAATGTGATGCACTAATTTTGTCCAGGAGTTTATTATATTATTTTTATATTATTATATTATTATTAGCTTAGTTAAATAAAAAAATAAACTGATAAATTTTTTTTCGAAAATGTAAGCATCAATTACCCAAAAAGGATTTTTAATAAAAGCGCCAGTTGTGAATATCTCTCTAAAAAACAAATATTAAAGAGTGGTATGGACCTTTCGATTTATATTATAATTTACGGAGTACTTCAATTATTTGTTATTCCGGGTTTGATATCATGGAATGTTGAAGTAATGAGTTTTATGGTGTTTTCTCTGCCATGTTCTCAGCAATTTTACATATATTATTACAGATGTGAAATCAAAGAAACCTGTCTTCTAAAAATAGTGCATTTATATGAAAACTTTATTTCGAGAAAGTTCCTTGACATATTGACAGTTAATATAGTTTTTAATAATAGGTCTTTCATTTTTCGAATAAAAAATGTAGAGACCTATTATTTTAAATAAGTAAAATGGAGTCCCTAAAGGGAAACTGAAAACCTTTGTTAGAAGCAAATTAAAAAAATAGTTCTCTTCCTTAAGCCAGCGAAAAACAGGTAATGCTAGAACAAGAAATTTTTCAGATAATAGGGAGAAATTGAAATTGTTAATGACAAAGCTTACTAATCAAGGAAGAGGTATAGTGAGCTATTACTAAAAACAGTAATTGCGGGGTAATTTTGTAAAAGTTCTATTAAAATTGGAAATTAAGACAAATATTAATTTTCTCCTTCAAATTAGAGTAGGTTTTTTTTTTTTTTACATTTTCCTTCCAACAGTACAACATAAACAATTTTGTATTCTGTACATACCTTAAATTATTGTATACAATGTACATGTTAGCTGTGTCACTGGTGGTACCGCAGGGGCCAGAGCTTCCAGCTACAACGACACATATAATCTATGACGTATTACTTATCTTTCAAAATGATGTATTCACCGGGTTTTCTAATGAATACTAATATATGAGTTTTACGAATGTAATATTTTCAATTGGATAGAGAGAAATAATTTATTTCTAACTATAATCAGTGCTGCCCACGTTGAGGTTGTTATAACACATAGCATTTATATCTATAAATAAATAAAGATATTTAAAAACGATTAATGACTAAAATTACGTTTTATCTCTATTCTTTTATTATAATATATAATCTCTTATGATACATAAAAACTTAGTACTCTCTAATGTCATAAATAATGGCTTTTTAAGTGAAATTTAAAAAAAAAAAAAATCACTTTTTTTAAGCGACTAGGATCACCTGATTTATTATTTTAACATTATTTATCAAACAGAAAAAAACATGGATAAATTTGTCTAATTCCTATATAACCGCTAAACATGTTTTGTTTTACTATAATATGATGTAACTTTTTTTTGTTGAATTGTAATCAGAACAAAGAAACCTCAAAAAACATAATATTATATTGATATTGACAGGGAGGGATGTAGTTAATAACAAGAATTCACAAAGCTAATTGCACTACCAAAATAATTTGCAACTGAACCTTTACCTCTATTTCTCAGTTGCAAATTAATAAATATGATAATAACGCATGTTGGCATTTAAATAAATGCTTATGGTACAAGAAGACCACCTATTTTTTATACTAAAAGAGCCATTTTCCTAAATACATGAAGTTTTAATGTGACATCAATGTTGGCGGAAATGATTACGTTTTCTGGGAATGGCGATGTATGCACTGCAATAAAGGTCATATAAAATCATAAGCTAAATTTTTGGGGGCAACCTTATTTATTTAACATAAGAATTATTTAAAATATATTTATATTTTTTTTGAAATCCGATGACATAACTTTTTTTTTGTTCCTCTCCTATCTCGCCTTTTAGGCTATAAGGGGTTTCGCGGGCCAGGGAAGAGGGTGGGGGATTGATGCCGAGTATTATTTAATGTCCCCTGGTTCCGGGTTTGGAACTTGCTATCTTCGGGTTCCTAATCATACGTTGCCATGGGCAACGCGTATTTTCTTCTGCATTTGCCCACTCGGCCATCCCGCCATCCCACCCATGACCAAACTAAAGGTTTTCCAATGAATTCTTAATCTAAACCTCTTTTCTATAATTTAATAAGATTTCAAGGCCAAGAGATACTTATAAAAACGTATATTTTAGCAGAAAATAGAAAAACTAAAGGTGCCGTTAAGAGCTCATCACCGGGGCAATAAATATGTGTTGTTTTTTAAAATTTCAATTTAAAAGATATTATTTATGACATTAGAGAGTACTAAGTTTTTATGTATCATAAGAGATTATATATTATAACTAGCTGACCCGGCAAAAGTTTTTTTGCCATATAAATTATTTCTAAGGAATTTCTAGTGTAGAAAAGAAATCACTAACTTATTGCAAGTATATAAGGATGTGATTTATCGGAGCGCTGTGAACGATGAGGGAATATAAAAAGAACAAAACACCAAACATTATTTTTTTAAAATTTATTATAATTTATTCCTTAAAATTATATATATCGTAATAAATACTGTCAAAATGTAAAAGTAATTCATAATTTTTGAATGAGCTGTTCTGCCTCCATCCAATAAAGTTGCCGCAATGCCCGTTAATGCAACGGCCAATGCGATGCTATTAATTGATCGGAATTTGGCGAAAATTAGCGAAATAAGGAATGTTTTGCCAGTTCCACACCAAAAAGAAGAACCCACCTTGTTCAGCTGAAAACTGGAAGCATAATGCGGTCGTAAATGATTCTTTGTTCCTCATTCATTAGTGTGATATTGCGAGGAACAATCGCCGCCATTTTCACTGTTGTACTGCAGTTCACGATTCACTTCAGCGTCCATTAAATCAGATGCATTTCGATTTGACGAATTCATGCCGAAATGACTGAAAAGTAAGTTGGCAATGATAATGCAAAGATCCTCAATAGGAATCAATGCTTCAATGTACATAGCGTCGCTGAATGTTATCGTAAAATCGCACCGTGTACGATGTTGATGCAATATATCATCAGTCATTGAATCTCTGTGATTATCCCACAATATCTCTGCTCGGGCTGAGAAAAATATAGTCAACTCTCTAGTGAATAGTAGACGAATTTGTATTGCTGTACAGTTCAATGCTGCTCAAGCATACATTACCACTGGCTGTCGTCTTCCAGCAAGCCGAGTGCAAGGCATGCATCTTTATACGTTGGATACTGTTACCCATTCACTTTACGTATATCTAGAAATGGCAATAGGCCAGTAACATTAACCAACAACAGTCGAAGATAAAAGCACTCAGTTAGCCTTGGATTGACTGTAAATACTCGCCCCAAGGTGTTTGATTTGAATAAATTGAGACATTTATCAATGCAGCTTGCGGTGAGCCTTGCTTGCGGGGCATACATTTTTTTATATGAGCCCATGTGAAATAGCGTGGTACTTGTGAATAGAGTAATTTTCGTGCAAAGGCACCAAAATCATCCGCACGATTACACAATTCAAAAAAATCAGTGAGTGTAGTTTTTGGTGGATTTATAGCACGATCAATCGCTGTATCGTTGGTGAAAAATACGCACTGACCGTTTTCAAGATGGACGGCTAACTGAACAACTGCTGGATCCCGTTCATGAATTGGAAAAAACAAAGATAAGCCAAGCAGCTTCATTGAAGTTGATGACCGACCAATTTGGTAGAGCGTTATTTCATCGTTTTTATTCCCTGGAGGAGCATTCCTTTATGGACATACTTGCAAATGTATTTGATGCTCTTCAAAGAACTGCAGAACTCAACATTAATATGAGCATTGTATGTCTTGCTCAGCAGAGACGAATATGGCACCACCTGGACTGATATCCGTTGACATTTGTGATCGTATCGTTAGTGAAATCTTTAGGGAATTTTTTTTACATTTTCCATCTGCCATGCAAGGCGATGAACGATTAAGAGTACCGCATGGGCCATGAATCAAGTTTGCTGTAACAATATCAAACAGCAATCGGTCAGTAGACGGATCTGGAATTTCCGCAGAAATTATATTATCGTTTTTTTCAGGACGGATTATGTCAATTAACCAAAGCAAAATGTGTGCATGAGGTAATCCCCGCTTTTGCCACTCAACCAAATACAGCCAGCAGCATGTGGGACCGAATACATGTAGTTTAGTAATGAAACTCATTAAAGACTTCAACTTTTGTCTGAACACACGTGCTGTAATTTCATGACGATGTATTTGTACTAAAACTCTTCTGGTAAACTAACCTATAAAGCTCGTTATCGCAAATAAACATTGCTGTTTTTTGCCTAAAAGATCTTGCTACTCCTTTTGTTTTTCTTCAAACTTACTCATCATAGTGTATAGTCAATTCTGCACATCACTGTTTATAGTTTTATTCATTTTAAATGATAAACTCCGTTATAAGCATATACGAATTGTTTACAATTTGTCATGACGGGTGACAAAATGACATTGATAGAATGTTACCCTGTGAATGTTTCAATTAAATGTTAGGCTCAACTGGCGGGGATAACTTACCAAGTGATAATGGAACAGTTATCGAGCGGGATGAAAAATGATTAACACGTTGAGTGCCATGGAAAAGATGATGTATTTTTGCATGGGGCCGAAGCATTTTTTCCTAATTTATAAACTTTTATATGATTAGAATGATACATAAATTGCAAAATAAATAAATAATTTAATTTTGGCCTTTAACAATAATTTTGAGACCGTTACGTACGCACCGCCCGCCCCAGGGTAATAGCCCGCTACCTGAAGTAGTAGCCACCTGGGGATGTCCGGTTATGACCGCCACGTCAATCCCTTCATACTTCTCCTGTCCCTTTCATCTCATCCTTCAGTTTTGCTCTTGGCTACTTTGAGTTCAGACCTCTTCTTCTTCTCCTTGCACTCCAAATAAAATAAAAAAACGGCCAATTGTATTGGCGAATTGTTCGGGCCGGAGCGGTCCCGTACGCCTTGAAATAATCCTCGGCGGGCGGGCCCCTGGCCCAGAACAACCTTTTAGCTTGCAGGAGCGGGGGGGTACCTGGAGACCTCCTCGACCCCAGCCAATAGTCCAACAGCGATACGATCGTACCGCTTGGCGCTCAATATATTACTAAAATGACTATAAAAAAATAGGGGTTGGTTATAGAAGGGTGAACGTTTAGGGCTGTGTTTATTTTTTAATGCCACATTGTAAAAATATTAAAAAAAAAATTGTCCGAAAAAAAAAAAAATGTAAGGGGTGGACAACCCTTATCACTTAGGGGTATGAAAAATAGATAGTAGCCGATTCTCAGACCTACTGAATAAGCATATGAAATTTTATAAAAATCGGTCAAGCCGTTTCGGAGGAGTATGGTAACTAACATTGTGACAGGAGAATTTTATATATAAGAAGATAAAACGTAATTTTAGTCATTAATTGTTTTTAAATATCTGTATTTATTTATAGATATAAATGCTAGGTGTTATAACAACCTCAACGTGGGCAGCACTGATTATAGTTAGAAATAAATTATTTCTCTCTATCCAATTGAAAATATTACATTCGTAAAACCCATATATTAGTATTCATTAGAAAAACCGATGAATACATCATTTTTATAGATAAGTAATACGTCATACATTATATGTGTCGTTGTAGCTGGAAGCTCTGGCCCCTGCGGTACCACCTGTGACACAGCTAACATGTACATTGTATACAATAATTTAAGGTATGTACAGAATACAAAATTGTTTATGTTGTACTGTTGGAAGGAAAATGTAAAAAAAAAAAAAACCTACTCTAATTTGAAGGAGAAAATAAATATTTGTCTTAATTTCCAATTTTAATAGAACCTTTACAAAATTACCCCGCAATTACTGTTTTTAGTAATAGCTCACTATACCTCTTCCTTGGTTAGTTAGCTTTGTCATTAGCAATTTCAATTTCTCCCTATTATCTGAAAAATTTCTTGTTCTAGCGTTAGCTGTTTTTCGCTGGCTTAAGGAAGAGAACTATTTTTTTAATTTGCTTCTAACAAAGGTTTTCAGTTTCCCTTTAGGGACTCCATTTTACTTATTTAAAATAATAGGTCTCTACATTTTTTATTCGAAAAATGAAAGACCTATTATTAAAAACTATATTAACTGTCAATATGTCAAGGAACTTTCTCGAAATAAAGTTTTAATATAAATGCACTATTTTTAGAAGACAGGTTTCTTTGATGTCACATCTGTAATAATATATGTAAAATTGCTGAGAACATGGCAGAGAAAACAACATAAAACTCATTACTTCAACATTCCATGATATCAAACCCGGAATAACGAATAATTGAAGTACTCTGTAAATTATAAATCGAAAGGTTCATACCACTCTTTAATATTTGTTTTTTAGAGAGATATTCGCGCTTTTATTACAAATCCTTTTTGGGTAATTGATGCTTACATTTTCGAAAAAAATATTTATCAGTTTATTTTTTTATTTAACTAAGCTAATAATAATATAATAAACTCCTGGACAAAATTAGCGCATAACTTTGTATTTCATATTTATTTGTTTACTTATTCATTGGAATTAAATGAAATCGCTCTAATCAACAATTATTTGTTGCTGTTGTTGTTTGTGTTAACAAACACTTAATCCTTATTTTCATGTTTGTAAAGTAAAAGAAGAAATTACCTCAATAGTATTACTAAGTATTTATTCTGACCGAGTCTTTCATTTTCCATTGTCTTTTCAAGTTTTTATTACGTTTTTGAAATTTTAATATGGATAGATCTGAAGAAATTGCAGTTAGAGCATTGACACTGTTGGATGAAGGCTTATCCCAAAGGCAAGTGGCATTACGCTTGGGAATAAACCAATCGTCGGTTAGTCGCATATTCCATCGATTCAGGAGACTGGGAGCAACAGTCGGAGACCTGGACAAGGTCGGCCAAAGGTTACTTCAGATAGAGATGACCGTTTCATAACGCTCACGTCCTTAAGGTAGAGATTCCAAACAAGTCTTCAAATTCGTAATGACCTTCATTCCTCCAGAACCGTAATGTTTTCAAGTCGAACAATAAGGAGACGCCTCAGTGAAGCAAATCTGACCTGCAGACGCCCTGCCACTGGCCAATTGCTCACCAGACAGCATCGTGTAGCCAGACTTCAGTTTTCACAATAATATGCAAATTGGACAATCGATGATTGGGGAGCGGTTTTGTTCAGTAATGAGGCGAGGATTGCTTTACATTCTCCAGATGGTCGGATGAGAGTGCTAAGACGCCCCGGAGAACGCTTTGCTGCCTGTACAATTTCTCCCAGAATTGCGTTTGGAGGAGGTTCTGTAATGGTATGGGCTGGCATAGGTTTGGACCCCGCACAGAGATACACATAATACGAAGGGGTTTACTGACTGCAGAAAGGTATGTGACAGATATCCTAGAGCAATTCGTTATGCCGTTTGCACCATTTGTTGAAGAAAATTTTCTTTATCTCCAAGATAATGCGAGACCAAATACTGCTGCTGTCGTAACTGATTACTTCCAGGAAGTTGGAATTAATGTTCTACCTGTTCCTGCAAGAAGTCCGGATCTTATCCTATAGAGCACGTGTGGGATGTGCTGAAGAGGCGTATTAGAGCTCGGTCTCATCCCCCCACAACAATTAATGAACTTGAAACCAAAATTTTGGAAGAGTGGGATAACATCCCTCAAGAGGACATTGCCCGAGTCATCCGGTCAATGCCAAGACGACTGGAAGCAAGAAGAAAAGCAAGAGGAGGTGTTACAAGATACTGACTCTATAGGGTGACATTTTAATATTGATTCTTTATTGTGAATTAGATTCATTAAAGTTGCTTTAACGTTTTCTTGATTTTTTGTTTTATTTCCCACCCTACCTTTCTTAATTTGCCATTCTAATTTCTTTCATACTACCATAAATGGTCTTTATGATAAATTTCTAAAGTCAAATGTAGGAGGCTGTTATATATCTATCACTTAATTTTTAAAAAAATTGAAAAAAGGAAGTGATGCGCTAATTTTGTCCAGGAGTTTATTTGATATAATTGAATTCCAACGAATTCCAATAATCCTTAAATTTATTCTAATTTAAAGTTATTTCCTAAGAACTGCTACTTATGATGCGTTTCCGTAATGATTGTTTGGATATATTTCTTTAAATACTACAGCATACATTTTACTTTTGTGATGTACAGCTGTGATTTGAATACATTCGTTTACGTTAATATGTTTAAAATATCTGAATACAGTTAGTTATTGGTTGTGCCACCTAATTTGCCACCTTGTTGATTTTGACCCATATTATTTATTGTATAACGACAGCCTCACTGACTTTTCGGTAATATTATTTATTTAAGTTAACTCCTTTTCTGCTTGAATCTAGGTAAAAATCGATTTAATGGGTTGCGAAGTTATTAGAATAAATATTTTCATTCTATTGAAAAAATTATGCAATTGATGAAAAACTTTTCAGATGCGGAATTTTAATATTAGGTTTTTGAAAATTAAATAAAATATATTCAAAATAGCCATTTGCTGAAGAAACTTTATTTAAGATGGCTCAATATAAATCACATTAATCAGCATGCTTATACTGCACTCCTCTGTATAGAAGGGCCATTTTGCTTGACCCTCAGCCTGGTTTTCGTAACCGATTTCATCCTAATATCCCATAAAACATAAGTTAAATCGTAAGGTTAATCAATAGTTGAAAGCAAGAAAATCATTAAGTAAATATACCTATGATGGAGATTAACCATTGATATTATATGTGTGAATTTTTATTAAATTTATTCCTGCAAATTTTATTAAGAGAACTAAATAGATACAGACAATTTCATAATAGGTATACTAGGTGCATCATGAGGTGAACCCTGAGGATTAGGTATTATATTATAATAGTATGGGTACTATTTTATACTAAAATTTGGAACTGAGACCAAATTTAACTAATCAGACGCGATCCAAATTAATGTGTTTGGCTCATAAACAATGGATAAAAAATAGATGCCTGTTAGATTAGCGGCGCAAAAGCGCATAATAAACTATTTACAGGGAATGAAACCCTGTCGAATCCGATCTGCTTTGTTATATACCTCAGTACTTTCAAACGATCTCGACAATTGGAGAACCAAATTATGAAATGTTGGGTAACCACATCAGTGCGGGTTAGTTATTAAAAATCTCTATCAATAAAATTTTTAAATCCATCCAAAAGCTGAAACAATTTTTAACAACTTCTTTTTTATGGCTTTCAACTTTTCATTTCATTAAAAAAATCTAATGAGGAACCAAAGTTTGTAAACAAAACATGATCATTAATGACTAGGGAGTAGCCCCTGTCCGTCTAATGTTGGACCTAACCGCATCTAATAATTTCACAATACACATTACACTGACAATTTTTTTTTTCTGCTAGAGCTCTCTGTTTGGTAGTATTTAATACTTTTCTTCTTTAACTATTGCTGTCTGAATTGAATGGAGTTATAAACAAAAAAGGCAGATTGGACGATAGAATTGAATTGTCGATTGAAATCCGGCTCCTACAAAACATTGTTTAATTTAATGCTACAGTTCACCTCATATAAATATTTTTAAAAGGCACATGTTCCATTGGAATTAGTAAATAAATCGGCAATAGTTGCAACAGAAAAGGTTGTATTCCTTAATGGCATTATTTATATCCCAGTAATACTATCATAGGTTATTTCCCTTGGCGGAGTGGTGCCAAAGCGGTGGAATAGTAAATACACCCCCTAAAGACGAGTTTTTGAAGTTGGAAGTTTATTTATTTCTCCTAAAGTAGTATCAATATCAAAAGTTCTTTTTAATTCTGCATTGAATAATCCTGTATTGAATGAGACCAGAAGCATGCCTTTTGATCCACCCGTTCCTATTTTAGAGCTCATCCCAGCAAGACTGATTTGGCGTTTTTATGATAAAGTTTCCATTAACAGATCCAGAGGGGGGGGGGGGGAGCATAGGGGTCATGACCTCTTCCCAAATGCTTTAGCTATTTAAGCATTTCAAAAATAATAATGTAATTACTAGCTACTAAACCATAAAGGCGACACATTAGATTGCAATCCTGCTGCAAGAAAATAATCCATTAAATAAATTTAATAAAAACAAAAATGTTGTCAGACGAAAGGCCACTCATGAGTCGTGAGCCCCATCCAAATTTTTTGCTAAATTCGCCCCAAAAAGTTTCATTTTACTTGGGATAGTTTGGGACACCAGTAGTTAAAAAACATTCACTTGCGTCATCAAACGCAGGATTCCTTCCTCTATAGCTATTGTATGGACAATTTTAATGAAATATGGATTTTGTTTGCATATATTACAAGAAAAAAAAACAGAAGTAAAATGAAACATTTATGTTTTCAAACTTTCCACGTTGATAAAGTAATATCAGAGCTATGCTAAAAAAAAAAACATGTTTCTGTTCTCATCCAATACACAATTCATTAACCTACAACTCTTACGGTCTGGTCACACATAACCGCACCGCAGCAAGGGAGTGTATCAGATCTGATTCAAATACGAAGGATAGATAGTAACCGGTCGGTTGACCCGGTGTCGGGCATCTGTTGCATATGGTATAACCGGTCACATGTCCAAATGCAATCTGCCCTTCTTAAATGAATCAGATCCGATATATATACTCTTCTCTCCCCCAAACACACACAGATCATTTAGCGGGACTTGGTAATTTAGGTTCAGTTGAGTCCAAAACGAGTATTTCCGTTGAATACGTCGAATTTTTTTACGATCCCAATACTTTCTCTTACTGTATATTCCATATATAAATAAGTGAAAGTAAAAAACATAAAATACTTTCAATAAAAAAACTACCAGCTGAAAAATTATGAAGACTGCGATTAATTGGAAACAAGAAATAGACCATGCATTTATAGAAACTTTGGATCATAGAACTTTAAAAATCCTGTGGAATTTTTAGTATTTCTTTGTCGGTACATATCATTAAGGAATGTAGATTGAAGGCAAAGAAACTGTAATACTTCGGTAGTATTGTAATTGTGATTTATGGATTTTTCTTTAACAGTTAACAAGGAATTACCTCTGAAACTGTATTTTTGTTTTTCAAATAATAAATTATATTAATGATTTTACATATTTTACATACATTTTTCTGAGATTACAATTATCATCAGAAAGCTGAATTCAATCGTTTTACAGCATTTCGAATCGCTTAAAATCGTTTTTATTATACATATTTTTAAATATTTTTAGAATAAATAAATCTTTTTACATATTCGGTATATCTTCTTTATTTTTACTTCACATCTTATTGCGTCATAAACTTTTGAAAAGGAAAATGCATACCATCTATAGTTTTGGTGGTTTAGTAAATCTAAAACAATTGTGTTAGGCGTTTTGAGGAAGATTGAATTTAGTCACTTAAACAATTAGACTTTTCTGATGTCTATTCAAGATGTGCTAATTCTTTGATAATGGCATCATTTAGATTCCGGGATAGGACTTTATAAGAACTGTAGGTTCTATCCAAAGCATTATTAAAAGCTTATGGCTCTGATTCTAAAGTTAGAGGTAAGTCATCTTTTAATACAGATCTTTGCCAAGAATTAGTAGGTATACTATTTAAAAAATCTGGTGCGTGCGCGCAACACACAACTTTCACTTACCAACTGACGTAGATTAGGAATTAATGCGTTTTGTTAATTGCCACTTCTCAAATGAACAGAACGGTTTTAATTATAAACAATGGTCTGTCATTAAAGGCGTACTCCGCATGCGTGGGCTCAACGAGTTTTATGAGTTGACTGCATATTTTTCTTTTTTTCTCCTCTTTATGTTTTCTTTATTTTTATCATATCTCATATATAACCATTTCTTATTTTTAGGCGTAACGAGAGACAGTTAATTTCTCCATATAAACAAAAACAAAGGTACTTTATAGGAAACAAACTAACAAAAAAGGCCCCAACCCCCCCAAAAAAAGCCCCCTCAGAACATTTTAATAATGATAAAGCTTACTTGATATTAAAAAACACCTAATTTTCATTAAACATGACGGATTTAATAAAAATCGTTAAAGCAGTTTTTGATATCATCGAAAAAAAAGGTAAAAATCTGGTGCGTGCGCGCAACACACAACTTTCACTTACCAACTTACTTAGATTAGAAATTAATGCGTTGTTGTGGTCCCCTTCGTTAGACCAATTTTGATGAAATGTTAGCTATCACATCTTTGGCATATAAATACATCAAATACCCAGTTTGATCAAAATAGTTAAAGCCGTTTTTGAATAAAAAAAAAAAAACACGTGAAAATGATACAAAATTTATTAAGTAAAGTCCCCCCTCCGGTTGGTCAATTTTGGTGAAATGTTGGCTATCACATCTTTGGCTTATGCATACATCAAATACCCAGTTTGATCAAAATCGTGAAAGCCTTCTTTGAGTAAATAAAAAAAACACGTGAAAATGTTACAAAATTTATTAAGTAAAGTCCCCCCTCCGGTTAATCAATTTTGATGAAATTTTTACAGTCATATCTCGGGCATATACATAGATTAAATACTCAGTTTAATCAAAATCGTTAGAGCCGTTTTTGAGAAAATCGAAAAAAACCTAAAAAGTTATTAAGTAAATTACCCCCTCCTTTTAAGTAATTTTGATGAAATTTACGCTGTCACATCGCGGGCATATACTTACACTAAATACCCAATTTCAGGATCGCACGGTTTATAGTTTTTGAGCTAGTCTGTTCACACACACAGACCATTTCGCGGGACTTTAGGTTAATTGGGCTCAGGGGACCCCAAAACGTGTATTTCCGTTGAAAACCGGAATTCGAAATTTTTCACGATCGCAATACTTCCACTTACTATATATTTCACATATAGGTAAGTGAAAGTAAAAATTACAAAATAGATTTTAAAAGTTTCTTATACAAATATATTAATAAGAAAGTTGCTGATAAAAGCACTTTGAGGAAGACTATTTAAAATATATTTAAGAAAAATAATATAAAAGTAGAGATATCATTAAAACCGGACCGGTATAAATTGCTGACATAGAAGCTGAAAAGCTGTTGTTCTGAAAACACAACTACCCCGTTTATTTTAAACTTTGAAGTAAAAAGAAAGATCAACGGGCAATTTGATGCGGATTTAATTCATTTAATGGACATAGCGTCTTTCAAATTTGCCGCAATAATATCTGTTGATGTGACAAGAACTTTCAGCCGATACATAGCTCTTTTCAGATCGGATATGCGTTTCTTCTCATTTGAAAATTCAAAATATGGTGTAATAAGCAGTAATTTTAAATTTAATTTTAAGATTTGCATAAATATTTACATATTTGTCTTTAGTGTGTGTAATGTGCAAATTTTGTTACCATTGCCTTACTTAATAATAAAGTAGAGAATCTTAGATATATATTTAGATCAAAGAATTAATTCTTTTAAATTTTCAAGCAAAAAGAAAAAGAAAGGAATTAAAGATTAAACACTGCATTCACCTTTTAGTCAACCGAAATTTATATAAAACTGATCGTCAATCTCAGATATTTCTAACTGTAGAGATATGGTATTTGATGGCGCTGCCCAATATCAGGAGAGGGCAAATTAGACTGATAAGGTGGAATGCCTTGAGGCATTGGAGGTGGCCACCTTTGGACAAAATTAGGATCTTGCATGTAGGGTTGAGGAGGATACGCTTCTTGAGGATAAGCTGCAGCTGGATCCATGTCCAGGAATGGCATTTGTCCTGCCCTAGCTTGTGCTTCCAAGTGTTGGCTTGAATTAGTGAGTGTAAACAATTGTTGAGCAGCTGCCAGTTCAGCTTGTACTGACACCATCTAAAATAATAATATTTGGTTTAAAATATTATATTATTATATTATAAAACTTACCCCATACTTTTAGCTTTAATAAATGTAAAATTGAATTTTTCACTTTTATTCTCTGAATTTGTTGAGGTACTCACGCCAGACAACTTCACTTACGATCCTATTATTACTATTTATGAATTGTGTTGTATAGCACATTTTTACCGACCATAGGTAGGAGAGACCGAGGGGAGTTGAAACAATTTTCACATTTTGTTTCATGCCCCAAATCCTATTGACAGAAATCGTATGATATCAGTACCAATCGATAGGGCATTCTTTACACTTGTGAATGACAAACGTTTTTTGTGTGGGACGGTATGGAAACTCTATAACTGAATGCATGGATTAGTGGAAATGCAAAAGGGTATACGTGCCTTTGAGAAAATTTTCCAGAAATGATATGGCTATTACCCACTAGATGAACTACGTACGGCGCTTAAACCCATGCTATCTTTCAAACGGTCAATGAACTACTTTCTAACAAATAAAAATTAATGATATCCATTTCTAAAAGAATGGTTTTGACAAACATAACAATTTGGCAAAAAAAAAAATCTTTATTTATTTGTTTGGTACTTATACCCTTATGATTTACACGCTTCAATTCATTAAACAGTTGCTGAGCTTTGTAACTATTCTACACTAAAGGCTGTGGACGAAAAACTAGTAATTCAAAAACTGTTTTTGCATTAAGCGCTTTTAACAAAATCTACTACCAACACATAGGCCAATGCATTTATAAGCACATATGAATATTCAATCTTAAGGAAGAACTTAAATATAAAAAGTGGGACTTTTACCTGCAAACAACTATCCCTGCTAACTCTCGCAAATGTAAATTTCGTCAATTAATGTATATAGATGGTGGTTCCATAGGGGCGGAAGGGTGGCTTCCACCAGTAATATATTTCAGCAATATCTCAAGCAATACAGTAACACCTAGCAATATCTCTGGGAATACAGCAATACCTAGCAATCTCTCCCTACTATTACATACATTTTTACTTATTGTTTAAATAATCGAATAAGAAATAGTCGCCAAAGTAGTTTTTATACCTAAAATAATGTAACACTGATACGGGTTCAAATATTTTTTTATCTAAGTAAATTACAACTTTATTGATCCGCTTCTTCTTGACGTAAGCTCCCTAACGGTTCTGTAATTTTGGGCGGAATTCTCGCCTTATTCGTGGATTGTAAACCGCAAGAGCTCAATATGTCCATGCCGAGAGTTACACGTCTCCTTCTGTGACAGCTACTAGAACCGAGTGCAAAAAATAGTTTTGAGCACAATTGTATCTTTAACTTGGCTTCCTCGATTACCTTGGCTGCTTATTCTGACTGGTCGTCGCTTTCCAGATGGAGATCCAGTCGGAGAAAACGACAGCCCTTTTTCACACGTCGCCGTGGAGCAGACGACAGTCTTCGTAGCTCCGATGTCAACCAAAGTAGCATTCCTCTTATCGTTGACAAGGCCTTTTACATATTTAATTCTGGCTCCGGGTCTCATATAGGCTACAACCACAACGGGAACTTCAGACTCGTCTCCCCACAGCTCCAGCAGCATACTGGTCTCTTCTTCAGGACGCAACGGGTATAACGAGCGCCAAAGGGTTCAAATCCTTTCCTCTCTCGTGAAGAATGTTACAAAACTGCAACTCTTACAACAGCCTGGAACTTTTTGTCCTCCACCTGGACCTTTTCTTCCAGCGTTCTTCCTTATCTCTCAAATAATTCTTCAAATGTGACAGCCCTCTCATCCGACAAGTTGGTCCGCGTATCATTCACTTCGTCAGACAGGTTGGTAAACCTGTCGATCATCTCAATAGACAGGCTTGCATGTCTGTCATGTATTCCATTCACCTCATCAGACCAATTGGTCAGGTTGTCATTTATCTCAGCCGAAAGACTGGTTTACATGTCATTCATCTCACCCAACAGGTCAGTCAATCTGTCAATAATATCTAGGTAAATTTTCTTGCATAATGAAGAATTAATGACAAATTCAAAAGCTTTTAAATATTATTGTAACTGTTTCGGCTTCCCGAAAGGTACTACAAATTGCAGAAGCAGGGGTGGGCAAATCGAATGGCGGGACCGCCAAGATTTGAATGCCCCACCGGCGAACTCTGCTGGGGGCAGAGGCTGAGAAGGAACTGGTGAGATAGATTCCTGATAGAGACCAGGCCTGGCCCATCCATTCCTTTTTTTCTCTTCAATTAAAATTACTCAAGACATGAGTGAGTAAGAAGAGGAGCCGGTTCCCCGGCTGGAGGCGATGAAGAGAAGAGAGAGATCTTGAAGAACTACATGGACAATATGGAGAAGATAGGGCATATTGCAAAAGTAATTAGTGAGTCCGCATGGCCATCTCATTTAACTACATTAAAATACCCACTAACAAGCAATATTTTGTAGGGTCTTTTTTCTTCTTTTTTTTTTCTCAATAAATCTGTAATCTGTTAAGTCCATTTCATTTTTTTAACATCTCTAACCTTCAAATACAGTCCACTTAATTCATAAAGGTTGGTTTGTGCCTTACCATTAAGTTGAAGGTATAAACCATACAAAATTTTGGTCCTACAGTGCCTGGATATGAACTATCAAATCTGATCCCACTTGCTTGATATTAAACTGTAAAATTGGTTCAGCAAGGTTACTAACTCATGATTAATTAGAGATGTTAAAAATAAAATAATAATAGTGTTAAATTTTCATTTGTTTTCTGTTAACTTATGCAAAAGATGAAACCTGTAAATGCTAGAGTCATATATCAATCTACAAGCAGCCTGCTCGAACAAATCTGCCATTCCTTTATCATTAGTGTATATTAATTTATTAATTAATTAATGTTATTCTAATGTAAAGTAAAAATCTAGGAGTTCCCTAAGATTTAATAGTTTAAATCTTAATTAATTCAATTGAGCGCAGATGAACAGGTAAAGCATTGATAATGTATTCATTAAAGAGAAATGTAATTCTCAATTATGTAACATGCTTTATTCACAGAGAATGCATTAAAGTAAATTTATTAAATTCAGCTTCAACAGACCTTAATTATGGTTAATTAAATGCAGCATATATCATAAACTTAACCTAACCTATTTCAAATGCCTGAACTGAACACAATACTTACTTTAGTTATAACTGTTTTTAATCATGGTTTACTCATTTACTAGAATATACTTTAATCATTTATTCATAAACTATTGATAAAATTACAGTATTCTAATTAACAATAGCAAGTAACCTCACACCATAAGGCATGCACTATTAAAATTCACACATATATTCATCAGTATTTAATATATTCATTAATTGCAGCACTATTGAGTAATAGATAGATAATTAGACAATATTATTCGTTTCCACCAGCCCAAATTTCAAGAATATTGAAGGGAAAATCCATCCCTTTCAAATCTTAGCTAGGAAGCCTTCCTTTACAGAAAACCTTACCAGGTCGCTTGTTCTGTTATCACATTCCAAGGAGGTCGGCTTAGATACGTTGGCGCGCTGGTTTCAACTTCAACTTTAATTTCTCATGGTGACGTCATTGCACTTTTCTTTTATTGACGTTTCACAGTATTTCACTCATTTAAATATTGCTGCAATTTTAATTTATGTGATCTACGATTCTATAAGCTGCATGTAATTCCTACTTGCTATTTATTTTTTTTTCTATTGTTCAGTTCTAGTATGGTTTTCTTTTCTCTTTCATATTTGACTTCTTATTTGTTCACATTCTTGTATTAAGTGTTCTTCTAGCTCATTTAATGCCTTATTAATTACCCATGGTATTTATCTCTACTGATGAAAATCATCTTAGTTTAAATATTCTGTTCATTTCGATGTTCAATATTTTGTTCTGGTCATGTTTCTTGTTTTATTTTATTTTATTCTTTTGGCCTTTAATATCTCTCTCTCTTTGTCTCTCTCTCTATCTCTCTCTCTCTCTCGCGCTCTCCATGTTCGGGGGGACTTCCTCATTTTTGAGAAATTATCATTAATGACTGATCGTCAGAAAATTATGACAACTGCAGAATTATCTTCACGTGCCGCAATGTTGGAGCGGCGTATGCGAGGAACTAAACGGGACTTTAGTGGCCTTTCTTCTATTGATCTAGATGCACTCAGCGACACTGATGCGGCAATCTTCGAAGCAAGGGTAGCCAAAGCTGAGGTTGAGTGGAAGGAATTCCGCGACTCCTGGAACGAGCGAGAAGAGATCGCAGTTCAAGTAGGAGCGAGTGATGCATTTCCTAATGACGCATGGTACCAGGTTTATGATGCAATAAAGGAGGAAATAGTGAAAGCAAATGGAAATCTCCTTCTTATAAAAGAGCGCAAAGCAAAATCCAGGATGCATGACACCACACTCCCTGCTTGCTCCACCATCAACAACAGTGGAAGTTACTCCTCAAAAACGCACCTTCCGAAAATCGACATTCCTACGTTTTATGGCGATATGCGCAAATGGTCTCATTTTAGAGATACATTCGAATCATTGATTCATAATGAAACCGCATTATCCCAAGTGGAAAAGTTCCACTATCTTATAGGGGCCTTGAAGGGAGAAGCCGCTGCCGTAATTTCCAGATTTCCCGTTGATGAACAATCATACCAGCTCGCATGGAAAAGAGTCGTCGAGACGTACCAGAACCCGAGAGTCCTAGCCAATATTCTAGTGCATCAAATTATTGACTTTAACTTCAAGCAGTTAAAAGGCGAGCTCCAAAGGTACGAGTGTTTCCTGACGGGTGTAGCTGATAGTATCGATGCCTTCCGTGCGCTGAAGCTTGAAGAACCCGCGGACTTCTTATTAAGCACTCTTGCGCTCAGGGCATTGGACCCGGAAACGAGGAGACAGTTTGAGCTATCGCTGAAATCTAACAAGGAATTTCCGACGGTAGACCATGTTCTCGATTTTGTCCGCCAGCGAAAGACTGCCATCCGGATGTCTCAAGATGTCGACAATTCGACTAGAAAAGCACCTGCTCGCCCCACTCGGAATGATATGAAGCACAACTCTGTTTCCTTACATGCCACTGGTGACTCGAGTTCCCCTTCCGGCAAATTCATGCAGGGTAGTAGTAAAGGTTGGAGAGCCAATAACAAGCAGCAGAGAAGCGGTAACCGCAATTCCATAGTAAAATGTTACATTTGCAAAGGGGATCACTTCATTGCAAACTGTGAGAGCTTCCGATCCCTGACACCTGAAAAGAGGTTAGAACAAGTCCGCAAACTCCAACTCTGTCGGAATTGTCTTCGAAAAGGACATAAGGTTTCTACCTGCCTCTCAAGATTCTGCTGTCGCACTTGCAATCGGAGACACCACACCCTCGTGCATGCTCTAGGGGAAACCAAGGAGACCACGACCCTTGAGTCAACACCAGCAGCAATTACGGACACATTTATCGGCTTTGGAGCAACGCCGCAATCCTCTTCTTCTTCGGAGAGTACTACGGTACTGTTGGGTACTGTACGTGCACTTATAAGGTCTATAGGGGGAGCGTACCATTCTGTTCGTGCTGTTTTGGATTCCGGGAGCCAGCACACTTTCATCACGAGCTCTCTAGCCCGCAAGATTGGTGCTAAAATCACCCCATTCAGCGGGAGCATCACAGGTCTCGGCGAGACGGCCGTTCCAAGGTTCCATCTTCAGGGTTCAACTTCCTGCACCTTACGCCCGTGTGCTAATGATCAAGAGTACCCTATTTCACCTGTCGTCGTTGACCGCATTACCTCTTCGCTACCTACACGCGATCTTCCTGCTTCAGTCATAAACGAGTTAATGCATCATTCATTAGCTGATCAGCAATTCGGAGAGTCGACATCCATCGACCTGCTGATCGGGGGAGATATTTTCCCTCGCGTCCTCACCGGAGTTCCTTATCCCACAGGAGTTCAAAGTTTGTACTTTACTCCAACAGCATTTGGGTTGGTAGTGTCCGGAGTCCTTCATGACAAGACCCCAAGTAATTCGTGTTCCTTTCTGGCGGTGTCCAAGAACAATATCGAATCGCGGTCAAAAGCATCTTGGGAACTTGAAGAACACGCAGCCCTGGGCAGATCACAACCCGACAATATTCAGTGGGAGCAGCTCTCCGTTAACACTCACGGTCGCACCGAAAAGGGAAAATTCGTAGTGAGGTTGCCTTTTAAGTCTCAGCATCAGGATGCGGATTGCAAGCGGTCAGCAGCGCTTCGACGATATCGTTTCTTCAAATCAAATTTCCGAACGGATCAGGGACTTTCGGAAAAGTGTAAGCCCTTCATGCCGAACCATAGCGAACTGGCACCTGTGTCCAGTTCCCCATCAAAGTCATCAGATCTGATCCCTCTTCACGGTATAGCGCGAGTATTTGACCCAACATGTCGTTCGACCTGTAATTCACTTCACGTCGGCCCTAAGCTGCAAAGAGAAGTTATGTTAATAAGGGGGCATCGAACATTTCAAAGGTGTTGAAAAACTTCGGTGAACAAGTTAAGTTGGTAGCTATCTCCTTTTCCCGACTTGCTGGGTATTTTCACGGTGGGCGGACGTTGGGAAGAATCTTTCCTGCCTTGTGATATGAAGCATCCCATTACTTGTTTCGGCGACATCCCAATTATCGCTTAACCTTACGCGTACTATCTCAAGCAACTTAATCAAATGGTAGGTTACTTCTTTTGTTTTACTTTCTGGGGACGCAGAAGAATAGTGATCCCTGTTTTATTTTGTTTTGTTGTTTGTAATTGGTTTCCATGTTATTTACTCCATTTGGAGCATTTTAATCTTCTTTCTCTTCATTTCTACTTCTCAACACTATAGAGGTTGAAATTGAATTTACTTAACATTCTTATTTGGTTATTTCTTATCACAGTTTCACTTTCTCTATACACCTTGTCTACTACATGTGACTGTGTGACTGAAGTTTATCTTTTCTTTTTTTTAACAAAGCGTAATTTTTTTTTTTTTTTTTTTCCGATCAGTCTGTGAATAGAGTTCATAGGTGTATGTGTTTTCTTCTTTCTTTTTTTTTTTTTCAAACACTCTGTGAATAGAGTTCATAGATGTATGTATTTTCTTTTTTTGTTTTATATTGTACTTTACTAACACCCCTATCTTCGTTCCATATGCTCTCACAATACATCCAAATCCTGAACAATTCCAGCTTCACATTCTTGAAGATTAAATCATCAGCAGCTGATTTAGGTGGGCGGTATGTTTCGGCTTCCCGAAAGGTACTACAAATTGCAGAAGCAGGGGTGGGCAAATCGAATGGCGGGACCGCCAAGATTTGAATGCCCCACCGGCGAACTCTGCTGGGGGCAGAGGCTGAGAAGGAACTGGTGAGATAGATTCCTGATAGAGACCAGGCCTGGCCCATCCATTCCTTTTTTTCTCTTCAATTAAAATTACTCAAGACATGAGTGAGTAAGAAGAGGAGCCGGTTCCCCGGCTGGAGGCGATGAAGAGAAGAGAGAGATCTTGAAGAACTACATGGACAATATGGAGAAGATAGGGCATATTGCAAAAGTAATTAGTGAGTCCGCATGGCCATCTCATTTAACTACATTAAAATACCCACTAACAAGCAATATTTTGTAGGGTCTTTTTTCTTCTTTTTTTTTTCTCAATAAATCTGTAATCTGTTAAGTCCATTTCATTTTTTTAACATCTCTAACCTTCAAATACAGTCCACTTAATTCATAAAGGTTGGTTTGTGCCTTACCATTAAGTTGAAGGTATAAACCATACAGTAACACTTATGTGGGTTAAATTATTTTCATTTAAAGAAAATAATAATTTTTACAATGAGTCACAAACTATAAAAACACAAATAATTGAACAGGTTACAAAAAGTATCACCTTTTAACTACATAGTAAGACAAAAATAACCACATGACTTGAGCTTCAGAACAAGAATAACTCTCCAGACCATCGCTCCTTATATTTAGTCTGAAGAAGAACTGCCTGGAAAGTCCTAGGCCAGCGTAGATAGTACTCGAACATCGTAGTCACAAACATGGTCTAGAACAGTTTGTTCCAACAACAAGTCTAGGGCTATTTAAAATCATGTTTTTTTTTTTCTTTTCACTTTACATTATTTTTTTTCTGTTTAGTACATCGTGATTTACATTCGCTTTAACACAGATATTATTATTTCTTCCCTTGCCAAAAAACTTGACCTTAAGAAAACCAAAGACAAACAGTTTCTGGAGTTGTTGAATCCTCAACACTTATATCCCAGTAATAAGCAAATTTTCTTATTTACCCAAAAACCAGTCCAACCTTTGAGATTTATAGATGTAAAAGATTAATGATTTAAAAGGTTATGACTCCATGAAAATTTTACTACATTTTTTTAAACAAAATGTGCGTTTCGATTGGCTGGGATTTTTTCCTCTGTAGGTAATTATCCGAAACACCCTGCATATTAAGAAATAGTAAATATATAGTTATTATACATATTTTATTGAAGGTCAAATATCTTAATAAAATAATTCATATTCGACACCGAAATTTCGATCCTTTTCGTGAGCCCTTTATAATGATAAATATTGGGAAAATATAAAATAATTTGAAGCAAAAAATAATATATCTTTCTGCTTGAACTATGGAAATATAAATACGAATTAAAATAGCTTAAATATAAGGCCTTGTTGGAGGCTTCTGAACGCCGGAGTATCATTATGAAGTTAAATCACACATCTTTAAAGGACCCGA
Source organism: Aelia acuminata (assembly GCA_911387785.2). Lineage (NCBI taxonomy): Eukaryota > Metazoa > Arthropoda > Insecta > Hemiptera > Pentatomidae > Aelia > Aelia acuminata. Next base: position 107,002,515 of record OU426978.1, on the reverse strand, counting down.
GTTTTATTAATTTTATTTATCTTAAATTTTATATCATCTAATAATTTGAAAACTCGAATTAAAATAGCTTAAAGACAAGGCCCTGTTTGCATGAGGCTTCTTAATGCCCGAGTATCGTTATGAAGTTAGAGTGAAATCACACATCTTTAAGGACCCTGAAGGATAACAAGGTAAGTATTTGAAGAAAACATTTTTTTTTGACACGAAGTCGACGGGAACACAAAAACCTAAAAATCAAGTAGAGAAACAATAATCTCAAAATGAGTATAGCTGTTGGTAATTTGAGAGCGAGAAAATACTGCTTCCACCCTAACAAACTAAAGTTCCAACTCTGACTTCCAGAAGGAAGGAATTTTCTTATCAATAGAATTCGAGTCCGCGACTTCGAGCTTAGGATCTTCAGTCGTATTATCTTCATTACCCATCTTTAAGTATGCAATGGAATATATAAAATTAAATATATTTACTGAGTGAATTGATAAATAAAAGTAACTGTCTCAAAAAGAGAATACAATACAAGATTTAATTTTGAAAAATTAATTATTTAAAAAATTTAATTTAAACACATGTGACGAACTCAATTTCTTATCACGTCGGGTCACCGCCGTAACCAATATAAGGTTAACTTCGTCACATGTTATTTTATACTTAACTATTTTCACTCAATAAATCTTAAAACCAGCTTATGTACATAGAAAAAAGAGAATATTAATTGGATGATTACAAAAACTGATATGTTAAATGATAGTAAACGAAAACATAAGCAGCATAATTACAAATAAACTAATACAGAAATAAATTTCATCTCAACATTTATGGAACAGATAATAAAATATCAATTGTAAATTACTCACAGTAACATTTTTCTTTAGGGTGCATCCTACCTGTAATGATTAAATTAACTAGCCGGCAATATACTACATTTAACTAATAAATAAGTCTTGCAACATGTGCCTCCGGTGCCTAACTGTTGAGATATTTCAGCAGAGACGTTATGAAATATAAAGAATGCCCAGTAAAAGGAATTCAAAACAATATAATTGGAACAATAAAAACACAACATTTAACTACAATGCACCAAATTTCACATTAGAACAATACATATTAAATTAATTATTACAACATATGATTAGGAGGTTCTCCCTGAAACCGGTTATCATAAGCAAACACGGAGCGTGAGAAAACACTAACCATGCTATATTCTAACGCTAACCCAGCTTGACTGTAAGGCTTGAATGTCTTCTGGTTGGTGGACACAATTATTTCAAAACATATGTTACAATGCTGCTACATATGAGGAGGTGAGGTGCAAAACTCGTTCGTTCCATTTTTTTGAAAAATTGAGATAGCAATGGATTCTAATAGGTATCTTTATGTTCTTTCAACATATCTAATCAGATTGGAGCAAAACTCATTATTTCTTATGGATTTTTGCTATACAAAATAGCGGTTTGTTTCAAAACTGGTTCGGTACTCGTTTTGATGCAAAACTCTTTGGTTCCAAAGATCACTTCTCACTTTGCACCCATCCCATTCGTTCACTTCAGCAGTTTCTGTTACTCTTTCTGAACAAAATATCGAAAGCTCCTTAAACTCGCTTGTTTTATTTCAGTTTATACTCGATTCTTCTTACCTAGCTATATCAATAATTGATTTTTCAATAGCTCCAACAAGCTGAAAGGCGTTGATAATCTGCTGAAAAAGCATTTTGGAAGGCCAATGATTGAAGTGTAACACACGAGTTCCCAATATATCTGCCAAAGACGAGGGAAACAACGAACAACAGGATGATGAAGTCGCTATTGTTGAAGAAGACGATAGCCTTAGGATCTAGTCGTTTTGTAACATTTTTGTATTCGGATGTTTTATATCCGTACGCAGTAATTTTTGAAAAATTCGTAAAAAAAAAAAATATTTAGTAAATGTTTTTAGTCAGTGGGTGATATTATTTTGTAAAATGGTACCGAATTCATTTATAAAATAGTTGTGAACCTAAATAAATATTATTTATTAAGAAGATCAACTTACGCTGTGTAAATTAAAACTCGTTAGTAGCAATGTGGTATGCAGCAAAAATCTTTCCTTTAAACATTTTGTTGCAAAACTTTCTCATTTCATATTTTGTGTTTGTTTTTTGTTACCTCTAAACCAGTATTTTTTTTTTATTCCAAGCTCACTTACAAAGGGTAGCTGCATCTTTCGAAGGAAAAAAAAAATTATCTTTATCTGGCCACTCTACAAGACGTGGTAAGTTTTTTGAGTGTCCTGAAAAATGTGTTCAGGTGGAACGAACGAGTTTTGCATCTCACCTCTTCATATATAAGTATTATGTATAAAAATAACGACTAAAAAAATCTAGTTACCTGAGCTGATAGTGCATCTACTCTTTGCCTGGCAGTAAACATTAGCTGGTCATGAGCTGATAACTGTAGCTGTGCAGTATGAGCACGCATTGCTGCTTGCGCTGCAGCCTCCTGCGCTGCTTGCAAATCAGAACTCAATAATCTTACTTTATTAGTAGCCTCTTCGAGTGCCTGTTCTGCTTCAGCTGCAACTTGTTGTGTTCTCGTTACTTCACCGGTTTCCATCTTTACCTTGTTAGTAGAAAGAAAATGATCACTTGTTTAATTATACTTGTATTAAAATTGTATTTAAAAAAATATATTTTGCTGATATTAATGTAGAAAGGAATACGTTTAAATACGCAGAGAAATTTTAATATTTGGGGGCGATGGTAACTAGAAAAAACAGAATCGATGGGGAAATCAAGGCTAGATTAAAAGCCGGAAATGCTTGCTACTTTTCAGTAGCAAAATTGCTTAGCTCGCGCCGTCTGTCCCGAAACTTAAAGATTAGGAAGAAATTAAAATAACTGCAAAATTTTTATTCTTCCTAAACGTGGCCGCTAACATTGAAAGATGAGCATTTTTTAAAATAAGATATTGCGTAGAATATTTGGACCGAAAAGGGACGAATCAACCGGAGAATTAAATTTGTTATACAAAACGGAACTGTATCCGGTAAATATAATAGAGGTTACAGCAGCGCGGCGAATTAAATGGGCATGTAAAATTGCGAAACTCGGTCCGCGAGGTATGTCGAGACGAAGGTGGGACGTGTAGAATATACGAATTCCGAAAAACGATTCTAATTAAACTTGTCATATTTAATCAGAATGAAACATAAGAATAAACATGGAGGTAGGTTTTATCAACATGGAAAGGATTATTAGGGCTTTAATGACAAAGGAAAAAATCTTTCTATAAATTTTATTTAATTTTGTTGATTTTGAGTAAATAAAGTTCCTGATTATCCTTGATGGTCAATGGCTATATATAAAAAATGACAGAATTTCATAATCAAAAAAGAGAGGAAAAATATATTTAGTATAAATTTTCCTATATATATATTACCCTATATTATCTTTATATATATAAAAATCTAGTGTCCCGATGTTTGTCGGAGGTAAGATCAGAAACTACTAAACCGAATTTGATGAAATTTGGCTCATTGTGTGTAGTTTTGTCCAACTTAAAATATAGGATAGGTTTATCTCGATTATTGGCCTCTATTTTTTTTTCATTGCAAATTAAGTACTTATTATACTACAATTGAGTGTGTGTTCTATTAATTTCCAACAGATGGTGGTGAAAGTTGATTTATTATATTTATAATATTTAGGAAAGGTAAGCATCCTTTGACTAGGAAAATCCGTGTTTTCCCATGGGCATTATTGTGTCGTCTATTCTCGTGTGGGGAAAACATCGTATTTATTTTAGCAAAATACAGGTTAACCAAAATCATTTTGCACCAACTAGCTCTATAATAAATATTCTAATAATAAAAAATGTACATTATTATTATAAGGAGTTATAAATTAATGTTATCTATCTCATTCATAAAATTACATTTTTATGTTTGATGTAAGAACATGCAGAATGGTTTGAGGTTGCTCACTTTTCATAACCTGTTTCAGTTTATAAAATATCATATCATCATGTTATATTCTGAATTTAATTAATATATATTATGGTAAAAGGTATTGGTACATTTTGCTGTCTATTGTGATTTTACTAAGCCATATTCCAATTTATATTCTTTATTAGTTCCTTTTACATGTGTCATTCATTAACACACTATGGTCAAATATAAGATATAAATAATAAAAACTTTAACCCATCTAAATTCTTTACTAAACAATTTTAAATTTTTGCGTAAAGTTCTATTTTAAATCCCGTTTGTTTTTAGATTAGCTGAAACGTTTTTATCTTTTTCAGTAAATTTTAATTTGACGGCATTAAAAAGAATAGGATATACTCGTAATTAATTCAACGCATTATAGCTACTCAGCCATAGCAACGCATGGTCGGGTCAGCTCGTATCCTATATATATATATATATATATTTCTATATAGATATTAATAGATTACCCAAAATAAAAATTTCAATTTCCAGTAATGTTAATAATAATATATATATATATATATAATATATCGCTGGAAAACTTAGAACTCAAGGAAGGATAATCTTTTGGTTATAAAGTGATACAAAGTATCGGGTACTAAATAAGAACGTAGCAAAAATTGATAATTTCTACTATGATCTGATTAATACATTGGTAACGATAGGTGCTGAATGCTGTGGGTCGAAAGTCCGCTTGTTTTAAATCGTGGTCCTGATATATACTGTTTATTTTTGTGCTTTTTATTTGTAAATATTTTGTGTTAACATGGTAGGGCGAAAATTCTCTAAATTATCCATTTTTTCCTTGTCGTGTTGAACAATAATCTTGCTAATTTTTCAAACTCTTGGAACTGCCTTTTCTTAATTTGTTTTGATAAAATAAAGTACTAATTCGTTTGATCAATGCTTTTGCTGCGATCTATAATAAACTCATTTTGAATATCATCATGTGTTGTTATTTTTTTTAGGGCATCCAATTCTCTATGATGCAGTTATGATTTCTCTTACATGCAGTAAATTAATTAATAAATGGTCTGTTTTAGTTAATTACATTTTGATTTACATAATTACAATTTGATTTATATAAGTAAATGAAAATTGTTTTTTCAAAAACTTCCCATACTCCCCTTTAAATCTCCTTGAGTATCGGCTCCATCGGCAAGTGTATAAGACTTTGATCGCAAAGAATTTGGTGTATATTAATTCATTAAATATATATATATATATTTATATATATATATGCTGTAGCGTGTAGATTTCGAGTTATTTACCAAAAACCAAAAAAAAGGAACATTTAGGGACCTCTCACTTTAGCTCAACTCAAAACCACGGAGACCTTTCCCTAAAACTGCCAAAGTCGGCTTCTAAACGGGTTTTCCACTATTTTTTCTTCATTGCATAGACGATTTTTTACGCATAGAATGGGGGTACCCTAAAACGAGTTTTTCCGTTCCATCGATCAATGGAAATACGAAAATTCGCACTGCCAGAATACTATACATAAATATGTATATGTATGTGTGTGTTTGTGTGTGTGTTTGTGTGTGTGTGTGTGTGTGAGTGTGTGTCTGTCTGTGTCTCTGCCTGTGTGTCTGTGCGTGTGCGTCTATACGTCTGCGTCTATGTGTCTGTGTCTGTGTGTGCGTGCGTGCTTGGATGGGTGCGTGTGTGTGTGCGTGCTGTGCGTGCGCGTGTGCGTGTTCATGTGCGTGTGCGTGCGCGTGTGCGTGTGGGAGATTGTATTTTCCTTTTTCAATAAAAAAAAAAAAAAAAAAAAACCAAAACCAGTGTGTAATGTTGTGGACTGATATTAGTAGACCCTTTGATTTTTAGCATGGCAGGATTCCAACCATTAAAATTCTTATTGTGAAAAAATTTGTAGTTTTCCCCTTGTATTCTCGTATAATATATAATATGTATATAAAATGATTTGTCACACTAACTGCCGCTTCGGCCTGATAAATCTGCTGAAGCAAAGATTGAAGTTCAGTTTGTTTTGAAGCTACTTTCATTGCATCAGGGTCCAAAGATTGATCTTGTGACACATACGGCGCTTGTCTTTTTTGCCAGCTATCTATAGATGGTAGATCTTGTTTAGGAGAATGATTCCACCACTTGTCCATCATATAGCCAGTCTTAAAAAAAAAAAATTAATAAATAGATATAAATTAAAAACATCAGATATAAAAATTTTTTAATTATTTTAAACAATATTGAAATTAAAAAAAACTGATGCGGTACGCGCATTCACAACTTAAACTAACCACCCTCCTTACTTACTAAAAATAGACATATTTTTCGGCAAAAGGCACCAGTGCCATGTACTTCAGGATCCCGCCCCTTTTTGTGATATTATTGTTTGATAAAGATCAGCGGAATCTGATTGTCATGTTGGCCTACGAATCCCAGGGTATCTTCAGTCCTGTGCCCCAAAGATCTCTCGCATAGGTAATTAGTCCAAAAATCTTTATTAGGTAAGACTATAGATTAGGGTGGGGGGGGCGGGTTTTCCCCACCCCCACCAGGAACCACCACCGTCGCCGACTCGTCGAACGAAAAATACCACATAAACAGCGGAGAACAATTAAAGTTTCTAGGTGTCACATTAGACAGTAAATTAAATTTCAAAAACCATCTTAAAAATATTCATACCCAATCATTACAGAACTTGAACATAATTAAATCCATAGCCGGAGTATCTTGGGGTGCTCATCCACATAACATGATCACGCTCTACAAAGCAATAATCAGATCTATTTTCGACTACTGCTGCATTATTTACAACCAAACTAAATCCCCTCTCATCAATAAATTAAACACAGTACAGAACACTGCCCTCAGACTATGTTTGGGCGCTTTTCAAACTTCCCCTTAAATGCACTTCCGGCATCAGCCGGAGAGATGCCACTACATATAAGAAGGTCTTGGCTGACAAAAAAATTCTTCCTCGAAGTTTATTCCGATGATAAAAATCCTATAGGCAAAGCTATTAAGGACGGAAACGTTTTCTGTCCCCAATTAGTTGCCTTATTTTTTTTATTTAGGGAAATTTTTAATTTATAATAATTATAATTTAGAGGATATGGAGCTATAGCCGTCCCCGCCCCCTTTGGGACTGCAGTCCCCCTTTACATCCGCCCATAGTACCAATACTATAACCAAAATTAAAAAAAAACAAACTCTATAGTACTTTACTTAAAAACCGTAAGCATATGTCTACCAAATAATTTGGAGAGACGAAGATCACATAATATGTTTTTTTTACCTTTACATATTGATGTAGGAAAAATATATATTTACACTACATAAACATTTAATGAATATTTTATAACCTTGACAACTTATGTCACACATGGTTTAACTTTGAGTGGTTACATCATAACTTGACACAAACAAACAAATTTGGAATAGCAAAAACACATTGCCCCACTATCGATTACCAGGATGCATATTCGACGAAACTCCAAGGCATTGCAACAGACTAAGTAAGTTTAAATTTTCAAATGGGGAGAATACAATATAATTTCTAGTAAGTACATTAATTTTTAAAACGACACATTTAATACTTCGGACTTCATTGAAATTAGCGACGAATATAATAATTAATTAAGGTAAATAGGTTTCTTATTATTGATTTCGTTATACTCACCTTTGATAATGTATTAGTCTTTTCCGGCTTTAAAAACTGTTGACAAAATGTCCTTCCTGCAACTGATAAACAAACGTTATTTTTATATTCAACTTTCCATTCTAGTGATAATAATTTACTCACTCAGTAACAGAACATGGATTGTTAATAGCATTTCATTTCTTAGGCTTTAGATTGAAACTTCTTAGGACAACAACTATTCATTTTTTAAAATAAACTAAATAAATATAGAGGAACGAAATATTGCAAATTTGAAGTGTCAGACCATAACATATGTTTAATTTTAATCAGAAAAAGATTCTATAGGTACTTACTTCTATACCTTCCCAATCAAAAATTAAATAATTTCGAAAAAAAAAAAAAAACGACTTTAATACATATACCGAATAGTTGTGAGATACGAGGATCACAATATGTATATTTATATGTTTTCACCTTTATATATTGATGAGGGATAAAATATATGTAAACGACATTTTCATGATAAAAAGGAAGTAATTTTTGTAGAATAAAGCCCCTCACGATTTGTATCATAAATCTGTCAGAAGTGCCAAACGACAAGCTACGCAGAAATTCTCTTATGAGGTGTGGACATAGCTTAACTCTGTCTGAATCGAACATTTCTGCTTTGAGTTGTGTTTTCCCTGTCTCCCGCAAGAGTCTGTCTTCCTTCATTGTCGATCCTCTCGCTTGTCCCAATCGGGATATGAAGCCACCACAGCCTATCTGATGTATCTCTACCCCAAATAACAGAACAGCCTTAAACGTTTGGATCATGAAATTTCCCATGATCGATCTCTTTTCTAGGAATGTGTTTCAGATGGATAGTAAATACTAAGGGTTTTTTCTAAACTGTGGGACTTTTTTTGTTACATTTTTCCATCTCTGCCAACAGTTCCAAGCTAGGAAGATGTTATGGATTATAAAAGAAGGCGGAATAAGAAGATTGTATGGCGTTATTGTAGTTTGGACACCCATTTTCTTTCGCCACTTTCAGTCTGCCAGACCAGCAGCCAGCCCCAACAATCAGATTTTCTTAACGAAAAGATTTTAATAACCCGCTTTTAAGCCAAAATCTATGCATTGAAAGGACCAAAAAACTTCATTTTTGATATATTGTAACTATACTACCCGATGGTAACACTTATGTGGGTTAAACAATTTTTATTGAACGAAAATATAATTTTTGTAATGCTGCACAAACTATGAAAACACAAATAATTGAACATGCTACAAAACCTATCACTTTGTAACTACATAGTAACTCAAAAATAACCACATGACTTGAGCTTCAGAACAAGACTAACTCTTCCGTTCATCACTCCTTACATTTAATCTGAAATGGAACTCTCTGGGAGGCTAAAGGCAAGCGAACCATAGAGGGTACTCGAACATCATATTCACAAACATGTAAAACCTTGTTCCAACAAGAAGTCTAGAACCTTTAAAATCATAAATTTTTTTTTGTTTTGTTTCCCGTTACACTGCCTCTCCTTATAGACATACCTCGTAGATATTTTCTTATTCACACGGGACTGCTCTTTAGTGACAGGAGGTCCCTCCCTCAATCCGCTGCGCCTTTTCTTCTTCATCGTGGTTTCCTGCACATGGCGCCAAGCGATTATAATGGACGGTCATAGGCCCTTGGGATACTTGAAAACCCGGTAGATCACATCGTTGATGCGTTTCTTTATCAAGTAGGGTCGCTTCCATTTCTTCTGCAACTTTGGGCAGAATCCTCACTTCCTTCAGGTGATTTAGAGCCAAACGAGGTCTCTTTATCGGATCGCTAGCGAGTTGTCTCTGATCGATATCGAGACATCTACTCTCTTCTCGAGGCCATGACGGATCAACGCCTTCCAACACCCTGTCCCGCTTATTGCATTTCCCCTCGTTATTCGCAGTCGTCCGCCGAACTACCAAGGTTATCCGCGCCAAGTCCCTTTCCTAATGGTAGTTGAGTGGTTACACCTAACAGGAAGTTACACTTTCTTGTCCATGGTGACTTCCATCCCAATTACGGAAGGGCAGCACCTCTCTACTGACTTTGACAACTCTTCGTTTAAGGTCCAGCTGGAAACCGTACGTGTTCCTAAGGTCTATGCCGAGAATTACATCTTCTTCAAATCAGCCACTAGGACCAAGTGTGAGACTCAGTTTGAACCTAACTGCATCTTTTCCTTGGTTTGGCCGAATACCTTGGCTGCTTCTCCTGTCGCAGTCTTATGTCGCCATCTGGAGGGCTTCAGCCTCGTGACTCGACAGTCACACTCGAAGATACGATAGTCTTCATAGCTAGTATAAACTGTATCTTTACCTTGGCTTCCTCGATCACATTGGCTGTTTCTTCTACAGCGAACCTCAGTTGTTACCAGAAAGGCGACAGCCTATTCTCGCCAGTCACCATGGAGTAGACGACAGTCTTCGTAGCTCCAGTGTCAATCAGCATCGTATACCTCTTGCCATTGACGGTGCCATCCTCATAGGCGCTGTCGTCTTGGTGTCCCAAGGAGGTTACCATTATTGGGAAAGGATCTTGATGACTGTCCCGGAAAGCTTTTATCCTGCATGTGTTGATGAGTCTTATTTTTCCTGTGTGTCAGGTGCAAACTTTCCTTTGCGGGAACTCCTGATGTGTCCGGGCTTCCCACTGCTCCAGCACCGTACTGGTCTCCTTTTCCGGGACTCCAGGACCATTAAAACCAAGTTTTCTAGGTCGTTAGGTATTGTCGGCTCCCCACAGTTGCTACACCATAATGATCTCTTTCTCCGCGAGTGTAAAGCTTCTACAACCTTTGAAATCACACCTTCCAAGGATCTGTGGTTCATCTTGTCGCCGTTGGTAATAATATCGGTCCGGACACATCTATTGCCACGAGAAGCCTCGGTACCCACCTCAAACTCTAATCCACTTGCAATTTAGGGCGAGCGAGCCGCACCGCTGTCTGAAGCTCCATGTTTCGCAAGTCGTCGACGAACGCTTGGACAGCTAAGCACTCCACCAAACTTTCCGGGGCCGTTGGGTAAACTAGTCTAATAATCCTCGCAACGTGCGCCTCAAATTCCTGGATAGTCTCTGCTTCCTTCTGTTTCCTGTTCTTCAGCTGGGACCGGTACACTTGTTCGAGGTGGGCGTGGCCAAACCGCCTCTCCAGTCGGCTTACTAACATATTAAAATCATAGTGGTTGTCGGCGTTCGGGGTTTAGAGGACAGCCAGAGCGTCGCCTTGGAGGGCTACTGTTAAGAGAACTGTCTTATTAAAAGTTGTTGGCTTTACCTTGGCTCGGCTCTCCATAACTGCGGGTCCACGTACATTCTCGTCTCGTAATGGCTGTTTTCAAACTGCTTTCTAAAGACCGCCCGGATCTTTTCTTCCAGTGTCCTTTCTAATTTTTCAACCTTCTCTTCCAACGAAACAGCCCCCACTTCTTGTTGAGCTAACCTTTCATCCATTTTTACATTCCATTAAGACATTCACATCACACAAGACAAATTGGCCAACTTTTCATTTATCTCAGCCTACAAGCTTATCTTTAGACTAGCTATCTTTAGACTCGTTAAGTTCAGCAGATTGCCTGGCTAACTTGTCATATATATCACCCGACAAAGTGGTGAACCGTTCATTCATCAGCCGATTGGCTGATCAATTTTTCATTTATCTCAGCAGTCTGCCTTGTCAATTTGTCTTTAATCTCAGCAGACTGCTTATTAAATATAGCCTTCAAATAGCAATCTTTAAATTCTACTTTATCTACGCCCTGAATTAAGTAATACTCACGTAAGCGGGCCAACAAGACTGCTAGCTCCCTTCTCAGCTCTGCTACTAAAATTTCTCCAATCCGTTAGCCTGGCATTTTTTTTTTTTCTTCTTTAAACCCCATACCCGACACCAGCTGTAATTATTTGTTTGGTTGAAATAATTTTTATTGAACGAAAATAAGATTTTACAATGCCTCACAAAAACTATGAAAACACAAAAATAACCATACTACTTGAGCTATAGAGCAAGACTAACTCTGCAATCTACCGCTCCTTATATTTAGTCTGAAGAAGAACTGCCTGGAAAATACTAGGCCAGCGTAGGTAGAACTCGAACATGCTAGTCACAAACATGTACTATGACAGTTTGTTCAAACTGTTAGTTCGTTCCAACAAAAGGTCTGGAACTATACTAAACCAAACCATATATGTTGTGTTTTGTTTCACTTTACAATATACATATACTAGCTAGGGTGCCCGGCTTCGCTCCGGTAGTTGTGTGGTAGTTTCAATACCAGAAAAACTTAAAGGAAATAGGGAACAAAATTAGCACCTTCTTGAAAATTCGGTTTTAACTTGGTATCAATATTCTGCAGAGTCCGCCCAAATAAGGAACTCTGTATAATTTACAGGGCGTTGAAAATGGTAAATGAACAATTAATTTTGTTGCAACCTTTTCGACTTATGCATCGTTTTTAATGGTTTCTGTGATTCTGAATCCTATAAGCCCATTCCAAGTAATCAGCAGATAATAAGTTATTAGATTATAGTTGAAAAATCTGGTATCTCAGTTAAAAAAATTATATTTCGTGTAAAACTTAAGCGCCGACTACTATGATGGTTCTATTTGATCCAGAAGTATAGAAACTACCGAAGATTCATAGAAACGTTTTTTTAAGACCTTTCTTCCATTTCAACCTCCCTTAAGATACCCCCCTTAATTTGAATGGTTTCTGCATATCTCGAATCTTACTACTATTACAAAGTGAAAACTAAATTTTTTAGTAATAATTTTTTAAGTAATCCAATTGGTTTTCTAATAGATTGCAGAGATGTAAAATCATTATTTTATTTTGAAAGCAAAGGAGAAACTAATTATTTTCGCTTAATTTTTTAGTAATTTAAAAAGAACAGCTGAACAAAGATATAACCTTTACAAACTGAACTGGATGAATGAATAATAAACATTGAGTGAAACGCACCCTAGCGCTTCCTGGTAGTCTGGAGCTCGAACTAAATTTTTCATTCATAAACTCGTATCTCAATCTCAGAGAGGTTAATTAAATGGTGCGAGAGGCTTAAAATTTCAGTCCTTTTCTCTTCATTTTTACACCCTTAAGAGAAAAACGGAAACCTTCTTCTCCGTTAGGGGTTATATGGCTAAACGACGACATAACTTCCTTAATCCTAAGTAGAGTCGTTTTTGAGCCTTTTCAGCACGCACATTGTAAACTTTGCTTTATAATATATATTGATTACTACTCATATTACAGGCAAATTAAAATTTTCGTTTTGGGAAACCAAATATTTGTGTTCTTTTTACTTTCACTTACCTATATGAAATATATAGTAAGTGGAAGTATTGCGATCGTGAAAAATTTCGACTTCCGGTTTTCAACGGAAATACACGTTTTGGGGTCCCCTGAGTCCAATTAACCAAGTCCCGCGAAATGGTCTGTGTGTGTGTGTGTTAACACACTAGCTCAAAAACTATAAACCGTGTGAACCTGAAATTGTGTGTTTAGTGTATGTATACGAGTATGCCCGCGATGTGACAGCAAAAATTTCATCAAAATTGCTCAAACGGAGGGGATACTTTATTTAATAACTTTTTAAGTTTTTTTCGATTTTCTCAAAAACGGCTCTAACGATTTTGATTAAACAGAGTATTTGATCTATTTATATGCCCGAGATACGACTGTAAAAATTTCATCAAAATTGATCAACCGGAGGGGGGACTTACTTAATAAATTTTGTATCATTTTCACGTGTTTTTTTTTATTTACTCAAAAACGACTTTAACGATTTTTATCAAATTCGTCATGTTTAATGGAAATTAGGTGTTCTTTAATATCAGGTAAGCTTTATCATTATTAAAATGTTCTGAGGGGGCTTTTTTTGGGGAGGGTTGGGGTCTTTTTTGTTTGTTTGTTTCCTATAAAGTACCTTTGTTTTTGTTTATTTTAAGAAATTAACTGTCTCTCGTTACGCCTAAAAATAAGAAATGGCTAAATATGAGATATGATAAAAATAAAGAAAACATAAAGAGGAGAAAAAAAGAAAAATATTCAGTCAACTCATAAAACTCGTTGAGCCCACACATGTGGAGTACGCCTTTATGGACAGACCATTGTTAATAATGAAAGCCGTTCTGTTCATTTGAGAAGTGTCAATTAACAAAACGCATTAATTTCTAATCTAAGTATGTTGGTAAGTGAAAGTTGTGTGTTGCGCGCACGCACCAGATTTTTTATTTGATTATTAAATACTTTTATAATTTATATTCCGTCTTATTTGTTTAATAGGGATAATAAGAGATTGTTGTAATATTAAAGGTACTTTATAGGAAGTTTTTTTCTGTGGCTATTTAAGCCCTATCAGATCGTTTTTATGGTGCTAAAATATACCTGATATAAAAGAATACTTCATTATTGTAACGTGAAACAAGAACATATAATTGAAGAGAATTAAAGACTTGTTGCTGGAATAGTTGGAGTAAACTATTCTAATACAAGATCGTGACTGTTAGAGAACTTTCTAAGCTTGTTAGGGACCTTCTAGACTGTTCTGTTTGATACTTTCATAAGGAGCGATGGACTGAAGAGTTAATCTTGCTCTGACGATCTAATCATATGGTTAGTTTTGTGTTACTGTGTCATTTAAAGTTGATACTTTTTGTAACTTTGTTGATTATTTGAGTTGTTATTGTTTGTCTGCCATTGTGAGTAATAATTTTTCGTTAATAAAAATTATTTAAACCTACATACATGTTTAATTATGATTAAACAAGACAAGTTTAATTAAAATAGTTAGAACCGCTTTTGAGAAATAATACCGAGGAAATATTATGATGGGATAAAGTGCCCCTATGTTTAATATATTTTGACGATATCTTTGCTGCCACATCATGGACATATACACACATCAAAAAAAATTTTGCATCTCCTGCATTTGCCAAGTATCAAAGATAAATTTGAAGGGAAACTTTATGGTAGAAAAACTACAATTAATACTGAATAAAAAAATATATTTCCCTAAAAAAAATATTTACATGATCATAAAAAATTAAAGTTTGAAAAAAATGTAACAATTTTCAGGAAATGGTTTCCTCACCTAATACTCGGTATTACCTCCCCTTGCCCTAATTAGAGCTTGGACTCGCACAGGCATGCACAGGATTAGGTGGTCAATGTCTTCTTGTGGAAGGTTCCGCCATTCTTCAATCGCTGCCTCCCTCAACTCCTAAAGATTGGTTGGAACGTTCGGCCGGCGATGAACAGCTCGGTGAAGCATGTCCCATTTGTGCTCGATGTGATTCATGTCTGTAGGCCAATCCATTCTCGCAATTCCAGCAGTCGAAAGATAATCCGCCACTATCCTGGTGCGATGAGGGCGAACGTTATCAGCCACTAGGTTGAAGTTATCACCGTGCATTTGAGCTAAGGTTGTCACTATAGCTTCTAACACTTCGTCCTGTACACATTCGCGGTCATGTTACCCTGAATGAGTAGCAGCTCAGTTCTAGAAACGTGGATAATTCCTCCCCAAAATGTGGCAGACCCACCATGTTGCTGTACTCTGTGAGAGGGGTACCTAAGCCGACTAGGCCTGCCTGGAACCCTCCATACCCTCGCTCTGTTATTGTCAAGGACGCGGGCAAGTCTAGTTTTATCAGAGAACAAACAGTTTCTCCACTGAGATAACGGTCTATATTCGTGAGCGCTTGCGCACTACATTCGAAGTCGGCGGCGGTTCTTGTTCAGCGGAGGACAACGCAAGGGCCTTCTTCCTCGAAGATTCATCTTATGAAGAGGATTCCGGACAGTCTGGTCACTTATAGTGGTGTTATTAGCCTGTTGCAGCTGTCGCCGAAGGTCCCCAAAAAACGGTCTTCATTGCGCGTTATATAGTGTGGCCTACCACTGTGAGGTCTGTCATCAACACTTCCAGTGGTTAGGAACCTGGTCCAACACCTCACATCACTTTGTCCGATGTTGAGCCGACAAGCAATTAGTCGGGTTGACTGCCCTTCCTCTCGTAGGACAACAAAGCGGAAGCGCGTTTATGTCGAGAGTAGTCTTCTATTCATTTTTAGAGTGCAGCAGAAGCGAAAGGAAGCTTTAAACTGAATCATTCCTACACAAATGTTGTACTATGATCAGGTTACAGTAGGATTACTGTAGGGGGATTTAGAGCCCCTTATCTTGAGTGTTCAGAATGATACGCATGACCTTTGTTGGCCTTAATCCATGTAGTATTAATGTATGAAATCAGTTTTCCAATAATTTAATCTGATCTATAGTTTTTGGGGTGATGCAAAACTTTTTTTGATGTGTGTACTTAGCTGAAATACCTAATATCAGTTTTGTACGAAAAACAGTTTTATGAGCTTGTATGTAAACACACACCATTTGGCGGGACTTGGTTATTTGGACTCAAGGAATCCGAAAACGGATGTCGAAATTTCCACGATCCCAATCCTTTCTTCTTAAGTGAGTAGGGAGAAAATGTCGGTCCTGGTACCGCAATTTGCTGGGTCATATTGGAATTTGGACCTGGGACTTGCACAGGCTTAACCACCACGTGGTTACTTGGTTAAGATAAAAAAATTTTATATTGGCAAAAATAATTATTTCTTATATACCTATGTTTTGCCAAACAATGTTTGAAAATTCAAAGATTTTTTAACATTGATCTTTTAACAAAAATAATGATTTCTTTAACATCTGAGTTTTGACAAAATCAATAATTGTTTTTTTTTTTTTTTTTACTTTTATTTTTTAATCCACACCTCTCGCTCAGCCTGCGACAATAAGCAGATGAGATATAAGAATAATTTAAATTAGCAATTGAAATGGAATTAAAGTAGGTATTTGAGATGACATAACAGGACTTCCCTATATAGTACTGCACCCAAGACCCTTCTATGGTATGGGTCTTAGTGTTACAGATTTTGATACATATTTTGAAAGAGCAGCAAAGATCTCCAACTTTTATTGGATGAATTTTCGAGGATTATTTCAAATGAAATTTTAGTTTAATGTGTTTTAACTATTGACATATTTTAGTGATTTATAGCTTACGTATTAATTTCACGCAAAAACGTTAGGCATCTTTTGAAGGATAGATAAGGGGGAATAGCATGATAAAAACTGTATAAATATGATATGAAAAATGGCAGAGTTAAGAGCAATAACCAGAGGAGTCCCAATGGGCCATTACTCAACCCTTACCTTGGTGGCGGGATTACCGAGTGGGCAAACGCGTTGCCATAGGCAATGTATGATTGAGGAACCTGAAGATAGCAAGTTCAAAACTCGGAGCCAGGGGACATTTATCCCCTATCCTCTCCCCTAGCCCGGACCCCCCCCCCCCTGTACAGCCTAAAAGGCGAAGAAGGGGTGGTACAAAAAGAAAAAGAAGAGAGAAGAGCCCTTACCTTTACTAAGTTACTCTTAGCATGGCTGGAGAACTTTCGATAAAACTGAAATATCTTTTTAAATGCGTAAATATGAAAATATAAATATATAAATAGGGGTCTAAGAGCGAAATTCTGTGTGTGCAAGAATGTATTTCCGCGTTCTTTCAATCAAGGGCAGATCCAGAGCATGTTGTAATGGGGGGATGCACTTCTACAGCCCCTTCCTGTGATCTTTTTTTACCTTACTTTATTACTTTTAGTAATGTTATATTCTATTCAATGGTACCCCCTAAAAAACAAAACGTGTGCAACTGCTCAGGTCTGACATGCCTTAGGCTGGCCCTGATCCCCATAAACCAGTCAATCACTGGCCCTCCAGCTTGGGGGCTAAAATCACACTAAGTCCCATTTAGTATACAATTATTTGCACACTTTATTTAGAAATGTGGTCACCTACAGTATCAAGGGCCTACAGGCTCAAGGGGCCTTTCCTAGGAGTTCGCTGTGGATAGAGACCTAGCCCAGGCAAGGTGTGAACCTTCTCCAAATTCTTTCCAGATTAGAATTTGGAGGAAAATTGCAATAATTGAACCCACCCTCACTAAACTAATTCATACAGGTCACTAATTATGCCACAGTCCTTGAGCCGATGGAGTTAATTCAGAGACTATGGAAGAATAAATCCTCTGCTGCTGGGATAGTAAAACAGCCTCTAACCAGGAAGGGATGGCTGCGCTATCAATACAGAGTAAAAGTTCAGACACTATAGTAGAGCTAGTTGTTGACTGGATGAGAACCTGGCACATGTATCGTAGTTTCTCTTCTGAAACCACTAGAGCTCTTCTAACAGTGGATCGAGCTGTCCCTGACCGGGATGTACATGTAAATTAGAATGAAGAAAATTCTTGGGTTTTACGTTATTAAGAAATTTTTACAAAAATATGAAAAATATATATAAAACTCTTTATTTCGTTTTTATTTAAAGCATTCAAACGATAATTTGAATAAATATAATATAACATTATTTTATGGAAACATTCTGTAATGTTTTACAAGTTATCTTTCCTTTTTCTGTTACTAAAAGGTTGCCTTGCCAAGCAGCCTCACAGTTGGAAGTTGTTTTGAAATCCACCTGAAACAAATTATATAAGTAAAATGAAGGAATAGAACATGTCTAATGGCAGTGTTATGTCCCATGAATGATATAGATAAGGAATAATAGAATAATAGAATAATAGAATAGGAATAATAGAAAGAAAGGATATAGATTTGCCAAAACTATTGTGTTATTGCTTTATTGCCCATCATCTACTTAATCCTATCACTAACAATAAACAGAAGAATCATGAAATGGAAGGACAGCAATATTGGCTTTTCTAACAAAGAGTAGATCATACCTTTGATCATATCACTCCACAAATGCTGCAGAATCACTTTGAATCCCAGGAAAACTAGTAAGACTAAGTGTGAAAAATTTGGAAAATACCAGAAATAGCATGGCAAAGATTCACTATAAGAAGTGTTTGAGGTTTAAAGTTGTTAATGACAGGGCGATCTTTTCTTTCTTGTATTATGAATGAACGACGAATAACATTTATTTTTACTCTCATCATTTTTTTCCAGTTCGGTGATTAATATAATTAAATAAATAAAAAAGGCCAATATTCACCAATAAAAGAATAAAATTTATTTTGGCAATGTTTCGGCTTCTAGAGCCATTTCCAAGCCATGCGTCGTATTTGGGATTGTTCTTAAAGTGATTTAGAATAATACTATTGTTATGGTGTAAATAAAAACGTCATTTTAACATCTAACATCTACTAATATCCGGATAGTTGCTCAGAGTTAGTAGTAGCAGTTATTACAATATATGACAGACTGTTTTTTTAGATGTTAAAATGACACCTCCAGCAACAAGTTTTTTATTTAAACCACAACAATACTTTTATTCTAAATCACTACAAGAACAATCCCAAATATGATGCATGGCTTGAAAATGGCTCTAGAAAATCCAAATAAATTTCCTATTGTTTTTGGTGAATATTGGCCTTTAAACATTCACTTACCTATACATGAAATATATAGTAAGGGAAAGTATTGCGATCGTGAAAAATTTCGACTTCCGGTTTTCAACTGAAATACATGTCTTGGGGTCCCCTGATTAACCCTTTAACTGCTGGTGGCTGATATATAAGACAGCCGCACGCTGGTCCCCGTATGCTGTAGGCAAATATATCAGCCGGCACGGCGCACAGTGGGGCAAACTAGGAAAAAAACCCAAAATCCAATGTTTATATCTGGAGTTAATTTTTATTGTATTTCATTCTTGGATAGTCAATACATAAAAAATGATTAGTTCCTGTCTTATCAAAAACTTCTTTTAAGCAGAAATTTAAGGTTTTGTCGTGGTTGTAAAAATGTCATTTTTTTAAATAAAAATATTTTGAGCTAGTTTCAGCACATTTGAGTGATAGTTGTTTTACAGTCTTTGTGTGCATATACAGACGTACCACTTTATAACAGTACTCACGTTTTTGGAAATACACGTTTTTGGGTCCCCTGAGTCCAAATAACCAAGTCCCGCAAAATGGTGTGTGTGTGTGTGTGTGTGTGTGTGTGTGTGTGTGTGTGTGTGTGTGTGTGTGTGTGTGTGTGTGTGTATGTGTGTTTTTGCGTGTGTGTGTACAAACTAGCTCAAAAACTATAAACCACACAGACCTGAAATTGGGTATTTGTTGTATGTATATGCCCGCGATGTGACAGCGAAAATTTCATCAAAATTGGTCAAACAGTGAGGGTACTTTATTTAAAGAATTTTTTCCAATTTTTTTTTTTTTTCGATTTTTTCAAAAACGGCTTTAACGATTTTGATTTAACTTGGTATTTGGGGTATGTATATGCCCGTGATATAACAGTCAAAATTTATCAATTGGAGTTGGCACTTTACTAAATAAATGTTGTCCCATTTTCATGTGTTTTTTTTATTTACTCTAAAACGTGATTTGATTGATGTATATTGATTTGATGTATGTACATGCCCGCGATGCGACAGCCGAAATTTCATCAAAATTGGTCAAACGGAGGGGGCACCACATTATTTAGTAATTTTTTCAAAATTTACGTGTTTTTTTTCTCAAAGACGGCTGTACCTATTTTGATAAAGCTGGCTGGGTATTTAATGTATGTATATGTGGCAGCCAAAATTTTATTAAACTTTTATTTATGGATAAAGAAGAATTTATTTTTACTTATGAGAGTAAATACGTGATGCTCAAATTTTTCAAAGCATCGAAGGTCTGTAAAAATATGGTATAAAATAATATTTTATAATTAATTATATTTTAGTCTAGAAACTTTTGTTCCATAATAAATTTTTGAAAGCAGTATAAAGCGATTTTAGAGGAAAAGTACCTAATCGTTCTCGATTTCCAGAAAGGCCTAAGAGACAAATTTTACAACGAGACGTAAATACACCTATCGATTCACCTTCAAGATATATTTACAAAAAGCAACTCGTAGTATAATACAAGCAAGCAGTAAAAAAAACTCGACTGTTGAAGAAATTAGGTCCCTTCAAAAAATAAATAAGCAATAATGAATCAAAGGGCTGAAAACTTCCAAATTTTGCAATACAGATACTCTATAACTTAAGGAGGAGATATTCAAATATAAGCATACAAATGTGGGAAAATGTTTGTGAGTGCAGGAAGTAAAGTAAAAAATAAATAAAATTAAATTAAAAATAAATACTAATAAAATGAAAATAGTATAGGCCTTGATGACTTCAAACGTTTTACGCCTCTAGACAATAAACAAACAATGAAAATAGTTTCTTCTATTTTCTTGTAGTTTCTTCCTTTTATTATTTAACATTGTACTCAATAAAAAACATTTTATAAAAAAAATTAAACCGACTTCGAAACCTAGGAACCAGTAAAACTAAATTCACTGAAAAGTATGAAATAATTACCTTCTGATTTTTATGAATACACAGCAAAATTGAAAATGGTATAAAAAGTGGAAAAATGTAATAAGAGGAATAATTTCATTTTGATTTGTACAAATACACACTAATTGTTAATGAAAATTATTAAATTAAAATATTAAATACTATGTTCAGTAAAACATAATCTTTTCGGAGGCGGCGCAAAATAGAAATGACATGTTACGTCATGACGTCATGAAAAGATTTTCATAAGGCCTAGTGTTAACAATTTTAAATTTTGCGCCGCCTCCGAAAAGATTATGTTTTACTGAACATAGTATTTAATATTTTAATTTAATAATTTTCATTAACAATTAGTGTGTATTTGTACAAATCAAAATGAAATTATTCCTCTTATTACATTTTTCCACTTTTTATACCATTTTCAATTTTGCTGTGTATTCATAAAAATCAGAAGGTAATTATTTCATACTTTTCAGTGAATTTAGTTTTACTGGTTCCTAGGTTTCGAAGTCGGTTTAATTTTTTTTATAAAATGTTTTTTATTTCATACTTTTTAGTTGGAGAAGATAAAAAAGTAGAAAACGGTACGTTGGTTTAAAAAAAAATTTCAAAATCTTTTTACGCTCTACCACAATCGTCTTTCTCGGGCCTTTTTATTATTATATATTATTACAATAAGATCTTACAAATAGTCTCAGATAATATCAGCATACATATAGTATGCTGTGTATTAGCAACCCAATGTAGTTGGGTAGCATCTCTTTTATGATGAATAAAGTGTTTTTCTCTATATTTAAACAGTCACCTTTTTAATTTTATGAATACACACAAAAGTAGGAAAGCAGTGCGTGTATTATACAATTTTCAACATACTACGTTTTATGATTAAAAAGGGATTTTATTTTTTTAAAGATCAATGTTCCATTGGGAAGGGAACACATAAAATGTTTATTCACAATGACAATATTTTTCCTTTGCTAAATATTGTCGTCAGTACTTGTCATTTACATACATCATCGGTTTTCCGAGATGTGTTGAGTTAAATATACATAAATAAATAAATCCGGCCATTCCAAGATGAAGTCACTGAACAGTCGAGATTGTGGCCGGTTTTGGACAAGATATCGTTAATGGAGAATCGATGAGGATGGCAATATGACCTATATTACTCGTAAATTGGAAAGTAACTTTGGAATTATGATTGCTTGAATATTCTTTGGAGAACTATGGCGATATTATGCACTACTCCGGTAGGGACCGTTACTATTGCTTTATTTAAATCGATCGCTGGAAAAGTAGTGATTAACAACCATCATTGGATAGACGTCCCAACAAAAAAGGGGCAGCCATAAAATTGATCGATATCAAAAAGACTGCCCCGCTAGGATTATGTTCGTAATTCCTTTCGATGAATTTTTGACTAAATTTATTACCGAACTACTATGAATTATATCCTTCGTAATAAAATATTATTCAGAAAATAAATTGCTAAACACCGTTTCTTCAATTCTAGTGGCGTAGCATTTATGATATCAATCATTTTCATGGCTGCCAAATTTTTGCTGAGAGGACTTTCATACAATGAGGTTGTTTTCTGGGAGATATCAAGTTTTATTTTACTGATGCAACACTTTTCATTGATGGATGAACATCCGCAAAAGCCTCAATAGTTAAAGAAACAAAATTAAAAACCGAGCACAAGTTCTACGACAAGATATTAAACAGTGACCGAGTGTATCCGGAAGAAGACAGAGGTATATTGTTAAGTCAACTGAAAATGAGCTTTTCCAGGAATTAATGTATTCCTTTTTAATGTGCTTAGCGAGTGGCTACGATTTTAAATTTAAACGAACCTTCGGGAACTTGACGAAGTCTTAAATTCTGCATTAAAAGGGTTATCAATACTCAATCTTTCTTGGAATTCCACGAATTTTAATCTTTTTTTTTTTTTAACGAATTAAATCTTATGATTATGGTGTCCAACCGTCGATTAGATCTAAATTAAGAAGGTTTACTGCTATCGATGAATACCTAGCTGTCTAATATTTATGCTAATGCTACAGAAAATGACAGCGATATTATACCTATTCTGCTGATATTTAAATCTATTGTTGAAAAATTAGTTAAGGTTATGTATAGGTTTGTTCCAACAAGCACTTAAAACACATCGATAACCAATAGACTGCTCATGTTCTCCCCCCACTCTTTTGATTCCGAATTTGATTGGTTGGTTTTCCCATTTGGTTCATCCAGCAGTAAAACAATATTGAGATTTGTTATTTATCAATTAGTTTTAATAGCTTGTTGGAGCATACCTTATGTTACATATGCCATATGTTTTTCCAATAAGTAAACATTTTGAGCGACAATTAAATAATTATTATCATGTTTTTTCCCTATAACTTCTTAAATAAATTAAGAGCCCAAAAAAGGTTTCAATGGGACCACCTTGGGAAAATACTCTACAAGATGCAAAAGGTTTCGTTCCAATTGGTTCATCCATCTCTGAGTAATCGGTGAACATACATAGAAAAAAAAAAAAAAAAGGCACAAAAAAAAAAAAAAGTCACATACGTATCGAATAGAGTAACCTCCTCTTTCGTTCGAAGTCGGTTAAAAAAGGGACTAGATCAATTAGTACAAACCTAGACAGAACGATAAATAAGGTCTGTACAACACATGGTGTATGCTGATGACGTGGTAATAACAGCGAGAACTAAAGTGGTATGTCAGGAGCTATTAAGGATTTTAAAGAAATGGGGGAAATATTGATATAAATAAGAAAAATGCAAATGCATAATTTCCACAAAAAATGAAGAGCAGGTATGAGAGAATGATTACGTGCAACATTTAAGAAAGTAAATAAATGCTTCAAATGAATCGGGGCTTTTGTGTCGGCAAAAAATGAAGTCAAGCACTGTGAAATTAAATCTAGAATTGCAGCAGGGAACAGATGTCTTATTACAAAGTGAAAAATATTGAAGTTCCGAAATAAGTCAGGCAAAGGTGAATTGTCACTTATCCAGAAGAAATGTGGGTCTTTATGAAACAAAGCAAGGAGAATCTGTGAAAATGGGGAAAGGAATTAACAGTCAGTAGAGTACAAGGGGTAATAGAGAACTTCTGGATCTATATGATGAGCCAGACATGGTCATTTATATCAAATCAAGCCAAACAAGATGACTTAGACTTGTTGAACTAAAACTATTGTACATTATTATATATATTGTAAACTATTGTATAACTAAAAAGATTATTAAAAAGACTATTTATTGCAAGGAGGCAAAAAAGAAGGGGAAGGCTAGGTTGTGATGGATTGATGATGTGAAGGACGATCTGAGGATGATATGCAACAGGAAGTTGAGAGAACAAGCCATGGATAGAGAAGATTGGAAAGGCATAGTTGTGGCCAAGGCCCTGCAAGGACTGTAGAGCCATGTATTACTGAAATAGACTTATATAGTACATAGGCCAGACCCGCCTACCGTGCACCCCCCCCCCCACATTCCTATAAACTGTATATCGTTGTGTTTCTTTTGATAAAAGATTAAGAAAAGGGGCCGCACTTAACCAAAATGGCGTTCTGGGGTAAGTGCGGCCACTTTTTTTTCTGGGAACATTGGCTTTTTCGTAATCTTTTATCACAAGGAACACAACGATATGCAATTTAAAGGGATATGGGGATGTTTTATGATGTTAAGATAGAAGGGAACATTTTTGAGCATACAGAGATATTTAGGTTTTGTGATAAAAGGAAAAAAAGAAATGAAATTGGAAGCTTTATATAAATGGAAAAAAAGAAACTTAAAGTGGAAGTTTTATGATAGTTATAGAAAAATAAACTTAATGTGCAAGTTAAGGTGAGATTAAAGAATGGAAAGGCTTATTATTTTACAGGTCAAAGTTACTCAGTTCATTTCTCATAACCTGACTAGCATCTAAGGAGAGTAAAGGGATTGGTTTGAGAGGTGAAAGAGATACAAGAAAAAAAGAAATCGGGAAAAATGCAAACAAATATTTTTTTTTTCTTTTATTTACAATTAATTAAAGACTAGATTGAGTCAGAGTCAGGTGCCGGTCCTAAGCCTGGATAAAGGAGGAGGGTTGGTTCGGTGGGCCTATAAACCACTGTTAAAAACCTGAATAGTTCAGAAAACAATACTAAGCCTGGGAGAAGATTGGTCAGCTGTTGTGGAGGAGGCCGGGTTCTTGAAGGACCGTAGTGCCATTATAATAAATAAATATAATGATTATATTAGTAAACAATTTATTGCTGTACTTAGTAGAATATAATTTTTACATTCCGTTACTTTTTGTAAACAGGATACCTGAGAAAGGAAGAAGTGGTAGTAGCATTGGGTGAGCACCTCCCAAATGATCCCTTTACACTCTTAGACATTTGTGTCGGAATGTGAGTACCTAATTTAAAAGTATAAATGATGGATTTTCGAGCATATTTACATTTTATGACTCACGGCCGGTCTCGATTGACTTCAACCGTGAAGTCTTTGCACCTTGCGGATTCTTTCGGGGGATCATTCTAGGACATTTTTAGATGAAAAAAATGCAAAAATTAAAATCCTAAAGGTGGACGTTTTTTTCATTGAACGATTTTCGCATTTTTTAACAAAATGTGTAAAAATTTAATTTTAATATTTATTCTTCGTGTATCTTTTTTCATATAGTTGACGGAAATGCTTCACTTAGGAATTAAAAATGATCTTATAAAATAATAATATTCAAAAGTTATTAGATTTTTGAAACTTTGTTTTAATTACTTCATTTATGTTACATATTATACAAAAGTACATAATATGAAATTTACAGATAATTAAGGTACACATTAAATGTGATTCGAATTAAAAAACATTAGATAGAAAAATAAATGATAAAGATTACGATACGTATATATAAAAATCAAATTTTTGTACATTTTACTTTAAAAACGCGAAATTTGTTGAAATAAAAAAACGACCACCTTTAGGATTTTAATTTTTACATTTTTTTCATCTAAAAATGTCCTAGAATGATTCCCCGAAAGAATCCGCAAGGTGCAAAGACTTCACGGTTTAAGTCAATCCGGACCTGACGTGGACTATGTAAACTAAATATTGTTCTTTCTGAAGTTCTCAGCTTTCCAACGATATAATAAATAACAATAAAAAAAAAAAATATACCCTTTATGTTTTTATTTGTTGACTATTCAAGAATGAAAAACAATAAAAATTACCTTCAGATATGAACATTGGAATTTTGTTTTTTTCCCTCGTTTGCCAAACCGTGCAGCGCGCAACGAAAATCTTCACAAAAATTACAATAATTACTGAACCAGCAAATAAAGGCAAAAGATATCAGAGTAATATATTCTCTGATACATCCCGGTCCTAGATCAATCGTTGCTATCTTAAGCCAGGATAAGCCCCAAACTATAATTATGCTTCAAATTTATTATTTTGTGTGGAAGATTCTTGCTTATTTAATTGTTTATATAGGATGACTACTGTTATAAAGTGGTACCTCTATATATGCACACAAAGACTGTAAAACAACTATCACTCAAATGTGCTGAAACTAGCTCAAAATATTTTTATAAAAAAAAAAAAATGACATTTTTACAACCACGACAAAACCTTAAATTTCTGCTTAAAAGAAATTTTTGACAAGACAGGAACTAATTATTTTTTATGTGTTGACTATTCAAGAATGAAATACAATAAGAATTAACTCCAGATATAAACATTGGATTTTGGGTTTTTTTCCTAGTTTTTCCTAGCGCCGGCTGATATATTTGCCTACAGCACACAGGGACCAGCGCGCGGCTGGCTTATATATCAGCCACCAGCAGTTAAAGGGTTAATCAGGGGACCCCAAGACATGTATTTCAGTTGAAAACCGGAAGTCGAAATTTTTCACGATCGCAATACTTTCCTTGCTATATATTTCATGTATACATAGGTAAGTGAAAGTAAAAAAAAACATTAGTATTTTACCATATTAGAGTAGTACTCTCTGCTAAAATTAAAAATCAACCAACCTGTAACTTCTCCCATATTTTCTTCTTTGGGTTTAAAACTGGATCAGGGGGTGAGTCAGCACTATTTTCATAGTTTTCAAAATAAGCTCGATCTCCAGGTCTTGAAGAAGCAGGAGGATCCAAAACTTCTACTTTCTTACCACACTCATCTTCACTGAAGAAATAATTAAATCAAGGTATGCTCAAAACAGTAAAATATTATAACTTTTAACTAGATAACTTACTATGAAGCACATAACACCATACCACAAGATTCTATTCCTCTCATTTTAGCTGGTTTAAGATTGCATAAAACAACTACAAGCCTATTCAACATTTCATTTTCAGGAACATATTGTACAAGTCCACTAACAATAGTTCTAGGAGTAGCTTCACCTAAAAAACAAATACAATAATAATAACAAATAAATTTAGATACATTTAAAACAATTCAAACGTCTCTCTTGTTTAGTAATAAACAAAAATTTCGGAAATAACATTAAGGGTAATGTAAGGAATACGGGGGGTTTAAACAGAAAAAAAAAAATGATGAATAATAAATTAGTCTTCTTGTGATGAAAAAATTAAAAATAAATAATACCCTTATTCACTTAACATAAAGATAACTGAGTGTGTGCAGCATATAATATGTACATATATACACTAACTTGCAAATAAAACATATTGAACTCATATTTGCAAGATAAATAAAAAGTAAAGGCCTACACCAATTTAAAGATAAAATTGAGAATTTATGAAGACCATTTACAATTGTTCGGGAAACTGGGTGGATAGGAGGTGATTGTACAGGCGGGATTTCAAGGCAGGGAGAGTGTTGGAGTGACGGATAAAAGGGGGAATGGAGTTCCATAGGGATGAGGACCGGATAATGAGAGATCTTTCGAATGCTGATGTTCGGTGGGCCCGAGTGTATAGATCTGATAGAACGGGTATTGCGGGAATGGACAGAGGATTTGAACTGGAAAAGTTCGGTGATGTATGAAGGACGGCGGGATCGGATAACTTAGAAAAGGAAGGAAGCCAGGAAATATTTCCGGCGGTAGGATGGGTATAACCACTTTAGCCTTTCGTATAAAGGTGAGACGGAGACATCTCTTGGGACCCCAAAGATAAATCGTACGAAAAAATTAAATAAACGTCTTAGTTTTGCTTAGAAATCCCCAGAGATACCCCCTTACACCGCACAACAATAGTCAAAGTGGGGATACACCAGGGAAGTGACCAGGAGCCTACGTGTTTCAAATGGGAAATGGCACTGGAGGTGATTTAATCGCTTTAAGGTGGTAGGTAAAGGAATGGCAGGAAATATTGGAGATGTGGTTTTTTCAGGAAAGGGTTTGGTCGAAGGTCACTCCGAGGTTTTTGACAGTTGGATAGAATTTGATGAGATTATTATTTAGGAGCAGGGTGGGGATGTTTGGAGGAGGTGATTGGAGCCTATTAAAATTCCTTTTGTTTTTTCTGCATTCAGCTTCAACTTATTAGCCTCTGCCCAGAGATTGATTCGATTTAAATCATCCTGTAGCTCTTTGTCGCTGACGATAACTCGGAAGGGGGGAAGGATAGGTATATTTGGAAATCGTCTGCATAGATGTGATATTGGGAGTGATGGATCAGAAGAAGAAGGTCGTTAATATAAATGGCGAAAAGAGTGGGGGAAAGAGAGGGTTCCTTCGGAACATCACAGAAGAAGGGAAGTGTCATGGAAGGAGGTTGGCCTGGAATGACTACAAACTGTGACCGGTCTGAAAGAAAGGATTTAAACCAATTTAAGGCACTGCTTGGTAAATGAAGCTTTTGCAATTTGGTAAGAAGTATATTGTTGTCAACTGTATCAAAAACTTTGGAGAAATCAAGAAGGATGAGGATAGTTAATTTTCGATGTTCGATGGATGTTTGGAGGTCATGAGTATTTTTTAGGAGAGCGGATTGAGTTGAGTAACCAGATCGGAATCCAGATTGGAGTGGGTTAAGGAGGGAATGTTCTTCTAGGAAGTTTGATAGTTGATTTTGAACGAGGCGTTCTAATGGTTTTGAGAGGTTTGAAAGAAGAGAGATTGGACGGAAATCATTGATTGAGGAAGGGTTTGCCGTTTTGTTTAACGGTCGGACTTGAGCGGTTTTCCAGGAAGAAGGGAATATATATATATATATATATATATATATATATATATATATATATATATATATATACACATACAGTGGATATCGTTTATAACGACATTGAAGGGACCGTAAAAACTTTGTCGTTATAGACGATCGTCGTTACATCCGACATATCGCTTATAACGACGCCGGACGTTATATCAGATCTAGGCCATTTTTAACAGCTGATTGGTATGATAGCATTCTTACAACTACAAATTTCCTATTATAAAATGTATATGTTTCAATTCCAGTCATATTGGCTGCCTCCAAAACCGTTATTCTATCCTTGGATAGTTTTCCATTAGAACATTTCTCCCCCTTAAAATGTAGTGTCAGATCAGGCAGTACCTTGTAAAAAAGTTCAGTTTCAGTTCAGTTTTTTATCTGAATCATCGTAATTTTCCGAATTGATGGCCATACTGACGGAAGCCAATAGCTGGTTATCCCTTGAGGGACGCTAGCAGTCACGCTTGAAAAATATTATTATGGCGAGTACAAAATCTTTGAATCCATCCTCGCGAAATACTACTTGTCGAGTCACTAGACGGTTCTGAAGTGGATTCATTAATCAATTTTAGAAAATTACTGGCTTTTTTGAATAAAATTGTCCCTGATATTGGAACATTTCAGCTGCGTTGGGTTCGAAACCATGTTATTAGAGCACC
This sequence comes from Aelia acuminata, assembly GCA_911387785.2. NCBI lineage: Eukaryota > Metazoa > Arthropoda > Insecta > Hemiptera > Pentatomidae > Aelia > Aelia acuminata. The sequence goes on along the minus strand of OU426978.1, from coordinate 106,972,706 downwards.
ATTGACTTTGTCGCCCGTAGCTCTCCTTATTTTTTTTTTTGTCTTGAACGATTCACCGCGTTCAACTAGTCCCCGAATGGTGTCCCTATTTAGATTCCCCCCTCCCCTAGATTTTCCGTATTGTTGAAGTATTTTAATGACTTTCATTCAGTTCCTCCGCAAGACTTCTTTCGACTCCCCATTTTCCAGCCAACAGCAAATGTGCAGCAAAATCTATCTTCTAACGAAAATGCCCTTCACCTTGACATGGTATCACCACGCACAAGTATATGGATACGCAATTCCGTGGTGAGCTTACATACATTATCACCTATGTCTACCAGCTTTAAAGCACCCAGTTTTTCTTTTAACGTTGTATTATTTCAGTTTATTCATGTCGATCCAAATTAAAACAATACGCCTATCAAGCAAGGTGGTAGCGATTGATAGGCAACATTAACTGAATCATTTGCGAATCGGCAGACGATGAACAGTTGAAATGTCTCAACACTAAAAAAAAAAATTGGAGAGGGTGAGAATGAGTCACTGTCACCCTGTTAAGTAATTCCCATTTTGTTAACATGGTTTTACTACTTATCTGCTTACTACTTATTAGTCTATGCATACGTACAGCTAAATGCCTTTTACATATCACATAAAACTTTGCAAATTGCTTAAGATAAAAATAAGAAATAAATAAATTTGTATATTATATTTACATGGAGAACATTTCTTCTAGAAACTGCTCTCTGTAATTCTATCTTGTCCAAACAAATTGCTAATGAACAAGGTCCAGTCCCAATTAATTCGGATTAGCAATCCTCTACTGTAATTAAATTAATAGAGTAAAACTAATGTGTGTTTAAATAGCCAAAAATAATAATTCACAATGTCACACAAACAACACAAAATCAAATAATTAACAATGTTACAAAAAGTATTATCTGGTAATGACACAGAAGTAGCCATATCATTAGATCTTCAGAGCAAGACTAAGACTCCAGTCCATTGCTCTTTATATTTAGTCTGAATTAGAATATTCTAGAAGAGTCCTGAAGAGTGTAGAAGATTCTCGAATATGTAAGAGAACAGTTGGTAACTGTTCCAACAAAAAGTCTAGAGCTTTTTTAAATCATACTAGTTTTGTTTTATGTTCCAATATATATATATATATATATATATATATATATATATATATATATATATATATATATATATATATATATATATATATATATATAATTATAACTAAATCTATTAATACCTACATATGTACCTAAAAATAAATATTTACCTAAATCTATTTTTTCAACATATAAAGTATCCGCATCAGGGTGGCGGGAAATTTCTACTACCTTTCCAATTCGAATATCCAACTTTTGTGGAACAATTTCATTTTCTCCTCCAGCAACATTTTTCTCTAGAACACAGAATTATTGGAAATGAAAATTGTAACCAGTTAACAATATTTGCAAAATAAAAGAGAAAAAATTATTCAAAAAGTGTAAAATTAACTAAAAATTGGATGGCTTGCCAGTATTACCATTTGATTCTCGTGATCTTCATTACACAATAGCATGGAAATACGTAGTCAGGCCAAGAAGTTTCTGGCCTGTCCTTCAAGCATGCCGGGATCTGCACGCCTATGCAGGTCCATGCCTGCTCTCTCCATACCTATAGCTCACATTTCCTCAGTCCTGACAGGTAGTGTTCAGCTTTGAAGGAAACTCCCCTTTTCTACAATGTTCAAGATCGAGTACTGTGGGGTAATGAAAGCCTTTTGTAAAAAGGATCTTACTCCTGCGCAAATCAAAGAGCACACGGAGGGTTTCTACAGGCAGTCCTCCCCCTTGTATTCCATTCCAAGAATGGGCAACATCATTTAAGTTAGGGAGAGAAAGTCTAGAAAATTACCCAGATCCCGGTCACCCAATTGAAGCTATAACTTCTGAAAAATCCAACTTGTGGAATCTGAATTGCTATCTGACCGACGACAGAAAAACAAGGAAATAGCAGTGAGGTAGGGACGTTCAAAAACAAGTTTCTCAGGATCATCAAAGAACATTTGCATATTAGCGAGTTTAGTGCAAAATGGGTAACAATAATTTTTTCAGCTGCACAAAAAGAGGAACGAGTTCATTGCTGCAATGAATTGTGTAAAAATTAAAACCAAAAATAATTAAAAAAAATCTGGTGCGTGCGCGCAACACACAACTTTCACTTACCAACTTACTTAGATTAGAAATTAATGCGTTTTGTTAATTGCCACTTCTCAAATGAACAGAACAGCTTTAATTATAACGCATTGGTTTGACATTAAAGGCGTACGGCGCATGCGTGAGCTCAAGGTGTTTTATGAGTTGACGGAATATTTTTCTTTTTTTCTCCTGTATATGTTTACTTGATTTTCTTCATGTATCATATTTAGCCATTTCTTATTTTTAGGCGTGATGAGAGACAGTTAATTTCTCAATATAAACTAAAACAAAGGTACTTTATAGAAAAACAAAAAAGGCCCCTTCCCCATTTAAGCCCCCTCAGAACATTTTAATAATGATAAAGCTTACCTGATATTAAATAACAACTAATTTTCATTAAAAATAACGAATTTGATAAAAATCTTTAAAGCCGTTTTTGAGATAATCGATCAAAAAGGTAAAAATTGGACAAAATTTATTAAGTAAAGTCCCCCCTCCTGTTGATCAATTTTGATGAAATTTTTACAGTCATATCTCGGGCATATAAATACATCAAATACCAAGTTTGATCAAAATCGTTAAAACCGTTTTTGAGTAAATAAAAAAAACACGTGAAAATGATACAAAATTTATTAAGTAAAGTCCCCCCTCCGGTTAATCAATTTTGATGAAATTTTTACAGTCATATCTCGGGCATATAAATAAATTAAATACTCAGTTTAATCAAAATCGTTAGAGCCGTTTTTGAGAAAATCGAAAAAAACTTAAAAAGTTATTAAATAAAGTACCCCCTCCCTTTGAGCAAATTTGATGAAATTTTTGCTGTCACATCGCGGGCATATACATACTCTAAATACCCAATTTCAGGTTTTTGAGCTAGTCTGTTCATACACACACACACACACAGACACACATACACACACACACACACACACAGACACACACAGACCATTTCGCGGGACTTGGTTATTTTGACTCAGGGGACCCCAAAACGTGTATTTCCGTTGAAAACCGGAAGTCGAAAATTTTCACGATTGCAATACTTCCACTTACTATATATTTCATATATACGTAAGTGAAAGTAAAAATAATAAAGAGTATAATGCCAATCCAAATCATTTTTCAGACTCAATTCGGACAGGGGATGACACAACAGTTCTACATTATGACCCACCCACACAGCAAATGGAGTCAATGGAATGGAGAAGACCAGGAAAAACGCCTCTTTTAAATGCAGATGTCATGCAGTCAACAAAAAAAATCTGGTGCGATGGGCACAACACACAACTTTCACTTACCAACTTATTTAGATTAGAAATTGACGTTTTTGTTAATTGCCATTTCTCAAAGTCACACATTTTTCCACATCCATTTCTTATTTTTGTTTTTTATTTGCTCTCTAAAGTACACTAATTTTTTTTATTATTAAATAAAAGTTCTTACTTGCGATAATTCAGCAATGTAAGTATAATACTCCAAGTCATCTGATTTCATAATTTTCTAAGTAGTTGTTGAAAACTTCATTTAGTTACCATGAAACCAATAATTTCCATTAAATGAACATAATGGCTTTAATTATAAACAATGGTCTGTCATTATGGGTTCAACGTGCCAAGCTCATAATGGGCTCAATGTGTTTTATGAGTCAACGGAATATTTTTCCTTTTATCTCCTGTATATGTTTACTTGATTTTTTCATATTTCAAATTTAGCTATTTCTTATTTTTAGGCTTAATGAGTAACAGTTTATTTCTCCATATAAACAAATTCAAAGGTACTTTATAAGAAAACAAAAAAGGCCCCTTCCCCATTTAAGCCCCCTCAGAACATTTTAATAATGATAAAGCTTACCTGATATTAAAGAAGACTTGAATTTCATTAAACGTGATGAATTTGATCAAAAACATTAAAGCTGTTTTTGAGATATTTGGAAAAAAAAGGTAAAAATTGAAAACAAAATTATGAAATAAAGTGGCCTCTCCATTGAGTAAATAAAAAAAAAACACGTGAACCTAAGACAAAGTTTATTAAATAAAGCACCCCCTCCGTTTCACCAATTTTTCACAAAATTTTGGCTGTCACATCGCGGGCATATACATACACTAAATACCCAATTTCAGGTTTGCACCTGTTTATAGTTTTTAAGCTAGTCTCCACACACACGCACACAGACAAACGCACACGCACACGCACACACACACACACACACACACACACACACACCATTTCGCGGGACTTGGTTATTTGGGGTCAGGGGACCCCAAAACGTATATTTCCGTTGAAAACCGGAATTCGAAATTTTTCAATATCTCAATACTTTTCCTTACTATATATTTTATATATAGGTAAGTGAAAGTGAAAAGTAATGTTTTTTTTTCATGCTATAGTGAGTTTAACTTAGAGGAGAGTTATATTTAAATATTTCACCTTTCCTTCAATCCAAGCCAGAAACTTATGGACCTTACTAAGTACATTTTGACAACAGCTTGAAGTTCATATATATCCAAAACCTGGCTATTTTGACATGTCAGGGCACTTGACACCAAATGGCACTATATTGTGTATTGTGTAGACCACTTTCTTTTTTTTTTCGATTAAAAAAGCAATTTATCTCTTGATTTAAGTAGAAATCTAAGGAGTGTCCATAAATATACATAACCTTAGTATTTTAACATGTGGGGGTGTATATTAAAATATAGATACCCATAAATTTTTAGAGGATAATTAATATTAAGGCTTGTGCAACAGACCACATGGTAATACACAAAGTAATATTATAAAAATCTGATAGTTACTGGTTAAGTTTTGTCATCACTGTAACCATAGTGAAGCCACAAAATACATTATAAAATAAAATAAATGATACATGAATCATATCATATTAATAATTGAAATTTATTTATACTCACTAATCTTACTAAGAGCAGGATAAGCATTTGCAGCAAGTTTCTTCAACTCAGGAGAATCAAATGCTTGTCTAATAGGTTCAAGTAACCTATTGATATGCATTTCTACAGCTGCTTTTAAATCAGCAGGATGTAACTTTTCTTCGGCAAAATATTGTTCAAGATCTTCATAGTTATGAAATTCAACAGTTCCACCATTAGCTTTCTCACGATGAATAATGAATTCTAAAACATATCGAGAAAAATTATTAAACTTTCTCATGTTTATGAAAAAAGTTCAAGATTTTACTAATAGCAGGTTGAAATAGAAAACCCATAAATTCTAAGAGAAAGACATAACCATAACATAGAGAAATTAAAGGAACTTCAACTCTTGAAAATGGAATAGGAAATTTGTTCCTCTAAGAATTTATGATTGGGATTGGATTGGAAATCTGAAAAGGTTTTGGAATTATAGATAAAAGATGCCACGAAACAAGGTATCATTACATGAACAAAGGGAAGGGAAAGTTGAGAAGAAATTGGAAAGACCTTATTGTCTCTAATATTTGAAAATATAATTTAATATTTTCCTTATCTATTTATAAACAATACTTGGCCTATATAAATAAATGTAACTATTTTAGTTTCATTAAAAGCTTCAACTTATTTGGCAACCTTATTGGTACTTTAAACTTCGTAATTAGAATTATATAATTATTATAAGAATGCCTGAAAGAATGTTCGAATTTTTAATTATTATGCCCTTTGGGTATTTAAAGTTGGACATACCTGATTTAAAACTTGAATACCGGTAAAATTAACTTTCTACTGCTTATATTATATTAAACAAGGAATTCATCAAAAACTACTTCTAGAAAAAAAAAATAAGTATTAATAGATTTATAGTAAGTTATAGTTAATAGAATCATAATAAAAAAATTTAAATCCGAGTTATACGGGCTCGGAATATATTTTAGTAGTTTAATTTTATTTTTAAAGCTGTTTTTTTTTATATTTATTTTCTATTCTTAACAGAACCTTTGTTTAGTGTAATGATAACCAGACAGGAGGATATGGAAGCCATATTTATGAATAAAAGAATTGTTTTATTTATTAATATGAAGCAATACAAAATCATTGTTGGTGTGAACATCATTTAGTAAGATGCTGAACGCTAATGGGTTAATGGCTCAATGTTTTCACATACTTTGCATATTGATAGATTATTTAATTTAAGTAGTTTACTTTACTGGAATAAAACACATATTCATAAAGTAAAATTACGTACTTTCCTCTGGGTTAAGAAGGCTGAAAATAACATGTTTTGTGAAAGCCAAAACACCATTATTTTCAATATTCCCAGGTTCACAAAATGCTTTCTTCAGTTTTTTTTTAACTGCAGCTGGAGGATCTAACAAATCTATCTTACTATCTTCTTCTGAAGATGACATTTTACTTCCGGTGAGCCCAGGAACTAAAATGAAAAAACAAACTAATAGAAATAAAAATATACTTTAATGAAAAGGTTAAGGTAGCTTCCTTAGCATAAAAGTAACGAATGATGTTTCATGAATCAACACTACATCTGGTTCTTATCCATTTTGTGTTACTGAGCATTATTATTGTGACTACTAGTATAACATACTCGTATGATGCTAAAATTTGGTTTTTCCATGCTCGCCAAGTGATATACAAGTAATACAAAAAAAATCTTTCAACCGACCTTTTGCAAGCTAACACATTTTTTATGTATATTTTCTCTGTGCTACAAGAGCTATCACAAAATATTACTGATTATTTAGGAAGGTATTTACTTGGCCTAATTTTTGTTTAATGTTAACAAATGGAAAATGGTGGATTATTTGTTGTTAAAAGTTATTCTATTTCACAATAAAAGGTCTTGGCAGAAATTAAGTGCTGCAAATGCTTTCACGTTTTCAGTTTTCATCTACCTAGGAGTGAGCTAAGTTTATGACAAGGAGTGTAATTAATGCAGAATCTCGTTCTCTACTTTTTTTATCTATAATATTTTCCATTTGGAGTAACCATTTTATAGATGGAGGCGGAATATGAGCATAATTCATTTTTCGAGTAAAGTGGTAAAAAGCGATGTTTGAAAATCCATTCTGGCTAAACGACAAAACCGATTTAAATTTTAAGCATGTAATCCCAAGTGCAATTTGATGTGTTTTTATTTTATATTGATAATAAATTTTTCTGTGACATGGATTGTTTTTGAGTTATTAACAAAAAAATTTTAATAAGTCCTAAAATTTCTAGGCTTTTTAGGCTACAGAAATTCTCCTGAAGGAAATTTTGCTAAACAACTCAGTTGTTCCATGCAGGCCTTGTCGTATAAAAGTTAAGAAAAAAAATCTTTTTACAGTGTAACCTCCTTTTTCATGATTTTATCTGGACTGCAATATCCAAATTCATATTTATCATAGAAAAAATCAGTTATTTCGATTATTTTTCTGAAGAATTCATTTATTTTTTGTGGTGCATTAGGAGTTGATACACCAAGCCAAACCCTTTTTTTATTTTAAATCATTTTTATTTTTATATATTAATTTAAAAAATTTGGAAAAGCAGACTTGTTAAACACTGAAACACGGTTTGGTCAATGATTTTTCCTTTTATTTTTTTTCACTTTCGTGAAACAAACTAAAAAATTATGATGGGTAATTTTTTTTTGCTGGCTTTAAATTTAGCTGCTTAACTGCGAAATATCGCCCTTTTTCACAGTCAATTCATTCCTAATCAATTCCATCTTTTTATTTCTTATAAAGAAAGCGACATTCTTATTTTCAAAGGAGGTGTCATTGTCAAAGTCAAGATTGAACAGAAACTGACTAAATATAATTGCTAAAGTTGAAAATGACTTAGCTTTGGGAGGGAGATTTCCTATAAAAATTTAAGGTGGAAAAAAACAAAAAAACAACCATGTCAACTAAAGATTCACAGCTTTTTTTTGGGCCTGATTCTCAGAATGGATGATTTTCTAATTAAATTCTAAAAATTAAGATTGCTATTCACTCCCTTTTCTTATATGATATGAATTGTAATCTTATGACAATGCTGTTTGCCATTTTCAATAAATACATACCCAACCCCTTCAGCCCCTCTACATCTGCTTTAAGTTTTACATCCAATGTCTTCCACGTTCCCTTTTGTGTAAAATAGTCGGAATGCCATGGATTGCCATGGATCACTTTAATATTACCAATAGGTTTTATCATAAAATGACTTAGGACTAATTTCTTTAATCAAATACATGGATCTGTAAATACCCATTGGATTCATCAAATGAATTCTCTTGGCATATCCAAGCTGGGGTAAATATTTTTCAGAAAAAGTAAATATTTTTCTCTGATCAACTCCACCAAACTGTGCATCAACATGTAAGTATTCTTCATCTAAAGCTTGCAAGCCTAAAAAAATAAAAAAAATATATATATAATAAAAAATATTAAAATTGATGTACAATCCTAGCTATAATATACAGTTATGTACAGTACAGTAATGTTGAGCGCCTGGCAATTATCCCCTAAACACACACACACAAACACACACACACGCACGCACGCGCGCACACACACACAATACATATATATAATTATATATTTATAAATATTATATCTTCACAATATAATTTTATAAATAACATTCTTTTTATTTAGTAATTCTATTTTGTCGTTTAAATAATTTCAAGGTCATAATTTATTAAAAATTTTTGTATATTATTGGTTGATTGTGGGATTTTAAAATATTTATTGTTGTTATTTTATTTGTCATTTCTATCCCATATTTTTTCTGCAATATCTTGACTACCATCTCGATAAAAATCTTTGTTTTTTTGTTTTGGTTCCTTTATACTGTCTTTTCTTTCTTTTTTTTTGTAATGGTTTTTTATTTTCTAATACCTTGTTTTTATCATTTTTTATTTCTCTATTCTTTTTTTATTTATTATTGTACCAAATTTTATTAATGAATCTTTTTGGATAAAAGTTTTCTATTAGTATTTTATAAACTCGATTACTAAATTATTACCTTATGTCTGTTAATTCTTTATCTCTTTTATAAGGTTTTTGCTACATTTATTTTTTTTTTTGTATCCTAGGTTGGTTAGAACAATAGTTTAACATTTTTCTAATGTTTTATACTATTATACTTTGATTTTTCTCATGTTTTATACTAATGTTAACTAAACATATAATTGTAAATAGATTATATGTTAATAGTAATGTCTGCTTATTAAGAAGACAGCACAGCAACACCATACCTATCTCCCTGAACATTGCATGGAGGTTATATTACTTATGTTTATATGGGTGATTCTAAAATTATGGTGTTATTTGTGCCACAACTTGATAAATAGACAACCGCCTGAAGGATTTTTAAATTGTATTTTCTATTAATCACCCCATTGATAAAGAACACTGCTATCTTATTTACAAGCGCCTAAAGACAGGATAACATTCACTAAAATTAACAACAAAGCACTTTTTGTCACTCCCTAGCCTGTCACAAAGTAGCGGTCATGTACTTCTAAAAATAATTAAACCCTTTTCCGTCACAATAATTCTAAAAACTCAGACATCAATCTTATCAGCAAACTTTCAGGATGCAAAATAAAATTGAGCAAGAACTCCAACGTATGGGTACAGGCAAAGTACCACAACAGCTTTTCCCTCTGTCACACAGTTGTGAAGTCACTCCCTAGCTAGTTTCGATTATGCTCACCAATCCCTTAGAAAAGGAAATTTCGTGTTGAGATAATATGCGGTCACTTTGTTATGAACCCGAACATGCGTCAAATCATATAATTTTTCCTAAATTTACTTCAGTTCCTTTCATGACGTGGAGGAACGTGTAAAGCTAAAAAATATTTTTTTAGAGAGTCACTCCCTATACCTTATTAATATGATGATAGTAAACTATAATAATAATAATCCTTTATTTGCAATAAATAATTTTACAAATAATTATATACATTTATTTACACACTGCAAAATCAGCTTTTAGCTGAGGATTATTGTGAGTTCGGTTGTTGAACAAAATTAAATAATGAAAAAATTAAGTAATGAGCTAAACAGAAAACAAAACAAAGAAACTTAATCGCTTTTAAAAACAAATAAAAATCTATCCTTGCAGCCAGACCAGGTAGTGAACATTTCCTAGCCTTTTCCATTCTTCACGGCATTTGGCAACCCTGCTCCAGGTACTTCCTCCGCATGTTGCCCTCATCTCCTTGTCACAGTTAGTGGTAGGCCTACCTCTTGCCCTCCTGTACTGCCTTGGCATCCACTCCATGATCCTCTTCGTCCAGCTGTCTTCATTCCTCCTAATGATATGGCCAGCCCATTTCCATTTCCTCTTAAAAACCATTTCTACAACATCGATTAGTTCTGTTTTGTTCCTAATCCATATATTTGTTTTCTTGTCTTTTCTGGTTATTCCCAGCATGTATCGTTCCATGCCACGCTCCGTTGTTCTTAGTTTGTTCACGACTTTTCTATTCAGTCTCCAAGTCTCACATCCACATATAAGAACTGGTAGAAGGGTTGTTTCCCACAATTTCTTCTTCAGCTTCATATCAGCCTTGCTTTTATAAAATCCCTTGTGCCTCCACATGGCTTTCCACCCTAAAGAAATTCTCCTCAATATTTCGTTCCACTGGCCAGAGGTGCTAATTTGGTGGCCCAGATATATGATGTCATCAGTACTTTCAATGGGGCATTCAGGTATTATTCTTTGCTCCACAACATTAATTTTAATCAATTTTGATTTTTTCAAATTGATCTTTAAGCCAATATTTTGAGCCCTCATTTTCACTTCTTGAAACATTTGCAAACCTTCTTCTATCGATGAGGCGACAAGTACTTGGTCATTGGCAAATTCCAGGTGGTTTAGCCATTCTCCATCGATGTTTATCACCTTGCTTTCCCATTCGCAGTCTTTCATTACGTAGTCCAAAATTGCTGTGAATATCTTTGGTGATCCCACTTCTCCTTGTCGTACTCCTCTTCTTATTTTTATTTCAACTGAGTGGTCATCTAATTTGAATATGGCTTTGGAGTTTTGGTAAATATTAGTAAATATCCATCTGATTTCAGCAGTTAATGTTTTTATTTTTTAACAGCCTAAGATGAAGTTTGTTTTTACTGAGTCAAATGCTTTTTTATAATTGAGGAATAATAGAACTAACGGAAATTTATAGTCTATTGCTTTTTTAATCAATTCGCCAACAACAAAGATGTCGATAGTCGAAAAAATTTTCCTGAAACCTGTTTGATTTTTTGTTAAATCTAATTCTAGCTTCGTTTCTATCCTTTTCATTAGAATGGTGGTGAACAGTTTGTAGGGAATCGAAAGAATACTTAGAGATCTATAATTAGCTAACTCTTTTTTACTTCCTTTTTTGAACAGCAATATTAGCTTGGCAGAGTACCAGTCTTTTGGGAGTTGGCCGTATAGTAAGCAGACTTTGAAGAAAGTAGTAAGGAAATTGATACACTCTTCTCCTCCTGCCTTGATCTCTTCCGCATATATCCCATCCAGCCCAACTGCCTTGCCATCCTTCAGACTCATTATGGCGCTCATGACCTCTTCACGCATAATGAACTCTTCCATATCTCCATCTTCTCCAGTAGACCTAACAAACCCTTCAACATCTTCATCATCATATAGTTCTTGGAAATAGGTCTTAATTGTGGATAAAATTTGCTTTCTGTCTCTAGTTTCTACTCCGTTCTGATCAATTATGGCATGCATAATATTCTTTACTCCCGTATTTTGCTTCAATTTAGTGCCTTCTGTTAAAGATGTTGTTAATCTGCTTAACCTGCTGTTATGAAGCCATATGCCAATTTCTTTTCTTATTGTCTTGCACAACTCCACATACTCTAAGCGTTGAAGATTAGATTTATTAGGTTTTTTTCTTTTATTTAACATATTTTTAATTTTACTGGGAAGGCGTCTACAGTTTTTATTCATTTCTGTACCTATTTCTTTGTCTGATTCTGACCTACCGACCTTTATCGCCATTTTGAAATAATTGTAAGTTCTGTCCAAGTCTTCATCGATCTGAATTTTTTCAATTTCTTTTCCTGGTTTCTCTCCAGAATTTACACTTTGCAAAATCTTTGTTGAAATCAACTGGAAAAATGAAAAAGATTTCAACAAAGTAAACTATATATGTACTTTTTTTATTACAGTTTTATAGACCTTTCGAATCACTTCAGGAAAGAGGAACTTTTGGGAATTTTGGGAGAATATAACTTATCTACTGAAGGGAGTGTTAAAACCTTAAGACAGACTCTAAAGGATTATGTCTTAAAGAATCCTGGTTATCCTGATCCTGCTGATGTGTCCGAAGAGAAACCTGTTTCGGCTTCCCGAAAGGTTCTATAAATCGCAGCAGCGGGGGTGGGCAAATCACATGGCGGGACCACCAAGTTTTGAATGCCCCACCGGCACCCTCTGCTGGGAGCAGAGGCTGAGAAGAGTCTTGGTGTTCGATATAGATTCCTGAAAGAGACCAGGCCTGGCCCATTCGTTTCTTTTTTTTTTCTTCAACCAAACTTACTGGAAGACTGAGTGAGTAAAGAAAGGAGCCGGTTCCCTGTCTGGAGGCGATGAAGAGTAGAGAGGGAGCTTCTGGAAGAATTATTGAGCCAATATGGAGAAGATAGGGCATATTAGACAACCCAGTAGTGAGTCAGCATGGCCATGTCATTTAAATATATTAAATATCTACTAACACACAATATTTTGTTTGTTTTCTTTTTCTCAATAAATCCATGTAACTTGTTAATTTTATTTTATTTTTGACATCTTTAAACTTCAAATACAGTCCACTGCATTTCACAAAATTGGTCTTGTGCCTTACCATTAAGTTGGAGGTATAAACCATACAAAACCTATTCCATCAGAAAAAATCTTCAACCATGCCTTCTATCTATCCCGGAAGTACTTTTCCTTATTTCCCCCCTTTCCATTTTAATCCTTTCTTGAAAAAAAAAAATTCTGTAATCGGCCACATATGATCAGTGTCAATAACTTTTTATTGAAAGTAAACGAGAGGCTAAAAGCTTTGAGGATTACAGATGAAAATCTCTTAGCATATCTTCCTGAAATCCTCTATGGTATTCCATTAAGCTGGTATAGTTTAGAACCAGATTTCTGGAGTAACTGGACTGTGTTTGAGAATGCCTTTTGCCAAGTTTTCTTCTATGCAGGTTACCAAGAAACTTTAAAAAAAAAAATTGAAAAAGGCATCTATCTATCTCGGAAGTACTTTTCCTTATTTCCCATCTTTCCATTTTAATCCTTTGTTGAAAAAAAAATTCCGTAACCAATGTAAGTTCAATTTGGAGTCATTCAATTCAGGTACATGGCCAGAAGAGACCCTATCACCCTGATCAGTCACTATTTTCCCAGTTTCTTACACATTAGACAAGTTACTCGACTAACTCCTTTAGTACCGTCATGGTAGCAAAAGATGGTAACCCTTATTATTTTCTTTAATGAAGGAGCTCTTCCGTATTTTATAAATATTTATTTATTATTATTTGCTTCCCAACGTTTCGAGCTTGTGGCTCATCTTCTGGGGTTATCTTATCTTAGCTGTTACATTTCATTCAAGCCATTTGTCAAACTTCTCTTTTTTTAACCAGTATAAAAATACTATTGTCTTTTTTTAATTTGTCTTACATTTTATGGCCTGTTACACTGTCTTATAATGTAAGACAAATTAAAAAAAGACAATAGTATTTTTATACTGGTTAAAAAAAGAGAAGTTTGACAAATGGCTTGAATGAAATGTAACAGCTAAGATAAGATAACCCCAGAAGATGAGCCACAAGCTCGAAACGTTGGGAAGCAAATAATAATAAATAAATATTTATAAAATACGGAAGAGCTCCTTCATTAAAGAAAATAATACAATTACAGCACTCTTCCCCTCTAAGTGAGGAAAAAGATCCTTAGCAGATGGTAACCCTTGGTTTTTGCACAGCAGGTAAGCATGACCTTTTTCAAGACAATGCTAACATAGTGGTGCTGGTTTTAAAGTAGACACATACTTATGCTTCAGTTTCGGATACCTTGCAGTCGGTTGAGGTTTTCATTTCTTGTTTGGTTCAGACGACTTGGTCGAACTAGGCTCTATCATATCAATAGGCGCAATCGAAGATTTAGGTTTAAAGATTACCAAGAAGCTTTAAAAAAAAAATTGAAAAACAGACTCAGGGTGGTCAGCAGTTAATTACTAAATCTGACTCAAACATGATAAGAGTTGAAAAAGGAAAACTAAAGAGAGATATTATGACTCAATATAAAATAAAAGTACAATAGAAGGGAATGTAAGAAAGAACTGGGATGGTTGGATGGGATAGTTACACTAAATACAAGGTTAGTCATGATATTTTTGGAAACAGTCATATGGTTAGAAATTAATTAATGTAATAAAAATAAAGATTTTGAATAAGTAAAGGTACTACAAAGGAACAGAATATAAATATATAAGTAAATAGAGGTAATGTAAAAGAACTAACAATATTTTTGAGTTATTTATAATTGTACAGTTAGTTTTTTATATTAAATCTATTTTACTTATGTATTCATATTAAACAATAAAAATACATAAATTACCGTTCGCAAAATATTAAATTAAACTGAAGTTTAGATAACTGACCTCACCTGGATAGAGCAAACCAGATAACAAAGGATGTTCAACTTGTTTAACTACTTCTGCACCAGCTTTTTTTGCATCATGCTCAGTTACAATTGAGCTTAAACGATAAACATCTAAAGTGTATTGCCTAAAAAAGAGATTATCTTAATGTTTTCCTGAATGAGAATAACAAGGAGAAAAAAGACAGCAAATGAAGGATTTTAAACATAAAATACACAAATAACAGTGATCTAACCATAAACCATTAATCATCTCTCTCTGATCGGAACCCTCTAGATCAATCCGAATTTGATCATTTTCTGTTATCATTGGTAAAAATTGAACTTCAGCAAGTGTCCGGGCTGGTTAATGGAAAGATTGCAGAAATTTCAACAGAACAGGATTTTTCAATAATTAATAAATTAATAAAAACTATCAATCTAGAGGTCAATAAATAAGTGAAAAAAATGAGTAAATAAAAATTTTCAATAATTAATAAATTAATAAAAACTATCAATCTAGAGGTCAATAAATAAGTGAAAAAAATGAGTAAATATAGTAAAGACAGAGAACAAAACAACATAGAGAGAAAACCGATGAATTCGTAAGGAGTATTTTGGATAAAACGACATTGCATAGAGCATCAGAAGTACATTAATTTACTTTGTGGGCATGCGTGTATGTGTGTGTTATTGTTCTCATAATCATAGATAGATAGATAGATAGATAAATAGCTTTATTAAATATAAATTTATAATTTCTTTCTTAGACAAAAATAAAAAATAAGCTTTTGTTGACATGGTTAAAAAAAACCGTCTGCCAAGAGTTGTCTATTCATTTTTAAACATTTTTGTATATAATTACAATTCATACACTGTTCATAATTTTTAACTTGTATTGAAATACATATTTACAATTTTTTAAATTTCTTCAGATTCTAAAAAAATTATAATAATCAGAATAATAATAAAGAAAAAGAAGAGAATAAATGGAAAAGAGAGAGAAAAAAAAAAGGTTATAAAACAAATACCAAATAATAAACAATACTTTTTTTCTATTTACTTTACTAATGTTGTTATGTATTATATTGTTGAATCAGGAATGATCTGTATTTATATGCTGTAATATGATATTGGTATAAGCTGTACCAGTCTTCCCCGTTCAATAATCCTATCAATTCGTTGGGACTTAAGATTTTTTTCTTAAAATATTTGACTCTGTATTCTTGTAAAATAGGGCAAACGGCGACATAATGGTATAAATCCTCAATTTCGTTACGGTTACAAAGGGTACAAAATCTTTGCTCTTCCCGTCTCTTTACGTTATTATTGAGATGAACTAATTGTCCTCGTAATTTAAATATGATTTTGATAAAATTCATTTTATTTGCATCTGATAAGTAATGCCTTTCACCCAAGTCAATATTTAGCCGCTTATACAGTCCATGGAAATTAGATAGTCTTGCTTTTTTCATCATGGCCTCCCTAAAATTATTTTTTAATACATTTAAAATTAAAGAAACTGTTTGGTCTTCTGAATATTCTAATGGGACATTTATTTTATTACACAAATTTAAATTTTCTTCGTGCCAAAAGATTTTCTTTTTTATTATATCTGTTGCTAAAATTTTTGGAAGCCTCGATTCTGGTAAAGAAAGCACCCTTTGGACATATTTTAGATGTAATTGAATAGTGTAAAAAAATATAGGAACAAAATTAGTTTCCAGATATAAAATATAGTGAGGTGAATTAACTGGAAGGGAAAATAATTTTTTAATAAAAAATATATTTAGTTTCTCTACTTCCTCAAAACTGTGATATCCCCAAACTTGGCAAGCGTAGCATATTATTGATCTTAGAGCAGCATTATAAACATCCAGTTTTTTTGACAGTGGTATTTCATTTTTAATTATCAGGTTGTTGTAAGTTGTATTTATAGCAAATTTTGATATATTTAACTTATCTAAGAAATGTTTTTTTAATGTACAAAGAGGGGTCAAACCTATTCCCAGATAATTATAATAATTAACTATTTCTAAATTGATTCCATCCATTTTCCATTTTTCATTTTTCCCTAATTTTCCCCCATTTCGGAATACCATGATTTTGGTTTTCTGCATGTTGACAGTCAGATTCCATAGATTACAATATTCTGTCACCCGATTTATCATCATCTGAAGAACATTAGGTTCTGGCGCAAGCAAGACAATATCATCTGCGTACATTAAGCAACGTATGTTTAATCCCCCGATTCAGATACCACCTCCAATAAATTCGTAAAAATCATTAATAAAAAGTGAAAACAAAGCGGGTGAGAGCAAACAACCCTGCTTTAATCCAACAGACGTCATAAAAAATCTTGTGACTCCGCCATTAGTCCAAACACAAGACTCAGTACATTTGTATAAACCCTGGATGGATTTATAAATTTACTGGACATTCCTAACGTATATAATTTATAAAACAAAGCATTTCGGTCCGGTGAGTCAAAAGCTGCCTTAAAATCAATGAATAAACAATACAATTTATGTCGCTTCTTACTCGTTTGAATTTTAATAATGTTTAACAAATTAAAAATATTGTCAACCGTCGAATATCCCTTCCGAAACCCAGCCTGGCATTCTTGCAATATTTTATTTTCATCCATCCATTGTTCTAATCTTAATAACAACAATCCAGTGAATAACTTAGCTATACTGTCCGAAAAGGATATACCCCTATAATTACTGACTACATTTAAATCACCCTTTTTAAAAAGCGGAAAAATTATTGATTGAGCGAAGCTTTTTGGAATTTTAGAATCTTTATATATTAAATTAAAAAAATTTAAGAGACATTGCAAAAAAACATCTGGGCAACCCTTAAAAAACTCGTACGGAACTCTATCATATCCTGGTGCTTTTCCATTTTTCGCTTTATGAATAATTCTTTTTAACTCTAATAATTTGAAGTCTCTATCTAGAGTGTGATTAACGTTATGTGGCGGAGCAAACAAAATTTTCGGAGCTAAAACAGACGGATTTAATAAATTATTAAAGTATTCAACCCACTGTTCACTTCTAATCTCCGAACTTCCCACAAATTTCCTATTTTTTATCACATTGACCAGATCCCAGAACCCCTTTGAATCCTTAACAGACTTAAATTTATCAGTAATTCCCATATAAAATTCCCGTTTTTTAACTTTACATAGCTCCTTATATTCTTTATTACTGCTGACATAAAGTTTTCGAATGACATCACACTTACTCTTCCTATACAAATTCAACAAGGAAAATATTTTCTTTCTTACTTTCCTACATTCATAATTAAACCATTTTTCCTTAAATTGATGTTTGTCGTTATCCCTCATACCGAATCTTCCAAGAAAGGACGCATTCTTAATAACCTCTATAAAATAATTAACTGCTTCTTGAGGCTCTTCCGGAACTTCAAAATTAATTGTACTTAGCTTAATTTTGAAATTTTTACAATCACTTTCCGTCCATTTCAGTTTGGGTAATATCGGCAGTGTTCCATCAATTTTTGATACTCCTACTTTCAGTAGTAATTGTAAGGGCATATGATCACTAAAAATTTCTGATTTAATTTGAAAATCTTTAATAAATCGTAGCAATCCAACGGAAACCGCGCAAAAGTCTATAACTGAACTCCCATTTGCCCCTATATATGTTAATTCGCCGTTTTGATCCCCACAAGTCCTTCCGTTCAAGATAATCAAATCCAAATCCGAACATAATTCGAGAAAATAAATACCTTTGCTATTTGTCACAGTATCTTTTGATTTTCTCGATGAACCGATATTAAATTTATCAAACAATAATTCATCCGGAAGATATTGATTTTCGCCGATTCTAACATTGCAGTCCCCAATCAAAACAATATTGCTATAAAAACACATATCAAATAAATTTCTAATATTTTCAAAATCCTCTTTCCAATTTTCAATAGTAATATAAACCGGTACTATACAAAAACTAATATCACTTCGTCGGTAAACAACTAAATTAATATTTTCGAACATTTGAAAATTAAACCCTTGAGGTAATAAATGCAATTTTATTCCAAATAAGGCTCCACCCCTAGCTCTACCGTTTGTTCTCATAATCATGCCCTACAATGAACAAACAGGTAGGAATACAATTATATGAGTTACATAGGTAAAATAACACTAAAGTTAACAGTGATATAAATATATAAAATACATGGTTCTATGACTGTATATAATTCAAATGATAAAAGTGTATGAATCTACTTACAATGTTGCTGATCGATATTGCTATATAAACCACATAGATGTATAGAGGCTAACTAACTATATTACTCTAATGTACAACAGCAAGTTCAGGACTTTAAAGGAAAAGGAAGCAAAATTGGAGGACAGGTTTGATATATTTGCTAAGCATTTAGATAGTCCATAGGGTGGAGAATTAATGAAAGGATTGCTATAGACTTTTTTTTTTTATGATTGATATTTATAGTACAAAATAGTGTAGAGGAGAGTGAACGGGATGAAATGAGGGGATGCCAATATAATAACAAATTGTAGTAACATAACTTAAACTCATAATAAATTGTCCAACGTCACCTAAATTATATTCATTAGTAAAAAGTCATAAATATGGTAACCCAGTAAGACCTATAATTTCTTTCATTGATTCTCCAAACTATGAAATATCTAAATACTTAGCAAATACAAGTATATTAAACCACCTGTCCACCATTTACAAAAATACCAAATTACAAAAAAAAATAATGAACCTTAAACACACACATTACTTCCCAAAAATCAACTCCTCCAATTATGGCCTTACGCAATGATAGAGGTTATTTTCAATTTAATGAAAATTTTTATATTCAAAATTATGGTACTCAATTGGATCTCCAATTGCTCCAAGTTGAGCCGACATATATTTAGAGGATATCTTAGACTCAGTTATACCCAAAATCCCCTTTAACATCCCATTCCTATTTAAATACATTGATGACATTCTGACCAACATTGATGACCAACAGACAAAAATTACTCCTGTTGTGTCTTAAATTTCTTTCATTTTTGGTGTGGTCAGCTATACTGGAAAAATGGGAGAGATGGCCAATTGTAGTCGGTGTGTGATGGCCATATGGCCGTCATACATAGATAATACAGAAATGATGTGTAATTCAAATAATTGATATATTTTCATTAGAATATGTATAAAAATATTATTAGATGCCTAACATATATAAGAGAAAGGCAGCTGCTGTGAGATGAAATTGGACTGAATCATTAAAAAAAGGATTTTCCGTGCACACGGCAGCTTTCCATTACTAAATAGAATAAAAACGTTTGAGAGAAAAATGAAAAAAAATAAATGACAAAATTAGGATGCATCTATTCCAGGTTGTTCTAATGAGCAATGAAGTGATGATTCCAATGTTTCAAAGCTAAGAACTCTGAAAACACTTCCCTTCAGTAACATTCTAGATTACACACCATCTGGAGTTTTTCAGGAAATAACACTGATTCCACAAAAAATGATAGCAACTCTTAAAAGGGAAAACAGGTTGGAAAACTATTGATTTCGAAAGAACATATAGACAGAAAAAAAGGAGCAGTAGAGCAAACTGTAAAAAGGAGAACATAACAAAATTCAGAAAATAGAAAAAATAAAATAAAATAAGAAGAGGAAAAAAACAACACAGCTTGATGCAAATAAAAGAAAAACTATCGGATAGTAGTGTATATTGACGTATGAGAGATGTAACTAGCTAGGAACTGGTAATCTACTTTAACTGGTATGGTAATTCTGAAGGGGCTACAATGGCAAAGGAAAAAATTTGTTTTTCTTAAGAAGTACCTTTGACTTTTTTTTTAT
This sequence comes from Aelia acuminata, assembly GCA_911387785.2. NCBI lineage: Eukaryota > Metazoa > Arthropoda > Insecta > Hemiptera > Pentatomidae > Aelia > Aelia acuminata. The sequence continues at coordinate 106,952,108 of OU426978.1, read as the reverse complement.
AGAGAAATTAACTGCCTCTCATTAATCCTAAAAATCAAAAATGGATTAATGTGAAATGTAAATAAGATCGAGAAACAAATACAGGAGAAAAAAGGAAAAATGTTCTGACAACTCTTAAAACAAGTTGAACCCAGGAACGTGCAGTACGCCTTTAATGACATACCACTGTTTATAAGTAAAGGCCTTCTATTCATGGGAAAGAATGATCAACGTCTTTTGGTTGATAACACATTTAATGGAAATTCTTTGTTTCCATGGTAATTAAATGAAGTTTTCAACAACTAAATAGGGAATTATAAAATCAGACACGATGGAGTATCATGCTTCTATTCCTGTATAATCACTAATGAAAATAAAAACTTTTATTCAATAATAAAAAGTTTTATTTTAATTTTGAGAGTAAATAGGTGATGCTCAAATTAATATTTTTTTTAAATATAGTATAAGAAACTCTTTAATTAGTTTTTTTTTTTTTTCCCCTTCTGTTATATTTTCCTATAGAAATTTCAGTATATAATAGATTTCTGAATGAAATATTAAGTGATTTTTATTATTAAGCGGTTTCCAGAAAGGCATAAGAGACAAACTTTACTATTTAAATACATCTAGTATCGATTAACCTTCATGGTATATTTTCAAAAAGCAACTTGCAATAAAAAACAAGCAAGCAGTAAAAAAAACTGCTTGTTTTTTCGACTGTTGACGAAATTAGTTCCCTAAAAAAAAGATAAGCAATAATGAATTGAAAAGTATTGAGAACTTTCAAGTTTTGCAATACAAATACTCTATAACTTATAGAGAAATATAAATATAAGTAACTCACATAACTTTATTCCAACCTGTTTGTTCATTGGTAGGGCATGATTATGAGAACAATATAGTCTCGAAACAGACTGACAGTCTTTTTCTAGCTTGCTTGTGAAACCCTTGTAGCCCTGAAGATGCCTGAATAGGCGAAAATTTGGCATGTAATCTTCACGATTAACCCGGGAAAGGCAACCTTGCTTTGCAATAGGTGGAAGGTAACCATGAGTCATTTTGACTCACTCTGAAATTATCCAATAAAAAAGACCTTAATTTTTTTAATAAACAATTTTATTTATATAAAATAATTTCTTCATAACAATAAACTAATTAAAAGAAACGATAAAAACCATTTTAAAAACGTATGTTATGGCTAATTATAGAAAATTCACTAATAGAAAAACATAAATGTACAAAAATAGAAAATAAATTAAAAGAATGTTAGAATAAAAAACATAAGTAGAAAAACATAGAAAACATAAATACAATTGGATAATTATAAGTTTATAATAATATATTATTATAATTATTCTGAATGTTGTTCTCTCTTTGAACACTCCAAACACATTTTTTCCATGTGCTCCCCGCATATAGCCTTTTGGCAATAAAAACATTGCGTTTGCGTCTTCCTTCACTTTTTGTAGTGACAGAAGCTACAATAAACTCTGGATGCTAGTGGTCTTCTTATACTACTGCCTTCATTTGATGTGTTATCCGTAGGATTATTTTGCACTTCCCCACAGCATTGCATAATACACTCTCTCTGGCTCACAGGGATTTTTAGAGTCAATCTGTGCAACATCCAGGGCTCAGAAAGCTCTTGAACTAGTTGCTGCATAAAATTAAATTTGTTAAGTGGCTTAGACAATATGCCGCTTTTGCGTCTCTGTTTTTTAAAAAAATTGTGCAAATAAATGACATAGGCATTCACAGCAGCTATGTTCATCATATTAAAAAAAAAAAGCCATAGGCCATCTCTTCGTTTTTCTTCCCGTGTTCATGTCTTGGAAAAGCCTATCAAAAACATCAACCCCCCCTTTTGTGGCATTATAGTTCATTATGATTTCTGGTTTCCCAGTACCATCATTTACAACTGCTTCGTCATGGAGAGTAGAAATCAGAGCCACAATTTTTTTCTCTGTGGGTTTATACGTAACAGCGGTTATATTTTCTGAAAATAAAAAGGAACTTGAACCAGCCTTTCTTCCATTAAAATTTTTGTCTGTGAACTCTTTAGGAAATTCCGGTTTATCTTTTTTGATTGTGCCTACCATTGTTAATTTATGGTCCTTTAGTAATTTTTCTGCCAATGGAATACTGGTAAACCAGTTATCCATGGTTATGTTTCTATTGGAACCAGATATTGGTTGAACCAAATTCAACGTGAAATATGTCCCGGCCGGTTGGTTACTGGGGTTCGAACCCTTTCCCAGATAAGGGATGGCATTTAGCATGTATTTTGTTGCATTGTCACACAACATTATTATTTTTAAGCCATATTTGTTAGGCTTGCTGGGGATGTACATCCTGAATGGGCATTTCCCCCTAAAGCCTACAAGCTGCTCGTCTATGGTCAAATACAATCCAGGCTTATAACTTTTTTTGCAATTAGAAATAAGAATGTCCCACAGTTCGCTTATTGGGGCTAATTTTGTATTTCTTTCTTGCCTTGTACCACGGTCATCAAACCTCAGACACCTTAGCAAAAATTTGAATCTGGATTCTGACATTATAGCCCTATGCTTGAATCCACAAAATGTAGGATTGTGCAGAATTGATGTGTGCAGATGATTATTTTTCATAGCTGCAGCATAGTATAGGGACCCAAATAACGCAAGAAGTTCATCTTTCGTAATACCCCCAATCATACTTTTTGTTTGTATCTTGTATTTCTGACTTAATGCTTCTATTTCATGATTTGTATATTTTAATATTATATCAAATATATCATTAGTAAAAAAAACTTTAAAACAATCTATTGGTGATTCAGCGACGCGAGCACTGTTAAGAGGTCCAGGCGCAACATGTATAACATTTTTTGACTTAGTCTGCCCAGAAGAACAATTTATTGGCTGTGTCGACCAAGCATAACCATTTTTTCCAAATAAAGTATTTGACTCACGATTTTCTGTCGCCGATACATGGATAGTCGGAGGCAATGCAGGGATTTCCTTAGAAGGTATGGATTCAGTATGTGAACCTCCAGCTTTAAATTTCTTAGATGGTCTATTTGATTTCTTCTTCTTATCAGTAACAGTCGAACATTCTTGATAGGAGCTTTGTTCCTCTCGATATACGTTCGAAATTATCTCATCTTCCTCAAGATCGTCAGCATCTGGTTCATAATCCGAATCAGAACCATCATCCGTGAAATTCTCCAGAACATCTTCAGCTTCCTCATCATCGGATTCCAAATTAAAAAGTATAACGTGGATTTCTTCATCCGTCATAATTCTTTTTCTATCCATCTTGATTTCTAAAAAAAAAAATAAAAAAAATAGCTCTTTATACTTTGCAATGTCAATAATTGTTTCGAAAATTATGATTGATGAAAGATAGAAAAAGATGCATGATAGGAAAAATTAAAATTCGTAACAAATAAGCTGTCACATATAAACATGTCTGATAGTTTTAATTATGTATCGGCAATTATGAGCAAAAAGACACACATTTTCAGGTCCATATCGGCAACCATGAACAAAATGACTCACTTAGTTTTTACATGCATTAGTAACCATGCGTCAATTTGACTCACTAAATATTAGAAAAAAAAACATTACCTCGTTTGAAGAATAGCTGGAAACGTTCTCACTGTAGCAGCAGCAAGTAGACTGTTTATGTGGAGATGACCCTTAGCCAAGTAGTCGTTGGGGGCCCCCACTCCATATACCACCCTGACTAATCTCACAGGTGAGTCTATATGACTCAGGGTACCTTTCCCGGGTTAAGTGAATTATTGAAATAATACGAGACTTTGAGGCCTTGCATTCTATATCAATAATTCAATAGTCTCTTCCTACAAACTTGTTTACTTAATATAGTAATAGTAAATATATATTTACATTGTGACCTTAGAAAGTAGTAAATATTTTAATTTATATTAAAATAATAAGGCCTGATTTTGCTTAAGAAAACCTGTATATTAGAATAAAAATGTAAACCGTCTTCAAAAAGTGGAACTAATAAGTAGTGATAAGTATTAAAAAACCGATCTAACACACATGAGGTGTAGAAATTTGGTTAGCAATGGATTGCTACAGAATGTTTTGTGCTCTTTCTTCAGAACTTAATAGCTTTTGAAATCAAAATAGAAACCCCTTAGAAGTGTTTTCAAATCACTAGTGTTTGGTCAAAAGGGGTTAAGTCATCGATTGTGAAGCTTAAACAACGATTTACTAAGCTATTGAAAATCATTATAAATTCTTTCTGATTGTATTTCTTTATTCCAGAATAATAAATGAAACTATATTCTTTCAACAGAGACTGTAATAAATTATGAATAACGAATAAATTATAGTCAATTATGAATTTTAAGAAGAGAAGACAAAAAAATTTTTTTATGACTTAAGCCCTTTTGCCCAAACATGAATGAAACATAGAAAATCAAAACTGGCTATGTTTTCTTTTCTTTCTGCTTTAACCACTAATAGCTTGCTACACTTAATTTTTTACCATCCTTTAGACCTTTAGTGAATTCATTATTGTTTATACGATAGCCTGGAGATTATCCATAGAAAAACGATTTGCTTTGATTAGTCATGGAAATTTATAAAAACAGTTTTTAGGCTAACTGAAAAATTGTAAAAAGTGGACAAAACCAGTTTTGTTAAGTTGCTACTCAAATCAGCTACTACATAAATTATTATCAATGGAAAGGTGAGACAAATATTTAGCTTTTAACTGTACAAAGAGTATTTATTTTGAATAATTAGTTAATAGTTATCCTTTATTTAGATTGCACATAGATCCTCCAATTATCCTCTGAGTTGGGTCAAAATTAATATTGTATGGTCTAAGTGAAGAACCCTTCCCTTAGAGGAAGGTCCTCCATTTTTAATTTATGTCATAACATGCCCGTTATTTTTTTTATAAAATTTTACAGCATCCTGTTTAAGAGACTATTTCCAAATCGTGGATTTTTTTTTTCAATATTATGAATAAAATCAAGGAGAATAAAGGCAGGAAGAGACAAAGTGATAACCAAAGTAGTTGCAGAGGGTGAAAGAAAATCCGAAAATACCTTCAAGCTATGTGTCAGATGGATGGAACACCCTCAATTTAAGAGAAACACAGTACTTCGCAAATGGAAGTTTCCAATTTATGCAACATAGGCATTAAAACCATAAAAATCTGATGTGATACAAGCAGCACACGAAGGTCAAGGTAAACGAATGTTCCAAAAAAGTGAAATAGGAAAAGAAACCTAAACAATAACATTGATACATTCTTTCCAAAACATAGTTTAGGTTTGAAAAACATGCAAAAAGATAATAATAATATAAAAAGATCACAGTAGACTTCATGTTATATTAGCAAACCTACTTTGACAATTGATATTCTGAGCCACGTACAAATTTTAATTTATCAAGTGGAACCCCAATAGATGTAAGCATTGCTTTAATTGAATTTTCATAATATGATGTTCTTAATGCTAGCAAGTCCCAAGGAGCTTTCATATTATCAAGATATGCATGGAGATCAGCAAATAATATAGTAACCTGGAATAGATGAATTAAAATATAATATTCTTTAATGTTCAAAGTAAGTTTGAAATGGTTCAAAACCTACCTCACAACCAGCTTTTAAAAAGTCAGCTATTTTTGACATAGGTACAAAATAAGCGATGTGTGGTTTGCCAGTTGTAGCAGTACCCCAATAAATCTTTAATTCTCTTTCCTTAAGAATATTTATTAATCTATCTTCTCCTAAAACTTCCTGAAGATTACGGGTAATCAAATCTTTTTTCATATCAGGCGTTAAGGAACTTTCTATCACCATCTACAAAATAATAGTAGGTTTGAATACATTATCAGAAAATTATGTTCAAAGCTATGGGTAAACTATTAATTGCTGATTTACTTTAACACAAAAGATTTTCTCAAAAAGTTGGAATGTACGACTATGTCACTAAAAGAATTTAAAAAAACTTTTATGAGTATTCAAGTCAAATTAGGAGACAACGTGTCGCAACATTCGCTAATGACTTGTTTCAAGATAAAATATTAAGGGAAAGAAGCCATGTTTGTTAGTACCCAAGGTGAAGAGAGTTAAATTGGGCTAACTTGGAAGGCAAGCCCGCACGAACGAACACTCAAGTCTACGTCATCGGTATACTACCCATGAAACAGAGTTGGGCATATTTATATTTATAAATACGAATACAAATTTTTTTATTTCTTAATTTTTATTGAATACTAATATAAATTTATTCATATCACAATATTTGTAAATATAAATATAAATGTGAAAACGAATTTATTCTTATTCACATTTGTGAATATGAATAGAATCATAGTCACAAATTTTCCTTTAAATAAAAAATTTCCACAAGGAAAATTGCGAATTGACAAACATAAAATTGTGAAAACGGAAAAAATTGAAACATGAGTGGTAATTTTTTTAAAAATTAATTATTTCAAGATAAATTTCTTTTCGGATTTCTCAATTTATGTATTTATTAGTAGGTTAACCCTTTCTATGGAATAATAAATGATTTCGAAACTTAATTTGATTAATTGGTCATATGGTAAGCTGATTATAAAAATGATATCTGTAGGGTACTTTTTCCAAAGAATTGGTGGATTGGATAAGGTGCAATAGTGGAACAATGAAGAAACAGAATAGAAATCCACTTAACCTTTTTCGTCCGGATCTCGTCTGGTTTGAATTTTCTTTCTTCTGCACTGCCAATTGGAAATCTTAAATTTTGATCCTACTTGAACCGCCTTTAGGAACATTAATTACTATCATGAAATTTGACAACTGACGTCAACCAATTTCGAACGTTCAAACCACTATAGAGCAATCGGGTGATAATTAAATGAAAAATAAAATGTAAAATAGGGCACACTTGCCTGAGACACTGGGAGACAATAGCTATTGCAATTGGGAAACACTAGCAATGTACTTCAATGTAAACTCTTGCACGCCATAAATAGAACAGGTAAAACACGGATTTACTTGAGACACTTGTACTAGGTAAGATGGCTAATGTTAACAGAACGGAAATACGCGCGATCCATCTGGAGCACTAAAGAACATTGGAGGCGCCAAGAGGGCTCAATTTAAATTTTACATAACAGAGGATGTTGTAAAACAAAGATAAACTAAAAAAAATAAAATTCTCTCTGATGGGCAAAAATAAAATGAAAACCTCTTAGAGCTGATAAAAAATAAATAAATTTTCCTTGAATTGAAATTGATTGAGGGAGAAAAGAATAAATAAAAAATAGTCCAAATGCAAAAAATCAGTTAATGTTGAATTTCTACTCACGGAAGGACGAGCAGGACGGCAAGACGTCTTAATATGTAAACAAATGATTAAATAATAAATACAAAACAAAAATTGCTTGTCCTGAACATACCGCCCTCCAAAATTGGGGTAAGCCCGCAATTTTCTAATAAATTTAAAGTTTAATGGCAATTAAAGAATGAAAGGTTTGGTTCAGATTGGAAAGAGGAAGGCGGGTCAGGAAGAGTAAGAATGGAGATATAAGAAAGTGATCGTTTGAGGACAGCTCCTGCTGCAGTCATTACAGACACTACTCGTACGACACCGTCTACTCCTGGGTGTGTGGCTACGATGCGTGCCAGAGGTCAATTTCCTTGATCTGTCTTCTTTTCGAGCAGACTTTTTCTCTAGACTGCCGACCAGCGGGTTTTCCAACTGCGATTTCCACTATTGGCGTTGATGGAGAGTATGGAGGTATTCGGTCACACTTACTTAATACGTTGTTGAACATGCTGCTATCTTGATAGGCGGCTGATAGGTACTTCTGTAAGATCCCCTGAGGGTAAAGTTTTAAGGGAGAAGCCTATGAGAAAATTACCAGGAATTAAAGCGGGTTAAAACCTCCAACGATTCAGGATCCTCATTGAGAGGGCAAGAGGCAAGGTCAAGAGTTTAGAAGACATGCAATTTTAATGAATATTGTTTAAATCTCCTCGAACTTGAACGGGTGACTGCCAATGCCTGAAGGGAGTAAAGTCTTCACCGATTTAACTCCAGCCTCCCGTAATCCACCAAAGTGAGGTGATAAAGGCGGAATGAAGTGCCACTCAACTCCTTGGAGTGTAAGAACCGTTGTACGTCTTTAATATATCAAGAGGCTCCGACGAAATTTGTTGCATTATCAGAGTGGATGGCCTAGGGAAGTCGTCTTCTCGATATAAATCTGTGTAATGTAATGCCACTAGGAAGGCTTCCGTTGATAGAGTGGATACAGTTTCTAAATGAAGTGCCTTTGTTGAATAGACAAAGGTAACATTTTGAAGTGTTTGCTTTGCGTCTGATGGATCCCTTATGAGGAAGAGGCCGGCATAGTCAACACCTACTTGAAGGTCTGCTCAAACCGAAACTTCCATGATAGGGTTACGAGGACTAGGCTTACGGCGGCCACAAATAACACATGCCCGGATTCTCCCTTTTATGTATCTTAGTGCAGAGGGTACCCAATAATAATTTAACCGGAGGAGTGATAATGTAAGATTTGCTGCTTCATGGAAGTTTTTGTGGTGAATGTCATCCACAATGAGAGCCGTGAGGCAAGGTATGATAATAGGATGACAGGCTGACTTTGGAATGGGTGCGTTGGCCAATCGTCCGCCCACCCTAAGAATACCATCCTTGCCAAGAAAAGGGCTCAAGCGTTTTGACCTCGAGCGTAGGCTGCTTTCTGGACCATTAGAATACTTCGCTTTAGGGCTGTATCACGCTCAAAAGCGGTGATTGGAGATGAATGAAGAGGCGATGATCGTCGCTTAGGGGGAAGACAGCGCAATATTTTGACGATAGTTCGAAGCAAAATTTGAAAGTTGCTAAAATTTTGAAGCCAATCGGGTTCTTTCTTGTGGGGGGGGGGGGTGCTTAGTGACAAACGCTGGTGAAAAAGCGTCAAAAACATGGGTACTCTGAATTAGTGGCCAATATTCAAAATGGAAAGTTAACCACTGTGCTTCTCACCACCAAAGATCAGCATTTGTTATTCCGCAGCACCTGAGAAGCACCGTTAATTGTGAAACTCAGCACATCAGCACCAAAGAGTATATCAATGTTCTTAGGAATTCCAAAGTCTGGATCAGCTAACTTGTAGGTTGAAAATAGCTCCAGAAGTTGAATAGGAACCTTGCGGATTGGTAATCGACCCGTTATCTGGTGGAGGATAAGAGCATAAAATTGGAACAGTATGATCGCCTCCAAGTCGTGAGATGCACTAGAAGTTGGGAGATTGATGCGAGAGGCGCATGCCTGAGAAATGAAGGACCGAGTACTTTCGGAATTCAAGAGAGCTAAAAATGGGTGTAACTTCTTATATTCATCTTCGAGGAGGATGAGAGCAGTACCCAGAATTACTTGATCTTACTCTAAGGAATGAGCAGACACAATGATGTTTAGATTTGTATGCATTTCTTCTTCAGGGTTTACCTTGTTACAGGTTTTTCAACTGCCAAGCTTTCACCCATTTTGCTGTGGGCTTTTTCAGGGCCAATACAAGAACTTTCTAAGTGTATCGATCTGTTGCTGATTATGGAACCACGCTATAAATATATACGTCCCGGTGCACTCGGTCGGCAGTTTTCTGCAGTCCGTGTGCACCGGGCCTATCACCTCTGTAGGCCGCAGATAAGGCGCTCAGCTGTTTGTTGACTTGGAGCTCGCCCTGAGTCTTGACGTATTTCAGTCACCGATTGAATCACCAATTTACACAAATGATTAAATAATAAATAAAAATTGCTCGTCCTGCACAATTTGGAAACAAAATAAAAACACTTGTAATCTTGATACACAATAAACACTTGATTTAACAATATCGATTTTAAGAATACTCACGCAGGAATCCATTTACTACAACTTATCTGATATAAACGATTTTATGATTGGCTAATAGGTTATTGAGGATGCTGATTATAAAAGTATTAAGATTTTAAGATTACTCGCTCAGGTATCGATTTATAACAACTAATCGATGTAAGCGATATTGGTTTTGTCAAATACGTTATTGGGAATGCTGATTATGAAAATAATATCTATTTTTGAGATTAGAAAGTCCATTCCATAGGTATAAGATTAATGTACTCTTCCATGAAGTTTATATACTGCTACCGAAAGGTTGGAATTTTACTTAATTTAGATTTTAAATTAAAGAACATCTTCAAGGCTTTGCCTTTGGATTCGCTCATGTCGCCGAAAAATGAATCTTTAAATGGTAGACGAACAATATATTTACCTTCCTGCGTTCGTGAATGAGTCTCCATGAAATGTTGCTCGCAATAAATATCTGAAGGTGACTGGATAGTCTTAGATTGGACTCCCTCAATTTGCCAGAATTTTGATATTTCTTCATTTAAGTTATCTGATCCATTAACGAACAAGGATTGCTTCATTGGGTTGAAGATGTGTTGAAAAGATCCAGCAATAGCATGTCCAAAAGCAGTAGGGATAAGTTTTGGAAAGGTCGGTTGGATCGTAATTGGCTGGTCCTTTATTATTTCAAAATACAAATCAGCACCCAAAAGAAACTCAATGGGTCCAGGCTGGTAAAATGTAGGATCCGGTAATTAAAAGTGCTTGTAGGTCTCAACAAGTTGTCCAGGTAGTTGAGCATGAGGAAGTGAATTAGTAATGCACTTAACAACAACGGCGTTCGTCTTGAGTTGTTGAGTTCCAAAGATAGGTCGTATTAGACAAGAAGCAATTTCATGATTTCCAGTTACAGATGTCTGGCCAATTCCTGATATGGGTAGGTTGAATGGTTTTACTTTAAGTTGGAGACGATTAGTGCAATCCGCTGAAATGAATGGATATTGGCTACCACAATCGAGAACCATGCGGAAAATTTCCCTTGCTATCCTTTATAGTAGCAACAACTGTTCCTAAAAGTACATTATGAGTTTGAGAATGACTGGCTAGAGATATGGGCGATACTTCTTGGTCTTTATTTTCGCCCTGAACATCTTCCCTTGTAGAGGTCCCAAGATGAGATACATCTTTTCTAGGATCACCACCATCATAAAGCCAAGTATGATAACGCTTGTGGCAAATGTTGCAGTTATGTTTTGATCCACAATCGTCAAGCTTATGATTGGCGTTGAGGCAATTAAGACAGCCTTTCCAGCCTTTTAGAAGTTTCCATTTAGCATGGTTGGGTGTTTTTCGGAACTGGTAGCATTCATATAGTGAATGGGTTCCCTTGCACACTGGGAATGGTTTATGTGTGTTTTGTTTACTTTGGTATCCTAATTCGGTTAGAACCCGCTTACCCTCAACCATTAATGAGGTTTTGAATTTTGCCATTGCGATGGAATGCGCTGAATTTGAGTTTGAGTTAGTTCTAATGCTTTGCATTCATCCTTGATGAATTTGACTAAGTCGTCAAATTTTGGAAAATCCGAGTCCAGATTTCCTTTTTTGAATTATCCTCTAGTAGCGGGATCTAAACATCTTATGGCTAAGGAAAATAAAATGAACTCATCGGGATCAGGTATTTTCAAGAGTTTAAACGCTTGAATATTTTCTCCAACACTAGAAAGAAATGATTTCAATAATTATAACTGGGCTTAGAGGCCAATGGCTTGAATTCCAAGAGTGCATTTAAATGGTGCGTGGCCAAGAGACGTTTTTGGTCATAGTTCTCAGCGAGGATCGCCCAGGGTTGGTATAAAACTAAGGCAATAAGCGATCCGGCCCGGAGGACCAGTATGTTTAGGCAAGTTAGGTTTTAATAATAAAAACCTTTCACTTCCCTGATGATGAAAGTATGGCCGGTGCTCAATACTCCTAGTTTTGTTGATTAATGTAAAAAAAACGTATAACATAATAAAAGATAATAATAAAAGAATAACATAAAATGTATTTTACATAAAAGTTACCTTTGAAGTTAATAAAAATATTAGCAAAATTAACCAGAAGAACGAAATAATATGAATGAAAGGAAATAAAGAAAATTCTCTGACATTTAAAGCTTAAACAATAATTTATTAAATAAAAATAATTGATTAAATACGAATGAAATTTAAATGAAAATGAAATACAATTTATAAACTATTATACACAAACTATGCTTTAATCGAATGGCCATTGTTAAACTATAGGATGAAATAATAAACAAACGGTTAGTAAATATAATATATTGATAGATAACTAAATTCAGCAATTTAATTTTAATGTTAAAAGGTAAAGTAGAATTTTTAGAAAATGTTATTTCGATTTGAAGATCAAACAAAATTTAATATGCATACATTATTAAAAAAATAATAATAGAATTATTTTACTTAAGAGGCCATCCAGCTGGGAACTTAATCATCCTCTTCGCTCCGTCTTCTAAAATAATGTCTGCAAATGTGCCCAATACACAAATGAACACCCTGGGTGAACAAGAATGTCATAAAATACTTTTAAAGAATGTTTAAGCGTGAGAGTGTAATGGGTACTCGGCTGGCGAGAATCAACAGCTGACTGACTATGAAGCGTCTTTTGTTTTTTTTCAGAGCTTTGGCTCCAAGTGTCTTCGACCAATCAAAAACGCCCACGCACATAACACTAAACTAATGTCGATTGGATACTTAATATTGATTGGCATGATATTCAATTTTAATAAACTTGGCGATTATTAAAACATTAACAATAATAATTATGTGACATGGTTTATTGCTTTTGGTCCAGAGGTTCTTACAGTAAAACACCAAAATATCCAGATACCAATGTAATATAAATATTTCAGACTCCAATGTAATTTAATAGTTGAGATGTTACTTAATATCATAGTTCAAACACCAAATGTAATATCATATTTCAGACACCAACTTAAAATCATAGTCGAGACATATTTCAGACACCAACGCTGAGATCCTCAAAATAAAAAATAATAAAATAATGGGCACTTCTTCGCCAAACATAGAAATTAAATGAAAAAAAAGAAGGAACGGTACGGTACGGTACATCCACTCGGTACCACAGTTCCTACGGGAATGGCCAATATGGTGGGTACCATAGGTAGCGACACCATAACTATTTTAAATTCAAACTACCCGCGCAAACAGCCGCCTTGCGCAAAAAGGGCTCAAATGATCTCTTCGCGACTCCAGACGGACGTAATCGAAGCGAAAAAAAAACTCGTTACACACCCCCCTCCAGCGCGTAAGTCCGTCATGATGGTCGAAATAATTTAAGTTTTGAGGGATGCCATAAACCTACTAACTTCCCACTATGATCCCTTAACTTACACGATCCGCCGGCAGTAACCGAAACAACCGTATAAGGGCCTTCATATTTGGGGTTAAGTTTAGCTGCAAGTTTATCAGCCGCCGAAGATAGCTGAAAAGTCATCTTTAACACTTGATCTCCCGGACTGAAACGATCTTTCCTACGTCTCAAATTATAACGCCTACTCTGAGTTAGACTCGCTTTAAGAGAATTTTCCTCTGCAACGTGATGTACTTCAGGTAATTTACTTAATTTAGCAGCCCAAGAAGCCTGTTCTTCTTCGCGAGCTACCAGGATATCCCCTTGTGGAGCTTGGTGTAAAGGCCTTAGCTCTCTACCAAAATTCAAGAAGGCAGGGCTGAACTTTGTTGAGTCTTGAACGGAAGAATTTATTGCCAATTGGATCTCCCCTAATTTCTCGTCCCAGCGTTGGTGTCTTTTCCCGAGATACGTGACGATTAGCTGCTTTATTTTACGATTTGCTCGCTCTGTGGGATTTGCCTGTGAGTGATATAAAGGTGTAGTCTCTCTTTTAATACCGAACTCCTTTGCTACTTCATTTACAAGATTACTAACAAAGTTCTTTGCATTATCGGTAATTAACTTCTGAGGTGCCCCATACCTATATAATATTCGGGATTTCAATTTCGATACAATAACTGAAGAGGTAGCTTTTCTAATCGGACACAATTCCACCCATCGGCTAAATAAATCAACGAAAACTAAAAGATAAACATTGCCTTTTGAACTTCGAGGGTAGGGACCCATAATGTCGACTGACACAATTTCCCAAGGCTGCTTGTTATAGCGAGGGTACATTAATCCGCGAGGTGGTGTATTACTGGGTTTGACTTTCTGGCATAATTCGCATTGTCTGACATATTGGCTTATATCGCGATATAGTCCAGGCCAGTAATATAATCTGCTAATCCTAGCAACAGTTTTATCTATACCCAGGTGGCCCGACTGCGGAAGATCATGATTATCATAAATTATAGATCTACGCAAATGTCTAGGAACAACAACTTTCCATTCCTCACTGGGGTCCTCAAGCTCTCCCTTCAAAGGGTTCTTGCGATGATATAATAATTGTCCGTCCTTTACCAACCATCCAGGATGAAATTCTGGAGACTTTTTGACTCGGTAAAATTTCTGATTATACCATTCGTCGGACGTTATGGAGGATTCCGAAGACGAAATCTCACCGGAAGAAGAACCATGATCGGGACTAGAAGACAAAAGGGTTATTGCGGCAATTCTGGATAAAGCATCGGCAACTGTATTCAGTTTGCCCTTACGGTATTCCACTTTGTAATTGTATGGTTGTAAACGAAGAGCCCATCTAGCCAAACGGCCCGAAGGGTTTTTCAAATTCAGTAACCACTTAAGACTTGCATGGTCAGTTATAACGGTAAACGGATATCCCTCCAAGTAATGCCGATTCTTTTCGATACCAAACAGAACTGCGAGACATTCCTTCTCGGTCACGGTATAATTTCTTTCAGCGGGACTGAGAGTGCGGGAGCAAAAAGCGATGACCCTTTCTTCACCATCTTGTATTTGAGTTAAGACCGCTTCCAGACCTGTATCACTGGCATCGGTCTGTAATTGAAAAGGCTGCTCAAAATCTGGTCTGGCTAATATTGGTGCTTCAGTCAGAGCTGACTTGAGAGCATTGAAAGAGGCTTCCTGCTCTTCTGTCCATACCCATTTAGCTTTACGTTTAAGCAAGGATGTAAGTGGAGAGACAACTGAAGAGAAATCTTTTATAAAACGACGATACCATCCTGCCATTCCAAGGAACCTTCTAAGTTGCCCAACATTAGTAGGAGGAGGAATCGAAGTTACGGAACTAACCTTGTCTGGATCAACACTCATGCCATCACTATTAATTAGATATCCCAAGTACCTAACTTCATTGCATCCAAATTCACATTTTTCGGGGTTGATGCGCAAACCTGAAGCTTTAAGTCGACGGAATACTTCCTTAAGCATATCTAAATGCAATTCAAAAGTTGGCGTACAAATCAAAATATCGTCAAGGAATACTACTACGTATGGGTAGAGTTCGGGCCCAAATATTGAATCTGCTAACCTCTGAAAGGTCGCAGGTGAATTAGTTAGTCCAAACGGCATAACTTTAAATCTAAATAACCCTCTTCCAGGAACTGTAAATGCAGTAATGTCTTTACTGGATTCGTCCGCTAGTGGAACTTGCAAAAATGCCTGCTTGAGGTCGAATTTGGACAGATATCTGGCTTGTCGAAGTCCGTCTAAAAGAGAAGTCATATTTGGCATGGGATAGGAATCTTTTCGAGTAACTTCATTTACTTTACGAAAATCTATACAAAAACGGTAGCCCGATCCCTTGCGAACCATGACTACAGGAGATGACCATGGGGATTGGCAAGGCTCCACTAAGCCTTCTTCCAACATCCGATCTAGCTCTTGGTACATTGCCTCGAGCACTTTGGGCGAGTAGTGATAGGAGCGTTGTTTGATAGGTTGAGCGCCATTAACGTCTATCTTATGGCTTATCCGTGTCGTTAATCCCGGAGAATCTTGAAGAGTTAGCAAACCTTCACTAACTACCCTATCCAGATCCAACCTTTCTGTGGAATTAAGTGAATTAATACCGCAAAGTTTGGATGTTTCTTTTCCCGAAAATTGAAACTCTTGACGAAACGAGAATTTATGGTTAGGATCATCTTGAAACCACCATGTTGCTTCACGAAGGTTCGTGCACATATTAGAGTTAACTATAAAATCTAACCCTAACAAGAACATAAATGGAAGCGTTGTTAAAACATATAGTATTGTGTCATACGACCTATCTCCAACGGTAATTGGAATGGAGAACCTTTTATCCACAATACTAGTACTTCCATTAGCGACACAAATATTAAACTTAGGAATTTCCTCTACGACATACCCAAGCTGAAAGAGAATTTTAATCCCTTCTGGTCCAACGAATGAGGTCGTGGAACCAGGGTCAAATAGTGCCAAGTAAGGCAAGCTTCTTTGGCATTGTTTTCCTATTCGGAAAACAATGTAAAGCTGTTTAGGTAACGATAAGGGACAAAGAGGTGCGGTAGAATTTTCTAAAGAATTCGAGACGACACAAGGAGAAACGAGATCATACTTAGAGGTACACATAGGTGTTCGATAAGGAACAGTAATAGTTAAATTGATGTTTGGTGGGTCAGCTAAAACCATGGGAATAGGAATGACCCTTACTTCCGATTCCCTTGCCCATTTCCCGGAGTACATTTGGGACAGGCATGAATGGAAACTCCTGGGTTACCGCAACGATAACAGAACAACTTACGAGGCTGCGAACACCTAGAATATACATGAGGTCCACCGCAATTCCAGCAATTTAATTTCGGAGCTGGCTGTAGGTCTTTTGGAGCGTTTTTATTGACAATAGGTCCAGGACTATTTCTGGATTGTACTTTATTCGATGGGAATAACCTTTCCATACATCCAACTGATTCCGTTTTCATTTGTTCTAATTCAAGATTGCCATTTGATTTGTCGGCAGCAGTGTCTGATTCTTTTGACATTGAGGAACCCGAAGGTGAAACACTAAAGATTCCCGGTATTTGTTCTTTCTCATAATTCGAGTTATTAAAGTGTCTAGTTGTATTGGGATTTGTAAATCGGGTTTTCCCTTTTGCATTAGACTTTTCGGATCGGCCTTCTTGAGCCATCATCTCGAAGACTCTAGTTCGTTCCGTAACAAAATTTATCAAGTCCTTATAAGAAGGAATTTCAGTTGACTTTATTCGTTCTTCAAACGCTTTTCTAGTACCAGGGTCTAAGTTTGTGAGGGCTAAATGAAGTTTGATGAAATCCCCCATGTCTTCAATACCTAAAGCCGATAACGCAGAAAAATTATTTTCATGCTCAGATAAAAATCTTTGCAAGTTACTAGCTGAAGAGTTCTTTAAGGGAGTAAAATCCATCACCCTCTTTATATAAAATCGGGCGAGTCGCCTTTTATTTTGATATCTAGAGACTAATGCATCATAAGCTAGGGAATAATTAGCTTCGTCTAGTGCGAACCCTGAGATAAGGGACAGAGCTTCCCCGCGTAAGCTACTTCGTAAATAATGAAATTTCCTAATGGTCGATAAAGAATTTTCTCTATGAACCATAGAGTCAAAAAGAGAATAAAATCCACTCCATTCTTCCAATTTCCCCGAGAATAACGGTAAATCAATTTTCGGTAGCTCCTGAGGTACAGGATAAATAGGGGTAAGCAAAATCTCAGGTTTCTTTTCAGGAGGATTGCACGCTTTTATCAATTTATAATAATTGGCTTTAGTGGTATCAACTAAATCATTGAATGAGTTTTGCACTGCGGAGGTTTCAATCTTGTCCTTTTTATCCGTCACAGTTGCATTATATTCCCGTATTTTGGACTGAATATTCTCAAAACGCGACTCATAATGACTAGCCTATCGTAAACTGGTTTAAAATCTACTACGGTATTGACACTCAAAGAGTTTGATTTGGTAAAAATGTTCTGAACTGCGGCAAAAATGTCCTCCCGCTCTGATATTAAAACGTCGTGAACACCCATGATAGCAAAAGAAACCAAAATGTAAAGAAAAAAATTAAAATAAATGTATAAACTAGCACTCTGAAAAAACGATAACAAGAGAAATTTTAAACTGTTTAAATTAAACAGGCAATTAAAATAATATTTTTTTTTATTATTATTTTTTTTTTTAAATGAAAAATATTAAATAGAAAAGATAATGAAAATTAAATTGAACTCGGGTAAGCTTCCTTTACAAACCCAAAAGGCATCAAACTAGTGCCTTAACAGAAATTTTTTTCCTTACCAAAACAAAAGTTTTAAATTAAAACATAAGATATAAATTAATGAAACAAACATTAACTATTCCTAAATTCTAATTAAGATAAATCTTAATTCATAAGTTAGAGTCTTTAAAAAAGAAAACTAAAACTATTTCATACATAAAAGAAAATAGTATCTCTGTTATCAAAAGTTATTTTTAAAATTATAAAACAAAAATTAAATTCCTTATTATAATAACAATTCTTATTAAAAGATAATAGAATCCAAATTATCAAATTAAAGTAAATTAATAAAGGTAAATGAAATCTTAATTTGAAATTATCTTTTGAAATTCAATTCAAATAAAATAATCTACATTTAAATTCCAATACTGTTTGTGAAAACATTATTTTTCCTTAGAACAATATATTTTGAGCATTCAATCAATGAAGAAAAAAAAATATATTTTGTTAAAAAGATATAAGTAATTGGAAAAAAAAAATTAAAACCATGTAAAAATATTTGTTAAAAGGCTTACGTAATATACAATAAAATCTTTAAAGAAAATTTAAGTAATTGTCTTTCTTTGAAAATGTTATTTCGTTGAAAATAATATTCTTACGATATTGAAAGAGAAATCAGTGAATAACAAAAGCATCGTAAGTTAAACATAGCTTTAACTTCGTTCTTGTTATTGTTATTGATTTAGCTCAAACGTAAGTATAAACTAATACTCTCAATTTAAACAAAGTGCTCAAACAATATAACTTGTACTCTCTCGTACTATGTATTAGACAAATTTGCTTAATATTAATTTTATATTAATAAAGCTATTAATTAATAAATCTTCAAGACGACACTTATCTTGGAGTTTTCCTTAGTCCCTGTTCGGGCGCCATTAATTTGTGTGACATGGTTTATTGCTTTTGGTCCAGAGGTTCTTACAGTAAAACACAAAAATATCCAGATACCAATGTAATATAAATATTTCAGACTCCAATGTAATTTAATAGTTGAGATGTTACTTAATATCATAGTTCAAACACCAAATGTAATATCATATTTCAGACACCAACTTAAAATCATAGTCGAGACATATTTCAGACACCAACGCTGAGATCCTCAAAATAAAAAATAATAAAATAATGGGCACTTCTTCGCCAAACATAGAAATTAAATGAAAAAAAAGAAGGAACGGTACGGTACGGTACATCCACTCGGTACCACAGTTCCTACGGGAATGGCCAATATGGTGGGTACCATAGGTAGCGACACCATAACTATTTTAAATTCAAACTACCCGCGCAAACAGCCGCCTTGCGCAAAAAGGGCTCAAATGATCTCTTCGCGACTCCAGACGGACGTAATCGAAGCGAAAAAAAAAACTCGTTACAATTAATTAAATTTAAAATTGATTTAAAAATAATGAATTAAACAAAAAAAATAATTTAAAACAACATATGGTTTCCCTGAACATAACTAGATTATAAAAAACGCTAATTATGAAAAAGATGCAGTTATTAAGAACTCTTCATAAAGTGTCACTTTATTATTTTTATTTTAATATATTTATTTGATCATAAAAAGAAATTTTAACTTCAATGATTGATTAAACCTCAATACATTATACCGAATAAGTTTCAATAAAAATATAAGCGAGTAATCTAAAAATTGATATAATTTTCATAATAGGATCCTCTATAACCTAATAGCCGACCGCTATATTGTTTATAACGGATAAGTTGTACTAAAACGATACTGGAGCGACTAATCTTAAAATCTTTATAATTATCATAATTAGTATCCCCAATAACTTAAAACTAACTGAGATATCGCAAATATCGGATAAGATGTAATAAATCTTATCCGTAACGTGTAATATTAATATCGTTGTATTTTTCTTAATCAGCTTACCAAAGAACCTAGTAATAGACTTAATTATCGAAAGCAATTAATTTATTATTGACCAATATTATTTCCATTAAAAAGGGTTAACCCAATAATAAATATTAAGGCAGATGGCCAAGATTCGTCGTAATAGCCATTGACCTTGCGATTTGTGGATGTTGCCAAACAAACTATCTAGCCGTATTCCCATATTCCCATTCCCAGGGCGAACTACTCTTTTCGCTTTACATGTCCAGCTATTCTCTTAACCTACCGGCGGGCGCGTAGCCGCACTCAGTGCGGCATGCTTGGTTTTCTTGAATTTTCGTGGGTAAGCCATCGACGGAATTCTTCAGAACTTGATGTAATCTTAGTACTACTAATTAACTTCATGTTTATTCAAGTGCGAGAAGTATATCTTTTTTCGTTCAGTGACAATAGGATTCTCAATTAGTGACTTCGTAGAAACCGCACACAGTGCTCCTTGCGCCCGGTCTCGAAACTTATTTTTAGTATCTTCCAAACCCTCATCTACACTGTTCCTCACCCGTTATTTCAGCAACTGACATGTAAGTAAAATTACTAATTACTTATCCTGTGCTACTTTGTATTATTGTGTTCCAAGAAAGAACCACGGGAACCAAGAAGAAGCTGATCCTCAGCAATCAGAAGAAAGGAGGGTTGGACCATGCCATCTCTGTGGCCGCCATAAGTGGAACAATTCTACCATCAAATGCAAGAAATGTGCAAGAAGCATTCTATTCAGGAAACTATATGTCAATCCTGTTATGCAAGTACTGAAAAGACTGAGGAAGAAGAAAACGATGGACTCTAGATTTCAGAGGACTGATAATTTTTTTTAACCAACAAAATTATGTTACCTATTTGAAAATTTTATGATTCCTTCGTTTTTGTCATTATTATATTCAATATTCTTCGTTTTATGTTTTCTTATATTGATAATTAATAATTAAAAAGTATTATTCCAATTGTATTTAAAAAAAGGTGGCTATCTATAGCAATATTTTATATTAATTTGTTATATAGTAACATGTTTATATAAATTAGTTTCTGTTTACTAATAATCATTTTCCATCTACCCAAGACAGAGGGAAGCCCGTTAATCCATCCATGGCGCTCGAAGGTGATCGTACCTGGCCAGTGACCTACACCGACCACCTTCAACCATGAACGGCCGGAAGAGAGAGGAAGGGACAAAACCTGTTAACCAGCCTGACCCCAACAAACACTCATGACCTATACAGGTCGGCGCTAGGTAGTCTCAGTAACCAAGACCACCACGTCCGCACCAGGCACCCCGAGGGGTCCTGGCACCACCTAACGATGACGCCCAGGAGAGCGTCATCCCCGTGGTACCATTTGGCATCACCGCCTTAAATCCCGAATGGATAGCGGGCCGGACAA
Organism: Aelia acuminata; assembly: GCA_911387785.2. Lineage (NCBI taxonomy): Eukaryota > Metazoa > Arthropoda > Insecta > Hemiptera > Pentatomidae > Aelia > Aelia acuminata. The sequence goes on along the minus strand of OU426978.1, from coordinate 106,930,761 downwards.
GTGGTTTCTCAATAAGCCTGTCCTACGGATTCTCCTACTTAGGGCATGATGAGAGGGGGGGGGGGGGGGCTTACCACCATGGCCTAAGGAGGACTGGTCCCGTCCCAGCGCCTCTGTCATTCGCGAGTTGTAACAACTCCCCAGGGGGCACCACAAGGAGACGGAGCGAAGAGGATGATTAAGTTCCCAGCTGGATGGACTCTTAAGTAAAATAATTCTATTATTATTTTTTACTTTCACTTACCTATATATGAAATATATAGTAAGTGGAAGTATTGCGATCGTGAAAATTTTCGACTTCCGGTTTTCAACGGAAATACACGTTTTGGGGTCCCCTGAGTCAAAATAACCAAGTCCCGCGAAATGGTCTGTGTGTGTGTGTGTGTGTCTGTGTGTCTGTGTGTGTGTGTGTGAACAGACTAGCTCAAAAACTATAAACCGTGCGAACCTGAAATTGGATATTTAGAGTATGTATAAGCCCGCGATGTGACAGCAAAAATTTCATCAAATTTGCTCAAAGGGAGGGGGTACTTTATTTAATAACTTTTTACGTTTTTTTCGATTTTCTCAAAAACGGCTCTAACGATTTTGATTAAACTGAGTATTTGATCGATTTATATGCCCGTAATATGACTGTAAAAATTTCATCAAAATTGATTAACCGGAGGGGGGACTTTACTTAATAAATTTTGTATCATTTTCACGTGTTTTTTTTATTTACTCAAAAACGGTTTTAACGATTTTTATCAAACTTGGTATTTGATGTATATATATGCCAAAGAGGTGATAACCAACATTTCATCACAATTGATTAACCGGAGGGGGGACTTTACTTAATAAATTTTGTATCATTTTCACGTGTTTTTTTTTATTTACTCAAAAACGGTTCTAACGATTTTGATCAAACTTGGTATTTGATGTATTTATATGCCCGAGATATGACTGTAAAAATTTCATCAAAATTTATCTACGGGAGGGGGGACTTTACTTAATAAATTTTGTATCATTTTCACGGTTTTTTTTTAATTTACTCAAAAACGGCTTTAACGATTAACAAAAATAAGATATGAATGTAGAAAAATGTGTGACTTTGGGAAATGATATTTAGCAAAACACGTCAATTTCTAATCTAAGTAAGTTGGTAAGTGAAAGTTGTGTGTTGCGCGCACGCACCAGATTTTTTAATAATGTATGCATATTAAATTTTGTTTGATATTCAAATTGAAATAACATTTTCTAAAAATTGTACTTTACCTTTTAACATTAAAATTAAATTGCTGTATTTAGTTATCTATCATTATATTATATTTACTAACCGTTTGTTTATTATTTCATCCTATAGTTTAACAATGGCCATTCGATTAAAGCATATTTTGTGCATAATAGTTTATAAATTGTATTTCATTTTCATTTAAATTTCATTCGTATTTAAAAAATTATTTTTATTTAATAAATTATTGTTTAAGCTTTAAATATCAGAGAATTTTCTTTATTTCCTTTCATTCATATTATTTCGTTCTTCTGGTTAATTTTGCTAATATTTTTATTAACTTCAAAGGTAACTTTTATGTAAAATACATTTTATGTTATTCTTTTATTATTTATATGTACGTTTTTTTACATTAATCAACAAAACTAGGAGCATTTAGCACCGGCCATACTTTCATCATCAGGGAAGTGAAAGGTTTTTATTAATAAAACCTAACTTGCCTAAACATACTGGTCCTCCGGGCCGGATCGCTTATTGCCTTAGTTTTATACCAACCCTGGTTGATCCTCGTTGAGAACTATGACAATAAACGTCTCTTGGCTACGCACCATTTAAATGCACTGTTGGAATTCAAGCCATTGGCCTCTAAGCCCAGTTATAATTATTGAAATCATTTCTTTCTAGTGTTGGAGAAAATATTCAAGCGTTTAAGCTCTTGAAAATACTTGATCCCGATGAGTTCATTTTATTTTCCTTAGCCATAAGATGTAGGGAGCGGGGTAGCCCACTGGTAAGGCAGTGGACTGCTGTGCTTAAGGTCCCGAGTTCGAATCTGACATGGCTCATGATATCTTTATTATTCGCCACAGTTCGTCTCGTGGGCCGAGAGACCCTCCTGGGGCAAACCCCGCCTCTATAAAGTGGGTACCCTTAATTGAAAAATTAAGGGGGAAAAACCTGGCGGTTGAGCGTCCTCCTTGCACGACCGCTGACCAAGAAACACTATTCTTCCTTACATAGTACTGAACCCAAGACCCTTTATGGGTTGTAGTGGTACAGGTTTTTTTTTTTTTTTTTAGCCATAAGATGTTTAGATCCCGCCAGCCGAGTACCTATTACACTCTCATGCTTAAACATTATTTAAAAGCATTTTATGACATTCTTGTTCACCCAGGGTATTCATTTGTGTATTGTGCACATTTGCAGGCATTATTTTAGAAGACGGAGCGAAGAGGAAGATTAAGTTCCCAGCTGGATGGATTTTTAATGTAAAATAATGCTATTATTATTTTTTTAATAATGTATGAATTAAAATTATATCAATTTTTAGATTACTGGCTTATATATTTATTGCAACTTATTTGGTATAATGTATTGAGGTTTAATCAATCATTGAAGTTAAAATTTCTTTTTATGATCAAATAAATATACTAAAATAAAAATAATAAAGTGACACTGATGAAGTTCTTAATAACTGTATCTTTTTCATAATTAGCGTTTTTTACAATCTACTTATTTACCAAAATATCGTGTATATGGGATAACTTGTAATAATTCGATACCTGTGCAACTAATCTTAAAATTAATATTATTATTTTAATAATCAGCATTCCCAATAACCTAATTGACAACTACAATATCGCTTATATCGGAATAGTTGTTATAAATCGATACCTGAGCGAGTAATCTTAAAATCTTAATATTTTTATAATCAGCATCCTCAATAACCTATTAACCCACCATAAAATCGCTTATATCAGATAAGTTTTAGTAAATGGATTCCTGAGTGAGTATTCTTAAAATCGATATTGCTAAATTAATTATAAGTGTTTTTATTTTGTTTCCAAATTGTGCAGGACGAGCAATTTTTATTTTTATTTATTATTTAATCATTTATATAAATTGATTTTTACACAATCGGTGACTGAAATACGTCAAGACTCAGGACGAGCTCCAAGTCATCAAACACCTGAGCGCCTTATCTGCGGCCTACAGAGTAGAGATGCGACTACGATGGCAAAACATCGATGTTTTTACAATCAAAATATAGATGTCGAATAAACATCGACCACAAAACATCGATGTTCAAGAACATCGAAGTTTTTGGACATCGATGTTTTTTAATTTATACGTTCTTTAAACATTAACATATTAGTGCCCAAACGTATTTAAATCGATGTTTGAGTGTAAGGCATGTTTATTTTTCATTATTAATATATAAAAACATCGATTTTTTCTACATAGTTGTTTTTACATAATCATTTATTAAATATTCAACTGTTAGGACTTAAACATCTTAATTATAGCTAAAACATCGATGTTAAAAACAACTTTTTGCTGTGAAAACATATTTGTTTTTGTAGAAAACATCAATGATAAAACAACATCGATGTTTTAAGAAAAGTTATTTTTATCAAAAACTAAAATGTTTTAACATCGATTTTTTGGACAAAAAACATCAATATATATCCTCTTCATCTCATTGATGTTGAAACATGTTTTAACAATAAAAAGTTGTTTTTAATATCGATGTTTTTGACAAATATAAATATGTTTTAACATCGATGTTTTGGACAACATCAAATATATATTAACATATTTGTTTTTGCAGAAAACATCGATGTTTAAAAAAAGGTGTTTTTAACAACGAAGTTATAACAAAAACAAATATGCTCTTAACATCGATGTTAAAAATATCATGCAACCACAATTATAAAACATCGTTGTTTTAAGAATAAAAAGTGGTTTTAAACATCAATGTCAAAAACAAATATGTTTTGATATCGATGTTTTGGACACATAAAAAAATTTGTTATAAAATCGTTGTTTTGGACAAAAACAAGTATATTTTAACATTGATGTTTTAACAATAAACAACTTCTTTTTAACATCGATGTTATATATAAAAACAAATATACTCTTAACATCGATGTTTTAACAATAACACAGTTGTTTTTAACATCAATGTTTTTGTCCAAAACATCAATGTTAATACATATTTGTTTTTACAGAAAACATCGATGTTTTAAAACAATTTGTTATAACATCGATGTTTTGGACAAAAACAAGTATATTTTAGCATTGATGTTTTAACAATAAACAACTTCTTTTTAACATCGATGTTATATATAAAAACAAATATACTCTTAACATCGATGCTTTATCTATAACGAAGTTGTTTTTACATCGACGTGTTATGGACAAAAAACATCACTATATATGCTTTTAACATCGATGTTTTAGACAACATCAAATATTTTTTGATGTTGACATCAATGTTTTAACAATAAGCTCCTTTTAACATTGATGTTATATATAAAAACAAATATACTCTTAACATCGATGTTTTAACTATAACAAAGTTGTTTTTAACATCGATCGTTTTGTCCAAAACATCGATGTTAAATCATATTTGTTTTTGCAGAAAACATCGATGTTGTTTTAAAAAATTGTTTTTAACATTGATGTTTATGACAAAAACGAATATGTTTTAATATCGATGTTTCGAACAAAAAACATCAATTTATATGCTCTTTACATCGATCTTAAAACATTGATGTTTTAACAATAAAAAGTGATCTTTAACATCAATGACAAAAACGAAAATGTTTTAATATCGATGTTTTGGACCAAAAACATGAATATTGTTAAACATGTCTTTAACATCGATGTTAAGAGCACATATATTGATGTTTTTTGTCCAAAACATCGATGTTAAAACATTTTCTTTTTTGTCAAAATCCAACATCGATATTAAAACATATTGTTTTTGTCAAAAACAATTTTTTTTAAAACATCGATGTTTTCTGTAAAAACAAATATGTATTCACATCGATGTTAAAAACAACTTTGTTATAGTTAAAAATTCGATGTTATTAATAAATTAATAATAAACTTTAACACAATAAACTTTTTATTGTGAAAACATCATTAATTTTAACTTCGATGTTAACAGCATATATATCAATGTTTTTTGTCTAAAACATCGATGTTAAAACATTTTCGTTTTTGTCAAAAACATCGATCTTAAAAACAATTTTTTTAAAGCATCGATGTTGTTTTAACCATCGATGTTAAAAACATCTTAGTTATAGCTAAAACATCGATGTTAAAAAACACTCTTTATTGTTAGAACATCGATTTTAAGAGCATATATATTGATGTTTTTTGTTCAAAACATCGATGTTAAAAACAACTTTTTTTTAAACATCGATGTTTAATACAACGTCGATGTTTTCTGCAAAAACAAATATGTTACCGCATCGATGTTTTGGACAAAAACATCGATGTTAAAAACAACTTTGTCCAAACATCTATGTTAAGAGCATATCTGTTTTTGTATATAACATCGATGTTGAAAAGAACTTGCTTATTGTGAAACATCGATGTTAAGAGCATATTTGTTTTTGTATATAACATCGATGTTAAAACATATTTGTTTTTGTCATTTATGTTAAAAACTACTTTTTATTGTTAAAATATCGATGTTAAAACATGTTTGTTTTTGTCATAACATCGATGTTAAAAACAACTTTTTTAAAACAACATCGATGTCTTCTGCAAAAATAAATCTGTTTTAACATGTTTTGGAGAAAGATATCTATGTTAAAAACAGCTTGATTGGTAAAACATCGATGTTTAGAGCATATTAGTTTTTGTCTAAAAAAAAAAAAAAAAAAAACATTGATGGTAACATCTGCCCACAAACATCGATGGTCGGAAAACATCGGCTACGTAACATCCATGTTAAAAACATCGATGTTTTGCCCAAAACATCGATGTTTCAGAAACATCGATGTCGCATCCCTACTACAGAGGTGATAGTAGGCCGCAGGTATTAAGCCCGGTGCACACAGACGGCAGTTTTCTGCGGTCAGGGGTACCTGGAGTATAAAGGACCGACCGGATCAATTATAATATATATATATATATATATATATATATATATATAATTCTTTTAATATAAATCAAATTTATTAATAATAATCTCCTCTCCTCAATAACTCGTTTTATTTCTTCTTTTTAAAATCAGGGGAATTAAAATATAGGAGGATACAGGTCTCCATATCAGCTCCACTCAAAGATTTAATCATTTGTAATGGTTTTATAAAGCCATTTAGTGAATTAAACAATGTTTTCTTTCTTATAGTTTACTTTACAGTAGTTTGCATCTAATTCTAAATCAACAAATGCCAGCTTAAATATATCAATTATTTTCCACAGAGTTACAAACATCTTTCTATTCAAGTTCTGTCCTAAATATTTGCCTATTCCGTTAACAGCTGATCGTCTCAGTTGGATGTGGAAATAACTTGTGAAAGTTGTTTGGCTCTTTTATTTTTATAATATATGTTTGCTATGACGTATCAAATCTTTTGGATTCCTTTTCTAAAGGAATAAATATTAACCCACGAATCCGGTAGATAACTAAAGATTCTTATAACTTCCTGTTTTCCTTACTCTGAAATATTTTTATAACATACATTGTTTAACGTAACCTTCACCCATCTTGCTTTGGTTATGATTATAAAAGATTATGAAAATGTTATCAATTTTAAGATTAGTTGCACAGGTATCGAATTATTACAAGTTATTCCATATACATGATATTTTGGTAAGTAACTAGATTATAAAAAACGCTAATTATGAAAAAGATACAGTTATTAAGAACTCTTCATAAAGTGTCACTTTATAATTTTTATTTTAATAACTTGTTTTATTTCTTCTTTTTAAAATCAGTGGAAGTGAAAATATCGTAATGCGAATTTTAGTTGTTCATCTGGCTCTATGATGATACAGCTCAGATACATTACGTTCAGAATAGAATCATTAATTTTTTTAATCCAATAGCGGCTATCTGTATCAATCTTTTATAGGCAGTAAGTAATAAAGTATTTCAACTAAGATGCTCCTGTAGCACGAATAGACTTATATGCATTTCTATTTAATTACATCATGTGCATATTTGTGAGGTATTTGTAACTCAGAAAGTAGGTTCCTATTTGGAAATATTATGAGCAAAGATTGATATAGTTACCAAAGTACTCACATATACAGGTTGAAATTTTTAAAGGAGTTTTATGTAAACAAAATGAGATTTAAGATATAATAGATAAATAATAAAGTCCCCCACCAGAGATATTATAGCCTAAAGTTAACAAATAAATTTGACAAAAAAATTGAAGTTTAGAAATTCATAAAAAATAAGGTAACGAATATCAGGGTAAAGATGTACTTTTAATGAAAGCTACATAGTTAGGTTTATTATCATGCCAAAAATATTTTATATGAGATTTTAACTTCGGATTATTAAAACATATGAATAGATATATATTATTACTTTATATGCCACAACATCAAACAACATTTATCGCAGAATATGAAATTTCTAGAGTTTCATTTACTCTTATAAATCCACCGAGAGGCAGTTTAGAAGCATATACATCAGTTTAAGAAACCACGATCACTAATAGAATTAGATTTCGAATAAATATTTTCAATGTTACTTTGGCGTTTAAATTTTATAAAAATGACAAATTACCTAAATCAAATATTTATAAATATCCTAAATTTAGGATTTACTTGTTAAATATACGGTTTTCTAATTCGTAGACCAGTTGCAGTGGATTCGAGTTAAAAAATAAAATGAAAAATCAATTTTTTCGAGTTCTGGTACTCTGGTTTTGAGGGTGCGATAGGAATGGTACTTAATTTGTTTGTGAGGCCAACATACAGTGGGTCAGCGTATGGACAAAAGTCGAAACTGTGATTGACTTTTTCATTTTATTTTGCTTCAGTTATTCTTTCCTCGAGACCTCAGCGATATCAATTAGAAGTTTTTAATCCAACAGTATGAATTCAAAGTGCAAAAATCATGTATAACAAATGCATACCACCTTGCCAAAATAAATAAAATTAAGAGAGATTCATCTTTCATATTAGTGACGCATCAACATCAGATGAAATTTTAGTATGGAAGACATTAGAGATGGTAAGTGATGTCCATTTTTTCGTAAATAGTTTTTTTCGATACTATCTTTAAATAAATTTTAAATTAAAAAAAACTTAAACATGCATTCAAGTCAATTTCGATTCAAAATATTTTTATTAATTGATATATTGCCATTTAATACCTTTTACAAATTTCCGATTATTTTCGAAAACATGGTAAATCAAAAAAACCTTGAATTCCTGGAAAGAAAGGTAAAGTCTAAGGGCCTATTCACACTATTGGTTTCGCGCCCGCTCCACTCTCGCTCCGCTCCCGGTCCGCTCTCGCTCTACCCCATTCACACTAGCGCTCCGCTCCCGCTCCACTCCCGGTCCGCTCTCCTAATGTCTTACCATATTCACACTATACAATTTTACACCGTTCAATTTTGAAAGGTTTAAGCTATTAAAGCCATTAATAATCGAAGTTGTCTGTATTCGGATTTTAATTAATGATTAACTTTCAGTTATTTAAGTACTCATTTATTCTTCAATTTTACGGCCAAAAAAAAAAAAATCAATTTTTCGTTTGTAGAAATAGCTGGTAAGTGTACTTTTCTTGATGAAGAAGATAATATTATCAAAAAATATAATAAGAAGTATATATTGCAACAAAATGATAATTATTAATAATAATTATAAATTAATTTAATTAATGGTGAAGAAATAATTTAAATTCTTTTCGGAATGTATTCGAATACGCTTGAAAATTTCAAGTTGAAATCGGTAAATGCTACAAATTTACCGATTGTGTTCTCTTCTTTTCCTGATTAATATTTGAATTATTTTTTGCTTTAATATATTTTTTTGTTAATGATCTGACATTTTTCATAATATACTGCATTTTTATTCGTTTCAAATTAAACGTTATTTTATATTAGCAATGAGTATGTAGTCAATAAATAAATCGGTGACCATTTTTTACGAGTACATTAATTCATAGCAAAATATATCTCAAACATAACATGAATTTTTCATGTCGAAAAACCGCGCGTATTGTTGGTGTTTTTTTTTTTTTTTTTATCATTTCAAGCGTATTCGAATCCATTCGGAAAAAAAATTTAAATTATTTCTTCACCATTAATTAAATTAATTTATAATTATATATATATTAAAGTTGAACTTTTTTGGCCGTAAAATTGATGAATAAATAAATACTTTAATAACTGAAAGTTAATTATTAATTAAAATCCAAATACAGACGGTTTCGATTATTAATGGCTTCAATCGTGAACGGTGTAAAATTATATAATGTGAATATGAAAAGACTTTAGGAGAGTGGAGCGGGAGCGGAGCGAGAGTGGAGCGGGAGTGGAGCGGGAGCGGAGTTAGGCCGGACCTGGGCCAATATTGTGATAAACCTCTCTCTATTCCTCTTTAGAATATTTTGCCAGTGAGACCGGACCTGGAGCGGAGCGCTAGTGTGAATGGGGTAGAGTGAGAGCGGACCGGGAGTGGAGCGAGACCGGAGCGGTACCGATAGTGGAATTCTCTGTCTATTTCTCTTTAGAATATTTGAGCGGACCGGGAGTGGAGCGGGAGCGGAGCGATAGTGTGAATCCGCCCTAAAGGTCCGAAGAAAAGATCCTCCTATTTATGAGGTTGTCGTAGACCCTTTGTATCTTCAGACTCAATACATCAGGTACTTTTAAAAAAAAGTATGTAGAAATGTATGGTTGGGCTTTGAGAAAGAAATGGCAATTATGTGATCGTCAATGGAATGTTGAAATGTTGCCCCTCAGCAGAGTTGGGCATATTTATAATTATAAATACGAATATGAATTTATTTTTATCTTAATTTTAATGTGAATATGAATATAAATTTATTTATATCACAATATTTGTGAATACGAATATAAATAAATTCATATTTACAAGTGTGAATATAAATAAATTCATATTCACAGGTGTGAATACGAATTTATTCATATATACAAATTTTTCTGTAAATAAAAAAAAAATTCACAGGGAAAATTTTGAATATTCACAAAAAAATGTGAATATTTATATCTCAGTCTGTGAATTCGGCCGTATTTACAAATAGAGATGTGAATATGGAAAAATTCACAAATTGAGATGTGAATTTCTACTAAATTCATAATTTCCCAATCCTTATATATATATAAAAATCTCGTGTCCCGATGTTTGTCATTCTATTTCTCAGAAACTACTCAACCGATTTTAATGAAATTTGGCTCAATGTATATAGTTTTTGCCAACTTAATAGATGGGATAGTTTTTAACTTGATTAGTGACAAAAATAATTCTTATATAGTGAATTATTGCAAATATAGCAGATCGCGTTACGATTTATTAACATGGCTTCACATGTCGATTTCATAACCTTTTTGTTTACAAGCATGCTATTATAATTACGGTTATAATAATTTTGTATTGTGTTATTAGTAATGCAGTTATTTGGTCTTATTGTTCCATCTTTATATTCTGCAGGCAAATAGTAGTAAAAATCTTTATATTTATTCTTAATTTTCATTTCTGAATAAATCAAGAAAAGGTTACAACAAAGTCTCAAAAGTGTATGTATTTTTCCTTCCTTTGCCTTTTTTATTTGTAATCTTTCCAATTCCTAACTAAGTGCTCAAACACTTTGCTGTGGTCTACCCCGATATCAACTTTTAGAAAAGTAAATCCATTTTAGGCTATAATTATAAGAGTCCTTATATATATGTAAAATTTAAAAAATGTCAGCGAAGATTTTGTATTGTATTATGTAAGTGCAGTTATTTGTTCATAGAGTTCCATCCTTATATTCCACTGGCAAATAGTTGTAAAATCTTTGAATTCTTTCTTAATTTTAATTAAAGAATATAAATCAAGAAAACGTTACAACAAATTCTCAAAATTGTAGGTATTTTTCCTTCCCTTTCCTTTTTTATTTGTATTCTTTCCAATTCCTAGCTAAATGCTCTAACACTGTGCTGTGGTCCACCCTGATATCAACTTTTAGAAAAGTAAATACATTTTTATAACTTATAATAGGCTATAATTGGAATAGTCCTTTTATATATGTGAAATTTAAAAAATGTCAGCGAAGATTTTGTATTGTATTATGAAAGTGGTGTTATTTGTTCATAGTGTTCCATCATTATTTTCCACTGGCAAATAGTTGTAAAATCTTTGTTTTCATTATTATTTTAGTTAAAGAATAAACCATGAAAATGTTACTACAAATTCCTAATTATACCTGGATAGGCAAACTTTAGAACTCTCACTGTAGCATCGTCCGATTAGCTTTAGTGGCATAAAGTGATGTTAAATCAAACAAACAAAGATATTAGGATATAATTAATTCAACGCATTATAGCTAATGAGCCACAGCAACGCGTGGCCGGGTCTGCTAGTAAATTTATAAAATTCTTTTCGGATTTCTCCATATTGGTACACACTAAAGAGTTAACCCTTTTTATGGAAATCACATCAGATATTACCTGATATCGATTACTAGGTTTTTTGGTATAATTGATCTTGGTGTCGGCTATAGGGATAGCTGAGGTGCTGATTATGAAAATGATATCGATTTTGAGATTCCACCGCAAGGTATCGATTTATTACAACTTGCGCGATATAATCGATCTTGGTGTCGGCTAAAGGGTTATCTGAGGTGCTGATTTTGAAAATGATATCGATTATGAGATTCCGCCGTCAGGTATCGATTTATTACAACTTGCGCGATATAATCAATCTTGGTGTCCGCTATAGGGTTATCTGAGGTGCTGATTATGAAAATGATATCGATTTTGAGGTTCCGCCGTCAGGTATCGATTTATTACAACTTGCGCGATATAATTAATCTTGGTGTCGGCTATAGGGTTATCTGAGGTGCTGATTATGAAAATGATATCGATTTTGAGATTCCGCCGTCAGGTATCGATTTATTACAACTTGTGCGATATAATTGATCTTGGTGTCGGCTATAGGGATAGCTGAGGTGCTGTTTATGAAAATGATATCGATTTTGAGATTCCGACGTCAGGTAAAGATTTATTACAACTTGCGCGATATAATTGATCTTGGTGTCGGCTATAGGGTTATCTGAGGTGCTGATTATGAAAATGATATCGATTTTGAGATTCCGCCGTCAGGTAGCGATTTATTACAACTTGCGCGATATAATCAATCTTGGTGTCGGCTATAGGGTTATCTGAGGTGCTGATTATGAAAATGATATCGATTTTGAAATTCCGCCGTCAGGTATCGATTTATTACAACTTGCGCGGTATAATCAATCTTGGTGTCCGCTATAGGGTTATCTGAGGTGCTGATTATGAAAATGATATCGATTTTGAGATTCCACCGCCAGGTATCGATTTATTACAACTTGCGCGATATAATCAATCTTGGTGTCCGCTATAGGGTTATCTGAGGTGCTGATTATGAAAATGATATCGATTTTGAGATTCCGCCGTCAGGTATCGATTTATTACAACTTGTGCGATATAATTGATCTTGGTGTCGGCTATAGGGATAGCTGAGGTGCTGATTATGAAAATGATATCGATTTTAAGATTCCACCGCCAGGTATCGATTTATTACAACTTGCGCGATATAATCGATCTTGGTGTCGGCTATAGGGTTATCTGAGGTGCTGATTTTGAAAATGATATCGATTTTGAGATTCCGCCGTCAGGTATCGATTTATTACAACTTGTGCGATATGATTGATCTTGGTGTCGGCTATAGGGTTATCTGAGGTGCTGATTATGAAAATGATATCGATTTTGAGATTCCGCCGTCAGGTATCGATTTATTACAACTTGAGCGATATAATTGATCTTGGTGTCGGCTATAGGGATAGCTGAGGTGCTGATTATGAAAATGATATCGATTTTAAGATTCCACCGCCAGGTATCGATTTATTACAACTTGCGCGATATAATCGATCTTGGTGTCGGCTATAGGGTTATCTGAGGTGCTGATTTTGAAAATGATATCGATTTTGAGATTCCGCCGTCAGGTATCGATTTATTACAACTTGTGCGATATAATTGATCTTGGTGTCGGCTATAGGGATAGCTGAGGTGCTGATTATGAAAATGATATCGATTTTAAGATTCCACCGCCAGGTATCGATTTATTACAACTTGCGCGATATAATCGATCTTGGTGTCGGCTATAGGGTTATCTGAGGTGCTGATTTTGAAAATGATATCGATTTTGAGATTCCGCCGTCAGGTATCGATTTATTACAACTTGCGCGATATAATCAATCTTAGTGTCGGCTATAGGGTTATCTGAGGTGCTGATTATCAGATAACCCTGCTGAGCTAACACGCATATCAGAAACAAAATACAGTTCCAAAAAAAAAAAAATACAAGATGGTGTTATGGTTTGATTTCGTTTCTGATATCCGTGTTAGCTGGTGTAATGTACGTGATTGTACATAACCGTATAGTCTAGTCTACATTAAGTTTTATTTCATCGTTGCCATGTTATAAATTTCTTTCATCTTATTCCAATTGGAATGCATTCTGGTGGGTCTTTAGAGGCTACCCATAAAGTCATCAGGAAAAATAGATTAAATCACAAGCAGAACAATAGTAGAGTGAACTTCAATGATAAAATTTTAAATCATCTTTTAATGTACTCTGCATTTCTGCAAGCAAAAAGTTGATTCGAAGCTCAAGTTAAAGACATATTAAGTTGAAAAAATTACATTTCCAGTTATAAAAACTATAAATTGATACAACAAGTTAATAAGTTATAATCTAATGAAATTAGAATTTAATTATTTTCACTTCTAAAAAACGCCTAGTGGACAATATTTCAAGGCACTTAATGTAACTTTTTTGTTCAAACTAGATGACCACATTTGAAGATAATTTAGTGCTCTTTTGAAAGGTAAAAACTAAACATTTCTATCATTTATTATTTGAACTTAATGAAAGATTATTACTTTCTATGAAATAGCAACTGCTAGTTGAAAAATCACAATTAATCCAAAACATATACGAACGATATACAATCGTTGTTATTTTTTTGCCATTACTTGTGGTTCTATTATAATTTGGTTCGATCTCATATAATTATGCAATGCCTAAGTATAAGCTAATTTTTTTTTTGTAAATAAAAGTATTTTGTTTTTTGGAGGCTTAAAAATTTAGTCATATAAGACTTGTAAAGAAATTTGTAAACTGAATATCACAGTTAATGTAAATCGAATCCACTGGCAATACTGAAAGTGGCCAAAAACTGTCGAGCAACATTGATTTCGGAATAATTTTAGCATTAATTATGTTATTCCTAACAGGCTAAATTTTAATAATGTCTATTTTCATTAGTTCTAAGTAATTTTGATGTTCGCAATCATAAACAAACCGGCATGAGATTTCTGTTATATCAATGACTACTTCTTTCTTTTGGCCAACTATACCCTATCATTTACTCCTCTTATAGCAGCTATTTACGTTACGTATAATTTTTTATTCAGAAATCATCGCTCCTAGAAAGTTATTCAATCTTTGGAACTAGTGTTACTGCGATTGCGCCAACTTTATTACGTAGGGGGGCACCTATTGGTAGGGGGGCATCATCTTATGACCTTAGTGAACTCACTTTCTGGCTCCAGATCTTCGCTGAGTGTCCTTCATGCAAGATGAGATCTTTAGTAAGTATACGACTATTTTATGACTACTGAATTTCAGCCTAAATCTCTATATTGATAACTTGTATTAGTTTCTATTTATAGTGATTTTACCGGTCTCGTCCACTGCTTTGTAACTTTTTTTTTTGTATTCGAAATAAGATCAAAAATTAGTTTTGTACAGTTCATTAACTCGTGCAATGGAATTAATTGAGGCGTTGACAGTCTAGTAGTAAGTCAAGAATACCCATTTTTATTTTGATATTTTTATAATTTGATTTTGAATTGCTGAAATTAAGTTTATTCATGAAAAGCATCTTACGGTGTTCATAGCAGCTAGACCACTTTGAACAATGACTTACTGATGGATTTGGTAAAATATATTTGGTAATTAAAAGTATGACAGGTTACTGGTCTTTACCAAATAATCTATTTTTTTAAAATAAATACAATAAAAATTATAAACCACTGGGTAGTCAAAATATGTTGAAACATATAGATAGATAGATGTGTATATTTATCACAATTTATAGATATTTACATATGTAAGTATAAAATAATATTTTTGTATATACAACAAAAGACGTGTTGAAACATATATTTTTTGCCTATAATTTTTTCAAAATTGATTTTAAAATTATTTAGAAAAATGAAATTTTTTAAATTTATTTTATTATTCAGTACCTATATATATTTCATAGATTATGTAATATACGTTACCCTTAGATTCCATGCTAATTACCATTTTTGATTAAATCAATTTGTTTTCATGATCGGTATGTCAAAAACCGGTGTGCGGAAATTCGTTTTATCGGACAAACCTGTAAAAAACTTTTCATTTATCCTCCGCCCTCCACCCAAATCTTTTCTATGAAAAAATGTGTGTACATGTATGTACAATTATCTACAATAAAACATTTATTAACCTTCTTATACTACATAAATACCTGAGAACAAAATGTGTTTCAAATTTCGTCGAAATCGGAGCATATGGTAACAAGTTAATAATAAATAACAAAAAGAAAAGATTAATCTTTCAAATAAAATATTTTTTGGAACTTGGATTCATTCAAAACGGGGAAAATGTCACTTGGACACCTTTTTTCCAAAAGTCCAAATATCGCCCGTCAATGAAAGACTGGTCTAATAGAATTAAAGAAGCGATTTTTCAGGAGAGTCAATCAAAGTTTCTTCTTTTCCCTTCCTTTGATATCCTTCGCCTGCTTTATCCAATTGTTACAATTTTTCACGGATCAACATTATCATAGTCTCATTGGCGGATTCAGGGGGGGGGGGGGGGCTGTGGGGGCTGCAGCCCCTCCCTTTGGAAAATTTTTCGTCATTTAAAGATAGAATTTGACTTTCCTTAATGTAAAGAAGCAAGTTAAAGAACAAATAATGTGCAGAACAAGTATAATTTTAGTTGTGTGAAAGGAGCATAAAGGTAAAAAAGCTGATTAGCAGATCCAAATGAAGGGCTGTGGGGCTGCAGCCCCCCCCCTTTAGGACTGAACCCCCCCCCCCCCTTTACGATCGGCTGGAACCGCCCATGCGTAGCCTCTATACGATCTTGCAAAGAAATTGTAGAATAAAATTTTCAGTTAATTCGTGAAAATACCTTCTAAAAAATATGATTGTGAACTATCCAATTTTGCATTGGACGAGCTAAGTGAATAATAACGTTCAGTATATTTGTGTCTCTCAATGTTTATTACAGTTCTAGATATTTTTTCTTCTAAATATGTATGTTTAGACGATAATTGCTCTAAAGAGAAGTTTTATTTATTTGCAATCTTTTCTTTTTACTTACAATATTTACAAACTTTTAATAAATTTGATATATATTTTCGACTCCTTAAAAATATATTTTATTATTTATTAAGTATATTTAATCGATTTCATTACATATAATAATACTCAGCAAGTTTTTATCACCAGGTGTTTCCTAAGCTATACATATTTTTATTAATTAATGTTTATATATTTATTGCAACAGTTTTCTGCAACGAGCATCAAGAATAATACATTGGGACGAAAAAATAGCTTCCGGTCATAAAAATAATTAAGTGTACCCCGGAGGTAAACAACACCATTGATTTAAATACCAAAATAAATTCTTTGTATGATTTATTCTATAAATTCTATGCATGATTTTGTTTTTTCGTTAATTATACGGAGAGCTTAATGAACGTTTTTCACATTGTTATTGACGATGATCAGCTATGGAATTTAAATCCGTATTGGAAAATTTAATACAATAAAAAAAGTGAGTGTGTCTAGGTATTACCCACTGATAAAGTGAAACCATTAGCGGATCCAGGGAGGGGCTGGGGGGGGGGGGATGCAAGTTATTAAATAAATTAATGCAATTATAACAATTAAAATATGATATTAAAGGTTTGTGATAAATAAAATGAGATGCATAATTTTGGCTACGGAAATGATCTAAATTCTTTGAGAAACATCATCAATACTCCTAGCATATGTTCAATTAGGTATAATAAATAATCCGTTGATATTTGTGACTCATGTTAAGGGAACATATAAAAGCTGGTGGGAATTATTTTTATTATACTCCTTTAAATTACTTTATCTAAAGTACCACCAGGACTTATGTATAGTATGAGAACAAGCAAACTATAGGGGAAATCATTCCACTTTGGGAATATAGCCTTGTTTCTGTGGTTAGCTATTAACAATGATCTTCATAGATTCAGCAATGCTTCCCTACTGATGTTAGTGAATATGATGAGCTTTATTTTTTCATCTATCTTACCAGGAAATTCTAGCCATAAATGAGTGACTTAATTTTCACATTCTATGATATTAATTTTCCAACACAAACATTGGTTA
This sequence comes from Aelia acuminata, assembly GCA_911387785.2. NCBI lineage: Eukaryota > Metazoa > Arthropoda > Insecta > Hemiptera > Pentatomidae > Aelia > Aelia acuminata. The sequence goes on along the minus strand of OU426978.1, from coordinate 106,913,106 downwards.
ACCTTTCAGATAAGTCTTGGTTATTTGTTATGCAACTTCCTGTGTCAGTTAATGACATTTTATGACATTCTTGATGAATGTAAGCTTCTTGCTCAACTGACTGACAGTGCCGAGTCATCCTTAGCCATAGATATTACTCTATCTTCAGCAGAGCTCAATCTAATCCATCAGATATAGATTTATTTTTTAAGAATAGCCTCATTATATGAGGAGATAATTGAGCAACTACTTTTTTTGTAAATAAACATGACTCAATTAATGAAAGTCCATATTTTAGTTGTAAAGTAAAGTATGAACCATATGAACTAAAAATAAATAAACTGAGCTATAGGTTCCTTTCACCAGCCGCAATCCTCATTTTTTTTTATTTCATAAAAAACTCTGATGTGCTACTAGAAATTCTTTAATAAGAATAACTTCACTAATATCAGTCAGCGGAGTGTCATTAGTAGACCTGTATGACCTAGACAAAAAGATTCATAAATTTTTGATTATCATTAATATTCTGAGTTGATAAATTATCCATATTATTAAAGAAAACAGGCACATTTATTATTCGACTGAATACTCCAACCTGATTTATATGACACAATCATCTAATCTGCAAAAAAAACACAATCTTTATGAAATGAGTCTTTTGGACACAATATATAATTTGGGCAGATTGTCCGGTATCTTTATTTCATAAATGTCTATATATATATTTTTTTATTTTTATGTCCTCCCTACCTTGCCTTTCAGCAACACAGGTGTTGGCAAGATAGGAACGCTACTAATGTTCTTATCTTGCCTAAAGAACTTTATTTATATTGTACATATTGTCATACATTTTATATTTCTATGCGAAAAATAAAACATGTTATTTGCTTAACAAATACTCCCTAATTCTAAGAAATTGTTTCCGGAAAAAATAATTATGCTAAATAATGACTATTAAATACCTCGATTCGGTCCATTTTTGCATTCCATAAAAATAGGTGACATGAAGCTTAATCTTGAATATTTAGCCTTGAATATAGAGGAACTTTCACAGTGGAGAAAAAACAATGAGGAAGTCCCATCAATTTACTGGTGTCATTTATTAAGTCCTCGGCAGTTTTGCTATGATGTAATTTCAACCAAGGACCATTCGAAAATTTGTTTGTGAAACTAATCAAATTGAAAGGAATGGTTTAAATCTTATATCAAGTTTTATTATCGATATTAAAAACATTGCATATCACTTAAAAAAAATAATTTGTTCATTGATGCTTTTTATCAATATGAAAGTATTTATTTAGTAGTTATTTATGTACATGTATTATATCTCTATATTATTTTTTAAACAATTTAGTGACCGTTTAACACGTTATCTAAAGAGATTGGTCACCGATAGGCGGACCAGGAATACCCCTTAGTTTCTATTATTATAATCATTATTTCGGAATTTTTTTATTATTTATATTTCTTTCTATTTTTATTTCCCTCGCGTCATGAAAAATCTAGTTTGGTGCGCGCGTAACACAATTTTCACTTTACACCTTACTTATTTTAACTATAAATGGTTGGTATAAAGCCATAGCGAACTAAGCACCAAACCAATTTATAAAATTTTTAATATTTTAAAATCACCTATTATTATTTTTTTAAATCATGTTTATTATATTTGAATAATATAAAAGACAGACTAAAATAAATTGTAATTCACAAGCGATTGAAGTAAACACAACCCTATTTCACAAAATCAAACTTCATCTTCAGTTTTTTCAAAACATGTGTGGCGTTTAGTTCAAACATCGGTGTTCTTTTCGAAATCAAGAGGGAACACATAAAACGTTTTAAATTCAGACGATTTTTTTTTTTTATTCTATTACTAATGTAGGAAAAACAGACTGAAATGGGCCATTTACCAAAAAAATATTCTACCACCATGGTACTGGTCATAACTTCTCAATAGTAGAATACAAATATATGGTCAAAGTTAGATAAATTATTGTAAGGAAATGGAGTATTATTGATAATATAATTATGATATAAATTGTACCCATATATAAAATTGATATTTACGTATTGTATCATGTATAAAAATGTTTTTGTATATTTGTTTAAAAACAAACTGCCTGCTACAAGGTGTAAAACCTTTAAGGCAACAAAGAATATTATTATTAATAATAATAATAGATATGAGGTCAGTAATGGGATAAGATTCATTTCTCAGGTTCCAATTTTGAGAAGCCAAAGTTTCGATCCCAAATGTGGATCTTCATCAGGGCTTGTTGGGTCGAGAGTAATACAGAGCGGTCACACTGTTTTGCGGGACTTGGTATTTGGACGCATGGGATCACAAAACTCGAAGTCGAAATTTTTCATAATAAGTAAAAAAAAAGAATGACTCTAAAGAAGTAAGCTGCTTGTACACAGTAGCCAGACTACATCTGAAATAAAAACTAAGACAAGAACTTGCTAATCAGAACATACTTGCTGAAATCAAGTTGGTCCCATGCTATACATATTTTTTTAAAAACAGAAATACAGAGGTTAAACATCTGTTCATATGCATTATGGGATGTCCATTGTTATTTTTATTGTTATATAATCAAATTATATTTTAAAAATATATTATCTAATATTTTATATGTAAGCCTAAGTTACTGAACATATACTAGATATAAATGTTATTTAGCAGAACTCGTATGCATGAGATATTAGAAGTTGAAGGTCTAAGCCCAAGGATTTAGCTCGGCATCATGATGTCCCAATTCCGTGTTTGTTTGGCCTTCATACGTTCTACCTTTCCTATTCTCATCTATCTTTGACCTACCTTCTTAGAATGATGCATCCTCTGGGCACCTTCCAGATTATTGTAGTTGCATTTCATTTTATGAATTTTGTAAATATATAAAAATCTATGATAAAATGTATTCTTTGATGAAGAAAATTTGACTCCCAAAAACTCCTGAACATTTGACGCCCTTTTTCAACACACGTTGACTGCGGTTTTAAGCCTTTAATCCAAACCAACCAACCAACCTCTAATAACTTTTGAAATTATTTCAAATAGGACGTGTGCACAACAAGATCATAGAGTATGATTAGGTATTATTCAGAAAATATTTTCTATCATGAATATAGGAATAACCATGGATATTTTATAGTAGGAATGCGACTTAAACGTCATTATCTCCAAAACATCGATGTTAAAAAACTCATCATATTTCTCAAAACATCGATGTTAAAAAAATCTTTTTATTTTGGTAAATACATCTTTTTTTTTAAAAAATCTTTGTTAATGTTGAAACATCGAAGTTAAAAACATCATTGAACTTTCAAAACATCGATGTTAAAGGAATCTTTGCTAGTATTATAACATCGATATTAAAGAAATCGTTGTTTTTGTCAAAACATCGATGTTAATGCACAAGTAAATTTTTGATACTGCCAGCAGTTTTGAAAGCCTTTAGGTAAGTATTACACTTGTCTGAATTCTCAGGTTTATACAAAAATCTAGCGATACTTTTTAGAAGCATTTTAATTATAATATTCACCTTAAATTAAAAACTGAAACAACAGATTATCGACCACTCCAGGAGTACCCCAAGACTCCAAACGCTCTAATTGGTTTTTGGATATCACCCTTTTGTCTCCTTCTTCTTTATTTTCTCTCTTATATTTATCCCTTACAAGCTTACATTTACTGAGTGTATATACTATAATTACGAGGTTAATTTTAAAGTGTTATATTTTTCATTAGAGTACTTTATCAACAAAAAAAAAAAAATCTTGTGCGATGCACGCAACACACAACTTTCTTTTGGAGTAGAAATCGACGTGTTTTGATAATTGTGTAAACACACTTTAGAAAATTCAAAGAAAATAACTTTATCCACATTTATTTACTTTTTTTCCATAAGGAATAGAGTACTGTAATTATAGCAAAATTTGAAATTCTTTGTCAATTCGATAATGCGATTCATTATTGTTTATTTCTTTTTTTAAGGGTCATAAAAATCTTAATTTCATCAACAGCTGAATTTTTACTTCGAGTCATTTTTTGTGAATATATCCTGATGGTTAATCGATATAAGGCGTACTTACGGCTCATAGTAAATTAAAACTGAATTTCAAAATGTTTGTCTCTTATGCCTTGCCAGAAACCGGCGAAATGATTATCAATGATTCTTCCAGCAAAAACCACCTTATATTTCATTCAGAAATTTACATATTATGGAACTTAAATTTTAAATTAAAATTTAATTATTAAGGATTTTATTGTACCATCTTTCTTTATGTATATATATATATATATATATATATATATATATATATATATATATATATATATATATATATATATAAAGAAACGATGTTTGTCAGGGATAAAATCAGAAACTAAGAAACTATTTAAGCGATCTTTATAAAATTTGGCTCATTGTGTGTAGTTTTACCCAATTTAAAAGATAGGATATTTTTTATCTCGATTATTGGCCTCAATAGTTCTTTTATTGCAAATTAAATGCTTATTGTGCTATTGAGTGTGATTATTTGTAACTTCTATAAATTTCCAACAGATGGCGATGTAAGTTGATTTACTGATACAACACTTCATTTTCTTTCGATATTTAGGGTAGGTAAGCATCAATTAGCCAAATATATTTTTTCCGGCTTGGATGGGAAAATCCGTGTTGTTCCCATGGGGGTGGTGGGGAAAACATCGAATCTGTTTGTTTTAGCAAAAGACAGGTTAACCAGAATCATTTTGCACCATTAGCACTAAAATAAATAGAAATTGTGAATTGTAATGATAAAAATCTGGTGCGATGTGCGCAACACACAACGTTCCCTTACGAACTTTCTTAGATTAGAAATTGATGTGGTTCGATAATTTGTAAACACCATTAACACATTTATATGCTTATATTAGTATATCTCCATCAGTTATATTCTGTATAGCGAAATTTGGAAGTTCTCGATTTCGAAGACTTTTCGATTCATTCAAGTGTTGCTTATTTATTTTTTGAAGGGACCTAATTTCATCAACAGTCGAGTTATTTTTACTGCTTGGTTGTCTTTTACTACGAGTTGCTTTTTATAAATATATCGTGAAGGTTAATCGATAGGTGCATTTACGTATCGTTTAAAGTTGGTCTCTCACGCATTTCTGAAAATCGAGAACGAACACTGTTCCACTAAAATTTATTATGTAACAAAAGTTTCTAGACTAAAATATAATTAATTACAGACTATTATCTTATACCACATTTTTGCACACCTTCGATGCTTCATTATACGGTTAATAAAATTTTGGCTGTTACATCGCGGGCATATACATACATCAAATACCCAGTTTGATCAAAATAATTATAGCCATTTTTGAGAAAAAAAAAAAAAAAAACGTAAAAATAAGAAAACAATTACTAAATAAAGTGCCCCCTCCGTTTGACCAATTTTGATGAAATTTCGGCTGTCGCATCGCGGGCAAATACATAGAATACCAAGTTTGATCAAAATCGTTAAAGCCGTTTTTCAGTAAATAAAAAAAAAAAAAAAAACACATGGTAATGGGACAACATTTATTAAGTAAAGTGCCCCCTCCAGTTGATCAATTTTGATGAAATGTTGACTGTCACATCCCGGGCAATTACATATACCAAATACCGAGTTTAATCGAAATTCAGCTCTAACGTTTTTGAGAAAATAGAGAAAAACCTAAAAAATAAATTCTTCTTTATCCATAAATATTTAATATAATATTTAATAATATTTAAGAAATATTACATGAATAAAAGTTTTTATTTTCAAAATCCTTATATATATAAAAATCTCGTGTCCCGATGTTTGTCTTTCTATTTCTCAGAAACTACTCAACCGATTTTAATGAAATTTGGATCAATTTATATAGTTTTGGCCGACTTAATAGATAGGATAGTTTTTAACTTGATTAGTGATCAAAATAATTCTTATATTATCATTATAATTTTGTATTGTGTTATGTGAGTGAAGTTATTGGTTCCTAAGTTATTATTTTCCACAGACAAATAGTAATACAAATCTTTGTATTTATTGTTAATTTTCATTAAAGAATAAATAAATCAAGAAAAGGTCACAATGAATTCTCAAAAGTGTAGGTAATTTTTCTTCCTTTTCCTTTTTTATTTGTATTTCAATTAAATTACTAGCTAAGAGCTGAAACTTTGCTGCTGTGGCCCACCTTGATATCAACTTTGAAATCAAAGTTATCTGAATTCGGATTATTTTTAAATTTACGCAATGCTTTTTTCCTGTCTTTGATAACGATAGAACAATCCTTCGTCCACCAAGGAACTGAAATCCGTTTCCTACTCGATCTGCTTCTCGGTATTGATCAGCTATACTGTTTTCGGCGAGTTGGAGGTCGGATAAATTTGCTAATAGTCGATACTGATCCCAATCAGCACATTTGACAAGCCATCTATTAGAAATTGTAATTGTTTGGACCCTGCGGTGAAACTCGATTAAAATTGGGTAATGGTCGCTACCGTACGTGTCATCAATGGTACGCCATTCCAATTTTGAGGATATATTAGGAGTTGTTAACGATAAATCAATATTGGACAAGTTACCCGACCTTGGACAAATGTAAGTGTAGGATGAGTCGTTTAAGATGGTTAGATTATAGGTATCTATAAAGTCTTCCATCAGTTTCCCTCCACTATCCGATAGTGAAGACCCCCAGAGAGGACTGTGACAGTTGAAATCACCAAGCAGTAAGATCGGGGCTGCGAGCTCTTTATATAGTTCGTTCAATGCCGTAATCGGAAAACTGTTTGTGGGTGGTATGTAAAGACAGCAAATGGTTAGAGGAGAAGGAGACAGCGTCCTAACAGCAACGGCTTGCAGAGATGATTTTATTGGGACGTTAAGGCAAGGAACTTCAGGACTGACCAATATACTTACTCCACCACAGGCTCTCTGCCCATCTGTGTAGTCTTTACGAAATATAAAAAAATCTCGAAATTTCGCTTCACATTTAGGCGATAAGTGGGTTTCCTGTAGACAAATAATATTTGCTTTGGTGTCCCGCAACAATATCTCTAATTCACTTTTATGATACTGAAATCCTCTAATGTTCCATTGAAGTATGTTCATAATGTCAAAGATATTACTGAGAACAATAGTGTGTTAGGTTGCAGGGTAGAAATCAATAAAAATTTACGAGAGGTGAAAGGTTTTCGAAGATGAATCGAATCGAGTTGTGATCAAGATATGAATGAATATCGAGTTGCATGATATAACCAATAAAGAATTCAAGAAAGATGAAAGGTTATAATTTATTCGGTTAGAGGGTGTAGATAGATTTTTATTTAGATTATTTATATAGATAGTTGTTTATTTGGATTGAATTTGGGTTAATTCTTCTTTGGGTTGGTTTTTCCTTTTTTCCGCTGTTGTTGTGGGGGCAAGGGATTGAGTTCGGATTTAGGGATTCCTTTCTGAAGTAGGGTTAATTTTCGATTTAATCAATGGGAATTCTTTATTATTATCATTATTCGGTTTAATCGCAGAGGGTTCTTTATTTTTATCAACATCCGGACTATATGTGGCATGAATATACTCAGCTTGTTTAAGGGTTTCAGGAAATAATTGTTGTAACTCATTTGGGTTTGTCACAAACTGATTCCTTCTTGTGTTCACTAGAATGGTATCATTTGGTATGAGGTTTCTACTGCATGTGTTTTCGAGTTCGTATTTTGTAAGATTACTAATCTTTATATCATTTATGGGACGTTCTTTTACAAACCGAACACCTTTCTGACCGACACATTTTAGATTTAACTGTAAATTTTTTACAATATCCTTTTCGGAAACGTTCGGACAATTGTTTTTTTTCTCATTTGTATTCTTACGAGTGCTAAATCAATTAATTTTTTACCGGAGTTATGAATTTTTGAAAAATAGGCTATTACCGATAAATCATCAAATTGCCCGAACGTTTCCAAAAAGCTTTAACAATAAAAGAAACTTTAAAATATCATTGTATTAATCCGATTTCTTTACAGCAATTGGAAGCAAAACGGTTTTCATCTTGCGAAAAAAAGGATATTGTAAAAAATTTTAAACAGAAAATGTAAACATTGTCTTATTTTTAAATATTGTATTTATTTTTATATTCCAAATATTGTTCTTATTAACTAATGCATTATCGAAATCTTAATAAAAAAATTTCATTTTCAACAATGTTTTTTATTTATTTTTATTTATGTATTTTTTCTATTTTTTCCCATCTTCTTGGCTACTAAAATATGTTTTTTAATTAAAACAATGAAACAATTATTTGTATTTAAGAGATAAACGGTGTAAAACAAGAATATGAGCCGTAAAATGTGACCCACTTGTCGATGTGACGTACTGCGCTAAATTAATTAATTTTTTTCTTACAGTAAAAATAACTTCTCCATCGTTTTTAAAATCGTTTTCGATAGAAAATTTGACGCAGAATACGATAAAAATAGTAAAAAGTTGATTCATGGGTGGGGCCACTGTTAAAAACCGATTTAAACATTGAAATTGTTAATAACAATTTGAATTTTTCGACAATCTCTTTTGAAAGTATTTTTTTCTTAAAGCTTGTCTTTTTACCTTCAAAATAAAAAAAAATTAGATTTTTTAGCTTAAACAGAACCGGAGTTATGAATTTTTGAAAAATAGGCTATTACCGATAAATCATCAAATTCACGAATTTTCGATCTTGTTTATTTTTCAAAATATCGAAAATTAAAAAAAATCCTCTTACACGTATCTCTTTTTTTTCGATTTAGAACCCGTAAAAAAAGTTTCAGTTAAATCTAAAATGTGTCGGTCAGAAAGGTGTTCGGTTTGTAAAAGAACGTCCCATAAATGATATAAAGATTAGTAATCTTACAAAATACGAACTCGAAAACACATGCAGTAGAAACCTCATACCAAATGATACCATTCTAGTGAACACAAGAAGGAATCAGTTTGTGACAAACCCAAATGAGTTACAACAATTATTTCCTGAAACCCTTAAACAAGCTGAGTATATTCATGCCACATATAGTCCGGATGTTGATAAAAATAAAGAACCCTCTGCGATTAAACCGAATAATGATAATAATAAAGAATTCCCAAAAAATCCTCTTATACGTATCTCTTTTTTTTTCGATTTAGAACCCGTAAAAAAAGTTTCAGTTAAATCTAAAATGTGTCGGTCAATTTTTGTCCAAATCTGTTCGGTTTGTAAAAGAATGTCCCTTATATTGCTAGGAACCGGGAGGTTATTTGCATTGTTTGTTTGACTATTGATTCCAGTTTCTAATTCTTGAACTTTCAGTACCAAGGATTCAACTAATGATACGAGTTTTTCCATTTGTTTATTTAATTCCGTATTTGTGGGCGGGCTAGATGCTATTTTAGAATAACTTCCCGTAGAGGGAACTGTTGGCGTTCTGTTTTCTACAATTTTTTTAGCTAAGGGGTAAGGAATTCTATCGGTTATTTTCAATGTCTGTACTTCTCTTTCTTTAAGAAATATGGGACATACTCGTGACCATGCTGGATGCGAATCCGAACAATTGATACATTTTATTGGGTTGTTGCAGTTACCGTCGTGTTTATTGAAACTACATTTACCACAGATACTACGCTGACATTTAGAGGATGTGTGATTAAACGCAAAACAATTGAAACATTGAAGAGGGTTGGGTATATCCGGCCTTACTTTAATATTTATAAAGTCTAATTTGAGATTACCTGGTAACTCGGGCTTCTCAAAGGTTAGGATGAGCAATGAGGTGGGGATCTTGGTTTCTCCTGACCGTCGGTAGATTCGCCTTACTTCCACCACACCCTCCTGCCGCAGTTCTTCCTTCAGTTCTGCTTCAGAGCAACAATTTAACTCTGGGCAATATATTACACCTTTGGAATAATTTAAAAAAGGATGAAGGCTAAAGTTTACTATTGAATTTTCATATTGCTTAACATTTCTTAAGTTTATAAAATCCTTTTCATTATTCACATCTAACAACAGCTTACCGTTTCTTAAAATTTTGACATTTGTATTTGGGGCATAGCTTTTAAAGAACCTACATACCTTGAATGGGCTAGAGGTTAAAAATGTCTTACCCTCTTCTTCATAAGATACCACAATGTATTTCCTGATCCAGGGAGTTCCAGTCCGTCTAGAGTACGTAGCGAAGATGTCAGGAGGTCCTGTTTCCTCATTTCCATCCATCTTAGCCGGAACCTTTTTCGACTTCCTCGAAGACTTAAGGCAGTGTGAATTCTCAAAATTTATGTTCTGCCAGAGACACGAGTTCTTCAGAAGGTATCTGAACACTTACAGGAATCGCTGGCAATGAATATCAAGGAATAAAAACCAAATTTATAGTTAGAAAATTTGTTCACCACCTACAATTTGGGTAGAACAGCTGGTCATTGTATTTTTTTGGTCATCAATTTTTTATTATTAAATAAAAGTTTTTGCTTTTAATACTTCGGCCACCGTGTTTATTCCGGTGTATATATTAAAATATTCCGTGTTTTATGAGTTGACGGAATATTTTTTTTTTAACTCTATATGTTTACTTGATTTTTTTCTTACTTCATATTAAGCCATTTCTTATTAAATCGTTAGCGCCGTTATTGGGAAAACCGAACGTAGAAATGAGAACAAAATTATTAAATAAATTACCCCCTCTAATTGATTAATTTTGATGAAATTTTGAATGTCACACCGCGGGCATATAAATACATCAAATACCGAATTTAATCAAAATCGTTTCATCCGTTCTGGATAACGTTGAAAAAAAACAAGTAAAAATTAGTCAAAATTCATTAAATAAAGTACCCCCTCCGTTTGACCAATTCAGATGAAATTTTCGCTGTCACATCGTGGGCATATACATACATTAAATACTCAGTTTGATCAAAATGGTGAAAGCCTTTTTTGAGTAAATAAAAAAAACACGTGACAATGATACAAAATTTATTAAGTAAAGTACCCCCTCTAATTGATCAATGTTAATGAAATTTTTGCTGTCATATCACAGGCATATTAATGCATCAAATACTCAGTTTAATCAAAATCGTTAGAGCCGTTTTCGAGAAAATAAAAAAAAACGTAAAAAGTCATTAAATAAAGTACCCCATCCGTTTGACCAATTTCGATGAAATTTTTGCTGTCACATCGCGGGCATATACATACACTAAATACCCAATTTCAGTTTCGCACGGTTTATAGTTTTTGAGCTAGTCTGTTCACACACACGCACTCACGCACGCACCCACACACACACACACAGACCATTTCGCGGGACTTGGTTACTTGGACTCAGGGGACCCCAAAACGAGTATTTCCGTTGAAAAGCGGAAGTCGAAATTTTCAAGATCGCAATGCTTCCACTTACTATATATTTCATATATGGGTGATTATCATTTAATTTGACCATTTAACTTTTTTAGAAATGGATTTTTTGGGTTTAAAAAAATTTAACTTATGAATAAAATTTTATCTGAATATCATCAATAAGATGTTCAAGGTAACAAAAGTGAACAAAGTTTGTCAGTTCGTTCAGTATACCTATTTTTTCAACTCGAAAATGAGTTTAGTAGGAGCGTTTCTGTATTTTTATTTACACATTTTTTGTAATGTTTTTTTTTTTTTTTTATTCTCGCTCACTCTCGTCACTCCATATCACGGCGTAAAAACTCATTTGTAAGGCATCGAATCTTGTTTTCCTTTTGTAATACAATAATTACTAGCCTGGCGTCTATTCCTACTCCTTTACTTGCCAAGCTTAGTAGCCCGTACTTTCTCGCTAGTTGACCCATGAATAAGTCGTTCTGTCAAGCCTTAGGTTTTTCGTCGGATATTTGCAGCTCATTGATCATCTCGTTGTGAAATATATATGCTGCACAGTTTTTACTCAGTTCAGTGTCAACGATTCACCTATAAATAATTCGTTCACTGCTTTACATGTAGGTCAAATTCAAAGACTGAGAGGTATTGTCACAAGCTGAGTAGACTGAATATTTTTACAAGCTGCCGATTTGCTTATTTTTTTCTCTTGGCCAACATCTCTTTTTTATTAAGAATATATTTTACATTATGTCCCAAGTCTATTTTTTCTTTTCTCTATTGCTCCTTTCTACAGCTTGTTAAAATGGCTATACAAAAGAAATGAATCATGTAGGCATTTAAACATAACAATAACAACACTTCCCCAGAATTTTTTTTCCGTCACGAGTGTTACGTAACACTCGTGACATTCTCTCAAAAAATCTCTATCCTTAGCTAAACAAAGTGTCGGACATATATGAGAGGATGAACTCGAATAAATGTCCCTAACCAACATCTTTTGCCGGTATCATTCGGATTTTTCAATGAACGCTGATACATACAATTAACGTAACACTCGTGACAACTAATTTTTGTGATATACATTATTTTTTCATTGGATATCAAATAACTGCCTATTAGATACTTTCTTCACGAAGTTTGCACGTCGACTGATAGCCGGTATCATCAACAAAGGTTATCATGGCCATTCCCAACATTTTCAAAGAACAGTGTTGCCCAGAACAGCCGACAAAACTCGCCTTGAATTTTTCTACTAACCTTGGAGACAGATGCATTTTCCTGATTTACATTCGAAGTATTACAGATAACTAAAAATATCATTCACACCTTGAAACACCACCGTATTACAATGAAATACCTCATTGTTCAAATTCAATCAATTATCAGGGGTTCATTTCTGGATGTGGTGAACTAAGCATAACCAGCTTGGGGACTGTAACACTCGTGACATTTTCAAACTTCACATTGAGATATTTTGTTTTTTATGAGGCCTAGGTTCATTTAAATGTTACCATCGTATTGCTATAACAGCAAACTATAAAATAAATATCCCACAATATTTTTTGGTTATGAAAAAATATCTCAAAAAGGAATGTTAAGACCGGGGACACTAAATGGTCAATTAATTTGAGAATCACCCGTATAGGTAAGTGAAAGTAAAAACTTACAGATGCCAGAATGCTAGAATGAAAAAAAGGAATAAACAATAACGAATCGAAAAGTATTGAGTACTTCCAAATGTTCCAATACTCTTTTTTATTCTAAATATTCTATACTCTATATGGTATATGATAATACTCTATAGGTTATGGAGACTTCTTACTAAAATAAGTACATAAATGTGGAAAAATGTGTGCAGTTGCAGAAAGGCGTTTACATATCTATCAAAACACGTCGATTTCTAATCTAAGTAAGTGAAAGTTGTGTGTTGCGCGCATCGCATCGTATTGTTATTTTTTTTAACACATATATATAATTTTTTTTTTTGTATTTTACAAAAACCGTTTTCGACTCCATCGGAATATATCTTGGCCAACATTTCATCAAAATTGGTCAAACGGAGCGGGCACTTTATTTCATAATTTTTTTCCAATATTTACCTTTTTTTCGATTATCTCAAAAACGGCTTTAACGATTTTTATCAAATTCGTCATGTTTAACAAAAATTAAGTGTTCTTGTATATCAGGTAAGCTTTATCATTATTAAAATGTTGTGAGGGGGCTTTTTTTTTGGGGGGGGGCCTTTTTTGTTTGTTTGTTTCCTATAAAGTACCTTTGTTTTTGTTTATATGAAGAAATTAACTGTCTCTCGTTACGCCTAAAAATAAGAAATGGCTAAATATGAGATATGATAAAAATAAAGAAAACATAAAGAGGAGAAAAAAAGAAAAATATTCAGTCAACTCATAAACCTCGTTGACCCCACGCATTCGGAGTACGCCTTTAATGACAGACCATTGTTCATAGTTAAAGCCGTTCTGTTTGAGAAGTGGCAATTAACAAAACGCATTAATTTCTAATCTAAGTAAGTTGGTAAGTGAAAGTTGTGTGTTGCGAGCACGCACCAGATTTTTTCTATTATTAAATAAAAGTTTTTTTCTCTATGTAGGTGTTGAAAACTTCATTTAGTTACCAAGAAACAAATAATTTCCATTAAATGAACAAAACGGCTTAAATTATTAGCAATGGTCTGACACTAAAGGCGTACTGTGCATGCGTGGGCTCAACGTGTTTAATGAGTTGCCGGAATATTTTTTTTCTTTTCTTCTGTATATGTTTACTTGATTTTTTCTATATTTCGCCATTTCTTATTTTTATGCATAACGAGAGACAGTTTATTTCTCCATATAAACAAAACCAAAGATTCTTTATAGGAAAACAAAAAAGGCCCCTTCCCCATTTAAGCCACCTCAGAACATTTTAATAATGACAAAGCTTACTTGCTACTTCAATACTTAAGCTTTAGTATTGAAGAAGACTTGATTTTCATTAAACATGACGAACTTGATCAAAATCATTATAGCCGTTTTTGAGAAAATAAAAAAAACGTAAAAATTGGAAAAAGTTATGAAATAAAGTGCCCCCTCCGTTTGGTCAATTTTGATGAAATTTTTGCTGGCACGTCGCGGGTACATACATACACTATCAGGTAGGTTCGCACGATTTATAGTTTTTGAGCAAGTCTATTGACACACACACACACACAGACTATTTCGCGGGATTTGGTTATTGGGACTCACAGTACCCCAAAACTTGTATTTCCGTTGAAAACCGGAAGTCGAAATTTTTCACGATTGGAATATTTTCCCTTACTATATATTTCATATACAGGTAAGTGAAATTAAAAATGGAATACGTGGCTGTCTCATTCGGAAATTGGCGAGGGAGAACAGCTTTTTGCTATCAGGAATAATATCAATAAGTAGCTATTTACCAAAAACTTTTATTTTTGTCAATAGTTTCAAACCAAATAAAAACTCTTCAGTTGTAATGTAGAAATGACGAAAGATAATCTTGTAATATTTCCTAAATCACGAATTCAAAGAAACGAATAACCTCCTGTAAAAGTTAATGGAAAGATATGCGGTGAGGGTGTATTCATTTCGGAACATCTCAGTGTAGCATTGGATTGCTTAAGTACGTAAGCTCTGTGGTTAGCCGCTGTTGCAATGGCTACACTTTAATGTCATTACATGTTGCAATATCGTGATCTAAATTATAAACATTATGTTTTTCACTTTAAAAGGTTATTAGATAAAAAAATTAAGGGTTAATAATTATTAGTTGAAAAGTGAATTTCTTTTTATAGCCCTTAAACAGTTGTTATATTTAATGGTGGCACAAATGCGACCACTATATTAGTGCACAACCTACGTTTCTACGCAATCTTAAGATTAGTAATCAAGAATAAAATTGTCCAAATTCTGCCGGCCATTTGACATCTGATGAAGTGATTTGATAAGATTGAGTAGCCCGTTTATTTTAGGCATAAATAAGAAGAAAATGAAAAAAAAAAAAAAAGGAAAATTTTGTCTAGTAAAGGGATAGATACTTTAATTTTCATATAATAAATGTTAAAAAATATATGTACTTAAAAATTAATAACATGTTTGTGGATTTTCAAAGCATTTATGCCGAAAAAAGGTCTTACTATATACATGATTGTAATAAGGATTTTTACAAATGACATCGAATCTCTCAACGTCTTTCTGTTTTTATTGAGAAAAAAAATGATCGATTCTAGCCCCTTCAAATAACGCAACTCAATAAATGCCGAAAAAGTTGGCGCGTTAGTAAGATTACTAATCAAGAATAAAATTTAGAAAATTGACCAAATTCTGGCGGCCATTTGACATCTGATGAAGTGATTTGATGAGATTGAGTAGCCCGTTTATTTTAGGCATAAATAAGAAGAAAATGAAAAAAAAAATAAGGAAAATTTTGTCTAGTAAAGGGATAGATACTGTAACGTTGAACCGATAAGCAAATAAAAACTAGTCTGTTCACACACACACAGACCATTTCGCGGGACTTGGTTATGTATTTGGACCCCTAAACGTGTATTTCCGTTGAAAACCGGAAGTCGAAATTTTTCACGATCGCAATACTTACAGTTACTGTATATTATATATATAGGTAAGTGAAAGTAAAAACATATGGCGTAACCTCCCGGACCGCTTGTTGGAACAAAATAAGCGGTTGGAACGAACTGTTTGTGTCCAGATCTTTCCGTGATGGTGTAGAACTACCCACATAGTTCTGGAATATTCCAGGCCTGACTATTTCCGATTAAATATAAGGAGCAGTGACTGATCGAGTTAGTCGAAGTTGAAGTCTGTATCTCGACTGTGTTGCTAAAGTCATATGATTGTGTGTGATAAAGTTATCATTTTTGTAACCTGCTCAAGTGTTAGAGTTTTAATGATTCGTTGGCATTGTGATAACTGTATATTTCTGTTAAATAAATATTTCTTAGCCACATAAGTGTTATAATACTTTAATTTTCATATAATAAATGTTAAAAAATATATGTACTTTATAACTAATAATATGTTTGTGGATTTTCAAAGCATTTATACCGAAAAAAGTTCTTACTATATGAATGAATGAATAAAGCCTTTATTACCAAATTAACAGTTTTACAAGACATTTTTTTTTCACAGAATTTTTGGATATTATTTACAATATTTACACATTTTAAGGCAATATTAACGTTTTATTTATTTTTCTTCTGTTAATAATGTAGGCCTTCCCCTTAGGGAGTAATGGTCTAACTTCCCTGGAGACCAATTCCTACTGGGAAGTGGGGTTCGCTCTCCACAGTTCTTTCCAGGCTTCTTTATTTCTGGCTGTCCTCATCCAGTTTGGCCCTGCAATAGCTTTTAGATAGTCACCAGCTATAGCGATAGCCATCGCCTTCTTTGCCTGCCACGTCTTCTTTTTAGGTCATAAGGAGTCCACTCTGTTGTCTTTAAAGACCATCTTCCATCCAGGATTCTAGCCAGATGGCCAGCCCATCTCCATTTAATTTCTTTCACAAGAAGATTTATGTTTTTGAATCCTGTTTGCTTCTTTATGTCCATGATTTTGATGTTGTATTTTTTCTTAATGTTCAAGACACTCCTTTCAATGGAATTTTGCCAGACTGTTATTTATTTTCTAATTTTTTTGTTAGAGCCCATGTTATGCAACCATAACTTACGCAGGGTAGAATGCAACTTTCGAAAATTACTTTTTTATTTATTACATCAAAGTTTCCTTTTATAATAGGCTTGAGGGTCCAGTATTTCTGCCATCCTTAAGCGGTTCTCCTCTGAATCTCTTTTGACATGATTTCAGAGAAAGAAATAAGTTGACCCAAGTAAATGAACTCTTCCACATAATTTAATACTGTATTGCTCCAGCTGATTTTAGTTTTTTCCCTGTTAGTCATCATTACGGCCTTGCTGAAATTAGTTGGCACCAACAGCTAGTAGGAGTAACATCATTGTTTTACTGCTCTGCTATGAGTGCTTTTAAAGTGGTTTATTATCAGTGTTCATCAACAAAAAGTTTTGGGGTGAATAAAAATAGTCTGGAGAAGAAGAGGAAAGTTCACTGGACAGTAAAAATTTAAATAAATTAACTTTTCCTGTATTTTTTTAGTAAAATTATGGATAAAAGTGACGGTCTTTAACCTTCTGAAGCAGCTGCAGTCGTTCACGATCGAAAGCTCAGTGAAATTGAAAGTTGTATTTTTAGTCTCGTTTGTTTATAACTTTAATAAGATGGAGAAGGAACTGAACGAAAAACTAAATACAATTCTTGAAGAATTGAAGAAATTAAACAAATTGGACTCCCTTGAAGAAAAGCTTACGAAATTTGAAGAAGAATATAATAAAGACTTTCAAAGTTTAAAAACAGAGGTAAAAGAAATACAATCCAACATAGCAAACTTAGTTAAAAGTAAGGAATATGAAAATAGGCTTTCCAGGCAACATAATTTAATAATATTTGGTATAGACAGATCCACAAAAGAGAAAGCAGTAGAAGATTTTCTGAATGTATGTACTAAAATTAATGTTGATATCAGAAGATATGATAGGGGAGACGGGGGCACATTCAACCTTGGGGCTGTTTCAACCTTATGCTTTATTTCAGAATGTGTCGTGTTTTAACCTGCAAGAGTTTATTTACTTTTAAGAGGGGGAAACGATCGTGTTGGAACAGTGTACTGCGGCTAATGAAAAAGTGGTGACGAATTGTTTACACACAGACTCAAAAAGGTATTTGGGAACGAATTTTACTTTTTAATTTTTTTATCTTATCTTGTTTTTAAGTTATGCGTGCAATTTGATTTTTATAATCGTAGATAGCTTATTTATAACTATACGGCATTAGATTAGAAGTTGTAATTTTATACCACCAGTTTTTGTTTTTCGTAGAGTTCGTAATGTGGAAGAATTCATAGTTGATGGTCCCCCTTCCAGTCTCGATTTGAGGAATAGATCTGGGTGGATGACCTCGAATCTATTTCTCCATATGCTCAAACACGTTCAAAAACATACAAATTGTTCAATAAACGATCCTATTTTGCTAATTTATGACAATCACGAAAGTCATATAAACATCACAAATTTAGAATTAGCAAAAACAATGGAATTACCATCCTAAAGCTTCCTCCACACTGCCTCCACACTTGATGTGGGGGTATTTGGCCCATACAATTTACGATGTGCAGCCTCATTCAGCGATTATCTCGCAGCTAATCCTGG
Organism: Aelia acuminata; assembly: GCA_911387785.2. Lineage (NCBI taxonomy): Eukaryota > Metazoa > Arthropoda > Insecta > Hemiptera > Pentatomidae > Aelia > Aelia acuminata. The sequence goes on along the minus strand of OU426978.1, from coordinate 106,894,515 downwards.
CCGAAATATTATTGTCCGCGAAGTACCAGGGCTCATTAAGGGTCCATTTCTCAATTCGCTTAGCCCTCTAAGTTTATTACTAGTGGCTTCAAAAATATGGGATATACCCCTTCGACTCTCAAATTTTTGCAGAGGAAAATTTTGCCCCATCAAAAGTTATTAAAAAAGATGATAATGCCCCATCAGAAGTTATGGTAGAAGGTAATAACCCCCCAGAAAATCAACTCGTAAATATGGGCCAAGTTGACCCAGTTCCCTCAACTTCCCAATCACTGCCTGCTTTGGAATGGACTCCAGAACTGGTGCGACCTGAAATTAAGAAGCTCAAAATGAAAGAAGTCAGCAGAAGTGCCACTGAAAACGTCATGAAAAGAATCTTCAAAGAGCCCACTAATGATCCCGATTTTATAGATGATGACTACGAAGAGCCTGAAAATGACGAACCCTTATTTATTACGGAAAGTGACAAGTTATCCATTGGAGACTTTGCCCTCGTCCAGTTCGCAACTAAAAGATCGATTGTTCATTACCTCGCAGAAATTAATGGCTTCTATAGTCGCGAAGAATATAATGTTAATTTTTTAAGGAGGCGAGGCAAAAGTTATAAATTTACTTTTCCGGGTGTCGACGATGAAACAAGCGTCGAGAGGGTAGATGTAATCGCCAAGGTAGTGCCGAATAAAGTCACACGAAACATATTTTCTTTTAATTATAACTTTAATAATTTTGATCTTAGATAATTTCATCCATGAAACTAAAAATACATAAAAACGTAAAAACATTTTCCTTGATTTCAGTGTTAACTTAGTTATTTAGTGTTCTTTAATTTTATAAAATATATGTTCCTATATATGCTCCTTAATAAAGTTTATAATTAAAAATGTTTGTATTATTTTATTAAATATACATAGTTTAAATCCAGTAATAAGCCCAGTTGAATGTGCCCCTGTGGGTGGACATAAGTGCCCCACCGTGGGGGCAGATTCAACCAACTTGACTTTTTTCAAAAAACGTAAATATACTATACTTAATGGTATTTTCCGTGACAGCAACATTCCTAGAAACTAGGTTGAGATGTTAAAGTTTAAATATATTTTTGAAAAATTCCGAAAAGAATGTTTCCTCTATTGACCATAAAAAGTTTTATAAAACCCTGTTGAATATGCCCCCCGTCTCCCCTATAAAGAATGTTTACATAATAAACAGGGAGAAAGCACAGGGCCCAGTAAAAATTTCTCTACTCTCTATATTCCAAAGAAATGTAATACTTAAAAACAAGAGAAAGCTTGCCAATCAAATTGAATTTAAACATATAAAGATAAAAGAAGACCTTCCAGATGATATAAGGAAAATTAGAAGTAATCTGTTTCCTTGTTTAACCTACTATAAAAATCAAGGCAGTTTAGCAACAATGAAATATGACAAACTATTGGTTGATGGGAAACTCTATACTCTTGCTCAACTAGAAAATCAAGAACAGCAAAGAAATAAAAGGCTACGAAGTGATAGTTCACAAGAAGAAACAAAACATGGAGAAACCGCCACAGATAAGGAATCAATCCTGTCAAATATCAAACTAAAATCTGAAAAGAAAGAAAACTAAAAATTCTAGTTCAAGAAGCCACAGTCTGGAAAGGTATTTCGAAAATAAAAATAAATCAGAATCTGTAGCATTGCCCAAAAATGACAATACAAATGAAGAAACAAATCCAAATCAACCCAAAATATCATAGCAAACAGTAATAAAAAAATCCAACTCTAATATCCTCAACGTTTGCACCTTAAATGTGAGAACGATGCTAGGAGAGGACAGGCTAATGGAATTTGAAATGGCTATAAACAAAATTAAATGGGATATCATTGGTTTAAGTGAAGTAAGAAGGAAGGGTCCAAAAATAATAGAACTTAAATCAGGTAATATTTTTATGCATACATCATCCTTGAATGGTCCGTATGGGATAGGATTTTTGATCTCAAAAGCTTTTAAAAATAACATTTTAAAATTTGAAGAGACCAGCTGTAGACTCGCCACCTTAATTCTATCACTTGGAAAAGGAGAACTATTACTTTAGTTCAGGTGCATGCCCCCACTGCTGACTCTTCAGAGCAAGATAAAGACAATTTCTATCGACAATTAGAAGAAATTCTTAACAACACCAGCAGGAAAAATAACTATGTAGTGGCAATGGGAGATTTCAATGGGCGCGTTGGAGAGAGAATTGTTGGAGAAGAAGCAGTGATAGGCAGTTGTAGTTCTGGAGGAAGAAATGAAGGAGGAAATAGAATAGTGAATCTTGCTCTTTCACAAAATCTTAAAAAAGGAAACACTTTTTTCATTGAAAAAGAGAAAAATAAATGGACATGGCAGTCACCTAGTGGTCAAAGATTTGAAATTGATTACTTGCTTATTAACCATTTAAAATACCTTAAAACTGTACATGTGATTCAAAATCTTGAATACCATACTGACCATAGAATGATCAGGGGCCTCATTGAAATAAATAAATTCAAGAAAGATAGACCCTTTAAAGTAATGAAAAACAATAGGAAATTTGCAAACCAAGGAGACATTGACACATTCAGGATAAAACTACAAGTTCAGATGACCTACGACCATTTTACAAAAGCTTTAAAAGATACAGATATACCAGCGCAAGTGGAACCTAATGGACCTAGAAGTAGTAAATTAACTGATGAGACAAAACAGCTCTTGTGCAAAAGAAGAGAATAAAAAGAAAAAACACCACCATCTTCAAATGACAAAGTTGAACTAACAGAGCTAAATAAACTTATCAGAAAGAAAATCAAGGCTGATCTAAATCAACAAAAGGAAAATATTATTAAGAGCATACTACTTACTATATACATGATTGTAATACGGATTTTTACAAATGACATCGAATCTCTCAACGTCTTTCTGTTTTTATTGAAAAAAAAAAATGATCGATTCTAGCCCCTTCAAATGACGCAACTCAATAAATGCCAAAAAGTCAGCGCGTTGATACTTGAGGAAAAGCCGTACAAATTCTCATATTTTAGATTAGTATTACCGAAGCCAGGTGGGGGCCGGGATGGCGGAGTGGACAAAGACGCTTGCAATAGGTAATCAAAGTTAAGCAATGTCGAGCGGGTTTAGTACTTGGATGGGTGACCACTCCATTTGTGTGACCGCCCGCCAATGAAAACCACACAGTCCAAGCCTACCCACATCCCCGGGTATGTGAGGTCCGTTAGCCTCCTGGAGGTGACTAACACCGACCAGGCTTAGGTGTAATAAACCTTCCCCGTGTATCTTATCGAGAATCGTGGTGTGATTTTCGAGGATATCAGTAACCGCCCGGAGGTTTGGTGCAAGGACGGTGTGCTTCAGGGAAAGAAATATAGATCCTCGGGACCTCCTGACTCTGAGCTACCATAATCCTTGGACCTAGACCAGTTTGTCACTGTCCTTGTGCGCAACACAAAACTTTCACTTACCAACTTACTTAGATTAGAAATTAATGCGTTTTGTTAATTGCCACTTCTCAAATAAACAGAACGGCTTTAATTATGAACAATGGTCTGTCATTAAAGGCGTACTCCGCATGCTTGGGTTCAACGAGTTTTATGAGTTGACTGAATATTTTTCTTTTTTTCTCCTCTTTATTTTTATCATATCTCATATTTACCCATTTCTTCTTTTTAGGCGTAACGAGAGACAGTTAATTTCTCCATATAAACAAAAGCAAAGGTACTTTATAGGAAACAAACAAACAAAAAAGGCCCCAACCCCCCCCTCCCAAAAAAAGCCCCTTCAGAACATTTTAATAATGATAAAGCTTACCTGATATTAAAGAACAACTAATTTTCATTAAACATGACGAATTTGATAAAAATCGTTAAAGCCTTTTTTGAGGCCTGAGTACTTCCAAATGTTCCAATACTCTATTATATTCTAAATATTCTATACTCTATATGGTATATGATAATACTCTATAGGTTATGGTGACTTCCTACTAAAATAAGTACATAAATGTGGAAAAATATGTGAAGTTGCAGAAAGGCGTTTACATATCTATCAAAACACGTCGATTTCTAATCTAAGTAGGTTGGTAAGTTAAAGTTGTGTGTTGCGCGCATCGCATCGTATTGTTATTTTTTTTTAACACATATATATAATTTTTTTTTTTGTATTTTACAAACAACGTTTTCGACTCCATCGGAATATCTTTTAATTTACCTTACATTTTGTCAAAGATAAAGTTGAAACACTCCTCTAGATAAGTTTTTCTGAGATCTAACCAAAAATCCTATTCTTTGCTTACTTCCTATACTTTGCTTTTTTTGAATATTAATATTTATGCCTTTTCTTTTCGGTTCCTCATTCCACCATTACTGCCTCTTGAAGTTGCTCTGGGGTCTGGACAAGGAGTACATAATCTTCATGCTTTCTGTCTATTGCATATGGAGGCGATTTCGTTCACGTATATATATATATATATATATATATATATATATATATATATATATACAATAACGAGAAGAGGGCTCAAGAAGCCACCTTGTTTTACTCCCTTCTCCATTGATGAATTGTTCTGAATACCTCCGATTCCTGGCCATTTGTGCGTACAACTCCCTTAGGTTCCTTGTAAGTTGACGTTAGAGCCCTAAGTAGTTTTATGGGGTTTTCTTGGTCTTCAGTGATTCCCGAATTTCTTTTCGAGGGACCAAATCGAACGCTGCATCAAGGTCTAGAAATGCTAAAAAAAATGTATGAGAAAAACAAAATTTCGATTTCAACAAAACATAGATTACTAGTTAAAATACATAGATTTATGTCTAAATAGAATTTTGTTAAAATTTTAGAGCCAATAAAATGAAACAAATAGGAAAAACATTTAAAGATCTTTCGATTTTAATTCCTAAACTAATTTTACGTATTATGAAATTTATTATGGTTTTATATAAGTGTGATAAAATTCTGCCCTTATTGTTAATTTACTATTTACTTAGTTTACTATATCATCTAGTAATATCAAATATCAAAATAAGGTTGTTTGATTCAGGTTGTGGTAACATTGGTATCCATGATGGCAGCAGGCTGTGCCAGCCAAGGAGGACTGTTTTCCAATGCAGTCAGATCAGCTGCTCAAGTCCTGGAGCCTCTTTTCATCCAAAATAATGGAGCTGACGGTTACAGATTCAGGTAGGTACAGGCACCATACCGAGCATGATCGCTTTTATTGCAACTGGAATCAGTCATAATTCCATCTTATTATGTCTACGTGTGAAGGCTAAAGGCCTGCAGTTACATTTATTTCAAATTTGAGGTGTGTTTTGTTCCAACATCTTTAATGACAGTATTTTCGGGGCACTTCGGTGACCATCGTCAAAAAGTTTATATTTTATAAATTACAATAAGATGCAACGATAGAAAAATCCACTGCTGCTATATGAATTACTTTATTTCAAACATCTAGAGCGTAGCCAAAAATAAAAAATCTGTGCAGTCCATACATCACACTATTTTCACATACCGCACTCCTTTTTTATAACATTCAACACACTTTTACTTTCACTTGCCTATATATGAAATGAATAGTATGTGAAAGTATTTCGACCGTGACAAATTTCGACCGATTCTAAACGGAAATACATGTTTTGAGGTCTTTTAAATTCCACCAGAAGGTCTGTGTTTGTGTGTGTTGCCTACATGGCTGATGAGAGGATCCCAAGGAAAGTTATAAATGGGTTGATAGAGGGAACAAGAAGAAGGGGAGAGCCAGGTCGAGATTGGTCAACGGAGTGGACGATGATGCGAGGACTAAAAGTAATCAAAATAACTAGGAGGTCACCATGTGCTATAGAAGGCATTAAATCAATCACTAATGATTACATATTATGTTAATATAAACGATTTTTCGTACGAAACTAAAATTAGGTATTTTAGGTAGGTATATGCCCGTGTGAGTGAGAGAAAAGATTTGGTTGAAATTTAGTAAACGTAGGATAGACATTATGCCAACGTCTTTTTTTTTTCTCTTAACAATTTTGACAAAACTTGTCGTGTTTAATCATAATGGAGTATTATTTAATATGAGTTAGGTCTTATCAACCTCCTCTAAAATTCTTTAATTTTGTTTATTACTAGGTAGGGTGCCCGGCTTCGCTCGGTAGTTCTTTGCTAGTTTTAATAACAGAAAAACTTTAAAATTAAAGGAAATATAGAAAAAAATTAGCAACTTCTTGAAACTTCGGTTTTAACTTGGTATCAATATTAAGATTCGAGAACTGCAGAGACTGCCCAAATAAGGAACCCTATATACTTTATATGGGGTTGAAAATGGTAAATGAACAATTAATTTTAATGCAACTTTGTCGAGTTATGCATCGTTTTTTATGGTTTCTGTAATTCTGAATCGTATAAGCCCATTCCAAGCAGTCAGCAGATAATAACTTATTAGATTATAATTGAAAAATCTGATATCTCAGTTAAAGATATTATATTTCGAGTATAACTTAAGCGCCGAATACGGTTTTAACTTGGTATCAATATTAAGATTCGAGAACTGCAGAGACTGCCCAAATAAGGAACCCTATATACTTTATATGGGGTTGAAAATGGTAAATGAACAATTAATTTTAATGCAACTTTGTCGAGTTATGCATCGTTTTTTATGGTTTCTGTAATTCTGAATCGTATAAGCCCATTCCAAGCAGTCAGCAGATAATAACTTATTAGATTATAATTGAAAAATCTGATATCTCAGTTAAAGATATTATATTTCGAGTATAACTTAAGCGCCGAATACGGTTTTAACTTGGTATCAATATTAAGATTCGAGAACTGCAGAGACTGCCCAAATAAGGAACCCTATATACTTTATATGGGGTTGAAAATGGTAAATGAACAATTAATTTTAATGCAACTTTGTCGAGTTATGCATCGTTTTTTATGGTTTCTGTAATTCTGAATCGTATAAGCCCATTCCAAGCAGTCAGCAGATAATAACTTATTAGATTATAATTGAAAAATCTGATATCTCAGTTAAAGATATTATATTTCGAGTATAACTTAAGCGCCGAATACGGTGATGATCCTGAACTATGAGGGATGATAAAATTAAATAAATGCTGAAACTGGAGTTAGTCATTTTGTCAACTGGAAGGCTCATCATACATAGTAATCAAACCAACTTCTTTTTCATAACTACAATAAGAACACTTCAAACGTTTTATTTTCGATTTATATTTAGTCATTATCTCTTTTTTTAATGTTATTTTTTATATTCGCTCACTGTACTATTAAGAAATGTTCACTCATATTGCATTAAATTTACTTAAGTATATATTATATATTGATTAAATGATGGTGAATCATTATTTTATTTTGAAAGCAAAAGATAAAGTAATTATTTTCGCTTAATTTTTTAGTGATTTAAAAAGAACAGCTGAAAAAATATATTGGCACGCACATTGTACACCTTGCTTTATAATATATATTGATTATGTTCATTAAGTATTCCTTAGTATTTCATAGCTAGAACAGTTAGTTGTTGACAGGTTTAGCGAAATATGCTTGCAATAAGAAACTATGGTATTTACCTCTTACTTATTTCATTATGTCCCCATACTATTTTAAGATTCACCATAATTTGAAATAAAAGTTTCGCTCTCTTAAATTTATACTAAAATTCTTATATTTATAGTAAATATGAATTTTTACTGGAAAATTAGGCACATTTTAGCAAATTACTAATAGCTAAAGCATTAATTTCAAACGAAAAATAATAAAACGTCTTTTAAATGACATATATTAAAAAATGAAAAGATATAAACTTTATCATTATCGAATGTAAAATGGCGGCATTATAAGCAATAACCAGAAGTGTCACGAAACTAACGTTCAAGGAGGGTTTTTAATGAAAGATTCGATGGCTACTGTTTCAATCCATTTCATATAATAGGCCTTAGGTATGTACACATACTACCGATTGCATTTTATGTTCATAAAAATGTTAAAGCATATTATTTTTTCATTAAAACCTATTCAAGTAAATGAGTTATGGGAACTGTTAAATATAAACTTTGATGTTTTAACATAATATTGATGGAAATTACTGTTTTGAAACATCTAGTATCAATAAAATTAAAATATTATAATGGATATATTTTATGCATCTAAACATACATATATCATCATATAAAAATTAAACTTTCACTAGGAGCTCTTAGTCCAATTACTAAACTTGGTGCCATATTTAAAGTCAATATTTAGGCCGTAGGTCACCAATAATAATTTTACCTATTTCTTAAAAGATTTATTTCCAACGCTTCGTCAACTCGGTGCCAGTATCAAGACTCACTTAGATGCACCGTTGTTTAATAATGTTTGATCCATTCGTCAATTTAAAAACCTGTAATTCATTGATCTATCTCTGGGATCTGTCAAACAGATCCATTTTCGACGAATCCTAAATACTAACTTTAGGTAAACTTTTACTTTTAATTAATTATAAGAACTTTCTGCTTCACTTGACCCCTGAAAATAAGTTTCAGTTTTCTATGTAGTTTGTCCATGAAATTTTTCCTGAAGACGCAAATAAAAAAATGATTATTATAAAAACCATGTAACCATAAATATTGGAACTGATGGATTCGAAAATAAAAAATACCAAATATTGAATACAGAATCTATATTCTATCATTTAGGTACAAACCCTACACGAGTTACAAAACTTGCCTTTCTTGACAGGTATGCAACTGATGAGCAGGTGCGTGAAGAAGAGGGGTCCTTTGTCAATGGCATATGGACAGTCAGAGGAGTAGTGGAATGGTTGACTCCTGACAAGGACATGAAGCACACTGAGATGTACGTGGCTGATGATAAAGGATATAAGAGCAATGTCATGGATGTGCCTTATCCAAGGACAGGTCTCTCACCTGGTGCATTGGCTTCCTTAACCGGATAAATTGACTAGGCATCATCTATCTACAACTACTTAAAAAGACTCCTATTTGTTTCAAATTTTTTATGAACCTTTGTTGCTTATTCTTTGGCCTGATTTGGAAAAACATTCCAAACTGTGAAGCCAGAGAAAATAAAGCATTTTACTGTAATGCAATTATTATAATGTGTTTTAAATAAAGTGATACAAATTATGTTACATTTTTGTATATCTAACCTAATTCAGACTATGTAACATCCCAAATTAATGCAAAAATTAAACAACTTATCAACCTATTTAAGAAAAATTTCATTTCATCATCTATTAATAGCCTTCGACAAGAGAACCATCAAATGGCTTAAAATTTATTTGTATTAGCAAAAATCTGATAACTTATACTACTACTAACTTGTATAAATTAATTTAAATGGCTTTGAGGAAAAAAAAACCCAGCGAAGTATCATCGAAAATAAAATGACCATTAGGCAACTGTAGTCTGTAGAAACTTACAAACTTTTTTTTGTCACCTTTTTTAAAGCTATTGTTGATAAAAGAAAGAGACCTCCCGAAAGCATATCCCTTCCAATCAACTTAATTAAGTGATTTACTTTCAAGATTTCAACCCTGACTACAATACTTCACAAAGAGAGTAAAAAAAGAAAAACAAGTAGTAAATTTCGGAAAATTTGGCGGATAATACCTCAACATTAATAGCATTGTTCAGCTACGAATGCAAATTATTGCTCATTTGACTGATATGAAGCCGCTAGAGGTGGCAATATTGTCACACCTATTCTTAAAATTTACCAGTCCAATGTGACACAGGGATCTTTGGGCAAGGGTTGTGAGGTAGTTAAGCTACTAAGTACAAATTACACTATTTATTATTTACAATAGTTACAATAATCTCTTTACAAGTCCCAACTACACAAAGGGGGGGTACCATGACTCATAAATTACTTGGGGGTACTTTACTACTCCTGATCCCACTATGTCCTAGGCTCACTCTGCCTCTCCCAGACTTCGACAGCCCATCTCAGACCCAGCCTCCTCTCCAGACTGCTTCCCGACTGCCTGCCTGTGTCTTACTGCCCCTCTCAGACTGCCTGCCTCAGACTGCTCAACTTTCTCCTGGACCAGCCTCTTCTAGGAGTTCCCTCTCTCTGGCAGGGTCTCCTAGGTTCAATGGACATCTTAGGTTTTCCACGTGACAATATGTAAATATTATTTGGCTGATTTAATGGATTTAATGAGGGATTTTTTTGGCATTTTTTTTTTATGCAAAAATTAACGTCCAATGGTTTTATACTTGAGACGCTGAAACCTATAGTTTTTGACCATTCTTCAAGATTTTCCAATCCTTTTTGTAGCTTCCATTCAATGTATGTATTTACTTCATTTGGTTTTGTATTTGCTATGATATTCATGCTACCAAAAATATTTTAAAAAAATAATGTTACTCTCGGGGGAAACCATTGGGGTGTGCCGTTATCTCTTTGGATGTTTTAAGAGAGGTTAGGACCAACTTTCACTTGGAATATTCCATCCTTTAGGAGGTTTTTGAATGTTAATAATCGTCCAGTGAGGCCAATTTGTGAATGTTTCCTGACCACATTATAGTGCCATATGCCCTTTGGATGTTTACGAAGACAAGTGCTCTTTATTCGAAAACGCAGTTTGAATTTCGTTTTCAAGCCTCTTTATCTGGTAGATGGCGGATCAATTTCTTCTGAAACCACATTGAGAAGCTTAGAAGGGGCTGAGGGAGGTAGCATCTTCCACAGGGTTAACCTGTTGATTGGTCCTTCTTCGGCAAACCAGGGAGTAGCTGAGAGACTTATGAACCATAATGGGTAGGTAGTAGTAAGTAAATTTATTCAAATAAATCAGAATACAACAATAACACATATTTTTTCCACAAATTTACAAATGCTTGGAAATTTCCATCAGCAGTGACTTCACAAAAAACAAAACAAAATATTAGTGAAAAACAATTAAAAATAACAGTGATTTCTTATTTAATTAAGGAAAATATTTATCTTTAATTAATTATAATTTAGAAAATAATTGTTCTAATGCACATAGGAAATAGTAATTTTATATTTGTGCATAATCAAATTTATATTTCAAAGCTCTTCTTACATAATTGGTCGAAACTAAAAAGTCTTTGCCATTTAAATACTCAATCAATGCCTGTTGAGTAAGCGCTTTCCTTCCAACTGCTTCTGTTTTGATTTCAACGAAAATCGGGAATACTGCTACGAAGTTCACAATATCCTCAGTTTCGTGGAGGCTGCAAAGAGAGCAAAGTGAGCAACCATAATGTGGAGGCCTTAACGAAGCTATAAACCCCAGTCCGCTCGTGCGCGGGAAAGAACCGCACTGCTCTAGACGGCCCTGCTTTAAATGGAATACGGCGGATCTAGACTGGGAGGTCCATAAATATCCCTGGTGTAAGGCACCAGTAGCACCAGTACTGGCAAGCCGAAGACATTTGAAGTAGGAAGGGTTTTTAGCTAGACATCACCAAGCAGAGCTTGAGACCAGCAGAAAGGCTGAACTGCGAGGGGTGAATCAGACTCCTCAGCCGTAGTGAAGGCAAACTATCTAGGGGATTCGGATACTTATCCAAGCCGGAAACTCCCATTGTCTCTGGGAAAGGCCATTCACCCGCATGGAATATAGACGATTCAAAGGAAGTCAGATTTGGACCAGATGTACTGGAACTGCAACTCCACGCTTAACAGCACGCAGGAGTTAGAGGAAGAAAAAGAGAAGTTTAGCTTCGAGTCTAAATAATGTATTAGTCTATCATTTACCATTTGTTCGAGAAGATTTGAAGTACTCGAAAGAACAGATATGGGCCGGAAGTTATCGATTAGTATCTTTGGGATTTTTCTTGTTCCGTATAACCATTGCCTTTCCCCATATTTCTGGGAAGATACCTGATATTCAAAGTCTGTTATAATTAAAAGAAGATAGTTTTAGTTTTCGAGCAGGAAGAGAAATGCGAACCGAAACTTTAAACAATTTTGAATGGGTCATTAATTATTTGGTCGTCGGCCTGAATTGCAGAACACCCAACTGGAGCGGTCACCTATCCAAGTACTAACCAAGCTCGACGTTGCTTAACTTTGATTACCTATTGCAAGTGCCTATGTCCACTCCGCCATCCTGGGCCCCCATGGTAACGAATAATTTCCATTAAATATACGTTCCAAGACAAAGTCTCTCGTGAATAGAACGCCTATGGTCTGTCAGTGAAGTCGTAGAGCCCGTGCCTGTGTTGAACGAGGTTTAAGAGTTATCCCAACATTTATTTTAGCGTTAACCATTTCTTATTTTTAGGCATAATGAGAGAGATATTTTCTCCATATAAACAAAACCAAATCTACTTTATAGGAAAAATACCATATTTATTAAATAAAGTGCCCCCCCCTTCAATCAATAGACCACCCGTGCGCGGGAAAGATCCGCACCCTGCTTTAGGTGGCCCTGCTTTAAATGGAACACGGCGGATCTAGACTGGGAGGTCGAAAAATATCCCTGGTGTAAGGCACCAGTAGCACCAGTACTGGCAAGCCGAAGACGGTTGAAGTAGAAAGGGTTTTTAGCTAGATATCACCAAGCAGAGCTTAAGACCAGCAGAAAGGCTGAACTGCGGGGGGTGAATCAGACTCCTCAGCCGTAGTGACGGCTGCATTCGTATCCTTATGCAAGCCGTACAAGTATTTAAATAAATATTTCCGTTGAAAAGTGGAAGTCGGAAATTGTTTCGATCTCAGAACTTTTTCTTACTATAAATTTCACAAATAGGTTAAGTGAAAGTAAAAAATCGAATAACCGGTTGATAATCTTTTACTTTTATTGTTTTATATAAAACACTTAAAATTGCATTCATTGGATAGGTATCTTATTATTAATATATTTTTTTTTATATTGCAATTGATAATTATTTCATGAAATATAATATCCTTGATTTCAATGTCCTCTCTGTTTGTTTGTCATCATTGATAATAAAAAATGAAACACTTCAAGTTTAGCACCAAAGCAGAAGTAGGTGGGTCTTATTTAGCTCCGCCTTCAGGTAAAATTCTTATGTATGGAGCTATACTACACGACAGGTTAGGTTAGGTTATATTATTTTATGGGCACACAACATCTGAGGTCTTTTGTGCCCTTTAGCCATTCAAAAATTTATAAACACACACACACATGCGTACATATATACATACAGTTATAACTCATTTATTCATCTATTTGTTTATTTAGTAGTTTTTTCGTATTTCACTGCTATATTTTGGTTGAAAAAACAAGTTGTTTTTCTTTAGAAATTCGATAATTATCGCAGTATTATTATGGTTGTCGCCCAATATTGTTGGGAGTTTTCTTTCTATCATACGATTTTGAAAGAAGCTGTCGTAAAGTGGGCATTTGTCTAAGATGTGGTGTATTAAAAGCTGCTCATTGCAATTTCCGCATGTCGGTGGTGTAATGTTATCAATGAGGAAACCGTGTGTGAGTCTTGTGTGTCCAATTCTCATTCTGGTGATTACAACCTCCTCTCTTCTATTGTTTCTACAGGAGCTTTTCCACATTTTCGTATCTTTTTTATACTATCTAATCATAAATATACTCTATGTACTGGAAGATCTAAATTATGTAAATGAAGAATAGTGAAATACTTCTTCCAAATTTCTTTTATTTAAAAATTAACAATTACATTAATTTGCCAACGTTTCGGACTGTTGGTCCCTCTTCAGGGCAAATTTCTTCTGCACGATCTATTATTCTTTACCTATTACAAAATGTGTTTATTCAAAAAGTCAATCATTTTAAATAACATTACATATTTGATCAATTTAACATATATATTGTATAGTACCTGACAATTTTTGGTGGCTTGGTCCATCTATTTCTATATTACAGCTCTTATTCCATTACATAGTAAATTGGTCAATTTTATATAAAAAATGTTCACATGCCTTATACTTTTTTCTGACACCTACATTTACTACAATATTCTTGTCACACTATCTATTACTGACTGGACTTTGTTTTATTTACATCAATGTTCCTTATCCAACCAATTGTTATTGTAGTGGATTTTCTATATATATTTTTTGCATCTTATTCACTTTTTGATATTTAAATTTTTTATAATATCTGCATAATGGCTGCTTAGTTTTATGGAATAAGTTTTATAATTGACTGCATTTTCAATGTTTTTTGTTATGTGTATGGTTTCTATTAATTTTCTGTTTTTGTATTTTTTTCTATTCCTAGAATGTTTACATCTTTGAAATTAAATTTGTGTTTTTTTACAATACACCCAACTGTGTTGGGCTAGGGCTGTGACATTAATGTTTTTAATATCATTACAATTTGCTGTGTGCTGTTTTATTCTTGTATCTAATTTTTTAGACGTTTCTACTATATAAATACCATCACATTCCCCACATTCAATCTTATAGTATTCTTCCTTTGCATGCATTCTATTTTATCTTTAGTATTATTAAGGAAATTTTCTATTTTATTGTTATTATAGGTACCTAATTTAATATCTTCTAGGTCGTAATTTTTTAATATTTTTTGTATATTATTTGTCAAGTTTGGGATATAGTTCATTTTGAAATATTGTTTGTTTATGTTTTTATTCTCTATTTTTCCCTTTTTATCCTCTCCTTATATCTTTACTGGATTATCTTTATTTGTATTTTTATAAAAGTCTTTGTTTTTTGTTTTTGTTGTTTTTTTATGTTCATATCTTTATTTTGTATCGATATTTTATTTTCTGAATCCCCATTCTTTTGTTCATTATTGTTTTCTTCTTTTCTTACTATTGTATTAGTATACCAAATTTTGTTAATTAATTTTTTAGGGTAGAAATTTCCCCTTAGTATATTATAAATTTTATCTTTAATTTCTAAAATGTATATTTGGTCTGTTAGTTCTTTAGCTTTTTTAATGAAGTTTTTTACTACATTAATCTTTTGTGGCATGGGATGATTCGAGAGGTAATTTAACATCATGTCACTATTATTTTTCTTTTTGGTCCATTTTGTTGTAATCTTATTATTTCTCAAGATTATGAGCAGGTCTAAAAACCTTATTTCGTTTTTATCAGATATTTCTATTGTGAATTTTAGTTTATGATAATAATTGTTTAATATATTTAATATTTCAGTATAATTATTGTCATTAGTAATTAGTAAAATATCATCTATGTATTTTTCGATTAGTATTGGTTTATTATTTATTTGTTCCATAGTTTTATTTAATAACTTATTTAAATAAATCCCACTCATGTTAACGGAGAGTGACCCACCCATACGATTTTGAAAGAAGCTGTCGTAAAGTGGACATTTGTCTAAGATGTGGTGTATTAAAAGCTGCTCATTGCAATTTCCACATGTCGGTGGTGTACTGTTATCAATGAGGAAACCGTGTGTGAGTCTTGTGTGTCCAATTCTCATTCTGGTGATTACAATCTCCTCTCTTCTATTGTTTCTACAGGAGCTTTTCCACATTTTTGTATCTTTTTTAATCTTTTTTAAATATTTGGTCAATTTAACATACATATTGTATAGTACCTGACAATTTTTGGTGGCTTGGTCCATCTATTTCTATATTACAGCTCTTATTCCATTACATAGTAAATTGGTCAATTTTATATAAAAAATGTTTACATGCCTTACACTTTTTTCTGCCACCTACATTTACTACAATATTCTTGTCACACTATCTATTACTGACTGAACTTTGTCTTATTTACATCAATGTTCCTTTCATCCTGGCTTTGGATTTCAGATAACTACAGATATCTGGTGAGGTAAAGACATAGGTTACCTCCATTTGAAGATAGTGCTGCATCCTTGGCCGCTATGTCGGCTGCTTCATTCCCCTTAATCCCCACGTGCGATGTTTTCCAGACGATAATCACATTCTTGTTTAAGCCATTGTTCATAGATGAATATGCATGAATTCTTCTTACTATGGGATTTTTGGAGTATAGGTCTGTAATTGCCATTATAGCTGACAGGGAATCCGTGCATAAGATAAAGTCTTCCTTATCTCGCTGCATTATGTGGTACAGGGCTGCACTCAAAGCGTAGCATTCAGCTGTGTAGTTACTTGTGAAGGGTGGAAGCATATATTTAATTTCAGAGTTTCTGGTTACAACTGAGCATCCTGCATTAGAGTTTAATTTAGATCCATCTGTATAAAGAAATGTACTATTTTTATATTTATCTTTAATTTTTTGATATTCTGTTCTATAGATCAATTCTGAATTATTATTTTTCCTGTGTTTGGTGAGGGTGAGGTATTTTGTCGGCATTTTTAATGTCCATGGTGGGTAGGTAAATTCTTCAGGTGTGATATCTAGGTTGCGGATTTCCAATATCTAGGTTGCGGATTTCCTCGATGTATCTTTGTGCTCTAACTCCAAGAGGTGCGGGGAGTCTTCGGTTTGCATTGAATCTTCGACTTTTCGGTTGGAAGATAGGTTTCCAGGATGGATTGTTTTAGTTGAACTTTAACTTACCAATGTACCCACAAGCCAGTTGGTATCTTCTCACCGTTAGTGGAGCTAGACCAGCTTTTACACTATTAACGGGACTTGTTCTGAATGCTCCTGTAGCTAAACGAATACCTGCGTGGTGCACAGAATCTAAAGAGGAAAGCGATTTGATATTGGCTGATGAATACACGATGCTGCCGTGATCTAATTTAGATCTTATTAGACAGGTGTAAACTTTAAGCATGCTGGATCTATCAGCTCCCCATGAACAGCCAGCTAAAACCTTAAGTATATTGAGTCTTTTTTGGGATTCATCCTTTAGCCATTTGATGTGATCTTTCCAATCTGACTTACTATTTAATATTAATCCCATCCAACCAACATTAATTTAATATTTTGTGCGAAATTGTGATATGTACCATTGTAAGTCAGCTCAGGAGGAGGGGTTGGCGATCTGAGCTTTGAAAAAATCATAGTTGGAAGGGTGGAAGGTGGGGCGGTAGTTGGAAGGGTGGAAGGTGGGGCGGATGTTGGAAGGGTCAAACTTATTTTTTCCTGGTTTCAAAATCGGTTTTATAATTGACCTCCTCCAAATATCAGGAAAATCCCCTGTGCACAATACTTGGTTGTAGAGGGTTAGAAGTGCATCCTGTGCCGGCTTAGGGAGATTTTTTAACATGGCGTTATGGATCTCATCGACTCCCGGTGACGAAAGTTTCAGCTCTTTTATATTGGCAATTAGTTCTGCTTTCGTAAGTGGAAGGTTGTATGCTTTTTCAGATTGGGTGTCAGTTGTACCAATGTCCAGGTTTTCTGAACTTAGCTGTGGTATTTGGTTACGGTATAGACTTGAATAATAATCTGCGAAGTACTCTGCCAAAATAAGTGGGTCTTCCTCCACTTGATCGTAAATTAAAAGCATTGGATGGTAGTCAACAAATTTTCCTGAAATACTTTGAATCTTCTTCCAAAATAACTGAGGTGAGGTACTAGTTGAAATACTTTTTAGGAGCTGTTCCCAGGATTCCTTCTTCTTGGTTTTAATAATTCTAGGGGATATCGAACGCTGTTTTTTATATTCTATTGGATTGGTAGAAGTTGGTTCCTTTTGAAAGATTTTGAGGGCTTTTCTTCTTTTTTTGATTGTTTCTTTGCATTCTTTGTCGTACCACGAAATTCGTTTTTTATTATTAATATTACTACAACTTTTTGGGATTGTGGTTTCGGCTGCTTTCAAAATAGTTGAAGTGATAAGTTCGTTTTTTCCATTACTATTGTTAATTGCTGATATATTTAACTCATTTATTTGTATCTGATTTTGAAACGTTGCCCAGTCGGATTTTTCTGTGATCCATCGGGGATGTTCGGGAATCACTATTAATAAAACTGATTATTAAAGGGAAGTGGTCACTTGAATATTGGTCCTGGAAAACTTGCCATTTTAGATGAGTATATATGGTCGGGGAGCACCAATCGAGGTCATATGGATGAAAAAGTATTATAGGCTGGGCTTAGATACGTGGGATGACCGGTATTCATAATATTAAAATCTAAATCATCTATTATACATCTAACTTTTTCCTCGTCTAGAGCAATATGTAGAACCCCAGGTGGTATGATGGGCGTTGACATCACTCATTACGATACACGGTGAAGGAATATTATTTAGCAAATTATGCAACTCCATTTCAAAAACATTGTCAGGATGTAAATATATATTGGTAAAATAGACGGGGAAGTGAAGGAAAACCTTGACAACTATGGCTTGAAGAGAAGTATTAATGGGTGTTAACTCAGAAACTACTTTTTTGTGCACAGCAATCATAACACCACCACATGCTCTGTTTCCATTCTCAAAATCTTTTTTACGTTATATTCTTTAAGATTAACATTTTTATGGGGTAGCAATTTACTTTCTTGTAAGATTATTGCGATTGGACTATATTTATTTATTAAAAGTTTCAATTCTTCATATTTGCCAGTTATACCGTTACAGTTCCACTGAATTATATTGGTTAAGAAAGTAATTTTTTAATAAAGGGTTTAATAAATACGTTTATATAAGTAAATAAAGGAATATAAAAAAAAATCAATATAATTAATTGAAAAAAAAGAAAAGAAGAAAGATAAATATATACGCATTAATACATAAGTCGATAAAAAGTATTAATAATAAGATACTAAATAATAATTTAATCAGTTTGCATTCTCTCTTTGCTTTGTTTTCGATTAGGAGATTCATTTCTTACCTTGACTACTGTCCAATCGCCCTGTTCCTCTGGGTGATCGAGGGGAGTGTTTAAATCCTGGGATGTAGGTTTTACCGAAGGTGTAGTCTTCGGATTTGAGGAAGGCTGGCTGGTTTTCACCAGTTGTCCAGCCGAGGATGGTGGTGTTAGGGGGAAATTTGAAAAATCAGGAGGAGATGAATTTGATGGAATAGAGATGTGAGGAGCGGGGATAGGAGGCGGGGGGTGGTGGGGAAGAGGTACGGTGGGGGGATCGCCTTTATCATTGCTCGAACAGCTTGCAATAGCTAAAGACGCTTTACTTATTACAGGCTCTAAAGGTTTTTTTTAAAAAAAAAATTGTTAACATTAACATCGTCTGTCTGAACACTAACATTTATTTTATTTTTCACGATATTAGAAAATGAAATTGGAGTTGTTAACGGATGTAATTGCTCATATTTCTTTTTGACAGCTTCATAGGTTATTTTTTCAGCCTCTTGAATACCTTTTATATCTTTTTCTTTTATAAATACCTTAAAATTTTTTGAAAACGAGTCATGTTGACCCGAGCAATTAACACGTTTTGAGGGGCTCTTACATTCTGTTCCTTCATGCTTTGTGTTACCACAATGTCTACATAAAGGCTCCTTTTTGCAAGTATTTTTTGTGTGCCCAAACTTAAGGCAAATATAACATCTAGAGATGGGTAAAAATGTAATATGAGTACGGAGTACTCATAAGGAGTAATCAACAGCTTGATTACTGAATTTATGGAAAGTAATCAACTAATTTTTACTCCGAGTACTCCGGTAATCAAGTACAGAAAAGTTGAGTGCAGGAGAAAATTTCTTCCACATTAAAATAACTTTGTATGTTTTATGTAGTAATATTTTTAAATTTTAAGGGTATTCAATACAAATTGGTAAGTGGGGTTCATGTGGGGGGGCCCTCAGATTTCAGTAATTTAACATTTACGGATTTCATTGAAATGAGGGTGCATTCTTATGTTTCGGTATACGGAGATTTCAAAAATATTATAATTTTTTTATCTCTACGTAAGTGGGGGGGGGCTCCCGCTTGACAAATAATTTAACATTTACGGATTTCATTGAAATGAGGGTGCATTATTATGTTTTCGGATACGCAGATTTCAAAAATATTATAATTTTTTTTATTTCGACGAGGGGGGGGGGGGCGTTCGCTTTTCAAATAATATAACATTTACGGATTTCATTTGAATGTGGGTGCATTCTTATGTTTCCGGATACGAAGATTTCAAAAATATTATATTTTTTTTATTTCGACGAGAGGGGGCGTTCGCTTTTCAAATAATATAACATTTACGGATTTCATTTGAATGTGGGTGCATTCTTATGTTTTGGGATACGGAGATTTTAAAAATATTATAATTTTTTTATTTCGACGGGAGGGGGTGGGCGCTTAGATTTCAGTAATATAGCATTTACGGATTTCATTGAAATTATGTTGTAGGCAGCTTTGGGCACTATCCGAGTAAAAAAAAATAGTTAACTTTATAATTTAATAGAGGGGGGGGGGGGGTTACTACGAATAAATATTTTTTTTTTTGCGGATTTTTATTTTTGCGCTCCCCCTTGTCGAAATAAAAAAATTATAATATTTTAGAAATCTTCGTATCCGAAAACATAAGAATGCGAAATAAAAAAAAAATTATAATATTTCTGAAATCTCCGTATCCGGAAACATAAGAATGCACCCTTATTTCAATGAAATCCGTAAATGCTTAATTATTTGTAAAGCGAGCGCCCCCCTTTCGTCGAAATAAAAAAAATATAACATTTTTGAAATCTCCGTATCCGGAAACATAATAATGCACCCTTATTTCAATTGAATCCATAAATGTTAAATTATTTGTATAGCGAGCGCCCCCCCCCCACATGAACCCCACTTACCAATTTGTATTGAATACCCTTAAAATTTAAAAATATTACTACATAAAACATACAAAGTTATTTTAATGTGGAAGAAATTTTCTCCTGTACTAAACTTTTCTGTTCTTGATTACCGGAGAACTCAGAGAAAAAATAAGTTGAGTACTTTCGATAAATTCAGTAATCAAGCTGTTGATTACTCCTTATCAGTACTCCATTCTCATATTACATTTTTGCGCATCTCTTATAATATCTGACAGGGTTAGAAATGAATTGCCTAACGGTAAGGTTACAGAATCCTATTTTAATTTCACTCGGTATTGTTCGATTATTAAAGGTTAAAAGGTAATTATGGCTATCCCTCTTCTCGTTGTTTCTAAAATAGGTTAATCTTTTAACATCGAAAACATGTTGCGATTTTAATTCTTCTTTTATTTCATCTATTGAGCAATAACTTAAATCCGGACACCAAATTATTCCTTTACTTAAATTTAGTTTGTACAATTTACAATACAATACAATTTAGGAAAATTGTTTAGTAATTGTTCACAGCATTACAGATTGTGTTTCTGTAAAAACTTCTACTATTAGCGTACCATCTATCAGTTTTTTAATAATTTTAAGTTCTCCGACTAAGCTTTTTAAACTTTTGTGAATTAAAAAGGGCGACAATTTCTTGAAATATAATGAATTCCCTTCATCATCAGTGCCTAACTTTTTATTATTAAAAACTTTATGCAATTATTTTTTTTACTTTCACTTACCTATATATGAAATATATAGTAAGGAAAGTATTGCGATCGTGAAAAATTTCGACTTCCGGTTTTCAACGGAAATACACGTTCTGGGGTCCCCTGAGTCCAAATAACCAAGTCCCGCGAAATGGTCTGTGTGTGTGTGTGTGTGCGTGTGCGTGTGCGTGTGCGTGTGCGTGTGTGTGTGTGTGTGTGTGTGTGTGTGTGTGTGTGTGTGTGTGTGTGTGTGTGTGTGTGTGTGTGTGTGTGTGTGTGTGTGTGTGTGTGTGTGAACAGACTAGCTCAAAAACTATAGGTCGTACAAAACTGAAATTGGGTATTTGGTGTATGTATATGCCCGCGATGTGACTGCAAAAATTTCATCAAAATTGGTCAAACGGAGGGGGTACTTTATTTGAAGAATTTTGTCTATTTTTTACGTTTTTCTCGATTTTCTCAAAAACGGCTTTAACGATTTTGACCAAACTCGGTATTTGGTGTATGTATATGCCCGCGATGTGACAGTCAAAATTTCATCAAAATTGATGTATTGGAGGGGGCACTTTACTTAATAAATGTTGTCCCATTTTCACGTGTTTTTTTTATTTACTCAACCACGGCTGTAAAGATTTTGATCAAACTCGGTATTGGTTGTATGTATATGCCCGCGATGTGGCAGTCAAAATTTCAACGAAATTGATCAATTGGAGGGGGCACTTTACTTCATAAATTTTGTCCCATTTCCACATGTTTTTACTTTCACTTACCTATATATGTATTGCGATCGTGAAAAATTTCGACTTCCGGTTTTCAACGGAAATACACGTTTTGGGGTCCCCTGAGTCCAAATGACCACGTCCCGCGAAATGGTCTGTGTGTGTGTGTGTGTGTGTGTGTGTGTGTGTGTGTGTGTTTGTGTTTGTGCGTGCGTGCGTGCGTGTGTGTGTGACTAGCTCAAAAACTATAGGGGAGGGGGTACTTTATTTAATAACTTTTTAGTTTTTTTTCGATTTTCTCAAAAACGGCTGTAACGATTTTGAATAAACTGAGTATTTCATGTATTAATATGCTTGAGATATGACTGTAAAAATTTCATTAAAATTGGCTAACCGGAGGGGGGACTTTACTTAATAAATTTTGTATCATTTTCACGTGTTTTTTTTATTTTTTCAAAATCGGCTTTAACGGTTTTTATCAAACTGCGTATTTGATGTATGTATATGCCCGAGATATGACTGTAAAAATTTCATCAAAATTGATGTACCGAAGGGGGGACTTTACTTAATAAATTTCGTATTATTTTCACATGCTTTTTTTATTTACTCAAAAACGGCTCCAACGATTTTGATTAAACTGAGTATTTGATCTATTTACATGCCCGAGATATGACTGTAAAAATTTCATCAAAATTGATCAACCGGAGGGAGGACTTTACTTAATAAATGTTTTATCATTTTCACGTGTTTTTTTTATTTACTCAGAAAAGGCTTTAACGATTTTGATCAAACTGGGTATTTGATGTATTTATATGCCAAAGATGTGATAGCCAATGTTTCATTAAAATTGATCAACCGGAGGGGGGGACTTTTTTTAATAAATTTTGTCTCATTTTCACGTGGTTTTTTTATTTACTCAAAAAAGGCTTTAAAGATTTTGATCAAACTGGGTATTTGGTGTATGTATATGCCAAAGATTTGATAGCCAACATTTCATCAAAATTGGTCAATGGAAAGGGACACTTTAAATTAAATTTTTTCCAATTTTTATATTTTTTCGATTATCTCAAAAACGGCTTTAACGATTTTTATCGAATTCGTCATGTTTAATGAAAGTTAGGTGTTCTTTAATATCAGGTAAGCTTTATCATTATTAAAATGTTCTGAGGGGGCTTAAATGGGGTATGGGCCTTTTTTGTTTGTTTGTTTTTTTGTTTCCTATAAAGTACCTTTGTTTTTGTTTATATGGAGAAATTAACCGTCTCTCGTTACGCCTAAAAATAAGAAATGGCTAAATATGAGATCTGATAAAAATAAAAAAAAAACCTGTAGAGGAGAAAAAAAGAAAAATATTCAGTCAACTCATAAAACTCGTTGATCCCACGCATGCTGAGTATGCCTTTAATGACAGACCATTGTTCATAATTAAAGCCGTTCTGTTCATTTGAGATGTGACAATTAACAAAATGCATTAATTTCTAATCTAAGTAAGTTGGTAAGTGAAAGTTGTGTGTTGCGAGCACGCACCAGATTTTTTTTACTCAAAAGCGGCTTTAACGATTTTGATCAAACTTGGTATTTGATGTAGATATATGTGACAGCCAAAATTTTATTATCCGTATCATGAAAAAAAAACTTTTATTTATTAAAAAAAAGATCAATTTTACTGAAGAGAGTAAATACGTGATGCTCAAATTTTTTAAGTATCTCAGGTAAATATGTGGTATAAGATAGTAGTCTATAATTAATTTTGAATTTTTGAAAACAGTATAAAGCGATTTTAGAGGAACAGTAATCGTTCTTGATTTCCAGAAAGGCATAAGAGACGTAAATACACCTATCGATTCACCTTCACGATGTATTTGCAAAAAGCAACTCATTGTAAAAAACAAGCAAGCAGTAAAAAAAACTCGACTGTTGATGAAATTAGTCCCTTCATAAATAAATTAGCAATAATGAATCGAACTACCAAATTTTGCTATACAGATACTCTATAACTTATGCAGTTATACAAAAATAAGTACATACTTAAATGTGGAAAAATGTGTGAAGTTGAGGATTGGCGTATACATATTATCAAAACACGTCGATTTCTAATCTAAGTAAGTTCGTAAGTGAAAGTTGTGTGTTGCGCGCATCGCACCAGATTTTTTTAATCAATATTGTCCATTAATGAACCTTAAATTCTACCTTTTTTCCTCTTTAACAGAGTTTGCCATTTTAAGCAGTAAAATAAAATATAAAAAAAATAAAATTAAACAAAATACGATAACTTCTAATATATATGAAATAAAAAAATATTGAAAAAAATCTGGTGCGATGCGCACAACACACAACTTTCACTTACCAACTTACTTAGATTAGAAATTGGCATATTTTTTTAAAAGCCATTTCTATAAACAAGATGTCTTGATTTTGATAAAAATGATTAATTTAATCAAAATCATTAAAGCCGTTTTTGAGATATTCGAAAAAAAGTAAAAATTGGAAAACAAGTTATGAAATAAAGAGCCCCCTCGGTTTCACCAATTTTGATGAAATTTCGGCTGTCGCATCGCGCCATATACAGACATCAAATACCCAGTTTCATCAAAATTGTTAAAGCTGTTTTTGAGTAAATAAAAAAAATAACCCTTAAAGTGAGACAAAATTTATTAAGTAAAGTGCCCCCTCCAATTGATCAATTTTCATGAAATTAGGAATGTCATATCGCAGGCACATACAAATATCAAGTTTAATCAAAATCGTAAGAGCCGATTTTGAGAAAATCGAAAAAAACGTAAAAATTAGACAAAATTCTTTAAATAAAGTACCCCATCCGTTTGGCCAATTTGGATGAAATATTTGCTGTCACATCGTGGGCATATTCATACACCAAATACCCAATACGGTTCGTACGATTTATAGTTTTTGAACTAGTCTGTTAACACACACACACGCACGCACGCACGCACACACACACACACACACACACACACCACGCAAGCACGCACGCACGCACACGCACACGCACACACACAAACAGACCATTTCGCGGGACTTGGTTATTTGGACTCAAGGGACCCCAAAACGTGTATTTCCGTTGAAAACCGGAAGTCGAAATTTTTCACGATCTCAATACTTTCCTTACTATATATTTCATATATAAGTAAGTGAAAGTAAAAACAGAAAAAGAAGTGTAAAGAAAAAAAAATATATGAAGCAATAATAAAGTTTGACTTATCGGTCGTTGCTTAATCCCCGGGAGCCAACGTCCTCACTGCACCAGGTATAAACACAAACTCACTAAACAACAGTTCGGAGACTGTTCGTGTTCGTGGTTTACGCGGTGTAATATCTTTAGTATCTATAGTAATTGATAAGTACTTAAGTAAGTTATCAACTTCCACAAATTTCCTGGCGATCTAGAAACTTCATACTACTTTTGTTGTGTCACGCGTTGAAAATAGGTTTATCACCCTTGCTCAGCCCCTACCCCTAATTAGCCAAGCCTTCAAGAAATATGCAACTTAATTAAAAATCAACTATCAATAATAATTTGACTAATCCTGGGCTAATATTACATAGATTTTGTGTTCTGTCACAGATATAAAACTAATGAACAAACGAGAGAAGAAAGTGGATCTTTTGAAAATGGTATCTGGACAGTAAGAGGACACTTCGAATGGATAGGATCAGATGGAAAAAAGTTCGCACAGAATTACATAGCAGACAACAAGGGCTACAGAGTAGAAGATAGAAAAAGTATAGACATACCAGGTAATTGGGTGATTCTCCCAAAATCGTAATATTTCAGTGTCCTGAATATTTTGGCGTTCCAGCTTCAGACTTGTGAATACTTTTATTTTGCATATCAAAGTTCACAAGAGGTATAAGAAAATTTAATTTAAATGTTAATCTATTTTTTTTATCGAGTTTTGACTTACGGTATCCAAAAATTCATTCCTTCACCTGTGCCATTATTTGGATTTTTAACTTTTAAATAATTTACAATGTACATGTACGATTCAAGGGTAGGTTGACTCTTCATTGTTTTCGTCTGTTCAGCTTTCGTTGTACAAGTTTGATTCACAAGATAAAAATCTTAAAACCAAAGAACATCTTATGTAACACACTGCAGGATTAGGTACAGACCGTTCAATTTAATGTTCATAAGGAGGATGTTTTGTCTGTATGAACCAATAAAGAGGATGGCAACACTAGTGTTAGGATAACCTGGTTGGTAGGTTGGTTGGTTTTATTTAGAGGCGTAAAACCGTAGTGCGGTCATCAACGCCTATATTACAAGATTATTGCGATTATTACAATTTTACTAAAGGATAATAAATCTTCAGTCTGGAAGTCAAATTTTTTATATTAATTTTAACTCCAATTTTTTATCGTTTTTGTAATTAGCCTCGTCTATTGGAATTGCAGTTACATTAAAAGTCAATTTAAGGATTTGATCATATGAATCAAAAATGAGGATCCTTTTTGTATATGCTTCCAAGAAAACCATGAGGTTCTCAAAATTACTTTTTCGAGTCCTCTTCCTATATGGCTAACAGAGATCCCCCCCCCCCCCCTTACATCTTTATAACCACTCCTAACTGTGAATTTATAAAAACACTTCTACTCTTACTGGTAATTCTTAAATCACATTTCTCCCATCTTGTTTCTTCTTGTTCCTACAAAACATTCTCACTTTGGAGAACAATGAGTTCTTCTTGGGCTAGTATTTTTAGGGAGCACTTGGCACAATAATTGCCATGCTTTTCGCTCCAATTTGAGAACCGCTGCCGTAAAGGTTTCTAAGATCTGATCTAGGAGGGAATGTATAGATTTATAAAAGGGGAAAATAAGTAAAACAAAAATGTATACAATAATCAGATATTTTGTTCTTTTGCTAGTGCTTCAGAAAACTGTAGTACAGAGATAATTTTTTTGTTTTTCTCAAAATGGCCAACTCACATTGCAGGCCACACGTATCACCGTGTTCTAATTTCATTAACGTATAAAAATCAGCTTGATGTTCATTAATTTTCACGACCACGTTATTTTGTCATTTGGATTCCCTCTCATAAGATCGTTGTAGCTAACGTTCAAATAAACTGTTCAAGAATTTTAGAACGGAGTTTAATATCGTTATAAAAAGGAGCCTAAGGAGGACGGTATACGATTGTAACTGAGAAGAAAACTGTTGTTTCCACTGGTTGTTAAATAACACTTACAAATTTAACTAACAAAGTCGATTTCTACTCCAGGAAGGTTGGTTAAGTGAACTTCGTGTGTCGAGAGCATCGCAACAGATATTACTTAAACTATGGGTACTTTAAATGGGTACTTTTATATGGTAAAAATTGTTCATTTAGTTTTTAAAGGGCACATCTTCGACCTGCTCCACTGCAAATTTACCAGATGAATGAAATATATGACATTAAGAAAGTTTTTAAACACATTCCGGAAGAAGAAAATGCTTTTTAAAATCTCTTAAAATTAATTTGCATATGTTAAAGAGAAACAAATAATTTTGCATAATTGTTAATTTAATTAAAACCCTGAAACTATTCAAAACCCTAAGAAAAATAACTGTCCAGATGTGGAATATTTTTTGTGCTCTCCTGTAAGGTTAGGAACATGTGTCCTTACAAAACTAAACAATTCAATTGTGAGCAATAATCCGATTTATAACCACATAATAATAATACTTAAAGCTTAGTTATTTTTCTGACACTATTTAATATATTTTTCCCCAGAAGCTCCAAGTATACTAAGATCAAGCTTAAGCTCAGGAGCACTTGCATCTCTTACTGGCTGATACTCAAAGTAAAATTATAAGAATTTCACTAGCAGATATCTTCAGTCACATATAAAATGAAACATTTTCACAACACACAAGGAAAACAGCTACATATATCTAAAATAAACTAATAATGTAATAATTAAAGTCAATGAAACTATTTACTGTCTTAACCAGATTTTATTTTGTTAACATCATACCTTTATTTCACAAATTTATATATTAACCTCACCGATTGTAATCAATGCAACATAATAAGAGAAATTTAAGTTAAATTGGCCTAAGGCAGCTTCTGTGCCATTGAAATGATTGTTTGCAAAATAAACTTATAGTACAGAAAGGTTAGTTTTCTAAGCAAATAACTGCAATAACATCGGTAATTATATGTACGAGTGATATAACGTTATTGTTACTGTATTCTTCCAGTTATCTTCGGTCTATTTGAATATTATTTCATACAAAGAAAAAATAAGGGAATTTAGTCATATGATCTGAAGAATATGAATTCTTCATCTTCGGTACCTATGTATATAAAGGCAACACCATATGAGGCAATTTTTGGAGAGGAGTAATTATATGATTTCTTATATCTATATATGAAGCATACTAAAGTATAAATAATGATTTTTTGGATTGTTTCTGTTGAAAATTCAATGTTTTTCAAAATTAACAAGATGAAGTTGAACAACTTTTTATTATCCAGAGAGAGCTACATGACCAAGCATAATGCAACAGGCCCTAGAGCCCTCTCCCTCTATCTTCACAATTGATCATTGTTGCCACAAGCAATTAATCAGGAAATTAAGGAACTATTCATATAATTACACTTACTAACAAAAGTCTGTGCACACCCTCCAGCTTTTTTTTATTTTACCTAAAGATAGGTTATGAGCCAGATACAGAGTAAAATTAAGTAGACTTGTTGTTGGAACAAACTCTTTTAGTACATGATTGTGACTACAATGTTAAGAGTACCATCTAGGCTGGCCTGGAACCTTCCAGACAGTTCTTCTTCAGACTATATAGGACCGATAGACAGCAGTTTTAATATTTTTCTGAAGCTCAAGATATACGGTATTTTTGTATTACTGTGTAGTTACAAGGTGATACTTTTTTTTACACTGTTTAATTACTTATTTGTGTTTTCATAGTTTGTGTGGCATCGTAAAATCTTATTTTCGTTCAATAAAAATTATTTTAACCCACAAATTACACTATTTTCCCAAGTCGTTGTTTGAGGATACATGGTAAAATTGAGAATACAGTTGAAACTCCACCTATGATATAAAAAAAAAAAAAAACAGTTTTTTTAGTTGTAACCATCTTCTTGCTGTAGTAGGATATATATTCAGAAAAATGTTTAGTACGGAATTTCATGGCGAATGCAGTTCTAGCATAAGTATTGTTTCCAAAACCTGTAGCTAAATATGAACACTATTATAAATAATCACAAAATTTACAAGAAAGTTGACAAATATTACGATGTAAGAGGGGGAGGAGTACATTTAATACAAAAATTTCTATCAATACATTTTTCAATAAATTAATGGGATTGTAGAAAAATGACCTATTTGATATTAATAACCAAGAAATTTTGGTCCCGCAAAAGTAATCTTCGCCTGCAAAAGTAATCTTTGCCCGCAAAATTTGAATATTTTAAACGTTTTAATCAGTGGGTTAAATAAAATATAGTTACTATACAGTTTTTGGCAGTTTTCACATCGCTGAAACAAATTAGATCATTCACATGAAAATGCAGTCAGTCCTTTGAAAATCATCACAGAAAAGTTAATTGTAGTTATATATTTTAAAAATGTACATCAGCCTCCTTAATTCTTTATAAGTATTAGCCAATTCTAATGAATGTTTACTGATTATTATATTAAATATTTTTCAAATTTAGTTACAAATTTTTAAAATATACTTATATAAATAAGTACCTTCTTAAGAAAAAAAAAAAAATTATTCCATCTTATCCAAATATTTAAAATATACAATAGTTACAAATTTTTAAAATATACTTATATAAATAAGTACCTTCTTAAGAAAAAAAAAAAAAAAAAAATGATTCCATCTTATCCAAATGGAAAATCCAAGATTTCCACTAAGCCACAGCATCATACAGCCATAAAAATTTTTTTTTGCAACTATAATGTATTATAACTAATATATTTGTTACTATCTAAAAATACTTTACTATCACACAACAATACTATTATCTATAACACAACTCACTGAGTTAGCCAGGGCTAGCTAGCTAGTTATTCATATTAACAGCTGAAGGAAATCATGATGAGGTGCTCAGTAGCTTCTGGAACACCACAACAGGAACATAAGGGGTTAATGTCATTCCACAAATTTTTTTTGCAACTATAATGTATTATAACTAATATATCTGTTACTATCTAAAAATACTTTACTATCACACAACAATACTATTATCTATAACACAACTTCACTGAGTGAAGCCAGGGCTAGTTATTCATATTAACAGCTGAAGGAAATCATGATGAGGTGCTCAGCAGCTTCTGGAACACCACAACAGGAACTTAATGTCATTCCATAAGAAACGAAGATTGGTGTGGAATGCCCCCATCTCTACTATGAAATTGTGAAGACCAAGTCAGGACCTATTTCTCATTATTTTTATTTGGTTTCCAATTGTGAATAAATGGTGAGAAAGTAATTGCTCAAGGTAGAGCTTTTTTGGGTAGTTACCCTCCGTAATTTTCACTTCTTAACGGAGTCCTCCTGTAACATTTTTCTACATTTAGTTGTACCGAGATATTCCGGAAGAACTTCTGAGCCGTCTTTCCTAAAAACATGTTTCATATTACTACATGCAGATGGGTTAGAGGTACCCCTCCTGCTTAGACCTGCACCACCTTCAGACCAAGAGTTTTATAAAATTAGTGACTCCCAGAAGAGACATTATCTGCATTGTCGCAAAATTCTTCCTCTGTTATTGCGAGAGATTACAATTCCAGGCTAGAGAAGCAAATCTCAGGATACACATAACTTCTTTATAGATAGGCATAGATCCAGAGTACCTGGGAAGCCAGAAGTCACCCCGAATACGACTAGACCAGGGTCACCCTATTTCTGATATAATCCAAGAGAGGAGTAATATTAAATCTCCTCCTGACCTTACTTCTTGAAAGGTTTCTTCTTCACTCCATATTGTTCTGAAGCCTTGTTCTTCAAGACTATAGCATCAGCCCTAGCTGTCTTACCCTTCAGAAGGAATTTTCTATCTTCTTCCTCTAGGCGTTGGTTCCCAAACCTTGGAGAAACAAGGAAAAGTAATGTCTAAAAAAAATTAGTTGACTGCTAACATAGAAACCGGTTGCTCTAATTTATAGTGAAAACTATTTTCATATTAGAATTAAAGGTTATTATGATCAACTTCATGATGAAATGAGGTGATCATCAAAGAGAGTATAGGTGATAATCATAAGAGTTCCTTGAGAAGACAATTTACATAATGATGACATCAGTTCATTTAAACTTTTATTAAGCTGCAGTTGTATCTATTATTACAATGCAATAATATTTTTGTAAAGTTTTTTTTTTGCTCATTTAAATTAATATTTTACTCTATTACATAATTTTAAATTTTACAGAGAAAGTGAAGTGATGGGATAGCTCATCCAACTGCTTCCATCCTTATTAGAAAAGAAACCTGACATGCTATAATAAGCTAATTTCCCATCTATGTATTTTTTTTCTATTACAATTGATCATGCCTCCTGTCTCTTAGTTTGGTTCAGGCCAGTTAAGGGCAAAGTACGAGCTGCGGGCCAAGTGCAGCCTTTGGGCTAGTCAATTCAGCACACTACATGCTTTTGGATAACCCTTACACCATAGATAAGACAGTATAATAAAAATAATGTTTATCATTAATTTATTTTTTTCAAATGAATGTCAGTGATGTGACGATCCAGGAAAAATCTATCACAGCTCCTATTGCTTCTGTGACATCGTTTGAGCAGTAACAGATTACCTGGAGAATTAAGGGGCAAATGTACCACCCCAGAAGCATGTTTTAGGGGTCAGACATTATATTTCATTAAGTACATACATGATGAGTTATAAGGCATTAAATTCTGCATTTAATGGGACCAGCCCCAGGTTTTTGGACCACTCCTTCCCATTTTAGAGTCTATCATCCTATCATAGTAAGACAAATTATACATATTAATGAAAACAAATTATTTTACTGTTGCTTTAAGGTAACATAAGCTAAAATAACCCATATATCAATGAAACAGTACATGCAAAAGGAAAAATCTACCACAACTCCCATTGCTATTGTGACATCATTTTAGCAGTGACAGCTTATCTATCCAGTGATTCCTGACAATGATTGAGCTTGAAGATTGAGTCACAGCTAGGACCAATAGGGAATAAATAAAAAAGGTTATTTAATTGTTGTATTAAATGAAGATGTAAAAATCTAGTAATATGATACGAAATAAAGTGCTAAATGCTCGACATGAGTCAATCTAGTATCATTTAAAACTTATTTTATTACTTCTACTTTAATATCAAACAAAAGTTTTAGTTGCTTCATTTTATTTCTTTTTTTGTTTCCATTTTATTCGTTCTTAATTTTCCTCCTCATGGATATTAAATTTTTTGTAAATGTATAAAAGTTATATAATTAATTAAGCATATAAAAGCTATTAATTAATTAATTTTGATTGAATAAACTTAAGGAGAATAAATTATTCAATCACAATTAAATGATTACTTCTCTTTACCCTTATTTACTTTATGTTTTATATAGGGTTTAGTAAAAGTAGGTAGATGGTTCTATTTAATTTAGATGTTCATCATCACAAGTAGACTATAAATCAAAATAACTTTACCATAAATAAATAAAAAATATTAGATAGATAGATAGATAGAAAATACTTTTATTAATAATAATTACAGAATTTTATTTTATTTATGATATTTACAAAAATATTCAAAGTATAATTACTGACATAGCTACAACTGTCTGTCAGGAGCGCCTTTACTTTGAAAGTTATTTTAAATAATAATGGTGTTAAATTCCCTTCGGAAAGTAGTGGACCTCCAAAATGAAACTTAAATTAAAATAAATAAACAATTGATTACAAAAAGAGAAACCGAAAATATAAACATTTATTCATCATCAAAATAAAACATTAATATAAAATGAAATCATTTTTACAAAAAAAAAAAGAAATAATTTCCCCAAAATAAAACAGTAAAACAAACAAATAATATGAAACAAACAAAATTATATTTTCTCTCTAATGAAATAAAAAGAAAAGAATGTCAATATTCACGTGGATCGCTGGGCGATGTCGCAGAATGATGAAGTCGAAGTAGGCTGATAAACTTTATCAGAAGAAGGAGTCGGTGCTTGGGCAGCATACAGTTCGCAGTGGGCGAAAACTCGTTCTCCAAAACTGCAGCGGGCAGATGAGAGCCGTAGACGCGTCTACGTAAGTGGACTGTTAGAATCTGGCTGTGTATACAACACTACTGGTATTAGCACAGCTGTTGTATTAAAACATCTGCACTAAGACGGCCTTATAAACATTTGTCTTCCGACAAACATCGCATCATTAATTTAATTGATTCAATTAAACAAAATTATTAAAAGAGAGAAAAAAATCTAAACAAAATAATTATACAAATTAAACCCTATTAACAAAAATTAAGAAATTAAACAATGAAATAAAATAAATGACTTCATTTTAAAGAAACAAAAAAAAAAAAAAACAACAACAACAAATTGATTTAAGTAATAAATTAAAGTTTATGAGCGTTAACAAATGGTGTATTTATTGTAAATAAATAGTTGTGTTTATAATTGTAAATGTAACTATATAATCGTAAATTATTTAACATCTATATACTTCAGTTATTAAATAATCTACGATCTATATCTAATTTCCTAATTACATATTATGAAAGCTATACCCACACACTTAGTAAGTTGTTTAATTAATTTATTAATAATTAAAATTTTGGATAAGAAAGGAGCGGTAGATATACGTAGGCTTCCTTCAGATAACTCACTAGTGCTGCCCAGTCTTCGCCATTTAGCTATTTGATCATATCAGTTTCAGTCAGAGTAACTGTACCAAAATATTTTTACTTTCACTTACCTATATATGAAATATATAGTAAGTGGAAGTATTGCGATCGTGAAAAATTTCGACCTCCGGTTTTTAACGGAAATACACGTTTTGGGGTCCCCTGAGTCGAAATGACCAAGTCCCGCGAAATGGTCTGTGTGTGTGTGTGTGTGTGTGTGTGTGTGTGTGTGTGTGTGTGTGTGTGTGTGTGTGTGAACAGACTAGCTCAAAAACTATAAACCGTGCGATCATGAAATTGGGTATTTAGTGTAGGTATATGCCCGCGATGTGACAGCATAAATTTCATCAAAATTACTTAAAGGGAGGGGGTACTTTACTTAATAACTTTTTAGGTTTTTTTCGATTTTCTCAAAAACGGCTTTAACGATTTTGATTAAACTGAGTATTTGATGTACTAATATGCCCGAGATATGACTGTAAAAATTTCATCAAAATTGATTAACCGGAGGGGGGACTTTATTTAATAAATTTTGTAACATTTTCACGTGTTTTTTTTTATTTACTCTAAATCGGCTTTCAACGATTTTGATCAAACTGGGTATTTGATGTATGTACATGCCCGAGATATGACTGTTAAAATTTCATCAAAATTGATTAACCGGAGGGGGGACTTTACTTAATAAATTTTGTATCATTTTCACGTGTTTTTTTATTTACTCAAAAACGGCTTTAAAGATTTTGATCAAACTGGGTATTTGATGTATGTATATGCCCGAGATATGACTGTTAAAATTTCATCAAAATTGATTAACCGGAGGGGGGACTTTACTTAATAAATTTTGTAACATTTTCACGTGTTTTCTTTATTTACTCAAAAACGGCTTTAACGATTAACAAAAATAAGATATGAATGTAGAAAAATGTGTGAATTTGGGAAATGATATTTAGCAAAACACGTCAATTTCTAATCTAAGTAAGTTGGTAAGTGAAAGTTGTGTGTTGCGCGCACGCACCATATTTTTTCCTCATCATATCAGTTTCAGTCAGAGTAACTGTACCAAAATATTTTTTCCTTAATCCTTCTAAGACTTTGCAACGTCCTTAATAATGAAATACGTCTTCATTTTCTCCAATGTTGCACATTGAACAAATGTAATTCTGTCCCTGAATGAATGGTTTGTAATTCAAGTTGAGAAGTTCGCCTCTAATTTTAATTATGAGGCCTATATCAGATATATATAAATTTGAATTAATATAATCAATATCAAAGGATAATTGCTTATAGATTTGGTGATATTGGCCCTTTAAAGCTCTTTCTCTATAACATGTCTCATAATAGACAATTAGGCTAGATTTCAGTGATTTTAATTCTTTTCCCAACTTTTCCAAAAAAAAATATTTAAATATAATCTTCAAATTTAAATTCAGAAAGTTCAGGCCTTTCACTTGTGTAAGAAAAAAAACCACCAATTCTATTGAAATGCATTAAATATGTTCACATTACTCAGATATCAAAATCAATTGATTGTTATGAAAATAAAAATCATGTAGTAATAAATCCAAAATGTTTAACATGTTCACGCCGGCACTGTAATTCATGCTCCTCATCCTTCGGTGGCTGACCTTAATGTTTGTCCCTCTATTGGAGCTATTCCAGTACATTATTACATTAATACATTGCAGTATTGACAATCCAACAATAATAAAGTAAACAATACAATCCTCCCTAAAACCCAACAGTCGTGGAAAGTTTTGTGATAGACTAAAGTGTCTGATGCGGCAGTCTAGTGTGGGCCAACGGTGGAACACGCCGGTGTGACCGTGTTAATGAGCCAAAAATATGAATAATATTAATAAATTAGGAATTAATCATTAAAGTTATTATTATCAATTAATTATTATTATTATCAATTGTGCAACAACCCACTTTGTGAGTCAAGGCCTCCTCAAAAAGATTCCCCCATCGCTCCCTATCCTGCACAGCCGCAATCCAATTCCGAGCACCTAGAAGATATCTTGAATCCTTTGCGACTCCCTTCTGTCCACTGAAGTTTCGGTATTCTGACAACGCTCGATCCATAGATCCATAGATTTTCTCGGACAACATTCTTTTTGGAATGCTCTGTTCTGGCATTCTGGCAATGTGGCCAGCCCATCTAAGCGTTCCAATGCAGATGACTCTAATAATGTCCGGCTGCCCATAGAGTGTTTGAAGTTCCAAGTTGTTTCGTAATCTCCAATTTCTTCCTACTTTTACTGGACCATAGATTTGGCACAGAATTTTTCTCTTGAAAACAAGGACCCTCTGCTGGTCAGAACTTGAGATGGTCCAAGTCCCAGAGCCATACCTCAAGACGGGGCTCAGGGTTTTATACAACCTTACTTTAGTTATCTTAGTGAGATAGGGACTTCAGAAGAGGTGGCCTAATCCGAAGAAGATGTCTACCAGAATTAATTATACAATAGTGAAATTAACATCTTTAATTTTTTTATTTTCTTTTTTTTTTTTTTTTTTTTAATGGCTTTAATTTCAGAATAGCTAACATTTTATTTCTTAACCGAAATAAGTTTAAATTCTTCATCAAAATAGTAACAGATGATGTGTTTCATCATTGTTAAGGCTCTACGGGGTCTCCTGGCCCAGGGGTTAGGGTGGGGGTTAAAGCCAAATATTATTAAATGTTCCCTGGCTCCTGGTTTCGAACTGGCTATCTTCGGGTTCCCAATCATAATTCAGTTGTCGGGGGAAACATGTATTTTCTAACGTCTTTGCCCATTCGGCCAACTCACCACACATAGTCGGACATTATATCTCATAAAGTACATTCCTTTAACTCAGTTTTCTGAACAATATAGTTTTTTCGAGGAGGAGTCGTTGGCCCCACGCTCAACCCCCAACCTGGAGGACCAGGTCTTTTGTCTTCAGGGCTTCCCTCCCTTAGGCTGGCTGCTTTCACCACAGCTGAAGAGTCCAACCTACCCTTAGTTTGATTTCGGAGTCTCTCCTAGACAGATTGCCTTTACTACGGCAATGAGGTATGTCTCCTCAGGATGCAGTTTAACGTCTTGCCCAGGACTGAAAGTACATTCATGATCAGATATGGGGCATTAAATTTTGCATTTCCTCTCGCATCAATCAAGGTTGCTTCCAAAACCTTGGAGAAACAAGGAAAAGTAATGTCTAAAAAAAATTTAGTTGGCTGTCTAACATACAAACTGGTTGCTCTAATTTATAATGAAAACTATTTTCATATTATAATTAAAGATTATTATAATCAACTTCGTGCTGAAATGAAGTGAACATCAAAGAGAGTATAGGTGATAATCATAAGAATTCCGTGAGAAGAAAATTTACATAATGATGACATCAGTTCATTTAAACTTTTAGTAAGCTGCAGTTGTATCTATTATTTCAATGAAATAATATTTTTTGTAAAGTTATTTTTTTTTTTTTGCTTATCCTTATATCCTTATCCTTATATATATAAAAATCTCGTGTCCCGATGTTTGTCTCTCTATTTCTCAGAAACTACTCAACCGATTTTAATGAAATTTGGCTCAATGTATATAGTTTTGGCCAACTTAACGGACCGGATAGTTTTTAACTTGATTAGTGATCAAAATAATTCTTATATAGTGAATTATTGCAAATACAGTAGGTCGTGTTTCGATTTATTAACATGGCGTCATATGTCGATTTCATAATGTTTTTGTTTATAAACATGCTATTGTAATACAGGTTATCATTATTATAATTTTGTATT
Organism: Aelia acuminata; assembly: GCA_911387785.2. NCBI lineage: Eukaryota > Metazoa > Arthropoda > Insecta > Hemiptera > Pentatomidae > Aelia > Aelia acuminata. The sequence continues at coordinate 106,856,855 of OU426978.1, read as the reverse complement.
GCGTTATACGAGTGCAGTTATTTGTTCCTATATTATTATTTTCCACAGACAAATAGTAATACAAGTTTGTATTTATTGTTAATTTTCATTAAAGAATAAATAAATCAAGAAAAGGTTACAATAAATTGTCAAATGTGTAGGTACTTTTTCTTATCGCCCTATTGCCACCTATTCCCCTGGAACCGACAGAATTTTCAATAAAATTTAAAAGGCTTCAATATCCTATTCGTTTGGCTTTTGCCATGACCATAAACCAATCCCAAGGGCAAACAATGTCCACTTGGACTTTGAAAATCCGTGTTTTTCCCTTGGGCAATGGCATAACTCACGTGGGAAATGCCATGGGGAAATCGCCTGCTCACGTGTGTGGAAACCATCAAATCTTTGGTTTGTGTTAAAAAAACAAAACAGGTTAACCCAAAACATATTGAACAAATTAGTACTTGAATAAATAAAAATTCTTAATTGTATAATGTAAAAACCTCTTTAAGAAGAGATTTATTATCACCCAAATATATTGCTAAATTAAAAGCTTCAACACACCACCCTCCTACCGAACACTTATTAGCCGAAGGGTTGGGAAATCGAGGTCTTAAAGAAATTGAGAAAAACGCCTATCAAAAGGACATATATGACGCGTTAACCAAAATTGGCATGACCCTGAGCAAAATTAAACCCGTTGTTAAACTAACAATACCAAGTTGAAGTAGTGTTAGGCCAATAACCAATAGATCAATGGCTGAGGTTATCAAAACTTACTTCAGTCATCCTTTTTAAAATTAGTGGAAAAATATAGCCATTTCGAGTTAGAATATACCGATCCATAAAAAAAGGACGATAGTGTTGGCAGCTCTGTGAATCGTAAACACAATCAGCTCCGTTTTAATCAAACTACATTGAAATATGAGATGTAAAAAATAAAAACTTTAACTTTCTTATATTCTTTACCAAATACTTTTAAATGGTGTAATGCTCTATTCTCAATCACGTTGGATTTTGATTAGCTGAAAGGTTTTCATCTTTATCAATGAATATTGGTTTACTGTATTTGTTTAAAAATATTAGGATATAACTAGGTACTGAGCCACAGCAACGCGTGGCCGGGTCTGCTATTTAAATAAATATTTTACTCCAATACCATCTTGTTTTCAATGGGATATACAGACCGGTTATTTTTGATAAGAACCAATAAATCATTCATTTCTCAAAATGTTAGAAAAATAAGCAATTAGTTATAATATAAAAAGTAAGATGATATTAAAAATCAAAGTATAATTTTAAATTTTGTAGAGAAAGTGAACCAGTAGAAGGGGGAGGAAAATGACTTCAGCTCTTTATAGAGGGGATGGGGAATGGGATAGCTCATCTATCTGCTTCCATGCTCATCAGAAAAGAGACCTGACATGCTAGAAATAAGCTAATTTCCCATCTATGTATTCTTTTTTTTTCTATGAAAAATGATCACGCCTCCTGTCTCTTAGTTTGGTCCTGGCCTGTCAAGGGCAAAGTAAGACCTGTGGGCCAAGTGCATCCTGATGGGACCAACCCTAATTTTTTTTTGGACCACTCCTTCCCATTTTAGAATCTATCATAGTAAGACAATTATACACATTCATGGAAAATCTATAAATCTAATTTTCTATCATAGTAAGACAATTATATATATTCATGAAAAAGAAATATTTTACTTCTGCTTTTTGGTAACATAAGCTAAAATGACCCATATATTAATGAAGCAGTACATTCCAAAGCTCTAGAGAATTAAATCCTGCCTTTGATGACAATCAAGGTTATTTTTTTGGATACAACAAGAATCAAAATTACAGAAACAAAAATGTTGTTTTAGTTTCAGGAGATATTGGCGTCTTGGTTATTTTAATGGCATTAGAGTATTCTGGGATGTATTTTTTTTGAAAACCTTATAGAAATCATTTCTAAAATACAAAGAAAATATCCTCTTTTTACATGCCTTTACTGGTTGCAATACATTAGTGTTCTTCTACTTCATGGCCAAAGGCCTACTTCATTATTCTCATTTATAATTATTAGTCATAATCATGATTACATTTTTATTTAAATATGCCCAACTCTGGTCCTGGAGTATCACTTATGATTTATGCATGATTTTATTTTAATGGAAATTATATAATATTGAAATTATATTAATGCCTTAATGATATTAATTTAAATTAATGCAGAAGAAAATTAAAATGCTTCTTTAAATGTCTATATTTTCTTTTTATATTATTAACCTCTTTTTTTTTTTAAAAAATACAAGAACAGCAAACGATAAATGTAAATTGTTATCATATTGACAAAAAGTCAATTAACAAGAATCTCCTATGAATTATTGTTGTTTAAAATTTTTTATTTGCATGGAACCAAATTCTAACTCCCCCCACCACCTCATTATCTCAAGGCCATATCCAGTTTTAAAAACATACACAATCAGTAGTTGTTGGGAGCTGGTTAGGGAAATAAGGCAGTGGTGACCATACTTTGTAACAGTATGTACCTGCTTATCATATTTAGATATATATACCTATGGTAGATAATACAAACTGTAAATGCCGAAAACTAAACTGCACTAGTATATTACATTAAAATATGTAATTTAATATAGATTTAAAAATAACAATTTGTTATTTACATCAAATCAACTATGGTTTTGAGAATAGTGAGTCTTTTATGAATGAGATAGTTTAAATTAATATTTTAGTTTAAATGACTTTAAAAAATAATTAGGACATAAATAATAGATCAATCAAATCACACTAACTGCCAAACAAAACTTTATGATATATATTGTTTTAGTAATGAGTTAATCCTTAACTTTATAGGGTATATGTTGGTTATCTTTGTCTTTGATTTTAGTCAGTTAATTTATTTGAGCTAGTATGATTGATTTAATGTTTTGTTTATTTATATTATAAAATTAAGACATCTTTAAGTGTAGAAAAAGGAATTGAAACTTCATTAATATAAATAAACTTATTATGCAGAATCGAAAATCAAAGAAATACCAATAAGCTAATTTGATTTAAGTTATGATTTTAAAACAGTGTTCTAAATCTAAAAAATACAATGTTTAGATAAAAAATAGCTTCTAAATTTGACTAAATTGCTGCTCTTACTGCCCTCATGGTAAAATTTAACGTTTTAAAAATTTTAAACAAATACAATAAAACAGATAAAACATGAACTATAAAATTTCTAAATTGACAATTAATAATTAATGCAAAATGATAGTAATTGGAACAATGAAAAACAATGTTAAAAGCAAATAAATAAATTGAAATACATTAGTAAGCAACATAAATTACTGAATTAAAAGTGATTTCTAATGTTACATGTCTTATGTATGCCTGCTACATATTAATTTCTAATGTCACATTTTATTGATATTTTTCAAAATTGATAGACATGGTTTTCATATTCCCATCTATTCATCAAATGGTTATATAATAAATGGTTCATTTCGAATTTGATTTCACATTTGTGAATCAATCATTTTATAAATAAATAAAATTAAATGAAGAAAAGTGTTTATCCACTTCTTCATAGTTGTCTAAGCAATCTATTGATGTGAGCATACATCATCAGCAATTTAAGGACATTTTATATCATAGAATATGACTTCTGTTATTGCCATATAACAATTTGATTTCACATATTGTCTATCTGCACAAATGGTGTTAGTCATAATTTTCAGTGTTTTCAATTTATGTACCAACCTCTGCAGCATTATCAGCATTTTTTTAATCAGCTGTAACTTTTAATATTTTCCCATAAAATGCTTATTTTTTTAACCTTATACTATCCGTAAATAAACATTGTATAAATTAAAAAGTGTAATAAAAATGATCTGTCTTTTGATAAATTTTTTGAAAGATTAGAACTTGTGTCACTACAATTGCCAGGAGGTTATATGTAATTATTGCAAATAATTTCATTCTTTAGTTTTGTTCCATGTAATTTATTTATTTACTTATCTTTTTATTTAGAACATTCATTAATTTTAGAAATTTATTTGATGTTTGATTTGAAAGTAATGGTAGTTTAGGAGAAATCAGCCTTTCATGAGCACAAAACCTCACATGCCTTCCTAAATTAATCTAAATATTTAAACAAATTTAACAAATAATTGTCAAGTTTCACAATAAACTTGGCTTAGCTTCATTTAAAAACTGATTGACTTGAAAATGAGAATGTAATAAAATAATGACAGGGGTTTTGATAAAAATATTACTCTCTATAGATACTGGAATTTAATCAAAAGAGATATATTACAGATATTCAATAGATCAAAAAAAAAAGTCTGAACTAATCTGTGGGTACAGCCTTTGCACTTGACTTGTTGAACTTTTAGCAAAACAGACTTTACTTTTTCACCATTTGATTAACTTAAAAAAATCACGCTAATGAGGATATACACCAGAGATACTCTTAAAATGGGTTGGTCATTAATTAAGGCCATAAATTAATCAATGTTTACAATACGTCAATATCGATATTAGCTAATTACCAAATAACAGATATGAATGAATAGTTACAAATGAAAGTAATGTTATATAATATCACCAGAAAAGCAATTCCACACCTGATGCTGTTTAGAAAACAAAAATAAACTTGTTTATTTCAATTATGATTGTCTCTTTGGTTCCAAGTATTACAGTTTTGTAAAGGTTTAAAGAGTGGGGGACTATTTTCAATGGAACCATTGAAAAAAAAAAGTTGCACTGTTTTCTGTAGGATTATTAATGAATTTTTAGAGTATTTTATGTTTTAAAAGCTAGTTGAACCAGTGAGGCCTCAAATTAGCCCAGGCAATGAAGGCTTTGTGTCGGGAATAATTAGAGACAAGCTGAATTTTTGCCAGTTGTTAGTACTTACAAAAAGCAGTATTTTGTCAAAAGTCCCCGCCCCTCCCATTTGCGCTAACTCCGGGACCACCTATATATGTTATACTCCAAGATTACAAGCTATCAAAACTCATTGATAACTAACAAATTTTAATATTGTTTGCTGGATAATGCTGGATGAATCGAATGGGAAAACTAACCAATTAAATTCAGAATCAAAAGAGTGGGGGGAGAACATGAGCAGTCTGTTAGTTATCGACGTGTTTTAAATGTTTGTTGGAACCAACCTATACATAACCTTAACAAATTTTTCAACAATAGATTTAAATTAAGATATATAATACCGCTGTAGTACGGTTGGGGCACGTACAAAGAATGGAAGGTGGTAGGCTCCCGAAAATGATAATGGAGGGACACCCTGGTGGTAAACGGAGTAGAGGTAGACCAAGACTGCGTTGGCTGCAGGATCTGGAGGAAGACCTTCGGTCATTGGGTGTTTCTGGATGGAAATGAAATGAAATGAAATGAAAAATAATTTTATTATCCTGGGACTGATGTCCCTTTAGAATAAATTTTACATCCATAACATAGAGATCTAGCCAGTGTGGCCATATGTGAATGATATTAAATATTTACAAATATAGTTTACAAATAATATTTACAGAAAGAAAAAATAAATAAAATAAGACAGAAACAGAAAATAAATAAGATAAGACAGAAACAAAAAATAAATAAAATAAGACAGAAACAAAAAGTGCATTCCTTCATGAAAATAATCTTTAAGACAACGGAATATAATAAAACGGCCTGAGTACAACGATAAGATATTTTCTAATAGAAATCATGCTAAAAAGAGTTGCTTCCAAAGCTCTATTATGTCCCTTCAGTGATCAGTAGTTGGTTTGGGAGCTGAATAGGAAATCGAAGAGGAGGGATTTGAAAGTGGATGCAGATGGAGCGTGTCGGATATTAGAGGGGATAGTGTTCCAGAGGGATACGGCTTGCATTATGAAGGATTTTTCATAAGTTTCAGTTCGATGAGGAGGAGGGTAGAGATCGGAGGTACGGGACCTGGTTGGGCGGGATTGAATGGAAGATTTGAATTGCAGATTCTGTAGGATGTAGGAGTTGTTGAGCTCTGATGGCCTGGTATAAAAAGGAAGCCAGTATGTACCGACGACGGTAGGAGGGGTAGAGCCACTTTAACTCGGCGTAATACTGGGTTATATGCGTATCTCTTGGGATCCCAAAGACAAAACGTATTGTGCAATTCATTAGGCGTTTAAGTTTGGCTTCGAGTTCCCCGGACAGTCCGCCGTACACCATACAGCCGTAGTCAAAGTGGGGAAAGATGAGAGAAGAGACTAGGAGTTGGCGGGTTTTGAATGGAAGAAGATATTGTAGACGGTTGAACTGTTTTAGGGTAGAGACAGTACGACGGGAAATTTGTGAGATGTGGGGTTTCCATGAGAGGGATTGATCAAAGGTAACGCCTAGGTTTTTAACGGAATTGTGGAATAAGATAGAGGTGTTGTTCAGCACTAGGTTTGGAGCAAGAGGGGTTGATTTGAGGAGAGAGGGAGATCCAATCAGGATGGCTTTCGTCTTCTCGGCGTTTAAGGTGAGGTTGTTGAGGTTTGCCCAAGCGCAAATTCCGTCGATATCTTCCTGGAGTTTTTGGATGGCACCTGGGGAATCAGCGGGGTCAAAGGAGAGGTAAATCTGGACGTCATCGGCATACATATGGTATTGACAGTGGTGGATGGAGGATGGAAGGTCATTAATATAGATAGAAAATAGGGTGGGGGATAAAGAGGAACCCTGAGGTACACCTTTAGACAATGGCAGAGGCTTTGACGGGGGTTTGTCAGGGACTGCCACAAATTGGGAGCGACTGGTGAGGAAAGATTGGAACCATAGGAGGGCATTATGAGACATGTGAAAGTTTTTGAGTTTGTTTAAAAGGATGTTGTGGTCCACTGAGTCAAAGGCTTTGCTGAAGTCGAGGAGAATAAGGATGGTGAGTTTCTTTTGGTCTATTGCAGTGTGGAGATCTTGGGAAATTTTAATGAGGGCGGATTGCGTGGAATGGTTAGGTCTGAAACCAGACTGAAGATGGTTCAGAAGGTTGTTTTGCTCTAGGTAACTGGATAACTGGGATTGAACTAAACGTTCCAAGGGTTTGGATAAGTTGGATAACAGAGAGATGGGACGGAAATCATTAAGGGTTTCTGGATTGGAGGTTTTTTTCAATGGGCGTACGAGAGCGGTTTTCCAGGTACTGGGAAAAGAGGCAGTTTGCAGGGAAAAGTTGTAGATATGATAAAGGATGGGGAGAATAAAAGGTAATGAGGCTTTAATCAATTTAACTGGGATGTTATCTGGTCCAAAATCATTTGTTTGAGACTTACGGATGGATTTGAGCAAGTCGTCAGGGGTAATATGGGTGAAATAAATGGAGAAGGGCAGCTGCGGACAGGTTGGAGTGGAAGAGGATTGTTGAGGAGGCCAGGGTCCTGCAAGGACCATAGCGCCGTTAGATTAGATTATATATAATACCGCTGTCATTTTCTGTAGCGGTATTAGTATATATATTAGATAGATACAATAATTCCTGGAAAAGCTTATTTTCAGTTGATTTAGGGGCCTTAATAAAGGATTCGGGCACCTCTGTCTTCTTTCGGATACACTTTCTTAGATATCTTTCATTACACATTCTTTCGGATATTAGTAAACAACGTATTCATGAAATCTTGTGCCGATTCTTCCTGGAGTGACACTTCTGTTATGTTATCCGGATTACTATTATCGGTTTTTAATTTTGTTTCTGCAACTATTGAGGTGTATAAATTTAAAAGGCTGTCAGTGCCAAATTATTGATTTTGAGAATACAAAAATCTGTTACCTGAGCTCAAATTTGGTTCGAAAAAATATTATGGACATGTCCAGTTATGAAATAATTCACATTCTGCTAAATCATTTCAATATTAGTTTGTTCCATTTCCATAAATGAATTTATTTTATTTAGACAGAGAGTGAAAATGGACTTGGATGTCTTTATGGTTTTTTCGCATTCATCTCTAATAACTCTAATAACTAACATAAATATTATGTATTGTATTACCCAATTAATGAAAATTTTCCTATTACACTTTATCCGTACAGATATTACATTATTGAAAAAGAAATTAGAATTTCAATGTTTGCTGATGTTTATCCATAAATAAAAACTGCAAAAAAACATTATCACCCAGAAACAGCTTCTCTCGGAATACAGATGATATATGTAAATTATATGTACTGACGACAATATTTAGAAAAGGTAATTTTTATAATCATAGAAGGTAGGGTGTTGAAACACGCATCACATTATATTTTCCACTTTTTTGTGTGTTTTAATAAAATTGAAAAGGTGACTGTTTATATAATTATAATAAAAAGGCGCAGTATAGACGAACGTAATAGAGCGCAAAAATAAAAAAAACATTTTATAAAAAAATATTGAACCGACTTCGAAACCTAGGAACCAGTAAAAATAAATTCACTGAAAAGTATGAAATAATTACCTTCTGATTTTTATGAATACACAGCAAAATTGAAAATGGTATAAAAAGTGGAAAAATGCAACGAGACGAATAATTTTATTTTGATTTGTACAAATACACACTAATTGTTTATAAAGGTTATTAAATATAAATATTAAATACTATGTCCAATACAACACAATCTTTTCGGATGCGGCGCAAAATAGAAATGACATGTTACTGATAAAATTCCATTAGTAGGCATTGAAATCAATAGATGGGAAGAGAAGATCCATTTAGAAGATTTTCATAATGTCTAGTGTAAAAAAGTTAAATTTTGCGATTTAAATGATTCTGATAAAAATCAGAAGGTAATTATTTCATACTTTTCAGTAAATTTATTTTTACTGGTTCCTAGGTTTCGAAGTCGGTTCAATATTTTTTTATAAAATGTTTTTTATTTCACAATTTTTAGTTGGAGAAGATAACAAATGTAGAAAACCGTACGTTGGTTTGAAAATTTCGTTGGGAATTGGTCGTTGGTAAAATAAACGTTGGTTTAAAAATTTCGTAAAATTCGTAATACATATCTTTTTACGCTCTACCACGTTTGTCTTTCTCAGGCCTTTTTGTTATACAATAATTGTATAATTATTATCAATATCCAAATATCATAAATCCGGCCATTTCAAGATTAAGTAGATACGTCACTGAACAGTCGAGATTTTGGCCGGTTTTAGACACGATATCGTTAATGGAGAATCGATGAGGATGGTAATATGACCTATAGTAAATTTGAAAGTAATTTTTAAATTTTGATTGCTTGAATATCCTTCTGAAAACTATGGCGATATTATACACGACTCCGGTAGGGACCGTTAATATTGCTTTATTTAAATCGATCGTTGGAAAAGTAGATTAAACATCATTGGATAGAAGTCCCAGCAAAAAACGGGTAACCATAAAATTTATCGATATCAAAAAGACTGCCCCACTAGGATAGAAGCAACAGGGTTTGGGACTCACATATGGTTAATTTATTATTACGAAGGATATTATTATTCTCCGTATTAGACTACTGACTTAATTCCAAAGGTTGAGTCAATTATGTTCGTAATTCCTTTCGATGAATTTTTGACTAAATTTATTACCGAAGTACTATGAATTATATCCTTGGTAATAAAACATTATTCAGAAAATAAATTTGCTGTGGGGACTTTCATACAAGAGGTTGTTTTCGGGTAGTTATCAAGTTTTATTTTGTAGTTTTTATTGATGGATGACACCAGCAAAGCCGTATAACATAACAGAAGTGTCAACCATAAAGGATCGGCACAAGACCTCCGGCAAGATATTCAACAGTGACCGAGTGTATCCGGAAGAAGACAGAGGTATCTGAATCCTTTGTTAAGTCAACTGAAAATGAGCTTTTCCAGGAATTATTTTATTCTTTTTTAATGTGCATAGTCAATAAAAGATAGAAATCAAAATCTAATTTAAATCAATAATAGCTACGATTTTAAATTTAAACGATCCTTCGGGAACTTGAAGAAGTCTTAAATCTTGCTTTAAAACGATTACCAATACTCAGTCTTTCTTGGAATTCCACGAATTTTGTTTTCTTATGATTATCGTGTCCAACCGTCGATTAGATCTAAATTAAGAAGGTTTACTGTTATCGGTGAATATATATCTATCTAATATCGCCACAGAAAACAACAGCGATAACATATTCTGTTGATATTTATATCTTCATTTAAATCTAATGTTGAAAAATTATTAAATGTTATGTATAGGTTTGTTCCAACAAACACATCGAAAACTAACAGACTGCTCATGTTCTCCACCTACTCTTTTGATTCTGAATTTGATTGGTTGGTTTTCCCATTTGATTCATCCAACAGTAATACAATATTGGGATTTGTTAGTCATCAATTAGTTTTAATAGCTTGTTGGAGCATACCTTATGTTATATATGCCATATGTTTTTCCAATAAGTAAACAATTTGAACGATAATTAAATAATTATTTTCATGTTTTTTCCCGATAACTTCTTAAATAAATTGGGAACCCCAAAAAGGTTTAAATGGGACCACCTTGGGAAAATACTCTACAAGATGCAAAAGGTTTCGTTCCAATTGGTCCACCCATATCTGAGTAATCGGTGAACATTCATAGAAAAAAAAAAGAAGGCACAAAAAAAAAAAAGTCACATACGTATCGAATTGAGTAACCTCCTCTTTCGTTCGAAGTCGGTTAAAAATCGAAATAATTTATTTTTTGAAGAAAAAAGATTGGGCTCCGCCGGGAGTCGAACCCGGGTGCCCCGGGTGAACTTCCGCGTGACATGCGCGATATGCTAACCACTGCACCACAGAGCTCGCTTCCAAGCGGAGCCAATCCTTTCTCTTCACTGATTGGAGCTTGGAAGCTAGCTATGTGGTGCAGTGGTTAGCATACCGCGCATGGCACGCGGAAGACTCGGGTTCGACTCCCGGCGGAGTCCAATCTTTTCTCTTCAAAAAAAATAAAAATAAATAAAAATTTAATAAATAAATTATTTAAAATAATTTAAAACAAGGTGGTTACCCACAAAAATAGATTAAATTAATAAAAATCGAAATTTTTTTTTAAACCAACGTATGTTTTTCTAAAATTATCTTCTCCAACTAAAAAGTATGAAATAAAAACATTTTATAAAAAATGAAACCGACTTCGAAACCTAGGAACCAGTAAAGATACTCGTAAATGCACTGAAAAGTTTATGAATTCACAGCAAAATTGAAAATCATATAAAAAACGGAAAAATGCGAATAGACCAATATTTTTATTTTTATTCGTACAAATACACACTAATTGTTAATAAAAAGTATTTAATTAAAATATAAAATTCTATATTCAATAAAACACAATCTTTTCGGAGGCGGCGCAAAATAGAAATGACATGATAATGATACAATATCAATAGCAGGCAATAAAATAAATAGATTGAAAGAGAAGCTCCATTTAGAAAATTTTCATAATGTCTAGTGTTAAACGTTTAAAATTTTGCATCGCCTCCGAAAAGATTGTGTTTTATTGAACATAGTATTTTATATTTTAATTTAATAATTTTTATTAACAATTAGTGCGTATTTGTACGAATCAAAATAAAAGTATTCGTCTTATTGCATTTTTCCGATTTTTTTACCATTTTCAATTTTGCTGAGAATTCATAAAAATCAGAAGGTTTCATACTTTTCAGTGCATTTATCTTTACTGGTTCCTAGATTTCGAAGTTGGTTTAATTTTTATTTATAAAATGTTTTTATTAGGTAACCGAACGTTCATTTAAAATAATAACCAAAAATACTTTAAATAAAAGTTATAGCATATGTATCACTGTTATCAAAATATATATGTAGTAGAAAAAATTATATTTTGGGGGCGGGGAACCCTCACAGACGGAGGAGTGTAAGCGCGCGTGCGGCACTATGTTGCTTGGTCGGTAGAAGCGGCCTCGCTCGCTTTTTCTTTATTATTTCTTCAGGCGAAGATTCTTGTATCAGGCGAAAAGCATTGTATCCTTTAGGGGAAAATGGTTTTGGAAGGTATGTGCAGTGTAAAAAAAAATTCAATTGATTTTAAGGAAAAAACAGTTTTCATTTAATATTTATTTATTAAAAATAGATTTTTTTTTTTTTTATCATTTTCATTAGTCCAATACGTTATCAATTTGTAATCAAGGATGGTCTAAGTTGCACCAAGTAGTGGTAGGATGAGATGTGACTTATGTACGAAAGCCAAGTTTCCGACCCTGGCAGCCCCCTCGATCAGTTTGGAATTTCCCTAAAACTGCAAAATGCTTGCACTTTTCTTCGGTTTTTCGCCGTTTTGACAAGAAAGAACCATAACCTATCCTCAATATTTTCAATTTAAAATATTGCATTACCTAGCATATCAGTCCTAAACTAGCTGAGTAGACTAAATAGTTCCTGCGATAAAGATTTTCAAAGTTGGGCCAATTTTCGAAACATGAAATTTTTTTGCTTATTTTCATGTATAATCATATAAAATTGTCTTTATATCATCAATAAAATGTCTGATGTGAGTCTGTGAAGTAAATATTTATCCAATTTAACGTTTTAGAGGGGAGTGGTGAATTATAGGGTAAGGTTTGGTAATGGGGAAGCCACTGTACACAACCATTCGAATGCTTAGTGGCATAAAATTCGACAATTTTATGTTGGCTTCTCGTAAACTACGGATGGACTACATGTTTTTCTTTTTACTTGTAATTAACATAAACGTTTGTTAAATAAATTTTGTATTTCAATATCAGTCGTCTGATTGTGGACGGTGACCTCCACCTTCCACTACACCTCTCCCTCCCTCTCTTCCACTCCACTTTAAAGTTTTATATTAATAATCAATTTCTACTAGCACCTAGCTAAGTAGAAAGTAGTTATACATAGTTTGATTCTTAAAATTCACAAAATGAAGTCAGCAAGTTCGTGCAACGTATATTTTAATGTTTTAATTTGTTTCTCTACTCAGGAGTAGGCTACAATTAACTTTTTAATCTCGTTTAGCGCAGATTTTTTTTTTTTTTTTATTCGTTATTGAGTTGTAGGCGTTGGAACATGAACCAATCCATTTTTCTCTAAACAGGTAAAAAATTATGGAATTTCGCAATTGGGTTTCGGCGAAACGACTTAACCGATTTTTATTTAAAGTAACTCTTTCGATGTGAAACTCGTGTATTATATTGAAAGCAATAAAATTTCTTTGCGGTAAATTGTTTTCGAGTGATATGCAAAAGAAAATGAAAATGACCAAATGGTTACCAAAAAAGTTACTAATATTTGATTTTAAATTTTGGCTGAACCACTCAACATATTTTAATTTCAAATATATCATTATATGCTCTTTTGTTTTGAGTAAAATACAATACAGTGTGATCCGTAATTTTGCGATAAACCAAGGAACCATGCCAAAAATATCGCGAATTCTGTGACGCTATGCCCAACAAATATTTTTAATTTTAATTAGTTTTTCTGCACAGAAGTAAGCTAATTTTGAAATGATGGGCTCTTTTTTCGGTACTAGTACTGAAGTGCGGCTTATGCGCCTTTCACTAAGGCGCCCTTCAAAGCAAGGCCCCATCTCCACTGAAAAGGACCCTTTTGGGGTTTTATTTATCTCTGAAGAGCGAGCGCAGCGAGCGGTTGTCTAAGCTGGAATCTATTAAAAGCCAATCAAGGCATTTTTTAACTGCAAAAAAGGCGATGGGAGTTCGATAACATGAAGGTCACAAAACCTCTCAAAACAGGCCACGCCCAGCAGCCGCTCTTCAGTACCTTTACCCTTTTTTCACATAACTTAATGTACAATTTTTAAATGGAGGATTTTTAATTTGGAGTATTCCTCTTCAAGTTGCAGGCGTTTGAGCATGAGCGTAATGCTGAGAAGGTAAACATTTCCGAATTTTGGTAATTGTTATGGCGAAACGAGTTGAACGATTCCAATTTTATGTAACTCATTTGACGCGACAACAATTTATGTAGCTCATTTGAAATTCCAATCTTATATAATTCATTTGACGCGACAATAGTATTTTATCTTTTTTAAAATATCCATACTTTTATAGATATACCTCCTTCTTCCCTTCCCCCCCTTGGTGACCTACCCCCTTGAAATATTGCCCCTCCTTCACTATTGATATAAAGACAATCGTATATGATTACACATGAAAATAAACTTGAAAATTTCAAGCTTGGAAAATTAGCTCAACTTAAAAAAAATGTATCTCAGGAACTATATGGTCTACTCAGTTAGTTTATGTCTGATATAATAGGTAATTCAATATTTTAAATTGAAAATTTTGCTTCTTCCTGGTCAAAACGGCGAAAACCCGAAAAAGTGCAAACATTTTGTGGTATAGGGAAAATACAAAAGTGGTCCAGGAGGCTGCCAAGGTCGGAAACTTGGCTTTTGCATCTCAATCAAACCCAAAAAAGAAAAAAAAACGAAAGCTATTACCACCACATGATGTAACTTAGACCCCCCCCCCCCTTTCATGATAAAGTTACTGGACTAATAAAATTGTTTTAGGAAAATCAATTTCTATTACAAATATTAAATAAAAACATTTTTCCTTAAAATTTATTGAAATAATATTTTTTACACTGCAGATATCTTTCTAAATAATTTTTTTTCCTAAAGGATCGATGCTCAAAAGAACCTTCGCCTGAAGAAATAATAAAGAAAGAGCGAGCGAAGCCGCTTCTACCGACCACGCATATTTATATTTTGAGGGTTCCCTGCCCCCAAAATATAATTTAGCTATCTATTTTGAAACAGCAAGACACGTTATACAACTTTTATTTGAAGTATTTTTGGTTATCTAATATATATATATAATTATCTAACTCTCTACACTCACACATGCCAACAGTCGATGCATTAGACTTCGTAATAAAATCAGCCAGAGAAGCCATTGCAGGAAAAAGATGGAGAAGTGGTGGAAAGAAGTATTGCGCCGTGATAACGCTAGATGTCAAGAATGCGTTTAACTCAGCAAGATGGGATTGCATCATGGAAGGGTTGCGTTAGAAAAAACTTCACAGTACCTCCTTAATCATCATTATAGATTATTTTATTGACATAATTCTGAGGTATGAAACAGATGCAAGACCAAAAACCTACAAAATAACGGAAGGCGTTCCCCAAGGTTCTTTACTGGGACTGTTGTTATGGAATGTTATGTACGATGCCGTACTCAGACTTCCTATGCCGGAAGGAATTATCACGCTGGGATTCGCTGATGATCTTGCAATCATTGCTCGTGGAAAGCTTTTTGAAGAGTTAGAGTACTAGGCCAACAGCGCAATATTTAATATTCGCCAATGGTTTACCACAAGACTGAGGCTGTACTTATTAACAGCCGGAAAGTGAAGGAGAGAATCAATTTGACCGTTGGAGTGATTAGGTGTGCAGATTGATGCCAGAATGCAGTTTGATGAACACCTGCAGGTAGTCAGTATGAAAGCAGTGAAAGTGACGAACATGATCGCACTGGCTAGAATCATGCCAAATATTGGTGAGCCCGAGCAAAGCCGGAGGATACTCCTTGCTAATGTCACCAACTCAGTGCTTTTGTATGCTGCACCAATCTAGTTGCTTGCCTTCCAAGCGAGGTCATATTCTCGTAAGGCGATTAGCGGGCATCGAAGAAATGCCTTACGCGTCGTAAAAGCATTTCGCACGGTGTCATTTGATTCCATGTACATCATCGCTGACATAACCCCGATAGATCTACAGGCCGAAGAGCGGGGCAGAATCTACCGCAGAAAACGGGAAGCGCCAGAGGCACACTGGCTAACGATATTGGAAACCCTTAGCAGATGGCAGAGACGCTGGAACTCATCGTCATCTGGAAGGTGGTCAAACAGCCTGATACCAGGGTTATCAGGGTTATCATTAAATTGGGAAACAAAGGAAGAAAAAGAAAAAAAAATAAATATTACCTAAATGCATCTCCAACAGGGCTCATACATAAAACAACATGAAGTGACATCTGCACTTTTTGAATAAAAAAAGTAAATATGGCATCCCTATTACTTTCAGGAATTCCTGCCGCTTTTGCATAAGGGCGACAGGCAATTATACATTTTTCTAAGTCATCACCTTCAAATAAATTAGGTACTTCACCGGAAAATACAATATTAAATTTTATTTATAGAATCAGGAAACAAAATCAAAAGCTGTTCAAAGAAGGTCCTTCTCTTTCTTTCAGATTAAATAAAATGCTTCTACTCTATAGATTAATAATTTTATCAGAATCTATTACTTAAAATGGGAATGAATTAAAAATGATCCTTACTTAAGACTATTGACCTCTCATTATACTCTTCTTATTATTTTTTTTTTACTTTTCTCTAGTTTTGTGTAACACATGCTCCATAATTTTAAAATTGGATCAATCTTGTGTGGGGGTAAAAATAAAAATTTGAAAGTATTTGTAGTGTAGTCTTCATTTTTTGAAATATAATTCAATTTTTAACAACAAATCATCCATGTTTTATGATGAGCAATCGGCTCTCCCGGTCTACTTACTAATAATTAGAAAGTTAATACTGAATGAATTAAAATAAGCCCATGTATGGTTATTTTATCGTGGGTGACCCGCACACATGGATCAACTGCTCTCTGCTTCAGGGCATATCTCTACCGGTTCAAGCTGGAAGAAGAATCATCATATACGCGCTCCATTAGATGATGCTGTGTAGATGATGCGCTCCATTAGATGATACTGTGGAACATGCCTTCTTCGCATGCTAGAAATTTACCGAAGAGAAGTACCATCTAGATATGGTGCTGGGTGAAAGATCCACACCGGAAAATCTGGTACAACTCATGTTGACCAGTCAAGAAAACTGGAAAGCTGTTTCAGATTAGCCGCAAAAGTCGGAAGAAAACTGAGAGCACAGGAGCGAGGAGAAGAGGTCAAGTACCTTCCATGAAGAGTACAGTAGAGAAGGAGGCGTCTATCCATCCTGCCCACCGCGAAGATATGCCTGCCAGCAGTTCCGCGGTTAGGCATCACAGAATATGTAGGAGGTTTTTAGTAAGTAGGAATCTCACAATGTTGTGGGTTAAAAGCCCCTCTTCGTCTAATGAAAGTTTTTTTCTCTACAATAAAACACACATACACACACACACACATATATATATATATATATATACATATATATATATATATATATATATATATAAAAGGAAAACTAAGATAATGTGTTTTGAAACGTTTCAAGTTCAACAGTTTTAAATCAACTTAATTATATAATCTAATCGTTCAAATTAACTACCACTCATCTCACTAGCATCATGATAAACTACGAACTTATATAATGTACAGTCTCAAAAACGTTTTGATACTGTTGAACCGAGCAGAGTCCATTATTTGTAGGCCCGAGTCAATGATGTAATCTTAAAAACTGTATTTATCTCAAAATTATCTTCTGTTTATACTTTTATTAGATATACTGATTAAACATATCTATGTAATAAACATTTCTTTGACGGAATTTCTTCATATTTTATATATGTGATAAATCTTTCACTTTAGAAGATGATGAAGTATGTAGTTAAAAACGATAACCTCACTTTGAATAGTAAAATATCATGCTCTACCATAATATAAAAGGCAGTAAAAGTAAAGTCCAAAATCAACCAATTCACAAATCAATCATCAAACCCAAAGATACTTTAGATCCTAATGAAATTGGCAAGGAGTTCAAAATTTTAATCAACCCAAAGATTTGTACATTCTTTTTCAAAAGGTTAAACTAATAATACAAACAGATTGAGAAAAATATTTTAACAAAATAAAACATACTCTTAAGAACTCAAGTAGGTTGTCTTATCATAAAATAACAAAAAGAATTCCTCGATTAATAATTCTAGATAGTTAGGAAGATATAATCTTGGGAAACATTACTTTTAAATAGCAGCAAAAAAACGAAGAAATACTTTTGAAAAAAGAAAAGATAAGGCCCGTAGTAACTACGGCTAACTAGGAAAGAAGGGGCCTTAACTCCTTACTACAAGAAGGAACAATAGCCGGCACGCTGTTTTGCGAGGGGAATTACTCTTGTACCACCTCGGATCAGCCTCGGCTAGCAAAAGGTTAGGATTGAAGATTACTTCAGGGTAAGAAGGTGCACTAAATGCTTGAAATTCCACCACAGCAGTAAGGATTGCCTAGGTAAAGTGACCTGCTCTTCATGCTGAGGGGAACATTCTGCAAAACGAGTGCATTATATCCAAAAAACTGCAATATCCTTACGAGATGTCAACAGAAGAACTCAATAAACCATACTGTATTTGACCGGAACTGCCCGTCGGACAGAAATACAGATATTGACATCCAATACTGACAAAACATTCCTCTACAGTAGGTAATCAATATTTACGCTATTAACTTACACTGCACATAGACAATAACTTAGGGTTGCTAGTTGTATAGCATACTGATCCATCTTTGATCATAAATCCACACTTTTTTCTTCCTTCATGGTTTTTCCTTAATGTGTGCTATTGAGGCTATTTCATTTGAGGTCTTGAGCTTGATCATTTGTTTTAAATCTAATTGTGGAATCTATTATTAGTGCCTTATTTCCTATCTTACTAAATGCCAATATATCGACATACCTCGCTGAGCCTTCCGAATCCAGGAAGTAAACTTCAAGGAAACATTTGCACTGTTTTATTTCCAGTTGATTTGCTCTACCTTTTTTTATGTCATGCCCTAACTGCACGAGGAGCATGTTTTAAGGACAATTGCCCAATACATGAGCTGGGGTTTCTGACTCTCGACCGCATTTACGGCAGACATCTCAGTTCGGGAAAACTGGAGTTGGGTCCCGGACTACCTGGGTGGGTAAAAGGGGTCCTCCAAAACCTTTTCTAGAGCCTGAGTTGGATCCCGACCCTTCTTTCTGATGTCCTGAGTTAGGTCCAGCCTTACATGTTACTCTAGAGGCACCATAAGAAGTCAATAAGCCAGTTAATGAATTTTGTAAATGATTTCTGCTTTGTGAAAAAACAACATATATGGACTAAATGAATTTTAACCATCAAATTACAGCCAAATAAGGCATTGAATGACTAATGTTAGCCAGGTTAAAAATTATGGTTCGCTAAGTGAAGAAATAATTTGTGAATTTTATACATTTTCTGACTGACATATTATTTACTTCTGCTTGAACGCCCACGATAAGTTTCCCGCTCAAATAACTAGTAAATATCAAGCAAAATTAAGGGAGGCGTAGCATAACCGAACAGTAGAATATAATAAAGTTTATTTAACTAATAATAATACATTACTGATACAGGGTATACAAAATGAATTATTAAAAAATAATATCGAAAAAACTAAAAACGAAGGTAACACAACCAGAGTTGGGCATATTTATATTTATAAATACGAATATGAATTTATTTTTATCTTAATTTTAATGTGAATATGAATATAAATTTATTTATATCACAATATTTGTGAATATGAATATAAATAAATTCGTATTTACAAGTGTGAATATAAATAAATTCATATTCACAGGTGTGAATACGAATTTATTAATATATATAAATTTTTCTGTAAATAAAAAAAAAATCACAGGAAAAATTGTGAATATTCACAAAAAAATGTGAATATTTATATCTCAGCTGTGAATTCGGCCGTATTTACAAATAGAGATGTGAATATGGAAAATTCACAAATTGAGATGTGAATTTCTACTAAATTCATAATTTCCCAATAAATATATAAAATTATTTTCAGATTTCTCCATATTGGTACACATTATTGAGTTAACCCTTTTTATGGAAATCACATCAGATATTACCTGATATCGATTACTAGGTTTTTTGGGGTGCTGATTATGAAAAAAATATCGATTTTAGATTCCGCCGTCAGGTATCGATTTATTACAACCTACGCGATATAATCGATCTTGGTGTCGGCTATAGGGTTATCTGAGGTGCCGATTATGAAAAAAATATCGATTTTGAGATTCCGCCGTCAGGTATCGATTTATTACAACCTACGCGATATAATCGATCTTGGTGTCGGCTATAGGGTTATCTGAGGTGCTGATTATGAAAATGATATCGATTTTGAGATTCCGCCGTCAGGTATCGATTTATTACAACTTACGCGATATAATCGATCTTGGTGTCGGCTATAGGGTTACCCGAGGTGCTGATTACGGAAATGATATCGATTTTGAGATTCCGCCGTCAGGTATCGATTTATTACAACTTGGGCGATATAATCGATCTTGGTGTCGGCTATAGGGTTACCGGAGGTGGTGATTATGAAAATGATATCGATTTTAAGATTCCGCCGTCAGGTATCGATTTATTGCAACTTGCGCGATATAATTGATCTTGGTGTCGAATATAGGGTTACCCGAGGTGCTGATTACGGAAATGATATCGATTTTAAGATTCCGCCGTCGGGTATCAATTTATTACAAGCGTCGGCTATCAATTTATTACAAGCGTCGGCTATAGGGTTATCTAAGGAGCTGATTATGAATGAGGTTATTGATTTATTAAATTCTGTTGAAATATGAATGTTATATAGATTTTAAGCTTCTGGCATAGGCATCATATTATTGTTGTTATATTTGTAGTAATGTAGGTAGTATTTTGTTAATTTTGGTGTGTAGGTAAATATGTATTTATAAATTCATATTTATAAATTGAATATACTACATTATTGCAAGTACTGACACAATATCAATCACAATGTTACGATTCACACCATAATCTGGGAATTAGATCAGGATTAAAATGATCAGTGAATACTTCTAATTATAAGTCTGTACAATTTTAGAAAATGAGTTGTTTGCATTTTAAGATGAATGAAAATCTAGTGATCAAAAAAAAATTTAATACATTTTTTATACATCAAACATTCTATAATAAAAAATAATAACAAACTAAAAGGAACAATAAACATACATATATACATTAAAAATAAATAATCATAATAATTTTAATTACTCTAAAATTACTTTAATAATATAAGTATTAATATTATGATAAGGTAACCAAAAGTCGATTACTTTCTCAGCCTGGGGATTGATAAAAAATAATTTAAACATTTATTTTTTAAAAACGGGAAAGCCCGAACAATACAGAATTTTTAAGATTACAAAGCAAATATATATATAGCACAGCTTTTTAAAATAATTTATTAACCGTAATTTGCTTTTAGGACTACCCGCTTCTCAAATTTTCTCGAATCGATACCCGACGGCGGAATCTTAAAATCGATATCATTTCCGTAATCAGCACCTCGGGTAACCCTATAGCAGACACCAAGATCGATTATATCGCGCAAGTTGTAATAAATCGATACCTGACGGCGGAATCTCAAAATCGATATCATTTTCATAATCAGCACCTCAGATAACCCTATAGCCGACACCAAGATCGATTATATCGCGTAGGTTGTAATAAATCGATACCTGACGGCGGAATCTCAAAATCGATATTTTTTTCATAATCGGCACCTCAGATAATCCTATAGCCGACACCAAGATCGATTATATCGCGTAGGTTGTAATAAATCGATACCTGACGGCGGAATCTCAAAATCGATATTTTTTTCATAATCGGCACCTCAGATAATCCTATAGCCGACACCAAGATCGATTATATCGCGTAGGTTGTAATAAATCGATACCTGACGGCGGAATCTCAAAATCGATATTTTTTTCATAATCAGCACCCCAAAAAACCTAGTAATCGATATCAGGTAATATCTGATGTGATTTCCATAAAAAGGGTTAACTCAATAATGTGTACCAATATGGAGAAATCTGAAAATAATTTTATATATTTATTGGGAAATTATGAATTTAGTAGAAATTCACATCTCAATTTGTGAATTTTTCCATATTCACATCTCTATTTGTAAATACGGCCGAATTCACAGCTGAGATATAAATATTCACATTTTTTTGTGAATATTCACAATTTTTCCTGTGATTTTTTTTTTATTTACAGAAAAATTTATATATATGAATAAATTCGTATTCACACCTGTGAATATGAATTTATTTATATTCACACTTGTAAATACGAATTTATTTATATTCATATTCACAAATATTGTGATATAAATAAATTTATATTCATATTCACATTAAAATTAAGATAAAAATAAATTCATATTCGTATTTATAAATATAAATATGCCCAACTCTGAACACAACACATATCTAATTGCAAGAATAAAAAAAATACCAATAGAACAGCGTTAGCATATCATAGTGTAACACAAATACATAAATTTGATTTTAATAGTCTAAAAAAACATTTTATAAAAAAAATTAAACCGACTTCGAAAACTAGAAACCAGTAAAAATAAATGCACTGAAAAGTATGAAATAATTACCTTCTGATTTTTATGAATACGCAGCAAAATTGAAAATCTTTTGAAAAGCGGGAAAATGCATTAAAACGGATAATCCTATTTTGTTTAGTTCGAATACATATAAACTGTTAATAAAAATTATTAAATTAAAATATTAAATACCATGTTCAATACTTAACAATCTTTTCGGAGGCGGCGCAAAATTTAAAATTGTTAACACTAAAAATTAGGAAAATCTTAAAATTCTCTACAGATTTTCTATTTTGCGCCGCCTCCGAAAAGATTGTTAAGTATTGAACATGGTATTTAATATTTTAATTTAATAATTTTTATTAACAGTTTATATGTATTCGAACTAAACAAAATAGGATTATCCGTTTTAATGCATTTTCCCGCTTTTCAAAAGATTTTCAATTTTGCTGCGTATTCATAAAAATCAGAAGGTAATTATTTCATACTTTTCAGTGCATTTATTTTTACTGGTTTCTAGTTTTCGAAGTCGGTTTAATTTTTTTTATAAAATGTTTTTTATTTCATACTTTTTAGTGGCGGAAAATAATTTCTAATGTAAGGCGGAAGAAAGTAATGCGTTGATCTCTAAAACAATTTCTGTATGATTTTTTTAATACAGATTTTAAGTGCATTTTGAACTGATTTCGGGTTTTCGAAGTCGTTTTTTTTTATTTTTTTATTTTATTCGGTACCCCTCTTTAGATACTGCAAGTGAGTTTGGTTCATTAGTTGGTTACTCTATCAATGGTGGGAAGAACGAGATCTATTCCGTGGGTCCCTCGCGAAATAAAAGTCAGCCCACCCAGGTAGCGCTATACCACGTTCGTCTATCCCGGACTTTATATTATAATTATATCAGTTTTAATAAACTTTGTATTATAATAGTGACATTATCAATTTTATAAATATGCACAGAAAATTGAAAATCGTTTGCGGTAGGTGCAGTACACACCTTTCAACACCCTGTCTACTTTGATTTTTTGTAAAGACCAATGTTCCATCGGGAAGACACATAAAACTTTTTTTCCACAATGACAATCTTTATCCTTTGCGGTTTTTTGTCTTCGGTAGTTGTTTATTACATACATACATCTGTGTTCCGAGAGGTGTTCAGTTTCGCTCGGCTATAACATTAATCCGGCAACTTCAAGATGTCGTAGGTATGCTACTGAACAGTTGTGATTTTGGCCGTTTTTCGACCAGTTTTATGGGTGAATATAATAAACAACTTGTACGTTTGTTATTTCGGTATTTGAGAATATGACTGCCCCGAAATGGGAACAATTCTTGACAAATGACTATCTTTAATATTTTCGTCTCTAGACTCTGGTATCGAGTGCCAACCTAGGGACGTTATCGTAACTTAAAGAAAAAAAAAATAGACAATTCACCATCATAGATGGAATTGGAGATGGAAGAAAATAATATTAAATTTTTTTAGCGGGACGTGTTTATTTTATGACTGGAATAATAAGAAGTCCATATTATGGTCATATCCATAATATTTTTCTTAATTTTCAAACTTAATTTAAGCTTAGTTAGTAGTTATTTGTTATCTCAAAATCAATAATTTGGCACTTACAGCCATTTCCATCTAAACACCTCAATAGTTGCAGAAATATAATTAAAAACCGATAATAGTAATCTGGATAATATAACAAAAGTGTCACTCCAGAGTGAAGAATCCGCACAAGATTTTATGATTAAATTGTATATTAATATCCGACAGTGATCGAGTGTATCCGGAAGATCACAGAGGTGCCTGAATCCTTTGTTAAGGCCTCTAAATCGACTGAAAAAGAGCTTTTCCAGGAAGCATTGAATTCCTTTTTAATGTGCATAGCGAGTGGAAGTCGGAAATCAAAATCTAATTTAAAACAATAATGGCTACGATTTTACGAATCTCTTTTAAAAAGGGCTTAATGCTCGGTCTTTCTTTAAATTCTATGAAGTTTGTGGTTTTATGATTATGCTGTCCATCCGTCGTTTAGACATTCATTTAGGATTTTTTACTGTTATCGGTGTTTAATATGCTTTAATCTTCTTAAATCTATGAACAAAATCTTTTAAGCAACCCAAAAAAATGTTGAGTTTTATTTCTTGGTCGAAACTACAATAACTTTGCCTGAACCATAAAGAAGTGTTTCATTTTTCAGAAAACGACTGTTCTATTCCACTGATATTATATATCTTTATTAAAATATATTGTTGATTTATTTAAGGTTATATATAAACTTTGTTCCAACAAGCACTTAAACCACGACAATAACTAAGACACTTCACATGTTCTCCCCCACTCTTTTAATTCTGAATTTGATTGGCTTGTTTTCCCAACCAATTCATTTACCATTAAAACATTATTGAGCATTGCTTGAAATCCACCAATCAAATTTAGAATAAAGTAAATTAAGAACCCAAAAAAGGTTTTAATGGGACCACATTGGGAAAATACTCTACAAGATGCAAAAGGTTTCGTTCCAATTGGTCCACCCATCTCGGAGTAATCGGTGGACATACATAGAAAAAAAAAAAAAAAAAATCACATACGTATCGAATTGAGTAACCTCCTCTTTCGAAGTCGGTTAAAAATATTAGAGAGTGAAAATATAACTAAAAATAGAAACATATTAGAGGCAATATGTATAAAAAAAATCTTGAAAACACAACAAATTATAAAACCGATACTAGGAACCTAAATAGTCATTATGCAGATACTTATTATAAATTGAATAGAAATGAAATAATTAAACATAAATGATGACAGTTGCGTCCGATGAAGAATAGGTTTTAAATAAAATTAGATATAGAATGGACATCAAAAAGGTAAATGTTTTGATAAGGACGAGGATAACAATATATAAATACTGAATAAACAAGATTACAGAGCTAAATTGAATTATTTCAAAGATATTTGAAGACGATATTAAGAAGAGTGTGTGCAATTAGAATTTTTTTTTAAACTGTTCGAAATAATTTTTTATTTTAATATAGGTGACAATTAAAAGGACCATACAGACAAAAAAATAATTCATCTAGACTAAAATAACAAATTACAGTTGATGTTAGATTGATTTTTCAGTAATTGTTAGTCAAGATGGTTTTTAATTACTTTTTAATTTGATTAAAATAGTGAAGTATAATGTAAGAATTATTGAATTTTAATTCTGAAGATGAGGACCGGTGCCTCCAAACGCAAAAAAAAAAATAAAATTAAAAATACATTAGTTTTTAACAATTGATAAACTTTTACGGAAGTAAATGATTGCCTTCAACTTTAGGTAATATAAAATATAATAAGAATTTAAAGTAATATAGAACATTATTTTTTTCGAATAAGGTAGGTACTATTGAATTACATAAATTAAATAGTAAAAAAATTGATAAAAGTAATAATGTATAATTAAATAGTAGAAAAACAATAGTGTATATATAATAATATTAATTAAAGTATATATAATTTGCTACAGATTAGAAATAAAAATATAGAATTCGAAATGAGTGAAGAAGCTAATATAGTATTGAATCACATAAATTAGATATAATTGATAAAAATTTAGCAAAAAATATCTTACTTTTTTACCATAAATATATATTTACAGCACATGTTGACGTTTCGGGGCTGTTTCCCCATTCTCAAAACCTGTACAATTTTATATCTATTACTTTATATAATCAGAACACTAGTTTAATAATTTAGATCAAATAAATTAAGTATAACTTACATAAATATTTTTTCAATCGTATGATTGATGGTTTATTAATAAAAAATCTAAATTTATGGTAAAAAAGGAAGATCATTTTTGCTAATTTTTTATCAATTATAATATAAATATCTTCCAACCAAATTTAGAAGAAAATAACAATAAATTAGATAGCAAAAAAATTAATAAAAGTAATAATGTATAATTAATTAGTAGAAAAATAATAGTTTATACATAACGTGCTACAGAATAGATACAAAAATATAGAATGAAATAAATAATATAGAATCTCAGAAGACCATAACATTACCTTAGGCATAACTGTATACTACATAAAACACAGGAAATAAGAATACCACATACTTCCTAAGAATCGATGATAAGATATATCTTCTTATGGGTTAGGCGCTGTATTGTCGCAAGTAGATGAAAATAATGTTGAGCATCCTATCGGTTTTGTGTCGCGTACACTTAATTCTGCAGAGAAAAATTATAGTAGTATTGACAGAGAAGCATTAGGACTAGCATTCGGAATTCATAAATTTAATCAATACTTGTGGGGACAGAGGTTTACACTTAGAACAGATTCGAGACCCCTAACAGCAATCTTTGGCCCGAAAAAAGGGTTACCCGTTATGGCAGCAAGTCGTTTACAGAGATATGCATTATTGTTATCGGGTTATGAATTCGATATTCAATATATTAAATCAACTAGTTATGGAGGAGCGGACGGATTGTCTAGGCTTCCGTTAGAAAAGTCGAACAAACTAGCCAAAGAATTAACGTATTTGAACTTTTTCAGTGCCGATATATGTTTCCTAATGAGGCAGAGGTTCTCAATAAAACGTCTAAAGACTTAATTTTAGGGAAAGTTTTAAAGCATGTACACGAGGGGTGGAGTGAATTTTTGGATAGTTGTGAGTTGTTACCCTATCATAATAGACGTCACGAATTAACTGTAGAAAACGGGATTTTGATGTGGGGGCATAGGGTCGTTATTCCCAAGTCTTTACAACCCCAAATTCTAAACGGTCTTCATAGTAGCCATTTGGGAATAGTTAAGATGAAGTCATTGCTAGGAACTATTTCTGGTGGCCATCGTTAAACAAAGACATTGAGGCATTAGCAAATAGTTGTCCTCCGTGTATTGTATGTAGTGTATGCGTCCCTTACCGAACATGTCAGAGTTACACCCATGGGAGTTTCCTTCTAAACCGTGGTCTAGGCTTCATTTAGACTTCTTAGGTCCATTTAACGGAAAGACTTATCTAGTTTTAGAAGACGCGCATACAAAATGGGTAGATATCAATGAACAATCTACGTCAGCGTTTCCTACTATTAAATTTCTTAAAAAGCAATTTGCAATTTTCGGGCTACCAGATTTAATAGTATCGGACAATGGTCAACCATTTACGAGTAACGAATTTAAAGATTTTTTAAATAAGGTTGGAGTGAAACAGTCACTTAGTCCGCCTTATCACCCTCAAACAAATATAATAGGTCAAGCCGAAAATTTTGTAAAAACTGTTAAATTATTCTTTAAATAAGCTTTGTTTGATGGAAAAAATATTTCAGATATGATACCGACATTTTTATTTAATTATCGTAACGCGGTACACTGTTCTACGGGACAGAAACCATCAAAATTAATGTTTGGTCACGACATTCGAACACCTTTTGATAAATTAAAACCGGATTTCACAGCTATAGTTAAACATAAACAATATTTACAGGCCAGATATGCTCGTGGGGTACCAACTAGACATCTTCGTCTAAACCAAAGAGTTTTTGCAAAGAGTTACAGAGTTGGTGAAAACTGGATGGAGGGAGTAGTTTGTAGAATTTTAGGCCCAGTAACATATATGGTACGGTTAGATTCAGGAGTAGAATGGAAAAGACACATTGACCAATAAATTGTTGTAGAAAACCCAGAACGTAGGTTTGAGAGAGTTGAGGTACCAGTGGTAGACTTGGGTGATAGCAGGGAGGAGGATCGGAAGGATAAGCAGGTAGAGTCTAAAATTGTAAGTCCAATTGTGAAACAAAACATAGAATCGATTGTAAAACCTAATGAGATACCTAATACTCATACTGTAAAGGGATTTGCGGAGCGATACCCAGTTCGCATCCGCAAACCTCCTCAAAGACTTGATTTGTAATTTTATTACTTTATTTTATGTAATTTTATTACTTTATTTCTGTAATTTTATTTTATTATCTGTAATTTTAAGGTTATTGTGCTCCAAAATTTTAGTGCGGAGGTGTAATATCCGCAATATAGAATTATAAATATGTATTATTAATATTGAGTAAAAAGATAGTTATAATATAGTTATAAAATAGTTATAATATCGATATATAGAAAAATGCTGTGATCGATTTTTATTGAAATAAAGTAGTTGTTGTAATGACCTCCGTTTGTTTGTATGCTCCTGTAGATAAGTATTTATGTTGGTGGGGGTCATACATCACACAATTCAAGATAAGGGAAGGAATTTAAATGACACTTCTTTCAGAAAATGAAAGCGGGTCATGCGTCCGCTAGTATAAGCTAGCATCTTCTCCCTTAAAAATTGTTCTTTTTGCCTAGTTTTTTTGCATGGCTGTGGGGCTGCGCTACGAAGTGCAATGTAAATTTCACTTTGAAAGCCCAGTAATCAATATATATTATAAAGCAAAGTGTACAATGTGCGTGCCGATAAGGCTCAGAAACGACTCCACGGACGATTAAGGGATTTATGTCAGCGTGTAACTGTATGCCCCCTAACGGAGAAGAAGGTTTCCGTTTTTCTCTTAAGGGTGTGAAATTGAAGAGAAAAGGACTGGAATTTTAAGGCTCTCGCACCATTTAATTAGCCTCTCTTAGATTGAGATACGAGTTTATGAATGAAAGATTTAGTTCGAGGTTCAGGCTACCAGAAAGCGCTAGGGTGCGTTTCACTATGTTTATTGTTCATTCATCCAGGGAGGTTGTAAAGGTTATATATTTTTTCAGCTGTTTTTTTTAAATTACTAAAAAATTAAGCGATAATAATTAGTTTATCCTTTGCTTTCAAAATAAAATAATGATTCAACATCTCTGCAATCAATTAGAAAACCAACTGGATTCATAAAAAATTAATTTTCTCATAAGAAGACTAATTGATTACGTTTAATCAGTTTATAATGTATACTTAACTAAATTTAATGCAATATGAGTGAACATTTCTGAATAGTACAGTGATCGAATAAAAAGACACATAAAAAAAAAAGAGATAAATTGACTGAATATAAATCGAAAATAAAAAGTTTAAAGTGTTCTATTGTAGTTATGAAAAAGAAGTTGTTTTGATTACTATGTATGATAGGCATTCCGGTTGAAAAATGACTCCAAATATAGCATTTTTTCAATAAGAGTTTATCATCCCTCTTGGTTCTTCAAAAAGAAATATGGTGAAAAAATTGTGCCTTCATGAAATTTTGCTTTTCACTTTGTAATAGTAATAAGATTCGAGTTCTGAAGAGTCAAATTACGGGGGATATCTTAAGGGAGATTGAAATGGAGGAAAAGTCTTAAAAAAAAGTTTCTACGAATCTTCGGTAGTTTCTATTCTTCTGGATCTAATAGGATCATCACAGTATTCGGCGCTTAAGTTATACTCGAAATATAATATCTTTAACTGAGGTATTAGATTTTTCAACTATAATCTAATAAGTTATTATCTGCTGACTGCTTGGAATGGGCTTATTCGATTCAGAATTACAGAAACCATAAAACATGATGCATAACTCGACAAAGTTTCATTGAAATTAATTGTTCATTTTCTATTTTCAACCCCCTATAAAGTATATAGGGTTCCTTATTTGGGCGGACTCTGCAGTTCTCGAATCTTAATATTGATACCAAGTTAAAACCGAAGTTTCAAGAAGGTGCTAATTTTGTTCTATATTTCCTTTAATTTTAAAGTTTTTCTGTTATTACCGGAGCGAAGCCGGGCACCCTAGCTAGTATTTCGATAAGTGTGAAGATGTGGGGGTGGGCAGATGTGAAGCTTCCATTAAGTTTTGCATGAAAGCTTTCGCAATTGTTAGTTGTGCGATTGACTGTAGCAGCATATTCAGCCCATATACTAGGGGGGAATGGCACATCCTCTTCAAGATATGTATGGAAGAGGTAGTCGCTGAAATTATCCCTTTCAACGCTGCGAGCATTATATAATGCTCTCCGAGCTTAAGCGGGGATCGGCGATCGTTATATAATTTTCTGGTATGTTTTATTTTATATTCATAAAGGGGACACATTTTTTCCCCAATGTGCCCAGTGGTCTGAGTGGCAACGGGTTCCAACTCCGGCAGAAGGAAAGGACAACCCGGGTCCCAGCTCAGGTATAGCATCCAGGTATAACCCCGGTTCCATCTCATTTGATATCTCGGGACCCAACTCAGGTTCATCCCTCAGTTCACCTGGCCTCCGATCCCTGGAACTCCACGAAGAGGAGCATAATTAACTGTTAATTTAAGCGCGTTCGACCATTCTAAGCCTGTGATAACTTTCTTCGCATACATAAATTTATTAGCCTAGTGGTTTGACTTAATAAAATCAACATCAATTCCTTGCCATTTATATTTGCTCCGATCTTTAAACGATTTTTCTCTCAGTGACTGCCTAAGTTCCTTGAGCGTTGTTCCTGCGATATTGTTGGTATCAATACCTAGGAAGACGGCACACATTTGAATTTCAGCTTTGTAATCGAAAATAGTCTGGAACAGGCTATATGTCACATTGGCTAATTTCTTGGAGATAGACCAATGGTGAAGAAGGGTAGAAGACGCTATTGACAGTGTAGAAGCCTGTATCTTCTATCTGTACCAACCTTTATCTTCGTGGTGCATAGATCATTGCTGAATGCTGGCAAATTATCATTGCCTATACACCTCTTCGGAGTATTACATCTATAGATTCCAAAAACGAAAGAGGCAATTTCGCCAAAGGCGCTGTCTGTAATGGATTTTTCATGAGGGAAATAAATAACCATTTACGATGTTGATCTTCTGATCAGCTTTGAGGAGATTTCATTTAATCACTTTTCATTATTGATCTATTAACCTTACTGACAGCATTATCATGAAATTCCTGCCAGCTCCTGGGAGAGTCGACATCCCAGATATTTTATAGTGTCACTTTTATCAATAGATTTAATATGAAATACGTCAATATAAATATAAACTACGTTAGTATAAATATAACGTTAATTTAAAATACGTTATTTTATTAATTCAAGAACCATATACAAAGTTAAATATCGTTCGATTAGCCTTAGTGGCATAAGGTGACGTTAAACAAACAAATAAACAAAACAAAGTCAAATAAAATTATAGGTTATAACCATTCAAATGTTGAATGGGAAACAAAAAAATGATACGGTTCGATTCCATGGTATCATCAACACTCCTCGATGTTGCTGAAATTTGAAGTCTAAACTATTGTAAGAATACCGCGTCAACTAAATTAAAATTCTTAAAATATTTATTTTTCTGGCCTAAATGCACCCCAAATTATATTGGACGGCTAGAAACAGATCGTAACTCAATAACCGCAATAATCCTAAAAAAAATTATTAACTTTTGCATTAAAATATTGTCTCTCTTTGAATATGGATTACCACGTAAATGTTTTGATAGACTTGTTGAACTTGGTACGGAAGGGGCAGGAGTTGTCTTTTAATTGGATATCACAAGTTAAAATGTTGGCTACGACCAACCATATTGAGGAGTTTTTTACTGCCTTTCAAAAATCTTAATCAATTAATAGAAATTTTATTCTTGAAAAAGTTACATCTTATCTTATCTACATACATTCTTTGGTTCATTTGTTTAGTTTGGTTTAGTTTAGAAAGTTGTTTATTTTTTTATTAATTTAAAATTAAACGTTGTTATGTCAATAGTAGAGCTAATTAAATAGCTAGTATCTATTTAGTAGCTATAGACGTGCTAGAAGCTATAGTGACACCCTTAGCTCAAAGGCACGATTATAACTTCATCCAAGTGGATGAAAACGCTCGTCCTCATAGTGGAGGACCCTCCGGCTGCGTGAATGGAGAGAATAGAATGGCCTCCGTTTTCTCCAGACATGAATCCCATTGAGCACCTATAGGACATGCTTCTCCGAGCTGTTCAGCGCCGGCCGAACGTTCCAACTAATCTTTAGGAGTAGAGGGAGGCAGCGATTGAAGAATGGCGGAACCTTCCACAAGAAGACTTTTTTTTTTTTTTTTTTTTTTTTTTTTTTTTTTTTTTTTTTTGGGACTTCAAGGCTTCTACTGAAGCCCTATACTGCCCATACTAACACCCATGGCACTGGGTGATACTTCTCCTACGAAAGAAAAGCACCACCCAGGGCGGGACTCGAACCCGCAGCTCCGGCATGGGAGTACGGCGCTTTACCGCACAGCCACACCGGGCCCTAAGAAGACATTGACCACCTAATTCTGTGCATGCCTGTGCGAGTCCAAGCTCTGATTAGGGCTAGGGGGGGGGGGGGGTAATACGGGGGAGTATTAGGTGAGGAAACCGTTTTCTGAATATTGTTACTTTTTTTATCAAACTTTAATTTTTTATGATCATCTAAATATTTTTTTTAGGAAAATATATATTTTATTCAATATTAATTGTAGTTTTCTGCCGTA
Organism: Aelia acuminata; assembly: GCA_911387785.2. Taxonomy (NCBI): domain Eukaryota; kingdom Metazoa; phylum Arthropoda; class Insecta; order Hemiptera; family Pentatomidae; genus Aelia; species Aelia acuminata. Next base: position 106,824,158 of record OU426978.1, on the reverse strand, counting down.
AAGTTACCCCGTAAAGTATGTTGAAACTTGACAAATGCAGGTGATGCATAACTTTTTTTGATGTGTGTAGCCTTAGAAAAATAATTCTGATGAACAAAATTTAATTTAGCATGATAAAATAGATACTAGCTATTTAGTAGGGTATTATTCAGGTATATCTATTTTGTAGTAGATGATCTAATTAAATAGTAAGTTGTGTCTGTTTCACCTCCATCCCGAATAAATATTAATGGTTTTTTTTTTTTTAAGTTAGTAAATTTAAAAAACTGGAACTTTACAGACGGTACAAGCAGCTTTCACATCTCCTGGACTACAGATCAACACTCACCTTTAGGAACAAGCGACTAATTTACACTACCATTTTAAGACCTATTTAGACATACGGAGCAGAACTTTGGGGTTCCGCGAAAGACATTCACATCAACAAAATACAAATGCACCTTGGTTTATTTCGAATCATACACGGCACAATGATATGAATATACCGACAGTAAAATCTTTCATACACGACAAATATCAAACATTCCACTCTTCAACACTACATCACCCTAACCCACTCATCCATTCTCTCTCCTCCTCCCTGTTACCTGGTCAGCCTCGACGTCGACTGAAACGACGGTGTCCAAGAGACCTCTTACTTTAGTAAATTATAATGCCTCAAGAAAGTCAAAGTCAAAAGCAGAAGTGACCAAATTTGCTTGATGCGCCACATCGCAGGTGCAAATCTACATGGGAAACAATAAATAACAAAAAAAAAAAAAATTTAGTAAATTGTAACAATATATATTATTAAACTAAGTAAGATAATAATTGTTTTTAATTTTAATTTTAACATCACTAACACACTAAAGCAAAATGGGCCAGACTCTGTGGCCATAATAAAAAATAAAGCCAATAAAAAATCTGATCTATTATTTCGCTTGACTTTATATGATTAGTATTAGTTTCTGAGATACCGAAAAAATTTTTTGTTTAGCATAAGGTCATTAAAAATAACTATTAAACGTACATTATCAGGAGGGTCTAATTATCTTTTACCAGTCTTATTGCATAGTCTGTGTAACTAAATTTTATTTTATCATGGTAAATTAAATTTTGTTCATCAGAATTATTTTTCTAAGATCCTTACTTGCTAAATACACACATCAAAAAAAGTTATGCATCACCTGCATTTGTCAAGTTTCAACATACTTTATGGGGTAACTTTACGGTAGAAAACTACAATTAATATTAAATAAAAATATATATTGTCCTAAAAAAAGTATTTAGATGATCATAAAAAATTAAAGTTTGATAAAAAAAAGTAACAATTTTCAGAAAACGGTTTCCTCACCTAATACTCGGTATTACCTCCCCTAGCCCTAATCAGACTGGCACAGAATTAGGTGGTCAATGTCTTCTTGTGGAAGGTTCCGCCATTCTTCAATCGCTGCCTCCCTCAACTCCTAAAGATTAGTTGAAACGTTCGGGCGGCGCTAAACAGCTCGGAGAAGCATGTCCCACGGAGACCACTCTATTCTCTCCATTCCAGCAGCCGGAGGGTCCTCCACTGTGTGGACGAGCGTTTTCATCCACTAGGATCATTATAATCGTGCCTTTGAGCTAAGGGTGTCACTATAGCTTCTAACACGTCAACCAGGTACATATTCGCGGTCATGGTCCACTGAATGGGTAGCAGCACAGTTTTGGAACCGTGGATAATTCCTCCCCAAAACATGACAGACCCACCATGTTGCTGTACTCTCTGAGATGGGTACCTAAGCTGGCTAGGCCTGCCTGGAACCCTCCACACCCACACTCTGTTATTGCCAAGGACGAGGGCAAGTCTAGTTTCATCAAAGAACAGACACTTTCTCCAATGAGGTATCAGCCAATTTTCTTGAGCTTTTGCCGACTACATTCGAAGTTGGCGGCGGTTCCTATTCAGCGGAGGACAATGATAGTGCCTTCTTGTTCCAAGGTTCATCTTATAAAGACGATTCCGGACAGTCTGGTCACTTATAGTGGTGTTATCAGCCCTTTGCAGCTGTCGCCAAAGGTCCCCAGCGGGTATCTTCTGGCTGCTAACGTTAAAAAAGATCTTCATTGCGCGTTTTACAGCGTGGCCTTCCACTGTGAGGTGAGTATTCAACACTTCCAGTGGTTAGGAACCTGTTCCATCACCTCACGACATCACTTTGTCGGAGGTTGAACCGACGAGCAATTTGTCGGGTTGATTGCCCTTCCTCTCGTAGGACAACAATGCTGAATCGCGTTTATGTGGAGAATGCTCTTCTATTCATTTTTAGAGTGCAACAGAAGCGAAAGAAAGCTCTGAACTGAATCATTCCTACACAAATGTTTCACAATGAACCACAGATTACAATTACAACGTTGGACAACTTCAAGTAGGATTACAACTTTGAGGGATTTAGAGCCCCTTGAGTGTTCAGAAACAGTGTTCAGAATGTTACCCATGACTTTTTTTGGCCTTAATGCATGTAGTATTAATGTATGAAATCAGTTTTCCAATAATTTAATCTGATCTATAGTTTTTAGGGTGATGTAAAACTTTTTTTGATGTGTGTAACTAAAAAAACACCTGAACTATAGATAGGATTCAAATCAACAACAATTTATCTTTCTACGAAATATTTTTGATTGCTTATTCATTAAACTGTTATGAGGAAGTTTCTATTAAGATTCTTTAAAATAATATTTAATAAATTTTCATTACTTCTTGTTTCAGATGATAACTATGAACGCCTCACTGAGACTGTTGAAACCGTTATCCAGACAAACTAATCTTCTTAAACGTTATAATAAAACCATATTACGCACTTTAAGTTCTTATTCACAAATATTTAGTAATGTGTATAGTGTTCCTTTGTTCGAACAAAAGAGATGTAACAGCGATTGGAACCCCAACATTGTCAGATCACCCTTTCCTGATGTTCCATTGCCAGAAGTACTACTGACTAATTTTTTTTGGGAAAAAGCTGAAAAGTGGTCTGACCTAACGGCTCTGGTGAGTATAACTGCTACATAATTTTTGACTATATCGAAAAATATTCATCTAATTATAAACAAATACTACATCCAGCGTCAAAATGTTAGACATACTTCAAAAATTGTTATCCCTACCCTCCCATCTTTTCAAATTACCCTTAAAACGGTATTAAAATAATCTATCACCCACCTGAAGTTAATCAGCAGCCTGCTGTTATTTTGGTTCTCAAGCCAGAAACATGTACTTTTTTTTTAGTTTTCAAATTAAAGTTAAGGCGCGTCAAAATTTTAGACACGCTCCCTGGTAAAAATAAATTAAACTCATTTTAATACTTCGTGGCCTTTCCACCACCTTTTATTATTTCAAAAATTCTCTATTGTAATGAATGGTACAATTTTTTTTATTGTTTCGTGAGGTAATTGTTCCCATGAAGCCAGAATTTCAAATCCTCGATTGTTCCGAACTGTCTTGACTCAGAGTACACCATTCTTGAAAGAGTTCCCCATTTTCGATAATGTTCAGGTCTGGGGAGAAAGCAGTCCAGTCTAATTTAGCAATTTTGTTGCGATTAAACCAGTCTTTAATGATTTTTGCTGAATGTAATGGGGCGTTATCTTGTTGGAAAATTGGTGTGCCTTTACACATTTCATTAAAGGTCAACTTTTGTTCTTCTAACAACTTTTCATATTCAACTGAGTTTACTCTTGATGAAATAAACACCAAATTTCTTTTCTTTTTGTAACCAATTGATGCCCAAACCATAACTTTTGCACCTCCCATTTGACGCCTTGATAATTTTTTTTCTTCTTTTCTTAAATCATGAAAATAAATCGAAAATCCATCTGGCCCATCCAGATTGAATTTTTTTTCATCACTAAAGATGACTTTCTTCCACTTCTCAGTCCGTGACATCGTGACATCACATTACGAGCAAAGGCCATGCGGGCTAATTTGTGATGGGTACTCAAAACTGGCTTTCTTTTCAATTTTTTTCTAACTATTGTTTTTGACTTTTTTAATAATCTTTGGACATTCCTTACTTTTGTTTGAACTCCAGCTTCCTCAGCAATTGCTCTTGCTGTTTTACAAGAGTTGGATGCGATTAGGAGAATATTTCGTTTCTCTCTTAATGTCAAAGAAGGGGCCTACCACTTGAACGGAGGGTTCCATATGTCTCCCCATGCCGAATAAACTTCGCGACGGATGAAAAACTCCGTTTTATTCGGCGGGCTATTTCCCTATAGCTCATCCCGTCCTTGTGTAATGAAAAAATCAAACGGCGCTCTTCTTCGGAGAAACACTTATTTTTTCCCATAACTCACGTGTTTTTTTTTGGTCTATATTCAACAAACACAACACAGCACTGAAGAAGAAATGATATTTTAACGATTTCAACTATAGAGGATTAGGAAAATAGTTAACAACAAAAAGTGTGTCTATCATTTTGACACCTATAAAGTGTCCATATTTACTGATGTTGGATTTAAATAATCCTCAAGGTCTGAGAAGATTGTCCCCATTTCAATATCATAATATATACTTTAAACTGTACATTAAAAAATAATATCAATCAAAAATGAAGAAATCTTGAAAGTTTTAATTTCACTGGGTGTGTCTAACATTGACGCTGAGTGTGTTTTATACTGTTAAACGGGTTAAATAATATTTAGTGGCGTAAAATTACGACAGTGTCAATCTATCAATCAGGGGGAACTTAATAATACTCGGCATAATCCCCCGCCCGTATAGCCAAAAAGGCGAGAAAGGGGATGGACAAAAAAAAAAAAAAGCATCAAAACCTTCAAAGCGATGATTTAATTCCTTCCATGTCCCATATGATTGCTCATTCTACATGGTCACCCGATGAACAAACGAAAGTATCAACCTTCGTGCCCTTCCTAATGGTGATTGGGTAGTTACAACTTGCAGGTTGGTCCACGTCCTCGTCTAAGATCTTCCACGCCGATAATAATAACTTGCCTCTTAAGGTCTAGTTGAAAACCGTAAGAATTCATAATCTCCATTCCGAGAATAGCGTTCTCATCTCTGTCAGCCACAAGAGCCGAGTGTGAGACATATGAGACACAGTTTGAACCCAACTATATCCTAAATATGCCTTCCTTGATTACATTTTGCTGGTTCTACTGTTGCGGTCCTTAGTTGCCACCTGAAAAGCGGCAGCCTCTTCTTGCCTGTTATTCTAGGGCAGACGGTGGTCATATCATCAGTTCCTGTGTCAACCAGCATTCCATACTTTGTACCGTTGATGATGTCCACATATACACTGCCGGTTCTGTGCCTCAAAGCGGTTAGGCAAGGGGATTGTCTCAGTACCGCTGCCGGACGATGTCACTCTCCAAGATTCTATCCGTCAAACTTTCCTTTCGTCAGGAGTGACCCGCTCCTTAGCAAAAAGCAAAAGCAAAAATTAATTTATTTTTAATAAATTTCATTTTTATTGGTACACGAAATTGAGACTCGACGACGGTTAAAGCGGCAGTGCCCACACGATCTTTTTTAAACATGTCAGTTGTGCTTTCTGCTTTAATGCCCATACTTAGGCTACACTGGCTTTTACAGCAGTGAATCGGTTGAGGGAGAAGCGCAGGTATCTCCTGTAGTTATCATTAATAATACCAGATAAATAATAAATATAAAATATCCATTTCTTGATTTTAACTTAGGTATGTGGAATGACAGGAAGAGAAATCAGATACAAAGAGCTGCGACTGTTGAGCAAACGATTAGCTACTACTTTGTTGAAGGAGGGCTTCAAACCTGGAGATGTCATTGCTATGATACTACCAAATATGCCTGAATTTCCCATTATCGCTTTAGGTTTGTTAGAAGCAGGAATTGTTGTGACAACAATAAATCCACTTTACACAGCCGGTAAGCCTTTATGCATGCAATAATTGTCACTTTTGATTTTATTATTATAATTTCCCGACCTTCCTCTTGTAGAATATATGTTCGTAGAAATTTCGTCTATTCCCTCTCCTCAATTATTTGCCGTAATCTACATAGCTCCCCGTTTCTCATTCGACAACCTATTTGAATCCTCTCTTGTCAATCTTGTCTGCAACTATTCTAACATCATTGTTGCAGGCGATTTCAATTTAAAAATGCTTTCACAATCCTTTGAATCCTTTCCAACCGACCTCCTGTACTTCCTGAACCTTTACCTAGTTCAATAAAATCCAACACATCACACGCAATACTCCATGCATGGCTGAACCTGCGCATCTCTGGTTCTCCCGTCTAAATCATTTCTTCTTCTCGTATCTTTTCTCTCATCACGTGATCTCATCCGGATTTCATACGACATCCCCGCCAAACGTTTTACTCCTAAGGTCACCTCGCAATTTAGACCTCCTTTTCAATAAATTTCTTCAATCCAATCTCGCCTCCGTCCGTTGGGATATCATGTATTTCTAGGATTTTGCCGATTCCATGGGATCCTTGCTCATCTCATATTTAAAATTTTAGATATTCACGCTCCCCTGAAAACCCGAACCTTAAGTCGCCCCGTTTCACCATGGCTGACTTCTGAAATAAAGGTTATGATGAAAAGAAGGGAAGCCGCTAAACGCAAATATCGGCAAACCTGTTTGGCAGTTGATTATGCTTCTGTCAAAAAAACAAAAATGTGACCCAATCCGAAGTCCGACAAGCTAAATTCCTCCACTTCCACATCGCTCTCAATTCTAAAAGCAAAGGGATCATACTTCGTCAATTACCCCGTTCAAAATCCACTATCAAAGTTCCTAGAAGAACGTTTCCTCATTAACCCACTCCAATTTGGCTTCCGATCTCGCCACTCAACTCAATCTGCTCTCCTAAAAAATACCCACGACCTCCAAACCTCCATCGAACTCCGAAACTAAATAATCTTATCCTTCTAGATTTTTCCAAAGCTTTTGACACAGTCGATCACAACTTCATCTTACAAAACTGCATCTATTGAGCAGCGCTTTACACTGTTTCAAATCCGCTCTTTGAGAACGAATTTGCTGTAGTTCATGGTCAACATTAGTGATGTAAAACTTTCAATAGTCTCCATTATCGATAGCTTTAATTGTTTCGAAACTATTTGGTAAACTATCGATACTTTTTGGTCATGACCGGGGGGGGGGGGGGTTTGAATAGTAGACTTTTTCTTATGGAACGATAGGAGCTATAATGCTCTTTTTCAATTGCACTTTTTTTTTTTTTTATTCTTTTGAACATTACTCGGTTAGTGATAGAAACAAAATCGAAGTCTTCAGATTTTGTTTCTATCACTAACCGAGTGATTTTCAAATGAAGGAACTAGAGGGAATCGCTTGTTTTGTTTATTTATTATTCCATCTTTTACCTTGTCCTCCTCTAATTACATAATTATTTAGTTAAGTTCTTTTTGAACACGCTCTAGTTTGTTAAGACCCTTCTATTTTCTTATCAAAACATCTTAACAGTATCAATTACCTTTTTCATAAATGAATTTTTCGATAGTACTATCGATAGTTATACATCACTAGTTAACAGCCACACGAGACACTTCTCTCCTGCGGTGTCCCTCTGGCATTTCCTCTATCTGCCAATATATTTCCTATTTATATCAACGACCTTCCTCTTCTGATTAATCTCTCCAAATATTATATATTCGCTGATGATTTCCAAATATACCAGTCTTTCCCGCCTTCCGAAAAAGCTTCAGAAAGATTTGAATCGCAACAGGGCAGAGGCTCACTTGTTGAAGCTGAATGCAGATAAAACAAAGGCAATTTTAATGGGCTCCAAACACCTCCTTAAAACCGTTCCTAATATCCCAACTGCTCCTAGATAATAATCTCATTAAATTCTATCCTACAGTCAAAAACCTAGATGTAACCTTCCACCTAACTCTTTCTGTCTGACATCTTCAATATCCCCTCTTAGCACCATTTCGACTTTAAAGCAATTAAACCATCTCCGGAACCTTTCCCATATAAACACGCAGACTTCGGGTCACGAAGTCCACCTAGATATTTCCCACTTTGACTATACTTTTAGAGCGTATGGTGGTATCTCCGGGGGTCTCGACGCAAAACTAAAATGTTTAATAAATTGTTTCGTCCAATTTATATTTGCGATCACAAGAGATGTCTCCATCTCACCTTTTTATCAAAAGTTAAAATGGTTATATCCTTCCTACTATCCTAATTAACTCCAGCCATCCTGCTTTGATCCAAGTTATCTGATCCCGCCGTACACCATGTGTCTCCGCATATAGCCCAAATCCACGGTTCTTACCCGCAATATCCGCTCTAGATCTTCAGATCTTTATACACCCTCCCGCCGAACGTCAGCTTTTGATAGATTTTCATTATCCGACACTCATCCCCATGGGCGTCACCAGCACTAAATTATGGGGGTAGGTAGAAATTTGAGGGGCTAAAAGTTGAAATAATAAGTCCTAAAAACAACTGTTGGGTGGGACATTTAATTCATCCTCCAACGATTTACTTTAAAGGTATTTATAGTCTCTTAAAACTTGTCAATTTTGCCTCGGTTATAAAACAGAGGGTTGTAAAGGCTTAATGTTGAAGAATGTGGGCCTTCTTGATTGGATTTTATCCAAGTTCTCCTTCTGATCTTTATCCCACTAATTCCATTGCTTTCCATTAACTTCTATAAGCTTCATAGAATTGATGGAAAGTAGGATCAAGCTGCTTGATTAAAAAAAAATGAGACCAATTCCGGAGATACAAATTTGTTACAGAATTCATAAAACAAAAAGACCCAGGAGGCTGCAAGTTACTGCGTGTTCAGACCTATCCATGCCTGCATACCTGTCGCCGGTATCACATCTCTGGGCTCAGCTGTTCATTAGCAGTGACAGATTAAAGAGAGTATTATGGCATCGTGGTCACGTAGTGAAGTAAGGGCAGTTTTGCGATATAATTTTGTGCGTGGTTTAAGCATAGATCAATACTTAGAAGTATGAAGATTGCATTGAATAATGATTGTCCACATCGTACGACTATATTTAGATGGTACAGAGAATTCGAAAGGGGCAATTTCACTCTGGAGGACGGTGAAAGAGAAGGAAGGCTGCGAACGTCTGTAACAGAGGAAAACATTTGTGCTGTTAGGAAAATGCTTGATGAGGACCGTTGAGTGACATATTAACAGATATAGGAGGCATTATGCCTTCATGCACCAGCAATTCATTCAATTCTGAGAGACCATTAGGTAAAAAAACTTTGTTGTCTTTGGGTGCCCCATAGTCTAACGGAAGAGCAAATGACTCATCTTGTGACTTGGTGCCGAAAGATGCTGAAACTATTTGATAAGTGACATTCTACATATGTGAACAGCATCGTGACTAGTGACGAACCTTGGCTATACTATTATGCTGTGCCGACCAAGGCTCAAAACTAAGTTTGGGTATTTGACGATGAGGATATACCTGTAACTGTCAGAAAATCTCAATCTGTAAAAAAAAAAATGATCGCTGTATTTTTCAGATCAAGCGGAATTGTAGAGTGTGTTGTTTTGTAGACACAGAAGACAGTCACCACTGAGCAGTGCCTGCCTAAAGTCATAGAGTCAATGAAAAACCTGAGACCAAAGCCAAGAATGGACACTTGGTACCTCCACCATGACAATGCACCAGCTCACCCTGCCAGAGCCTGCACCGAGTATTTGGCCACCACTTGGCCGAAACTTCTTGAGCACCCTCATTACAGTCCAGACCTTGCTCCCCGTGACTTTGCGCTGTTCCACATGTGAAAACGAAGCTGAAAGGAAAACGTTTTTCAAGCGACGAGGACATTCCGTGGGATGTGCCTCCATCCCAGATGAAACTTGGCAGAGCTGGTTTAATGACTGGTTTCGACGTATGGAGAAGTGTATTAAATGCGGTGGAAATTACTTTGAGAAAATTAAGTAAATAAAGCTGTATTGCAAATTATTGGTTAAGCTCGGATAAATTCGTAAAATCGTATTTATATTTATTTTTTTCATTGGGTCCTCTTCTGCCAAAATATTGGGGGGGGGGGACGCGTCCTCCCTGTTTCCCCGGCGGTGCTCATCCCTATGAAATTCTATTCCCTCTTTCATCTATAATTCTAATACCCTCCCTACCTTTAAATCCCGCTTTCTTAGGGGGCCACTTCCTAGCCAGCCATCCAGTGCTCCTAAAAGAAATGTAAACTGACACTTCTTATACTATAATGTTTTATACCGATGGAAGCTCATATTTTTTTTTATTGATTTTTTTTTTTTTTTTTTATATAAGATGGAAATAACTCCTTAGTGTATCTGTACATTCTTCTTTTCACGAAATGTTAATTGAAAATTTAATTTGCATTTTTTGTAGGTCCCCTCATAATTTATTGTTATTTGTTTCATTTTAATTAGTTTATTTAAGCTTTTCTGTAAGGCTCTAAAGCCAACTTTGTATATAATTTTATTTTGTTCTTAAGGGACTTGCCCCGGAACAAATGAATGAAGAATTTTGCATTTCCTTGTTTAAAAGAGGAAGTTATATTTGGATTTTTAAATAGTTGTATTATAGTTTATTGAGAGGTGCAAATATTGTTGGCAAACATGTCTGATACTTATTCTGCGCTATTATACATTAATGATAATTCTAAAAATATTTCTCAATGTTGGGAATAATGGGTTGATTCATTTGAATTATAAATCGAAGCTACTAATTGCTATAAGAAAAAGAAGTGACAACATTTATAACATTTAAGACTGAAATAAATAAAATTCATGTAAGCTTACTATTAATCGGAGGATGCAGTCACAACATTTGAACGCCGTACATTAATATATAAAAACGTTCCCAACTCATTTCAAGAAAAATAACAGTTATCCCCCTTTTTCCGGTGTGGTCTTCGTATACTTATGATATTACACATAATTATTTCATGAGTTTTAGACTCTTGCTATTAATCTTGATAATAACAAAGTCGTAAAGGTAGAATTATTATGCAACAAAATTATTGTATGGATAAATAATGATTAAGTTCGTGTAATTTGGTTATCTAAAGCATGGGCGGATCCAGCCTATCGGAAAGGGGGGGGGGCTGCAGCCCCACAGCCCTTCATTTGGATCTGCTAATCAGCTCTTTTACCTTTATGTTCCTTTCCCACGACTAAAATTCTACTTTTGTTCTGCACATTATTTGTTGTTTAACTTGTTTCCTTACATTAAGGAAAGTCAGATTCTATTTTTATATGACAAACAATTTTCCAAAGGGAGGGGCTGCAGCCCCCACAGCCCCTCCCCTGGATCCGCCAATGATCTAAAGACGATGTCATGGGAATATCATCAATTTGTAAAGCCTAAGAATTGGCGGACGAAGACAACAGAACAGTTGAAAGCATTACCAACAAAAGAAATAAGAATTTCTCGTCAAAACTTACATTTAATAAAATGACATAATTCTTTGGACGATGTAATTCTAAACCTAGCGTTATGGACTTTCCCCGCTATGAAAAAAATCCTACTGTGCGGGTTACAGGGACATTGTCCCTTGTTGAATTTGAACCTTCTAAAATGTGCCAATAGTCGACTCATCAATATGGAAAGGTTTGGAATGTTGACATTTATTGTATCAATAGTTGACACTTACATTATTTTTACTTTCACTTACCTATATATGAAATATATAGTAAGTGGAAGTATTGCGATCATGCAAAATTTCGACTTCCGGTTTTCAACGGAAATACACGTTTTGGGGTCCCCTGAGTCAAATTAACCAAGTCCCGCGAAATGGTCTGTGTGTGTGTGTGTGTGTGTGTGTGTGTGTGTGTGTGTGTGCGTGTGTGTGTGTGTGTGTGTGTGTGTGTGTGTGTGTGTGGGTGTGTGTGTGTGTGTGTGAACAGACTAGCTCAAAAACTATAAACCGTGCGAACCTGAAATTGGGTATTTGGTGTATGTTTATGCCCGCGATGTGACAGCAAAAATTTCATCAAAATTGCTCAGAGGGAGAGGGTACTTTATTTAATAACTTTTTAAGTTTTTTTCGATTTTCTCTAAAACGGCTCGAACGATTTTGATTAAACTGAGTATTTGATCTATTTATATGCCCAAGATATGACTGCGAAAATTTCATCAACTTTGATCAACCGGAAGGGGGACTTTCCTTATTAAATTTTGTATCATTTTCACGTGTTTTTTTTTATTTACTCACAAACGGATTTAACGATTTTAATAAATTTTGTATCATTTTTACGTGTTTTTTTTATTTACTCAAAAAAGGCTTTAACGATTTTGATCAAACTGGGTATTTGATGTATGTATATGCCAAAGATGTGATAGCCAGCATTTCATCAAAATTGGTCAAACGGAGCGGGCACTTTATTTCATAATTTTTTTTCCAACTTTTCCCTTTTTTTCGATGATCTTAAAAACGGCTTTAACGATTTTTATCAAATTCGTCATGTTTAATGAAAATTAGGTGTTCTTTAACATCAGGTAAGCTTTATCATTATTAAAATGTTCTGAGGGGGCTTTTTTGGGGGGGGGGGGCGTTGGGGCCTTTTTTGTTTGTTTGTTTCCTATAAAATACCTTTGTTTTTTTTTATATGGAGAAATTAACTGTCTCTCGTTACGCCTAAAAATAAGAAATGGCTAAATATGAGATATGATAAAAATAAAGAAAACATAAAGAGGAGAAAAAAGAAAAATATTCAGTCAACTCATAAAACTCATTGAGCCCACGCATGCGGAGTACGCCTTTAATGACGGACAATTGTTCATAATTAATGCCGTTCTGTTCATTTGAGAAGTGGCAATTAACAAAACACATTAATTTCTAATCTAAGTAAGGTGGTAAGTGAAAGTTGTGTGTTGCGCGCACGCACCAGATTTTTTAATTTCCCTAGGAAAATATTAGTTTATAAGGACTGCAATAAAAGTTAATCATTTTCTAATTATAAACTATTCAAAATTGAAACGAAACATATAAAATTTCCACAATTTAATTACTTTATACACAAAACTTAATAGACAAAAGAAAAAATATTAAACTGAAAAATGAGATCATCCAATTAAGAATAATACAGATACCATATAACAACAATCGTTTTAAATTAATCTACCTCAAGTGTGAAACTGAAATGGTACCTTTGCTGTCCATTAAAGGTAAAAACTTTGGGCATATGTATCGCGGATATAATATCATATGATGGGACTGTGCAACATGTACCGGTGTTAATAAAAGTTGTTTTCATCCGATGCATGGTTGTAAAAGTAAAACCAGAATCTCTAATTTACTGACAGCTTTAGTAACTTGAGCCAGACATTTTTTACGCTTAAATCTCTTATTTGAGAACCCAACTATTATAAATTTTCCTTCATCAACACTTAAACTACCTTGCTCCTCCTCTTGAAGAAATATTCCTTGATTAACATTAATTCTCTGCTCCTGCTCTTGGGGATCTAAACTTTTCTGATTTTCTTTCTCTTCCCAAATTTCTGGTTGGGATAGTATGGTTTCGTCTACTTCCAGTGCTGCAGCATTTTCAGGTATCTCCTGATTAACTGATCTTAGGTTTCTTTTTGAATGTCTATTTACTTCATTTATTTACAACAACTATTTACAACATCTATAATTATTAAAAGTTTATAATAAGTTGTATTATTCAATCCATTCAACTATTTAACTTTACGATATATTTTATTCCCTAATAAAATAAAATTGCTATAATTTCCGACTGTTACAATTGTTACTTAATTTAAAAAATAAACAAAACAAGATTATGTAAGGTAAAACCTGCATGGATGTCAAGTATAAACACACACGATGTCAACTTTACAAACAGAATATTCCACTAGTTGATACGTTTGAACGGATAGTTGACACCCCTGTCGAACATTGGTTAGGATGGAGCTAGATCAGTAGACCTCTACCGATATTAAACCCAGACATTTTTCAAATCAAGCAAATTATTTTAAACTATCAGTTTCATCAGAGTAAAAAACACCAATAGTTGACATCGATGTCAACTATTGAAATTAAGGATTAATTTTTGTTCTAATAGTTGACACCCACATTTAAGCCCTAAAACATTGTATAAATAAATCGAAAAGGATATCAAATGACTCCCATGGAGTTAATGAATATCATGGAAGTAGTTAAAAAATAATTGAACACATATAAAATAACTAAAAAGCTTATTTAATGTGACTTACCACACTAATGAAACAGGGAAGCAGAAACCACTTGTTCAGGCCACTAGAAAATTCTCCATTATAACCTCTCACAAATAAGTTTCAGTTTTCATCACACTATGCAGATGGTAGAACAGCCAACTAGTAAAACTTGGGAAATTACTGCCAAATTTTGAACCAAGACAATCTACCATGAATCTTATTATTCACACTTTTTTTACGAAATGTCAACTATTGGAGCACTGTCAACTTTTGGTACAGTTAGCCTATGCCTTACATTCCAAAATGTTTTCCTAAATTTTTAGTCTTACTAAGGATTCAGATCAAAAAGATACTGAAGGTTGCATGGATTCATATATTTCCATTCATATAAATGTCCTGCTATTAAAATCTATGATTGAACAATAACTTAAATAGTTTTAAGATGACCAAACTTCTTGAAAAGTTTCAAGTAAAATCAAGAAGGTAGGCTTGATAGTAAGAGAAACTTTCCAATGATATTCCTGATAAATGATTGAGATGTTTTTTTATGTTTCGAAAGAAAATAAGCACCAAAACCTAATTCCGCCACTTTCATCAATTGTTCCCCAATTTGCTTAATCCTGTCCCCCATTCTGATATGAGCTGGGTACAAGCTTGGTATAAAGGCCTTTTGATGGCTAAAGCCTGCCTAATTAGGAATGTCTACTTTCAATCTAATTTGTTTTGTCTTTATCTATAAATATTTTGATAAATGCACTCATAAATTAATGAAATTTAAATTTCTAGGACAAGTTCACTTATCCAGCATTTTCTATTTATATTAGTTCCCATTTATAATTTAATTCTATTCATCAGTCAATATCCATCTATAGGAAAATAATACTTTATTCTGAATATCTTGATATTTAATATTTTTAAATGGTAATAATGATGCGATAACTTTGTATTGCAGATGAAATAGTTTATCAGATCAAAAATTCAAAAGCTGTTGGAATTTTTACGATTCCTGAAAAGTTGGATACAGTTCTTGAATCTAAATCAATTTTGGAACAAGATCCAGCATATCCTACAAAATTAAAAATAATTTCTACAAATCATGTCCTGGGAGAGGAACCACAATTACCAAAAGAGGTAGATAGGCTAACCCGATTAATAGATGATAATGTGGATGTTAGCATACTTCCATCCCTTCAGAGTCATCGCCTAACTACTCATGATGTGGCAGTTATTCCATACTCTAGTGGAACAACGGGAAGACCAAAAGGAGTCTGTCTAACCCATAGAAATTTAATTGCCAGCATAACTTGCATGCACTTATTGGATGATGTTGAAGAAGCAAAAAGTAAGATTACTTTTAGCTATCATTGATCATTATTTGATTAATAAAATGTAATAATGTGCAAATTATCAATCGTTATAACTCATTATTAGTGTCTCTGTTCATATTAAAATTTTATTTTAGGTAATCATCAAGAAGTTGTACCTGCCATCCTCCCTTCATTCCATATTTATGGGCTCAGTGTTGTTCTTTTACAAAGTCTTTATTGTGGAGCAAAGGTTGTTACATTACCAAAGTTTGATGAAAATTCATTCTTGAATGTAATGAAAAAATATAAGGTATGGCCATATTACCACTTTCACATTAAGTATCTTATAACATACACAGAAAAAAATTAGTATCTCCATGAAACTTTGATCATAACTTCATATTTGGAGAGATCTACAGATTTCACCCAAATTATCGTGAGAAAACCACCCTGCAGGGGGATTGAAACAGGGGGAGATCTGTAAATTAATTTTGCTGCAAATATGTCGAGTTATGCATCATATTTGATCGATTTAATCAAATGGACAATGCTCATGACGATATAGTCAAGAGGTCAAAAGTTATAACAGGTTAGGATATATAGTAGAAGGAAACGCACCAAGTTGACATTTACTAAAATGTAAATCCGATCTTCTCTTAGTATACTCATTATACATATACTTAAAAATTAATTTTTTTACCTAAGAGATCAGACATTGTTACAATGACTTATTCAGCCCCTTAATGTGTTTTTTATTCTAATCTAAAAGAATTTTCTTCTCTCATTTTTTTTTTCTTTTTTAATAAATAAGTGTGCTGTTTCTAAACTCATACCAACCCCGTGACAGTTCTCCATTTTTGAACAATTACAGTTGCCCTCAATTTTTTTTTTTGCAACAATTTCTTGTTTGGTTGTTCTCCCCTGTCCTGGAAGCCATCTTTAATTTCTTGTATTGGACCTGAAGAAGCCCACTGTAAGATGGGTGAAAGCTTGGCAGTTGGAAAACCTTTTACATGGTCAAACCCTGAAGAGGCAATGCATCCAATGGATTCAGACCATGGAAGCCTAAAACAACAATGTAAACAAATTTTTCTTAAAACAAAATGAATTCAAAACATCTTCTAAAACTTTAGGTAGGATAAATATTCTCTGGCCCTTTAATCGTATCATGAGAAAGTGTTAAACTCTGCAGTGCACTAGTTTAATTTTCATGGTAGCCAGGTGTGGCTAGTTCATCAATAAGCTTTGATTGCGGCTGAAGGTGATCTTTAGTGTCATTATCTTTTTCATTGCTTCTAAAAATTCCGTTTAAGTTTAGACTGTTGTCACTTTCTACATAGGAAATATTGCTCTCCTCCTCCTCACTGGAACTAAAGACACGTGGTAGTTTCACCTTTGTTTATGTTTACCTTACTTTTGTGACTGCGCCAACAAACCCCAGTTGAAGATAGCCAACTAACCCCACAGGAGAAATCATATGAAAGATGGCTGCCAGGACTAGGGAGAAAAACCAAACAACAAACTGGTTAGTTGAAAGGTTAGGTTTTTCAAAGGAGTTTGGGGCTAGGTGAACAGAATCGGAGTCAAATGTTTTGCCATGCCTTAAAACCAAATTCATTGAAAATATAAAAATTTACTTAAATGTTGTAAAATCATTCAATGAAGCACACCCTTCTCTACACTGTTAGCATCGTACTGAAACCTCAGGATAAACAAGACTCCCGAGATCGAGCGGGTCACATGGTATGATTGTGGCGACTTCAAAATAGGTGTGACGGAAATTATAAGCCAAAGGCCAACCTACCTCCTATGCCAACCTACTCCGCTCTCCCCTACATTTTTCCTGCACATCATTTTTTGTTTTTTCCTCTTGATATTGAGACTGCTGATTATTAAAGTAATATCATAAGATTATGCGCTCAGATATCAAATAAAATATCATGGAATAAAATAGCTTAAATTAATAACAATGATGACCTTAATGAAGGATAAATGAAATTGAATAGGGTTCCAAGGGGGGAGGGGTAGTTACGCATCCAATGCTTTTTTTTTTTTTTTTTATTTTTTTTTTTTTATAAATATGTTTGCTGTTCTTCACTCGACACAGAATTTTTTTTCCCGGGACTGGGATAAAAAAAAAATATTTTTCTTGACTATTAATAAGCAGTCCAAATTTAACCAGAGTTCGTAAAGGTTTTCAAAACATTTTATCACGACTGTACTCAATCCATTTTTAGCTCAGCTTTTTTTCTTGTATGGGATGTGACCGAAATGCAAAAGCTAAAGTTCCGAATGGAATTACTTTGAACTACTATTGAATTTCGCTAAAACTGAAAACATTATGCAATTTTTTGGTTTTTTTCCCATTTTGACCACGCAGAAGCAGAGGCTTTTTGACAAAACCTTTTGTGTATATTTTTAAACTAAATTGAATTCCCTACAATATTAGACCAAAACTAGCTGAGTAGACAATTTAGTTGAAATACGGATTTTCAATGTTGGGCCAATTTTCCAAACTCGGTATTCTTATGTTGATTTTCATGTTTCATCATATGAAATGGTCTTTATATCTTCAATAACCTGTATGCTTTGTGAGGCAGTGAAGTAAACATTTACTCCATTTAAAATTTTGGAGGATAATGGTGAAAGAGGGGGGGGCAAGATTTAGTTGGAGGGTAGAAGTCACTACACACAACCAGACCATAGCCCATGTATTTGTAAAACTATGAGTATACTTAAAAAAAAGTAAAATATCATGTTAAAATAACGTATTATAGTGAAAAGCAAAATATTAATATATCCGCGAAATTTTTGGATTTTTTGGGTTTATTGCAAACTACGGATCACACTGTATTCTTTTCTAGTTTTGATTGATGTAAATGTTTGCTGAATAAATTTTGTATTTCAATTTCAGTCGTCTCTTTTTGAAAGGCGAATTCTTCCCCTACCACCAAATATTACTCCCCCCTACACCTGCTTATTTCTATGAGATATTCTATCACACTTCACAAATATTTTAGCAGCAAGTACGGGCAACTAATATTTTTATATGTGAATTAGTTTCTTTACGTTTTATAGGTAGGTTTTTGAGAAGATGGTAGGTTCGTATAATTCACCAGTATGTCTTGATATGGTATTAATTTTTTCGATAGAATTTGGGTAGAAATAACAATGAAATTGAATAGAAATAAATAAAAAAAATTATGTTAAACTTGTATTACATTTAACATTATATCAATATTAACTATGTAATAGCTCTTAATAAAAATAATTATTTGTATTTCAAGTGCACAGTTTTATATGTGGCGCCTCCTCTTGTTCTGTACCTTGGTTCAAGCCCTAATGTGACAGAAGAGCATCTTAGTTCTGTAAAAATTATTTTAAGTGGTGCGGCGCCGGTATCAGAATCTGACATAATGAAATGTGTGAAAAAATCACCCCCTACTGTATTTTACAAGCAAGGTAATAGTTTACTTTATTTTTTTCTTTATGCATAAAAATTTATTTCTATTGAATTAATTTAAAGAGAGTTCAATAAAGTTTGGTTAGTTCTTCTAATTTTTATTTTTTTAAATTAATGAATAAACTCCAATATCCTGTCTTCGTTTGTCTTCTGTCTAAGCAAAGACCTAAATTTCCTTCATATTTCATCTCATATATCCTGAGTATTATGTTATTAAATTATATCTGAGGATTATAATTAAATTTGAATGATATACACTTCCACAAACTCTAGTTTATATATATATAAAAAAATATATATATTAATTTATTATTTATATACGTTTATAAATATATTAGTTTATATCATTTGACAAGCGCGTAAAAAAAATTTCATACCTTGAATCGTTCAATACTTTTTTATGATTCAGGAGTCGGATCAACAAGCCAAATAAATTTTCAATGAATAGCAATAAAAATCTTTACACGGGAATATATCCATATTACAACCCCTTAATCGGGGAGCCGAGTGCAAAAAAACTGGGTGATTCCCAGTCAACAGATAAAGCAGTTTTTTTCTTACAGACTGAAAGTACTCATTTCATAGACCACATATAATAACGTCAACCATTATTTTATAGTCAAATAAAATAGAGAGTTTTGTACATTTTTCAGTTTTTGCTTATAACTCGAGGGGAAAAAAAATCATCTTGCAGATAATTGTATTCTATTTAAAATAAAATAGAACAAAAGTTCGCGTCGAATGAGTTAATTAAAGTTAAAATCGATTAGGTCGTTAATAAAAACCGATAATCAAGTGTCGGCAATTTTTGCCAATTCTACTGAAAAATTATGTGGTGATGTCTTTAAATGAGGCTGCTGAATTCATCTGAAAGCGATGAGTAGAAAACTTTAAGCATCCTGTAAGATTCTTTCCGCGAGAGTGGTCTTCGCTATTTGTCAGAAATTTGGGGTTTAGACTATACTATACTTAAGACTCATAGATAATAGATTAGAGCTGCTAGAAGCCACTTTAAATTTAAAATATTCAAACGGATGTTAACGTGAAAATCTTTGTTGAAGATGCTTGAGTACCGCTTACACAAGAACAAAGAGTTAACTAAACTGGCGAATATAATGATTTATAAAAGAGGGTGTATCTAGTTATCTAAAAGGTAAAGACTTAATATCAGGGACTGTGAAACAAACACTACTATTACAGAATGGTAGTCAGGCTTTGCTCTGATCACTTATGTATTGATTTTCGTGATGGATTCTCTTGTTCAAATAATACTTTCAGCCTCAAAAAATTATTATGCAACTCTCTTGGATTTCCAGAGGGCTTTTGACGATGTCAATCAAAACATGTTGAGGCTACAACTGTTTTATGTAGGTGATGTAAATAAATTAATGTAATGCATTCACTTTACAGCCAGACTTCTGTTTTAATCTAACAGAAATTTGATAATATATTCTGCAAGGAGAAACGCTGAGCTCTTCCTCACTTAATTATTTTCATTCCAGCATTGAGTCATTTTTCTGATTGATAGATTGATAAGGTATTAATAATTTGTTATTATATACTGCTGCTACAAGCTGATGATTTTATCATCTTATTACATTTACACTACGATACGCAAGAAACACTAACCGTCCTACACAAATAGCGTATCATAAATAAACTCAAGAACGATAAAAATAATAAAATTTTAACAAGGAAGACCAAAAAAGAACAACCTTTTTTTTTTTTACATGTAGAATATTGTAATGGATGGTGTGATATATTAATTGGAGTTTGAGCTTACAAAGTCGGAAGGATTTTTAAAGAGATCTGTTCAAGAAATATAAAATGTAACCCCTCGAGTGGAGCTTTGAAAAACATCCTTGCGAAAGAGTTGACTGTGTGATTCGATAGTTCTGTGTTCACTACGTTTCGAAGGTAGAGGCCGAGCTATTTGCCAACACTAATACGAATAATGACTCTTAAGGATTTGATTAAACTTGTCATCATTAAAATGAAAGAAACTCCTTTAGGAGTATTCTTATTGGTAAATTTAATGTTTAAACTATAATTTTTGTAGGATATGGTTTGACGGAAACATCACCGGGAATATGTGCCATGGAAAAAGGAATAAAAAAATACAATTCTGTTGGAATTGTTGCTGTTAACACAATAGTGAAAGTAGCTGATCTTCAAACTACTCAAGCTTTAGGGCCCAATGAAGAGGGTGAAATTTGTGTCAAAGGACCGCAGGTAATTTAATATTTAAATATAAGTGGTCCACTAAACTATTTCGTGAAATATCATATCGTCATCACCATGCTAAAGTAACGAATATGCATAGGTTTTTAGTTACACATTTTACTTATTTACAGTTACTTTAGCATGATGACGACGATATCCTCGTATAGATAAATTAAAACCCCGTCAAATAAATACAAATTCGAGTTATTATTCAATGAAAAAAAGGCAGGGGGGGGGGGAGCCGAAAGGTTGTAGACCGGTCCAACTTATAATGATGTCCGAGGTATGTTTGTGTTGCTCTAGTACTGCCATTGAGACTTCTGAATAACGGTTTTAGCGACTTTAATTGATTATGTATAATTCAATTCAGATAAAGGCAATATATATTTCTTTATATGAATAATTTCAGAGGAGCCCCCTTTTTAATTTTGTTGTTTCAACTTTAAATTTCTATTAGATTTTTCGGGTAATACATCAATGAAGTAGCAAGATTTAACTTAATTAATAGCTTCACTTAGGGTGAGTTATTTTATTTATTTATTAAAATTAAAGGTTTGTTCAAACAAGCAGTCATGGAATTACTGTCATGTTTCCCACTATTTTGATTTTAAGTTTGATCGCTTGATCTTCCTGTTCGACTGACTCTTGTTCGAAAATAAACCAATTAAAAGTGCGAGAAACATAATAAGTTACTCTAAGACTGCTTGTTGAACAATCCTTTAACCGAAAAAATGCATAACCTCTCTCTCTCTCTCTCTCTCTCTCTTATCATTTGTTGAAAACTAACATAACATGCCATGTACAGACAAAAAATTTCACAAAAATCGTGAAAAATTTCAAGTTCCGGTTTCCAAAGGAAGTAGACGTTTTGGGGTTCCCTGCGTCCAAATAACAAAGTCCTGAGAGATCACCTCTGGTGTAGTGGTTAGCATAGCAGCCTACAATCCTAAAGGTCGCGAGTTCGCATGCAGTGGCAGCCCTACCATTTTTTAAAGGGAGTAAAAAATCCTTGGCTATACCAAACCTCGGATAAAACGTAAAATAGAGGTTCCAAGGCTGTATGATGTCAGGTACTCATTAAAGATCGCTATCCTAATTAAACCTTGATAGGCAAAATGTTGGACTTTCACTGTAGCATCGTCCGATTAGCCTAAGTGGCATAAAATGACTGACGTCATAAAACAAATAAACATTTTCTGAGCGGTTTTTTTTTTTTCGACCTTATCAAGTCAGTTTTTCAATGCTTTTATTTAACACCTAAGAAGAAATAACCAATCGACATTGCGATTCACCACATCTCTTTGAAATTTTCTTTCATTTCATAGCATATTATCAAAAGGGAGTTAAACTACTGTATCATATACAGTCTATTATAGATGTAATGATAGTTATTGCAATTAATTTTCTTTTCATTTATTTATTTAAAAATTAATTTACAGGTAATGAAAGGATACTTAAATAATGAAAAAGCAACAGCTGAAGTATTTGATAAAGAAGGGTGGTTTCATACAGGAGATATTGGATACTATGACAATGATAAGCACTTCTATATTACTGACAGGCTCAAAGAATTGATTAAAGTTAAAGGATTCCAAGTAATGTATTATCTAAAATCAATTTATTTATTTTTTGAAATCCCCATTATTCAATGAACTGTGTACTAATCATAACAATATATTAAATGTTTTAATATTTTAGAGCATTTAAAGCATAAACCTGTTACACTTAAGGCTATCTTATGGTTATGGTAATGTTTTGTTCTTTACATTTTTATTTATATTAATAAAATGGAGATGGGTCTCATTCGTTTTCTTAGTTGAGAATGCCTAATAATAATAATTAATATAACTGTTTCACTAAAAATTAACTTACTAACATCAATCAATGACTTACTAAAATTAATTTATATTTGAGCAGTTTATTTTAAAAGTCGCCATTGTGAGAATTGTTAAAATGGGCATGGAAAATATTATGCCATACAATTTTTTGAGATTCCAGCTTTTTTTATTTCGTTGCATATTATTAAAAAAGTATAAGTTTACTTATCAAGGTGTAAAAATTTGTTGTAAACACAGAAATACGTTAATCCGTAGAGAAGCGCACTGATTTCGCAGTCTGCGTTGACAAGAGATGAACTGGGTTGTTTAGTAGCGTACTAAGGTATGGATGATGGTGGGTAGTGAGGGAATTACCCCTATCGGCAGATTATAAGGTTGATGATTGAATAAGCATGAATAAGGCAACTTTAAGTTCAGTATTTTCATTTTTTATTAAAATCGGTAGGTTCCTGTGGGCTTCTACTTTCTTCAGAAAGAAAACATCAATTAATTTATTTCGAAAGTGATATATTATAGATATATTGTATATTATAGATAATATGAAGTCTTATCATGGCCACTAAACACTTATCATTTCTTGAATAATTTTAATTTTGATCATTCCAATAAATTCTAATAAAATAGTTTATATTTTTATCTTTGACAATTTTATTTCTCAATTTAGTTGATATGAAAATTTGATTTAGTTATAATGGAAGCAAATGATTTGTTACTTGGTAAAAGTGGGCTGTTGGAAGGTATTAAGCATGCGACAGAGCTGTCAATTTTTTTTAATTGCTTGTTAGAACAAACCTAATATTTTTTCATGTATAAAATGCATTTATGCCAAATTTTCTAGTATTAATGCATTTTACGACTTTATAAACTAAACATTATTCTTTTTGAGAATCTCAGCTGTCGAACGAAATATTATAGATACACGGTACGTATTAACGGAGATTGAAATTTTCATCTTGTGGAAACATTTTTTTCTATTTTTCCTGTATATGTTTATCAAATTCTGTCATATTTCATATTCAGTCATTACTTACTACTGGGCTGATTCTGAGAAAAACTCGATTCTTCATGCAAACAAAATCAAAGGTGGTTGTATAGTAAATTTTCATTAGCCATTTAACCCCCATCAGAACTCTTCAATGATGAAACCCAACTGCTATAAAAGAAGACATGATTCTAATTAAACATGACGAGTTTAATCAAAATCCTTACGTTTTTTTTTCGAAAAAATCGGAAAAAAAACGTAAGGATGTGATAAAATTTATTAAATAAAGTCCCCTCTCCGTTTACCCTATTTTGATTAAATTTTCGGTAATTCGGGTAATTACCTACTTTAATACCAAAATCAGTTTCGTTTATCGTTTTTGTGCTAGTCTATTCACATAAACACACACCCAACTCAAACAGGCAATTTCGCGGGATTTGGTTATATGAATTCAGGGGACCATAAAACATGTATTTCCGTTAAAACCGGAAGACGAAATTTTTCACGATCACAACACTATTTATACCGTAATATTTATTTCAAACAGTAAGTGAAAGTTAAAATAATAATAATAACAATGTAACTGATATTTTAAATTATTTTCTTTGAAAAGCGATAATTTTAAATATCGTATTTTAAATGTTCTAGGTAGCCCCTGCAGAACTGGAAGCGCTCCTAAGGTCACATCCTGATGTGGACGATGCTGGTGTAATTGGTGTTCCAGATCCAAGAAAAGGTGAATCACCCATTGCTTTTGTCAAGTGCAAAAAAGATTCAAAAGTAACAGAAGCAGAACTTAAGGCATTCATAGCACCGAAAATTGCCACATTCAAACAAATCGATAGAATTATGTTTGTTGAATCTATCCCAAAAAGCGCATCAGGCAAAATCTTGAGAAAAGATTTAAAAGAAAATTACTTAAAAAAGATAGATTTAGAAGGATTTTTAGAAATAAAAAAACCGAAAGACATTCATCCGAACAATCCCAATGAAAGAAATTAAATAAAAGTAAATTTTTGGCTATGGGGAAACAAGCGAACTGATGGGTGCTAATGAAGCATTGCGTAAATAAGCCTCAATTATTATTTTTATTTATGTATATATATATATATATATATATATATATATATATATATATATATATTTCTAATTTTCACAAAATGTTCTTTAAGAATATAAATTATTAAAATTTAAAGTTGTAACATAAAATGTTAGAGTAACATAAAATCGCACTTTCTAGGTGCTTAACGTTTACAAAATAATGATATGGTATGTTGCTGTATATATCCCCTGAACATTTCTATATCGTTTGTCATGGTAGAAAGGCAAAATATCTGTAGTGTCTGCTATCTCATACAAAAAAAAAAAAAAAAAAAAAATTAAATTATACAGTAGAAACTTAAAAACAACTGCCCTCGGCTGGGAGTCGAACTCCTACGTACCATACGCTACCACTGCGCCACAGAGATCGCAACCTAGCCGAGTCTATCCCGTCTCTCCACTGATCCCCTTCCCCTAAACATCATATAAATATCTGTCATATTTTTTGAAAAGTTATAAGGGAGGGGGGGAGGGGGATGGATTATTCGTTCAATTGACATTTCGTCTATTTGGTTCTATTGACATTTCGTCTATTTTTAATATGATTGTATATAGGTACCCGTATATATATATATATATATATATATATATATATATATATATACACGTATGTATATGCAGGTTTGGATAACTCATATTTTATTTTATGTCAATCCCCGGATTGTCATATATTCATTTACTTATTATCAAGATAATTGGTATAAAAAATTTCAATGTCATCCAATATATTTTTTAATATTACACAACCATTTATACAATTTCATTTAAAGTCTCATGAAGCTGATTCAGGCTGGTCCCTGGTTCTCATGAAAATTAAATCAAATTATTTTGTCTGTCTGCTTTAACTTTTCATTTTTAATGAAGCTTAATTTTGGTTTGTAAAATAAATTCTTTTACTCCTATCTGTATTTTATTCATAATAACCTTATCATGTTTTCGACAATCTTTAAACAGAATAAGAAAGTGCTATGAAAATTTATCAAACAGATCTATTGAAATCTATTAAGAATAACTGAAAAATTTCATGGGAAAAACTCTGGTGATAAAAACGTAATTGAAAAAATATTTTAATGCATCAGAAATGATTGATAATGAAATTAAGCATTTCAATCCCTCCAATATATTTTTTAATATTACACAACCATTTATACAATTTGATTTTAAGCCTCATGAAGCTGATTCTACTTTTTTAAGTTTCTAGTTGTTAATGAAGATGATGGCTAATAGACTTCGTATTTAATCAATATATATTATAAAGCAAAGTGTACAATGTGCGTGGCGTTAAGGCTCGGAAAAAACGACTCCACGTACGTTTAAGAAATATATATCCTCGTGAAGCCCTATAGCCCCTAACGGTGAAGAAGGTTTCCGTTTTTATATTTAAAATTGAAGAGAAAAGGGCGAGAATTTTAAGTCTAAAATTGAAAAAATCACCCATTTCGCCTTCGATTGCAAGTTATAAGGGCAAAACCGCGGATTTGGTAATGTTGAATTGGCAGTAGGAGTCATATACATTTTTCCGATTAAACCCTTCGATTGCAAGTTATAAGCGCAAAACCGCGGATTTGGTAATATAGGATTGATAGTGGAGGTCTTATACATTTTTTCGATTAAACCCTTCGTTTGCGAGTTGTCAGCAAAAAACTGCAATTCTCATCGAAAATTTCAAAATGATTGCAGGGCTTTTTCGAAGGCGTCATTTTTTTCAGTTTGTCGAGACAAACATTTTTGGTTATGAACACTTCCGATTGTCGCCGTCGTTTGCCAGTTACAAGCACAAACATGCGATTTCAGTCAATAGAATCAGCACAAAATAAATAATCTATAATTTAAATACATCTATTCTTTACTTCAACACTTACCTATGCCCAATAAGCACTATACGATACTAAATATATGGTTCGTACTTTAATTAAGTAGATTTAGTTAGGTTAGACCGCGAATGCTTCGCACGGATCAGCTAGAAATAGATTATTTCTCAAAGCCTTTTTTTTGTCGGTACGCCATAACTTCCTTAATACTTCATCAAATTTCATGAATGAGGCATAATTTTAAAGCTTTTCTTAACCGCTATACAGTACAAATATACAAATCACTCATTTCTACTTCGATTGCAAGTTATAAACGCAAAACCGCGGTTTTGGCAATACAGGTTTGGTTGTAGAGGTTTCTAAATGGTGTCAATCTTTTCAGGGTTTCAACGACAACGTTTCCGGTCATTTAAATTTTTTCGATTAAACCCTTACTTTGCGAGTTGTAAGCAAAAACTGCAATTCTCAGCGAAAATTTCAAGATGGTCGCAGGGCTTTTTCGATTGTGCCATTTTTTTTAGTTTGTCAAGACGAACATTATGGCTATATACTACAGAGAACATTTCCGGTAGTATAGATCTTTCAATTAACCCCTTCGTTTATGAGTTGAAAGCGAAAAACTGCAATTCTCAGCGAAAATGGAAATTTTAAAATGGTAGCAGGGCTTTTTCGAAGGTGCCATTTCTTTCAGTTTGTCAGACGAACATTTTTGGTTATATACACTTATAGGTTTGCCGCCATTTGCGAGTTACAAGCAAAAACATGCAATTTCAATCAATAGAAATAAGCAAGCATACCCCATTCTGGTACCATGGAAACAAATAATTTCCATTAAATATGCATGTTTCAAAACAGGAAGACAACTCTTTCCCATGAACAGAACGTCTTTAATTATGAAAACAATGGCCTGTCATTAAAGGCGTAATGCTGGCGTAACTGTTATATGAGGTCGGAATATTTTTCTTTATCTTCCTGTATATCTTTATGCGATTTTTTTCATATTTCATATTTAGCCATTTCTTATTTTTTGGCATAACGAGAGTTATTTGAAGTTTTCAACTACTAAATGGAGAAATATAAAATCAGACGCGATGGAGTATGCTTGCTTTATTGCCGGATTATCACAAGTAAAAACTTGTATTTAACAATAAAAAAATTTAGGGTACTATACTTACTATATAGTTAACTTATACTTTAATGGGTATAATTTTATGGTATGATTTGTACCATTATTTCGACTGCCTCGTCCATAAATCTTTCGTATGCGCAGTATGCCTTTAATTATTAACAATGCGGTGATAAAAAAAGAGAGAAATTAGCACTTCTTTTAAAATTAATAATTAAATTTTCTTGAAGTTATTAGACCTGCTATTACCCCTCTTACACAGCGAAGGTCCCTAACCCTGTCAGGCATTGAAGAAATTACATTTTGGACGTTCTCCACCTGCACAGCACCCCATTCTTCATGAGCAATTAGAAGCTGCCTTACGCCACCATTGGCGGATCCAGGGGCCCCTCCCTTTGAAAATTTTTTCGTCATTTAAAGACTTTCCTTAAACCAAGGAAGCAAGTTAAAGAACAGATAATGTGCAGAACAAGTAGAATTTTAGTTGTGGGAAAGGAATATAAAGGTAAAAAAGCTGATTGGCAGATCCAAATGAAGGTCTGTGGGGCTGCAGCCCCCCCCCTTAATGATGTAGTCCCCCCCTTTACAATCGGCTGGATCCGCCCATGTACGCCACTAGGAGGAGGATAACCATGCCGGACATGTCTCCCTAAAGAATCCCACAAATGTTTTATCGGATTCATATCAGGAGATCGTGCAGGGCTGTCCAAAACTGTGATTACCACATGCTGCAAGTATTCGGTAACAATTTTTGCAGTGCGAAAAACCGGACACATTACATTTCTGATTTTAAATGCTGATTGTGATGAATGTGTTTGTTACTATGGGTAATCCTGTTAGCACGGAGTAGATGGAGTCTTTGTCTATTGAAATAATCCCTTCAGTATTATATAGAGCAGATGATAAGGTATTAGACATTCATTTGTCTTCAGGCTGTTACGCCAAATTCAACACTCCTCAACTGTAAGTAGATTTTTGAATTTTTAGTGTGTTTAATTTTTTAAGCACCCGTCATTAATAAGCGTTGTTTTTCTATTCTATTAAAAGAATAATGGTTCTATCGAATGAAGACGTAGCCGGAGCTGATGCATTGGCAAGAGAAGGCCGCAGCATCCATTTTATTGCTGTAATGCTTGGTATATCTAGGTAGACAATTTATGACGGACTTCAGCGTTTCCGGGAAACAGGTAGCTACGAGAGGAGGCCCGGCAGATGCCGACCTACGGCCTCCACTCGATCTGACGACCGATTTATGACGCTCTCAGTATTGAAAGATCGCCACTTAACTGCACCTGAGGTTCCAGACAGGCTTCAAATGGCTAGAAATACTGTTGTTTTAGGCTATATGGTCTGAATCCATTATATACAATTCTTCTTCACGGTTTGACCATGTAACAGGTTTTTTACTTTCACTTACCTATATATGAAATATATAGTAAGTGGAAGTATTGCGATCGTGAAAAATTTCGACTTCCGGTTTTCAACGGAAATACACGTTTTGGGACCCCCTGAGTCGAAATAACCAAGTCCCGCGAAATGGTCTGTGTGTGTGTGTGTGTGTGTCTGTGTGTGTGTGTGTGAACAGACTAGCTCAAAAACTATAAACCGTGGTAACCTGAAAATGGGTATTTAGTGTAGGCATATGCCCGCGATGTGACAGCAAAAATTTCATCAAACTTGCTCGAAGGGAGGGGGTACTTTATTTAATAACTTTTTACGTTTTTTTCGATTTTCTCAAAAACGGCTCTAACGATTTTGATTAAACTGAGTATTTGATCTATTTATATGCCCGAGATATGACTGTAAAAATTTCATCAAAATTGATTAACCGGAGGGGGGACTTTACTTAATAAATTTTGTATCATTTTCACGTGTTTTATTTATTTACTCAAAAATGGCTTTAACGATTTTGATCAAACTGGGTATATTATGTATGTATATGCCCGAGATACGACTGTAAAAATTTCATCAAAATTGATCAACCGGAGGGGGGACTTTACTTAATAAATTTTGTACCAATTTCACGTGTACATATTTTTTATTTACTCAAAAACGGCTTTAACGATTTTGAAGAAACTGGGTATTTGATGTATGTATATACCAAATATGTAAAAGCCAACATTTCATCAAAATTAGTCCAACTGAGGGGGCACTTTATTTCATGACTTTTTTTCCAATTTTTATCTTTTTTTCGATTATCTCAAAAACGGCTTTAACTATTTTTATCAAATTCGTCATGTTTAATGAAAATTAGGTTTTCTTTAATATCAGGTAAGCTTTATCATTATTAAAATGTTCTGAGGGGGCTTTTTTGTTTGTTTGTTTCTTTCTTATAAAGTACCTTTGTTTTTGTTTACATGGAGCAATTAACTGTCTCTCGTTACGCCTAAAAATAAGAAATGGCTAAATATGAGATATGATAAAAATAAAGAAAACATAGAGAGGAGAAAAAAAGAAAAATATTCAGTCAACTCATAAAACTCGTTGAGCCCACGCATGCGGAGTACGCCTTTAATGACAGACCATTGTTCATAATTAAAGCCGTTCTGTTCATTTGAGAAGTGGCAATTAAAAAACGCATTAATTTCTAATCTAAGTAAGTTGGTAAGTGAAAGTTGTGTGTTGCGAGCACGCACCAGATTTTTTCAACTGTTACCTGGAAAAACTGTTACATGGTTCATTCATTCTCATGAAAAACTACATGTTTCCCATGCTACTAACACGACCAACATGCTCATTAGGAAGCAACTAAAAAGGAGCTGGATGAGAGACCTCCTTGCTTCAATTAAAGGACTATAAATCAAGACCGGGTGAAAGGGAGGAAGAGTGCGGCTGGTTACCGTTTTTTATCATTCCTCAAAGTTCTGGAGCTTGTGAACCATTGTCACATAGATAGATTTAAAAACATATGGGTCGTTTTAAAATTATAGATTATTTTGATCTATACCTTTTTCAAAAAAAAATCCCGGCGAAAATTAGAGATTTTTTTATCTCTCTATATGGTCTATATAGTCTATATTGAGATTTTTATAAAGTGTCACAATACCGTTTCCTTAACTAGCCCTAAAAGCACGCACACACTTTAGTGGATATTTGGGGAAACAAACGTTTTTGAAACTTTTGGGAAACTCATATTTTGTAGGGAGTGAGAAATGACACGTCAAATCAAACTTAAAACATTTATTTCAGTACAAAAATAAGAATGCGTTATAGTAAAAAAAAAAAAAAGAAGAAAAGAAATCTATTTACTAATTTAACTAAATCTTGAGAACTATGCATCATCAGTCTGCACCCCTCTGTTTGTTTTGCTAATTAACGCACTATTTCGTTTTCATTCCAAACGCGTTATTTTAGACTTCTATAAGTTTGTACCCCTGTTTTTCTTTCTTTTTTTTTTCTGGAAGATATCCTGGAGTTTATTTTGATCATCAAATGGGAATTCTAAATAAATATTTTTTGCACTCGAAACAATTAAAGCAGCTCAATCGTTTCGTAGTGTGAAGGAAGGTTCCCCAATCTGTGGGAAGCCATCATAGTGCCGAAAAGAAGGGATGGTTGGTGGTAAAACTTCCTTCATCGATGCAATATCTTGACCATCAACCAAGTTGATGTGTACATGCCTTATATTGCTCTTTAAAAATACCAAGAAGCGATGGAAGCTATCACCATCTTTACATTGTGCAACGATTCGATCTGCCGTCCTTTTCAACACACCTCCCACACCCTCAGGAGCGCATAAGTATTTCTAAGTCTCTAAAACTAAAAAGATACAATATGTACAAGTTTTATGCCAAATGACAAGTTAAACAAACATAGAAAATATCGGGTAGAATCGGTAAGAAAGTATCGGCTATATCGATACTTCCTATGTAACGGTGAACAATTAACGTATTGATACAACTATTGTGAGTATTGGATGCAGTGTATCGATACTTAGTCATAACGAAAGTATAAAAACGACCCTATACACATCCGCCAAGTGTAGCCCCGGCATTGAGTTACTTATTCATCTGCACCTACAAATACGTAAATACGTTATATCTATTGATGACAGGGTGTTATGGCATAGTAACCCATAGAAATAGTCTCCCTCACTCTCCAAACCTCATCTCACTCCATAAAAATTTTATTTATTTTTTTCAAAATTTGTAGGGAGTGAGGTTTTGAATGTTTTTATGCGTTGCTGGCCAGAGGTTTCAGATTTTCTCATATGATAAAATTCTCATATAATGTGAACATTCATGCTCATATTAAATGTCCATCATTAATATATTAAACACTTAGCTTAATTTACAAAAGTCTTGTAGGGAGTGAGGAAGTATAAAAATACTCTAACGAATTCCACCACAAAATTATTTCTTCAACGAACACAGGTAGTCTAATGAAAACAAAGCTAGGTTAGTCTGGTAGCTATGTAGCAGCTGCGTTACCTTATATTTTTTAAGCAGTGAAATACACCTTTTCCTGGTTGTGGAGGGTTAGTTAAGAAAATTTTTAGGGTGTGAGGAAAAACTGTGTGACAATAATAAAACCTCTGAGATGTATGGTTAAAGGATTTTATTTTCATAATCTACCCAGTTATTATCTTAGCGGAGGATACACTGAGGGCAAAAATAATTTTTTCAATAATATATGCCCTCAGTTAGGCTAGCATAAAAATATGAGATGTAAGAAACCTATACCGTGAGACTATTCGTAGGGAGAATATTCGTAGGGAGTGAGAATTGACGTAATTAACAATTTTTAACTAAGAAGCATATCAAATTTTTAGCCTCGGATTAGTTTGTCCATGTAGGGGCCAGGTTGTTTTATCTCTTCAAAATTTTTGAACTTTCTATGACGAATAGTTTAGGCGTGGAGGCCGTGTGACACAAAATAACCCATATTTTTGGAATGACCCATATTCATATAAGTAATTTCTGTATACAAAATAATTAAGTTTAGGAGTCAGGATATTGTTGGTTAATTATTAATTCTTGAATAAATTGGCAGAACAAATAAAGAGACATCCAACATAACCCCAATCGCCTAGATTTTATACTGTTCTACTGTACTAATGTAAAATATTCCTCATGAAATCTTCAAAGATTTCAGTTCTCAATTGACTTATAAATTCATATATGCATATAAATAATAAGTCACTAAGTTCACCAACCATTACATCTCTGCTGAATCCAGTGAAAACTTAAATTGAGTGAAAAGTGAAACAATCCTTTATAGGCGGGCGCAAGCGACTATAGGGTGCGCTAGTAGTTTTACAAAATGTCGGAACGAACGGGGATAGACATAGTTGATGTGATAGAGATAATTGGTAATTTTAAAAGACCATTAATTGAAGGGCAGGCTATCCTTGATGCAAACCACATAATTACATGTGAAATAATATCTAGAAGTAAAAATACAGTTATTTTACAAGCCTTGTGCCTTCAAACAAGCGATCTTAAAGGACTGCCCCATCAAATAAAAGTGGAAATCAAATTTATAAATAATAATAAGCTATTTTCTTGTAATTGTACGTGTAAAGCTGGTAGTTCTGGTAAATGCAAAAACATCATTGTAACTTTACGTTTTTCGGTTAGTAATAACATTAATTACCTATTCATACAATCATTGTTATGAAAGCTGTCATTTTCATGACAGCTTAGTTTCTTTGTCTATTATTTATTTATTTGTCAAAACTTTCAGACATCACGTTGAAAACTTGGAACAATTAAGCACAACGGATGTAAGACAAAAAAAGGGAAAATTAAAAAATAAAAACAAAGACCAAGACACTATGCTTTTGCATAAAACTAGCATTTTGGAATAATAAAACGTCAAATACTAATATTTACCTGGATAAATGTAGTCACTTTCTTTAAAATGAAGGCTACATATCGTATATGTTTCGAAACAGGCTTATCTATACTTAATTTTACAATCCACTCTTTAAGAAGCATTTTATTTTTTGGAAATAAATGGAATGACACGTCTTTTGATTTTCTAACTGAACACTGAGGGACCGAGCAACACTTATTAGACATTTTTCAAATGATTTTTTGCTCAATCGGGTTTTAATTATGGAAAAATAAATTAAAAACGCCAAAAAACCCTATGAATCCCAGGTAATCCCAGGCCCGGCTTCTATCCCCGTTTCTCTAGTTCCTGTAAAGAAGCAGCACCGTCGCTTGCGCCCGCCTATAGCCTGAATTAAACCTGAAACTTCTTGTTGTAAGCATTACACAAACAATAACCTGCTTCAGTCATAACAATGATTTTTTTTAATGTTAACAATTGAAGCGTGGAAATGCAAAGGGTATAAGTACCAAAAAAATAATAAAATATTTTTTTTGCAAAATTGTTATAAGTTTTTTTTTTGTTAGAAAGTATTCCTTTGAATGTTTGAAATATGCAATGGGTGTAAGCGTACTAGTGGGTATAAGGGTGATTCTCATTTAATTTTTTTAGAAATTGAATTTTGGGTTTAAAAAAATTCACCTTATGAATAAAATTTGATCTGAATATCATCAATAAGATGTTCAAGAAAACAAAGGTGAACAAAGTTTGTCAGTTCGTTCAGTATTAGTATTTTTTTTTTTCTACTCAAAAATTAGTTTTGTGAGGAGCGTTTCTGTATTTTTAACCGACTTCGAAAGAGGAGGTTACTCAATTCGATACGTATGTGACTTTTTTTTCTTTCTTTTTTTCTATGTATGTCCACCGATTACTCCAAGATGGGTGGACCAATTGGAACGAAACCTTTTGCATTTTGTCGAGTATTTTCCCAATGTGGTCCCATTAAAACCTTTTTGGGGTTCTTAATTTATTAAAGAAGTTATTGGGAAAAAACATGAAAATAATTATTTAATTATCGCTCAAAACATTTAATTATTTGAAAAACATATGGCATATATATCATAAGGTATGCTCCAACAAACTATTAAAACAAGTTGATAAATAACAAACTGATCATGTACTATCCCCGCTTTTTTTATTCTAAATTTGATTGGTTGATTTCAAGCAATGCTCAATAATGTTTTAATGGTCTATGAATCGGTTGGGATAACAAACCAATCAAATTCAGAATTAAAAGATCATGTGAAGTGTGTTAGTTATTGACGTTGTTTAAGTGCTTGTTGGAACAAACCTTATACATAACCTTAAATAAATTTTCAACAATAGATTTTAATAAAGATATATAATATCAGTGGAATATCGCTGTCGTTTTCTGAAAAATGAAACACTTCTTTATGGTTCCGGCAAAGTTATTGTTGTTTCGACTCTGTTCCTGGAAAAGTTTGCCAAGAAATAAAACTCAAGAAAATTTTTTTGGGTTGCTTAAAAGATTTTGTTTATTGATTTAAGAAGATTAAAGCACATTATACACCGATAACAGTAAAAAATCCTAAATGAATGTCTAAACGACGGATGGACAGCATAATCATAAAACCACAAAATTCATAGAATTTAAAGAAAGGCCGAGCATTAATAACCCTTTTTAAAAGAGATTCGTAAAATCATAGCCATTATTGTTTTACATTAGATTTTGATTTCCGACTTCCACTCGCTATGCACATTAAAAAGGAATTAAATACTTCCTGGAAAAGCTCTTTTTCAGTTGATTTAGAGGCCCAAGGATTCAGGCCCAAGGATTCAGGCACCTCTGGCAGCTTCCGGATACACTTGATCACTGTCGGATATTATTATACAATGCAATAATAAAATCTTGTGCGGATTCTTCACTCTGGAGTGACACTTTTGCTATGTTATCCAGATTACTATTATCGGTTTTTAATTATATTTCTGCAACTATTGAGGTGTTTAGATGAAAATTGCTGTAAGTGCCAAATTATTAATTTTGAGATAACAAATAACTATTAACTAAGCTTAAATTTGGTTTGAAAATCAAGAAAAATATTATGGATATGGCCATAATAGGGATTTATTATTATTCCAGTCATGAAATAAATACGTCTCGCTAAAAAATTTTAATATTATTTTCTTCCATCTCCAATTCCATCTAGGATTGTGAATTGTCTACTTTTTTTCTGTAAGTTACGATAACGTCCCTAGAGGGAGGCACTCGATAAGAGAGTCTAGAGACGAAAATCTTAAAGAGAGTCATTTGGAAAGAATTGTTTCCATTTAGAGGCAGTCATATTCACAGATACCGAAATAACAAACGTATATGTTGTTTATTATATTTACCAATAGAACTGGTCGAAAAATGGCCAAAATCTCAACTGTTCAATGGCATACCTACGACATCTTGAAGTTGCCGGATTCATGTTACAGCCGAGCAAAACTGAACACCTCCTCTCGGAACACAGATGTATGTATGTAATAAACAAGTACCGAAATACCGATAATATTCCGCAAAGGAAAAAGATTGTCATTGTGGAAACAAAGTTTTATGTGTCTTCCCGATGGAACATTGGTCGTTATACCTACCGCAAACGATTTTCAATTTTCTGTGCATATTCATAAAATTGATAATGTGACTATTATAATACAAAGTTGATTAAAATTGATATAATTATAATATAAAGACCCGGGATAGACAAACGTGGTATAGCGCTACTTGGGTGGGCTGACTTTTTTTTCGCGAGGGACCCACGGAATAGATCTCGTCCTTCCCACCATGGATAGAACAACGAACTAATGAACCAAACTCACTTGTACTATCTAATGAGGGGTACCGAATAAACAAATAAAAAAAAAAATAAAAAAAAAAAAAAAGACTTCGAAAACCCGAAATCAGTTCAAAATGCACTTAAAATCTGTATAAAACAAAAGCATACAGAATTTGTTTTAGAAATCAAGGCATTGCTTTCTTCCGCCTTATATTAGAAATTATCTTCCGCCACTAAAAAGTATGAAATAAAAAACATTTTATAAAAAAAATTAAACCGACTTCGAAAACTAGGAACCAGTAAAAATAAATGCACTGAAAAGTATGAAATAATTACCTTCTGATTTTTATGAATACGCAGCAAAATCGAAAATCATATGAAAAGCGGAAAAATGCATTAAAATGGATAAATTTATTTTGATTAGTACGAATACATACTAATTGTTAATAAAAAATATTAAATTAAAATATTAAATACCATGTTCAATACTTAACAATCTTTTCGGAGGCGGCGCAAAATAGAAAATCTATAGAAAATTTTAAGATTTTCCTAATTCTTTGTTTTAACAATTTTAAATTTTGCGCCGCCTCCGAAAAGATTGTTAAGTATTGAACATGGTATTTAATATTTTAATTTAATAATTTTTATTAACAGTTAGTATGTATTCGTACTAATCAAAATAAAGTTATCCATTTTAATGCATTTTTCCGCTTTTCATATGATTTTCGATTTTGCTGCGTATTCATAAAAATCAGAAGGTAATTATTTCATACTTTTCAGTGCATTTATTTTTACTGGTTCCTAGTTTTCGAAGTCGGTTTAATTTTTTTTATAAAATGTTTTTTTATTTATTTATTATTTGTAATGTTTTTTTTTTCTATTCTCGCTCACTCTCTTTTGTAATGTTTTTTTTTTTCTATTCTCGCTCACTCTCGTCACTCCATATCACAGGGTAAAAACTCATTTGTAAGTCATCGAATCTTGTTTTCCTTTTGTTGTACATTAATTACTAGGCTGGCGTCTATTGCTACTCCTTTACTTGCCAAGATTAGTAGCCTATACTTTCTCGCTAGTTGACCTATGAATAAGTCGTTCTGTCAAGGCTTACGTTTTTCGTCGGATATTTGCAGCTCATTGATCATCTTGTTGTGAAATATATATGATCTTGCTGCACAGTTTTTACTAAGTTCAGTGTCAATGATTCACCCATAATTAATTCGTTCACTGTTTTACATGTAGGTCAAATTCAAAGACTGAGAGGTATTTTCACAAGCTGAGTAGACTGAATATTTTTACAAGCTGCCGATTTGCTTATTTTCTTTCTCTTCGCCAACATCTCTTTTTAATTAAGAATATATTTTGCAAACGGTCCCAAGTCTATTTTTTCTTTTCTCTGTTGCACCTTTCTACAGCTTGTTAAAATGGCTATACAAAAGAAATGTATCATGTAGGCATGTAAACATAACAATAACAACACTTCCCCACAACTGTTTTTCCGTCACGAGTGTTACGTGTAACACTTGTGACATTTTCACAAAAAATCTCTATCCTTAGCTAAACCAAGTGTTGGATTTACAAAAATAAATCCAAGTTTTATAATGTTCAAAAAATATATTGATCATCGGAGAGGCCCCTTTACTACAAATACCCCCCTACGGGTCGCCCAGTCAACGCCTGAGCAGGCCCATGCGTGGCCACCCCCTCCCCTTCACCGTGGACCTTAGCCGTCCCCACGACGAAGAGATGGGACTCTGACTGCTGCCAGCAAGGGAGGAAGACACGGCCTATCTTTTCACGGCATCCACTTAAGAGGACCTCCAGTCGCACACCACGGCTACCGCCAGCGACGCGAGCACGGAGACTCGAACCAGCCCATCGCTAGGAGAGCCAGAGCAGGGCGGAATAAGGAGAACAGGACCCCCCGAGATCCGTAAATATAATTGTTAAAAATAATGCCCCTTCAGGGATTTAAACTGTGAATAAAGGGAGTTTATAAATAGCAGTAATTATTCACTCAATAAAACCCTCACCAAAATTATAGAACTTAAATTATCGAGAAAAGGGCTCCTGGCCATATGGCATGTGTCAGGCCCCCATTATCAGCTCCCGAACAAAATGGTGCCCCGGGTGAGGAATTTTGGTGAAAGGTTCTACATTATTATTTTATGTTCAGTAAATATGTAAAACATAGCGCCCACCGGGTTTAATTTTCATATTATTTAATATGTTCTAATTATTTAAGCAAAGAATTCCAGTTTTATTCATTTAATCAATTTGCTTAAATTAAATTAAAACTCTCTGATTAGTTGTGTTAAATATTCATTAATAGGTGTATTTATTTATTTGAAGGACCTCAGACGTCTGGCAAAGCAGACACTTAATCCCACTTGCAATGATAAACATCGCGAAATAACTTTCAATTTCATTAACTCCAGCATTTAAATATTTCTATTATTTTTCATTTATAGATTTGAATATATGTATGGTTGTTTGTGCATGTTCTTAAATAAATTTTATTGCATGATAATTTATATAATTTATGATTCTATATAATTATTAATTACAATTTGATTGTTTAAAGATTTGATAACTTAATAATTTAATAATTGATACGAGCTTTTAAAGGTTAGATTTAAATAATCATTTATTTCTATTGAGACCACAATTAATAGTGATAATACCAATCATAATTTTATTAATAACAATAAGATTATTTTTGATTTAACAGCGTTATATTCATGCTAATTTATTTATTGCCCTAAATTTAAAGTCTACATTTGTGAAGATTCTTTCTTAATATTTACGTTCATTTTATTGTTGTACAATAGACAGGATTCAATTTTTATTAAGGGCCTTGATGAGTTTATATTGATAAATTATTTTTCATAATAATTCATATTGATTTTAATTTGGAAATAATTTGTTAAGAGTTACAATTTGTTGTTATTAATTTTGAATTTCATTTAGTGCAATATTCACTGCTGTTACCATATCACTCGTTTGTTCATTATCATTTGTTTATTAGAGTATTTATTTCCATTTTTTGCATGTTGAATTTTTCTTAAATACATATTTATTTATATATTGATATCGGCGCATTAACATTTTGTTTAGCATATTTAAATATTTATTCTTGCATGTTACCACATATTTTATTTATCTTAAATTATTTATTCGAAAATTATTTGTTGGAAATCTTTAAATTATTTATTTGATATTGGGATTTTAAAAATTAATAAAATATCATTATTACCGTTTTTGTTTTTAAATTATTTATTTGGTGCTATAAGATTATTTATCGATTGATTTAAAATCGGTTAAAAATGAATGGGAATAGCGACAAACATTTGACTGACATGCCCACTCATAAAAACGACCTCGAGCGCAAGCTCCGAAACATAAAGCGGAACTTCCAAAAGTTAGGTTTGCTCACTTTCGCCGCGGATGCCGCTGACGATGATGATCAATTTTTTCGATTCGAGGTCCAGTATGAAGAAGGAAAACTTTTATGGGACCGGTACGAACTCGTATGGGACGAGCTTGATCGTATATACACGTCTCAGGGAAATCTTTACCCGGCTGGTTGGGAAGCCGAATATGACGCGCTTCAAGGCGAGTTGCGGACAGCTGAAGTACACTACCGCAAACTAAAGTCGCGCCGCGGTTCAGCCGCTCGTGGGACCCAATTTACTTCGTCTACCCATTCATTCCATTATCAGCTCCCGAACATTGAGATTCCGACATTTAAAGGGGATCTATCTACCTGGACGCATTTTCGAGACACATTCATCTCGTTGGTCCACAACAACTCTGATATATCTCCGGTTAGCAAAATGCACTACCTAAAGAATGCGCTTGCTGGCGAACCTCTCTCACTAATATCGGGCCTCACGTTCGATTCAAGTTCTTATCAGCTGGCATGGGACAGTCTAATGCGCGAATACGACAACCCGCGCGTTCTCGCATCGCGATGCCTCCAAAAAATAATAAACCACAAGTGCCCTAATTCAGGTGGGGATTACGCTAAGCACGCCTCATACATCGCCGAAGTAGGAGAGAGCTTAGAAACATTCCGCGTTTTGGCTCTAGAAAATGAGGCTGACGCCATATTGTCAATCCTAGCCCTTCGAGCGATGGACCCGAGCACAAGACGCCAATTCGAGCACGCGCATGCGCGAACCAACTTCCCCTCGGCTGACGAGGTTGTGGCATTTGTTAGACAAAAGATGATGGCTTGCAAAATGTCTAACGAACTCCAAACGTTCGCACCTAGTGATGCACCGCGCGGCAGGCCTTCTGATAGGAAGAAATCAGGGATCTCCCTAATTACCGTAGAGCAAAATCATAGAGCTGCTCCCGGCTCATCAAAATCTCCACCTAAGCGTGGCAATTCACCCAAGGTATCTAAGAGGCGTTCAGAAAGTTGCCAACCGAACGAAACCCCGCGTAGAAATTCCCTGTCGCCAAACAAGGAGCACTGTCCCCACTGCGAGGGCAGTCACCGCCTGTTTCGGTGTTACAAATTTCTGGCATTGGGCCCCCAGGAGCGCCAAGATTTTGTTAGGTTGGCCAAGCTATGCCTAAACTGCCTTAGAGCAGGTCATTGCGCATCTCAGTGCAACTGCACACTCACGTGCATTATCTGCAAGAAAGGCCATCACAGTTTGTTACACACCGATGAACAGTCCAATATAAAAGGCTTAAAAGGTACCGGGGAGACGTCCGATTTTGTCGGTCATACTCGCGAAACGGTAACGCCGAGTGGCTCCCCCTGTGAAGTGATAATGGGCACCGCCTGCGCCATATTGCAAGGACCACGACAATCCGTATCAGCGCGACTTCTTCTCGACTCAGGGAGCCAATACACATTTGTCACCTCAGAAGTGGCCTCCCGTATTGGCAGGAGCTCCATACAGCCATTTTACGGCAAAATCTCGGGTTTAGGAGGCGCGTCTGTAGGAAGCATAAAAGGCTGGATCACTTTCCGGGTCCTCTCTACGCTCGGGGACCAAACAAACTTTAAGGTTCGTGCGCTGGTTGTTGACAAGATAACCTCGGACACACCTAGACATCCCGTACCCAATGCATTATATCAAACGATATCGCATCACGTTTTGGCTGACCCGACGTTTGGGGTCCCAGGGCCCATCGACATGCTAGTCGGTGTTGATCTTTACCCGCGCCTAATCAACGGTACTCCCTCCAAGGCTTCGGGTGACGATCATCTATACCTTCTTCCCACGGTCCTGGGTAACGTCATCATGGGTAGTTACTTTGGTAAGGGTCCTCCCACTGGCATCTCCCTGCTTTTACAGGACGATGCCACCATAGCGGAGCAGCCTCGGGCCTCCTGGGAAATAGAAGAGCCCGGTTCCGCCGACCGTAGGCACCCCGAGGACGTCTTTTGCGAGGACTTGTTCGTGAAAACGCACGCTCGCACTACTGACGGCAGGTATGTTGTTAGATTGCTAAAAAAGAGATGCAACGGCCGAACCCGATCCCAACCGCCAGATAGCCTTGCGACGCCTGTATGCTCTCGAACGCAAGTTTAGCAAGGATCCACGACTTCAGGCCAAGTACACTGAATTTATGACGGAGTATGAGCGGCTTGGCCACATGTCCGTCACCCGCTCCCCTGCTCGCTACGTGATACCTCACCATGGAATTCGGCAGATCAAACCCCAAGAAACTAAACTCCGGGTCGTGTTTGACGCATCGAACATCTCGAGAGCAAAGAGCCTCAACGACATTCTCATGTCTGGCCCAAAGCTCAAGCAAGATCTTGCCGACATCTTCGTCTTGCCCGACACGCCCGATCTCGTTCCATCGGGCTATCAGGAATACTCCCAGGCTCTCCTAACGTATGTTCGAATTGTGCAGCATACCTCATGGCCTTCCAATATGTACGCCGCTTTCGCACCCAGGGAGTATCGGCAGCTGAATCCCTTCGTCAATCAGGTTGGGTTGATCATGGTGGGCGGCA
The DNA here is from genome assembly GCA_911387785.2 of Aelia acuminata. Lineage (NCBI taxonomy): Eukaryota > Metazoa > Arthropoda > Insecta > Hemiptera > Pentatomidae > Aelia > Aelia acuminata. Next base: position 106,781,586 of record OU426978.1, on the reverse strand, counting down.
GGATCCGTCATTCTGATGCGAGTGACGACCAGAAGCACCCTCTTCTTCTTCCCTAATCCCATTTTGACGCGTCTTATCGTGGATGATCTGCATGCACTCGAAACTTCTAAGCTGGTCCGACCTTGGTCCTGTCATTGCTTCGAGGCGGCTACTGGTACCGCTGTTTCCAGAGTAGGAAGCTTGATCTTGAGTTCGGAGCCTTAGAACGAACAGGATACCTCAACCGGCTAAGATTTCCATTACGATTCTATCATATTCTCGCGCCATTTATAATTCCTATTTGTTTATTTTGCAATATTTGTATTGATTCATATATATTATTTATTCATTTATCCTATCTGCCTATATCTATAGTTAGATTTAGTATTTAAATATGTTAGCGCCCTGTTGTTTGTAATTACTTATTGTACAATATTTATCAGTTACATGTTGAAGATTTGTTGTAATTGGTAGAAATCATTAATGCCTCATTATGCATGCCTCGCATTAAGAATTATTCATAGATTGTTGGCATCTGCTGTTTTATGTAAATTTAAATGCTGGAAATTTGTTTGATTCCTGAATACGTACCCCCATCTCATCCGCTCTTATTTCGTAAATCTGGCTGAGCCAAATTTAGGTGGGCGGTATGTTGGATTTACAAAAATAAATCCAAGTTTTATAATGTTCAAAAAATATATTGATCATCGGAGAGGCCCCTTTACTACAAATACCCCCCTACGGGTCGCCCAGTCAACGCCTGAGCAGGCCCATGCGTGGCCACCCCCTCCCCTTCACCGTGGACCTTAGCCGTCCCCACGACGAAGAGATGGGACTCTGACTACTGCCAGCAAGGGAGGAAGACACGGCCTATCTTTTCACGGCATCCACTTAAGAGGACCTCCAGTCGCACACCACGGCTACCGCCAGCGACGCGAGCACGGAGACTCGAACCAGCCCATCGCTAGGAGAGCCAGAGCAGGGCGGAATAAGGAGAACAGGACCCCCCGAGATCCGTAAATATAATTGTTAAAAATAATGCCCCTTCAGGGATTTAAACTGTGAATAAAGGGAGTTTATAAATAGCAGTAATTATTCACTCAATAAAACCCTCACCAAAATTATAGAACTTAAATTATCGAGAAAAGGGCTCCTGGCCATATGGCATGTGTCAGGCCCCCATTATCGAACACCAAGTGTCGGACATATATTGAGAGGATGAACTCGAATAAATGTCCCTAACCATCATCTTTTGCCCGTATCATTCGAATTTTTCAATGAACACTGATACATACAATTAACGTAACATTCGTGACAACTAGGTATACACCGTTGAGAAAGAGTGTGAAGATGATGAGGGGAGAGATTCGCTCAATGTTCTCTTCATGAATAACAGCCTTTCCAAAGGCAATCAGTTATGGTTTGGGGAGGAATTAATTTCCATGTCCGTAACAAACTTATTTTAATTGATAATGGGGCTCTGCCTGCTCAGAGGTAATCCCATTTGCTCTATTTATTGGTGAAAAGTTCATTTTGATGCATGATAATGCACGACCACACACTGCAAAAATTGTTACCGAATACATGCAGCATATCATAATTAAAAAAAATATTAATGATAGAAAACGGGTGCTTAAAAAATAAACATGTTGAAAATTCAACAATCTAATTACAGTTGGGAAGTGTTGAATTTGGCGTAACAGCCTGAAGACAAATGAATACCTAATACCTTATCATCTGCTCTATATAATTCTGAAGGGATTATTTCAATAGACATAGACCCTAAGTAGTTCCCAATGGCGGGCTGAGCAAGAGCACGAAGGAATGACCTTGAAGCGTGCTGTATAAGGAGTTCGTGTGACCTTGAGGTCATTGACCGTTCTAGTTTAGGGCGAGGGGGGTGTTGTGTTAGGGTGAGGGGGGTTTGTTTACGTTTGGAAATACCGGTTTTGGTAGTCCTTGACTGGTTGAATGTGGGTTAGACTCACGATGTGGCAACGCTGTAAACGAGATTTGTCAACAGCGCAGCAGGTGTGAGCGCAGGTGGGGCCAGGTGTCTTGGTTGTTGATGAAGGTGTCTTACTCTTGGCCAGGTGTCTTGTTGTGTATCATAAGTGGACATTTAATATGTAAATGAACATTTAAAAGGTTCATTAATTAAACACCAGCTGTTGGAGACTAGTAGGCATTTAATAGGCTAATTAATCACGAGGGCCAGGTGTCTTGGCTGTTGTTGACCTTGTTGAGTATCATAAGTGGACATTTAATATGTAAATGAACATTTAAAAGGTTCATTCAACAGCTGTTGGAGACTAGTAGGCACTTAATAGGCTAATTAATCACGAGCAACCACGGATGTAAATAGACACTTAATAGCCCCATTAATTAAACAGCAGCTGTTGAAGACTTGTATACATTTAATAGGATAATTAATCACGAGGAAACCACTGAGATTCCGATCGTATAGAAATATTTGTCTAAATGGAAACTTCATTACTCCTTGGGCTATTTAGACTAATGGATATCGATTAGAGTATGCAGCAGGTGAAGAATAGCAAGTAGAAACATTCTTTATGTCTCGAGGTAACTTTTAATGCTCCTTAAGGATATTTAAATATGCCTAGGGCAGATGTTTGGAAATCGAAGCAGTTGTCCGATCGTATAGAATTATTTAGACTAATGCATATCCATTAGTATCAAGCAGGTGAAGAATAGCAAGTAGAAACATTCTTTACATCTAGAGGTAACTTTTAATGCTCCTTAAGGATATTTAAATATGCCTAGGGGCAGATGTTTGGAAATCGAAGCAGTTGTCCGATCGTATAGAATTATTTAGACTAATGTATATCCATTAGTATCAAGCAGGTGAGGAATAGCAAGTAGAAACATTCTTTACATCTAGGGGTAGCTTTTAATGCTCCTTAGGAATCTTCGTCTTGTGTTACTTGTCCGATGAGTAATTAATATCGAGCAGGGAGAGTAATTAATATCGAGCAGGTGAGGAATAGCAAGTAGAAATAAAGTGTGTGTTATGTCCAACTTTTATTGCTGTCTTCTAGACTTATGGACATTGAGGAGAGGACGCAGCAGGTGAAGAATACTTAATATATATCTGTGTCATGGTGACATGTAAGAAGTAAATTTTGTTGCTCCTTAGGAATTCTTATTGCTCCTTAGACACAGACAAATATGGGCATCGAGCAGGTGAAGAATGTAATGAGAGTTTTTTCCAATGTCATAATATTTGTCATGTCTGGAGTTAGATAAAATTAATCTAATTACTCCAAGAGTCGACAAAGAAGTCCTGTAAAAAAGAATACATTTTCCCGTATATAAGGCCCCAGCGCTGTAGTGCTCTTCACTTTGGTTTTTAGTGCTCAACGGCTTCAGCTCTCCTGAACATTTGCTCTCCTCACACAACACACTGTAAGTAAGTTTTTTATTTTGTCTTTGAACTGCTATATGGTATAAGTTTCGAGATATAACAAACCAAATGTTATTGTTTCTAGATGTCACTCCTGAAAAAATTAAATGAAATTAATCCCATATATAAGAACATTGGCGAATTGACTATTGGACGGATGTACAGTTTAATAAAACTGACCAAAAAGGAGACAGAATATGGTCCATCCATTGAGGCCATAATAGAAGATGATGAAGAAGGAAAAGTGCGAACCTTCTTACCAAAACGATATACATATGCCTTCACCGAGGAAGAATTAGCAAGCTATAGAGGTACAGTATATTTAAATATAAATTAAATATAATATTTTTTTTTTTAAATTAGCTAAGTGATTATTCTCGTTTTTTAGGAGAGCTGAAAATGCAATACCTCGGAAAAAAGAAAAATGCTTATGACATTAAATTTTTCTAAATAGTTTAAAAATAGATGGAGTTAATTTTTTAGAAGATCTTTTTATATATATATAGGTAATGTTTTTTATATCTTATTAATTTGGTTTTGGCTTTGTATATTTAGTGTTAAGGAGTAATATGAACAGTAAAAGCAACATAAATAAGTATTTATGTGAACATTGCGGAATATTAGTAGCAAATAGAAGACACAGGTGTAAATGGTTGTTTTTTTATTGTCAAGGCTGTGGCAAAGAATTTAATAGAAAGTTTAATTTTAATCGGCATAAATTAACTTGTAAAGTTGCTAATGGGGTTAGTATGAATGATATACCTAGGGCGAGCACAATGGAGGTTCCCAATAAAAAAAGAAAATGTAGTATGTTTAGTAGGCAGATGCGAGAGAAGGCGATTGCTGAAGAAAACGGGATTATTAGAGCTTCTTTAAATAACGCGGTTGAGGACGTTTACATTCCTAACGATAACAAAAAAATAGTAGCTACCGAATTTTTAAACAATAAAAAAAAACTCTTAGTAAATTTATTAAATTCCTATGTTGATGATTGGAAAACTTACAAAATAAATATACTGTTAGAATGCACATATATTAAGAAAAACGGAAACACTATTAGTGAAAGAACGGATTTTAACTTTAAATCGAAAAGTAATGCGATAGATATTAGCATAAACCTTGAAAATTATATTGAAAAAACCTTTGAAAAAATTTTAACGGAACAGGACGAGTTTGAAAAAAAAGGTTCAGGTTGGATATATATTTCAGCAAATTATATCTGCTTACATTTAACAAAATATAAACCTTTTGGAGGATCTAAATATATTGAATTACCTAAAAAAATTAAGGACAAACATTGTGTTATAAATGTAAAAAATAATACTAATGATTGCTTCCGTTTAGCTATACTTAGTGATGATATTAAATCAAATGACGTTAACGAATACAAAAATATTCAAACCACATATTCCTATGATTCGATAACGTTCCCGACTCCAATAAAGGATATAAAACGATTTGAAAATTTAAATAACCTGTCTATAAATGTTTACGGCTTAGACGAGAAAAATAATGTGTATCCAATTAGAATCAGTAAAAAGGAAAATTATGATAAAATGTTTGATTTATTGTTTTTACAAAATGGAGAAAATTTTCACTATTGTTTGATCACAAATCTTTCACGATTAGTAAGTTCTCAAATATCTTTACACAAATGTGCATATACTATCTGTCGCAGATGTCTGACTGCATTTCCGAAGACGTATGTAAACAAGTTTGGGAAAAATGGTGATGAGCGAAAGCGAGAACATGAATTATTTTGTCGTAATCATAAAGCAATCCGATCTGACTTTCCGAAAGGAGAGAAAATCGAATTTAAACATGTGGAATATACTCAACCCATTCCAATCGTAGTTTATGCAGATATTGAATCTCTTTTAATACCAATTTCGGGACCCGCTCCTAATCTATCAATATCTTGGAATAAAGCTGTACATGAGCATCATGCATTTTCTGTTTCACTTCTGGTAAAGTCTAACATGTACCATTTAAAACCGTTTGTTTATACGGGAGAGAACTGTATGCTAGTTTTTTTAGAAAAACTTGAATCTATAGTTGCCGAAGCTGATAAAATATATAGTAATCCTCTTCCAATGGAAGAAATGAGTGAAAGGGATAAAACAATCTTTTATTCTTCTAAAGACTGCATTTTATGTCAATACCCTTTGGATGAACACGATCGAGTGCATCATCACTGCCACATGACAGGAAAATTTATTGGACCAGCACATAATGCATGTAATTTAAGGGCGAAAAAGCCTGATTTTATACCTGTTTTTATGCACAACTTACAAGGCTATGATTCTCATTTTATAATCCCTTTCTTAGGCCGATGTGAAAAGGTTCATGTAATTCCTAGTAATACTGAAAACTATATAAGTTTTAGCATAAAATTTAAAGGGTATAGGACAAAAATACGATTTGTTGACTCGTTTAAATTTCTTTCATCAAGTTTGGATACATTAGTGAACAATTTAAAAAATCAATCAAAATCAATTACCGAAATTTTTCCAAATATGACTAAGATTATTAATGATGAAAACAAAATTAAATTGCTAACAAGGAAAGGTGTATTTCCATACAATTATTTAGACTCTTTGGACCGCTTGAACGAGACTAAATTACCTGAGAAAGAGAAATTCTTCAATGATTTAACCCAAAAACATATTAGCGATGCAGACTATGAGCATGCGTAAAATGTCTGGGAAAACTTTAATATTAAAACACTGAAGGAATATGCGGAATTATATGTAAAAACAGATGTAATTCTCTTGTTCGAAGTTTTTGAAACCTTCCGACTTCTATGTCAACAAATTTATCAACTTGATCCCGCATGGTTTTTTACTTTGCCACAGTTATCTTGGAATGCAATGTTGAAATATACAAAAATCAAATTAGATATAATAAAAGACATAGACATGGTCCAGTTTTTTGAAAAGGGTATCAGAGGTGGAATTTGTCAAGTTATTTCCCGTCATGCCAAAGCTAATAATAAATACATGAATGAATATGACCCGTCTAAACCAAACAATTACTTACTTTATGTTGATGTTAACAATCTTTACGGATATGCCATGAATCTTCCACTGCCATATGCCGAATTTGAGTGGACTGACGAAAAATTAAATGTATTAGATCTAGAAAACGATTCAGAAACCGGTTATGTACTCGACGTAGATGTTGAATACCCTAAAGAAATTCATGATAAACATTCTCAACTACCTTTTTTACCTGAAAAAAATAATCCGCCTAATACTAAAACTGTTAAGCTATTAACGACTTTGTCACCCAAAACACGGTACATAGTACATTATATCAATTTAAAACAAGCATTACAACATGGGCTCAAAATTTCAACAATTCACAGAGTTTTAAAGTTTAAACAAAAGAATTGGTTGGCACCATATATAGAAATTAATTCAAAGATGAGAGCATCTGCAAAAAATACATTCGAATCAGATTTTTACAAGTTGATGAATAACAGTTGCTTTGGTAAATTTATGGAAAATGTTCGTAACAGAATCGATCTAAAAATTGTTACAAATGAAAAATCCTTATTTCGACAAGTTAATAAACCAAATTTTAAAGGTAGGATTATATTTGCTGATAATGTTACAGCGGTTCAATTGGAAAAGGAAAGCATTATTTTTGATAAACCGTTGTATGTTGGATTCTCAGTGTTAGACTTGAGCAAAGTTTTGATGTACCATTACCACTACAATGTTTTCTTAAAAAAATATGGTATAGAAAATGTTACTTTATGCTATACTGATACCGATTCATTTTTATACAATATTAGGACTGAAGATATTTATTCTGATATGTCTGGAGAGTTACAAAATTATTTTGATACAAGCAATTTTCCTACTTCTCATTTTTGTTATTCTGAAAAAAACAAAAAAGTTGTTGGTCTGTTGAAAGATGAAACTTTTGGAGATCCCATAGTGGAATTTGTCGGGTTGAGACCTAAAATGTATTCTTACATAACAAACAATGATATAACGGTTAAAAAGTCAAAGGGAATAAAAAAGTCAGCAGTTAGCGGTTTTACTTTTAACGATTATTTAAACACACTTAAAGACTGTAAAAGTGTATATTCTTCGTTTTATATAATTCAATCTAAAAAACACAACGTTACAACCTCACTAATAAATAAAAAGTCATTATGCTCATTGGATGATAAAAGACATACAATGAGAGGTGGAGTGCAAACACTCCCTTATGGTCATTATAGCCTTAATGAATAAAAAAACAACCATTAAATGTAATAGTTAATACAAAATGATAAAAGAAGACAATTTAATGTCTATTAGTAGCATTAGCACTAGTACTATTTGTAGTAAGTTTAGGTTAAAGAAAAACAACAATTTGTAGAAAATAAATATATTTTAAATGTAGAGTTACAATAAATATATAAAATATACAGTTATTGTAAAAAACAAATTAATAAATGTCTGCTTTAACAGTAAGTGTTTTTTTCTTTTAAAACATTATGCAATATCCTTCCTGTCAATCCAGCTGCGTTCTTCTAATCCCAGCCACTTCACATACAATTTATTTCCTTTTCTTTTTAAAACTTTTTCTACAAGGTATACATCTGGATATTTAACTTTTTGTAGCTCTTCTTCATAAAATGCACCACTTATCGGTTGTCCTTTCAGATCTTCCAGTAAATAAGTATAAGGATATGTCTTTTGAATCTTGACTATCTTAAAAATTTCACTTGACCAATTTGATAAATATCCTTTTGAAAATATGGATTTTTGTTTAGATATTCTGACAAAATCATCTTCTTTAAATTTTTGCTTTCGTACTACTTTTGATTCACTCAACGAAGAATAGATATTATTTTGCAAATATTTCTCCATCTTTTTTTGGGATGCATCGATTGGACTCATGCCTATAGTCCTATGGAATGTTGAATTATACTCGTGTAAAATTTGAGGTAGAATATCTAAAAACTTGTAATTTCCTCGCAAGCTAAATGCTTTCCACATTTTCCCTTTCAATGTTCTATTAAACCTTTCTACAATGGAAGCTTTCATATTAGAAAAAGTGGAATAATGATTAACAGAGTATTGTTTCATTAGAAATTTAAACTTGGAATTGTAAAATTCCTTTCCCTGATCACTTTGAATATTTTTCGGAGTTTGACTACTCGAACGAAACACACTCTCCATTGCTTTAGTCACATTTTCTCCTGATTTCAGCTTTAGAGGCACGGCCCAGGCATATTTGGAAAAACAGTCGATAACTGTCAATAAATATTTGTACCCTTTATTTTCTCGAGAATAAGGTATCATCTCTACTAGATCTATTTGCCACAAGTCATTTATTCCTTTCAAAACTGTCTTTCGCCTGGGATATTTCTTGCGAGCTGGCTTATGCAATTCATTTACAACAGTCCTTTTTATTTGTGATGATTCCATTTGATAATTTTCTTAAGATAACCGAGTGTGACCGCATCAGATTCCTTCTCAGGCTCACCAACGTTTGTTATTCTCCTGCCAAGAGAGTCATATATATTTCCAACTAAATTTAAGGCAACGCTGCTTAAAAATTCTTTGGTGACAACATCATATTTATTTATAGGCGGAGCGAAGTTAACAAGTCTTTTTCTCTTTCCGTCTATATAATTACCAGGCCAATTTTTCAAATCAGTGTAGGTAGCTGCTAGAGTATCACAATATAACTTATGAGCAGCATCGTGAGCAGCGACTGGATTTGCAATATTAATTATTCGTAACTGACTTGCATCGATATCCTTTTCAGACCTTAATAAATTGTAGGGAAAATGACGTGTTATGTATTTTGAATGCTTTTTCGATATGTGGGTTCCGAACTTGTTTATCGTCATGTTTATACTGAAACTAAATATATAAACGTATCGACGACGTTAATATATGATATTTTCTTCTCGCAGCTCTTCAATTATTGATTCTATTTCGTTTTGGTGTCCTTCATGTCCGGCATGAGTTGAAGACATTAATAGCCTTAGTCGATCGACAAGTTCGTTAGGGTCGTTCCAATACTCGTACAAGGGTTTATTGGCTCTCATAAGACCAGTACCCCGTTTGTAGGAGTGAGAACGGAGCTTCATGCTCGAAGCAGAGGAAGGGGGGCGGGGTTTTAAGGTTTGTGGTGGAAATATCTTGGATGTTACATTTTTATATTTCTCAGATCTGTTTCCAAACACCCCCTGTTCCTCACTATACCATTTCTTGTGAGCATTGGTCGAGTTTAAGATATTCTTATAATTTTCCAAGTCGGACTCGGTATAATCTTTTGGGTTTTTCAAGTAGAGTAGCTGCAGCAGTCCCGGTGTCCCTTCATAAACCACTCCATTAATGGATATATCGTCGTTGTTTGCAAACAGCTGAACATCTGTCGAGTCTCCAATAGCTAATCCCCCAGAAGGCATGACTCTAATTCCATAACGAGAGTCGTGTGTCTTATCACCTTTCAACAACTTATCCAAGTATTCCCTTTGCAGGTTTCCAAATGCGGCGAGATGCTCCTTAAATTCGGCTTCTCCTTGTGGAGTTTTAGCATATTCTTTGACTTGCTCTGATAGTGGATCGTCAGTCACATACTCGTATTCTTCTGCGTCGGGAAATGATAAATGAGATAACGGTGTAGTTTGTATAGGTTTTGTTTCATCGGATAAAATTTGTGTAGCTCTTTTGTAGTGGGGCGTTGTTTTAGGCAATAAAGTTAATTTTCGGTAAATACTAGCAGACTCGAGTGGCGATTCGTCCCGCCGTCTGACTCTGGGAGTCAATTCCGGTTTTGATTCTTTATTTAATGATTGTTTAATATCCTCAAGGGGTTGAAGCACAGGTGAAAAAAATTCTTGACGACCTTTTTCAGTAACCTGGAGACTACGCTTCAATGCTCGAAATTTGTTTTTCAAAATCTCACTTGTTTTTATTATTTCACGAGTGACTTTCGGGTCCATGATTGTTAATGATAATTACTGCCGGGATCGCTCTTTATATATATCTACTATGAATGTATCGATTCCTTTTCTCAAATGTCCATTGTTCAGGTCCCTACTTTTGTCAATAACGAGATAGCCAAACGGTTCTTTCCAGCATAACGAGCACATGTCTTTAAAAAGAGTAAAACTTAAATCTGGTGTGCTTATGTGTTCATCATAAATATGTTTCAAATTTAATTCATCTTGAGGAAAAACTATTAAAAAGTTAAAATTACATCTGATAAGATGTCTCGGGATACAAACATAACTTTGTGTTAAATAAAAGCAATCGAGATTCATATGACGGCCATAACTAAAATATCTTTTAATTATATCCTGATTTTCCATTGTGACATCATCGAATATACAGACCGAATCGGATTCAACTTCTTGAGGCAATTCCTTCGCATCTTCAAATTCGTATAATTTTATTTCAGGAACAAGATTTATGACGCTTTTTAAATACTGATATTTAGGTTGATGTAAAGTTTTTCCATAAAGATACACATTTTTAAATTTTAAGCCGTTAGGGTTTAATAACAATCCAATCATAATATTGGTCTTTCCGCATCCACTCGGACCGCATATTGACGCTCGGATAGTGTTTGGTAATAATGAACTATGTCTCTCCTCCGATTGTCCTTTAACTGGGGAAAAGTTGGTAGTAGAGAAACATTGTACTTGTTTAACTAATTTCATTCTGAATGCAAACAACATCAAGTTTCCACCCTATATATACCCTAGTTTTTCATTTTCTGAGTACAGTAATGCGTAAGGCTCGCAACGGAAGAGGCTTCGTAAATAGTCTTATAAATAGGTTGCCTATTGAATTGCACCTTCCGGGATATCAGTATTGTGGACCAGGTACGAAACTGGAACAACGCCTAATTGCTGGTGATAGTGGAATAAATGATAGAGCTTGTAAAGAACACGATATAGCTTATAGCATAAATAAGGATATGGAGAGTCGTAAACAAGCGGACAAGATTCTTGTCGATAATGCTTGGAAACGAGTTAAAGCTCCAGATTCGTCATGGGGAGAAAAAGCAGCAGCTTGGTTAGTTACAAATATCATGAAGGCAAAAGGAAAAGTTGGTTCAGGTTTAAAAAAGAAAAAGAAGATTAGTTTCAAAAAGTTGGTTAAATCGTCAAAAGTAGATGACGTATCATCTATTCTGAGGGCATCAAAAGTGGCATATAAAAAGGCTAAAATGAATCTACATGACAAGGTGAAACCCTCTCCGCCTAGAGTTATCCCTCTACCAAAGGAAGGAGGTTTTCTTCAATTTCTTGTACCGTTAATGGCAGGACTTTCCGCTGTGGGATCTTTGGCGGGGGGAGCTGCGAGTGTAGCGAAAGCGATCAATGAGGCTAAAGAGGCCAAATTAAAATTAGATGAACAAAAAAGACATAATTTGGCTATTGAAGGTCAGAAAGTTGGTAATGGACTTTATTTGAAACCTTATAGGAATGGTTACGGTATGTTTATAACCCGACAAAAGAAAACTCCGAGAAAAATATGACTACCAAATAAACCATTGACGAATTTTGAATTAAATCATTTAGCAAAAGTTTTAAATGTTCCTCATTTCCGTGGAGTATTTATGATTGATAATCTTCCTAAATATCCAAAAAAACATGAGTCAGCTATTGTAAATTTAAATACGAGTTCAGAACCTGGTTCTCATTGGGTCTGTTATGTAAAAAAAGATAATGTTGTGAAATACTTTGATTCTTTTGGAAATTTGAAACCACCACCACAGCTACTTGACTATTTCAACGGTTCAAAAATAACTTACAACAGACGTCGTTATCAGAAGTGGAATACTCCGATTTGTGGACATCTCTGCTTAAAGTATTTAGCTGGCGTTTCTCATAAATTTTGATCATTCATAATCATGAGCTATACAGTAACGTTTACGGGAAATTCTAGTATTCTTCATGCAAACTTTTTACCTCCGCTGGAATTAGGCTCAAGTTATACAGTTGGGTTATTATCTTTTGACACATATAATACTATTCCTAATGTCAGGAAGGATGTTAACGATAAGTTTTATTTTGGAACATCAACGATCCGAATACCTGAAGGATCGTATGATATCGATGCACTAAATTCTTTTCTTCGCGAAGAAATTGCTCACCAGGAACCTGGTGGGGGGTTTATACTGCGGGGAAATCAGAATACTTTAAAGGCAGAACTTAGAACAACGAAGCCGGTCTACTTCAACTTCCCCGACAAGCCCCATTCTATTGGTCCACTGTTGGGTTTTCATCGTCCCAATCAAGTCATTAACCCAGGTCAGCATCGCTACAGCGAATCGGATGGCATTGTGAATATTCTTTCTGTAAACACTATTTCGATTCATTGTAACATCGCATCAGGGTCTTACGTCAATGGAGAACCGGATCATAGCATACATCAATTCTTTCCGGCTGTAGAACCAGGATATAAAATAATAGAAACCCCGAATCCAGTCATTTACTTTCCTACTAACGTGAGGACTGTTGACAATATTACCGTTCGGTTAGTGGATCAAGACGGAGAACTTATTGACTTTAGGGGAGAAACTGTTACATTGAGAATACATTTGAAGAAAAATGGGGATTGATTTTACCAGAGATAGACTTGATCGGAATCTAGCTGGTTATAAAAGGAGATGGCAAACCCCATTAAGATTTAGTAAACCTAAATCATCGAGGCGGTTAACACCTGCAAACGCAAACTTTTTAAAACAGTGTGGTTTTCGGTTAAAACATGAATAACATACTAAACATAACATCAGACGTGAAATTTGATGATTCCCTTACACAATTTCAATATCATTCGCATCAGCCGTATGCAGGCAACACTTTTAACAAGTCTGATGAAATCAGAATACCTGTTCATCAACAAGATGTCTACACATTTCCTTCATTAAGTTTTATTTATTTAGAAGGTCGAATTTTAAAAAAAGACGGTACTCCAGGAACTACTTCAAAATTGAGCAATAACGCATTTGCGTTTTTGTTTGATGAGATCAGATATGAATTGAATGGCATTGAAGTTGATAGAGTTAGAAACCCTGGAATAACTACAACGCTTAAAGGTCATGTATCGTTTTCATCTAATCAAGTAAAAGGACTAGAAAACGCAGGATGGATGGTCCCCGGTGTTGACAAAACTCTTTCCCTGGATAAAAACGGATTTTTCAGTGCATGCTTGCCACTGGATATTCTCTTGGGAATATGCGAAGACTATCGAAAAGTTTTAATTAATCTTAAACAAGAACTCGTTTTAATCAGATCGAGTACGGACTTGAACTGCATAAAGGGTGGTGATGATGTGCAAATAAAATTAGATAAAGTAGTTTGGAGGATGCCCCATGTTCGTGTTTCTGATCAAGAACGACTGAGGTTATTAAAAATAGTTGAGAAAAACAAGGTCATTTCTATTCCATTCCGATCTTGGGATCTTTACGAATACCCTAATTTACCTGCGACACAGCAAGAAAATTGGGCTGTAAAAACATCAGCAAATTTAGAAAAGCCGCGATACGTTATAATCGCATTCCAGACTGATCGAACCAGAAACGCTACCAAAGATAGCAGTCAGTTCGATAGTTGTAAATTGAAAAATTTAAAACTCTATTTGAATAGTGAACAATATCCTTATGACGATTTGAATTTAGATTTCGAACAAGGAAAAGTGGCTCTCCTCTACGAAATGTATAACGAGTTTCAAACGAGTTATTATGGTAATCGTCATTCTCAACCTCTGCTATCACGATCAGAATTTGAGACCCTCTCACCTATGGTCGTTATAGATTGTTCTAAGCAATCTGAAGCAATAAAAAGTACAACAATTGATATTCGTGTATTACTAGAGACGAGTGCGAACTTTCCGCCAAATACTAAGGCATACTGTCTCATTATTCATGATAACATTGTAGAATATGAAGCAGGAACCGGTTTGGTCCGTAAAATGTACTGAAACAGCACATACATCTATATATAGAGATTAAGTCGACTGTAAAAATATCACTTCACCGTAGGACATTGACTCAAGCATATAATGCGTTCGGCGGTCATTGATTTTCAGGGCTATCGCTCGGCTTCTAACTCATTAATTGTTAAAGAACTATCAATCATTTCAATCAGTCATGGTTCATCGTGGCATTTGTTTTTTAAACCACCTCAAGATGCTGAAGAAGTGTGTCAGTCAAAGACAAATCTTTGGGTAAAAAAACATATTCATGGATTAGAATGGGACTATGGTGATGTACAATATGAAGATATGAAATACTTATTAGCATACGTTACAGAAGACTATGACATATTATGGGGAAAGGGAATGGAAAAGTGCAAGTTTATAGAAGAACTTATTGATAGACCAGTCTATGATCTTCATGATTTCGGCTGTCCAAACTTGAAACAGTTAGATAATGACAAGACAGCTTGTCATTTTCATTTAAACACTTCCTTTGTTTGCTCATTAAATCAAGCCTATCGTTTGACCACATGGATCAGAAAAAATTCTGAAGCTGTAAATTTAAAAAAAGAAGAGATAAGAAGGAAAACATTCAAGAATATTGGTACACCTCATCATCTACTCTCATATGCTGGATTTATTCGAGGAGTCAAGGATAGAGTTAAGTGTATATACTGTGGACTGGTATTCGACAGCACATCATTAGTCAACCCTCTCAGATACCATAAAAAAAATAGTCCACAGTTTGTGGTTCCAGGAGGAGGAGTATTTATAAATACCACCTAGGAGGTATCTGCATCAGTAAAATGGATAAAATGGAGTCAGCGATACGTCGTTTGGGAGAGGAAGGTATCGAAACTTTAACTACAGAAGAATTGAGAGCTTTACCTCGATCATTACTTTTGTACCTTTTCGACTATACATTAGATTACATCTGGGACAATTTACCTGAGGAGTGGCAAGAGGATGAGGAATTTATCCAGAAGCGAAGACTTTCATACCTCAATGAATATATTAATTATTAATTGTACTATTATATCTGTAATTCAACCCATGTTTTATTTCAAATAAACCATGCAAATGTAAAAACAATTTTTTTATTTATTTACCTTTATACTCATTTTTACTTGGGGAAGAGTTTAAGAAATAAAAAACAAAGTATATACAGAAATATTATTTATTGCATAAATTACAACTCATGTAGGTATTATTACATATTTCTTGAGTTCATTTAAATTGTAAAAAAGAGTCTCAGTATTAATATTGAAGTCCATTGAACTGGGTTCTACAGGTTCAGTCAGTTGACCTTCTTCATGTTTCTTATAGAATTCAGCCATCTTGGTTATCAAGTCCAATGAGTCGTTGATTTTCTTAACGTCTTTACAAAGCTTTGTCGTTTCATTTCTGCTAAAACATGTTGAAGGTGTATTCAGCTGAAGGGTCGATGGACTCTGGTTAAACATCGCAAAACAAAGAACGACCTGTTCTATTTTCATGATCCTATTCCTCCCCTTCTTGGAAAATATGCAATATACATTTTTACATCCTACTCGATCTTCAACTTCCACTTTCTTGGGTCTGCTTTGCAAAAGAGACAACATCCTTGGAACTTGGTTAGCGACAAATTTCCATTCTTCTGTGTCCATATACACCACAGTTTTCTTGTCGATGACCGCGACAGTGGGTACGAAATCACAAAGACCGACTCGTACTAGTTTAGTACTAGTGATGGGGTAATCAGTCACTAATTCCAATCGTCGTGGTCCCACCATCTTGCAAGGCTTCAACGTTGAGACTAAATTATTTAACAGAGAGGTGGGGATAGATGAAGTTTTTCCACTTTTTTTACTAGTTGATTTATTTCGTTTCTTTTTATTTCATATAAAACTATTTGGTTTTTTAAATGAGAAAGTTGTTGAATAAAACGTTTAAACCTCTTACGCATGTTAGCAGCATCCACAACTGTATTCCTGTTCTTTTTTATTATCAACTTCATCTATTATTAATGGTAGCTTCTCTAGTTGTTCCAAGTACTCGATAAACGGACAATATTTAGACCATTTCTTGTGATCTACAAAAGGGTCATCATGTACCAACCATTCGTGTAATATTACTCCGCAAAAAGGACACCTTGTCCGGTCTGATTTTTTCAAATAATAAAATCCTGCTGATGCAAGCTTAACTGCACTCACTGGCGAAGTCCATCCAACAAATGTAGACAGACGATCTTCCTCATATCTTAGGCTCCAACCTGTTCGCTTCCCCATCTTGAACTAATTGAAAGATTCCGCTCTAATGAGGCCCCAGACACACCTTAAAATCATGAATTAACCCAGAGATCGTGACATTAAAATAATGAATGAACCAAGGTCATGATGTCGTACAAATCAGACCCCACCTGCGCTCACACCTGCAATGAACCAAGGTCATGATGTCGTACAAATCAGGCCCCACCTGCGCTCACACCTGCTGCGCTGTTGACAAATCTCGTTTACAGCGTTGCCACATCGTGAGTCTAACCCACATTCAACCAGTCAAGGACTAACAAAATTAGATTAAACAACAACGGTATTTCCAAACGTAAACAAACCCCCCTCACCCTAACACAACACCCCCCTCGCCCTAAACTAGAACGGTCAATGACCTCAAGGTCACACAACCTCCTTATACAGCACGCTTCAAGGTCATTCCTTCGTGCTCTTGCTCAGCCCGCCATTGGGAACTACTACCCTATCTACTCCGTGCCAACAGGATTACCCATAGTAATAAACACATACATCATAAACAGTATTTAAAATCAAAAATATTGTGTCCAGTTTTTTACTCTGCAAAAATTGTTACCAAATACGTGCAGCATGTGGAAATTACAGTTTTGGACAGCTCTGCACGATCTCCCGATGTGAATCCGATAAAAAAAATCCTCCTCCTATTGAAGTAAGGCAGCTCTAATTGCTCGTGAAGAATGGGATGCTGTGCCGGCGGGGAATGTCCAAAATGTAATTTCTTCAATGCCTGACAGGGTTAGGGACCTTCGCTGTGTAAGAGGGGTAATACCTGTTATTAGCAGGCCAGATAACTTCAAGAAAATTTAATTATTAATTTTAAAAGAAGTGCTAATTTCTTTTTTTTTTTTATTTTATACTTTATTTAAAATCATGTAAATAAAAATAGTATTTGTTATTGATAGAATTTGTTTACGTAACCTTTAAAGAAACTAATTATTATAATTTTAGAAAAAATTGTATTTACTAGAATTATGGGGAAAAATCAGGCTGTACGGTTTTTTTAACTGCTGAGTGTATATTCAGATATAGTAAGTGAAAGTGATAATAAAATAAAGAGGGCTGTCTTATTTTTTTCACTACAGAGGAATTATACAAAAAAACAGTACAATATGTTACCTATCACTATACCAAAAATAGGGACTATACCAAAAATAGGGGGTAGGTGCAGGACCCTCCCACCTCACCCGTCCTCCGCCCCTCGGCTAGACAGCAATTTCGTACCTCGAAAGCATACAAATTGCACGGGAATGGAGTCTTAGGCAGTATAAAAATTTCTAATTAAATCGAAATAGTAAAAAGGAGTAATTAAATCGAAATATTAATAAAATTAATTAATTAAAAAAAAAAAAATTAAAATCGAGCGTAGTCCTCGGCTCCAAGGGTAGAGGCCAAATATCGGTGATGGAAATTGGATGAGGCCAAAAATCTGGTGCGTGCGCGCAACACACAACTTTCACTTACCAACTTACTTAGATTAGAAATTGACGTGGTTTGCTAATTATCATTTGCTAAAGTCACACATTTTTCTACATTCATATCTTATTTTTGTTAATCGTTAAAGCCGTTTTTGAGTAAATAAAAAAAAACCGTGAAAATGATAAAAAATTTATTAAGTAAAGTCCCCCCTCCGGTTAATCAATTTTGATGAAATTTTTACAGTCATATCTCGGGCATATAAATACATCAAATACTAAGTTTGATCAAAATCGTTAAAACCGTTTTTGAGTAAATAAAAAAAACACGTGAAAATGATACAAAATTTATTAAGTAAAGTCCCCCCTCCCGTAATTCAATTTTGGTGAAATTTGTACAGTCATATCTCGGGCATATAAATACATCAAATACCAAGTTTGATCAAAATTGTTAAAACCGTTTTTGAGTAAATAAAAAAAACACGTGAAAATGATACAAAATTTATTAAGTAAAGTCCCCCCTCCGGTTAATCAATTTTGATGAAATTTTTAGTCATATCTCGTGCATATAAATACATCAAATACCAAGTTTGATCAAAATCGTTAAAACCGTTTTTGAGTAAATAAAAAAAACACGTGAAAATAATACAAAATTTATTAAGTAAAGTCCCCCCTCCGGTTAATCAATTTTGATGAAATTTTTACAGTCATATTTGGGGCATATAAATAGATCAAATACTCAGTTTAATCAAAATCGTTGGAGCCGTTTTTGAGAAAATCGAAAAAAACGTAAAAAGTTATTAAATAAAGTACCCCCTCCCGTTGAGCAATTTTGATGAAATTTTTGCTGTCACATCGCGGGCATATACCTACACTAAATACCCAATTTCAGGTTCCCACGGTTTATAGTTTTTGAGCTAGTCTGTTCACATACACACACACACACAGACACACACACAGACCATTTCGCGGGACTTGGTTATTTCGACTCAGGGGGTCCCAAAACGTGTATTTCCGTTGAAAACCGGAAGTCGAAAATTTTCACGATCGCAATACTTCCACTTACTATATATTTCATATATAGGTAAGTGAAAGTAAAAATAGGGACTATACCAAAAATAGGGGGTAGGTGCAGGACCCTCCCACCTCACCCGTCCTCCGCCCCTCGGCTAGACAGCAATTTCGTACCTCGAAAGCATACAAATTGCACGGGAACGGAGTCTTAGGCAGTATAAAAATTTCTAATTTTTTTTTTTTTTTTTTTTTTTTTTTTTTTTTTTTTTTTTTTGTTCGGTACCCCTACCTGGCCATGTGTGGCATACGGGGGGTTACTCTAGAGGTTAAAAATAAAAATTTCTAATTAAATCGAAAGAGTAAAAAGGAGTAATTAAATCGAAATATTGATAAAATTTTAAAGAAATAAATTAAAATCGAGCGTAGTCCTCGGCTCCAAGGGTAGAAGCTAACAATCGGTGATGGAAATTGGATGAGGCCAAAAATAGGGGGGTAGGTGCGGGAATAATATTAAAAATCGGTGTAACCGCTCTGACCCACCCCCTTAACCCTATTTTCGGGCTTGAGTTATCATACCTAGAAAGCATACGAATTGAACGAGAGCGGAGTGTTAGGCAGTATAAAAATTGCCAATTAGATCGAAAGAGTAAAAAGGACTAATTGAATCTTAATAATAATAAAAAAAAAAAAAAAAAAAATCGAGCGTAGCCGCGGCTCTAAGGGTAGAAGCTAATTATCGGTGATGGAAATTGGATGAAGCCAAAAATAGGGGGTAGGTGCAGGATGATAACTCAAGCCAGAAATTAGGGTTAAGGGGGTGGGTAAGAGCGGTTACACCGATTTTTAATATTATTCCCGCACCTACCCCCCTATTTTTGGCCTCATCCAATTTCCATCACCGATATTTAGCCTCTACCCTTGGAGCCGAGGACTACGCTCGATTTTAATTTATTTTTTTAAATTTTATTAATATTTCGATTTAATTACTCCTTTTTACTATTTCGATTTAATTAGAAATTTTTATACTGCCTAAGTCTTTTAATATTTATTAAAACCACGACAAAACTTATAATTTCTTCTCAGAGTTTAAACCTAAAATATGGGTTACTTTGTGTAACACATCGAAACCTCACTCCCTACATCAACTTTAATTTTTACAATAATGTAATAATGGAAAAAAATCAATTCTCTAGGGAGTGAGATTAGGTTGTAGAACTCTAGTTGTAAGGGTTTATTATGTTCTTTGTGTGAGTTTTGAAGGGCAATGTTAGACAGGTCTACATATTTAGTTTACATAGCGCATCGTTGTAGATTACTTAAAATTTCTGTTTTCTTTTTAATTATTGATTTTTCTTTTTTAAATAGATCTTTTAAAATATAGATCTTTTTTTAAAAATAAAAATAAGTTTGACAATAGGGTACCCAATAGGGGTTGGTAATGTCCTATTTTTGTTGTATTTTTTATTTATAGAATTGTTCATGTTTATCAGAAAAATGAAATTCCCCGGGTGAAACCGGGATATACAGCTAGTATATTTCATATTTTATTTGAAAAATTTAATTACTTAAATA
The DNA here is from genome assembly GCA_911387785.2 of Aelia acuminata. Taxonomy (NCBI): domain Eukaryota; kingdom Metazoa; phylum Arthropoda; class Insecta; order Hemiptera; family Pentatomidae; genus Aelia; species Aelia acuminata. The sequence goes on along the minus strand of OU426978.1, from coordinate 106,760,954 downwards.
ACATTCTATAAACCTAAAAAATTAATATTTAAACACTTAATACGTAAACTTAAGCTAAAAATATTAATATTGATTTGTAAATGAATAAAAAGGGAAACAACAAATAATACTTAAATTTTAATAATAAAATTAAGAGATTTAATAAAGGTATTTGATCAATACATAACAATAATAAATGTAGTATAAAAATTAAATTCATAAAAAAAAGTAACAGAGCACATAGATAATAATCCATTCATTGGCGGATCCAGGGGGGGGGGGTCTGTGGGGGCTGCAGCCCCTCCCTTTGGAAAATTTTTCGTCATTTTAAGATAGAATTTGACTTTCCTTAATGTAATGAAGCAAGTTAAAAAACAAATTATGTGCAGAACAAGTAGAATTTTAGTTGTGGGAAAGGAACATCAAGGTAAAAAAGCTGATTAGCAGATCCAAATGAAGGGCTGTAGGGCTGCAGCCCTCCCTTCACGATCAGCTGGATCCGCCCATGAATCCATTAAGCTTATAGATCAGATGATCAATGATTTGTAGGGAGAGAAATACTTTATTGGTAAGTATTGCTACCCTACTTTATAGGGTTGCTAGTAACACAGTATACTAATCAATCCATGTGGACAATAAAATTTTTTTTTGTTCAATATTTCATCAACTGTCTTCTTAACCGTCTATAATAAACTTTAAAATATAATACAAAAACTCAAACTAATAATGGTTCATATAACATTGTAACTGTATTCCAAAAAATCATTCAAAGGAAAATAAACAATGGTGAGAAGAAATTCGAGTGTATATTGAGGTTTTGTATGACAGAATATTTAAAAAAAAAAAAATCATAAAGATAATCGTTCGGGTATAAAACCATAGTGAGCTACGAGCCAAACCAATTTCATAAATTTTAATTTTTTTTTAATTACATAATGCTAATTTTTTAAATAATGCATCTTTATACTTCAATAATATAAAAGAGAAAGTGAAATATATTTTACTTCAAAAGCGATAGAAGTAAACATAACCCTATTTAACAAAATTGAACTTAAACTTCAGTTTTATCAAAAGATGGTGTTTGGCGCTTAGTTCACTTTGGCATTACACTGAACAATTGTGATAAAATATCAACTGAGATAAAATAAATAATTAGCATAAATTTAATGGATAATATAGCTCAATTAAGTTATACATAGCTTTATAATCTTATATGTATGACTAGATCACAGAACACTATTAGAAAAATATTATATTTATTGCTTTAAGTCATCTATACATATTATTGTTTAATACTTAAGTTTTAAGTATCCAGGGTTGATTTGTCATTCATTGATGAAATATTACTGAGAAGTTCAATGAATAAAAACCAGTAAGTACGCATACCTTAGTTTAGAACCATCTAAACAAGGAACTGAAAAACTTATTCCTTCAGGTAGTTCTAATATTATATACATTTTTTAGTTAGAACTGCTAACATTATTAAATTTAAATTTCATGTTTGATTTGTTTCCATTTATTGAATTTATCATGAATTATATCAATTTTTACAAACCGCGAACCTGGAACGAGCCAGTGAAAATGAGCAAGTGCCAAACAGAAAAAAAAGTTCATGAGTAGCGAAGCAATAGCCTTTTTGTGCAACTTTTCGGGAATTTATGCTTAAAAAGGCTATGAGGGGAAAAACATATCAAAGTTTCTTTAAGAATGAAATGGCCGTTTGGGCAGAGCAGTCATTAGAAACTGACCAAAATTAAGATATTGCGGCCACCATCATCATCCTCTATCACAAATTTGACATAAAATATCCAAATGTTAATAACATTTTTCTGCCAGAAAAACCACCCTGAATTCCTAATTTCAACTCATTAGACCAATATGGGCCTGCTTGAGGTGCTGTTATTTAGCAGGAAAAAAAATAAAAAAATAAAAAAAATATTTACAGGGGATATATCGTTTATAACGACGTGCCACTTATAGCGATGAAAATCTCCCAAAGTCCCAGGTCCCTACGGTCATATTTTAATGAATTTTTACCTGGCTATTACGACCATGGCTATTGCAACTGATCAGCTTTAGCGACCCATTATGAGTCCCTGAACCAAAAGGTCAGTTATAACATCCGGCTTCTGGAAAGAAGTCTTCCATCCTGCTTGCGAGATATTTCTTCTGGGAACAGGAAGACACATCTATCACTTTTTCTAGGAAACTCCCTCCCCTGATTGTTTTTGTTTTTATTCCTTCAAACAAATTCGAATCAATTGTGGTCTAGTTCTCGAATAAGACACTTGTGCGTGGTGATATTGTTGTTAGTTGATATTGGTTGTTAGTTGCAATTTTGTTCTCCATACACTTGTGAGTGGTGATACCATGTCAAAGAGAAGGGCATTTTTGTTGGAAAAAAAACTGCACATTTGCAGTTGGCTGGAAAATGGGGAGTAAGTCATTCAACTATTTCAACTAAATGGAAAAATATGGACAAGCTTTCGGGAACTAGTTGAACGTGGTGAATCGTTCAAGACAAAAAAAATAATGAGAGCTACGTGCGACAAAGTCGACGGTGCTCTAATAACATGGTTTCGACACCAACACAGTTGAAACATTCCAATATCAGGGACAATTTTACACAAAAAAGCCAATAATTTTCTAAAATTGATTAATGAATCCACTTCAGGACCATCTAGCGAATCGACAAGTAGTATTTCGCGAGGATGGATTCAAAGATTTTGCGCTCGTCATAATATTATTTTTAAAAAACTTAGCAGTGAGGCTGCTTGCATCCCCCCAGGGATAACCAGTGATTGGCTTTCGTCAGTATGGCCATCAATTCGTGAAAATTATGATGATTCAGATATTGGTAACACAGATAAAACTGGACTTTTTTACAAGGTGCTGCCTGATCGGACACTACATTTTAAGAGGGAGAAATGTTCTAATGGAAAAATGTCCAAGGATAGAATAACGGTTTTGGTGGCAGCCAATATTAAGAACATAAAGATGTAAACTTTTTGTAATTGTAAGAAGGCTATCATTACAATCAGCTGTCAAAAATAGCCTAGACCTTATATAACAACCGGTGTCGTTATCTCAATATATAAAAGAGGCTTTGTCCTGACTGACAGAATCAACGAAGAGCAAAAACTACTAATGATAGAAACTTGAAGTTCGGAATTTATATTTTAAATGCGATTTAGGTAACCACTAAGAAAGGAATTTCAAAAATGTAACCCCTAAGGGGTTTAAATGGCGAAATTGTCGTTTAACTCTAACGGACACCTATATTTGCACTTCGAGAAAAAATATCTAATTTGGACTCATTTTAAAGATCTTGATGCGACGAGTTTAACTTGAAAGCCCCAACGGGGCTTCGAGAACCATGTTTTGAAGTCAAAAAATGAGGCGTTCACGACGAGTAAGCAATTTTTTGTTTAGGCGGTTTTAGTGAACTCTCTCCATTGCATGTCTCCCTCTCTTCTACCTAGCCGGTAGCTTCCCCCTTCAACATTCCACCTACCGTAAGCTCCGATCCCTGTTATGTTGTTAATATATAACATATGTTGTCAATATATAAAATATTATATTAAATCAATACCAAGATAATGATCACAGAATTGATTTTAAACACTCGCGGGCAAAGCCGCGACCGGGAATGCTAGTCTCAATATATATAAGAGGCTTTGTCCTAACTCAAGGCAGAGCAAAAACTACTAATGATAGAAACTTGAAGTTCGGAATTTAGATTTTAAACGCGATGTAGGTAACCACAAAGAAAGGAATTTAAAAAATGTATGAATTTGCATTCACGACATGCATCAATGCATTCACGACGAGTAAGCAATTTTTTGTTTCGGCGGTTTTAGTGAACTATCTATATTGCGCGTCTCCCTCTCTTCTACCGAGCTTAGAAGAGGAAGCTCCGATCCCTTTCCCCCCTTCGCTCACTTCGTTTCCAACATTTGTACGGTTCACATCTAACAATAACATATTAAATCAATCTAACAATAATATATTAAATCAATACCAAGATAATGATCAGAGAATTGATTTTAAAGGCTCACGGGCAAAGCCGTGACGGGGAATGCTAGTGTCATTATAATTGATATGTCGGATGTAACGATGATCGCCTATAATGATGAAGTTTTTATGGTTCTTTCAATGACATAAGAAGCGATATACACTGTGTATATATATATATATATATATATATATATATATATATATATATATATATATATATATATATATATATATATATATATTCCTAAAATAATAATGAGAAACATAAAATGAATTTCTACTCCATTGAAATCCTATCATTTTTAAAATACAGCACATTAAGTAAAGCAACAGGAAATCCTAGAGATTTAGAAATTTTTCTCAATTATTTTGAGATTCTTTACCTCTTTATGTTTAAAAATCAGCACTGGTTTATTAAACAAAGGACTGATTAATGATGAATTCAGTATTCAAAAAACCAAAAACAAAAAACAGGTTTATAACTGATTACCAAAACTGTTTAACTTATTTTTTTTTTTAAATATCACAAATTTTTTGGATACAAAAAAAGAATAAGAACTAGAGTTTTGGAAAATTATTACAAAAAAATTCTAATTTATTTTTTTTTGTTTGGCACTTTACATATTTAGTTGAAGATTCGTCTTTGTCATCAATTCTTCACTATAAGATTGCAACTATTTAAACTTAAGAAAAAAACAATAAAAACATGATTGGCTTTGTATTTTGAAAATCATCAATCATAGATTAATGCTTATACATTTTTAAAAAAATGTTAGAGAAAATAAATTATAATCTATGTTTAAAAATAAATATTACTACTTAAAAAAAGTAAGTGAAAAACTAAAATAAAATCAGTTTTTAAACCTGTTGAAAGGTTTGATGTTTCACCAATTCTTTAAAAATTCCATTATCAATTGATATCAATTTTTCATAATTTCCAAGTTCAACTATTTTGCCTTGATTCAAAACCGCTATTTGATCTGTAAAACAAGATCTTATTATTGTTTAATATATATTTTGATAAAATATTAAATTTAACAAATAAATGTTTAACAATTCAATTACATCTCACCATTGGACAATGTCCAGCCCAGATTTTTTGATGCAATCTGGCAACGAGAGAACATAGCCATGGTTCGGGATATTGGCTGTAAAAGTATATTTTTCACCTAATACCTCCACAACGGAGATTCGGAGACCTAGGTTCAAATAAAAAATGCCCTCAAATGAACGAAATATAGGCACGGGCTAAGGATGCACTGAATATCAAAATTTCACTTCCAGTATGGCAAGGTATTTTAGCAGTGCCCCAATCTCCCTCCACATGATACTCTACCTGCCCTGTCTTCTTTTCATCAGCTTCAGCTAGCTAGCTCCCCTTAATCAATATGACTCCATGAGTAAATCTTGCATTCCGCAAGGGAGAAGAAAGGGGATAAGCAGTTAACCCTGATTTTAAATAATGGCTTCTTATTTTTTTATAATCATTTTTACTTCTCATCCATCAAAATAAATAATAACACCTCATATACTCTAAAATCAACTATAACTACCTAGTTAGTTTTTACTCAGTAAATGTAAAAACCAACCAATTCATAGAATAATGTTTATAATGGATTATAAACTGATTATAATGGAAACCATTGACCAAACAAAAAATTCTGTGAACACATTTAATAAAGAAGAATACATTTCTTAACATTAGAGTCTAAATAGAATTTTACCAAGGATTTCCCATATTGAAGTATGCCAGAACTAATGGAAGAAATACACTTTCTGACATTACCTGAATTTTTTATTGTAGAAAGTCTATGGGCAATAGTTAGAACAGTCCTTCCTTTCAGAATACGTTCTAAAGCTTCCTGAACCAAGTGTTCACTCTCTGCATCCAAGGCACTAGAAAGTAATACATTTTGAAATGTTTTTAAGTATATATATTGTAACACTAATGTGGGTTTAAATAATTTTATTTGCATAAAATTATAATTCACATGAAATATTATAATTAAAAGCTCAAATTAGTAACAAAGTTACAGAATGGTAACTAAAAGAAATGGAAGTTACTCGAAAGTAACCTTCTGCTACGATGTTATATTTAGTATGGGATGGAACAATCCATCTCTACGTCAAGGGTCTAGGTCATTCCCTAGCAGCTAGTAGTTCCCTCCAGTGTTTATCAGCCTCGTACACTCCCTGCTTTTGATGGCGCCGTATGCACTGTTAGCTCTGTGTTCCAAGGAGGCTACCATCATTAAGGTAGGATCTTGATGACTGTTGCATCCCACCAGGAGTCGATGTGTCTTATTTTTTCTTGGTCAAAAGAGACCTTTTTACTGCACGAACTCATGATGTGTCCCAGCTCCCTACAGCTCCAGGACTGTATTGGTCTACTTTTTCAGGACTCTGGAGCCTTTAAAACTAAGTTTCCACACCGTTATGTTTTAGCGGCTCTCCACAGTACCATTTTTCGGGGAGTCTAAAAACTCCACATCCTTTGAGATCCCATCTTCTGAGTCGGTATTGTTCGTGGTCTGGACAAATGTATATGTAGTAGCCACCTCATACTCCAATGTTATTGATAGGTCATTCATTAGCAATTTAGGATGAGCAAGGCATACCACTCACTGAATCTCCACTACTTTCTTCTATATGTATTTATATAATTCTTAGATAAAATAATTATATGAAGGGGTCGGGGCAAAATAGTCCCAAGCAACATTTTTAACAAAAATGAACTTTAGCTGCAGTCTGCTGTATATTATGTAAGACTATATGTCTATGAAGGAAATGTCACCTAAATAAGTCTATAGAGGCTCTTTATTGTCATATTAAGGTGGCATTTCCATCATAGACATATAGTCCTACGTAATATACAGCAGACTGCACTGGAGCTACAGTTTATTTTTGTTAAAAATGTTGCTTGGCACTATTTTGCCCCGACCCCTTCATATATTATTAAACTTGATATAAAGGAAGAAATGTGATTCATCACTCACTTATTTATTACCTAGTTTCATGTCATGGAAAAAAGACAGGTTTTCTCGATCTTTTTTTTCTGTTACAATAAATGGATCCTTAAAATATCAGAGATATTTGACATTTTCCATTTGAGGTGGTCTATGGGATTCAGAATTTATTTGAACTTTAGTTTCTTTAACGTCACTTTATGCCACTTAGGCTAATCGGACAATGCTACAGCTGTGGGATATTATTTGATCATTATCATCTGGATGGATGGGAGGTTTTTCCCCTCCATCAATCAACTTCAAACAGTTCACCAATAATTAAAACTAATATAATATATTTAAATAAAAAGAGAAAAATATATATGAATAATATAATGGAAAGGACTGGTCTATGTTATCTGAGGCTGCATAGGTTTACTGGAGCATGTTAACACTACCGTAGTATAAACACAACTGCAGCACTTGGTTATTTGGACGAATGGGGCTCAAAACAGTTGAACAGTTTAAATTTTTCATGATCATAATACTTTCCCTAACTATAAATTTCATATTATTTTCAAAAGTAAAAGTAAAAATCATTTTGACAAAAGGCTTTATTTTTACAAAATGTTTTTCAAAGGTTAATTCATTATCTTATTGTTAAGAAACAAGCATGTTTGTAAAACTAGTAAGTAATCAATTTAAAACGTAAGCAAATTTTAGTGTAATAAGTATTATACTTATAAAAATTATTTTAAGGTAGACAAATATTCGTTTTATTATGAAATATGTAAGATATTCAAAAGGCACAGAATATCGGGCCAATGTAATAGCATTTTATTTCATCTTCTGATCGCCAACACATTAGTTTCATACAGCGTGCTTTCCAGGGCCAGGCTGGGTTTCCGCATGGAGTGGGGGCGCTTCGTTTCCACAGTCCACTTTTTGATTTTTCTAGATGATTAGATTGTCAACTTTGCAAATCATTGCAAACCCAGATAATTTCACAAAATATGGTTATTTAGGCTCAGTGGACCCTCAAATGTATATTTCAAACCATGTTTCTATTCGAAATTTTCATATGTAGATAAGAGAAAGTAAAATCTATTAAAATATATATATAAAGAAACAGATATGATACCTTGTTGCTTCATCCAAGAGTAAAATCTTCGGGTCCTACAACAATAATTATTTTTATTAATATTATTACAGTGCTATAATGAATTGAGAACTAAAATGAAAAAAAAAACATACATTATGATAAAGAAATTTTAATGTAGAAAAATCACAACTTAAAAGGGAAAACAAAATAAATAAAAAAGTATTTTGAAAGTCCTTAATCCAACTTTATTCATGTCATATGTTCCCCTGTTATTTATACATCTTCAATGTATTATCTAAAAATACCTGTAGCCAGGTAGTTTCAGTTAAAGTACACACAAAATTAATACAGAAAAATCTGATGCGTGCTCGCAACACACAACCTTCACTTACCAACTTACTTAGATTAGAAATTAATGCGTTTTGTTATTGCCACTTCTCAAATGAACAGAACGGCTTTAATTATGAACAATGGTCTGTCATTAAAGGCGTACTCCGCATGTGTGGGTTCAATGAGTTTTATGAGTTGTCTGAATATTTTTCTTTATTTCTCCTCTTTATGTTTTATTTATTTTTATCATATCTCATATTTAGCCATTTCTTATTTTTAGGCGTAACGAGAGACAGTTAATTTTTCCATATAACCAAAAACAAAGGTACTTTAAAGGAAACAAACAAACAAAAAAGGCCCTCCCCCAAAAAAGCCCCCTCAGAACATTTTAATAATGATAAAGCTTACCTGATATTAAAGAACACCTAATTTTCATTAAAAATGACGAATTTGATAAAAATCATTAAAGCCTTTTTTGAGTAAATAAAAAAAACACGAGAAAATGATACAAAGTTTATTAAGTAAAGTCCAACCTCCGGTTAATCAATTTTGATGTAATGTTGGCTATCGCATCTTTGGCATATACATACATCAAATACCCAGTTTGGTCAAAATCGTTAAAACCGTTTTTGAGTAAATAAAAAGAACAAGTGAAAATGATACAAAATTTATTAAGTAAAGTCCCCCCCTCCGGTTGATCAATTTTGATGAAATTTTCACAGTCATATCAGGGGCATATAAGTAGATCAAATACTCAGTTTAATCAAAATCGTTAAAGCCGTTTTTGAGGAAATCGAAAAAAACTTAAAAAGTTATTAAACAAAGTACCCCCTCCAATTGATCAATTTTGATGAAATTTTTGCTGTCACATCGCGGGCATATACATACACCAAATACCCAATTTCAGGTTCGCACGGTTTATAGTTTTTGAGCTAGTTTGTTCACAAACGCACGCACACACGCACGCACGCACACACGCAAGCAAGCAAGCACACACACACGCACACACGCACACACACACACACAGACCATTTCGCGGGATTTGGTTAATTGGACTCAGGGGACCCCAAAACATGAAAACCGGAAGTCGAAATTTTTCACGATCGCAATACTTCCACTTAGTATATATTTCATATAAAGGTAAGTGAAAGTAAAAAAAAAATAAAAAAGCATCACCACAGTAATAAATTTTTAATAAACATGTGAGTTTCAACAAAATGCTATTTTTAATCTAAAGTATTTTAAGTAATATAAGTAAAATAAATTGATCCCATGAAGCCTCATGGTATCCTCAAATACCCTTTCACAATAAATAATTATTTCAAAGGCTATGATACATTCAATTAATTGTTAAAAAAGTAGATTTCAATGGATAACATGAAATTTAAAAATCTGGTGCGATGCGCGCAACACACAACTTTCACTTACGAACATATTTAGATTAGAAATCGACGTGTTTCGATAATATGTAAACGCCATTCCTCAACTTCACACATTATTCCACATTTAAGTATATACCTACTTATATTTGTATATCTCCATAAGTTATAGAGAATCTGTATAGCAAAATTTGGTAGTTCTCAGCACTTTTCGATTCATTATTACTAACTTATTAATGAAGGGACCAATTTCATCAACAGTCGAGTTTTTTTTAATGCTTGCTTGTTTTTTACTACGAGTTGCCTTTTGCAAATACATCGCAAAAGTGAATGGATAGGTGTATTTACATCTCTTATGCCTTTTTGGAAATCAAGAACGATTGCTGTTCCTCTAAAATCACTTTATATTGTTTTCAAAAATTTATTATGGAACAAAAGTTTCTAGACTAAAATATACCTATATTAATTATAGACTATTATCTTATACCATATTTTTTACAGACCTGCGATGCTTCAAAAATTTGAGCATCACGTATTTACTCTCTTAATTAACATTAATCTTTTTATTAATAAATGAAAGTTTTTATTTTCATAATACGGTTAATAAAATTTTGGCTGTCACATATACCTACATCAAATACCAAGTTTCATCAAAATCATTAAAGCCGTTTTTTAGCAAATAAAACAAGTGAAAATGGGACAGAATTTATTAAGTAAAGTGTCCCCTCCAATTGATCAATTTTGATGAAATTTTGACTGTCACATCGCGGTTATATACATACACCAAATACCGAGTTTGGTCAAAGTCGTTAAAGCCATATTTGAGTAAACAAAAAAAAACACATGATAATGAGACAACATTTATTAAGTAAAGTGCCCCTTCCGTTTAACCAATTTTGATGAAATTTCGGCTGTCGCATCATGGTCATATACATACATCAAATACCAAGTTTGATCAAAATCGCTAAAGCCGTTTTTGAGTAAATAAAAAAAAAAACTACGTGAAAATGGGACAACATTGACTAAGTAAAGTGCCCCCCCCCCCCCAATTAATCAATTTTAATGAAATATTTACTGTAGCATCGCGGGCATATACATACACCAAATACCAAGTTTAATCAAAATCGTTAGAGCCGTTTTGAGAAAATAAAAAAAAACCTAAAAATTGGACAAAATTCTTTAAATAAAGTACCCCCTCCGTTTGACCAATTTCGATGAAATTTTTGCTGTCACATCGCGTGCATATACATACACCAAATACCCAATTTCATGTCTGTACGGTTTTTAGTTTTTGAGCTAGTCTGTTCACACGCACGCACGCACGCACGCACGCACGCACGCACGCACGCACGCACGCACGCACGCACGCACGCACGCACGCACGCACGCACGCACGCACGCACGCACGCACGCACGCACGCACGCACGCACGCACGCACGCACGCACGCACGCACGCACGCACGCACGCACGCACGCACGCACGCACGCACGCACGCACGCACACACACACACACACACACACACACACACACACACACACACACACACACACACACACACACACACACACACACACACACACACACACACACACACACACACACACACACACACACACACACACACACACACACACACACACACACACACTGACCATTTCGCGGGACTTAGTTAATTGGACTCAGGGGACCCCAAAACGTGTATTTCCGTTGAAAACCGGAAGTCGAAATTGTTCACGATCGCAATACTTTCCTTACTATATATTTCATATATAGGTAAGTGAAAGTAAAAATATGTATTAAATACAAACCTTAATTAACGCCCGAGCTATGGCAATTCTTTGCTTCTGTCCACCAGAAAGCATAATACCCCTCTCACCAACAACAGTATCTAATCCTTGTGGGAGGTTTTGAACAAAGTCATAAGCATTTGCTTCTTTAAGAACTTTATCTATATCATGTGACCTGATTATAGTATTGCTATCAGCTCCATATAAAATATTCTCTCTGATAGTACCAGAAAACAGCACAGGCTCCTAATAATCATAATAAAATCAATATTCTAAAAACTTATTATTTATTAATGATATATACAAAAGTTTAAAATTATCTTCAGAATGCAATGTTACATTATAATGGGTTCTATAACAAATGCTTCCCTTTATGTAAAGGAAAATGTTTGAAGGGGTGAAGATAAGCTTCAAATAAAGTTAACGTGAACTTTATTGTCCAAATCAACACCGCACGTATCTGAAAAGCTTGAAATTCAAGTTTGTTTTTTATTCTTATCAAATTTTTGTTCAATAGGAAAAAATAACTTATTTTAATGTATCAGTCAATAGCTGCTTTAATATCAAGCTATGCGCCACAGAGAAAGAGTGAGAAAGTAAACATCAATTAAGCTAGAATATTATACATTTATCGTTTTCTCTGAACATCTGTACAAAGAAAAAGTGCTAGGATGAACTTTCTATCTTAAAGAGATCAAAGCAATATTTTGATAAAATTGATTTTCAAATGGATTCTTACTTCAGAAAAGATACAAAGAAAAGCAAAGAGTCGGTACCTTTTTCTGTGGACAACAATAAATTGCCTTATCCATGCATTGCACAGAAAACCAGGAGTACTTATAGCTATCATAAGCCAGAAGGTATAAATACTACAAATAATATTCACACCGAACTACAGCACATTTTATTTAAGTAATTTATAACATAATAGCTATAGCTTCCAGTTTTTTTTATTATTATTTTTTTTTTATAGTAATAGGTCTCTTTTCAGTTTTCCAGAATCAATTATAGAAGATATTCAGCTAAAAAACTGTAACTCCAGCAAAATCCTAATGAGTATGGAGTATAGCTTTTACAAGATTAACTACATTAGCTTGCTCAGTTATTTACCTGTGATACAGTACCGATCCTGTTTCTAAACCATAAAGGGCTATATTCACTGACTCGAACACCGTCAACAGTAATAATCCCTTCTTTAGGGTTATACAAGCCTAACAGTAATAAGGCGATTGTTGATTTCCCTGATCCAGATCTTCCAACAACAGAAGTAATGGATCCTGCAGGAATATACAAAGTCAAGTCATTAAGAACAAGAGTTTCAGGTCTTGTGGGATATGAAAATCTTACTCCTTTAAACAATATTTCTCCTTTAATATCTTTCTCTGGTTCAAGACCTCCTATAAATGAAAAATTGGATTTAACATAGATGAAATTCAATCTTAAATTCATTTTGTAAATTAGTAGCACACATTATAGAAATAATAGATAAAAAACCTAAAATCATTTTTTCAAATAAAAATGATAAATATATAATCAACCAATCCATGAATAATATATAAAAAATAAAATAAAAAGTCTAATATCCAAATTTTGATTAATATTTAAAGTTTAATTAAGTATCTATATTAAATCAACATTGTCCATTATTACTATCTAATAATCATCCTTTTATAAGGAACATTAAATCTGTTACCTTTCCACCTAATATCAGGATTTCTTTCAATTATTTCCCATAATCTAGATGAAGCACCAAGTCCTCGGTTTAGTTCTGAATAAAAACTAGACAATCCTCCAAGGGATACTCCAATATAAGCTGCATAAAGAAGAAAAGCTGATAAATCACCTATTGAAAGTGACTGTGAGGAAACCATCATTCCACCAGCATACAGAACAATGAGAGCAATAAGATTGCCACTCAAACCAGCCTGGAAATGTATTCAAATATTGATGAATAAATATAATCATCATTGGAGTAAAAATTCAATTTCAAAAGGAACATTATATGATATTGTTATATCTGTATATTGAGTAATGACATTAACTAGTCATACTTGTGAACATTTTATTGTGTTTTTAAAACATGCAATTTTATATTAACATATGTGAACATATAAAGATCTAAACCAATGCCTCTAATATATAGCATTCTCCTCCGCATAACTTAAGCATAGAATTACAAGGGGGAGAAAAATAATAATAAATCTACACAAATTATTCACATATAACTAATATTATACTAAACACAAATTATATACACATAAAAAAAAATATATATACACTTACTAACAAAAGTCTCTGCAAACCCTCCAGCTTTTTTTTTATTTTACCTAAAGATAAGTTATGAGCCAGATATTGGCAATGAAATTCACACATTTTTTACATAATTTAATCTATTTAATTAACAATAATCAAATTTAATAAAATTTATTTAACTTATAATTTATGAGGAAAATTACATAAAATGTCAGAATATTGACACGCCAAAAGTCCCTGCACACATCATTTTTCTTCAGCTTGAAGCTTAATTATTGATGCCAAATCAACTTTAATAGGTAGTCGTTACTACCTTATTTTTTATCACTTCTCATAATCTATTTTGCATGGTATGAACTAGTTTTTTGTAGTTTCTGGAGTAATTTTACCCCACAATTCCTTTAGAACTCTTTTTAAGTGGTCTTTGTTCTTTATTTTAATTTTTACTTTCTGACGGCCTAGTTGATCCCACAGATGTATTGGATTAAGATTAGGAGATTGGGGAGGTGTTTTAAGTTGCTGCAGCATTGTAGAGCAACTATTCTTGAACTTTCCGCGCTGTCGTTATCTTGTTGAAAAATGAATTTTTCCTGGAGATCAAACTTCATTAAACCTTCCGGTAAATTACTCCTCAAAATATTTATATAAACTTGTTGGTCCATTATTCCGTCGATAAATTTCAAATTACCAACTCCAGCAGCACACATACACCCCCAAACCAAAACACTCCCTCCACCATGTTTCATAGTACCAACTATGTATTTTTCCAGGGGCTCTTTGTTAGGTTTTCTCAAAACTTTCCCCCTTCCATCTGATCCATGAATGTTAAATTTACTCTCGTCAATAAATAAAGCACGTTCCCAGAACTATAAGGGCTTGTTTACATGTTCCTTTGCGAACTGCAGTTTCAATATCCGGTTCATTTACTAATGAATGGCTTACACCTAGGCTTACGCACATTATAGCCAGCTTTCTTTAGGGTTCTTCTAATCGTTTGTGCAGATAACCCAATCTTGTAATTTTCTTACACCATACCTGCTAAATTTAGAGCACTTGTGTGGGGTTCTTCGGCCGAAGTCCTTATGATAGCCCTCGTGTGGTGAGCTTGGAGCACGGGGGGGCGGCCAGAGCGGTATCTACTTCCCATTGTACCCAGTTTTTCATACCGTTTTAGGACGTACCTTATCGTATTATAGCCCCTGTTGACGATTTGTCCTATTTACCTGTATGAGTCGTATGAGTTTCCTCAAATTTACAATTGGTCGGGAATCGGTGTTGGAACCTCCATTTTTATCACACTCTTAACTGTTTGGGCCCAAATTAACACTGGAAAGTTAGGATTAGCCGGAGGATGAATGGGATAATGTCTGAAACGTGCAGTTGGGATGTTTTCCTTCTATGCTAAAAGGATACCAAATTTTTCAGAGAAAGTTAACTCACTGATTAATACCACTAAGTTCCCATTGAGCTCTCAAGCTCTCGATGATTTTAACCTCATTAAGAAGGAAATCGCCAATTCCAGTATTTTTGCCGTGGACAAAGGTCTACCATTTACTGTCGAAACGAACCCCTCAGAACAAGCTATAGCTGCCATGCTTTCTCAATGAGGAAGACCAGTTACTTTTTTCTCTAAAACTCTAAATAGGACTGAACGGAATTTCGCCCTATTGAGAAGGAAGCTTATGCTATTGTAGAAGCTCTACAAAAGTGGAGACATTTCCTCATCGGTCGTCATTTTAAACTCATTACGGATCAAAGATCAGTATCTTACATATTTAATCAGAACCACAATGGAAAAATCAAAAATAATAAAATGCTGAGATGGAGGTTTGAGCTTGAACCATATTCCTATGACATCGTTTATCGACCAGGTCGTGAAAACGTTGCAACAGATGCATTCTCAAGGATCTTTTGTTCACTATCGATGAAGGACATCGAGAAACTTCACCAACTACATTGCGACATTGGACGCCCGGGTATAACCAGATTGTTCCATCCAGTAAAATGCAAGAACCTACCACATCCACTGGAGGATGTAAAGAGAAAAATAGCCTCATGATCGGTTTGCGCCGAAGTCAAACCTCGTTTCTATCAGAAACCTCCGTCTAATCTGATCCGTGCTATGGCACCGTTCGAAAGACTAAACATCGATTTTAAAGGACCAATTCCGTCTATTACAAGGAATAAATACATATTGACAGTTATTGATGAATATTCAAGATTCCCTTTTGCGGTGCCATGCCCGAACATGTCAGCTGCTACTGTGATAAGAAGTCTTACCCTTATATTCTCAATTTTTGGCATGCCAGCATTCATACACTCGGACCAAGGAACAAGCTTCATGTCAGCTGAACTTCATAACTGTTTAGTTTCTCAAGGGATCGCTACAAGTCGCTCATCACCTTATAACCCACGAGGCAATTCCCAGGTGGAAAGGTACAACGGTATTATATGGAGGACAATATCACTTATTTTGAAATCTAAATATCTTAAAACAGAACAATGGGAAAGCGTAATACCAGAAGCTCTCCATTCAATCCGTTCCCTTTTATGTACTTCTACAAACGTGACACCGCATGAAAGGATGTTTAAACATCCTAGGTTGTCATTCTATGGAATTTTGAAACCCAATTGGCTTATGAAACCGGGCCCTGTTTATGTTAGAAAACAAAATAGGGTTAGCAAATATAAGCCATTGGTGGAAGAGGCTCATTTAATTGAAGGGAACCCTGATTATGCCAGAATCATCTACCCAGATGGCTTAGAAGCTCTTGTATCTACCCGCCATATCGCAGCTCCTCCTGAATCTGTTCTGAAACAACATACTGAAACGGTGAAGAAGAGAGTTGACCAATTGAATTCGAGAAGGCAAGATGAACAGGTTAATGTAATCAGAGATTCTGAGAGAGAAAAAGAAGTAAAATCAAAGAACACTCCAGTCGATGAACCGACTACTGATTCAGAAGTTGTTTGTTTGTCAAGTCAAGAACTTGAACTAGAGAGTGAACAGAAACCCAAACCAACTAACGCCCCAGCAACAAGAGGATCACCGACTAGTCCTACTCCCAGGCGATCATATAGAAACAGAAAAATTCCTGCTTATCTTTCGGACTATGTACTAAAATAAAAGATGGGGTGAATGTTATGTAAATAACATATGATAATTATTCAACAATTATCATTATATTGTTTGTAAAAATACTAATTCAATTTTTGTCAAATAAAGCCTTTCTATACAAGGTACATTTTCCATAACAAAACCATAATTCATTCTGAAAATCTCAAGATTCGGATATAATGACTTCATAAAAAATACGTAATTAAAAACAAATAACAAAATGCCTTTTTATTTTCTTATTTCAATTCCTTATTTCCTTTTTATTTCAACATGCTATTTTATTCGTTTATGAGGATATTTGGAAATAGATTTCAGCTATATTTACTGTATTACTTTAATTAATAAAACATTTAAATAAAATTTTACAATATTAGATTCAAATTGACATTATTCTCTAATAAGTCAATAACCCACTCATGTTGTTTCATCAGTAGATACAGAATTTCATCCTCTTTTTATTGATATATAGTTTATTAGGCTGTTTGGAGAGAGATTTTTGCTCATGGCATTTTTCAATGACTGTTTTACAGCTTAGAAAAAATTTAATTTTTTATGTTTAAGAATTTTTTTTTCCATGATAAAAAATCTATCTAATATTTATGGTATCACCTTATTCTGTATGAAATGCAAAATTAATGAAAATTTTTTTAAAGCTCCAGTTCAATTAAAACCTATTCCACAGAGGAAAGTCTTAACACTTAAAAGTTTTGGTTTTCAGGGTTGGAAGCATCGTATTCCATCAGTCTATCTTGAATAATTCCTCTACCAAAACCCACTACAAAGATGTCTCAAAGAACCACATTCACCTCTACTCCGAATTTACATTCAGCTATCAAAGACCTCAAATGGGTAGCCAAGTCTGGCCGACTCTTCGGACAGCTTAGCTGATCCATAAAACCTTCTTCTTCCGGCAAAATAGGCTAATGCAGGGGTGAAAAGTTGCTCTAATAATTTTATGAAAGTGTCATATTCGTTATCTTTGATGGTCGCTGGCATGCATAAACTTTCCAACCACTTAACAGTCTTTTCACTTATTGCCACCATTAAAGTATCTTTCTTAATTTTTACATCTTTTATTCCTGAGAGAAAAAAATGGCTCTCCAATTTAGTTTTAAAAATTCTGAAGTCTGTAGTAATGTCGAATATAAGGCCTGGCGGTAGGGGTTGGACCCACCTTGAAGTGTATCCTCGTCGTCAATGGTATATCTTGAGTAATGACATCAACTAGTGATACTTGTGAACACTTTATTGTGTTTTAATACATGCAATTTTATATTAACATATGTGAACATACAAAGATCTAAGCCTCTAATATATAACATGAGATGATATCATTTATTATCTCTACTATACTATATGTTTGTAACCTCCTTGTTATAATGTTTTATACAATGTTACCTTACTATTTATTTAAACATGTGTTCATATAATGTCAATTAAAGCCTTCAATTCTAAAAAGTATTTTATTTCATAACAGATGTAAAATTTAATGCATAGCTTAATTAAAATTATATTACCATTCCGAAAAATACTCCTCTCGCTAGAGATTCAGTCATTGCTAGTGCCAAAACTCTTTCCATTTTTTGTTTATATGCATTCATCTCAACAGCTTCTTTACTAAAAGATTTAACTGTCCTTATATTAGAAATTCTTTCTTCTGCAACTTGTGTGGCTTCAGCGAGGGAATCCTGAAACAAGTTTATAACAATTATAGATAGATCTTCGATTGGTAAATAGTCTGGTTTAAGTGATTTATGAGCACCTGAACTTTAGTAGTAAGCTTTTTAATAAAACGTCCGTAAAGAATAGCCATTCCAGCAACTGGTGGTACAATACAAAGGCTAACCAATGCTAACGATGGTGACATGTAAAACTAGAAAGAAAAATATTAATAAATATTCATTAAAAAAGTTTCATGAAGTCAAAAATATATTTAATTAAATACTCACCATCATAAACATTCCCACAGATACCATGATGGTAGATCGAAGTCCATCAGAGACATTTGTGGTAAGGGTACTACTCACAAGTGAAGTATCTGCAGATAGCCTGTTAATCAATTCTCCAGTTTTGGCTCTGTCAAAATAAGCTACATCTTGCTTTAGAATAGAATTGAAAACTTTTTCTCTCAGAGTTTTGGTAATACGCTGAGCTACAAATTAGTATATAGTCAAAGATTATTTTAATAACATTAGAAAGTATAACTTGGATTCAAAAGTTTAATACCTGAAATATTCATGAGATAGACACGACCAAAATTACATAATCCACCAACTATGAACACTGCTAATAAAGCTGCACAGATAGTATTAAGATTCTCTCGCATATGGCCCGTATCAGCATCATATATTATGTCAATAACTTTCCCAAGAGCTATTGGCACACTCATAGTAACCGTTGAAGAAACCAACAGAAGTAAAACACCTCCTGTAATTCTGAATTGATTCATAACTCTAGAAATATAAATTACAAAAACTTTTCTAGATAAACATTTTATAAATAGACATCATTACATACCTATGATTCTCCACTTCTCTGCCTTTGCAAGTTGTATGACTTTACCAAATTCACCACCAGGCATAAGTCTAAATCTTGTCTTCTGCTGTACTTCAGAAACTTTTTTAAAGGTAGATTCTAAAGTTTTTGTACTGTATAAATATTTAGGCCTGAAACTGAAAAGTCCAAACCTTTGATTGTATTTCACATGTTTTAAAAGAGTATTTGGAATACTCAAAGTCACATGTTTGTTGCTTGTGGTGTACAGAAACTGTTGGCATATCAACAAAGGTTGTCTGTGGGTATAATGAGCCAAATATTGATTACTTCTACAAAAAATCAATGGCTTTAAGCCTGGACAGTAACCAGATCTCATATTGTTTTTTAGTAACTTTAAAACTGATATCATTCTTAGTTGGAACACTAAACATTCCTCATACAGTAGAGCCTGTTAATATGTTTACTTCTTTGATGAACAGGTCTGAGGATGAAGTTTCTTAGTAGTCTTTTCAAAACTGATTACTAATGGTGACAAAGCAAGGAAGGCACCATTCATGCCTAACCACTTTAACCACTTTTATTTACTTCAAATGAGAATTTCATACTAAAACCAAACACTGTTAAAGAATGCCAAGTTCAGAGAAGAAAAGGTCAATTTCGTTGTACATATTTCGAAGTGAGAACCAGCCTAACCTACATCATTGATAAGATATCAACAGCTGTCTCTTCAAATGAAGATGAATTAGATAACATTGAACAGAAAAGCGGCAGATAATTTGCTCAGCGCAACATTTGACTATTTAATAAAATCGTACCTTGTAAATGCTTTTGCTGGATAATTGGAGAATAAATGTCTATCTCCTGCAGTTTGCATTGCTGCTACTTTAACCATTCCTATGGACTACAATCCTCTTCTGATTTGTTAAAAATTATAATTTAAAATATTTTTTTAATTCAATAATCAAGCTTCTATAAGTCATTAAAAATGAACACAAGTGTGATTCTACCTGAATATCTAAATTTACACATAAATTTTCTAGTTTAGAATTTCGAAGTTTATTTCGTATTTTTAAAAATAAATGAGTGTGCTGTTTTACACATTATATATGTATTTTTAACTTGTTTTTTTTTCTTTTTTTTTTTTTTTTTGTAGGTACCGCAAATCCCCCTGGTCCTCCAGGCTGGAGAAACACTTAACTGGCACACACGCAATGCACTACATACATTCATTTTAATGCAAATTATAATTTTTCGTTGTAATATAAGATTTAGTTTAAAATATGTTTTTAAAAAAATATATACAATAGAAATTATTGTATTGAATCAATAAAAAGTGCTTA
This sequence comes from Aelia acuminata, assembly GCA_911387785.2. Classification (NCBI taxonomy): domain Eukaryota; kingdom Metazoa; phylum Arthropoda; class Insecta; order Hemiptera; family Pentatomidae; genus Aelia; species Aelia acuminata. The sequence continues at coordinate 106,740,205 of OU426978.1, read as the reverse complement.
AATAGAAATTGCTGATCGGTCACGTTGAGTTAATTTTATTGTCACGTGGAAAACCATAGCTGAAAAGCTAAGCAGGCCATTGAACCTAGGAGACCCTGAGAGAGAGAGAGAGAGAGAGTGAGAGGATGAACTCCTACAAAAGGCTGGCCTAGGAAAGTAGAGGGGCAGTCTACGTCTGGGGCAATCTGAGTCTGAGACAGTCAGTCAGTCTGAGAGTCCAGGAGTGGCAGACACAGTCAGGCAGTCTGAGAGTCCAGGAGTGGCAGACACAGTCAGGCAGTCTGAGAGGGAGTCTGAGTCTGAGGCAGTCTGAGATGGAGAGAGAGTCTAAATCTAAGAGATAGGCAGTCCAGGACAGGCAGGTTGAGGCTGGGGCAGGCTCCGACAGGCCAGGGTTCGAGTTGTATAGTAGTCCCAAGTATCGAGTATAGGAGTGGCCCCAAGTATTTATGTAGTTGATGTGTTATGTGAGACCCCCCCCCCTTTGGTTGTTGGGAACTGTAGATGATTTATTGTAAATAATAATAGTTTGATTGATTGCAGCACAACCCTTACCCAAAGATCCCTGAGTCACATTGGACTGGTACGAGATGTAAGAAGAGGGGTGGCAATATAAAAACGAACAGTTACGGGCCCAACAACAATTTATTATCTAGGTTGCTTATAGAAGAGTTTGTTTGTTTTGTTTGTTTAATGTCTCTTTATGCTACTAAGGCTAATCGGACGATGCTACAGACGGAGTCCTAAATTTTGCCTATCCAGGTATAATTAGGATAGGGGTCGTTAACGAGTACCTACACGCTCGGGACCTTTTTTACTCCCTTAAAAAATCCTAGGGCCACTGCGAGGCGCGAACCCGCGACCTTTAGCATTGTAGGTTGCCATGCTAACCAATACACCACAGGTGACCCCTTTTTAGAAGAGGAAAAATTCCCATCAACTTATTTGTTTGAGGAAAGTGTTGCTTTGCATTCAAAATTTGTATATTTTAAATGTAACAAAACGGGCCATGTTCAAAGACATTGACGGCAGGGTTTTAAGGGTGAAAGGCACTGTAACTGCTGAAGAAGACTGGAGCACAGAATCAGTGAATGTAGGTGTGAGGGAGGGGGCGGGGGGACAGTAAGAGGGGGGGGGGCAAATCTGAGAGTAAGATAGGAGTCATATGGGCAGAGAAGCGAAGTTCGATTAATCGAAATTAAAAATCGTGAAAAATGTGTCGAATTGACTGCTGTGATGTAATTTTGTGTAATATTATTCTTAATTATAGTAAAATTGTACCAGTATGTAATGTTTGTTCCTAATGAAGGTAAAACTGTACCAGATATTTCTTTTTTCTTATATCCTAATTGCGAACAGAAAGATGTACTAATGAAAAGTATTTATATTAGCCATAGTACTTTTGAAGAACTATAAAACTAGTACTTGGATGCATTATTTTATCTTTAATGATAAATTAAAAGGCAGACCATCGGTAGCATAGACAGATTTGGTTTCAAATAATTTAATTGTGGGAATAATTAAACATACTTATATATGTAGCTTGAATAATTAATTAAACATAATTATAAACATACCCTTGTTAGCTATAGTGATATAAATGTTTCACTTCCCGATAATGAACAGTACTTGACATACAAGAAAGGGTTTTTAAAAATTAGAGGTTCTTTTTATAGGACAAACGAGGTAGAAAACATAACAAAAGAATGTGAATCTGGTGGTACCCCCGTTTGTCAATCTCCGTCACATACTCGTACATTAAACGACGAAGTTCACAGCAATAAGAAGTGGAAAGCTGAAGAGAGATTGGAAATTTCCAAGTTCCGTCCAATTCCATTGTCAGAAATGAAGTCTTCATGAATTAAGTGTTACCCCTCATGCCAATGCCCTTACGATTTGCTGAACAGGAGTAGCCGAAATCGGATCTATCCCTATAATTCTAAACTAAACTAACTTCCTTGTCTATCAGTCATATTATCTTCTATAATATAAATGGGTTCAATAATCTCTCTCCGTGCTATGCTTTGCTGAAACTTGGCTAACTGATTACAATTTCACTTTTCCACTTTGGCTGGATGAATATATTCCATACAGCAGCAGAGCAATTAAAACATTCGAAACTGGTAGAGGTAGTCTACTACTGGTAGGAGGTCTACTAAATTTGGTACACAAAGGAATCAATTCTGAGATCTTTGTTTTTGATAAAAATCGTCACTGGGTATTCATTAATTTTAAATCAGGCAGCACCTCGATAACTATTGGAAATGTATATATTTCCCCCCGATATGTGACTTGGAATTCGACTATTTAGCGTCTGTTATTTCCACATTAAACACAAAACTTCCCTCAACTTGTCTGATTCTGAAGAAAGACTTTTTCATATTAGCACTTTGAATAATATAGAAGAGGAAATACTAATAGGTTCTAATCTGCATTTTGAAATAAAAAAATCTCATACAAAAATAACCATGCGAAGTAAACTGATTGTTGAGACCATGATATCATTGTGTCTTATTCTGTGTAATGGTCGCTTCCTTTCCGATAAACCTGCAAAGTATACCTCTATATCAAGCTTGGGAAAAAGTGTGATAGATCTGGCAGATAGATGCTCCCAGGTTTCTCTTCTTCTGCTATGATGAAATAGGCCGGTTTCAACCTATCCAAAGAAATGGTGACCTCTTTATCACCTATTTCAATGATGTAGGATTTCTCTGCACGATTTATGACCTTATAAGGGCCAGAGTAGGATGGTATGATCGGTTTCCGCACCGCATCTTCGTATAGGAAGACGTGTGAGCACGACCTAAGATTCTTATGGACAAAAGTCTTTTTGCTTTCTGTGCTATAAAAGCTTGGTTTGAGGCGGGATAGATCCTCCCTCAAAAACTGAAGATCTACGCATTGCTCCTGCTGACTGGTGGATTCAGAAATCCCCAGGCAATCTCAAGCTGGTTCCATACAGGGCCTCGGCCACACTCATAGCCATATCCTCTCTGAATGAAGCGCGCAGTCCAAGAAGTACGGAAGGTAACACTTGGGTGTGGTACATCGCACAGTGGTCCAAAAAAGCTGAAAATGGGAAAAAACCTAATATCTATTATAATTACTTTTCTAGCGGGTTGAAACCACCTGTGTATTGATTTTTTGAGGTGCCGAATCTAATGAAATCAAAATCAGTGCAATTGCACCACCAGATCCAGTCCAAATTTAAGGTCAAAAAGTCAAAAATATCAAAAATTCGTGTTTGATATAGTGTTATATGTTTTTTTAGGAGCCGAATCTAATGAAATCAATATCAACGAAATCAGAGCTTCAGATCAAGTTAATATTTGACGTGAAAAATAAAAATTTGAATAGATTTTGTTTTTGTTTAACATTTTTATGAACAATAATACAAATAGGATATAATTATTTAATCTTGTTTAAATAAATTGTATGCTTCCTCGGTTAGCTCGTTTTTCATTTTATGCTTGTATACTGGTCTTAAATCCGTAATATATGGGTCGCTTGTTACAAATAATGGTGGAAAACATCTTCATTTGTTGCGACTTGAGATATCTTCCTGGAATGATGTTCCCTGTACTGCTTATAATATTTGTTCCTACTCTTCATGAGCCTCTTCTGACAGGGAACCAATACAAAGAGCTGCGTGCTCAATCATGTCTGCTACATGGAAAAGAATTTTGTGGACGGTAGATGGGAAATAGTACCAGGGGTACCGAGTCACTGCCATCTCAGCCGTTTCCAGTGCATACTTGCGAAATGCTGAAGTATCAATCGGGTACATAGAGAAAATCACATCTAATACTGTTTTTAATCTCATAATTAATTCTTCAGTTATCCTTGTAATTTGCACGGTTAATAATGAATTTTTAAAAAACTTGCAACAATGACAGCATCAAACTGAAATAAATGTACCGCCTCAATTTTCAGGGGTGAAAGTTCTAGTGCAAAGGATCACCATACACTATAAGCAAACTGTGCAACTTCAAACAGCCTACTTGTAGCTTTAGTTTATTTGATTATTTAAAATACAAAATAAAACATTTTATTTTAGTGTTTTAGAATTAAAATTAAAATAATTTTGTTTTATTTTAGTATTTTAGAATTAAAATGAAAATAACGTGTGATTTATTTTATTTTAATTCTAAGCCAGTCCTCCTACCTTAGAGACCTATAGGAGGATTTTTCTTAACTAATATTTCCTCCCCAAGGTCATCCGCCCTCGCCACTCGAACCGCAGCTGAAGGTTTAAATCCTTATAAATCCCAAATTTGGCCGAAGTTGGCGCTGAAAATTTTACCACAGTTCCTCTACGACCTACAGTTACATATTAAACCATTGCGACCGTAACGCAAGCGTTTTATAAACCAACAAAGTCAAAAAATCATACTTATTTCAGCAACGATTTCGAAAATTAATTTCTTCTCTAACTATTGATATTATTTAAAAATGTTTAGCCCATAACAGTGCACATATAGATGACACACTCCTGATGTACTGGGGAATATTTTATTGTTAATCTTATACAGAGTAGAAATTTTTTTTTATGTTGGTAGAAAAGTACGATTTTTTCAATCATTAAAAAGTTCAATTTTACTGGTACACACACATTTTAATTTTGAACTAGTTGCCTAAAAAAAAAATATATTCTTTCCATTGTTCTACAAGTATCTAAGTATTCGAAAACCAAGAAAAAATTAGGTTTGGGCTACGTTCATTTTTGAGGTTTTTTCCCAGGTTGGACCACTGTGCGTCGCTTGTCAATTCCCATGATAGCGGTGAGGCGCGGGAATATTGCGGATTCAAATTGCCTACGTTGATCCGTGGTAAGCCTAATAGGGACTCCAAACCGCGCAATCCAATGCGTGTAAAACGCCTGCGTCGCTGTTGCTGCTGTGATATCACTTAAGGCAACGGCCTCAGGCCAACGGGTGGCTCGGTCAATCATTGTAAGACAATACCGATTACCATCCGCAGGCAAAAGTGGTCTTATAATGCCAATATGCACATGATGAAAGCGCGACGTATGACGATTAACCTACGCTCTCTGACATGGTATGCAAGTACTGGTCTATTCCGCGATATCTTGGTTCATGCTTGGCCAATAGAATCTTTGGGTAATTAATTTTATCGATGCGTTGATGCCGGGATGAGTCAAATTATGAAGCCTTTCAAATGCGGGTTTACGGAAAGCAAGAGGTGGATAAGGACGAGCTCTAGCTGTGCCCATTTCGCATAACAAAGATTCATCGCATCCAGGTATTTGGACTAGCTTTAGCTCATTGTTGGTCGTCTTCTTTAGCTCCTGTAGCTCGGAGTCAATTTTCTAAAAGCGGTCGAAAATACTTGACGGACTCATAAATTGCAACGGGTTCCCTATCGTAAGCAGAATAATCTCTGTGCTGCTGTTAATGCGCGGGAAAAGAAACCAAGAGGCTTCCAGATTCCGTTTATCTTTTGTTGTAGGACGCCTCCTGAATCAGATGCATCACAAGCAAGTGATACTTCCCCCTAGACAGTTGGCTGTGCTAGCTGAGCTGCTTCCGCTTGCTTGATTCAAAAAATAGACTCCTCCTTGCAGGGTACCGGCGTCTTGTCGTTTCGCCTTGTGTTGTGAAGAAGCTGATTTAGAGGCTTCAGGATGTGGGCTGTTTTTGGAATGCACAGGCGATAAAAATTGAGCATTCCCAGAAAACGTCACAATTGGCAAATGGTCTCGGCCCGAGGGAAATCCACAATAGCTTGGACTTTGTTGCGAAGAGGCTTGATACCTGTAGCACTGACACGGTAACCTAAAAAATCCACTTCCTGTTTTCCGAACACACACTTCCCTGCGTTCAGCGTGAGACTACTTTCTTCCAGACGTTTGAAAATTGCTTGCAGATGTTCCTCGTTCTCTTCCGGTATTCGAGACGCAAGTAGAAAATCATCCAGGAACGCGAACACAAACGTAAGTGCTTATAGTACGTCATCCACAAATCTCTGGAAGGTGGATGCAGCATTTTTAAGTCCAGGGCAAATCCTCATAAATTTTTCCAGTCCGAACGGAGTGATGACTGCTGTCTTAGCTATGTCTTCCTCCGCTATAGGAATATGATAATACGGGTGCAGGTCCACTAGGGTCGAAAATATTGTAGCCCCGTCTAGGGTAGTGGTAAATTCCAATACATTGAGAACGGCGTATCGGTCAGGTATCGTCTGTGTGCCGACGATAGTCGCCACAAACTCGCAAACTCCCATCTTTCTTTTCCACTATATGTAATGAGCTGGATCAAGGACAATTGGATGGGCTACACAGTCTCCTGCTCTCATATCTTGGAACAACTGATATCTTGATCTGTTTAATGATGTATTTAATCAAGAAACTACACCAAAAGAATGGAGTGTTGTAAAATTTAGAATTCTTTTCAAGAAAGGATACCTAACGAATCCCCAGAACTATAGGTCAATAGCGTTAATAAATATACTGACAAAATTATTCACTTCAATTTTATGTCAAAGATTAATATCTTGGATTGAAGAAAACTCAATTTTGTCTGAGGAGCAAATGGGGTTCAGACCCGGAAGAGGATGTATCGATGCGATATTTACACATTCTTCCATAATGAATATTTATTTGAGAAATAAAAGTAGATGTGGCTATGTGATATTGTTGATCTAAAAAAAGCCTTTGATAAAGTACCGCATGCTAAGTTATGGAATAGATTTAATGAGAATGGTATTTCCCCAAAATTCATTAGGGTAATTAGAAACATATATGACAACCCCGAAATGTACATTTTCAAAGAAAAAGACTTGCCAAGAACCTTTTCAAATCTGAAGGAGTTCTACAAGGAGAGGAATTAAGCCCGCTACTCTTTGCCCTTTATTTTGATGGTCTAAAAAAGTTTTTCTGTGGTGACGGAGCAGAGGGCTTATACGTAAACAATCAAGATCATGTGCTGAGCTTATTCTATGCTGATGACTTAGCTATCCTGGCCGACTCGATTATTGCAATGTGCTTTCTTTAGAGATTAATACTGAAGAAAACTGTTGTTCTCCCCTTTTATAAAGGTAACATTAGTAAGAAGCAATTAAAGAAAGTAACTCGCCGAGGAAGGGAAATTCAAATAGTAAAAACCGTGAATTATTTAGGAGAGACGCTTACAAAATCAGGAAAATTTTATCAGGCATGTAATAACACAGTGGTGAAAGGAAATATGGCTTTGGGAAGAATTATGAAAATACTCTATAAAAGTAAATCTGATACTTGGGAAACAAAAAGACAGATATATAATTCAATTGTTTTGGGCACACTGCTATACGGCACCGAAGTAGTACATGGACGACACTTTTCTGCGATGCGGACTATAAGTCAGGTCAGGGGTACCTGGAGTACAATGGACCGACTGGATTTACCATTGTACTCCAGGTACCCCTGACCTGGCTTATAGTCCGCATCGCAGAAAAGTGTCGTCCGTGTGCATCGGGCCGTATGGGGATTAAGCTACGCGGATAAAGTTGAAACGGTTCATTTGAAATTTTTAAAAATATTACTTACACTTCCTGAAAACGCCCCAAACTATTATGTCCGAGTTGAATCTGGTTTTAACCATCTAAGATTTAAAAAATGACTATAGGATCAGAAGATGTTTGGTATAATGACCAGGTGAATATGTTGAAAAAGAATAGAACTAATGAGGAATCATTTGTTTTCAAAAGATGTTAAGGCAGTAATAAATTCTTCATTTGGTGCAATATACCGCCACTTGAATAACTTTGAAAATAAGGAATGTTACCTATCATTAAGGTGTCATATAAATAAAATTAGATTCGTCGCACAGCTGATAAATGATGGCTGATAAATCTCAAAGATTAATTATAAATTGTACTTTCTATAAATTTGAACATAACTTGACCTGCCCTCTCTGTAATTGTAAAGATAATGACACAATATAACATTTTCTGTTAACATGTCCTTTACTGAAGCCAATTAGAAGTGTTTCATTATATAATTATATTAATGAAGATCGGTCTTTATCTAATTTACTGCAAATAAATGAACTCAGGAAATTAAAGTATATATTTTTGTTTACAATTGAAGCAATTAAATTAAGAAGTTTTGTATTATATGAATAAGGAAATTGTTTCTAGAGAAATACTATTTATTATTATTATTAATATTATACTCATAAAGTAAAAGGTGTGTTTCTATTTTCTTTCTATTATTATTGATCAAGTGTTAAATTATGTGTATACAGGTTATTTTATTTTATGGATTAGGCTCAGTTAAGAGAGATTTACTTTTATTATTATATATATTATTGTTTTCTTTTTATAAATACTTAATACAATAGTTCTAAGATTAATAGGAATAATTTTAATTTGTATATACCATTAAATAAATATAAGCTAAGGTCCAACCTCTTGCTAAAAGTTGTAAGCTTAAAAGCAATAAAGATTTATTATTATTATTATCTTGGAACAACTGCTTGACTTCTGCGGATGCAAGCGCCTCGCTTTGCTTTTGACAGGTTGTCCCTTAGTTTCAATGTGATGCTTAACTAGGCCTGGCGAAACTCCACGAATTGGACGTGGTTGAAGTAGGTTAGGGAACTTCTTCAAAATATGCGCGTGAGGACAATCGCCTAGAGCCATCGACACTGTGGAAAGGGCACTAGTGGAAAGTTTACCTTAAGCCGTGAGTCCTGATGTCCTGTCGATCAGCTTGCAATTGTGCAGGTCCACTACCAACTGATTATGGCTTAAGAAGTCTGCGCCGAGTATTTCCAGCCCTACATCAGCTATAAGTCCAGCGGTAGTTTTTGCGAAGACCAAGGTCCAGAACTCTTGAACTTTCTCCATAGGTGGCAATGTTGGTATTATTCGCTGCTACAAGCTTGTAAAACGTAGGTTCCATTCGGGAATTTCGGGGACGAGGAATTATGGAGACAGCAGCCGCTGTGTCTACAAGAAAACACTGCCCACTTTCCCGGTTTACAGTGAAGAGTCGACGTTGTGGCTGTGGAGTGATGGATTCCGCAGCATCCACCACTATATTTAGTTTAAAGGTTGGCTGTCAGAGAATTGTGGTTTCCAGGAACAGGGCTGGGTGAATTTTTTTGCTTTTTTCTTGAATCTCTGACAATAAAAACAAAGGTTCCTGTGCATGGATTTAGATCTGTTTCTAGCAAGCTCTCAGTTACAGCTACCCTGAAATTTACTCCGCGAACGTGATTCTAATTGAAGCGCTGCGACCTCTGCTCGCAGCCGTTCTAGTTCCTTCAAGATGGGTGAATTCACTGCTGACTAAGATCCTTCCGCTTCTCCTGCCGTGAATACCTCAGTCCGTTCAACCTCTGACATCTTATCTGCACATTCTGTCATTTTATTTAAATCTTCATGACCAGTAGCGACCAAAATCCTTTGCATCCGATTCGGCAGACTTCTCAACCATACAGTACTTATTACTTTTTCAGTAACATGTTGCCAGCCTGCTGCCGCATCTGCCTTAGCAACTGACTTGGTTTCTGGTCACCCAATTGAGTCTTGCTTAGCAATTTTTCGATGCGCTTCCGCTCAGAGTCTCCATATATGCTGAGTAGGCGAGAGTTCAAATCCTCATATGGATTTTTACCTGGGTTGTTTATGATGTCCGATAACTGAGTCAGTATATCGAAATCCAACCCTGCAATTACTACCTGATATTGCATGACGTTATTCTGGACGTCGCAAAGACGGCTTCAATTTAAGCAAACGATAATTTAGGGTTCCGTTTCCAAAATTGGGGAAGTGTGCTTGTAGCACCTCTAAAAGCCGTTATTTCTGCTTCAAACCGCGGTACACTCTGTGAGAACGCACCCTGTTGCCTGATTAGAGGGACTTTCTGTTGCTCCTCCCCTGTACTGATAGGTGGTGCTTCATCTGAAGACGTGACGATGCTAAACATATTTCTATATATTTAAGTTGTGTCTATATATAGGTATTTATCAATAGATGCGGGACCACCACTTATTGCGAGCTTATTAGAGGAGTGAAGGGTCCTAATAAAGCATGTTTTGTAAGTTAAAGCAAATATATTGATAAAAATAAAAATGACATATAAATCTTCAGATAATAAAAGAAACAAACAAAATGGCACTTCCGTGCAATTATTATAAACAAAATAATAGTCCCTTCTGACTTCTATATAACAAAATAAAATAAACTAACACAGTATTTCAAAAGTCCTAATATGTACAGAGTAATGCAGCTGTCTCACTCACCGGTGCGCTGAGGTGTTTCTACTCCAAGCTCGGCTCTGTGTTAATAACAGTGGGATATAGGTATAAAATTCCCATCCGAGGCTTATATTGCTGTTTTTCCTAGCCAACACTCGTGAAACACAAACCATTTGGGGTCACCTGTGGTGTTGTGGTTAGCATGGCAACCTACAATACTAAAGATCGCGGGTTCGATTCCAGCGGTGGCCCCCTTTTTAATGGGAGTAAAAAATCCTTAGCTATGCCGTACCTCGGATAGGACGTAAAATGGAGGTCCCGAGCCTGTACGATGTCAGGTACTCGTTAAAGATCCCTATCCTAATTATACCTGGATAAGCAAAATTTAGGACTCCCACTGTAGCATCGTCCGATTAGCCTTAGTAGCATAAAAATTGACGTTAAACAAACAAACAAACACAAACCTTTTTCTCAGAAATCCCAACGTAATTTTTCTTTATCAATCACTAACGATCATTTGAACCACAATTGATCGATCCTGATCCATCCACTACATAGTCATCAACATGTTTTATAATAAAACACCATTGACTTCTGGTGGAGATAAGGGCATCAACCTTTCATAAGTAACTTCCATTCCGCTCTTTTTGCAGCTATCACTTTTATGTCTGGCCAAGTCTTGCCAATCTGGTTTCGGTACTTTAGAAATGATCTCTTGGTCTTCCTCTTTTTATTATTCCTTGGGATTCCACTTAGGAAATTTTTTAACAATCACAGGCTCAATCTGGTTTTGATCTATCCATTTCCACTTCTTTTTGCTTATTTTGAGTTGGATAGGAAGACACGGGATTGTTCTCTAAAGCTCATCATTGCTGATCTTCTTACGCTTCCATATCTCCTGGATTCACCGCAAGCATTGGTTACTGAAGATCTCAAGGGGTCGGATAATTCTTAGGATTACCTTCCACGTTTCACTGCCGTATAGCAGAACTGAAAAGTTAGGTGTTATTTTTGTTTCCCTGGACATTTTCTTATTTTATGGACATTTCCATATTGGGTTTAGCTCAAAAATACACCATTAGCTTTTTTGGTGCAGCATTTAACATCCTCCAACGAGCCTCCTTCTTTCGTGATTACACTTCCCAAGTAAGCTAATGATTCCTCCTGCTCTACGATGTTTTTCCTACTCTCGTTTCTTCATTTTTATGGACAGTGATCTGCTTGTCACTGAACCGTTGTGCCAGGAGACACAGGTCATCGTTGTAATAAAAATCCTCAAGACTCACTTTCAGGTCCCACTGGATTTTAACTTTTTAGACTTTTTGAATGACTGGATTTTAGACTTTTTGAATGACTAAATTTTAGACTTTTTAAATGACTGGATTTTAACTTTTTCTAAAAATAGAGCATTTTACATCCTCCAACGAGCCTCCTTCTTTCGTGATCACACTTCCTAAGTAAGCTAATGATTCCTCCTGCTCTACGATGTTTTTCCTACTCTCGTTTCTTCATTTTTATGGACAGTGATCTGCTTGTCACTGAACCGTTGAGCCAGGAGACACAGGTCATCGTTGTAATAAAAATCCTCAAGACTCACTTTCAGGCCCCACTGGATTTTAACTCATCAACTCCCAAGCATACCTCTCACTTCTTGAAACTTGGAGGGTGGTATGTGAAAATTTTGTGATGCGCGCTTCATTTTTTTTTATTTATTATTAAAATTAAAATAGGACTTCTCTAGTAATGTGGTAGTATGTAGTATGTAGTAGTAAATTAATAAAATCGGTCCTTCACTTTATTCTAAAAATATATCAAAACCTTATAAGTTTTTATACTGAGCAAATATTTCTGCCTATGTACATAGATATATAGATAAATTCAATAACAGCGATCCTGATGAGCATGGGTAGTACTACTTCATTTCGGGAGTGTCAGTCCTATCCACCAGATGGCAGCTGCCTTCAAAGCATCGTGGTGTTGTCTGTGAGGGCGCGACAAGGCAGTCAATATCCGCTGTTGCCTAGGAAACCGGCTCTCTCTCTCTCTCTCTCTCCCCCTAGTTCGTCTGCTTCTTCTGTGCTTCTCTTATGGCCCATCTGGAGAAGGTTCTGCAATATTTGTAACTAAAAAAAATATTTGAAAAAACCCGCCGATCATACACTTACCATATAATGAAAATATTACATCGGAATGTTATTGGTTATTATTTCTTTTTATTACTTCATTTACCTATATATGACATATATAGTAAGGGTGTTGCGATCGAGAAAAAAATTTACTTCCGATTTTCAACGGAAATTCGAGTCCCCTAAATCGAAATAGTCCCGCAAAATGGTGTGTGTGTGTGAACAGACTAGCTCAAAAAATTTGTCGTGCGAAACTGAAATTAGGTATTTGAGGTATGTATGTGGCTGCGATGTAACAGCAAGGATGTAAAAATGAGTAAACGGAAGGGGCACTTTATCCCAACGTCTATTTTTCTCTTTATGATTTCTCAAATATGGCATAAACGACGTCAATTAAACTTATCATATTTAATCCTAATGAAGCATTCTTTAATATGAAGTAGGTTTTATCTTCATATTAAAGGTTTAATCGGTCTTAAATGGCTAAGGAAAAAATCTTCCTTTAAAGTACCTTTAATTTTCTTTATTTCGAATAAATAATTATCTCTTGTTTCAAGAAATTATCATACCTAGTAATTATAGTTTCAAGAAATGGCTAAATATAAAATTCGAAAGCATTTAATATTTGAATAAAAGAGAAATAAATATATGATTTTCCAAAACCAAATTTCCATTTTGAAGGTTGGTAAGCGAAAGTTGTGTGATACCAGATTTTTTAATAAATTCGTATTTAATTGTATATTAAATTAATATAAATATTTAATAGTATGATTTTATTTTATTTGACTTATATTTATCTTATACAAAATTATCAATGTCTCTATGATAAAAACAAGCTTATCTTTAGATTTTAGGAGTATACCATTTGGGTCTCCATATTTCAAAATAAGGCACGTAAGAATGGGCCAAAAAATTGAAAATAAGAGTGTAAAGATTTTGTAGTATCAATTATATTCAATTCATTTTGCATAGATCAAATGCTTTTTCTTTGGTATGCATAAAGGTGATTCCAAACCCTTCCAATAATATTTTCAATAATGAAACTTTTCAATCAATGGATAAAAAGTAAAATTCCCTTCCCTTACTATGGCCTATATAACAACATTGACAAAATTAGGAGTCTTTAAAATTTTTATGATGGTGAGGTTAACGTATCTTCTAGCATTTTCAAGCACCAAAAATCAACAATTTTGGAAAAAAACTGAGCCAAAGTGCTTCATTTCTCTACGGATAATTACACTTGGCATGCTGAGGATTATATTAGTTATGTGAAAGTGATGAAGATAGAGGTTATGTAGTAACTTCGGTCATTTTGCGTAGTTCACTATTGTTTTATTTATGGTTATTGATAAACGCCTTCAGTTACTATGCCATAGATTGAGCTTACGGTGGTTTATATCGTGGTGACCAACAAATAATTATATGTTATTATCTTATTTTAAGAGGGCTATATATTATGTATGTATATTTAATTAAGTACGATTAGCATTAGTAGCATAAAAATGGACGTTAAACAAACAAACAATTAAGTACGATTAAATGATATAATAATAATTGTAATTATGTGCCTAGATGAATCATTGAATATGTTGGTTCATATAAATATGTTAAATAATAACATAGCACACAGCTTTGAACTTAAAGCTATCGTTATCGGCCCCAATTCTAAGAAGACCCCACTCCTGTGACACAATAGTTCCGATCTGTGAAATAGTCAAGAAGCTGCCTTATCGAAACCGCCTGTCTTCCTGGCCACCACACTTCCTTTCAGGCCTGTATAGATATAATATTAGTTGGTAAGATCCACGGACCTTTAGAAAGAACTATTATTATAATTAAAACCAGAAAATAACGAGATGTGGAAAAGTTGATTGAGGAAAAACTTTGGTTTCCTTTGACTGTTATAGGTCACTAAACATGAATAGTGATTAATTTCATGGCAACATTATATGGTTTTTGTTTAAAACCATAAAAAATTATTAATAAATTTAAAAGTTTAATAAAAATTATTAATAAAATCGTTATCAATTAAAAGTTTTAGTAACAAAATACAGAAAGGCTTTATCGTTACATTTATATATGTACGTGCCTTTTTTTTTCTATGTATGTTCACTGCTTACTATGAGATGGATTGACAAAACTGAACAAAACCTTTTACATCTTCTAGAGTATTTTTCTGGGGTGGTTCCATTACAAAAAAATTTTGGATTCTTAGTTTATATTCGATGGTATTGGGAAGTACATATAAATAATTATTTAATTATCCCTCAAATTGTTTATTTATTGGAAAAACGAAAGAATTTATTATTATTGTATCAAAGTTACTGTAGTTTCGACCCTGTTCCTGAAAAATGAACCGAATTAAAGAAGAATTCTTCAAAATTCCCAAATTTTAATCGGAGCAGGCATTAATTTAGATTAACTTTTTATTTCCGATTTCCTCTCGCATTGTTCTATAAAAATAAAGTAACACTTCTTGGAAAAGTCGTTTCAGTTGGTTTACGGGCCTTAACAAACAATTCAGGCACGACGGTGCACTTTTGGACACACCCTGTCTTTGTCGGATCAAAATTCAATGTGATCATGAAATCTTCTGCCTGTTCTTTCTCTGGAGTGGCACTTTTGTTTTATGATACTGATTACTACTATCGGTATTTAGTTTTGTTTCTGCAAAAATTAAGGCGTCTTAAATAGAAAATGCAGTAACTGCCAAATTATTGATTTTGAGAAAACGAAAAAAAATAAATTACCCAAGCTCAACGTAGGTTCAAAATATAAGAAAAAATGTTAGGACATGTCCCAACATGAGATAAATACCTTTCTGCTGAAAAATTTCAATATTAGTTTCTTTTGTTTTCTAATAATAATATATCAAGTCTTCCTATATATTGATTTCCAATTCTACCGTATGCCAAAGAAATCATATTCAAAATATCCAGTTCACATTTACAATATTCAATTTCCCGCCTCCTCCGAAAAGATTGTGATGTACTCAACATGTTATTTAATATTTGAATGCCATAGTTCGGTTTCTTAAAAAAAATAAGTAAATTATATAGTGGTTACTGAAGTCGGTTTAATATTTTTATAAAAAGTTTTTTTATTGAAGTTAGCAGTAACTCAATCACTCTTTTATTCAGAAAAAAAATTCTGACATAGTTAATTGCTTGGTAAGCTACTAAACCGAGGGGGCTACATAGGACCCCCCTCGAAATAGAAAATTGATTTTTATTTGAATCCATTAATAACCTTATTTTAAATTAAATATTTTATTTGGTACAGAGTCATCATATGGGGATGAAATGCACTAATATCATTATTTGCTGAGCTTCCTGCGAATATACAAGACGTTTCCAGGAATTCGCTAAGTTAACAAAACTTAAAATATTTAATTTGTGAAGGAGAAATAATAATAAATTAAAAGCCTTATATATCTTGGCATTGTAACGGAAAAAATAAATGGCAAATAATAAAAATAGTAGTATATTTTTTAATTTAGTTTGAGCTAAAATAATGAAGAAATGTATATTAATCCTAGAAAGAGCTGTGCCAAATAAATAAATGTGATTATTATTGATATACTTTTATTAATTTGGCATTTCTCTGACCTTAATTATTAAATGAATTAATATTTAAGTACTGTGAGTTGGGATAGAGAAGTTGGAAAAGCATTAGAAGGAATTGGATAAAAGAGGGTGGGAGGGCTCTGAGCGCAAATAGGAAGCTGACTAGGTCAGGGTGAAGGAAAATAGGGCGGGCATATTACCCTTTCTCTCTCCCTCTCTCTTCCCGGCTCTAAAACTCGACTCCCTCAGCTAGGAGGGAATAGAGAATTTTTACCATTTTACTAAGTTTATCCACGTTCTGAGATTATTTCCTTTGACGATAGTTTTAGATTAATTGATAATTTCTTAATAACATAATTAATAAGTAGTTATAAGAACTAATTGAGTAACATTTACGACCCTCCCTTTCCATAAATCAAGCTGAACATAAATGATTAAAATTTAATTGAAAAATTCTATAAATCAGTTAAAGTTAAATGGTCAAACACGCTTACACTAAATCTATAAATACAGTCTCAAATACACTAAACAATCATAAACATCAACCTGCGCACAAGTGACATGAGACAGGCCGGCCGCATTGGTTCTAATTGAGCCCGGAGATAGCGCCAGTATCATTTCGTTCTGAACGGAACAAACCGCCCACCTAGACGTTGTTCAGCAATGTCTACAAGATCAAAGGAGCCAGGCAGTAAAGACGCTGAGAGATGCTGGTGATGTGCAGGGTCGCTGAGGCAGAAAGGAAGGTTGATTGACTTATACTAAACAACATTCAACTGTTCACGTGTAGTGTGTGTCAAAAGCAAAGGATAAGTAAAATAAAACATAGAACTTTCTTGGAGATAGCTAAGTGCAATATAATAGAATGCGTAAATAAATAATTACTCTTCAATATACAAAGGGAAGAAAAGAAAGGAAATAAAAAAGGTAATAAAGAAACGAAAAGGAACCTCTTTACAAAATATAACTAACACAAATAAAATTCACCTCAAGAATAATACTATGTATGTGTTCACATGATAATATCTCATGGATCAGGATAGAACAGAGGGGCGAGAGAACTAACAGCTCTGACTATGACCTTGCCCGATGGAATTTTAACAGATACCACCCTTATAACTCCGTCCCTACCTGGATGGGTTTCTACAATCTTGCCCACTGGCCATTGCCCAAGTAGAGGTTTTTTCTCAAGAAGAATCACGAAGTCACCTTCCTTAAGATTTGGCTTTCGTGTGAACCATCGATGTCTCTGTTGAAGGGTGTGCAGGTAATCTCTTTGCCACCTCCACCAAATGGATTTTACGCTGGCCTGCACAGCGCGCCAATGCCGGAGTAGTGATCCTACCATAGAGCAATCATAAGCGTCGGGGAGAATAACTACAGCTGAACCAACTAAAAAATGCCCTGGAGTTAAAAATTGAAAATCTTCAACATCCTCAGTCAATGCGCAGAGGGGGCGAGAATTGGTAGACCTTCAATTTGTGTAAATACGGTGTTCAGTTCTTCAAAGGTCATGGGCCTGGTACCTAACGTAACGGTCAAAAGTCGCTTAACCGATTTGACCCCAGCTTCCCATTGACCGCCAAAATGGGGCGCTCGTGGAGGAATAAATTTCCAAGAAATACCCTTAGAAGACAGAGAACTTCCGATATTTTCTTCCTCGTTGACCAGAAATGAAAATAGGTCCTTTAAAAAACGGGAGGCTCCGATGAAATTGGTGCCATGATCAGACCATATTGTGTCAGGTCTGCCACGGCGAGCGATGAACCTATCCAGGGCGGCTAGAAAAGCAGTAGTAGTGTATGAAGAGACGGTCTCCAAATGAAGAGCCTTAGTCGCCATACAAACAAACAAGCATAAATATGCTTTGGAGCTATTTGCCTTTCGAAGATTGGATTGCTTGATGGTGAAAGGTCCGGCGTAGTCGACACCAACTTGGGCAAACACTCGACCATCCTTGAGACGATCGGAAGGTAAAGATCCCATCAGAGTGGGATTTGGCCTCGCCCTCTTCATCCTGCACAAAACACATCTTGACGTACTGCCTTTTACAAATTTCAGACCTCCGGGTATCCAGAATTCTTGTCTGGTGAGCGCCAGTGTGAGCGTAGGACCTGCGTGAAATGATCTGGCGTGGATGTCATCGACTATGAGCCTGGCTTTGTGCGACTGGCGAGGTACCAACATAGGGTGTTTCGCTGGTGTTTCGGCCGTAGAGTGGTACAATCTACCACCCACCCGGACAATACCTAGTCCATCAGTAAAGGGCTGCAATGAACGGAGGTCCTTAGGTACATCAACAGCACCAGTGAAAAATCCACTGGGAAGGTATTTCCGTTGAGAGAGGCGTACACAACGCATCTTGGCTTCTTGAATCTCTTCAGCAGTAATGAAGGTGGAAACTGGCTTCTGTTTGTGGCGTGCGACCCATCTCAATAATAGAGCGCTTACACGGAGAAGGGCTGTCCATGATGAGAACGTGTCCATCCACTTGATATCTACTTCCGATGGCTCTTTGCCTTTAGCACCGCTTTGAGTCAAGAGGGCAGTCGATGGTTTCTCAGTGTTCGTCGAAGATGCTGGCCAGGAAGACATTTCTTGGAGTAGCCACTTCGGTCCATTTCACCACAAATCGTTTTCTAAAATAGCTGAGGCCAAGCAGCCGCGAGAGGCGAGATCAGCAGGATTATCGTCAGACTCAACATGCCTCCAAGAGGTTTCAGGAAGCGTCTCCAAAATGGCTGATACCCTGTTTGCTTCAAAGGTTGTCAGCTTGTAGGAAGGCATCCGCAACCACGCCAAGACGACGGCAGAGTCAGTGAAGCATATTGGAGGATCTTCCATTAAAGTTTTATTGAGAGAACTTGTAGCCCTGGCGAGAAGTAGAGTACCACATAACTCCAACCTGGCTACCGACATGTATTTTAAAGGAGCGACTTTGGTTTTCGCCTTGATTAGAGAACACTTTACGTGACCATTCTTCATGCTTCGCAAGTAAATGGCAGCTGAGTATCCTTTGCTGGATGCATCGCAGAATCCTATTACCCTGATAGACGCCTTCATATCGGTATTTTGCCGGGGTATGCGTAATTCTGACAATCTCGGAAGATCATTTAACCAAATCTGCCATCTGATCACGAAGTCAGCAGGTGGCGATTCGTCCCAGCCTAGACGATGCTTCCACAGATCTTGCAAGAAGTTCTTGGCCAATAATGTAATCGGAGAGAGGAAGCCCAGTGGATCGAAGATTCTTGCTATGGTAACAACACCGATCTTTTAGTGAACGTAGTGGGTATGGAGAGCCTCACGTCGTAAAGAAAAGCGTCTTCGGTCGTGCTCCACCTCATACCGAGAATCTTTAAATATTCAGGTTCATCACCCTTTATGTTTACAGTTGTGATGACGTCAGAAGGCTTAGAAACTAGTTCTGGAAGGGTGCTAGCCCATTTTCCAAGTTCAAATCCTCCTTTAGAAAACAGAGCTGAGAGTTGCTGCTTCACAGCCAAAGCTTCATCGAGGGTGTCTGCACCTGTGACTAAGTCGTCCACATACATAGAAGAGGTGACGCGGTCCACAGCAAGAGGATATCGTGAGCCCTCGTCAAGTACCAACTGCTTGATGGCGCGCATAGCTAGGAAAGCGCTAGGCTTCAAACCATAAGTCACGGTGTTCAGCTGATACTCTTGAAGTTCTTCCTCAGGACAGTACCTCCAGAATATATGTTGGAAACGACGGTCCTCGTCATGCACCAAAATCTACCGATACATTATAACGATGTCCGCGCATAGCGGTATCGCAAACATCCTGAAATTTGTTCCTGGCAGATGTCTGCTTGAAGCTTGGCACCTGGTAGAAGTGAATCGTTGAGACTGCCTGAAGTAGAATGACACGATGCATCAAAAACCACTCGAAGTGTAGTACCTCTAGAAGAATGCTGCCACACTCCGTGATGGGGAATGACATAACCCAGAAGGAACTTCACAGCGGGAAATATGCCCAAGCGCCTCATATTCCATCATGAAATCGCGGTATGCGGACGCAAATGCTTCATGTTTGACTAACTTCTTCTCAAGGCTGCTGAAACGTCTGGAAGCAATGTCCCGATTATCGCCGATGCATGGATCGTCATTTTTGAAGGGAAGTCGAACAACGTAGCGACCATCAGGAGTGCGACTATGGGTTTTTGAAAAATGAATTTCGCAGAATTCATGTTCTGGGTCATTCCGGGTAACTGGAGCTGGCTCTTCTATCTCCCAGAAGATCTTCAAATGTCTCTCTATCAAGGATTCCTGTTCAAGGAGAAAATAATACAAATTCGTCAGGACCACACGAAATATTGGTCTAACCCAGTACTACTAGACCAAAAACGCTGGGTAGGAAGAATAAGCCTTCAATGCCAGAATGTATCGGAGCTCCTTTGACGATGTGAGGGTAAAGATCGCTGCCGATGAGCAGATCGATGGGTCCTGGATGCCCGAAGTCAATATCAGCAACGGGATGCCGCAAGACAGCGTCTATGATAGTTTGAGGTAGCTGCTGATTCGGAAGGCAAGAACAAATCTTGTCGACGAGGAGGCACTGTGGGTCGAAAGTTTGGCTGTCGTCGAACGATTTCAGGAAGCATCTTGTTGAACCTTTGACGGAATCGACTAATGTGCCCCCCAAACCTGTGATGCGCCCTTCAAATTTGCGTACTGTGGCGCCTAATCTCTTGGCCAAGCTTGATGTAATGAAGGTATGCTGGCTTCCGGAGTCAAGTAGCGCGCGGAAAACATGATATCTGCCCTCATGAGCTCGGATAAGACCTTGAACTGTCCCCAGTAAGACCATTCGCTGGGAGGGGTTCTCTTTCACAGAGGAACCAAAACCGGAGAAACCTACAGCTTTCTCAATATTCACCGGGCTATCAGCTTGGTCAGGATGTTTCGAAGAGCTTTCTGAGCGATGAAGAAGGCTATGATGCCGCTGCTTACAGTATCTGCAGTTCCACTTAGATGGGCAATCGCGCGCTTTATGCCCTTCTCTGAGGCAATTGATGCACCCATTCCAAGCGTTAACAAAGGCGAAGCGCTTTTCAGATGGTAAGTATTTCAGAAGCGAAACTAGCGCAGAATGGCAGCCAATGTGGTGCGTGACAGAAAGGGCAGTCCCTTTTCTTGATTTCAGTGTTGGACTTCAAGGAACTTTTAGAGGGATCAGCTTTAATACGATAAAGCTCCTCAGAAGGAAAAGACTTCCGTGTCCTAGACGCGTAGGAACTGCTCGACATGCTCCGTGCAATGCAACAGTGTTGTATCTTTTCGAATTCTTGTTAGGAGGTCTTCTGCTGCTTCCGTGCAATCGATGTGATTGGTCCGAGATATTCCTGGGCTCCGAAGGTGGGTCGTCGGCCATCTTGAGTGCTGTCAGACGCTTGCGTACAAAGTTTGTAACATCTTCTGGCGTTGGAAAAGCCACTTGAGGGTCGAGGTTAAGCTCGAACTGCTTCCTAGTTGCCGAATCCAATGCGTAATGCGAGCGTTGATAGAATAAAGTCTGCTGGCTTCTCAATCTTCAACCCATTAAACACTTGAATGCTGTCGGCAATTTCGGATAGAAAGGCTTGATAGCGCTGGCGTTCTGCTTTTATTTCGTTTAAATTGCAGTCCAACATTTTGTGAATAAATACTCTGCCAAGGACTCGTGGCTTATCATAAACGCTAAGCGTGGTTTGCCAAGCTATTTCGTAAATGCCTGCTTCCACGGAGTAATGTGACAACAAAGACATCGCTTCCCCTTTGACCGCAGACAATGAATAGTCAATTTTTTCCACATTGGTTAATGAAGGGTCAGATTTCCTTGAAGTGGCACCATTGAGTTAAATCACCATTGAAATGTTGAATAGGAATTTTCGGCAGGTTGGCCCTGTTAGATAAGCTGGTGTTGAAACTAGCATTCATAATTGAGGCCTGTTGATGATCTGTAGTAGCTTGGAGAACTTTCTGAGCCTTTTCAATAGATATCAGATGAGCGCGCGCTTGTAAGACCTCATCGCGCGCAATATCGTACATTTCCTGCAACAAAGTTATTGGAAATTGGCTTGAAGGTATGGTGCTATAGATTACATCTAGTTCATCCCAAGCAGCACAGAAAAGGTCCCAATCTCGTAGTGCGGCTTCATAACGAGCCTGGAATAAGGGTTCATTTGCGCAGTCATTAATAGCAGCTTGGCCAGCCGCGGGTGTACCCATGATGTTTCTTTTTAATGTTCTGAGCTTACTCTCGAGTGCAGCAGATTGCTGCTTAGGATCAACTTCAGATAAAGGCATGATAAGAACAATACAGAGTGACCCAAAGGGAGAAAGAAACGAGGAAGACGAAGACAAGTTGAAGGCAAAAGAGAAAACTAAACCTCAAATGAAAAGGAAGACAGTATAGAGAGCTCATGAAATGATAAAAATAAATTCGATGAACAAAGGAAATTATGACAATAGGTTACAACAAAAAAAAAGAAACTATAGATATTAATGAAGTGAAAATTGGCAATGACGTTCTGGACAAGTACTGGAAGTACCTTACGTCTGGAATATTCGAACACGCCCGGGAAAACAACTCAGAAGTATATCAACTGAGAAGAACCTTAGCGATGGGGTGTCCTAACAGACTAACCTTGATGTTAGCGAACAAGTCAAAATCACAAAAATCATGGGGTTCATCAAAGTAAATTACGTTTTACTTATCATCAATTAACATACAAAGAGACTGTATGCTACTTTGTAAATTTCAGAATAAATCTGAATAGTGTTGTGGTCAAAAATATGACTGTTGTTACAAACACTTATGATGATTGCATATGTAAATAATCTGAATTTTTAAAATGAATAACATAATTGTAACATGAATATATCTAGAAGCAAAGTTGGCATAAAAAATAAATAGATCAATAAAATAAAATATTGAATGTCAGTTAGTGTTAAAAAACAAAACAAAAAACAATAGATTAATCAAAACTAAAACATAAAGTTTATGAATTAAACTGGTTATATAATAACATTTTAAATAATTTGGGTTTGAAAACTTTGACTAATAATTATTTCTATTGATAGCGTATGTATGAAGAAATGGACTGTACACTGTGAAAACAAATTATTTAATAAAATTTAATCAGTGAAATTAACAATATATGTTCCATATTAATTGATAGGTAGCATTAACTTCAGAATGTAAATGTTATACATTAAAGCATTCAATTCCTTTAAAAAAAATCTAAACAGTGAAATGATGAAAATATAATAATTTTTTTAGTTCTATCTTTTGTGTTATGGAACAAATATCGTCTTTAAAAGGTGTATGTAAACAATCGATTGCAAATTCAAAAATAATGAAAGCCTAATATGTTACTTATATTAATTATTTAAAGATAATTGCTGTGAAAAAATATATATATATAAGTTTGAGGCTTAATTTAACAATTAATTTTAGACAACATTTGGTACATGGAAAATATATTTTCAAATATCTTATTTATAATTTGCACTCATGTGATTGAATAAAAAATGTTATTTATAAATAAGAATTTTTCAGATAGTAAATATGCAACGAACAACATTGCATTCATATAAATAAATGTTATCCTAGCAGGCAGCATATCACCAGGAATTAAGGATGTATCTATATGTTTACGAGAACAGATAAACAAATTAATTTAACGGTTAATTGATTATTTAAACAGCAAATTTAATATTCCTTAAATATATGTCTATTGATATTCTTTAAATATTATACGTATTGATTATTATTTCTGTAAACTGTTGAAATTAAAATTGACATTATAATAACCTAATGGTAAAATTTTGAATTTATACCAAAACTGTGTAGAAAATCCTAGTCCGGGGGACCAAAAATTTTATGTTTGGGTTAGGAAATGGTTGAGGCTAGTTCATGTTAATGAAAATTCATCTACTTTGGTATAAATTCGAAATAAATCTTATATATTTAAAATAAATTTACAAATGCGGGTTAGTACTTGATATTTGAGTTAAATTACAAATAAATAATTAAATAATTACATGAGCTCATTTTTATCGATGTAATTGAGGTACCTCATGTCTTCTCTTTGTCGCCGTCGTCGCCTCCGCCTCGCTCCCGATCCCCCTGGGTAGCTCCTGTCTTCTACTCGGACATCATATTATTTTTCGAGTCCATTCGGCAATAAATTAAAAAAGGTCCATGGACCTGACCTGACAAAAAGTCGTCCATGGACCTGGCCAATAATGAAGTGCTTACGAGAACCTGCGCACAAGTGGCATGAGGCAGGCCGGCCGGATTGGTTATAATTGAGCCTGGAGATGGCGCCAGTATCATTTCGTTCAATAACACAAAATAAAGTCAATAACACAAAAACAGAAAAAATATAGAAGCCATATACATCACAAAAAACATTAATAAAACAGGTAATATTAAAACAGACATCAAAAACATAGGTTGCCATTACATGGTCATAATTAAAAAATAAAAAATCTGGTGCGTGCGCGCAACACAAAACTTTCACTTACCAACTTACTTAGATTAGAAATTAGTGCGTTTTATTAATTGCCACTTCTCAAATGAACAGAACGGCTTTAATTATGAACATTGGTCTGTCATTAAAGGCGTACTCCGCATGCGTGGGCTCAACGAGTTTTATGAGTTGACTGAATATTTTTCTTTTTTTCTCCTCTTTATGTTTTCTTTATTTTTATCATATCTCATATATAGCCATTTCCTATTTTTAGGCGTAACGAGAGACAGTTAATTTCTCCATATAAACAAAAAGAAAGGTACTTTATAGGAAACAAACAAACAAAAAAGGCCCCCCCCCCCAAAAAAGCTCCCTCAGAACATTTTAATAATGATAAAGCTTACCTGATATTATAGAACACCTAATTTTCATTAAACATGACGAATTTGATAAAAATCGTAAAAAGCCGTTTTTGAGATCATCGAAAAAAAGGTAAAAATTGGAAAAAAATTAAAAAGTAAAGTGCCCGCTCCGTTTGTCCAATTTTGATGTAATGTTGGCTGTCGCATCTTTGGCCTAAACATACATCAAATACCCAGTTTGATCAAAATCGTTAAAGCCGTTTTTGAGTAAATAAAAAAAAAAACACGTGAAAATGATACAAAAATTACAAAATACAAAATTTATTAAGTAAAGTCCCCCCTCCGGTTGATCAATTTTGATGAAATTTTTACAGTCATATCTTGGGCATATAAATAGATCAAATACTCAGTTTAATCAAAATCGTTAAAACCGTTTTTGAGTAAATAAAAAAAACACGTGAAAATGATACAAAATTTAATAAGTAAAGTCCCCCTCCGGTTGATCAATTTTGATGAAATTTTTGCTGTCACATCGCGGGCATATCTATGCACTAAATACCCAATTTCAGGTTCGCACGGTTTATAGTTTTTGAGCTAGTCTGTTCACACACAGAGACCATTTCGCGGGACTTGATTAATTGGACTCAGGGGACCCCAAAACGTGTATTTCCGTTGAAAACCGGAAGTCGAAATTTTTCACGATCGCAATACTTCCACTTACTATATATTTCAAATATAAGTATGTGAAAGTAACAATTTGATGGTATATACATGTAAATAGATGTGTGTTGTTGTGTATATACAGTGTGTGTGCGTGTATGCGTGCGTGCGTGTGTGGGTGTGGGTGTGTGGGTGTGGGTGTGTGTGTGTGCATGGATAGGTTGTGTAGATAATTTTTTTTTATTTAAAATTTTTATGTACAATAATACAAATAGGATATCATTATTGAATCTTGTTTAAGTAAATTTTATGCTTTCTCGGTTAGCTCTTTTTTCTTTTTATACTTGAATGCTGGTCTTAAATCCGTAATGGATAGGTTGCTTGTTACAAATAATTGGTGGAAAACATCTTCAGTTGTTGCGACTTGAGATATCTTCCTGGAATGATGAGCGAACCGATAAAAAGAGCTGCGTACTCAATCATGTCTGCTCCATGGAAAAGAATTATGTGGACGGTCGATGGGAGTTAGTACCAGGGGTACCGAGTCACTGCCATCTCACTGCAGCCGTTTCCGCCGCATACTTGCGAAATGCTGCAGAATCAATCGGGTACAGAGACCAAATTCACATCTAGTACTGATTTTAATCTCACAATTAATTCTTCATTTATCCCTGGAATATGCGCGGTTAGTGAAGGATTTTTAAAAAACTTGCAACAATTACAGTATCAAAGAGAAATAAATGTACCACCTCAATTTTCAGGGGTGAGTTCTCTAGTGCAAAGGACCACCATACACTATAAAGAAACTGTGCAACTTCAAACAACCTATTTGTAGTTGTAGTTTATTTGATTATTTAAAATACAAAACAAAATACTTTTTTTATTTTAGTATTTTAAAATTAAAATTAAAATAATTTTATTTGATTTTAGTATTTTAGAAATAAAATGAAAATAACGTGTGATTTATTTTATTTTAATTGTAAGTCAGTCCCCCTCCCCTAGAGACCTATAGGATGATT
The DNA here is from genome assembly GCA_911387785.2 of Aelia acuminata. Lineage (NCBI taxonomy): Eukaryota > Metazoa > Arthropoda > Insecta > Hemiptera > Pentatomidae > Aelia > Aelia acuminata. The sequence continues at coordinate 106,713,791 of OU426978.1, read as the reverse complement.
TTTATTAACTAATAGTTCCTCCCCAAGGTCATCCGCCTTTGCCACTCGCACCGTAACGAAAGGTTTAAATCCTTGTAAATCCCAAAGTTGGCCGAAGTTGGCGCTGAAAATTTTACCACAGTGCCTCTACTACCTACAGTTACATATGAAACCATTGCGACCGTAACGCAACGTAACGCAAGCTCAAGAACACCAATTTTTGAGTTGTGTCACTTTAGAAATACTAGTGCGATATGGTGCTATCATAATGACCTGTAGAAGATCGAATCAATGCTTAGTTTTTAAATTGAATACTACTCATTGAAATGAATAGCGTTAGCAAGGTGATTAAGGGTGACTGGGAATAATCAAAGTGGGAGCTAGGCAATGAGCTCCTTGATAGAGACAGACGAAACGAGCCAGGTCCCAAGCAGGGCTTGTGCCCCATTAGCTAACCCACTGTACTCTACCATCCCATATTCACTATTTATTCTTTATTTACCAGTCTTTAAAGGATGACATTACATACTAGGTATAAGAAAAATATGACATGAATCTTTTATTATTTATTTTTTAACTTTTGATATTTATTTTTTACATTATCACTTTCACTTATTATTTTATTCAAACCGATCAAATACTGACAACCAGTGAATTTGTTGCAATGCATTAAATAATATAGCAAGTTGTGCATGAATATTAGCCATGACTTGTGACCCTCTAGTAAGAGATGTCTATCTATCTCCCCCTTTCTAGTTTTTTGCTAGTCAATGAGACTCCTCATCCAGCTTCTTTAGAACAAACAAAATTAATGGTATTTGGTAGTGTATTGTATAAATGTTATTTATTGGTTTACATGATGCTTAATAATATTAACAATCAATTTAAATGAAGTAAAAGCGAAGTTTTTTGTACAAAGGTAAAATTGTGTAGTGCAATTAAGTAGTACTAGGTTATTTGAATAATTCGTGAATAATTGAATAATTTGCGTGGGTGGGTGGGTGCGTGCGTGAGTGTGTGTGTGTGTGTGTGTGTGTGTGTGTGTGTGTGTGTGTGTGTGTGTGTGTGTGTGTGTGTGTGTGTGTGTGGGTGTGTGGGTGTGGGTGTGTGTGTGTGCATGGATAGGTTGTGTATGTAAATATCATAAAATAATAATAATTAGAACAAAAAGGTGATAAATCATAAACAAGATTAATCAGCCACAGCCAAAAGCCAGTAACAGTGAGGCGGCCCACAGTGGTCCAAAAAAGCAGAAAATGGGAAAAAACCTAATATCTATTATATTAACTTTATAATTATATTAACAATAAGTAACTCGAAGTAGAAAACTAGGAAGCAGTAAAAAAATTCTTGACTTAAAAAAACTTTTTTGAAGGCCTCTTAAAAAAAAGAAATAAACGATAATGAATCGTTAATTGATGGAGAAATAACAAATCTCAATAACCTTTGGAGAAAGACAAAAATAACTGTGAATGAATGTTTGAAGTTGAGGAATGGCGTTTAAATATTTATCAAAACATGTAATCTAAGTAAGTTGAGCAAATGAAAGTTGTGTGTTGCGCGCACCGCACCAGATTTTTCATTTTATTTCCATTCATCTGTAAGCCACAATAGGTAAGCACAATACCTTTTGAAAAGAAATTCAATTGCAATCATTGGATCTAGTAGACCTTATTATAGGGGGTATGTGGTTTGCCTTTTATACTTAATAATTTTTTTTTTTATTGATTCTCCTCTAGAGAGATGTATTTCATTCATTAATCCCAAAGAATATAATCCTTAATGTTAAATATTTATCTTAGTAATGAATAATATAGCAAAAATCAGATTTTTTTTTCTCAAGAGGTCGTTTCTGATTAGGTATGCCGTTTCCGGGACACTCGCACGCCCAAGAAAAACGGATATCCATTCATATCTAATTATTGTTAATAAAATATATTTATTTCTCACTAACACCATCCTCTGTTTTTTGTTTTTGTTTTTGAGACTGTGCCACTAATCATATTATCTTACCTAAATTAAACGAAAAGTTTTATTTCTTCCAGATAAAAAAAGGCATGAAGATTTAAATCAGTTCGTAAAATGTTAGAAGAAACCATAAAAAAACTGTTTTAGCTTTGAGGAGTGTTTTAATCTTCGAAGTAGAGAAAAAGGGTTCTAGAGCTAAATCTTCCTAATCAAGGCCAGAGGAGAGGGAGGTTTGGAAATGAAAGCTCTTAATATTCCCGGGAGGGCTAAGTCAGATGGAAGCATCCCTTAGGGATAGAAGCTATTGTTATGGAAAAACACCAACGGCCCGGCCCATCTTCTTATCACGGCCATCTCGGTAATTGATCAAAGAGATTTTTATGCTTGTTGGCTCTCTCACAATATACCCCTTGTTTTCTGCCTTTCTTATCATCATTCCACACCTTTTATTCCCTTTATTTTTGCTCCTCAGTCTTTTCCGATTATATTCGTTTTTTTTTATTTCTAAAAAATGGCTTTAATGATTTTGATCAAACTGGGTATTTGATGTATTTATATGCCAAAGATGTGATAGCCAACATTTCATCAAAATTGGTCAAACGGAGCGGGCACTTTATTTCATAATTTTTTTTTCGATGATCTCAAAAACGGCTTTAACCATTTTTATCATTCGGCATGTTTAATGAAAATTAGGTGTTCTTTAAAATCAGGCAAGCTGTATCATTATTAACATGTTCTGAGGGGGCTTTTTTTTGGGGGGGGGGGCCTTTTTTGTTTGTTTGTTTCCTATAAAGTACCTTTGGTTTTGTTTATATGGAGAAATGAACTGTCTCTCGTTACGCCTGAAAGTAAGAAATGGCTAAATATGAGATATGATAAAAATAAAGAAAACATAAAGAGGAGAAAAAATATTCAGTCATCTCATAAAACTCGTTGAGCCCACGCATGCAGAGTACGCCTTTAATGACAGACCATTGTTCATAATTAAAGCCGTTCTGTTCATTTGAGAAGTGGCAATTAACAAAACGCATTAATTTCTAATTTAAGTAAGTAGGTAAGTGAAAGTTGTGTGTTGCGCGCACGCACCAGATTTTTTACTAAAAAATGGCTTTAACGATTTTGATCAAACTGGATATTTGATGTATGTATATGCCAAAGAAGTGCTAGCCAATATTTCATCGAAATTGATCCACCGGAGGGGGGACTTTACTATATATATATAGCGTTATATTTTTACTTTCACTTACCTATATATGAAATATATAGTAAGTGGAAGTATTGCGATCGTGAAAATTTTCGACTTCCGGTTTTCAACGGAAATACACGTTTTGGGGTCCCCTGAGTCAAAATAACCAAGTCCCGCGAAATGGTCTGTGTGTGTGTGTGTGTGTGTCTGTGTGTGTGTGTGTGTGTGTGAACAGACTAGCTCAAAAACTATAAACCGTGCGAACCTGAAATTAAGTATTTAGAGTATGTACAAGCCCGCGATGTGACAGCAAAAATTTCATCAAATTTGCTCAAAGGGAAGGGGTACTTTATTGAATAACTTTTTACGTTTTTTTTTATTTTCTCAAAAACGGCTCTAACGATTTTTATTAAACTGAGTATTTGATCTATTTATATGCCTTAAATATGACTGTAAAAATTTCATCAAAATTGATCAACTGGAGGGGGGACTTTACTTAATAAATTTTGTATCATTTTCACATGTTTTTTTTATTTACTCAAAAACGGTTTTAACGATTTTGATCAAACTTGGTATTTGATGTATTTATATGCCAAAGATGTGATAACCAACATTTCATCACAATTGATCAACCGGAAGGGGGACTTTACTTAATAAATTTTGTATCATCTTAACGTGTTTTTTTTATTTACTCAAAAACGGTTTTAACGATTTTGATCAAACTTGGTATTTGATGTACATATATGTCCGAGATATGACTGTAAAAATTTCATCAAAATTGATCTACGGGAGGGGGGACTTTACTTAATAAATTTTGTATCATTTTCACGGTTTTTTTTTTATTTACTCAAAAACGGCTTTAACGATTAACAAAAATAAGATATGAATGTAGAAAAATGTGTGACTTTGGGAAATGATATTTAGCAAAACACGTCAATTTCTAATTTAAGTAAGTTGGTAAGTGAAAGTTGTGTGTTGCGCGCAAGCACCAGATTTTTAGTAAAGCGAATATAATCGGAAAAGACTGAGGAGCAAAAATAAAGGGAATAAAAGGTGTGGAATGATGATAAGAAAGGCAGAAAACAAGGGGTATATTGTGAGAGAGCCAACAAGCATAAAAATCTCTTTGATCAATTACCGAGATGGCCGTGATAAGAAGATGGGCCGGGCCGTTGGTGTTTTTCCATAACAATAGCTTCTATCCCTAAGGGATGCTTCCATCTGACTTAGCCCTCCCGGGAATATTAAGAGCTTTCATTTCCAAACCTCCCTCTCCTCTGGCCTTGATTAGGAAGATTTAGCTCTAGAACCCTTTTTCTCTACTTCGAAGATTAAAACACTCCTCAAAGCTAAAACAGTTTTTTTATGGTTTCTTCTAACATTTTACGAACTGATTTAAATCTTCATGCCTTTTTTTATCTGGAAGAAATAAAACTTTTCGTTTAATTTAGGTAAGATAATATGATTAGTGGCACAGTCTCAAAAACAAAAACAAAAAACAGAGGATGGTGTTAGTGAGAAATAAATATATTTTATTAACAATAATTAGATATGAATGGATATCCGTTTTTCTTGGGCGTGCGAGTGTCCCGGAAACGGCATACCTAATCAGAAACGACCTCTTGAGAAAAAAAAATCTGATTTTTGCTATATTATTCATTACTAAGATAAATATTTAACATTAAGGATTATATTCTTTGGGATTAATGAATGAAATACATCTCTCTAGAGGAGAATCAATAAAAAAAAAAATTATTAAGTATAAAAGGCAAACCACATACCCCCTATAATAAGGTCTACTAGATCCAATGATTGCAATTGAATTTCTTTTCAAAAGGTATTGTGCTTACCTATTGTGGCTTACAGATGAATGGAAATAAAATGAAAAATCTGGTGCGGTGCGCGCAACACACAACTTTCATTTGCTCAACTTACTTAGATTACATGTTTTGATAAATATTTAAACGCTATTCCTCAACTTCAAACATTCATTCACAGTTATTTTTGTCTTTCTCCAAAGGTTATTGAGATTTATTATTTCTCCATCAATTAACGATTCATTATCGTTTATTTCTTTTTTTTAAGAGGCCTTCAAAAAAGTTCTTTTAAGTCAAGATTTTTTTTACTGCTTCCTAGTTTTCTACTTCGAGTTACTTATTGTTAATATATCGTCTCATAGTAAATTAACAGTTAATTTTAAAATGTTTGTTATATCCATCCCTAACCACTTTATATTGCATTCAGAAATCCATTATGGAACTAACTTTTGTAAACTAAAATATAATTACTAAGATTATCTTTTACCATATTTTTTTTAACACCGAATACAGCTTGAAATAATTTGAGCATAAGTATTTACTCTCTAAAGTACACACAAATTTTATGATTAAATAAAAGATTTTATAAATAATTTATTTTTTGAAGAGAAAAGATTTGGCTCAGCCGGGAGTCGAACCCGGGTCTCCCGCGTTACATGCGCGGATGCTAACCACTGCACCACAGAGCTCGAAATGGTGGTCACCCACAAATTAAGATTAGATTAATATTAAAAGATTTTATTTGTGATAATACGAGAATGCAAGGGAGTAGTCCATCACTTCAGATTTTATAATTCTCAGTTTAGTTGTTGAAAACTTCATTTCCATGGTAACGGAAACAAATCATTTATATTAATCAGGTTAAGTGATTTATTATATTATTTGGGTTACATGTAGTATAAATTTTACAATTTTTTATTGTTTATTTGAACTTGGAAATGCTACATGATAATTAATAAATAACATAATGATTGCTATGAAGCCCACTGAATTATTCAAATGACCTGGTTCTACTTAATTGTACAAAATTTTACTTCATATGAATTGATTATTAATATTATTAACCATCAAATACACCAATCGATTACTGCATTTATACGAAACAATATCACATACCATTACTTTTGTTTTTATAGTACTGTAACATTTTTAAAACATACTAAATTGAAAAATATGCAAGAATTAAACACTTACACTTACTGACATAAGCCCATTTATACCCTCTCATCACAGAAATACGACTTTTTACAGATTTTTTCAGGACTAAAAAGCTCAATGGTACCTCAGTAACACTTTTTTACATGATGTTAGGCTAATGCTATAATGCTTAGTTAGGCTGTAGTTAACACATCAAATACTATCACTCGAAAATATTCCAAGATAACTTATTTGGACATCCCATATCAGTAACTCAACACTTAGCCAGTATCAACAATCCTGACTTACACCTGAAGGCATTATAATATACTACATAACGATTACTATGAAATCAACTGAATTATTCAAATAACCTAGTACTACTTAATTGCACTACACAATTTTACCTTTGTACAAAAAACTTCGCTTTTACTTCATTTAAATTGATTGTTAATATTATTAAGCATCATGTAAACCAATAAATAACATTTATACAATACACTACCAAATACCATTAATTTTGTTTGTTCTAAAGAAGCTGGATGAGGAGTCTCATTGACTAGCAAAAAACTAGAAAGGGGGAGATAGATAGACATCTCTTACTAGAGGGTCACAAGTCATGGCTAATATTCATGCACAACTTGCTATATTATTTAATGCATTGCAACAAATTCACTGGTTGTCAGTATTTGATCGGTTTGAATAAAATAATAAGTGAAAGTGATAATGTAAAAAATAAATATCAAAAGTTAAAAAATAAATAATAAAAGATTCATGTCATATTTTTCTTATACCTAGTATGTAATGTCATCCTTTAAAGACTGGTAAATAAAGAATAAATAGTGAATATGGGATGGTAGAGTACAGTGGGTTAGCTAATGGGGCACAAGCCCTGCTTGGGACCTGGCTCGTTTCGTCTGTCTCTATCAAGGAGCTCATTGCCTAGCTCCCACTTTGATTATTCCCAGTCACCCTTAATCACCTTGCTAACGCTATTCATTTCAATGAGTAGTATTCAATTTAAAAACTAAGCATTGATTCGATCTTCTACAGGTCATTATGATAGCACCATATCGCACTAGTATTTCTAAAGTGACACAACTCAAAAATTGGTGTTCTTGAGTTATGACTATGAAATACATTGGCAAATATCTCTTTATCAATCATCACAACTGTATCAACCAGTTTCACAGCTTGTCCGCCAGAAGGAACTTGTTTCACTCTTGCTGCCTTAATGCTATTGCCCCTACATGGGCAAGAGTGACAAATTTTCGGTTGTGTTAAATTTTGAGTTGTGTCACTTTAGAAATACTAGTGCGATATGTTGAACAGTGGTACATTATATTATTTCACTAATGTTTAAAATAATTTTTATTCAGCGCCAAACGAACAATTAAAGCTCGAAATAATAACAACGTAACGAAAATTAACTGGAAGTGACAAAAAATTAATCGTATTCTTATTCTTGTTTTGATTTCCAATGCAAGAATATATCCTACAAAAATTTATATATAAAATTTTAAACACATTTCTGGCAAGTACGGTCGCCCATGAGTCAGTGACCACCAACTTCTTTTTTGAAGGGGTATTTACGGCAGTTCCCAAATAGAATAACCCACTGATAAAGTGGAACTTTACTGTCATTGTAGCAATTAGGATAAAGCTAAAATAATTTAATAATACAAAAGTACTTACAATAATTATTTACATAAATCTTACAAAAATTCTATTGTTGTCAAATAAATTAATTCATTTATTAAAACTAAAATATGATATAAAAGTATTATGCTAACAAAAATGGGAAACTTAAACTCTGGTATGGAAATGACCTTAATATCTTGAGAAAACAGCATCAATTGTTGAACCATACCTCTTTGAAAATTGAATTGAAGGATTGATCATACTTAAATTTTTACTTACACTTACCTCTATTTGAAAATAATTATTAAGGAATTATTTCCTTAATATTATTAAATATTATGGGAAAGTATTACGAACGTGAAAAATTTCGACTTCCGGTTTTCAACGGATATACAGGTTTTGTGGTCACATGAGTCCAAATAACCAATTCCTCAAAATGGTCTGTGTATATGTGTGAACAGACTAGCGCAAAAACGATTAACCACGAAACTGAAATGTGGTATTGAAGTAGGTAGGGTAACTGTCCCAATAGTTGACAGGTTAAGAAAAAAATATTAGATTATTGACACTGTTTACTGAAATATGGTATTGATGTTAGGTTGATCTTTGTTATGAATATAGTAAGGCCAATCCCTCTAGAAAACTGGGAATACAATATTCTATAGTCTACATTTACGGTTTTTATAAAAAATGATTTCTTTGAACCTTCTAAAATGTGCCGATAGTTGACACATCAAGATGGAAAGGTTTGGAATGTTGACATTTACTGTGTCAATAGTTGACCCTTACATTATTTTTTAATTTCTCAAGCAAAATAGTAGGAAATAAGGACTGTAATAAAAGTTAATAATTTTTTATTTATAATCTATTAAATTTATTTATTTATAAATCAGATCATCTAATTAATAATAAAGATACCATATAAAAACAATCATTTTTAATACTACCTCAAGTGGGAAACTAAAATGGTACCTTTGTTGTTCATTAAAGGTAAAAACTTTGGGCATATGTATCGCGGATATATCACATGATGGGACTGTGCAACATGTATTGTGGTTAATAAAACTTGTTTTCATCCGATTGCATGGTTGTAAAAGTAAAACCAGAATCTCTAATTTACTGACAACTTTAGTAACTTGAGCCAGACATTTTTTACGCTTAAATCTCTTATTTGAGAACCCAACTATTATAAATTTTCCATAATCAACAGTTAAACTACCTTGCTCCTCCTCTTGAAGAAATATTCCTTGATCCTATATATAGGATCCTATATATTCCTATATGAAGAAATATACCTGCTCATGCTCTTGTGGATCTAAGCTTTTCTAATTTTCTTTCTCGTCCCAAATAGTTGGGTTTCGTCTACTTCCAGTGCTTCAGCATTTTCAGGTATCTCCCGATTAACTGAATTTTTCTTAGGTTTCTTTTTGAATATCTATTTACTACATTTATTTACAACATCTATAATTATTAAAAGTTTATAATAAGTTGTATTTTTCAATTCATTCAACTATTTAACATTACGATATATTTTATTCCCTAATAAAATAAATTTTTTATAATTTCTGACTGTTACAATTTTTTCTTAATTTAAAAAATAAACAAAACAAAATTATGTCAAATAAAGCTGAGGCTAAGCATGGGTGTCAACTATAAACACCCACGATGTCAACTTTACAAACCGAATATTCCACTAGTTGACACGTTTGAACGGATAGTTGACACCCCTGTCGAACATTGGCTAGGATGGAGCTAGATCAGTGATTCCACGACCGATATTAAACCCACATATTTTTTAAATCAAGCAAATTATTTTAAACTATCAGTTTCATCAGAGTAAAAAACACCAATAGTTGACATCGATGTCAACTATTGAAATTAGGGATTAATTTTTGTTCTAATAGTTGACTCCCACATTTAAGCCCTAAAACATTGTATAAATAATTCGAAAAGGATATCAAATGATTGCCATGAACTTAATGAATATCATGAGAGTAGTTAAAAGATAATTGAACACAAATAAACGAACTAAAAAACTTATTTAATGTGACTTACCACACTAATGAAACAGGGAAGCAGAAACCACTTGTTGAGGCCACTAGAAAATTCTCCATTATAACCTCACACAAATAAGTTTCAGTTTGTATCACACTAATGCAGATGGCAGCACAGCCAACTAGTACAACTTGGTAAATTACCGCCAAATTTTGAACCAAGACAATCTACCATGAATCTTATTATTCACACTTTTTGTACGAAATGTCAACTATTGGAGCACTGTTAACTTATGGTACAGTTACCCTCTATGCCCTGGAAGTGACAGCAAAAAATTATCAAAATCAGGTTAACGTGGGGGGGACTTACTTTCATAAATTGCATAACATTTTTACTTTGTTTGCGATTTCCTCGAAAACGGCTGTCCGATTTTGATTAAACTTGTCATGTTTTACGAGAATCAAGTATTCTATAATATCAGGTGGGTTATCATCATTGAAGGGTTCTGATAGAGATTAAATGACCAAGGAATATTTTCTTCTAAGGAAAAGTACCTTTGATTTTGTTTTCATGGAGGAATCGAGTGTTTCTCATTATGCCTAGCAGTAAGTAATGGATAAATATAAAATATGAAAGAATTTGATAAAAATATACAGGAGGAATAAAGAAAAGAGTTTCCACGAGATGGAAAATTCAATTCCTGTTAATAAGTACCGTAATCAGCATAATATATCCTTAGAAAGCTGAGATTCTCGAAAAGAATAATAATTTATACAGTCATAAAATGTATAAATGCTAGACAATTTTATATGTAAAAATATATACAGGGGTATCTTGTGGTGTAGTGGTTAGTAAATATGGATAAAACTCTTTTCTGTGAAGCTTCTAAATTTCGTTTTCACAATCATCAAAACAGGCCGGTTTCTAATCTACGTGGTAAGTGAAAGTTGTGTGTTGCGCGCAACGCACCAGATTTTTCTTTTAGAATATCAAGTAATTGCTTAGATTATTCTATTCGAAAGTTGACATTAAAATCTCCAGCAAGAAACAGAGCAACAAAAGTCATTGGTAACTTTTGATTATTTCTATTTAAAAGTTCAAGAGAACCTTCAAAAGTAAATTGCATTAGTTACTCATGAATAAATTTAATAAAATTACATGGTTTTATTTGAAATACTGAATATAACAACAATAATTAAAGGTTATATATGAAAGTTCATAAAACGAACAGCAGTAATGTCACCAGTTTGTTCAACTTGTCGTTTATATTAAAATACAATTACTCAACATAGTAATATCATATTAACAGCAGTCCTTAAATTTCAGTTTAAATGAAATAGAATGAGTTCAGTTTTTCTTATGAAATAGAAGCCTTTTCCCTCAGTTTTTGTCTTTGACGGAATAATCTCACCCTTTCAGTACTTCAGTGAGTTAAAATTAAATAATTTTTTTTTAATTACGTTAAATGAAAAACAACCGCTGGCATGATAAAAATCGTTTTAATCATTATTTATAAATTTCAGCAGCTATTTTCTGTTTCAAATGCAATTTTAATAAAAATAACCAAAATCTCAAGCATTTACTGTAAACTATTTCCTAACTATATCATGAATTGAGGAATGTCAGGTTGAAAAAGTGATTAAAAAAATTCTGAACTTGAGAATTTTTGTTTCTTCATAAGTATTTTAATGTGGGAGATGTATATTTATGTCAATTATCAACCCAAAAACTACTTGTTGGAGAAGCAGTAAGAATGCCACTATTTGATCCAATAACTTTATTTCCTTGTGAACCCTGATGTAAGATGCTTGTAGCAGCTGTATTATCTTTCTTACCTTAAATTAAATTAAAATTTTGAGATAACAGTGATCAATGAATCAGAGAGTGGTCAGTATCATTATTTTATAAATATCAAGTACTTTAAATATTTTCAAGAAAAAGAACTCAGGTTTTCTAGGAGGCAAAATACATTTAGTTGGTTCATTTTTTTGCTTATTTCCATTGATAGATGAAATATTATCTTACTCGTCCATATTAATTGGAAGCAATTGGAATATTGGAATTACAATACAATATCACTGATAACACTTTAAACACTTGTTCAACCTACCTTTGTTGCGATAGCTATCGGAAGTCAAAATGGGGGCTGAAATGGACCAGTTAAGCTTCTCCACTTACTAACACTTTAGCACATATTTAAATTCAGATTTAAATTAATTATTTAAATTATGAGAAAATATATTTTTATTATGTTTCCGATACGAAACATCATTAAAACGAGAATTTTATGTTTTGGATCAGCTGTGTGACCGGAACCACAGATCGTTTCACCTAAGCTCAAAACGCTTCTATATAAGTATGAAACTTCCAAATGAAAGTTTCACTTTAAAAAGAAAAATTAAAAGAAAAAAAATAATTATTATTTATTTATTATTATTCTGCTTGTAGATTTCCACCTGCGCAGTGGCTCATCAAGCAAATGTGGTCACTGTTGTTTTTGACTTCGACTTTCTTGGTGCATTTTATAATATTTGAGTTTATTCTTGTAAAAGGTCTCTTAGCCATTGTCGTTTCAGCCGAGGTGGTGGATGAGTGGGTTTGGGTGATGTAGCGTGAAATGTATTTGTCTTGTATGTATGATTTTACTGTCGGTATGTTCATGTCATTGTGCAGAGCATGATTTGATAAAATAGTGGTTTTAATTAGTCTCTTGTTTCTGTACGTGAGTGATGATCCGTAGTCCAGGAAATCTGAAAGCTGCTTGTACCGTCTGGTGAGTTCTAGTTTTTCAATTTGGTATGTCTTCCAAGTGAGTCGTTTGTCGTGTGTGTCTTCGGTATCGTCCGGAATTCTTTAAAGGTATTGGGTTGCTGTTAATTGTCACAGGTGGGCTAGCAGATTTTCGAAGAGAAAAACTGACGTGACTTGATTCTGTGGCATTAATTTAGATTCTCCAATTTTCGAACCACTTTTCTATTTAAAATATATGGTTCTGAAGGGCGAAGGATGCAACAGTAGGATTGTGATCAAAGGATAGCCCTGTCATCAGCGAAGCTAAATGTGGTGGTGCGAGGGTGGTCAGGAATATCTGATGTGTAGACAAAATAGAGAAGAGGATTTAACCTAATATTTGGTTATCATAGATAATAAATAGCTATGCCACTCAATAAACATATTTATAAATATTATGACTTACAAAATAAATACATATACATTAGAGAATAGTAGAAAATAAATAAACAGTATAAAAAAACTTAATATACTAAAATTAATAACGAAAACTAAAAATGACTAACCTTTTACAGAACTAATAAATTAATTATAAATGATGATAATAATCATAATATAAAAAATATTTACAACATCTTGTAACGGGTCGCAAGTGAACGCACAACTTTAGTGCTGTAATGGGTCTCGAGTGAACGACCAACTTTTTGTTTATGTTAAAGGCCAGTTTAATTAATTTACCACTGATTACAGTTTTATATATATTTTTATTATTATTTTATTATTTAATCTTATTATTTTATTTAAGCATAATTATTTTTGTTATTCATTTTTTATCGAAAAGAATTTTATTTTATGATCAGTAGTAAATACGTCTTTGCAAACAAATGAAGTGTAAACGTTGTTGGTTAAAAAAAGTCAGTTGTCAATTGTGAGTTATTCGGCCTTAGTAAAGTGTTATTTCTTGTATATCATAATTATAATTGTCATTGACCCGGAATTTGTATATGGACTTTTGTTTTTTGGATTAGCGATCTGGTTTTGTTGCCTAGCGTGTTTAAATAAAATTGTTTTGTTTGTGCTATTTGTTTATTTCTTGTTTGTCTTCTTCGTTCATCTTAAATAAAACTTTAAAGTGGTGCCCCCGACGTGATCGTCCTCTACATTGGTGTGTACAATTTACGTATTTATTATGGCTCACGCAGTAGTAAACGATTTACTATCACTGGATGACCAAGAAGATGGCAAGTCAGCGGCACTTATTCCCCAGCCAGTAGAGGCCGGCTCAGCAGCTATGGTTCAGTCCCGTCTTCCTCATTTTTCGAAGAGCGACCCTGAGGTTTTCTTTCTACAACGTGAGACAATTTTCAACCTCTATCATATTAACAGTTCTGTTAATAGGTTTAGGTATGTCGTCTCTCAGTTGGACAGTGAGGCTGTGAGGGAAGTAATAGACTTAGTTAGGCAACCTCCAGATGAGACTCCCTATGAGATATTCAAGGTTTTGGGGAATCTGATAATACAAGAATTAGAAGACTGCTAGAGGATCAGCGGCTCGGAGACAGGCGTCCTTCTCATTTTTTGCGATCGCTTCAGCAGTTGGGTGGTTCGATGATAACGGAAGACCTGTTGCGAACCATTTGGTTGAAGGGACTGCAGATCCGCATGTAATCAGCTTTGGCAACGACCGAACAAACGGATCTCGCGAAGCACAGCGTCATCGCAGACCGCATCGCTGAAGTGCACGAGCCCGGAATTGCGTAAGTAGCGGCAATGAGGCCAGGCAGGTCAACTGACAGTGAAGACATGCTGCTTACAGCGTTAGAAAAACTTACAGAGCGGGTAGCGGCCCTGGAGACAAGAAGAGATTCCACCAGAACGATGGAGCAGACCATTCGCAGTCGGAGCAGAAGGAAAGATCGACGACTGTGTTTCTACCACGAGCGGTTTCGCTCAAAGGCTACCAAATGTCGATCTCCATGGGACGAGGCGGGAACCGTCGCTGGGGTTACTAACCGCCGACTTTTCGTCACAGACCGGATGTCCGGGATCAGATACCTCGTGGATACTGGAGCCGCCCTATCTGTTTTCCTGGTGAAGTCAACGACGAAGAAGCAGGAAAAGGCCTTCACACTTTATGCAGGAAACGGAACCCCAATCCCTACTTATGGCACCGTGGTCATGGATCTGGACCTAGGCCTTCGCCGGAGACTTATATGGCGCTTTATTCAAGCGAGGGTCAGTTACCCCATCATAGGCGCAGACCTTTTGTTCCACTATAGCATTGTGGTGGACATCGCCGGATGCCAGCTCGTAGACAGTGTCACCGGGCTAACGTCACAAGGAAGACATGCCCATGTCGAGGAGCCGACGATTTATTCAGTACCAGCTGGAGAATGGTACACTGATCTTCTTAGGCGCTATCCTTAAGTGACATAGCCCACCTCTTTCGTAAAACAGCCCAAGCATGATGTAGTGCACCATATTGAGACGAAGGGTGCACCTGTCACGGTCAAAGCCCGTCGTATACCGCCAGAGAGATATAACGCGGCTAAGAGTGAATTGATGCAGATGGTCGAAGAGGGGATCTGCAGGCCGTCCAGTAGTCCTTGGCCAGTCCACTACATATAGTGGAGAAAAAGGATGGGGGTATACGCGTCTTTGGAGACTATCGGCAGCTCAACGCCGAGACCACACCTGACCGGTACGCAGTACCCAACTTGGCGGACTTTAACATGAATATACATGGTAAGAAGATCTTTACCAAGCTGGACCTCAACCGTGCATACTACCAGGAACCCGTAGCGAAAGAAGACTGCAGTAATAACACCCTTCGGCCTGTTTGAGTTCCTAAGGATGTTATAGGACAGCAGTTCACGATGTAGGACAGCTTCTTTCACTGTATTCTTGCATTCTTCAAAAGCTTGTTCGCTCACTTCATTCCACTCGATAACACTTTTATCATTTTTCTTTGTCCCATGTGGGTATCTATTGAGAGGTTTCTGGATTGCCGCAGCCCTCGGTAAACATGGTCGGTAAAAGTTGATCATCCCTAAAAATCTCCGAAGTGCTTTTACATCCTTAGGTTTAGGATAATCTATTATAGCCTGAATTTTCTCCTTCTGGGGCATGATACCATCCGGAGATATGTGGTATCCCAAGAATCGTATTTCTTGAAAGCCGAATTCACACTAATCCGGGTTTAAGGTGAGTCCATTATCCTCTAGTCGTCGAAATACTATGGTGAGATGTTCCACATGTTCCTCTTCATTACTCGAAGCGATTAAAATGTCGTCTAAAAGGATCCAGACGAAGTCTACGTCTCTAAAGATCTCATCCATGAATCTCTGAAAGGTTTGGGCGGCGTTACGCAAACCAAAACACATTCTGCAGAATTTAAATAACCCGAAAGGAGTTATCACGGCCGTCTTCGGTATGTCCTCTTCGCGGGCTGGTATTTGGTATATGCTCTGACTAAATCTAATCGAGAGAATACGGTTTTCCCGTAAAGATTGTTTCTAAAGTCCATGATGTGAGGGACTCCGTAGCGGTCAGGGATCGTTTGTGCATTCGATTGCCTGTAATCCCCACACGGACGTATTCCTCCATCTGACTTTTCAACTACATGCATTGAAGGTCTGCATATAACTTACTCGACCATCTTCTGAAATTCCTCCTTTACTTGTTTGTACCTTTCTGGGGGAAATCTCCGAGCCTTTGCAAAAACAGGGCGTCCTGTGGTCTCAATTACATGTTCGGTTTTATGCATCGCAGGCTCCTTCGTTGGCGTCGGTCTGGTTATCCCTGGTAAACGAAGAAGGAGATCAGCAAAGGGATGTCCGTAGGGAACTGAAGCGATGGATGCCCCTGATTCTTTAAAAACTTTTCCTCTTGAAGAAAGGCCCGTTGTCTTGTCGATTAGTTGCTTCCCTTTGAGGTCAACGAGAAAATTAAATGGTCTGCTCCGATTATAGGCTTCGGAACATCGGCCAGTATAAATGTCCACGACATATCTCTTCTTAAACCTAGGTTGAGCTTTAAGAACTTCTCCCCATATGTTTTGATCCTGGTCCCATTGGCCGCGTAAAGATAAAATGCCTGAGGACTAGAATTCTTGTTACGACCTGGAGGTAAAACGGAAATGGTAGCCCCGGTGTCTATAAGAAACATCTGACCCGTCCGCTGATCTCGTATGAAAAGGCGGCGTTGGGTTTCTGCGGACTCGGCTGTCGCGACGATCCGCTATCTAGTTTTCCGCTGGCTGGTATATATTTTCCTTCCAGGAACAGGGCTCCACACACTTTTTGGTTTTTTCTTTAAACCTGTAATGGTAGCAGCACAGCCAATTTGAGTTGCTGGAGTTCCTTAATTGCCCGCTATTCGACCTGTTTCTTCCTCTGTATGGACTTTTGCTTCTATATAGACCTCGTTGTTGGTTGAAGCTAAGGGCGGCGACCTGTTGGGATAACTTTTCGATCTCCTGTTCTAAAACGCTAATTACATTTTCGCTTCCCTCTGTCCTAGTTTGGCTCTGAGTGGACACTGAATATATGTCTGCTGGTTGAGTCCTCCTGTATTTTATTTGCTATGTCGGCTAATTTTGATACATCCGCCTGTTCCGTACTCATCAAAATAGACTGCATATTTGGAGGGAGTGCCCGCATCCAGACTGTCTTTTGAATACCCTCTGCTATTGCATTTCCTGCTAACTGACGCATGTGCCTTAGAAGTTGCGAAGGTTTTTGATCGCCTTGCTTCCACCCTCTAACAATTGTTGAATTCGTTTGGACTTCGAATCCGCATTAACTAGCCTATTCTTATTGTCTTCGTAGGTAGAATCGCTCGGACGCTTTACTATGTCGGATGCTTGTTCTAACACGTCGAAATCAATTTTGGGTATAATGGTATACAATTTGGTAAGGCTATTTGTGATATTAGCTCTAGCAAATACTGCCTCAATTTGACAAAACCAAAGTTCAGGATCGCGTTTCCAAAACGGGGGTATTTTATCTACGGCTGAAAATGCAGATATCGTTTCCGGGCTTGAAGGTGGAAAAACATTGTTTAAGGAACACTTATCGCTATTTTCCGTCATTTTCCCCTATTTATTTATTAATGATGAAACAATTAGGTATTTTACAATTTCTGAATTTATTAATTAATAAAATGAATTATAAAATTAAATGTGTTCAGTGAGTGACATATGGCGAACGTGAACATATGTTTTATAAAAATTAATATTGAGTGGTTATATTAATATTTTAAATAAATGCAGGAAAGGACAATTTAATTGATCATCAAAATAAGTTTATGTGAGCTTTAATTACCCTCTTTAATTACTATTAATTTAATATACCATTGATAACTATATTTGGTTATTATAGATAATAAATAACTATGTCACTCAATAAACATATGTATTATAAATATTATGACTTACAAAAAAAATACATATACTTTAGAGAATAGTAGAAAATAAATAAACAGTATAAAGAAACTTAATATACTAAAATTAATAACGAAAGCCAAAAATGACTGACCTTTTACAGAACTAATAAATTAATTATAAATGAACAATCATACCTACAAATTATGGTGTAACTTAAAAATAATAATCATAATAAAAAAAATATTTACAACATCTAATCAGGCCTGTTACACTAATGAGCTCAATTTTTTACTTTCACTTATTTACGTCCACAATTGTACATCTTCAACTCTAGTTAATTACTTTGGGTCACTCGTCATATGTCTCGTAGCTGTCAGTTGTCTTCAGCCCAAAGAGGTCGGGACGAGATTATTTATTTTATACTAATGCACCGGTACAAGGACTTAATAAACTAACTTGCAGTACACCCACAAGCAGAGGATGGAAAGAGGAAAGGGAAGAAACACAGAAAAACCGGTTAAGAAAGAGACTGAAGAATCGGGAAGTAGATAGAAGGACTGCATTTTTTTTTTATCCAAGATATTAATAGAATAAAAAAAGAAATGAGGAAAAATGTTTAATCGTGGCCATTTCTGATGGCACTGAAGTATTTCATTTTAAAAAATAATGTATATTTTTAGTAAAAAAATGGAGGGTGGTAAGTGGAAATTGTGATGTGCGAACCGTAGTGTATTTTTATTTTAAGCAGAATTGGGGTTTCGAAACATTCTTGCACCAAGATCGCACCAAAAACATTTTTTAATGCAGATCTCAAATTAGATTTAAACTGATCTTATTTACTGATTATTAAAAAAAGATTATTGTTGAATAATTTGAGTGATGTGATTACTTTTTCTTATTTAATACAAAGTTACTAAAACCCATCACTTCTTGCAGTTCTGAAGGTAATTCTATATCCGTCTCTTCTTTCTTGACTCTACGTTTCTTGGTCTTTTTGAATTCTTCCAAATCTGCCACCTTCCGTTCCTCCTCCTGAATGTCAGGTTTGGGACCTCCTAGGCCCTGGGCATCTTTAGATTCTTCAAATTCTTTTCTTTTGGATTTCAGTTTGTACCTGACCTCCTGTAATGTTGCACGCCTCGTCTTTAAAGATCTTCCTAAAAGCTTTTGATGCCTCTTTCCATTGAGGTGATCCAAATATAGAAGGTTATTTTTTACAATTATATCACAAACCGAGCAGTGGAATCCACCAGAAAGGAAAGATTTATGAGAGCAAGTATCTATTATTTCTTTTCTTGAACTAAACGATTCAAAGTTAATCTTGTATTCTCTTGGTCTTGCATAATCGAGTGACACGTATTCTTCATCTTCTTTATCAGAGAAATCATGGATACCGGTCAATCTACAAGCAGCCCTCCTTTTGTATTCATCTCTATCCCACTTTTTTCGATGATCCATCCGATAAAAGCTTTCAAAGAAACGAAATTAGATTAAAGAATTAGCAAGTAACTGTATTAAAAAGTTTCATGAATAATAACAATCACACATGATGAAATATACAACAATGAATTTTTGCTGAAAAAGAGTTGAGTAAATAATACAATTTAAGGATTACTTTCGACAGTGATTCCTATATTTGAAAGTTTATTACGTTTTATTTCTATTGACTGAAACTTAATTGATCCCCCATCTTTCTACAATTTACAATTAAATCCAGAAAAACTGAACGATTGAAATAGAAAGTCAGAAAAAATTTATTATGACCGGAGAGTCCTAGAGCCTTTAGCAAGAAAAGTGACTAATTTCTTACTAAAGTTTTTGCATATAAATAGAATATAATGAAACCTCTTGCTTGATGTGAAAAATCATCGTATGTCATTTTAAAGCCGACAGAATACAGAATTTTGGAAGCTTTGTGAATATAAAATGTTTAGACTTTTAAATTAGATAACTACTTACAGGGAATGGGAGTCTATAGGGAAAAATCCTTAGCTATGCCTTCCGCGGATAGGACGAAAAATGGAGGTCCCGAGCCTGCACGATGTCAGGTACTCGTTAATGATCCCTATCCTAATTATACTTGGATAGGCAAAATTTAGGACTCCCACTGTACCATCGTCCGATTAGCCTTAGTAGCATAAAAATGGACGTTAAACAAACAAACAACTTATAGGAGGAACTAATAAAAACTGTTTCATTCTTATATGCTAGAAAATGGCATTCTACAATAGGACGACTTAATCGAATTTAATGAAGCTGTTCACCGAACATAAAAAATGTTAATGCCAAAACCGAAAATAAAATAATTTTAGGGGTGTGTAATGGTCTGTTATAAACTGTGTAATAAACTGTTTTCTTTAGCATAGCATGTGTTAATATTAAGAGATGATAATTTAATAATTATTATGCGCGATAAGAAAGATATATTAGAGAACACAATCACAACGATCAAAATAGTATAACGCATGTCTGTTTAAACATTAATTACAACAATGGGGCATTATTCCCTTAACACCTTCCTCCTCAAGTTCTTATTAAATTTCTATTTCTGCGGTATAATTTACCATCCACCTTGACGAAATATCTTATGCAGCTCTCAACACGGACAACGAGCGAACTCTTGAAATTCCCTACGTGAATGATATTCCCTTAACAGAATGATTGATTATCAGGATACAGTCAAATCATATTTTTATATGGAGAGCCTAGGTTTCGATCCAAACATGTGGATCTCCGACAGGGCTTGTTAGGTTCAGACTAATACAGATTCCCTGTTTTATTCTGGACTCACGGTTTTAATTTTTACTAAAGAAAAATATGCCAATGTTAATTTGTCTTCGTGGAGACCCACTACAATATATCCCATTGCTATGCCGTGCCATGGAAAATGATCTTGTACAGAAGCTTCGAAAGCGAATTTCATTGTTCCCAAATCAGAGAGGATTTTTCATTGGAGAGTTGAGGGGCCACGCGAACTCAAGAATCATAGGATATTCTTAAGGATGTCAAGAATAAAAAAGGGGATAATGCAGACGCATTTTTGGATGTTATTGGAGCATTTCAAAACATTGGCCATGTCAAATTTAATGTGCCTACAAGCTAGAAGTTTTTCTTCTGACCTAAGAAAGATATCCTGTTATGTAATAATACCCTAACAGTTAATTTAGAGGTCTAGCCAACTACTAGCCAAGGGCCAAAAACTAGCCCTTTTAAGTTCCTAGAAAAGTGGTTTAAGTTTAACCATGGTCGACCACTTTTGCCAGAACTATTTCATGTATAATATAGATTGTCTATACACAGAGCTGTGCAATGGCTAAAGAAAATGGCTGAAAATTATCAGATAACTGTTCTCATAAAAGGCTTTTCTGTTGATAAAGCGGTGACCGCTCGCAACGTTGTAGACTAAGAGTCATTCCATGTCAAATCAACACACTTTTTTCCCACACTATCTCAGATTTTAACGAAATTTGGTACATAGGATACCTTCCTGTAGACTAAGAAAAATGCCCTATTTCAGCTCAAAATCTCAACTGGTTTAGAGCTATGTTTAGCTATGTAAACCAACGGAAAAACGCAATTTTGACCTGTCGCTTCATCTGGAAATTGAAATTGCAGCTCTTCTAGGCTAGATAGAGAGTTGAAATTGATGTCATTTTAAAATTGAATCTTTTACCTTCCTTATGATATGCAATTCAGTAGGCTTTAAGAGAAAATTGTTTTTCAAAATTTCAAATTTGAATTTCTCAAAAAGCTAATTTTTTTTTTATTAGCTATTTTATTTATTAACAAAGCTATTAAGCTTCTCAAACTGTAGCCAATTTTATCAAAATAATTTCTTTCCTACACTTGTCTAGTTATGGATATCGTGATATGACACAACCATTTGGTCACATCTTTTAGTAATTTTTACTTTCACTTACCTATATATGAAATATATAGTAAGGGGAAGTACCTATTGCGATCGTGAAAAATTTCGACTTCCAGTTTTCAACGGAAATACACGTGTTGGGGTCCCCTGAGTCCAAATAACCAAGTCCCGCAAGTCAACTGTTCTGAGTGGGCTTAAATGGGGAAGGGGCCTTTTTTGTTTTCCTATAAAGTACCTTCGTTTTAATTTATATGGAGAAATTAACTGTCTCTCGTTACGCCTAAAAATAAGAAATGGCTAAATATGAAATATGAAAAAAATCCAGTAAACATATACAGGAGAAAAAAAGAAAATATTCCGTCAACTCATAAAACACGTTGAGCTCACGCCTTTAATGACTGACCAATGCTTTATAATTAAAGATGTTCTTTTCAGTTAAAGGAAATGTTTTGTTTCACGGGAACTACCATATATGAAGTTTTCAACAACTAAGATCAGAGGACTTGGAGTATTAGTCTTGCATTGCCGAATTAACACAAGTAAAATCTTTTATTTAATAATAAGAGATTAGTGTACTTTAAAGAGCAAAAATAAATAAATGGATGTTGAAAAATGCGTGACTTTGAGAAGTCGCAATTAACAAAACACATCAATTTCTAATCTAAGTAAGTTGGTAAGTGAAAGTTGTGTGTTGCGCAAACGAACCAGATTTTTTATCTTTTACAGAACGCTTGGCTTTTTTCAAAGGATTGTAACATGTAGTATTTTGTATCTTTCCATGTCTAATTAGTATAATCCACGAAAATCCAATACTTTGGAAAAAAAATAGCTAAAAGTAAAAAATTTAAGTTCAGAGAAGTTTGACTAATCTTATTTGTATGCGTAGTGGAATAAAAACATGCAAATTCTTTTTGTTCTTGTACTCGCCTACACCCACGCCAGATGCATGCAATCATGAAATAGTCACTTTCCAAGAATCCAAAACTTAAATAATTTTTTTCTCGTAAAAAATTTGAACTTAATTTTTTTACGAGAAAAAAATTATTTAAGTTTTGGATTCTTGGAAAGTGACTATTTCATGATTGCATGCATCTGGCGTGGGTGTAGGCGAGTACAAGAACAAAAAGAGTAACCCAAGTAATCCAAGAGTAACCCACTGGAACATCCCTTACCTCACCTAAAGAATGGAGGGGGAAATATTCCTCCACTGACAAATTTATTAAAAAAGGCATTTAAATGAAAACAAAAATGATATATTTGTAGGTTCTCTACCAGGGAAAACCCCTGCCCTTCTACTAATTTAGTTATTAATTAAAATATTGATCAGCTGATTTTAAATTTAGACTCCTGATTAAAAATAAAAAATTTTGATATCCAACTTTAAATCTAAACTTTAATTTGCATGGTTCTTGTTATTAAGATTGTAAATAATAAAAAACAGATAGCGTGGGGAGTCTATTCTATTTTAACCGCTTTTATTTTAACGGTCGAGACGGCTCTACTCTGGTAAGCCAAGGATGTCTTGAATTGAGCACAATATCTTCCTAAAAAGGAACTTGAAGTTTCCGCATTCGATCCGCACCTAGCCCTTCTACTAATTTAGTTATTAATTAAAATATTGATCAGCTGATTTTAAATTTAGACTCCTTATTAAAAATGAAAAATTTTGATATCCAACAAGATATATTTTGTTTGATTACTTATTAAGTTTTCTCATTGATAAGTGGCTCTATCATTAGCTATGACAATTATATATGTATATTTTGGCTATCTCTTAACCTGATACATAGCAATTTTTTACTTTCAGCTATTTTTTTCTTTTAGCTATTTTTCATAAACTATTTCATTTTTTTTATACTAATTAGACATGGAAAGATACAAAATACTACAATGTTAATACAATCCTTTGAAAAAAGACAAGCATTCTGTAAAAGATAAAATTGGTTACAGTTTGAGAAGCTTAATAGCTAATGGTTTTTTTCCATCCACAAGCAAAACTCAAATTTTTCAATAATTATTTTAAGCATGAACCCATTGCTGTCCCATCATAATTTTTATAGCACATATTAATGACAGCCTTTTCAACTCTACTGAATTTTTCAGATTTTTAAAAAAATAGCTTTTTGAGAAATTAAAATATAAATTTTGAAAAACAAATTTCAATAAACCCTTCTGAATTACATATCATAAGGAAGGTAAACGATTCAGTTTAAAAATGACATCAATTTCAACTCTCTATCTCCCCTAGAAGAGCTGCAATTTCAATATCCTGATGACGCGACAGGTCAAAATTGTGCGTTTTTCCATGGGTTTACATAGCTATATTTTGAAAAACCGCTTCAGATATTGAGCTGAAATTTGGTATTTTTCTTAGTCTACAGGAAGGTATCCTATGTACCAAATTTCAGTAAAATCTGAGATGGTGAGGGAAAAAAGTGTGTTGATGTGACATGGAATGACTCCTAAATAAAGTGTAGGTGAATTGAGAAATAGCTATTAACTGTATTGGAAAGGTACTCAGAGAGTTGGGATTATCCATAAATCCCCCAAAAGTTCAGGGATCATCCAATAGAAAGTAAGCATATTTATTAAATCCTATTTATATTTTGCTACGATTCTGGGGAGGTAATAAAATCTATTGAAGAAAGTGACATAAAGCGTCTGGAATGTGACCGAAGCCTGTTCCAGGAATTTTGTAATTTAAAAATTTAAAGATGAAATTCAAAAGCGTGCTGATCTGAGGTATTGATGCCATTAATACCGAAGGAACAGTAACGGTAAATAACAATAGGCAGTCACTGAGGAAAAAGCCATTTCATCGCGTACTGAAAATAAAAAACAATCGGCCTCAAGTGCGGTGGAGAGTCAGAACCCCCAACTCGGGGCAATTGTCCTTACATCATGCTACTCGTCGCCCAGGGGTTTAATAAACTAATAAAAAGAAATTGCTAATCTACTAGAAACGAAACTTTACGAATGTTTTCTCGAAGGTTACTGCCTGGACACTGAAAGCTTAGCGAAGTATATTTATATATTGGCATTTAGTACGGTAGGAAATGATTAGAAACAAATTATCAAGATCCAGACATCAGCATTCAAAATGAAAAAGAAAAGATTAATCATAAGTGCATAACGTACTTACCAGATAAATACAGGAAGATACATCGAGATCGGGAGTAGAGGAAACATCTCTTTTTCGATGAGTGAATTTTCAGAGGATGGGGTTGGGAGGGAAAAACCTAAAAAAAATTTCGGAGTGGATGATATTAGACTCTATAGGGATTATACACATTATATTGAAAATAACGCTGTCATTAAGGTATCGAAAATGAAAAGCTACAGAAACAAATTTTGATATATTCGTTGATTGTAGAGATTTATAAGAATGTCGTGTGAATAGCAACCCTATAGATTAGGGTAACATTGTTTTATTATTTTTGATAAAGTATTTCTCTTTCTTAAAAAAATACGAAACAATTAATTAATAAATTATAAATAATTTTAAAAAATCTGTAAAGCTCGACAACATAAATAGTTAATAGGGCTTAAATAAGCCACGCCTACTTCTGCCTTCGCGCCGAATTTGGATTGTGTCAGGTAATGTTATCAATTACGACAAACAGATAGAAAGGAAATTGAAATCAATACAAGGATACTATATTTCATAAAATAATTATCAATTGCAATAGAAAACAAACCTTAATATTAAGATATCCAATCAATGCAATTTTAAATGTTTCACAAAAAAGAATAAAACTACTCTATAGATTATTATCTACTTAAAAGAATCATTATTATACAAATATTTCATGGTTAAACCAAGTAAAAGCTTTGATTCATACTCATATAAATTTACTATCAATATTTAAATTATTTATAAAACAAAATATTTTCTAATAGTAAATAGTTAATTTTCACAAACTCATAAAAATTGAAATATAAGAACAACGAAAATATTTTTATATAAAATTTTATAATTAAAAGTACAGTCTTGGACACGAAGGTCTTGACATTTTCTGCTGTTTAGATAAAATAATAGTTTTTACTTTCACTTACCTATATATGAAATATATATAGTAGGTGGAAGTATTGCGATCGTGAAAAATTTCGACTTCCGGTTTTCAACGGAAATACATGTTTTGGGGTCCCCTGAGTCCAAATGACCAAGTCCCGCGAAATGGTCTGTGTGTGTGTGTGTGTGTGTGTGTGTGTGTGTGTGTGTGTGTGTGTGTGTGTGTGTGTGTGTGTGAACAGACTAGCTCAAAAACTATAAACTGTGCGAATCTGAAATTTGGTATTTAGTTTAGGTATATGACCGCGATGTGACAGCAAAAATTTCATCAAAATTTCTCAAAGGAAGGGGGTACTTTATTTAATAACTTTTTACGTTTTTTTCGATTTTCTCAAAAACGGCTCTAACGATTTTGATTAAACTGAGTATTTGATGTATTAATATGCCTGAGATATGGCTGTAAAAATTTCATCAAAATTGATTAATCGGAGGGGGGACTTTACCTAAAAAATTTCGGATCATTTTCACTTGTTTTTTTTATTTACTCAAAAACGGCTTTAAGGATTTTGATCAAACTGGGTATTTGATGTATTTATATGCCCGAGATATGACTGTAAACATTTCATCAAAATTGATTAACCGGAGGGGGGACTTTACTTAATAAATTTTGTATCATTTGCACGTGTTTTTTTAATTACTCAAAAACAGCTTTAACGATTTTGATCAAACTGGGTATTTGACGTATGTATATGTTAAATATGTGATAGCCCGCATTTCATCAAATTTGCTCAAACGGAAGGGGCACTTTATTTCTTAACTATTTTTGCAATTTTTACCTTTTTTTCGATTTTCTAAGAAACGGCTTTAACGATTTTCATCAAATTCTTCATGTTAAATGAAAATTAGGTGTTCTTTAATATCAGGTAGCTTTATCATTATTAAAATGTTCTGGGGGGGGGCTTAAATGGGGTAGGGGCCTTTTTGTTTGTTTGTTTTGGTTTCCTATGAAGTATCTTTGTTTATATGGAGAAATAAACTGTCTCTCATTACGCCTAAAAATAAAAAAGGGCTAAATATGAGATATGATTAAAACCAAGTAAACATATAGAGGAGAAAAAAAGAAAAATATTCAGTCAACTCATAAAACACGTTGAGCCCACGCATGCGGAGTATGCCTTTAATGACTGACCATTGTTCATAATTAAAGCCGATCTGTTCATTTAATGGCAATTATTTGTTTCATAGTAACTAAATGAAATATTCAACAAGGAAAAATGTGTAACTGAGTGAGAAGTGGCATTAACACAACGCATTAATTTCTAATCTAAGTTGGTAAGTGAAAGTTGTGTGTTGCGCGCACGCACCAGATTTTTTCTTTTTAAAAACAATCACGATGGCATAAAAAAAAAAAATGCATATAAGAATAACAAGTAAGGTAGGTACTTACGCCAACTGTTGTAGAGCCATTCTATTGGCCATCAATATGTCGTCACAGTCCGTGCATGCGATTCCCAGATAAATTTCTTATGTTGTCGAGCAATACTTCCGTTGTCAATGTTATTACAAAACAAAATAATTGATCATTTTTGTATGTTTATCTAGAATATGACCATAAGAGTTATTATTGCATATTTATTTATACTATCCAAAGATGAATTCATTTTTACAATATAGTTTATCTCAAAAAAGTTTGATTTCAGTTACTTTTATCTTAAGCTATCGGTGATATAAGAATATTTTAGTAGAAAACTATTAGTTGAGATTTTAGCCAAAATGAACATGATAACTTGTAATCATCAAATCTCGATGGATGGAGCAAATGTTAAGATAATATTAGGAAATGGGACGAGGAGTGGTTGCTGGTTGATATCGGAGTTTAGCGGTAAGGTCTCAAGAGAGCGATAATTTCAAAGCTTGAAAGCCACATTAAAGGGTGCTCTGCATGTGGAAACAGCCTCTAGTTCCTTTAGTAAATATTTGATTATGATGTACCCTCTTTGGCTTCCGCTTGGTTCAAAGAGAGGCATGCCCATATGCCAAATATAAATCATTTATAAAAATTTTCATTAATAGCTCGTTGTCCTTGTGGTGCGTTATTAATGTTACATAGACTACACAAGCGAATAAGGATTATGTATCCGCTGAAAAATAACATTTTCATCGTCGTAGAAATAAATTTAACTTTACGAGCATCGAATATCGTTGAAGAAGAAAAACATCGCCGTAAATATAATAACCTTACTCATTGAAATAATAATCGAATAAATGAAATTTATTTCAGAAATCTTAAATCTTAATATTAATAAAAATATAAGACACCTACATATTAATTACGAAAAATATAATTTGTTATTAGCTCATAATAATAAGCCCCAAGTGGTGAATAATATCGAAAATGGTTATAATAATAAAATTATGAATTCATTGGATATACAAATAAGAAATATTTTATAAAATAAATAATTTTACAAACGGCGTAATAATTAATAGCGAAAATAATATCTTTTATTGGTGTATGGGCCATGACAGAACTTCATGCACCAAAGCACCAAAACTGTTCAAATTGTGAAGGAACGCCCAGCTTACTGCAGAGGCTGTGAAACTCTCTAAGAGCTCCGAAAAACTCGCCGTGAATAACATCATCTAGAAGCCACCTAAAACACCGACCCCATCACCACTAGCCCTCAGCGAGTTTCTGCATCTCCCTCAACCGCAACCGCATCAAATTTACTTCTAAATGTTTATTCATATTTAATATAAAGGGTCTTTACATGATTTCGCCTAAGGTTAAAATATTTTTAAGATACGAATGGGAAAATCCTCTAAGCGATAACCCAATTGATATACTACTAGGCTTGAGTCCTACTAGGCGGGGATATCTCTCCAGAGATTTCTCTAGATGGTTTGTTTGTTGTGAGAGTCCTAAATTTTGCCTATCCAGATATAATTAGGATAGGGATCTCCAACGAGTACCTGACATCGTTCAGGCTCGGGACCTCCATTTTACATCCTATCCGAGGTACGGCATTTTACTCCCATTAAAAATCCTAGGGCCACCGCGAACCCTCGACCTTCAGTATTGCAGGTTGCCATGCTAACCACTACACCAAAGGTGACCGCTCTCTAGAAGTTTTTAACTTTTTCTTAACCTAAAAATACTAATTGTTGCCTCTTAAAGCATAATTATTCCTCCAATTGCCGACAGAGTCCGCCGGACTATTGAACCGCCATCTCAATGACGATTTTGAAAAACCATCAGTAGCCTCCTGATCCCTCGTTGAGGGAGAAGAAGCCAAGGTAACTTTATTTATTTTCTCTGCCCATCCGTTTCCTCCCCATTTTCGGTTTCTAATGCCACACTGGAGTCCACGGGACTCTGTCCTGTTTCAGACCAACAATGAATTGGAGTCACTCAGACTGAGCTAAAGGTAATGGTTTCAGGTTGAAGGTATGCTAATGGAGCGTCTGGTTGACAACACGGTGATGTGTACCCTTGAACAAAAAAATCTACTCGCCCCAGAACTAGCTGCCTTCTAGAAAAACAGATCCAGGTCCTTTAGAACCTTAGGACCTTTATAACTTTATAAATGACATTATTCCAAAACTTTTAAGAAATACTCGTTATACGCAGACGACATAGCTTTCTGGGGTCAAACCAAATTCATACTGGCAGCAAAGAACTTCTAGAGCTTCGCAGACTGGATTTGATATTACCGGTGAAGTCACTGTTCTATTGCGCTTTAAAGTTCCCTCCTCCACTATTGCCCTTTTAAAGTGATGCACGTCTTCGATTGACCATAAGAATATGATTGCAGTCTTCTTCCAAACGAGCGATATATTTAGTTATAATTTTTGACCCCATCATAAATCGGTAATATAACTCTTATCAATAACTGTTAAGCAGCATTGTATTGTGGTATCAACCACATAGAAATTTTAAGCAATGAAATAAAAACAAAAATCACTAAAAAGATGGCTGATTCGAAGGAATTATGAAGCTGCGGCAAAGAAGGTCAGAGCGCCATGTATAAACTCAGTCATTAATTTCAATATTCTGGCTTCAACCCCTTAATGGGACTCGCTTAGGTTTCCCAATTACATTGATCTTCAATAACCTATTACCAATAATTACAGTTATTCAATTTGTGTTATGTGTTAATAGGTATATTTGATTTAATTTTCATTTTATGAAATATTTTTTTCGAAATGGTCTACCCGAAAGTCGTGCCGTATGAATGTTTTTAAAATTTACATTTAATTCATTAAATTTTTTTTACCACAATGAGAATGAATGATTCGTTTCTGGCCAGAATGAAGAGATGAACCAGATATACAAAATAGAAAAAAAAAATAACAATGTTACCAGTGATATAATGAATGAGAAATGTAATTATAAATGTAATTACAGTGAAATATAATTATTTAAAAATAAAAAAGGGGTAATATTTACAAAAATGATAGTGTAGTAAAGTTTAGTTTAGTATTAGTAAAAACTAAACCAAAATCCTGTAAAATACTCGAAAAAATTTATTTAAAAATCAAGAAGGACTATTATTTACAAAAATGATAGTTTAGGTTAGGTGTAATCACTTTATTATTCAGTGTCCGACCAGCGTTGTTCCGTTGAATTAATACCCGAATATTTAATACAGTTCCACTATAAGTTGCTTAATTATATTTTATCCATTTTTCTTTTTCATTGGGTCAGTCATGTATTTAAAACAACGATTTACCAAGATTTTAAAAAACGTTACAAATACTATCTGATTCTGTCTCTTTCTTCCTGAAAAATAAAGGGACTGTTCATTATATAACTTTATGAATTTTAAGAAGACGAGACAAAATAAATATTTATGAATGAGGCCCCTTTTGCTCAAACAAGAATGATGTTCTTCAAAAATGTGCTCGACGATTCTAGAGAATTGAAGCGTGGAAATGCATAAGGGTCTAAGTGCCAAAAAAATAAACCAAAGTTTTTTTTTGCCAAATTGTTATATGTGCCAAAGCCATTTTTCAGAAATGGGTATAAGTAATGTTTTGTTGTTAGAAAAGAGTTCATTGAACGTATGAATTTAGATGGCGTGGGTGTAAGCACTGAACGTAGTTCATCCTAGAGGGTATAAGTCACATCGTTTTATCGTCACAGGGGACCCCAAAACGTGTATTTCCGTTGAAAACCGGAAGTCGAAATTTTTCACGATCGCAATACTTCCACTTACTATATATTTCATATATAGGTAAGTGAAAGTAATAAATGTAGGTTGGAAAAAAACTCAGAACTTGGTAAAATATCAAATTATAATAATTTAAGTAATTTAAACAATACAATGGACTCTAATAATAATGTTAGAATTTCAAGTTATAATATAGGTGCCCTAAGCACTAAGATAAAGTACAATAATTTTTAAGTTTCGTGAAGCAATACGAAATATTTCTTTTATAAGAAACATTCATTGAAATAGGAGACATTAAGTTGTATGAAAATAATTTTTCCGAATATCTAATAAAATGGATTCCAGCTATAAGAAACGATTGGCTAGGGCGAGCTGCAGGAGGTTCACTTTATGGTATTAAAAGGAACCTAAATAGAATAATTTCATTCTGTGAACTATCTGATTATTGGGTCCTCAGGTTAAATTGTGAAGGTAAACATAACTACTTAGTTCCGGCTTATATTAATTACAACTACTGGGAAAATGATTTTTCTATATTGTGTCAAATTTTTAATGAATATTTAGGCTATCTATTCACTTTGATTGGGGACTTAAATGGTAGAATTGCAAATTCTCAGGTAATTAATAACCAAATTAGAATAACAAATTCTGGCATAAGGGATTATAGACAATCAAAAGACCTTATTGAAAATGAACGGGGTAGAAAATTATTAGAATTGTGTGACACGGTAGATATGATTATAATCAATGGAAGAACAACTGGGGGCCTTAATGGTGAATTAACTTATATCACATGGGGCGGTTCCTCCGTTATTGACCTATGTTTTGTGTCAAGGGAATGTATTAACCAAGTTGTCTCATTTAAGGTAGAGTCACATCTATTTTCACTCCATATGCCTATAGTTTTAGTTTATGCATTTAGAGAGTATTATGATCCCAGTAATATGTTACCTTTGTTGCCAAAATTGAATTGGAAGGACCAAAATGTAAAAAAATATAGGATTTCAATTGAAGAAAGGTGGATAACTGTAAAAACTCTATCGACCTTAAAAATGTAAATTCTATTCTTGACATTATTAAAAGCAGTGTCACAATATTAGTTTTGAATTCCTCACGAAAACAGTTTAGAAATAATAAATGGTTTACTAAAGAATGCGCTAGGGCTAGATTACAATCTTATAAAAGTCTTAGAATCTTTAAAAAAACGAACTTAGTAGATGATAGGATAATTTATTTAAACCTAAACAAGGAGTATAAATTAATCTGTAAGGAAGCTAAGAGGAAATATTATCTAGAAAAAATAGATAGAATAAAGAACTGTAAGGATTCGAAAGAGTTTTGGACAGCGGTAAGGTATTTGAGAGGTGTGCAGTTCTGGTCAATATAGATGTAGGAATAAAAATAGAGGATTGGGTAATCTACTTTGAAAATATGTATCCCCCCCCCACTCAACGCAGAAAGGATACAGATGTGTGAGCCATTTATAATTGATGAGTTTCTCGATGCCCCTTTTACTTTAGAGGAATTAAGAACGGTAATCCATATCGCTAAAGATAACAAGGCTTCTGAAATTGATCGAATTCCATACGAGTTCTTTAAAAATTCTCCGGACAAATTTATAGATCTGTTACTGTCTCATTATAATAATATTTTTTCGTCTAGTAAGGTTCCCAGCAGTTATAATCAGTCTATAATTTTCCCCTTACATAAGAAAGGTGATAAAAGAGTTGTTACCAATTACAGAGTTATTGCATTCGAAAACGTTATAGCTAAAATTTTCTCGGGTCTAATTTTACAGCGACTAACTCAATGGGTAGAAATCAATAATATTCTTACGGAATTTCAAACAGGGTTTAGAAAAGGCTATTCTGCTGTAGATAATATATTTGTATTAAGTAATACAATAAATCTGAAACTAGCCACTAAGAAACAGAAATTTTTTGCATTTTTCGTTGATTTATCGTCTGCATTTGACAGTATTGATCGGTATTCGTTAATGTATAAATTAACGCGGCTAGGTACGTCAACAAAAATGCTTCGCATAATCCGTGGCCTTCACGAAAATACCGAGGGATTTGTTTGGGTTAAAACAGGAATTTCTGAGGGTTTTCCTATCTCTATGGGTGTGAAACAGGGTGCTCTTCTTTCGCCTTTGTTATTCTCCCTCTTCCTAAATGATATAGATGATTATCTTGATGGGGGTGTACAGGTGTATAACTTTAGAATAAAACTACTGGCTTATGCAGATGACTTAGTTTTATTATCTTCAAATCCCGTTAAAATGCAGCTTATGATAAATCAAATTGAATCTTATTTTCTAGAATGGAATCTGAAAATAAATTTAAATAAATCCAAAATAATTGTTTTCCGTAACGGAGGGAAACCAGCAAAAAATTAAAAATGGCAGTTTGGACACAGCAGTATCGAAGTGGTAAACAACTATAAATATTTAGGCGTAACGCTATCTTCTGGTCTCTCTTTGGAAAGGCATCTTAGTGAAAGACTACAAACTGCAAAACAAGGCTTAAATTCTCTCTGGCACACATATTTAATGAATAATGATATTTCGCATTCGTCTAAACTATATATATTTAATACAGTCTCTAGGTCAATTTTGTGTTACGGGGCGCAGGTTTGGGGAGGACAAAGATATAGGAAGGTTGAAAGTTTATTAACATTTTTTATCAAAAAGTAATACAATCTGCCTCTTAATACACCTGGTTATATAATATTTATTGAAACCAATTTAGACCCCATATTTATCCATTGTATTAAACTTCATTTAAATTATATTTTGAAAGTTATGAATACCCCTAACAGGCTCACACAAGCTACCACGGTTGAGGTAATAAAAAAAGACCTTTCTTGGTTTAAAAACATATATTCACTATTGCAGAAACATAATCTCCCGCTGATAAATCTGGATAATTTAAACGACTGGCCAGAGATCTTTAAAAGCTTAATTAAAAGTATACGAGTTAGCTTAAAATATGACCATATAGACTTTGCTAAAAATTCATCAAGAAGTACCCTGTATAAAGATCTAATGTTCGAACTACCTAATAACGTAAAATATTTCAACAATTTCAAAAGAAATGATATTCAATGGATTATCAAGCTGAGGGGTGAATTTTGTGTCTGGTTGTGTCTGAATTACCGGAGGTATTCATCAAACTCGGAAATAAATTGCTGTTTATGCAACAAACAAGAAAAGGAAGATATACTCCATTTTATAGGTGTATGTCCGATATTAAATGAACTCAGGCGGACATGGCTTGGAAAAAATACATTAACAAGGACAGAATTGATTAATTATTTGAATGGGAGAAATTGGATTTCTCTAATCGGATATGCGAAAGAAGCCTGGAAATACAGGTACACGGTTATAATTGACTCCCGTTGATAGAGGGCCACCTTTGTATTCTTGGTATTTTATCATATATTAGTTGTATTTTTCTTATTTTTTTCATTTTATTTTTTTTCTTCATAATTCATTTTTTATATTTTTTGATTATTATTCTTTTTGTATTTATTTTTTTTTTTCTGTTTGTATGTAATTATATCATCTTTCATTTGGTACTTTATCATAATTGTATATTTGTAAAGGAGTTTTATAATTTATAATGAGCGAGATATGTAAATAAGCAACAGTTTACTAACGTAATGCTGAAGATTTGAATGTACATATTGATTTTGTAAACAAGCCACGACTCTCCTCTAATGGCCTAATGCCAAGAGTATGTGTCTAATTATTTTTTTGTTTTGTATTTTGTATTCCAATAAAGACATTATTATTATTATTAACTAAGTACATAAAATTTGCGATCAGGTGTACCTCGTTGCTCAAGGAAACACAACAAAAAGGGTCTAATATTTCAATATTTGGGATATTTAATTGAAAGAAACTGTACGTCTAAAAAAAAAAAAAAAGAAATAAAATGCTGAGATATATCGATTTCAAGATTTAAAGATTTCAAAACATGTCTATTACTAAAAAGAGTGCCGAAGCACTGAAAATGGTGTGATTAAAGCGAATTCTCCTAAATCGATTAAAGAAGCGTCAAAAACTTTGGTTTCAGAATAATATACAACACTTCTTTTAAAGATTTTTAAAATTATTACTCAACAGACTAGTACAATAGAAACTGATTGGTTAATTGTTGTTTAGCCAAGAAATTTTGAGTAGTAATCATTTTCATCTTCGTACTTCATAAAATAATAAAAATACAAATATCTCGACTTAATTTTACTAACGATCTTTTTACATTACATTCGCTAAAAAATCAAGAAAATGTGTTTTAATATTAAATAGACAAACAGATGTTTATCAAGTATTTGTTATAATAAAGAACATAACTATTGTGTTCCCATAAAGATTAAGCTGAATTCTACACTTTTAAAAAAATGAGTTACCAACGTTGGGCTTTGATGAATATGAATAACTCCGAAGACAAACAGCTGTCTGGTTTGCAGCGCTTATTACAATCTAATGATGATAACCTTGACGACGATGAAATAATTCCCATGAATCGATCACGGCTTGTTCAACTTGATTCTATGGACAGTGAGGAGGAAGAACTAGAAGATCCATACGAGGATGAAGAGGAAGAAGATGTTTCTGATGAAAATGAAAATGATCTTCTTTTGCAATTACTTCTTCAAAAACATAAACAATCTCAGAGTAGTTCTAAAAAGATGATCCGTGGATCAGCTTTTGGAAAAAGGAAAACTGTCTATGTGGATCTCAGAGAAAAATTGAATGACATTCGCGAACAACAAGAGATCCTCGAGAACAGCTATAATAGAAACAGAGGAATGAGTAGATATACTAACGAAAAAACAAATAACAGCATATTACTAAAAAGAGGTAACAGATTTAATGAACAAAAAGGAGGGCAAAGGAGGTATATGGAACAAAAAAATCAAAGAAATTTTAATGACCGCGAAAGAGGAGGTAATAACAGGTATTTCGAAAAAAAGGGGAATAGGAGGTTTTCGGATCAAAGGGGACGTCAAAGAAGATTCAATGACCAGAAGGGACCACAACAAAGAGGTAGAAATAGATTTAACAACCAAGGAAGGAATAAGTGGTCGAATGCTGAAAAAGATAACAACGACGATAATGAGGAAAACGAAAAGGAAGATTACGGTGGTGAAACAAATAAAACAGTTGAAAATGTAGAGCAATCAGATGAAAAAAGGAAAGAAGGCCAAGAGGAGGATTATGAAATGGAAACTCAACCGTCAGAAATGGAAGCATTGATGGGTTTCAGTGGATTTCAAACTACTAAACAGAATTAGCATAGAGGGAACATACTTCTATTAAATACAGTAGTAACATTAACAAAATGTCAACTATGTTTTTCACTTATCTTCAGACAATAAATCATTAATTATATAATACTTTTGTAAGTTAACAGCCAACAACTCATATTTATATTAGAACATGATTTTTCTGTAAATACTTGACATATTACAGTAAAATTAATAATAAGTCCACAGATGAGGTAACAATTATTGTAATTTTAAAAAGCAAATCATATCCTATTTGCATCAGTTAGTTGAAGTTCGAGATTTTATAATTTTTCGCTCAATTATTCCCATTTGGAAAATTATGTGTGGAGGATGTGAGGCGTTTAGCTTTAAAACAGTTCTATATTATTTTGAAATGCATTTTTTTCTAGAATACTCTCTATTAACATCTTACTGCCAAGCGGCAATGAACAGAACCAGCTACTTCACTGTGAAAATTGTATTTAAAGTTGTTGCTTTCTTCCTTGGCCGACATTAGATTTCATGGCTTTGGATTATTAAAAATAACTGCTAAGCGGTTAAATGTAATATTATTTTCTTCAACATTAACCTATGAAAATTGCTGAAATCTTTCTTATTTTCGTTTTCCAATCGTAAAAACTTTTTTTATTTTATTTCTTCCTATTTTTTATAAACATAAAATTGATTTTTTTTTTACTCATTAAAACTATATATGCATTTTCCTTTTTTTTCTAATAATTTTTTTCAATGTAGAGGATTGAAAATGGTGGTTAGTTACCCAGTTTGCTACATATCCTGCTCCATCTAAAATTTATGCTTAAATTACTTTAATCAACTAAAATTGCTTTAGTAGTGAAAATACCTTAAAATTATCAAAGACTTTATTTATTTCGATAAAAATAATTTCTTAAAACTGTGAGGCATATTAAAGGAAAAAATTTTCTCTTCTGAAAATTTAAAAAAAATTGGTTGGTGTTGATTTTAGAGCTACACGCCTCATGTAACATTTTAATTACAGAAAACAAGATAAATAATTTAATATAATATATAATATAAACTATAAATTATTATTTCGCTATAACTCATAAATTATTATTTCACACGTCTACTAGACGGTGATTCATGTCAGTTATGCATACCGTTGGAATCAGATGAGCGGATGGTCGTGTTAATCCAGGTACAGGACTACTTTTGATTTACAGTTATTACCAGTGGTGCCAAAAAAGTAGGGACGATTTATCCCAGTCGCTGTTAGGAGATTTAAAGGAAAATTGAGAATGCAGTTGAAAATTGTCATGTGATTATCCACAAAAACAGTTCTCTGAGTGAAATTGTTCTTGTTTTCCACTCAGGGCTGAATCATCGCGTCATCGAAATTCGGCTTTAACATCTTATAATTCTTCCATCTTGTATGCTTACCAGAATATACCAAACTGGAAAAGGATTTTACCAGTTAATCTAAGGTTTAATTTAAATATTATATTTTGTATGTATTAAAGGTTTTAAGTGCATATACAAAATTTTCCAGTAGGAAAAATAAGTTATCGACACTATTTCACGAACAGCGACTTTGGAAACAATGTAAATCTGTATGTAGCGAAAATTAGATATGATTCTCTAGCATGAATAATATATTTAAAGTACCATAAAAAAGTGATCAACTTTCCAAAAGTAAAATGTAGATACTACTTGTATATATGATGTTGGTACTGCTTACTTTAGTATAATTGATGGGCGAAATAAAAATATTGGCACGAAATTTATTTACCGTCATTTCAATAGTCTTTTAATATTTTTTAATTAACCATTTTATCATGGAATAAGTCCCTTGATTTTATCATGCCATAGTTAATATTTAAATAAATAGGTAAACCAAATATTACTGTATGAATTAAATTAGAAGGGGAAAAGAGAAGACGATAAGTACAACTAAAACATCGATTTTCTCGCTTGAACCGGAGGCTCTTACATAATTCTCAAAGCCCCCACCCCACCAACTCCGCTTTCTCATTATCTGCCCTCTCCGGAGAGCCCTCTTGCTTCCAGTGTTCCGACTACATTTATTCCTACCATATTTGATCCAAATTCTTGATGGGTTTGTAATGCCATTTATTATTTATGTACTTGCATTTGTGTATCAATTATCTTCTTGAAACTATTTGTAAAAATAGCCTCTTGTATATTTATAATGACATTGTCCGTTATCAACACAATAAACCTTGTGTTATTTATTTTTCATTTCACTAAAAACAAATGGATCATAAAAACTGCTTAATTTTCATGAATCAATAAAAATACTTCAGTATAGGCGATTTGGTTGTTACAATCCATAAAACACATAATAGTCTAAAGGTCTAAATAAACAAATCAGAAAGAAGAGTAGTGTGAAGAAGAGGTCCAACAAAAAACAACAAAATTTCGATACTTTATTCTGGTTTTCGGGAATTATGTGATTTTAATCTTGGTTAATAGAGAAACAGAATGCTTTTGGACAGCGATCTGGTTTTTTTTTTTTTTTGGGTGGGGAGGGATTGGGAATCAATTCAACCACGGATAGTTTCCATGAATCATGTCCTTCATGCGGGAAGGTAGTCTGCAGGATATTATGGATTGAAGGTCATTGGGTGGTGGGATGGCCGAGTGGGCAAACGCGTTGTTGCTCATGGCAACGTCTGATTGGAAAAATGAAGATAGGAAGTTCAAACCCCGGAGCCAGGGGAAAATTTAATTACATGTATATTTAATGTATATTCGGCATCAATCCCCCACCCTCTCCCCTGGTCCGGGAAACCCCTTATAGCCTACATGGCCAGGAAGGAGAGAAAAAAAAAAAAAAAAAAAAGATGGAAGGTCATTTAAAGAGGATTGTCTAATTTTACATGAATACTTTTCTTTCACTAATCTGGAATAGGCTTGGGGATTATGGAGGAGTCGATTATTACAGCCCTTGAATTTATGAAGGATTTAATTAATTTTTTTGATTGCTGATTTTAGTATGTTGGTAAATGTATTGTGGCATATTTTATTATATGGGTATCGATTCTGCCAATTCGATCTTACTCCGCGTTTTTCTCTTATGATGTGAACATGCTATGACAAGTTAATTTGTCATGAGATTTTTTTTGTTTGGTAAGTTGATTTTTTTCCTCTTCTAATTTAATTCCATACAGTAATAATTAGTTTACCTATTTATTTAAATAGGTAAACTAATTATAGCATATGATATTAATTATAGCATAATAAAAATCAAGGGACTTATTCCACGATAAAATGGTTAATTACAAAAATTATTAAAAGACTATTGAAATGACGGTAAATAAATTTCGTGCTAATATTTTTATTTCGCCCATCAATTATACTAAAGAACTAAGGTAAGAAGGTTAAAATTTTATTAAGGTGTTGATAAGTCTTCAATTTAATTTTTAAGTACTGTCACAGTTTGTTTACATGGCTAGTAGTCAATGAAGGAGAATAGGATTTAGTAGAGAAATGGAAATGAAATAAAATTCGGAATCAGGGAGTGTTTTGAGAAACTTAGGAAAATCGGTAGGTTAGAATATCCGTTGCAAA
Source organism: Aelia acuminata (assembly GCA_911387785.2). Taxonomy (NCBI): domain Eukaryota; kingdom Metazoa; phylum Arthropoda; class Insecta; order Hemiptera; family Pentatomidae; genus Aelia; species Aelia acuminata. Next base: position 106,674,054 of record OU426978.1, on the reverse strand, counting down.
ATATGTGTTTTAAAAGGATTTTATCACTTGAGTTAGATATTTGATAACCCATCGTTGGTATCAAACATTGTAGTCCACTATAGAAATGAAGCGAAAATCAAGGGATTTGAATAAGTTATCAAGCAGATTATGGGAAAGGGATTTTGCAGGAGGACAGCATGTAAGGTTTAATGACAAAATTGAGTTTAGGTATAACAATGGTAGACTTTTCCAAGGCTGTCCAAAGCTGGTAGTTGAATATACCAGCATCTCAATTTTAAATATCTCAGATTTATTTATTTCTAGATCTATTGGTTCACAAAAAATATTGATAATGGATATTGTTCTGTTGGTGTAAAACAGGAGATAGATACGTGTCTCACAGTACAGCCAATTTCCTCAAGGTCACATTAAACAGAAATGGGGATAGTTGAATGGAGACCTCCTAAGACTAATCTACAAGATTTTTATTTCCTGCGCGAAAATAATGAAAATCATATATTTTCTTAGAGATATAAGTTATCTGTTTTTATAATTTCCGTCCAAATTGCTTTTTATGTCATTTACTCGTAAGAAGCATCTAAATTTTGCCTATCTAATTAAGCTATTTTTTGACGGAACGTAATGAAATTCTCAATTTAGTTGATAAACAGGTGGTGGTTCTCGTTCCGCAAAACATTAATTTTCCGGGAACTCGTCCCCAACTACAGATGGATAGTTTAAGGGTACGGAATTATTGCCTGATTAATTTTCTAGTTTTGTTGATTGGATTTTTTTTATTTTGTTTCTTTGATTTCTTTGAGTTTTATTACTTGTATTAGGTTGAGATTTATTGATTGATTTTTTTCGTATGGCTTAGTATTTTTTTTTTGTTTTATTAGGCAGCGATTATGATGTAGCGGCCAAAGGTCTCTTTAGGCTTAATGCGCCAACCAAAAAAAAAAAAAAAAAGTATGTTTTCGTTCTTTCTTATCTCTTTTTAGATATTTCTTCATTTTATCGTTTAAATGATCTGAGTCTGATTATATTGTCTATATTTTATTTATTTGAAAGAATGCAATAACTAAAAAATCCACCACAAACGAATACATTATCCAACAGTAAGGTCATTAAACCCATATATTAATTTAATTAGGTATTAAGGGGCAATGGAAATATTCAAATAAGTTTGTAAGAGCACTTTAGCCGTTTAGAACGATTACGTAAGTGAAAAACCCAAAATTGGGGATAGGAGAGTGAGAACAGACTGTACAAGAATGGAGAGGAAATTTATGGCCTGCCCTTTGGAAATGGTATTATATTCTCTCTTTCCTCTTCCTACCTCTACTGTGTCTCTTTTATCTTTATTTTTACCAAACCCTTTTGGCCTAGGCCAGGTTTCATTTTATTTTATCTTCTGATTACTGTACAAATAATTATAGTCCACTCATAACCCACTCTTAATTACGTTAATGTATTGAGTACTTAGGTAAAAAAAAATTATGTTTAGTTAAATCCTCATCAGTACAGTAACAGTTAATATTGATATTATATTTGTGATTATTGCACGCGTATACTGTTGCATATACATATTGCACTGCGTATACTCACACTAGTTAGGATTCAAATGTAAGAGAAAAATCGCACTAGTCTTAAAAACTTGTTAAATAATTATAACGAACCTATAGAATATTTATATCCGAAAATAAAAAGACAGAATGTATAGGATTAGTAAAAAGTTAATAGTTCACCTCTACAGAAAATTCATAAGTTAACGGGATACGAAAAATAGAAATTATTGAACTCAATGAGATCGGATTGAATAGGGCTTTGTGATCTATGATAGGTTTTGGCAGGTAGGAAGAAGAACCCTATTTACCATTCATTGTCTCCCATCCAACACCGGTTTTTCCATTAGTTTTCCCGGCCTCTCGCGATTGCTTCCCTTTCTACTATTATTTTTCTTCTTTTGTCTATCTTTATTCCTATATCGTGGAAAGTGCATTTTATAATTTTTTAATAATCATACTGTAACGTGAAAAAAACACAAAACATATTATTTAAAAGGAGTTCAAAACTTGTTGGAAGAAACTTTTTTTTTTTTTTATTTATTTATTTTATTGAAGAGAAATAATACAATCTGACACACTCTAGTGATTTTACATGTACATCTAGTGATTAGTGATCTACGAAGCCATTCATACACAAACAACTGAAGAATAACCAAATTAGAAATGAAAAGTATGGAAATACAAAAGGGGAAAAGAAAAAAAAATAATAAATGAATACGTAAAAAATAAAATAAATAAGTATAAAACAAATTTCTGTCTGAACTCATTCACACTTATATACAATATTTACATTCAGCCAAGGGATCTCCGAGCCCTACCACCCACATGTGGAAAGCAAGGCAGATCTCAAGGAGATCCCAGTGCTTCTCGCCCTTCCGCATCACCGGTATTAAGAGCCAGTGAAGACAGGGAGGGATCACTTGAGCTACATTCGCTCATTGCTTAAGCGAAGAAGCTGGCCATTGTCAGGACTCCAATAGATCTATTTACAAAAGTTCTCTAAGCCACTGCCGTTTTAACCTTCGAGGAGGATTATAAGGTTGGTTGGAGAGGGATTGCGATTGCGATAGGTCATTGGGATGGTGGCTAAGTTTCTGATGGAAAATTGAGAATTTGTTTGGGATAACGTCGAGAACAAATGGGATGTTAAGGTCATGATGTAGGGTTTTGTTTGAAACGTAGTAGGGAGCATTATCCATAGTACAAAGGACTTTAGACGGATTGGATGCGTTGGATGTTCGAAACTTTTGCTCCACAGTTCAAGTACGTAGGTCCAGATGGGTTTCAGCATGGTTTTGTAGATCAAAAGATTGTTGTCGGTTGAGAGATGGGAAGTTCTGCTTAGTAATCGGTATAGTTGACTGAACCTTCTGTTAAGTTCTTGTCTTTTAAGTCTAGGAGCGATTTAAGAGGTAGGAGTGTACAATAATAAGGATTGAGGAAGAATGCTCTAGGATGGAGTAGTGCCATAAATAGTAGACTAATCGGTCTGTAGGAAGCGGAGTTGTCGTGTGGATTGCCGGGCTTAGGGAAGAGCATTATTATGGAGCGTTACCAGAGTACAAGAAAGTTGTTGGCAAGATCTTCAGCTTTATCTTTATTAGATGCAGCCCAAGAGGCATCGAGTTGGTGGGAAAGTCTTTGGTTTTAAGGATTTTTTTGGTGAGGTTCCAGAGGGAGTTATCCTGAGAAGAAAGGGAAGAAAGGTAGGAATTGAGGGACTGGGCTGTGAGAAAAAAAGTTTTCCGAATAAAAATGATGCTGATTAATATCAGCAGGTTGGGATGAATCGGAAGGGAAGGATGCTAAATATTTATTAAGATCATCTGGAGTGAGCTGAAGGAAACTAGGGTTATTGGAACCTGGTGGGGATAATGGTCAGAGTATTTTCCATTTGCTTTTAGGATCGTGGGTCTTGGAAAGAGCATTGTGGAAGTAGAAGGGGAATTTAGATCGTCGGATTTCGTATTGGTTCATATTTCTACTTTTTTTTTTTTTAAATACGCTTAATCAGCTGCCAAACGGGTTCGCCGAATTTTGAGCCTTGCAGCTTCCCTTCTTTTTATCATATCCTTTATTTCAAGAGTCAGCCAAGGTGCAACAGGACGAAGTAAGGTTCGGGTTTTCAGTGGAGCATGGATATCTAAAATGGATTTTAAATTTGAGGTGAGAATGGAAACGATCCTATGGTTTCCATTGATTGAGTCATAGGAATATATGATATGCCATTCAACGGATTCAAGGTCGGATTGAAGGGATTCATAGGAGAGGAGGTCTAAATTGCGGAATGATATCACCTTGGGTGTAAAACGTTTGACGGGGAGATCGTATGAGATCTGGATGAGGTCATGTGATGAGAGAAACGGAACGGGGCATTGCGAAGAAGAGACGATTTTGGTGGGGAAATCAGAGATAAAAAGGTCCAGCCATGAGTCGGAATATTGTGTATGATGTGCTGGGGAATAAGGAACTAGGTTGAAGGAAATAGGTATACCGATACAGGAGGTCGGTTAGAAAGGACTTCTCAGGGGAGTTTGAGAGGATATTTACGTTAAATCTACGGTGATGATGACGTAAGGATACTTGGATACAAGATTGATGAAGGAAGATTCGAAGAGGTTATCAAATAATAAGGAAAAGGAAAGGGACGAGATTTCAACAAACATATACTCTACTCGAGGGAGGTCATGGGAAGGAGACTGAAGGAGGATTTTGGTCTTTAGGTCTTCATGGATGTATATTCCGACACCACCTCCCGTACGGTTAGATCTGTCATGACGTAAAAATAGGTAGTTAGGGAGGGAAATCTGGGAGAAAGGGGTAAACGGTTTTAGCCAGGTTTCGGTTATCGCAATTACATGATAGAAATTGTCAAGGAAGTATTTCTGGAATTCATCCAAATGAAGCTGTTAGGGATTGTGGATTAACGTGACAGGAGGTTAGGATATTATTGATAACTGAGAGGATAAAGGAGGGGAGTTCCATAGAACAGGAATGAAGATGAAGGAAAGTTTCAAACATTTTTTAGATTTACAGTTACAGTAGGCCGCATAGACTGAATATAATTCAAATGTTGAGTATAATGTATGTTAAAATCTATTAAAAAATCAGTTGTTTGAAATTGATGTTGGTTCTTTAAATTATGGCGCATTATACAAAAAAAAAATATCTATACTGCAAATAAAAATTTCTATAACAAGAAAAGAAACATAATGTAAATCGAAAATATCGATAGTGAAAATTAAAAAATCCGTATTATAGGTAGATAGATAAATAAAGGTATTGATATTATAAAAAATGAAGAATGGCTTCCACAGTGAAGTGATAGGAACGAAAACCAAACTAATGATTCGGAGCCATTTCACTACGTTCAATAAAGGCTTGATTCGGTTAAAAAAAAAATTTCAAATACTTTCCCCATTATAGGTCGGTTCGATAAGACGGTAAGATGAAGAATGAGTTGTAGGTATAGAATGTGGAGAGTTTCCAAAGAAGGGGATAATAGTGTGTGTGAAAGATAAATTTATAGATGTGTGTAAGAAACAGTACAGTTTTTCGAGGTTGGTGGCCAAGGATAAAGGGAGTGATAGGATCATAGCACTGTGCTTTTCTGTTAGGAAGTTTCTTGAAGGCTTTGTGGATATTTTTTGGGGTGAAACACCGGAGATGGATCATAAGATAGAGGTCGTCATGTCGTCGTATATTTCGGTGAGTGTGTTGTATAGTACAGATTTCGTTCTAAAAACCACATAGATCAAGATATTTAGTGAATAAATTTGCTTATTTAAAATTGGTATAATTATAAAAAAATAAAAATGTTATTTCGAATGAATTAGAGTTATTTAGAATGAATTACGAGTTACTATAAAGTTATTAGTGGTAGTTGTAGTAATTACAGAGTTGTAGTTATTAAACCTATGTCGAATAGTCGAATAGTCGAATAGTCCACCATCTCTTATCAAATTTATATTAAAGCCGGATAACCCCAATCGCACTTAAAAACTTATATTAATAATATGACATATTATATTTATATGACAATACATATAATAGTTAAAAATTAAAATAATATGTTTCAATAAATCCTATATATGATAATTTTTTTTTTGCTTTATCTAACTTGGGTGTTTTCATGAATTAAAATTAGATAGCAAGTACTGTCAAGGATATTAATAGTATAAAACATCAAATCTGTTTAAGCTAGCAGATATCGAGTCGAAAATCAATGTATCATTTTTTTCTATTTTCCTTGTACTATCGGGTAATCCGAAGAGCCGGTTAAGGCCCGATGCACACGGACGACTCTTTTCTGCGATGCGGACTATAATAAGCCGGGTCAGGGGTACCTGGAGTACAATGGTAAATCCGGTCGGTCCATTGTACTCCAGGTACCCCTGACCGGGCTTATAGTCCGCATCGCAGAAAAGTGTCGTCCGTGTGCACCGGGCCTAAGCGGGGCATCCCTATACATTTTACAGGAAATTTAATCGTGGTTATTTCAATATCAACTTTGTTTTTCTGCGGCTTACAGATCAAGCTTGACAAGGTTTTTTTCCTAAAATAGTCTATTTTCAACCACTGAGCGGCCTTGGTGGGGAGGAGCTGTCCTTGTACTGTCGAGATATGAACATCCTAGAAGGCATATCCTGGAAGATTGGCATCGTATATCTCGATGACGTAACTGTGGTTGGCTGGACGTTTGAGGAACACCTATCCAATCTTGAAGAGGCCTTCAAGAGATTGAAGTCATCTTTTCCATGAAGAAGGTTACCTGAAGGATTTGGGACACACCGTCATTAGAGAAGGGTCGATCCAGCAAAAACTCAGGTAGTCCAGCAATGGCCTAACCCTGCCAAAAAAAAATGCTTTCGAAGTTTTATTGGCCTCTGTTCCTACTACTGCTGTTACGTATGGAAGTTTTTGGACATTGCGAAGCCTCTAACCCGATTAACCAAACAAGATTTTTGTTGGAATAGCGATTGTCTAGAAGCCTTCGACACATTGAATTAACGGTTGACCTTGGCCCCAATATTGGGCTACTCAGTCTCCGGATGCAAATCCATCATCGGAATAAACCCCAGCGAAGAAGGAATAGGCAGAGTTCTATCACAATTGCAGGAGGGCCAGGAACGGGTTCTCGGTTATTTCAGCAAGACGCTGTCAAAATCAGAGCGTAATTATTGGGTAATCAGGCGGGAACTCGTAGCTGTTGTTAAATCCGTGGAGCATTTCCATAAATACTTCTTTGGTGCTAGGTATTTGTTAGGTCATGCAAGCTTGGTGGCTGAAGTGGCTGCTAAATTTCAGGAACCATGAAGGACAATTTGCCAGATACAGAAGCTCTATGAATATGACTTCACACACACACAGACCATTTCGCGGGACTTGGTTATTTGGACTCAGGGGACCCCAAAACGTGTATTTCCGTTGAAAACCGAAAGTCGGAATTTCGAACCTTTCCGAATCGAAACTTTCCTTACTATATATATATATATATATATATATATATATATATATATATATATATTTCATATATAGGTAAGTGAAAGTAAGAAAGTAATAATTAAAAAAGTCTCGAAATGAGACAGAATGTAATAATAGCAATAAAGAGTTTTTATTATAAAAATAAATAATAAAAAAAAGTAGTGTAGTTTAGAGAGCAAATACAAACAAAAATAATTAAATGAATGTGGTAAATTGTGACTTTGAGAAATGGCATTTAACAAAACACGTCAATTTTTAATCAAAGTAAGTTGATAAGTGAAAGTTGATGTGTTGCGCGCATCTGAGCAGATTTTTTTTTTTCAGATTTTTTATTATTTAATTGAAACTGCGAATTATGAAGTCAGCACTCAGTCAAAACAACTAATGCTTGCCGTTCGATCACTATCACAATTGTAATTTTCCTGCTTCTGCAGGTATATTATAGTGATTCTTTTCTACAATTAATCAAAAGGTGGGAAAACACTAAAACTGAAAAAAATCGAGATGTCTAACTCTTGCATTATGTGCGTGAAATAGTTTTAAAACTATAAAGTAAGCCGATTGGAACCCAAAGGGGCATGGAAGGGCATATGGGTGCTTTACTTAGGCCTGACATGAATAAATAAGAAGGGCAATACACCTCGACTAATAAAGGCTGGGATAGGTAGACTTCTCTCCTGACAAAGGTCAAATATTTAGACAGGCTCTTCCTCCATATCATTAATCAAGGGTTTAATGCCTTTACCCACAACTCAACCTATAACGCAGGGTTCCACCTCTCTGACAAAAACACTTCCTTCATATTCGCCAGGTTCTTTTTCGAAAGTTTCATTTCTAAAATACACTATTACTATAGCTCTGCAATCAATGTTTACATCAACATTAACTTTAAAAAGTATTTTATCACCATTATGGGTTTAAATAAATTTTATTTAACGAATATAATAATTCACAATGTCAGACAAACAATAAAATCACAAATAAGTAATTAACAAAGTTACAAAACTTTCAGCTTGTAACTGAAACAGTAACACAAAAGTAACCATATGATTGGATCTTCAGCAGCCAAGCATCCCTTAAATTTAGTCAGAATCGGAACAACCTAGGAGGTTCCAGACAAGCGTAAAAGATTCTCGAACAGTCACAGACATGTACTAGAACTCTTCTAACAAAAAGTCAATCAAATGGTTTGTGTTTTATGTTAAACTATCCTCTTCTTCAAGACATTCCTACTGGATACCTTCTTTTCACATGGGCGTGCTCTCTGGGACGGAAGGTCACTTCCTGAATCCGCTGTGCCAGTTCTTCTTCATCATGGTCCCCTGCATATTACGCTAAGCCATTCTAGTGGAAGTCCATGGGTTTCCTTTGGAATACTAACACCCTGTAGATCAAATCGTAGATGCGCCTCGTTATTTTGTAGGGTCTTCCAAATTCTTCGGCAACTTTAGGCAGAATCCTCGCTTTCTTTCTGGGTTGTAGAGCCAAACGAGGTCGCCTTCTTTTTACCCATCCTGATCAGCTTTACTAGCGTAGTATCTCTTCATCCGGTCACTGGCGAGGCAAAGTTACTTAGGAACTAACTCATGTGTATATTCTATCCTTTTCCGAAGTCCGGTCATATCCAGATACATCCGAGATCGGTGCTAATTGCACGAAAGTTGAGGACTACTTGTTTATGTTGACAGGAGATCATAAATGCCGTGCCAAGCTCAATACATTTGTACAAACCCCCTATAATGTATTCTGTAGTAGGTTCTTAACATTTTCAGGGCCCAACCATCGCAACTCTTGAGCAGCCAGCAGCCACACCCTTCTTGATCTCGTTTCTTAGCCCATTTAATCCTCCAGTCATATTTTTACTATATCTTCTGTGTTCAAACTTTGTAAATCAAATTCCGTAAGCCAAGACGTTGCCGAAAATCAGTCCAGTTCAGAAACTCCAACTTGGTTCAGATAGTTGCCCACATGTGTGACAAATATAAACAATCCATAACATATATACGTTACGATATATCATAATAATAACGTTTTTTACCAAGTTTTTAGAGGCGAGAGGCGATTATTGGTCGAGACGGCTAGTATGCCGAGTCGGGCCGAGGCACGAACGCGACATCACCTCCACTGAGGCTCTGCATATAGAAGAGCGTTTGTGTAGCCGGCCGCTGGACATCCCAGCCTTCAGAATAGACCTCTCCTCCACAGATATCCTGGCGCTTTCGCTCGCCTCTGCCGAGATTTATTTATATTATTTATCTAATCTAATTATTTTATTTTGATTTTCGTTTCCTTCCCTTTTGACCTTAATACAGGTAATAATTATGGATGCGACATCGACAACATAACATCGATGTTATTATTATAATTATTTTGCATTAACCTGTTAGTATCCAGACTTATCTAAAGATATATATTCTTCTACATCTATTCTTGTTTACTTTCACTTACCTATAGATGAAATATAGTGAAAAATTTCGACTTGTCTAAGCCCAAGCCGCGCGAAATTGTATGTGTGTTAATATTACGAGGTGATAATACAATAAATATTACGCTTTTTAAGAATAATATATTGGAGAACATTTAATCACAATAATCAAAGTGAACAACCACATGTATGTCTCTAACATTAATTACAACAATGGAATAAAATTCCATTAACATCTCCCTCCTCAAGTTCTTATGAACCTTCTATTTCTGCGGTATAATCTCCCATCCACTTCGACGAGATATCTTCTGTCGCCCTCAACACGGACGACTCGACCCTTCACCCACGGGTTTCCTTTCTCATCAGGTTTCAGCTGCACCCAGACGTTCTGCATCTCGGAAAGTACTGGAAGGTCCATCGCAGACTTATCGTAGTGTCTTTTGTAAGACTGCTTTCTCTCTTCGATTCGTTTTTTTACATCTTCTGGTAACTCAGGAAGAAGCTTCCTTTCTACCATTGGCACCATCGTCTTGGTCCTCCTCGACATCAGCAGTTGCGAGGGGCTTGCATTTAAATGTTGAAGTGGAACGTTTCTCCATTCCAAAAGTGCCATCTCCAGTTCTTCCTTTTCTTCCTTTACCTTTTTTATTAGAGTTTTCGCTATCTTTACGGCTGATTCTGCCTTTCCGTTTGCTTGATGGTTATGTGGGGAAGACTGGCTAATCCTGAATTTCCATCTTTTCGCGAACTCTTGAAATTCCCTGCTCATCAATTGCGTGCCACTGTCGCACACTACCTCATCCGGTATGCCGAATCGACCGAAAATTTCCTTGCAGAATGAGACTAGCGCGGCAGTCTTTAGGGATTTCACCTTCTTTATTTCAAAGAACGAGGAATAATAGTCGACGATTATGATATAGTGTTCATTGAAGACGTAAAAGTAGTCCATCGCCACGAATTGCCATGGGCGTTCTGGAGTATCGTGTGTAACTAGACTTTCGTTCCTTTGAGCTGTTGCGTACTTTTTACAAGGGACGCAATTGTTGATTGCGACCTTTATGTCCTCAGCCATTTTCGGCCAAAAAAATACATCCCTGGCTCGGCGGATGCAGCTTTCACTCCCGTGATGAGCTGAATGAACTATTCTGATCAGCTTTGGCCTTAATCTTTTCGGTACGAATAACCTATCCCCCTTCAGGATAACACCATCCTCTTCTACCAGTTCGTCTCTGATACCCCGAAAGACTTGCAGATCTTTCCTCGCAGGTCTCTTTTCTGGCCATCCCAGCCTTATTACCTCCAGTAGCCTCTTTGCTTCATCATCTTTTGCAGTTTCGAGCTTGATCTCTTTAATGCGGTCATCGGTAACATTGAGGTACACCAATTGACTGTCTTCGCCTTGGAATACAAGTGATGTCTTTTCTCGTTCAGCGTTAGAGCTTTCTTCTTCTCCCTTTATTCTGGATAAGAAATCTGCTACTGGAATATTCTTACCAGGTTTGTAAACAATTTTAAAAGCATATCTCTGAAGCTGCAGCATCATTCGTAAAAGCCTCTTGGGTGCTAAAGTCAGTGGCTTTTTAAAGATCGATTCAAGGGGTTTGTGGTCTGTTTTAACAGTTACCATTGTGTTTCCCAACAAATACTGTTCGAATTTCCTGAACCCGAAAACTATGGCTAGGCATTCTTTTTCAATTTGTGCGTAAGCTCGTTCAGTATTCGTCATGGCCTTAGATGCGTACGCAACAGGTTGTCCTTCTTGTAAGAGGCACGCCCCCAACCCGTATTGGCTCGCGTCACATTGCAGAGTCACAGGTTTCTTTATTTCAAAGAATTTTAGTGTAGGTGGGTTGGATGCCAAGCGGATCAGCTCCTGAAACGCGGCTGTTTGAGGGTTTTCCCAAATCCAACACGAATCTTCCTTCGTTAGGTCTCGTAATGGTCCAGCGATCTCAGTTAAGTGAGGAATAAATTTTCCTAGATAATTCACGAAACCAAGAAATCTTAGTAATTCTTCTTTATTTGTTGGTGGCTTCATGTTTTTTATAGCCTCTATTTTACTTGGGTCAGGTTTCAGGCCCTTATCTGTAATAAGGTGTCCCATAAATGTTATTTCCGAAAGCCCAATGCGACACTTTCGCTTATTAAACTTAAAATTTTTTTCCCTTGCCCTGAATAATAACTTTTTCAATTTTTTATTATGGTCTGCCATTGCTTCCGAACTATTTCGCCCTTTACCAATAACTACAATATCGTCCGCGATAGCCACCACAATTCAGGATTAGCCAGTCTTCCCCACATAACCATCAAGCAAACGGAAAGGCAGAATCAGCCGTAAAGATAGCGAAAACTCTAATAAAAAAGGTAAAGGAAGAAAAGGAAGAACTGGAGATGGCACTTTTGGAATGGAGAAACGTTCCACTTCAACATTTAAATGCAAGCCCTTCGCTAACCGTTTGTTCTTCGGTTACGTTCCGAACCTTCCGTTTAAAACAAACTCTACTGAAATGGTTCCTTCCTTTACAGGCACTACAAACCTTTCTAAAAGCCGGGCAATTACTAGTACCCTTTACGTGCTCTAAACCACAAAATTTGCAGTGCATCGTCTCAGCTTTTTTCCCAGTCTTCCTTTTGGTGACATTCACCTCATTATAAACGTAGTCACCTTGACCCGCAATCTGATGGGCGCATTGGCTTGCCAGCTCGTCGGAAGTACAACTGTCTACAGCTTTCTCCAGAGTTAACTCTTTCTCAAGAAGCAAACGTTTCCTTAGGCTACCCTCTCCTAGCCCGGCCACTAACCTATCCCTGATTAGTGCCTCCTCAATATCTATTCGACTCTTGTTCGCTAACTCCGAAAAATCACACTTGCCCGCCTGATTCTTTAGCCTCTCTACAAACGTCCTAACGGATTCCCCTGCAGACTGCGTCATCGAATTAAAAACGAAACGCTCATATATGATGTTTCGTCTTACTTTAAAATGTTTGTCTAGGGTGCTTATAATAGTTTCTAAACTTTTACCTTCATAACCACCCAATTTATTTAAAAGTTTTAAACCCTCTGTGCCTAAAAACGATATAAATAAGGCCGTACGTACCTTCTTGCCTGAGAAGTCTTTCTTACCAGCATCCAGTAGGATCTGATAGTTCTCCCATTGACATTTGAAAACTGCCCAGTTTTCATTATATTTGTCAGGATCCGAGAGATCTAATTCGCGTGGTACAGGTAGACTTGCCATCGCAACAGGTTCGTTCAATTCTTGCCTGACACCATGTTAATATTACGAGGTGATAATACAATAAATATTACGCTTTTTAAGAATAATATATTGGAGAACATTTAATCACAATAATCAAAGTGAACAACCACATGTATGTCTCTAACATTAATTACAACAATGGAATATAATTCCATTAACAATGTGTGAGTGTGTGTGTGTGTCTGTCTGTCTGTCTGTGTCAAACACAAGTGAAATATTTCCATGTCCGGTTTTTAACGGAAATTTTGGGGCCCCCTGAGTCCAAATAACCAAGTTCCAAACTGTACGAATATGAAATTGGGATTTGATAATGTATATGCCCGTGATTTGAGAGCGAAAATTTCATCAAAATTGATCTAACAGAAGTAGTACTCTATTTCACAAATTTTGTCTCGTTCTTATGTCCTCTTCTATTTTGTCAAAAACGGCTCTAACGATTTCAAGTAAACTCGCAGTGTTTAATGGGAATCAAGTATAATTTTAATCATCATAGAGATATTCTAAGGGGTCTTAAATGGGGAAGGAAATATTTACTTTTTCCATAAAGTACCTTTGATTTTGTTTATATGATGGAATTGACTATCTCTCATTAAGCCTAAAAATAAAATATGGATAAATATGAAGTATAAAAAAATATGATATAGGATATAGGAGAAAAATGCTTCGGCGACTCCTAAAGGCGAATTTACTGCACATTAAACTTATCTCATCCTTAACCATAAATGAACAGTGTTTGGAGGAGGTAATCCAATATTGTGACGTCTATAGAACTATATTAAGATGTAATGAATCATAAATGGATGGTATAATTTGAGCATTTATATACTATATAGGTAATATTTGGTAATTATTATAACTGAAAAAGAGCAGCAAAAAGAGTTTTTCAAATTCTGTCTTGAGGTCCTTTGGTAACTTTTTCTCCTGTTTCTTTCTGTTTGTTGAGATTTATTAGCTTTGTTCTTCCCATTATTGGTTCCTGCTTTCTGCGATAGAACGTTTTACCTGCGTGTTAAGGGGTCGGTAGTCTCTCCAATCTTCATGGCTTCGGCTAGATAACCATTTATTAAACATAACTTTTTTCTTGGCTACAATTTCTTCTATTTCTTTGTTCCACCATTCTTTTGGAGGTCTATATTCTACCTCTCCTAAGGCTTCACTAGCCGCTTCATGGATACAGTTCTTTAAATGCTCGTATATCTCTATAGCATTATCGTCCCAATTATCACCCAACTTGGCTTCCAAGCGCCTTCTGTAGAGATTTGCTGTGCTTTGCTCATTGAGCAGGTGCAGCTTATACTTACGTGTATCTAATTGTGTGTATTTGGCTAGCTAAGGTGCCGTTAGTTTTCTTTTCCACAGTGCTATACACTTTGCTCTTAGCAAAATGTGGTCACTACCACATTCCATGCCTCGCAGGACTCTCACACCTGCTTATGGTAGGAGGCTACACCGCTCGATAATGCAGTAATCCACAATAGGCGGTCTGAATTCAGGCTTATTCCAGGCGGACTTGTGTTCCTTTCTCCGTTGGAAGAAAGTGTTCTGTATTTTTAGGTAAAATTCCGCGCTGATATCACGCAACCTGAGGCCATTGTCATTTACATCTTCCTCTCCGGATGTACCTACTATCGGATTTTCTATAGCTTCTTTTCCAACTCGTGCATTCATGTCGCCAATTACAAACAATCTGTGCCTGATTTTCTCTGGATTAGTTCTGAGAGCATCCTCAAACTCGACTTTTTCCATGGCTGATTTATTGTTATACAGGCCGTAGATTCCCAGACTTGCAACATTGTAGCCAAATATTTTGCACTCTTATTATCCTTTCCGAGACCATCTCATAAATTATTATTTTTTGTGTTTTCCCTTTGATCACGATGGACCCACTTCCCCAAGCTCGCTCACTTTTATCCACTCCACTCAATTTTTACCTTCTCCGCGAAAGACTCTGCGAATTCGAGGTTTCGATGTTGTATTGTTCTTTTCCGTTTCCGGGTCCAAGATTACACATTTTTCCGTCCACCTTATCTTTTTTCTGACTTCTATAGGTTTTCTTCTAACAGGGTGCTGGCCTGATAGAAACCCCCAACCTGAAGGATCAGGGGTTTTCTGTCGGGGTCACCTTCCCTTAGACCGGCTGCCATCCCTGGCTCACGGGCCCTGTCTGCCCGGGCATTCACCGCCACGCGGGAGAGGCTGCACTTATTTAGAGGCGGTGCACACTCGCCTCATCACAGCGTCGTCATTGGGCTCTTGTGGTATGTTTGTGAAATAGAGTATCTACTACAAGCTGTAGCGCAACAGGAAAACCTTGAACCCCAATTTACGGTGACATCCAACTGTTCATTTAACTACGTTCGACTAAATTCTAAATGTGGAATAAGTTTATTTTATTTATTTAAGTTTTATTATTATAAAAGCTTGGCTGAAATAAATATTTGGTAAAAGCTTAACTCATTCTGCAAAAAATAAAGCTATTAAAAATAAATGATCATCAAATACTGAATTTGATATAAGTTACTGAAACTTAGTATATTAAAAACCTTTTTACAGTGTTTGCGGGTGATTCTCATGTGATGGGAAAGTTTTTCACTTGATGTTTCATAAGTTTTCAACTTGGTTAAAAAAAAAAAGAAAAAAAATTATTTGTATTTGGATCCATTTAGCCAAATAGCAGTTCGTGATTCTTGAAAGCTAGATAATTCTATCTAAAATTTCATTGCCTGGGCAACGATTTCAGCAACGATTGGTCAGTGACCAATTTAAAACTGACTTAATTGCATCAATGGTTCAGTTATGTTGATACAATAATTGCAAATAGTTAAAATTATTATTTGAATTACAGATGTTAATTACATTTAAACAAACTTATGACATCAATAACATTATTGATCTTGGCTGTGGTATAAAAAGTTGTTTGAAAAGATCTTGTATAGAACATTCTAATAAAGACCAATCTCTGTATAAAGGTCTGTCCTTTAATGAAGGTTATTACAACTATGAGCTTAAAACTAAGTATTACGGTCCATGTACCCTTCAAAGTTCCAAGCGGTTATTTTTAAAAAACGGGTATTCAATTTTTTTTTCTTTACAAGAAGGCAGATGACTAAGATTTTGGTAGATGATCTTTATTTTTGTGACTGGTTAGCATTAAGAAGCTGAGAAATCTTATCACACAATGCTTGCCTAATGTTGTAGTTGCGCCCCTGCTCCACCACTCATTGATGTGGTTATTTCTTATCTTTTGAGCTGTTTGTTTTCATTGAATTACATAATGAAACCCTACACGAAAGGATGGATGTATGTTAATCCAATGATAACATTGGACCTCATCTTGTAGAGCTGCTAATCATGAAGCATGGGTTCCGTTAAGTAATGCACTGAAAACAAATTGCTCACAACATAAGAACTAGCCACAGGAAAGACTGGGGGAGCAAGGGCGCAAGTACAACATTAGACAAGCATTGTGTGATAAGCAATTGTGCAAGCATAATACTCCATAGCGTCTAATTTTATAATTCTAATTTTATAACTAAATAAATAAATAAAAAAATTCTCTAAGTAGTTGTTGAAAACTTCATTTCAGCGACCATGGAAACAAATAATTTCCATTAAATGAACATAACGGCTTTAATTATAAACAATCGTCTGTCATTAACGGCGCACAGTGGTTGAAAGGCGGAAAAAACCTATTTTTTGAAGGTATTGCAATATTCTTTTTCTTTTCATTATTAATAAATAGAATAGTTACCTGACACATTCCATCAATTTATTCGGATATATTCTGATTTTTAAACTTGTTAGGACCCTTTGAAAATCGATCATTGAAAAAGTTTATTTTTCAACGGAAAATTTATAGCACTATAATAATTTTTCCAACTCGCATTTTTGTTTCTTAGAGCGATTTTCCTTCATAATCATGAAAAGCGATCTCACATATTACACTAGCATAAAAATGATGCTATTTGGTCTATGTTTTAACCCAGAAATAAAATCCCGAATAAATGCAATAAAATTAAGACAAAAAATTTTTTTGGTAATCCATATTTTTCAAGCGCAGCCGAGCGCAGTTTTAAAAGGAAAGAGTTAACTGTTCCATTCGATCCCTGTTATATATCAATATGAATTTAACGAAATTCGCATCGATCCGCAGATTTTTTCATAAAAGAGCAGAAGTGTAAAATTTTAAACTCACATCACAGCCACCTGAATAAGGGGCCAGCTGGGATAAGAATCACCTTTAATGGTCCATAAAGCCCACTACGTAAACTGGAAGTAATTTTTTATTGAGAATTTCAAATTTAAAATATGGGTTTGGCCAGCTTTTCGAATCAACTAACCCTGGGTGCGCAGCGCAATGTGAGGATCCTGAGGATTTCAAATATCTAAAAATACAAAGAACCGATAAATTGCTTAAGTTTATCTTGCCTATTAATCAGTGTACCAAACAAAGAAAGCATCCGATAGTAGCGAATAAATTGATACTAATATTAGTAATATCGAAAGCGATGTATCGATAACTTTGAATGGAATAAGAATATATTGTATATGTATACAACTTTTTCATGTGGGTAAAAACTTAGTATAAGTTTATAGGAATTAAAAATATTTAAAAACTGACGTACGTTAAGAGATCCTTGTAATTGGACAAAATAGTTCACCCCCGTATAAATTCGCAAAATATATGCGAGATCGGGGGAAGGAGATCAATGAAGAGAGGAGATTGACTCGGCTTGGATGCAATCTCGGTGAGGCAGTGGATAGCGTATCCCGCATGTTACGCAGGAAACATGGGTTCGCCTCCCAGTCTTTTTTCTTCAAAAATAAAGTATTTAAAATTTATATCTGTATATACATTTTTTCTTCAATAGAATATTTTTGTTTACATCTACATCGCAACTCTACCTTCATGGATCTTATTATATCGTCACCATGATCCAATATTTAAATTATGTCTTAAGACAGCTTTTAGTATACAGGAAGGCTGATATTTCAAAGTTAACAGTAAATTAAAAAAAGATAGGCCGTTAGGTACCTATTTTATACATTTCTACCTTTATATTACAATTTTACCTTTATGCACATCACTTTTATATTGGATAACATACTATCAAAAATTCCCCGTAGACTATTGTTAAGAGATTTGGAAGAATGAGTATTAATATAAGCTGGGTAAGGAACGCTTCTTGGAAGAAAGAAATAAGGTGAGAGACAGCTCTCCGTTTTGTCGCTA
Source organism: Aelia acuminata (assembly GCA_911387785.2). Taxonomy (NCBI): domain Eukaryota; kingdom Metazoa; phylum Arthropoda; class Insecta; order Hemiptera; family Pentatomidae; genus Aelia; species Aelia acuminata. The sequence continues at coordinate 106,656,123 of OU426978.1, read as the reverse complement.
TTTTAAAACTTAGAGCTGAGTAGAATATTTCAAGTTAGCAGCAACAGGGGAATGTTAGTAAATTACCGTCTATAGAGAGAACGGTGAAAAAAGAGAAATGGGTAAAGGGGAGATTTATACCTATTGATAGCGGAGGCTGGTAGTCAGGTGTGGGATTGACACTATAAATAATCCCTCTATTGTGGAAAGGGGCGGGCCGTGGAGGTATTAGATCACTCTTCTGAGACACTGCATCATCCCCCGGGCTTTTCAATCTCTGTCTTGTTTCCTCACGCTTCTTCGCAACACATGTACAACCTCAAGCCAAAAAACTTATTGAATCCTCCTTAAATCTCATTTTCCTGTTTGTTTTTTTGTTTTTTTTTTATACATCTCCATTGCAGGTATTAATAAAAAGATATTGTTACGTTAAATCATTGAACCAAAAAAAACAAGAAACATATAGTTTGAAGTCCCGGACCTTTTGTTGGAACAACCAGCGATTGGAGCAAACCGTTAACCCTCCGTTAGTCGCGTGGACCTGACAGGTGCATGTTTTTTATTTTTTTGGCGCCAATTTCTAATATGGTGCCACAGAGTAGTCTCCTCTTAGATATGCTCCCCTCTTTAGTATTCCGACCAGTCAGTCATCCAGTGATCACCAAAGATTTGCACTTCCTGTTATAGGCGGCAACATTCACCTCTGAGGTGCAGCGCGACTATCAGTGTTATTACATATTACAAAATATGTAAAGTACTGTATATGCTCAACCAGGTGGTCAGTTTTACCTGAAGGCGGCCAGGTCCTGGAAATACCGCCTTGTAAGTTATTGTGGCCATAAACCTGCTGTGAGAAATTCAAAATAAGTAAAACCGAAGACCGACATTGCTGCCGTCAAACACCCAGGGAAATACCAGGGGAAGATTGTTGGAGAAATTTTGGTCCATAAACCCCGGTTTTGAAATGTACACAGAATGGGAATTTTAGGATGGCCAACCAATGAAAAGAAGTCTGGAGCCAGCCAATCAGAAGAAGTTTGAGCCAGCCAATCAGAAGAAGTAAGAATCAGAACTTTATTTATTCATATTTATCATCTACCTCCTCGTGGTAACCCCTGGAAATACTTTCTTGAAGGTGGCTAACAGAGGCGGTACCGAGTCATGGCGGTATAACCATTACAGAAAGTAGGAAATGGCTTTCTAGGGTAGAGGGGACTCTAAGCCGTGGTGAAGGCAACCACTCTAGGGGTAGGAGACCCCGAAATCAAACTCCCTGGTCCTCCAGGTTGGAGGTTGGTGCAACGGGCTAGCTCCCCGCTAACTAGAAAAACAACACAATGCTAAAAAACCAAACAACAATAACGGATAAACGATGGAACAAAACGGGATCGACATAAAGCGCGGAAACGGACATTAAACATCGGTTGCTGGAACGTACAGGGACTATCGGCCAAGCTACCCTTACTGACAAGAGAAATCAATAAGTTTAAAATGGACATCATAATCCTCACTGAAACAAAACGAAAAGGCAAGGGTAGTGAGGAAACGGGAGATTTTATTCACTTGTGGTCGGGTGTTGAGAAACATAAAAGAGCAAAATCAGGTGTCTCTATATTATTAAGGAAAAAACTAAAAAATAACATAAGTGGATGGGAGATGAAAAACGAAAGGATAATTAGGATAGACATAAACCTTTACGCAAGAGAAGTTGTAGTAGAAGTTGTAAGCCCCCACTAATGATAAAGACCAAAAAGAAAAGGATGAGTTTTGGAATGAGGTTAGAGAAATGTTAGAAATGATTCCAAGTCGGAAGGAAATTTTCCTACTCGGAGACATGAATGCTAGAGTTGGTAAGGAGAGTAGCAGTCAGATAATTGGGAGCCATGGAGAACCTGAAAGAAACGATAATGGAAAAAGACTCATTGAACTATGTGATCAAATGGATCTCAAAATTACGAATACATTTTTTGAACACAAATGTATCCACAAGTTTACCTGGCACAATGAAACTAAGCAGCTGAGGTCAATAATAGATTACATGATCGTTAAACAGCAGAGTAACATAAAAATATGTGATACGAGGTTGTATAGAGGAACAGATATTGGTTCAGACCACTATATGCTAAAATCAGTATGCTGCTTCCCTTGGATTAATAAAACTAATTCTAGCAAGAAACAAAGTGAAGATAGAAAAAGTAAAGAGAAAGATACCTTTAAGGTAGAATTATTACAGGAAGAAAGCATCAGAAACCTTTTCCAACAGAGAATGAAGGAACTTATGAAAGAATTTAATGAAGAAAGCACCCAAGAAATATATGACTTTTTGTCAAATTCATTAAAGAAAATAGCTTCTGAAGACCTAGGGACAAAAGAAAGATGCACTAAAAGAACAGAATAGCTCACAGAAGACATAGAAAACAAAATAAATGAAAAAAAACAGGCATATCTCAAATGGTTGAGCTCAAAACAAGATAATGATAAGGAAACTTACAAGGAAAAGAAAAGGGAGCTGGTACGAATTGTAAGATCGGCAAAAAATGACTGGTGGGAGAAAACATGTGCACGAATTAACAGCAAGTTAGAATTTGGTCAGGCAACCGAAGCATGGTTTCTTTTCTTAAAGGGCTAAGAAAAGAAGAGAAACATAAAATACAGCTGAACATAATAGAAATGCAAGATTGGGCAAACTACTTTGAAAACCTTTTAAACGAAAACAGAAATGAATTTAAAGAGGAAGAAGCAGAAGAATTTAAGGATACATCCTTAATTATAACTGAGGAGGAAGTCAAAGAGGAGCTGAAAAAAATGAAAAATAGGAAAGCCCCTGGTCCGGGAGGAGTATATGTAGAGCTGCTGAAATATGGTGGAGCTGAGGTGAATAAAATGCTCACTAACCTTATAAATAAAATTCTAAAAGGTGAAACTATACCTACAGAAATGAAGTTAGGGTATTTGACACCGATATTTAAAAAAGGTGATAGAAAAAAGTGCGAAAATTATAGAGGCATCTGCGTGACAAATCCATTTATGAAACTGCTTGGAAGGATAATAAAAAAACAACTGGAAAACCAGTACATTCAAGTAGAAGAGCAGTGTGGATTTACATCTGGGAGGTCCTGTATTGACCATATTTTTTCACTGAGACAACTCATGGAAAAACAAAAAGACAAAGCAAGAAGATTAGATTTAATCTTTATTGACCTGGAAAAAGCCTATGACAGTGTTCCTCGAAAACTCCTATGGAAAAACTTAAGGAAGGCGGGAATCAACGAAGAAATTGTAAGCATAATTAAAGAAATTTATAGAGAGAACAAGTGCCAGATAAAAATGGGTCAATCGTTATCAAGAGAATTTCAGAATGGAAAGGGACTACTCCAAGGATGCTGCATGTCCCCCTAAAATCTACCTGGACGAATGCCTAAAAGGTTGGATAAGGAAATGCGGTAAGATGGGCATCGAATTAGGACAAAAAAATCTGTGCCATTTACTGTTTGCGGATGATCAGGTACTGATCGCTCAAGACGAAGAGGACATAAGTTACATGTTTAGGAAAATATTAGATTATTATGAAGAAGGAGGCCTGAAAATAAACTTTGATAAAACCCAATATATGTGCACAGAGAATACGAACAGCACATTATGCAGACTGAAAAAAGTTGAAAAGTTTTGCTATTTGGGATCCATAATTGAAAATAATGGCTAAGTAGAAGCAGAAATTCAAAAAAGGATCACTAATGGAAAAAAATCAATAGGGATGCTGAATTCTGTTCTATGAAGCCCAAATTTTCTAATAAAAACCAAAAAGCTCATATACAAAGCTCTGGTAGAAAGCCTGATGTTGTAAGGGGTCAGAAACATGGCCACTTAGTATGACTGAGGGAAAAAAATTCCTTTCAGTTGAAATGGACTTCTGGAGGAGATCAGCGAGGATATCCAAAATAGAAAGGATCAAAAATGAAACCATAAGGGATAGACTTGAAGTTAAAAATAATATCCTCGAAGTGATCGAAGAAAGAAGACTAAGATGGTATGGTCATGTGAGGCGAATGGACGAAGGGCGACTACCTAAGGTCATTATGGAATGGGAGGCAGAAGGTAGAAGAAGAAAAGGAAGACCTCCAGTGAAATGGAAAGATAGAGTGGCTGAGAGTATGGCTGGTAGGGGATTGTCGGAGGAAGATGCGATGGACCGACGCAGATGGAGGGAGATCTTGGAACAGGAGTTTGGTTGGGAAACCTTCTTAATGAAGAAATTCCTGAAAAAAAAAAATATATTCTTTATATTAAGTTTTTTTTTCCTGTTAAGTCTATGTCTTTTTATTACTCTGTTGTATTAATAAATATGACTGAAATATTTGTTCCTATGCCCCTTTATATTTATATGTTAATTACTTGTTCTTGTTTATTTTAGTGTTTCATCTTTGTTATTTTTTGTAATAAAGTTCATTGGTAATTAAAATTTGTTGTTTCCGCCCGTACCCTTTAATCTAAATAAATATCATTTGGTTTCAATCATTTTTAGAGGTGAATAATGGATTTCACCTCACAGGTGCATAGCGACTATTGGAGTCTGGGAAAGGGGCGCGACTAACGCAGGGTTAAAGCACGTGTACGGGACTTCCAGTCCAGTCCTTTTACGACAATATATAAGGAGTGAGTGATTAGACGAGTTAGTCATAGTCTATGTGTTGACTGTGAAGCTCAAGCCATATGATTTGTGTGTAATAAAGTTATAATTTTTGTAACCTGCTCGAATATTTATGAAGTTATAATTCGTGTGGCATTGATAATTGTATATTTTTGTTGAATAAATATTTGTTGACCCACAGAAGTTTTACAACTCGTATCAGGTGTGGGGCTTAGAGAAGAAAAAAAATCCAGGCAAACGAATTAGAGAACTTAAAATAGAGGAGCCTAGGAGATAATGAGAAGAGCTTGACTTAAACACTCCAGGTACAAAAGCGATCTTATTGGCCCGGTTACATGAGTATTACCTGAGTCAAGGCGTAGATCCTGAAACAGCAGAGTTTGAGGATAGCTCTTTAAAAGCCGCTTTAAATGATTCGTCTGTTGAACTTAATGAAAAATTGACTAACCAATCGGAAAGGATTAACGAAAAATTAACGAGCCAGTCCGTTGAGCTCAATGATAAGTCATCCAGCCTAAATTCTAGTTTATCGGCTGAAATAAATGACCAATTGGGGAGCCAGTTGAGCTCAATTAGAGGATAAACAGCCTGAAGTCAAGCTTTATGGCTGAGATAAATGACAACTTGACCAATTTATCTTGTGATGTGGCTGGATTAATTGAAAAGCTGACCAACTTGTCGAGTGACGTGTTTGGGTTGAATGACAGGGTGGGTCAACAGGAAACAAGGGCTGTGATGTTGGAGGAGGAGTTTGAAAGATTAGAAAGGAGACTGGAGGAGAAAATCCAGGCAGTCGTGAGAAAGCAGATCACCCAACAGCCATCGATAGAAGAGAAAGGTCGTGAACCGAGCCAGGATAAAACCACCGATTTTGGTACGTCTTGTTGGTCGAACTACCTGAAACATTTTGGGGCAGCGGCTTATGCTAATGGATGGTCCCATAGAGATAAGGCGGTTGCTTTAACAGTAGTCCTCTGAGGCGACGCTCTGGATGTCCTCCAGACCCTAAACGCTGATGAACCCTACGATTTGAACATGTTAGTTAGCCGGCTGGAGATGCGGTTTGGCCATATCCATCTGGAACAGGTATATCAGTCTCAGCTGAAGAGCAGGAAACAGAAGGCATCCGAATCTATCCAAGAGCTTGAGGTGGTTTGTTGGAGTGTTTAGCGGTCTAAGCTTTCGTCGCGGTCAGGCACGCGTCCGAACCATGAATGATACCGACAGAGACGAAGAGCAGCGGAAGTCAGAGGAACGTAAAAACTTTGAAGCCGCGGTTCTAAAGGTTGCGGAGACTTTGGAGTCCCGGAAAAGAAGAACGGAAAGGTTTTGGAACTGTGGGGAGCTCGGGAACGTGAGGAGCACCTGCAAGAAGCAGACCGCTCCTGAAGCGCCAAAACAGCAGGGGAACTAAGATGGCTCTTGGAGGGCGACATGGACCCAACGACGTCTTCAAGGTCCTCTCCTTCTGTTAGTAGCCTCTTTGGGAAACAGAGCTGGTAGGTTATATGTGGACGCCATGTTGTTAGACACCGGTGCTACGAAGACTATTGTCTGCCCGACGGTGGTTGACGAGAAAAGGTTGTCGCCTTCCAGGTCGCGACTGAGGACCGCTACAGGAGATGTAGCCAAAGTATTCTGGGAAGCAGAGTACAGTTCCTTTGAATCCTGCTGCTTTATATTAATGTTAAATAAAAAATTGTTGATGTATTAGCGTTGCTAATTTACATTAATTATTATTGTATATTAATATATTAAATTTATTTAATATTAACTTGTATGAATCTACTGCTACGTTTCTAGCTGCCCGCTTTTGTGAGTCGGATATGAGGTTCCAAAAACTGCATTTATGAGGTAATCTGTAAAATATATCTACTGTATTTCTGTCGGTTTTAGAAGGGAGCCCGATCAATAAAACAATGTGTGATATATTTAATATATACTTCTGAACATTGGAATTTTTTCCAGGTGTGACGTGGTCACCTTTTTACCTATTCTTTGAAAACTGTGGCATGGAGGTAAATGGAATTAAGAAACAAAGCTGAATCATCACCATATTTAATTTATTTAGAGATATTTCAATTATTATTAACCCTCTTCAGAAAAGCTTACATGTTACTGAAAAAGACACTCAGAAACTGGGTGCTGACTGGCATGGGGACCTGTAGTAATCTATTTTACTGTCTGATTGTATTACACACTGATTGATTGTATTGCAGTACTGGATACTAAAATTTAACTTATTTGGGGAAAATGGTACAACGCTGGTGGGCCCTCTGTATATCATTCTGCTCAATCTTCAGTATTTGCATCGCTCACAGACTGTATACACCTCCTCCTCTCTCAGCACCCTCAGGACCGCTGACTCGTCCGCACTTTCTTTTCCTCCTCCCAAACTCTCTTCTGAACTCCCTGCTCCTCCTCCGAACTCCTCACACTTCCTGAACCTCACAGAACTCCCTTTTTCCTTTCATCCACTCTATTCAGATTTGTCTCTTAAAATTCCCCTGCCACGCTCTTCTACCTTCCAGCTTTACTTTTCGCATCTTTCCAGCGGTACCTTTGCGCCAGTTTATGGCCCCAAATTTCTCCAAAGGAGATAACAGTCTCTCCAGGTATTTCTATCACTGTATTTTGGCAGCGCTATTACTCTTTGGCTTAACTTATTTTGATTTCTAGCAATGCCTTAGGGACCTTTACCCACTGTTATGGCCCCAATAACTTCTAAGGCGGTATTCCCAGGACCTTGCCGCATTTTCAGATAAAATGGACCACCGGGTTTGAACATATCCAGTACATTATATAATATTAATTTAAATTATTAATAAAACACTTGCCCTACAGTGGAAGCATCCATGATATATAGAACTACAAATACCTAAGTTAGTATCCCTAGTTATAATTTAATTTCTCAGTAAACTTCAAAAGAGGCAGTGAAAATCGATCGACACACTATAGGAAATAGAAAAATGGTTCGAAAAATAGAAAATCAAAATTAATTCCTCCAAGTCAAGTCACGTAAGTTTTTCTCTACGAAAATCTACTTGCCCACCTGTGACAATTAACAATGACCCAGTTCCTTCAAAGAATTTCGTACGATACCTTGGACTGTACTTAAACAAACGACTCACGTGGAACATACATACCAAATTTAAAAAACCTGGAACTCAACAGACGGTACAAGCAGCTTTCACATCTCCTGGACTACAGATCAACACTCACCTTAAGTAACAAGCGAATAATTTACACTACTATTTTAAGACCTATTTGGACATACGGAGCAGAACATTAGGATTCCGCTAAAGACATCCATATCAACAAAATACAAATATCACAATCCAAAATTCTCAGAAAAATCACAAATGCACCTTGTTTATTTCGAATAATACACTGCACAATGACATGAACATACCGACAGTAAAATCTTTCACACACGACAAATATCAAACATTCCACTCTTCAACACTACATCACCCTAACCCACTCAGCCATTCTCTTTCCTCCTCCCTGTCACCTGGTCAGCCTCGACATCGACTGAAACGACGGTGGCCAAGAAACGTCTTACTTTAGTAAATTATAATGCCTCAAGAAAGTCAGAGTCAAAAACAGCAGTGAACAAATTTGCTCGATGCGTCACAGCGCAGGTGCAAATCTACATGGGAAACATAAATAAATAAATAAATAAGTATGGCAGTGTTTAGTTCATTGGAAATATTTTTAAAACATATTACTTAATGAAATCAAAAGCGTTTTATATACCTTTAGCGTAAGATTGTGTTAATCAATTACCAGAAAGGGTAAAATGAGAATATTTAATGTACCTAACGCCCAGTAACATATTTACTGAGAAGTGAATTAAATGAGGAAAATAAAATTAATTGAATGGATTCATGTCCTGATCAAAGTTTATTATATCAAAGAGGAACTTGATGGGGTGCGGGGGGGGGGGGGGGGGTGGAGGAGGGATGGAAATCAATGTTTGAGCTCGGAGGTAGAAAATGCCATCAGTGGTTGACCAATCCCTTACCGTCTTCGTCTATCCCATTATTATTCACATGTACTCAAAGCACACTGTGGTGTTATGGAAAATATTTAAAATTATTCATAAGTGCTCATTCATTAATGTTCCGTTATTTACTTCTTTGAACGAGCATTTAAGTGTCTTTGTTGATTTCAGTATTATTTGCTTTAATGTTTCTTTATTGATTTTTTATTTTAATCTAAAATTACATAATTTGAATATGAAACATAACATAAATAATCCGCTGTCCTACTCCATCTTGAGATCATGGTCATTATTACTATCTATTATTTATCGCCAGCATAGCCTAGAAAAAAAATAAGTTGTTATAGCATTCTACGGCAAGGTGGTTAGGAATGATTTGAAAAGAGGACTAACTAAAAAAAAACATTTTATAAAAAAAAATTAAACCGACTTCGAAAACTAGAAACCAGCAAAATAAATGCACTGAAAAGTAAGAAATAATTACCTTCTGATTTTTATGACTACGCAGCAAAATTGAAAATCGTATGAAAAGCGGAAAAATGCATTTAAACGGATTATTTTATTTTGATAAGTACGAATACATACTAACTGTTAATAAAAATTATTAAATTAAAATATTAAATCCATGTTCAAATACTTAACAATCTTTTCGGAGGCGGCGCAAAATTTTTAACACTAAAAATTAGGAAAATCTTAAAATTCTCTATAGATTTTCTATTTTGCGCAGCCTCCGAAAAGATTGTTAAGTATTGAACATGGTATTTAATATTTTAATTTAATAATTTTTATTTACAGTTAGTATGTATTTGTACTAATCAAAATAAAATAATCCGTTTTAATGCATTTTTCCTCTTTTCATACGATTTTCAATTTCGCTGCGTATTCATAAAAATCAGAAGGTAATTATTTCATACTTTTCAGTGCATTTATTTTTACTGGTTTCTAGTTTTCGAAGTCGGTTTAATTTTTTTTTTATAAAATGTTTTTTATTTCTAATATAAGGTGGAAGGAAGCAATGCATCGATTTCTAAAACAAATTCTGTATGATTTTTTTTATACAGATTTTAAGTGCATTTTGAGCTGATTTCGAACGAAGTCGGGTTTTCGAAGTCGTTTTTTTTTTTTTTAATTTGCTTTTTTTTTTATTCGGTACCCCTTTTTAGATACTACAAGTGAGTTTGGTTCATTAGTTGGTTGTTCTATCCATGGTGGGAAGGACGAGATCTATTCCGTGGGTCCCTCGCGTAATAAAAGTCAGCCCACCCAGGTAGCGCTATACCACGTTCGTCTATCCCAGGTCTTTATATTATAATTATATCAATTTTAATCAACTTTGTATAATAATAGTCACATTTTCAATTTTATGGATATGCACAGAGAATTGAAAATCGTTTGCGTTAGGTGCAGTACACACCTTTCAACACCCTGTCTACTTTGATTTTTTGTAAAGACCAATGTTCCATCGGGAAGACACATAAATTTTTTTTTCCATAATGACAATCCTTTTCCTTTGCGGAATATTGTCTTCGGTACTTGTTTATTACATTCATACATCTGTGTTCCGAGAGGAGGTGTTCAGTTTTGCTCGGCTGTAACCTGAATCCCGCAACTTCAAGATGTCGTAAGTATGCCACTGAACAGTTGGGATTTTGGCCGTTTTTCGACCAGTTTTATTGGTAAATATAATAAACAACATATACGTTTGTTATTTCGGTATCTGAGAATATGACTGCCTCGAAATGGATACAATTCTTGACAAATGACTATCTTTAAGATTTTCGTCTCTAGAATCTCTTATCGAGTGCCACCCTAGGGACGTTATCGTAACTTAAAGAAAAAAAAATAGACAATTCACCATCATAGATGGAATTGGAGATGGAAGAAAACAATATTAAAATTTTTTAGCGGGACGTATTTATTTCATGACTGGAATAATAGTAAGTCCATAAGGTCCAAATGACCATAAGGTCATATTCATAATATTTTTCTTAATTTTCAAACCAAATTTAAGCTTAGTTAATAGTCATTATCTCAAAATCAATGATTTGGCACTTACAGCAATTTTCATCTAATCACCTCAATAGTTGCAGAAACATAATTAAAAACCGATAATAGTAATCTGGATAACATAACAAAAATGTCACTCCAGTGTGTGGTGAGTGAAGAATCCGCACAAGAATTTATGATTACATTATATATTAATATCCAACATTGATCGAGTGTATCCGGAAGCTGACAGAGGTGCCTGAATCCTTTGTGAAGGCCACTAAATCAACTGAAAAAGAGCTTTTCCAGGAAGCACCGAATTCCTTTTTAATGTGCATAGCGAGTGAAAGTCGGAAATCAAAATCTAATTTAAAACAATAATGGCTACGATTTTACGAATCTCTTTTAAAAAGGGTTATTAATGCTCGGCCTTTCTTTAAATTATATGAATTTTGTGGTTTTATGATTATGCTGTCCATCCGTCGTTTAGACATTCATTTAGGATTTTTAACTGTTGTCGGCGTTTAACGTGCTATAATCTTCTTAAATTTATAAAAAAAATCTTTTAAGCAACCCAAAAAAATGTTCTTGAGTTTTCTTTCTTGGCAAAATGTTCCATGTAAAGGGTCGAAACAACAATAACTTTGCCGGAACCATAAAGAAGTGTTTCATTTTTCAGAAAACGACAGCGATATTCCACTGATATTATACATATATCTTTATTAAAATCTATTGTTGAAAATTTATTTAAGGTCATGTATAAGGTTTGTTCTAACAAGCACTTAAACCACGTCAATAACTAACACTTCACATGTTCTCCCCCACTCTTTTAATTCTGAATTTGATTGGTTTGTTTTCCCAACCGATTCGTCGACCATTAAAACATTATTGAGCATTGCTTGAAATCAACGAATCAAATTTAGAATAAAATAAACGGGGATAGTACATGATCAGTTTGTTATTTATCAACGTGTTTTAATAGTTTGTTGGAGCATACTTTATGATATATATGCCATATGTTTTTCAATTAAGTAAATATTTTGAGCGATAATTAAATAATTATGTTCATGTTTTTTCCCAATAACTTCTTTAATAAATTAAGAACCCAAAAAAGGTTTTAATGGAACCACATTGGGAAAATACTCTACAAGATGCAAAAGGTTTCGTTCCAATTGGTCCACCCATCTCGGAGTAATCGGTGGACATAGGGTAAATGACTAGCTATGGACACAGTACCGGTTATGGACACCCTTAATTTATATTGACAACAATAAGGAACAAGTAAACTTAAAGCAGAAGAATTTGGTCTGATTGTTGAGTTCCATTGTTGCACCCTCCTCTACTCTCTTCCCCCTTTTTTATTTCCAATCTACAGCTCAGTATAGAGACAAGTGTGACAGGAGTCAACATTGTTGTGAAAAGACAGGGGATTTCCTTAGTAGCAGCCTTTCTTAATAATTTATTTGTTAAGAGTATTGCTCTTAACTGATTAATTATTTTAAAACTTTAAAGTTTTGTACATATTCTAGATACTTTTTTTTATGAAGTGACAGTTTATTATTATTGTTTAAAAATTTTTAAATAAATTTAAATTAATGTGACCCTTACCGGTTAGAGAGGAAGTCATATAACTAATTATGGACACCCATGTCCATTAGTAATAATTATTTTTATTTAAAGATTTTTTTTGGAAAATGTTGCATTTTCCTGTCTGAAGGTTTTGCAATATTCTAAAATTTAACCGTCACTAATTACCAGTTATGGTCATGGGTGTCCAAATTAGAAATAACTATGTCTTAACTAGTTATGGACATGCCTTTACAAGTAATGGTCACATAAAAAATGGATTACACAAAAGTCTTGAAAGATTCTTAGAAGTTAAATTACTTAAGTAGGTGAATGTAAGATGCTAAATAATAAAGTATATAAATATATATTTTTATTATTACTTTTTTTTAATTTTTAAAATTTTAGATTAATAAATGGGTTTAAAAAAAATTGGGGCCGGGATGGCCAAGTGGACAAAGGCGCTTGCAATAGGTAATCAAAGTTAAGCAACGTCTAGCATGTTTAGTACCGGGTGGATGGAATGGATGGGTGACCGCTCCATTCGGGTGACCACCTGCCAAAGAACGCGACGCAGTCCAAGGTATGTGAGGCCCGTCAGCCTACTGGACGCGAATCACACCGACCGTGTGTAGGAGTGATGTACCTTCCCCATGTATCCCATCGAGAATCGAGGTGTGGTTTTCCAGGATATGAGTAATCGCCTGGAGGTTTGGTACAAGGACGGTATGCTTCAGGGAAAGAAATATAGGTCCTCTGGGCTACCATAATCCTTGGACCTAGACCAGTTTGTCACTGTCCTGAAACCCGAGAGAGCTGACGCCATCGGTGGGAAGGACTCTGCCAAATTGGCCCCAATGGGATTATGAAGATATGGGCAGTCTGCCGCTGCACCATGGTAGCCATGGCTTGCAGCAACGTGAGGTTTGGGCTACCCCCCTCCACGCTGTCTATGCTCCTGCAAGCAACAGAAATGTCTGTAAGAAGACCACACCGTGCGGCCAAGGGTCTCATTAGGCCTAATGCGCCAACCGAAAAAAAAAAAAACTGGGTTTAAAACTTGCGGTATATATCCATGGGATTCTAATGCTATAGACTTTGAAAAGTGTTTAGCAAGAGGGATCCAGGAAAAGAACATCTCAGAAGTAACAGGTAGTAGCAAAAAAACTCTAAAACGCGGGAAACGCAACATTGCGAGATTCCCTTATGTCTTTTCTTCTGCTAGATGTTAGACATTTTATGATAAACAAGAAGAAAGGAAAAAATAAGAAAAAAAAAAAAAGAGGAGAGAAAGATTGAACGGGCACTAAAGAAGAACATAAAGGCCGAATCTAATAAAAGTAAAAAAAAAGCAAGAGATATAAATATCTTTGGTCTGTGTTTGAATTGTGGGTCAAATATAAAAAACAATGGGTACAAGTGCTCTCTTTGTGACCGATTATTTCACAAAAAATGCATACCCGAATGTTATACAGACAATTTACCAGATAGTGATGATGAGAGTCAATTTGTGTGCCTGTCCTGCTTTCAGCTCGATGATGAAAGTGATAATGATAGCAATATTTTTGCAGCTACTGAAAAACTAAATCAATCAGAAAACAAAATTTATTTAAATTTATCAGAAAACTGTTCAATTTCATTATGTTTATATTATTATGTAAATAAAAAGTATTATTGTTTATCATATTTTGCAAAACGAGGAACTTTTAAAGGTAAGTTGAGGGGTGTCCTTAACTAGTTTTCAAGGTGTCCATAACTAATAGAGGTGTCCATAGCTCATCAAGCTGACAACCTAAAATTTAAAAAAAATATAAAAAATTGAAATTTCTCTCTGTGGTGAAGAAGGTCACAGATAATTAATCGGTAATCAGTGAAGAACAAAAATTAATCATCAAAACAATTAAAAAATAATAACTAACCCGTTAGGCGTTGACCGAAAGAAAAAACTTTCCTTAAGGGTGTCCATAACTGGTCATTTACCCAACATAGAAAAAAAAAAAAAAAAAAAAAAAAAAAAAAAAAAAAAAAAAAAAAAAAAAAAAAAAGCCACATACGTATCGAATTGAGTAACCTCCTCTTTGAAAGTTGGTTAAAAAAATAACAAACTGTCAAGCATGTAAAAATATTTATGATAAAATGAATATTCAAGAAATATTTTGTTCTTCAATACGTTAAATAATTATAATTTGATTGTTGTTTTTTATGTCTTCTGTTAAAGGAATAATCTTCTCGTGAAATATATTATGATTTACTCTAACTTATTTTAATATTCATAGATTAGGCGAAAAAATAATAAAACTTGAATCATTTTTTTTTTAAATATTAATATTTTTAAAAAATACCTGGAATATGAGATCTAACAAAGCCTGGCGAAATCTGCTCATTTCATGATCGAATCCATTCATAGGTAAATAGAAAATTAATGATAAAGTATGAAAAACAAAAAACGATATGAAAACAAAAAAGACACGAGTGACAGGCACACTCAGTCTGGATAATTATTTATATTATATAATGTGGGAACTTGACTCTTCGATCCTTGAAGAGAAAGGATTAAAATATTATCCTCACATTAGTGGTGTTGATTGTAGTGTTCAGTGAATTCAACAAATATGGCTAGATTTACCAACGCTGAATACGCGGACATAGTCTACGGGTTCTGCGATGACAATGGACGTCAGGCAGTTCGGGAATATCGCAGACGGTTTCCAAACCGAAAAACCCCACACAGCGGTGTTTTTACCAGCACTTTCAGAACTGTTCAAGAGACTGGGTCCTTCTCAAGTATTATTATTATTATTATTATTTATTTATTTGTTTTAAGACAAAGTCTTATACAAATTTATATAATAATACTGTATAAAATACAATTATCTCGATAACAGCGTGTGTTATATAAAAAGATTTTACATAAATAAGAATAGAGAATATTACAAATACGAACATAGTATATACACAATGTATAAGTAAAAATATACCACAAATCCTTTTTTTTTTTTTTTTTTTTGAGTTGGTCGATACCATGTACAAAAAAAAAAAAATAAAATAAAACAAAACATAAACACTAAAAACAATATGGTTATATCCAAAAAAAAAAAAAAATAATAATAATAAATAGTCCATAATCCTCCAGCTGCGAAATAAAAACATCTAGCTTAGTTTTTACAATAATATTTACACCATATGATTTATATACTTAAATAAAAATAAAACTTTCCTTAGTAAAGCCAATATGTACAATCAAATATGTTTCATGGACGTATGATTTACTAAATTGTAATATTTTACCTATTGAAATTACCAGGATGAACAGAAGTTTCCAATTTTATATTAAAATATTGCTGAACTATTAAGGGATAATTTTAATAATAGCGGTAAGAAATAGAAATAACTTGTGTAATTTATCAGTGTTGTTTATATTCAAGATATTTTCAAATGATAGTTTGTAGTCATTCACAATAATTAAGTCAAGCAAGTATCGCTGCCTAAGAGGCTTAAGAGTTGAGCAGTCCCATATCACATACTTTATACAATCATTAATGGTTATTATGGCACCATTCACATACTTCCCCAGCCTTCACTACTTTATATCCATCTTTATGTAAAATTCTAATATATTCGTTGCTACTGACTCTGGGTTGACTAACTGATCTTAACTTGTGAATGTTAACGTTAAATGTTAGGTAATTCTCCGGGTTGGGGTTCATATAGTTGCAGATATTTCTATATAATGGATTATAATTTGACTTCAGTGCTAGGTCAACATCTTTGGAAAATAAATGGTTCCTTACTTTTTCTATGATATCATTTTTATTGGCAATTAAGTGTTTAACATTAGAAAAGTTAGAGAAATCCTCGAGAACATTGTTAGAAGCTGCTATCATTTTAATCTGTGTTATCCAGTTATAGTTTAAGTTTGGTATATTTAAGTCCAGATGCAATAATCTGTCATAGCATTTACGCGGAATTCTTTTTTCACTAAGTGACATAATTTGTATACAACAATTAATAATTTTTTTCATTACTATTATTTTGAGAGGGTCGCGGCCTGTTTCTAGTCGGACAATATAATTTGGAGTAGTTCTTGCCCAAGAGTATAATGATTTTAAGAATTTTATTTGAGCAGTTTCGATGGCATCTATATAATATGGACTCCAAATTTCTGCAGCATAAAGTAAGGTCGCGGATACCATAGCATCGAAGAGAGTCAATCTTTAACTTTCGCACTTGCGACGTTTGACCTTTGTATAAAATGTTCTGATGCTTGGGAAAATTTTCCTGAGGATGTAAATGGAACTCCCAGATAAGTATATGTTTTAGTAAATTCCAGTTGGTTATTGTGCCAGTAAAGTGGTTTCAATTTTTTCATTTTAGGTGATTTATGGAAAACAACCACTTTAGATTTCTGGGGATTTAAAATTAACGAGTTTTGAGCGCAGTACGATTCCAGTATTTTGAGCTTTTTATGAGCACTATGCCAGGAATCACTAAGTAGAACAATGTCATCGGACAGCAAGAGCATTATGACTTCTGTAGAACTGTTTATTGAGATACCTGTTGCTCCGTTCGACTGAAAATAAGACACTATGTCCGCTATAAAGAGGATAAAAAGAGCTGGGCTAAGACTTTCTCCTTGTAGTAAACCTGATGTTATTTTTATTTCTTCAGACAGTTCTTGGCCATTTTTAATTTGCATCATTGCTTGTTTGTATAGAGCATTCATAATTCTAACTATTTTTTCCACTTATTCCAAAATCATACAGCTTTTGCCAGAGGAGTTTATGGTTTATGGAATCGAATGCCCTTTTGAAGTCCACAAATATAGCATAAATGTAGCTTCCCTTAGCTCAAAGATTTATTGAGATTAGCGCCGTTAGTGAAAAAATTTGTTCCACGCACCCTCTTCCTTCTCTGAAACCTGCCTGCTCTTCAGGAATAAGATTCTCTGTTTTAGCCCAGCCCATGATTCTACGCGCTAGAATACTAGTAGCTAGTTTTGTTATGTTGTTTAGCAATGAAATCCCCCGATAATTTTTGAAATCGTTTTTGTTTCCTTTCTTATATATTAAATTCAACAAAGATTTTGACCAGGCCTTCGGGGCTTTTTCCAAATCAAATATGTTATGTAATAAGTTTAATAAATAATGTTCCCATTCAGGCGTTAAGTTCTTGAAGACTTCATAAATCATTTTGTCGGATCCAGGAGACTTGTTGTTTTTACTACGAGTTATGCAGAATTGTAATTCTTCCAGTGAAATAGGAGTATCTAACACGGGATGAGTCACTGAGAAAAAGTATTTTTCTATTATTACGAGTATATTTTCATTATAAATGGTTTCGTAGTATTGAACCTATTTAAATGTTTATATTTCGTTTATTTGCGTTTTTCCTGGCCTCAGAGACAGGGTCCTTCTCAAGTAATCGTGATGGAAACCGTATGCAGGCTCCGATGTAAGCCAACCCGAAGCGGAGGGAGAGGATACTGCGGCACATTCAACACACCCTGGTACAAGCGTCCGGAGAGCTGCTTCAGTTCTTGGCATACCAAGGGTAACCATTTGGCGCATATTAAGGGCTGACCGCAGGCATGCATACATGTACAAAAGATACAATATTTAATACCCAATACAATTGCAAAACTGGACGGAGGAAGCGACTTTTACACGTGCGGGCATATTCCTACTTCCTTTGGGCATATGAAAATCCCCATGCTGTTAGAGAATTTCACTACCAGCATGTGTTTTTTGTAAACGTGTGGGTTGGTCTTTGTAATAATGGCATAATAGGTCCCGTATTTTTACCTGCTCGACTTAATGCTGAAAGTTATTATATATTCCTCGAGAAAGACTTACGGGCACTTTTGGAAGATATCCATTTGGAAAGAAGGCTTGAGAACTGGTTTCAACTCGATGGTTGCCCTGCACATTACGGAAGGGCCGTGCGAGACTGGTTGGACATCAACTACCCAGGTCGCTGGATAGGACGAGGTAGACCGGTGCCGGAGGTGGCCTCCACGGTCTCCAGACCTCACGTGTGGGGATACGTGAAAGAAAATGTCTACCGAGAGCCCGTCCGCACAAGGGATGATCTCATCGAGCTCAACAAAATGGTATACAACCTGCTCACCGTAGAACAATGTTTAGATGCAGTGCGATCAATGATTACGCGATGTGATGCGTGTATTGCAGCGAGAGGCTAACACATCGAACAACATTTACGTTGACGCTGCCGAGAAATAAACTATGTAATTTTAGAGGTTTTTAGTAAAACCTTCAAAATTTTCAGTTTAATTTTTTTTTTCAATTACCTTTCTATATAGTATAAGATTGAAATACAATAATTATATTGGAATAACAATTATTGTTAAAATTCATTCGAGGAATGAAATCCGCTCTTCCATTGCCTTAACTAGTTTTTGGACAACTACTTTTTAGTTTTTTGTGATTTTCTCGAAAACGAAGCGATAACGAGGCATATGCCAGAGGTCTTTTTTCTTAGTTTTTCGATCCCTGAAGTTTGGCCATTTGATTTGTGGACACCCTGTATATATTTATATACAATATACAGTACCAGTCAAAAGTTTAGACTCACCCTCAGGTTTTGTAAAATAAATGAATAACAACATTTAATTTATTGAAAAACATAACAACTATAATTTTATTTTTAATTTATTTATAACTAGTTGTATATCCCGGTTTCACCCAGGGTATTTGGAAAACAATGAGAAAAGCCATGTGTCAAGAAAAGTTCGTTAGGACAGAAATGAGATTTTTTTCGGTTGATTTCGTAAAAATCTAATGTAATGCGAGATCATAACGATTTTTATAACAATGAAGAATATACCCAGAGATTGGCTGAAGTTATGCAACTTTAACAGGTGTACGCACCTGGTATGAAAGAACCATTAAGCGAAATTTGGAAAATTAAGGGCAAACGATATAGATTTCTATACAGAAAAAAGAAAAAAAAACAAACAAACAGAATTTCATCATTATTTATATAGATTGTATTCGAAGCAATCATATAAATTTTGAAATGTTATCTCTTGAGTTACAATTATTTTTTTAAACTCGAAGATTGTGTATTAAATAAAAGTGAGTCTAAACTTTTGACTGGTACTGTATAGATAACAATATCGTCTCCAAACGTCGCCATAAAATAGTTGCTTATTATTGACTGAACCTCAAGAACCCTACTATAACATTTAATATCAACAGTCAAGAAAACATATCCGATATTAAATTATTATTGATAATATCTACATAGAACAATGGGATTTTATGATGAAATCAGATCAGTACATGCCGTAAAGCGATGAAACATCTTCGAAATTCTAGCAGAAAATTAGCAATTGTGAAAAATACAAAGACATTTTTACTACGATGCAGGTCAGGAAATATTTTTCTATCCCATATTGTATTCCTTCCGAAACCTTGAAAGCAACATTGAAAAACGATATATAATAGATTTAAATAAAACGGCAAATAGAATGTATGAAAGGCATATAAAATATGAAAATAAAAACAGCGATTAATAAAATTAATAAGTTCAATAGTGATATAGAAAATAGCAAATCCGTAATTTGTATAATTGTTCCTCAGAATGGTAGCGAGCAATTTTTTCACTAAGATAAATGAAACCTTAAAATAAAATAAAATGGATTCATTTAATATAGAAAATGAGAAATGGATCGTCTATCTAGAACGTCAGATGTATAAAATAAAAGAAGTAAAACATTTTTTGTCTCTCGGGCCTAAACAGAGTATTCCTTGCTAACCCGAAAAATAACATACATAACAACATAGCATAACATACACATAACCTACCTTATTAGTGATATAAAATAGTGTAGAGGACAGTGAACGGAATGGAATAAGGTGGAAATGTGTCAACACAATAACGAATAATAATAATATAAAGAATAATAAAAATTCAGTAGTAATAATTATAAACTCCTCTACACTACACGAATATACAAAGAAACAAAAGTATTTCTTAATACACAACTTGATGTAATAATCACGAAAACCGGTTAAAAAAATCATACTGTGGCTATAAGTAAAGATGATTACATTGCTAAAACGATTTTTACTTTCACTTACCTATATATGTAATATATAGTAAGTGGAAGTATTGCGATCGTGAAAAATTTCGACTTCCGGTTTTCAACGGAAATACACGTTTTGGGGTCCCCTGAGTCGAAATGACCAAGTCCCGCGAAATGGTCTGTGTGTGTGTGTGTGTGTATGTGAACAGACTAGCTCAAGAACTATAAACCGTGCGAACCTGAAATTGGGTATTTAGTGTAGGTATATGCCCGCGATGTGACAGCAAACATTTCATCAAAATTGCTCAAAGGGAGGGGGTACTTTATTTAATAACTTTTTAGGTTTTTTTCGATTTTCTCAAAAACGGCTCTAACGATTTTGATTAAACTGAGTATTTCATCTATTTATATGCCCGAGATATGACTGTAAAAATTTCATCAAAATTGATTAACCGGAGGGGGGACTTTACTTAATAAATTTTGTAACATTTTCACGTGTTTTTTTTATTTACTCTAAATCCGCTTTAACGATTTTGATCAAACTGGGTATTTGATGTATTTATATGCGCGAGATATGACTGTAAAAATTTCATCAAAATTAATTAACCGGAGGGGGGACTTTACTTAATAAATTTTGTAAAATTTTCACGTGTTTTTTTGATTTTCTCAGAAACGGCTCAAACGATTTTGATTACACTTAGTATTTGATCTACTTATATGCCCGAGATATGTCTGTAAAAATTTCATCAAAATTGATCAACCGCAGGGGGCACTTTACTTAATAAATTTTGTATCATTTTTACGTGCTTTTTTTATTTACTCAAAAACGGCTTTCACGATTGTGACCAAACTGGGTATTTGATGTATGTATATGCCAAATATGTGATAGCCAACATTTCATCAAAATTGATCACCCAAAGGGGGACTTTACTTAATAAATTTTGTATCATTTTCACGGGTTTTTTTATTTACTCAAAAACGGCTTTAACGATTAATAAAAATAAGATATGAATGTAGAAAAATGTGTGATTTTGGGAAATGATATCTAACAAACACGTCAATTTCTTATCTAAGTAAGTTGGTAAGTGAAAGTTGTGAGTTGCGCGCACGCACCAGATTTTTTTTTTTTTAAATGATGAACAAACATATAAAAAAAAATCGGTAGCAATACAAAAAACAAATTAATTACAGACACAAACATGAAACTCAAACAACAAAAAATTATAGATACCAAAGCATAACTGAAACTCATAACAAATTCTCCGTCATCACCTAAATTATTTTCATTAGTTAAAAATCACAAAAATAGTAACCCAGTTAGACCTATATATTTTTTCCTTAATTCTCCAACCTACAAACTATATGAATACTTGGAAAATATATAAAACCACCAATAAATACAATGTTAAAGATTCATTAAAATTCTAAAATAAAATAATAAATATCCATATTCCAAAAGGTTACAATATAGTTTCATTAGACGCTTCTTCATTATTCATTAATATTTGCATCACAAAAATAAAAACAATAATTGAAAACAAGCCTAAACCGTCAAACATACATGTCACTTCACATAAATTAATTCCTCTAATTACTCGACTTATGTACAGATAGAGGGTATTTTCAAATGAATAATTGTTTTTAAATTAATTTTTCATTAATGAAAAATTGTATATAAAAAAGTATGGGTGCTAAATGGGATCTTCAATTGCTCCATTTTCAGCCGACATATCTATGAAGATATCTTAGACTCAGTTTTACCCTAAATCCCCTTCAGCATTCCATTCCTATTTAAATAAGTTGATGACATTTTAACCGTGATACCAACGGACAAGAGGTGGGCAGTATCTACATATGTAATTAGCTGCCCAGACAACTACTTGTAGTTTGTAGTTGCCTGCGCGCAACTACTATTTTGCAATTACCAGTCATGTAGTTGTAGTTCCCAACTACAACCCCAGTAGTTGAAAAAAGTAGTTGTTATTGTAATTACAGACCTCTAACTACAACTAATTAGCAACGTTTAATTCGATCATATGTTTTTTCGAACATTTTTTTTCTGTTTGGGATTACTTTAATATTATCAATGAAATAAATAATTTTACATATTTTCATTTTATAACATTCGTAATTACGCCATATTAATTATATTAACTAAATTAATAATTACAACACTACGATGAAAAAAAAGATTCCCGAAGCATTAATTTTGTAAATTGTTTTAATATAAATTTTTTATTTTTTATTTTTTTTTTTTTATTTGCTTTCAGGGAAACACCCTATGCAAATAGAGTCTATCGATTATACAAATTATAGATACATCCATTACACATTACATATACAAACATTATGAATACATTATTAATTATTAATATACATGAATATAAAGAAAAATAGAAAAATTCAAATGTATAAAATCTAAAATGTAGTTAAAATTGAACATCTAATAAATAGTCATAAAATTAAAAAATTCAAACATTTAAATCCTTATTATTTACATAGATTAATTAATAATCAATAAATTAACAATTTCTATTACCGATGGCATGTAATATGGCTATTGTTATGAGAAATCATCCTACCAAGTCTCTATTGTTTAAAATATTGGTAAAAAAATAAAACAAATTTCGTAAGTCTTTTACGCTTTGTGACTTAAAAATTTTAATTCCATTAACATTTTCCATCCCTTGGTAATACCTTTCCCTCAGATTGGAATAAATAGGGCAAAAAAACAATATATGATATAGTGTTTCATTATTTTTCATATTGCACATTTTGCACTCTTGCTGAGGATTAATAATTACAATTTTATTGTTAACAGAAATTTTTATAATGTATCTACCTGAAAGTCTGATCTGCATTAACATCCTAGTATATTTAAAGTTAGCTGGGAGTAGTAAATAATCAGCCATTTGGAATCTATTCAAGAAAAGGTTTATGTGCTCGCTATAGGTAGAATGCTGCAATCGTTCTGTCTTTATCTAATAAGTAGCATTTATATTTATTCAATATTTTATTACTATTTGCTTTTATCTTAGCTCCATTATTTTCAAATATTAATCTACCCTCTCCTATGGTATCAAGCACATTTTTTAGTTGGGAACAACAGTTGTATTTTGTCATAATAGAAGTAGATGAATCCAATCTGTTTCTTAACGCTAGGAAACATATTTTAGGATATCTCCTATCATCCATTTCTATAAGTTTAACCAACCAGTTTAGGGTGTATTTAATTATATTGTAGCCAATGTGTACAGAACCTGTTTCTAATCTTATTAAAAAGTTTGGTGTAGTTTTGCTAAGCGAGAAAGCTTTTTTGTAAAAATTTATGTTTGAATTTTCTAACAGCTCTATATACCAAAAGCTCCACACTTGCGCACAATACAACAGTGACGTATTAATAATAGCTTTTTTAAGCTTCTCCCTTGCCTCCCATGAATTGATTTTAGCCTTAGCACACAAGTTTATTACCGTCCCTATCGTTGAATTTGACTTTGATATAGCTTTCTTCACTGCTTGAAAGAACAAACCGGACATAGAAAATTGAACCCCCAAATGTTAACTATCTCGACCAGTTCTCCCTACAAATATATACTTTTATATCTCCTTGGTCGTCCCCTACAGAAATTTAATATTTTAATTTTTTCAATGTTAATTTTTAGCTTATTGACCGAGCAATATACGTGAAGGGTATTCATTTTTATTACAAGATCGGGGTAAGAGTCAGCAAAGATAACCGAGTCATCCGCGAACAGAAGAAATAGGATGTCAGCGCCATTTATTAGGGGTATTCCTGACAAACCGCGATTTCGAAAAAAATCCTCTATGTCTGATAGGAAGAGATTGAATATCATTGGACTCAAGGTTTCTCCTTGCAGCACTCCTTCGGTGATTTTCAACTTTTTCGATAATCCCTCAGGGTTTCCCTTTATTTGGGTGCAAGCCTTACTTAAGCCACTTAAGCCTATCGAGCATTACTTATCCCACAGCAAATTGTGGTTTATCGAGTGGAAGGCCCGGCTAAAATCAACAAAAATAACAAATAGGCTTGATCATTTAGAAATTGTTTCTGTACAACAGCATTCAAAACGAAAACATTATCGAGGCAACTTCTCCCGCTCCTAAACCCTGATTGACACTCCAGACCGACTTTACTTTCATCCGCCCATAATGTGATTCTTTCAAGTAAGATGTGAGTAAAAATTTTTAAAGAGCAGTTCGCCAAAGATATATGTAGAGTGGCAAAGCTAAGTGATCTAAGTGCCAAAAATTCATTTCCCCGTTTTTAATACAAAAATGATCTAAAAGTCAAGGCCAATGCGGTGCGAAGTGATTCATCTCCCGATTGGTAGTACTTATACTAGTATAAGTACTACCAATCGGGAGATAAATCACTTCGCACCTCATTGGCCTTGACTTTTAGATCATTTTTGTATCAAAAACGGGGAAATGAATTTTTGGCACTTAGATCACTTAGCTTTGCCACTCTACATATTACGATAATTATGAGGGTTTTGTCTATCTCCTTTCTTAAATAACATAACGCTTAAATTTTCCGACCAAGATCTAGGCATTTCTTCTTCGTCAAGGATTTTATTAAATAACCTCTCTATGTACATAAGCCAGTTAGGTGGAAGATTCTTATAGACTTCATAAGGGATACCATCCAGTCCTGGACTTTTACGATTCTTAACTTTATTGGTAGCTCTGTTGATTTCCTCAGTGCAAATGTAACCATCTAATAGGGGGTGACGATTATCAAAGAAGAGGTGATTGGATACCAACCTAGGGGGATGCAGCATTTCGAAAAAGAACCATCTAATAGGGGGTGACGATTATCAAAGAAGAGGTGATTGGATACCAACCTAGGGGGATGCAGCATTTCGAAAACGTTTTCCCACACCTCTATGGCAATTTTCGGCTCGGAAATCCTTTTACCTCTAAATCGTTTTATAATACCCCAAAAAGAAGAACTGTCCTTAGTAGCGCCTAGAGCTTCAACCATATCTAATATGTACGTTTTCTTTTTCGTTTTCAAAAAATTTTGAATTTTTTTTCATTTTTAAAAATTTTAATAAAAATTCACCCATAAATTTATTCTTCTTACATAAAACAAAACACCTTTCTAGTTCATTTTTAAAATCCCTGCATTGACTGTAATCCCACGGTTTGCTGTTGGTATACTTTTTTTTACAAGGTTCTGTAATACATTTCAGTATATTCAGATCTTTTGATGTCGCAAAAACAGCGGATAAAAAGTTAATATACATTTATGTTCGACAAATGTATCAACAAAATGTTGATAAAAACCCGTACATTCCGAAAGATATATATCTTACGGTATAAAATTAACACTGCAAAAAATTTAATAAACCGCGCATGAAAATTATCCACGGAATATCCTAAACAAATAGCCAAAAATAAAGTAGTAGATCTTCTTAAAATCAGTGGATATCCGCACAGACTCATTTGCAACAAACACAAACACAACCACAACTAGAACAGCATGAAACAGATTGGCTTGAGAAACACTCACAATTATTATTGTGAGTATTATTACATACTGATTACACGGTCACTTCAGTAATACGTGCACCTTGGAAACATTATACAGTAAAACCAAAAGTATAGATAAATTAGAATTACAATCTGATACAGTTTATGGGATACCTTGCGAAGATAATTGTGGAAAATCGTATTTCAGTACATCGGAACAATATCTTAAACACCGTATCTATCAACTTAAATATAACTGCACTAGAAACCCGAACAAACCCCGGAGCGAAACGGCACTCACTACACATTACAGGCAAACAAATCATTCGTTTAAATTCGATTCTCATAAAATAATACACCGTGAAAATAATTTATAAAAACATTTAATGTGATTCCCGCATACCTGCCAACAACTAGCAATACCAAAAGGTCAGGGAAAGCTTCCTATTTTCTTTACAGTGGTGAACTTGCTGTTGTACGTTGTACGGAGTAATATAGTTAGTTAGTCCCTAAGTGGTTTACATATCAATGTTCATCAGAAGCATTGTAAGTATATTCATACACTTGAAGTATATACCCTTCATTTGAATTATATATAGTCATACAACCTATGTATTTTATTTATTTATATTACTATTAATTTTACTTGTGTAACTCATATTGTATTCCAATATGTTTGTTCATTGTAGGACATAATTATGAGAACAATATAGTCTCGAAACGTCGCTATAATATAGTTGTGTATTATTCACTGAACCTCAAGTATCCTATTATAACATTATATAAATGTATATATGTGTGTGTTTGTGATGGGAAACGATAAAATGCATAATATGAAGCGGTTTGAGGACGATACCGTAAGAGAGGGAGAGATATTATAGAGCGCTGAAGACGGTATGGGCCATAAATCTGAGATCGGAGCTTATTTCCGGTTCCTCCTGTCAATTCCAACCTCGCCCTAGTTCCTCCTCATAAACCGACAGGCTTTCCTATAGCTGCTGGAAAATTATTATTTTTTTCTGAAAAAAATTATTATTTCTGCCGGACAGATATTATGCATAAAGCTTATGATTTTGTCTTCTGCTTCATCATACAAAATCGTTGTATCATCGTTATCTGATCTTTCCAAACGCTTGATACCCCTTCGCGCACCAGTGATTGTTGATAAAAACTCATATTTGTTTCTTTCTCTATCACTATGTACCAGTTTATCTGGCGCTCAAAAAGTTCCACTACCCACGCTTAAAATTGAAGATACTGCCATTGCTAATCAGGATTCCGAACGTTATTTAGGCCTCACCTTTGACTACAGATTAAATTGGACTGGAAATATTAAACTACTTAAAATAAATTGTTTAAGATCACTAAATCTTCTCAAATGCTTGACCAACACGTCTTGGGGCGGTGACAGGAAAAGCATGTTAACTCTGTACCGAGCCTACATTAGATCTAAACTCGACTACGGATGCATGGCTTATGGATCTGCATCCCCCAGAACTCTCAAGATGTTAGATAGCATACACCACAGTGGATTAAGGTTAAGCACAGGAGCCTTCCGTTCCAGCCCTACTTTGAGCATTTGCTGCGATGCTGGAGAACCACCATTTTAATTCCGAAGAACAATCATATCACTCTCATATTACATTTCTTTAATATCCTCATAACATCCCCTAAACGACCTTCTTTTAAAATACATGACACCCACCAACGAACAAAACAGTAACGCATTAAGAAAATCCTATCCCAGAAGAGTCTTTTCCTCCCTCACAGAATTGAACATAAGAATCCCGGAAATATTACCCAAAACCATATCAACCAAGGAGCCTTGGACCATACCACAGCCAAAAATTGATTTATCTTTAGTGAAACATATAAAAAATCACACTCCACCCATAGTATTTAAAAAAGAATTTCAAAAAATTAAAAATGAGCTCACTGATTCCACACATGTTTACACTGACGGCTCGAAGAATGAAAACGGAGTAGGAGCTGCCTTTACCTATGACCATCAAACGCATTCCTTCTCGCTAAATTCAGATTGCAGTATATTCACAGCAGAACTTTTATCAATCTATAAGGCACTATCAATAATCATACCAGGTAATAATAAAATCGTGATATTTTCCGATTCCCTATCCGCTCTAATAGCTCTAAGTAACCTATATTCTACACACCCACTCGTACTGCACATCTTCGAGAAGAGAGACAGCCTAAAGAGGATAAACATCAGCACAGTTTTCTGCTGGATAGCGGGTCATACCGGTATTGAAGGTAATGAGGAGGCTGACAGAGAAGCTAAGAAAGGGATCACAGAAGGCATCCACTATGCGAAAGTCCCCGCATTGGATTTAAGCCTGAAACTAAAGCACGCTGTTTGGACATCGTGGGAATCATTATGGGATGCTCAAACCGATAACAAGTTAAGGGTACTAAAAAGAAGCGTTCAGCCGTGGAGCACCTCATTTTCTGGAAACAGAAAGGAAGAAGTGGCCCTAACCCGACTGTGGATAGGACATGCAAGATTCAGCCACGAATATTTAATGAAAGGAAAGACCCCCTCCATATGTAAAGCTTGTGGAGTAAGAAACACTGTAAATCATGTTTTAGATGAATGCTTAATTTACGAAAAACAAAGAGAGGAACATGGGCTGCCGCAACAAATGTGTGAACTTCTGGGAAACGATCCTTCTACCATATCAAATTTACTTCAATTTTTAAGGGCCACAAAACTGATTAATCTTATTTAAAAATACTTTAAAAATATTTATATCTTCTTAAATTAGTGACCATAATATTGTCTGAAAAATAAAATAAAGTAAAGTAATTTATTATAAGTTAATAATAATCTCATAATAATAACTCCACCTCAATCGTTCTAGTATTATCCTATCCACCTTCCAGTATTAATCTAAATTGAATCTATCTATCCAGTATTAATCTAAATTGTCAAAGAACTACCGAGGGAGTTGGACGATAATGACCTTAATGGTCGACTTGTCCTTAAAAAAAAAAAAAAAAAAAAAAAAAAAAAGTTCTGGATATGGAGGTATTTGAGGCAGTCGAAATTATAATATATTCTGAAGAATAAGGTATAAAATATTTTTGAGAATTATACTCTGTAATTGAACGTTCTATTCCGACAAATATTCTACGGCCTATTGATACAACCATCTAGATGAGGGCTACTACCCAATTACTCCTTATGTACTGTTTCTATATTCTATACTGTTATGTATTTCATTTTAAATAATTTGGCATCATACAAAGAAAGCATTTTGTCCATGGCTTGCTGTAGACTCATAATTTTTAAATATATCTGGTGGTTCAGAACACACCAGAACACACAAAACACTTCAGACAGAAGTGACTGTCATTTCGCTTTTTACAATTCACGTTATTTTATTATTACCATTTTTTTATTATTAGCTCTGAATAACAATCAAAATCTTAAATCCTATAAAATTCAAGCTGAAGACGCACAGCGAAACGATGATTTTGCAAAATGAATTACTATGGAAGACTTATTTCATTTCTAGTAGGAAGGGGGGATCAATAACACACCATAATTAATATGGTCATAAAATGTATCTTAATCTTTTTTTAAAGCAATATAATGTTTTATTGATCATCGTTATTTAGAAAGGCTAAAAAGACCAATGTAGTTGAAAACCAGAATATTTTAATGATCGTGAACAGTATGGACTCAATCTTAGAATTAAATTGAATATAGTTAAAATATAGTTTTTATTAGGGTTAGAGAGGATACAGATTATGTTTAGTTATTATATATCATTAATCAGTGCCTTCTTTGCCACACCCAACTAATTAAAATTGTAGTTAAAGTAAGGAATCAGATTTTAATAATTATTTCGTCCCATTGATTATTTTTGTTTCTTTCATTCGTAATTGGTCGGTGTAAAACCATAGTACCAAACCTATTTTATAAATTTTTAATCTATTTTTTTTAAATTACCCATTGTTATTTTTTTAATCATGCATCTCTATATTTGAATAATGTACCTAAGGGACAAAGTGAAATATATTTTACTTCAAAAGCGATAAAAGTAAATACAACTCCATTTCACAAAATTCAACTTCAATTTCACTTTCTCAAAATATGTTGATTAACGCTTAGTTCACTTTGGCGTTATACCGACCAATGAAGGTTGTAAATGATTTTCTAACGTGAGTAAAAAAATGGCAGTATTATTTTTCCTCGGCGCTACAAGGCGGATAGCCCGCAATACCGTTGTGTGTGGCAAAACTGTGGCCGTTCAGCCGGACGGTAATTTTATCAGTCGAGGAAAAGATATTGCCATACTTTTCTGGCTTTAAGTGAAGATAAAAATAGTAATAATTATGATATGTATAAAAAATAGCTATAATAAAGTTTTTTACTTCTTCTACATCAGAAGAAGAAGTCAAAAGCGCAGGCTATGTTTCCGTTTTTTAATGATGTTATAGTGCACGTACGAGATAGATCTGTAGTAGATCTTTTTATTGTATAAAATAAGTTTGTAACGTTGTATTTTATTATGTTATAATTTTAAAAGTCGTATTTTGTAAAAAAAAAAAAAAAAAAAAAAAAAAAAAAAAAAAAAAAAAAAAAAAAAAAAAAAAAAAAAAAAAAAAAGTACAAATAAAAATGGTGGGATAAAGACTTAAATTTATCATATAATTTTTAATATGGGGGCTGTCCGCCATTTAACAAGCAGTGGTAGGTTCTCAAAATCAATCTAGACGAACACGTTTTCATTTGAATTCCTTCTATTGAATATCTTTACAGTTGAATCACTTATGCATTGGAAAATGAGTTCTGACAGATTATTTATGATGTTATTGACTTTTAGAGAGTTCATGAAACTTTTTGGTGTTTTTTCCGCAGTAATTTATTCGTATTAATCAAGATATTCCTAGAGAACTGGATGAATCTCAGTTGAGATACGTACTTAAAGATATTTGATCTGAACTAATGATTTCACAACTGGCTACATGGCAAAAAATTTTGGATGGTTTATTTTTTTGCTAATTGTAATTAATAGATAGATATAGTTACCACACTAATATTAATTTAAAAGCAATATCAGTTTAAAAACCAACATTAATATCACACACATTGATATCATTTAACTTCCAAAAACCAGCTTGATTATGAAATGTCGGGACAAGAGAGATTCAGTACAGTGTATCAACTGACAAAGGCCTTTACCCGTTCCTAACCATTTAAAAAATATATTTATAATTATAATTACATATTAGTATTAAATTTGAAATAAGAAATATTTTATCTGAACGTATTCGATTTTAATGACGACAAACCCCATCATAGCAATATCAATATTCTTAATTAATTTCCTTAGTCGTTACGTATTTTTGTCAATATAATAAAATGTTTTCGCACATACTTAGCCTATTATTCAATATGAAAATCCGGGATCTTTAGATAGTTCATTTATTGAATTTAAAAAAAAAAAAAAACTGGTGCGATGAGCGCAACACACAACTTTCACTTACCAACTTGGTTAGA
Source organism: Aelia acuminata (assembly GCA_911387785.2). Taxonomy (NCBI): domain Eukaryota; kingdom Metazoa; phylum Arthropoda; class Insecta; order Hemiptera; family Pentatomidae; genus Aelia; species Aelia acuminata. The sequence goes on along the minus strand of OU426978.1, from coordinate 106,624,868 downwards.
TTAGAAATTGACGAGATTTGTAAAATGGCATTCCTCAAAGTCACACTTTTTTCCACATTCATTTACTTTTTTTTTTTTTTTTGTGATGTGTGATCTCTTAAGTTCACTGAGTTTCGTTATTATTGAATAAAACTTTTTCATTGTGATGATTCGGCAATGAAAGCATAATACTCCATCGCGTCTGACTTTATAATTCTCTGTGTAGTTCTATAAAATTCATTTTCTATCTAAAATTCATTTAGATACCATATAACGAAGAATTTTCATTAAATGAACAGAACGACTTTAATTATAAACAACGGCCAGTCATTAAAGGTGTATTGCGCAAGCTTAGGTTCAACGTGTTTTAAGAGTTGACGGAATATTTATCTTTTTTTCTCATGTATATGTTTATTTGATTTTTTTTTAATAATTCATATTTAGCCATTTCTTATTTTTAGGCGTAAAGAGGGGCAGTTAATTTCTCCACATAAACAAAAAGAAAAGTACTTTATAGGAAAACAAAAAAGGCCCCTTCCCGATTTAAGCCCCCTCAGAACATTTTAATAATGATGAAGCTTACCTGATATTAAATAATACTTGATTCTCATTAAACATGACGAGTTTCATAAAAATCGTCAAAGCCGTTTTTGAGAAAATCGAAAAATACCCGTAAAAATGGGAAAAACATTTATTAAATAAAGTATTCCCTCTGTTTGATCAATTTTCATGATATTCTTTCTGTAATATCGGGTTCATATACATACATCAAATACCCAGTTTGATCGAAACCATTAAAACTGTTTTTGAGAAAATAAAAAAAAAAAACCGTAAAAATGGGAACAAAAGTTATGAAATAAAGTAACCCCTCTGTTTGATCAATTTTGATGAAATTTTTGCAGTCATGTCGCGGGCATATGCATAGACTAAATACCCAATTTCAGGTTAGTACGGTTTATAGCTTTTGATCTAGGAACCATATATAAGTTTTTATAGCTATTTCTGGAACCATGAAGGACAAGTTGCCAGATACAGAAGCTCTATGAATATGACTTCACACACACACACACACACACACACACACACACACACACACACACACACACACACACACACACACACACACACACACACACACACACACACACACATTCACACACAGACCATTTCGCGGGCTTTTTTTTATAACTACAGAAAACAAACACAAATTTATAACTAATAATATATTTATTACTTTTGCCTATTTTTTTCGCTAAGCATTGGATTTTTGTTTTCATTATTTATTTTAAGCACGAACCCATTGCTGTCCCATCATAATTTTTATAACACTTATTAATTACCACCTTATCAACTCGACTAATTTTTTTTTCAGATTTTTAAAATGGGTGCCTTTTGAGAAATTCAAATTTGAAAATTTGATTTAAATTGTGAAAGCCAAATTTCCTCCAAATTTTTTTGAAATTCGAAATTCTGGTTAATCCCTATTTGAGTTGCATGTCAGAAGGAGGATCTTAGACTCAGCTTTAAAATAACATCAATTTCAATTCTCTATCTTGCCTAAAAGAGTTGCAATTTAATTTACAGATAATGCGACAGATCAACATTGTGCGTTTTTTAATGAGTTTACATAGCTATATTTTGAAAACCGTTTGAGATATTGAGTATTGAGGTCTCACTAAACGGACAAGTTTTTTTCATTTAATGATAATAAGTCACTTAAATATCACTTTAAAGTTTTCTCAAAGTTTCTCTATCTTCTATCCCTAAATCCTTTCTACTTGCCTCATCAGAGGCCATGTTAAATGGGAACTCATCAAATCCTATTAAATAAAATTGACCTTAGAATATCTCTGAAAACCCTAGAAGATCTTGGTAATTCCCTAAAATCCTTTACCAGTACATTTCAACGACCAGTCGACTACTTCCTCGCCAAACACTCCGTGCGAGCTCTTTAAACAAATAATTTACCACAATGCCTCCTAGACCTAATCCAAATCTAACGCCGCACAGTGGTTGAAAATCAACTATTTTCGGAAAAAACCTTGTCAAACCTGATCTGTAAGCCGCAAAAAAATAAAGTAGATATTATCATAACCACGATTGAATTTCCTCTAAAATGTATAGGTTGGAGCCCCGCTTAATCGGCTATTCGGATTAACCGGCGGTGTTAGGAAAATAGAAAAACTAATTATACACCAATTTTCGACTCGAGATCGGCCAGTTTAAGCACTTTTGCTGTTTTGTGCTATTAATATCCTTTATAGCACTTGCAGTATCATTTTATTTCTTGAAAACACCCAAGTTAGGTGAAGAAAAAAAATCATACATAGGAGCATTAATTATTTTTTCGTTATATTTTTATTTTTAACTGTTAAATGTATTATCATATTAAAATATTAGATTGGGTTATCCGGCTTCAATAAAATTTCGATAGGAGATAGTGTGAGAGTGTGATAGTGTGATGTGTGATGCTCAATATAGGTTAAGTGACTACAACTCTATCAGTGAAAACTCAATTCCTTAATTCATACTAAATAACAGCTGAACTTTTTGGATACCAATTTTTTTTTTAAATTATATGAATTCATAAAATATGTAGACATGGTTTTTGGAACGAACTTTGTACTATGTGACACACTCACCGAAATAGACAAATTGACAGCCCAACTGCATCTATCTAATGATCACCCAAAAAAAAAAAAAAAAATCCACAAAGCAATAAAGAGATATCCGATCAGAAAAGCATCGAGTTGTGATCCTTTATCCTTCGTCACCTACCTCGAAAAGCTGTTTCGTTTCTTACACACATCAATAAATCTATCTTACGCCCAACCTATTCTATTCTTTGGAAACTCTGCGAACTCAAAATGATTCTAAATCCACAACTAATCCTTCATCTTACCGTCCTATCGCACTCTATCTATAACGGGGAAAGTATTTAAAACACTTAAAACGAATTAAGAAGCCTTTACTTGAAAGTAGTGAAGTGATATCGAGTCATCAGTTGGGTTCTGTGCAAGCCATTCTTTATTTTTTAAAAATAAATTTGTTTTTATTTCTACGAGCTTCCTGCCACTTACTGTTAAAACAAGGTAAGAAAGTTTTCATGGGAATTCCGTTTATTTCCACCATGTTCTCCGAGGTCATGTTAATAAACTTATTATTAATAATTTTCAAGCATATACTAAAATCACGGTAGGTGAAAAAGTTTTTTTTTATCATCGACCTAATAGCGATTCCGAATGACTTTATAAACGATGCTACAGAGCTAGCGAGTAAGGCATGATGTTTTACTTAACGATTAGTATAACCTAATTCGAAGCACAAGCTTCAGAGCGAATCAATTGCATGAAATAGCATAGGTAATTCAATAAAAAAAAAATTCTCATATTTACAGACGCAAGTGGACGCAGCTAGAATATGTTTTAATATTTCCTTGACGGTATCATCTTCTTAAAAAAATTGATTTTAAAACTGCGCTCGGCTGCGCTTGAAAAATATGGATTACCAAAAAAAAAAAAAAAATTTGTCTTATTTTTATTGCCTTTATTCGGAATTTTATTTCTGGGGTAAAACGTAGACAAAACAGCATGATTTTTATGGTTGTGTAATATGTGAGATCGCTTTTCATGATTATGAAGGAGAATCGCACCAAGAAACAAAAATGCGAGTAGCAAAAATAATCATAGTATTTTAAATTTTTCGTTGAAAAATAAACTTTTTCACGATTGATTTTCAAAGAGTCATAATAAGTGTAAAAATCGGAATACCTCCAAATAAATTGATGGAATGTGTCAGGTAACTATTCTATTTATTAATAATGAAAATAAAAAGAATATTCCGATACCTTCAAAAAATAGGTTTTTTCCGCCTTTCAACCACTGTGCGCCGTGCTCGCCATGGCACATTAAACAAAACAAATGACAACAGTCCAAGAATCCTACCGATCGCAACTCTACAAACACTATTGCATAGTAAACAATTGAAGATACAATTGAATTCATTAGGATCTCAATCGTTCATAACACCTACCTTACATTCATATTTAAAGATGCGCATAAAAAACGTTTGCAACACGATTCAATGGTTCAATAAATAATTTTTTTCAATTAAGAAATTTTTTTTCTACTTTAATTATTAATTTTCACCTGCCAGCAAAGTTCTGACAATCAGCGATTGAAATGGTGGTAACAGGAAATAATGACATGTCAGGCATGAGGTGGGTAAGAACCCAACAGCACCCCTTCCTGGTTTGAGACAATTACCTCGGCTGGTTAAGAGAGCAGATCTCTCATCCATCGCCTTATTAGTCATCTCGTATCCATGGGTACGTCAGCCATATTCCGAATTAAACTTTGGTACGTGACTAATAAAACTTTACATACTGACCTACATCTTCCAAGAGTCGTCCAACACATAACTACACTTTACAAAGGATTTTTTATTAAATTGAAAGGGGGATCCAAAAACATAATCTAGTATTTAATCTTTTTTTTTTTAATATTATTCAATTGTATTTAAGATATTTTTAGTGACCCAGGTCCTGGTCAAATAACTGGTTTAGAAGATATAACATCCTTTACAAGGATTTTAAGTAGTTTATATTAGATATGAATTACGGTTTAAACTTCCCGATATAAAGATGTGTGATCATTAAGGCATCACCCCCTTTTTCTATCATTTTTATTATTATCACAAAAAAAACTGTTATCTTAATTATCCATTAATACTTTTGTTATAGGCTATTTTAATTAGGTTTCTAAAGTCTAAAGGAATAGTTTGGAGAAATAGGATATGATTACAAACCTTGATGACAAAAAAAAAAAAAAAAGGACCTTTCTTTCGTCAATAGAGAATATTACCCTCTAGAATAAAAATGAAGGCTGTTACACCACTTTCCTTCGCAATAAAAGAAACGTTTTAACCTACTATATTACTCATGAAAGGGAGGTGCTATACATGTGATATTATTATCTATCGTAGTAAAGAAACTAGCCCAGGCCAAAATAAAATGTTAACCTTGTGATGGTCCTTTAAGTTTTTGAGATAGCAATAACAGGACTGCACCCTCATTGCTAAAACTAAAAAAAGAACAAAGAAATAAAAATGAAGTACGGTAACACAAATAGCAAAAAAAATATAATAAAATTTTAATGGAAACGATGAAGTGTAAGTGGACAAGGGGAGGGCGAATATGTCGGCATTTTCCTCAATCCTAGTTCGTCGGACTAAATTTCGGAGTTCTTTTTATTTTTTATTTACCGGTAGATTAGAAACGTCATGGAAAGTGTCAAAATATTTATCTTAGGCTTTTTATTTTCATTAAATTCATAGGTTCCCATTCAAAATTTCAATTTCAATTTTTTTCGTCGGTTTTTGACCAAAACTTACTTGTACGATGCTACACTTAAAGGATTTTCATGCCTGTATGTTCAAGAACAACAAAGGTACGGTGTGTGCTTTTATTTCGTGTGTGTGTTCATCTCTATGTGACATTCAGTATAATAATTACTAGCTGACCCGTGCGAAGCATTCGCACTCTAACGTCCTTAAATCCCACTTAATTAAAGTACACACAGTATATTTAGTTTGGTATAGTGCGTATTTAGTGCGTCATGGGCATAAGTGAGGGTTAAAGTAAAGAAAAGAGTTGTAGATTATTTATTTTTTGAAACATAAGTTTAAGGTATTTACATAATTACATAGTATTTACGTGTTTACAGGACCTCTTTGAACACTAATTTTGAGGTCACGATTTAGTCATCTGTGATTGTTGGTGGGTTTGTTTTAACAGGCATAGATCCTACTGAAAGAACGCACCCTAGAAAATGCCACATACAACTGACCGTTAAATACACTTAACTTAAACTTAAATACACACTGAACTTAAATACACACATCGGTTTCCTGGAAAGGGAGTGCGCTGATTCTATTGACTGAAATCGCACGTTTTGCTTGTAGTTCGCAAACGATGGTGACAATTGGAAAAGTGCATATAACGGAAAATGTTCGTCTCGACAAACTTAAAAAATGAAACCTTCGAAAAAGCCCTGCGACCATTTCGCTGAGATTTGCAGTTTTTCGCTTACAACTCGCAAACGAAGGGGTTAATCGAAAAAATGTACATGACCGAAAATGTTCTCCTTAAAACCTAAAAAGATTGAGACCAATTAGAAACGTCTACGACCATTTTGATTTTTTCGCAAAAACCGGGGTTGCTTATAACTCGCAATCTAAGGCGAAATGAGTGATTTGTATATTTTTCCGGCGTAGCAGTTAAGGAAAGCTTTAAAATTATGCCTCATTCATGAAATTTTGTGAAGTAGTGACCTACGAAATTTGTGACGTTACTACAAAAAAAAAAAAAGCCTTGAGAAATAATAACTATGATTGTAAAAAATGACAGCCTTTGTCCTTTTATTTAAGGACCTCAAAAATAAATCCTTAATACGTCAATATTCGAGCTTATTAATCCGCTTTTTGTCAATATATCTTGAGTTAGGCTAGCCATTACAGCTTATAATACCAAAGTTCGACGTGCGTTCGCATCCTGCTAGGCGGCCTTGAGATTTTTTTAAGGGAGTAAAGAATCCTTGTTTATGCCAGGTTTTTTGTAACTTTTTATTCTTCTATAGTATTTTAACGTTAAATCGTTAAATAAAAAAACATATGATTTGAAATCCCAGATCGTTTATTGGAACAAACTAAGCAGTTGGTGCGAAACTGTTTGTTTTGTTCGATTGATTCTTCGAGCTCCAAGTAAGTCGTTCCGCCAGTTTCCACGAAATTCTGCAACGTTCTAGACCCTCCTTACAACTATATATAAGGAGCGATTGACTGAACAGTCTTAGTCTGTGTCTTGACTATGAAGCTCAAGCCATATGATTTGTGTGCTATAAAGTTATAATAGTTGTAACCTGCTCGAATATTTACGTTGTTATAATTCGTATAGCATTGATAATTGTATATTTTTGCTTAATAAATATTTCTTAACCCATAGAAGTGGTACAGTATTTTCATCTTGCTCTTATGTTTTTCTTTTAGCACTCATTAACGTAACGTCAAATCATTGGCATTTATTGAATATTTGCATATATTTTTAATTATCTAATCGACTTTCGGACTATCAATTTTTAGATATACCAGACATCAATACAATGCCTATGTCTTAATATAAAATATATGCAAGCTCTGTTTCAATTCAATTGAGAAAGGTTTGACATATTTTAGAAATAACTTAGATTATTTTTTTCAATCAGTCTTTCATCTGTCTAGTAAATTAATCTTAAAATGACGCTTACCAAAAGATATTTGAGATTAAGAAGTAAGTAGCTATGTCCTTCCAATGAATTTAATATGAATTGTAAATTAAGACAGAGGCCGGGTATCAACACGGAGGAGAGGGAGTGGTTTAAAAGACAGGACAGAGCATGGTAATGAGAGCCCTAGACAAATAAGATGGGAGCGGAGATAGGGCACGCCGTTTAGATTCATTACCAACAAACTGGGTCAAACATGGCTCCCCGCTTACTCCTCTTTTTACTGTGTTTCCCCAACATAATTCGCTAATTTTTGTTTTTTATTCAAGTATCTAGGTGATTCATTAATTTCTGACATCCCTATGTAAACATTGTGGAAAGTGCCTTAAATTTTCATAAGCAAAGTAAGTACTTTGATCCAAAGTAAGTACTGGAAGGAGGATGAATCAGTATGTCAAGTGCTTTCCCTTATGGATACATTTTAAATAGGTACATCGTATGTCATAGAAGAATATGACTATGACTATAATAACGCTGCAATAATTAATTGAATATAGCATAATAAAAATAATAATTGAAAATAACCTAGAGTTCGATTGAAACCCAGATCATCCCACTAGTCAATTTGTTGAGATTGATGCATATAACTATGGATAGACAGATATTACTTGTCCAAAATGAGGCATTTCTCAGTTTTTTGGGTTAGCATGGTATCAAACTTTTGTGTTTCAATATTCTTACCTTGTTCATAAACCTGATAGATATTGAATAGACCTGGAATATTCAGTTGTCTTCTAGGTTGCGTGTGTAGCTTAAGCATACTACTGTCATATTTTTTCATTAGTTTTTATTTCAGTAAACAGTCTATTCCAGTAAAATTCGGGCTGGATTGAGTTAAACATTAGACGACCTTTCAAGAATATATTACTCTTCCAGAGCCTTTAGGAAGAGTGAGCGATTAGCAACGAAAGAAATCCGATGTTTCAAATGTATTAACCAGGAAACAAATTTTGGTAAAAAAATTAATAGCACATAACGAAGTTAATAGCACTTATTAATAGCACGATGTTTCAAATGTATTAACCAGGAAACAAATTTTGGTAAAAAAATTAATAGCACATAATTCATTCTTCCAGTACTTACGTCGGATCAAAGTACCTACTTAAATTCCTTAAGGAATATTATCATGTATATTATCATATGAGATAGTGTAGATGTAGTATGATAATGTATTCATATTATCATATGATGTATAGTATGTTGAATCGTAGGGCGGGGGGATGATTGTATCTTTAAAACTTTTAAAGGTTATGGGTTATAGAAACAGTAAGGGCCTATTCACATTATTGGTTTCGCTCCCGCTCCACTCTCGCTCCGCTCCCGGTCCGCTCTCGCTCTACCCCATTCACACTAGCGCTCTGCTCCCGCTCCACTCCCGGTCCGCTCTCCTAATGTCTTACCATATTCACACTATATAATTTTACACCGTTCAATTTTGAAAGGCTTAAGCTATTAAAGCCATTAATAATCGAAGTTGTCTGTATTCGGATTTTAATTAATGATTAACTTTCAGTTATTTAAGTATTCATTTATTCTTCAATTTTACGGCCAAAAAAAAAAATCAATTTTTCGTTTGTAGAAATAGCTGGTAACTGTACTTTTCTTGATGAAGAAGATAATATTATCAAAAAATATAATAAGAAGAATATATTGCAACACAATGATAATTATTAATAATAATTATAAATTAATTTAATTAATGGTGAAGAAATAATTTAAATTTTTTTCGGAATGTATTCGAATAGGCTTGAAAATTTCAAGTTGAAATCGGTAAATGCTACAAATTTACCGATTGTGTTCTCTTCTTTTCCTGATTAATATTTTAATTATTTTTTGCTTTAATATATTTTTTTGTTAATGATCTGACATTTTTCATAATATACTGCATTTTTATTCGTTTCAAATTAAACGTTATTTTATAATAGCAATGAGTATGTAGTCAATAAATAAATCGGTGACCATTTTTTACGAGTACATTAATTCATAGCAAAATATATCTCAAACATAACATGAATTTTTCATGTCGAAAAACCGCGCGTATTGTTGGTGGTTTTTTTTTTTTTTTTATCATTTCAAGCGTATTCGAATACATTCGAAAAAAAAATTTAAATTATTTCTTCACAATTAATTAAATTAATTTATAATTATATATATATATATATATATATATATATATATATATATATATATATATATATATATATATATTAAAGTTGAACTTTTTTGGCCGTAAAATTGATGAATAAATAAATACTTTAATAACTGAAAGTTAATTATTAATTAAAATCCAAATACAGACGGTTTCGATTATTTATGGCTTCAATCGTGAACGGTGTAAAATTATATAATGTAAATATGAAAAGACTTTAGGAGAGTGGAGCGGGAGTGGAGCGAGGCCGGACCTGGGCCAATATTGTGATAAACCTCTCTCTATTCCTCTTTAGAATATTTTGCCAGTGAGACCGGACCTGGAGCGGAGCGGGAGCGGAGCGCTAGTGTGAATGGGGTAGAGTGAGAGCGGACCAGGAGTGGAGCGAGACCGGAGCGGTACCGATAGTGGAATTCTCTGTCTATTTCTCTTTAGAATATTTGAGCGGACCGGGAGTGGAGCGGGAGCGGAGCGATAGTGTGAATCCGCCCTAATTTAGTTTATAGTTCTTATTTTTGATATTTGTTACTTTATTAGATGAACAGGATTGTCAATAGAAAAGAGACCTATACAGTTATTTATAAACTGCTTAAATGCTATATTCGTAAAGAAGGAAGACGAAGTGTTGATATCAATCTAAAATAAAACAAATGTATCAAATTCTGGCTTGAGTCTTCAATGCGATAGCATCATCCACACCACTTTGTTTAACCTAGGTTTTCTCTATTTCTACTATAACCTCATCTACACACTGACAATTTAAGTGAGTACTTATAGCCTTATTAATTTGCTGAAAAAAAACCAACATTACACGGTTCCAACTATAACAGTGCGTAATTTAACTAAAAGATTAATAGAATTACAGTCTAGCGACCGGCTGTTTGGTATCGTAAGAGATAAGAAGGCTCCGTCCCCACCACTACCCATCCCCACCACACCCGTCTATTTACGCTAATTCAATCGCTTCAGTACTTCAAGATGACACAGTGTCCCCTCCGTAAAACCGTCATAACGAGAGATGACAAACTCTCTCTAGCATGCGCGCGCTGCAAGAGCCTATTTCATGGGAGATGCTGTAATTTAGCCGAACCAGATATAACTCAAATCAAGAACGATGAACGGATCTACATCAGCGAGGAGATGTCAGCGGGCAACCGCCATCTCTACTGTTTGGCGAGACAGAAGGACAGGAAAAATAAAATACGTCTGGTTTGCCAGGGGCAGGGTTCGCTGCCGGCGAGAGGATGGCTCCCCAGTGGTTATCATCACTAACGAGGAAGACATCGAAGCACTAGAATGACTTATCTGCTCCTGTCACTCTGGAATCCGGACCACTTTTTTACCCTCTATTTCATCGACCTGCACATATTCTCACATTTTTTTCATTTTTCTTGTTTTATTTGTTTTCCATCTCATTTTATCACCTAGGCAACATTTTCTTTTATTTAACAGCCATAGGCCTCAATAATTATCTCTTTATTCTATTCAGTCAATTTTCTTTTGATACAGCCTCAAGCATACATCACTGTGCCTTTTCAATCCAACCCCTAAATTCCTTTTCCTTTCGCAGATCAATTCCTATCAATCTACCCACATGAGTAACATCTTATTATCTTGCCACGTTAATTCCCAATCCCTTCCAGCCCACTACGACGAGTTCCTAGACCATTTCCTCCACAACTTCTATCACATTATTGCCGTCTCGGAAACCTGGCTTAAACCAAAAATCCCATCTTCTTCTATATCCATTCCTAATTACTCTCTCATCCGTCGCGATCGTGTGAACCTCACCGGAGGAGGTGTTGGTCTTTACGTTCGTGACGGCTTGAGAGCAAAAATCCTCCTAGAATCCCCCTCTCTCGAAAGCCCTCACCTGGAGAACCTCTTCGTCGAAATTTCCTTTGACACCTTTTCCCTGCTCTACGTAATAGTTTACCGCCCTCCACATGTCCGGTTCGATCCATCCTTTGAATCCACCCTATTCACCTATATCCCGTTATATAGTCACGTAATAATCGCTGGTGATTTTATTACCAACTTGCTCTGCGATTCTTCCGATAAATGTTACCTTATGGACCTCATACACTCTCTTAACATGTTTTTAGTACCCTACAAGCCTACCCGCCACACTCAGTCCACTAGCACTTGGCTAGACCTTTTTATAATAGACTCCTCCCACAAATTACTGTCCTTCTCACAGCATCCAATATCCTTTCTATCAAGTCATGACCTCATCCAAATCTCCTATAACTTTCTAGCACCTAAACTCGAAAAATCTCCTGGCGGAACCTTGACTCATTAACCTCTGAAAAGCTGAATCCTTTTTTCGACTCACTTTCCCAAACCCTGGATCCTATTTATTCGTTATCATCCATAGATGAAATGGTGGAATGCCTTTGTTCTAATCTTTACACCTTCCTAAATCAACATGCTTCCCTCAAGACCTCCACCTTTAGACGCCCTCCCGCACCCTGGATAAATCCCGACATCAGAGAGTTGATGAGAAGAAGAGATGCTGCCAGAAGACGATTCCAACGTACCCGTTCCCCTGAAGATTATACCCATTTCAAGTCCCTACAGAACCTCACCCAATCTTTCCTACGACGTGCTAAGGCACTGTTTTTCCATAATTCCCTATCACAAGCCCTCGATCCTAAGTCCAAATGGAAAATCCTTAACAACCTGTCTATGGTAAAATCCAAAGCCTGCACCTACTTCCCATCGATCCAGATGAACTAAATTCCCATTTCGCTAATTCTCCATCTATTCCTCGGCCCTCTTCATTTTCGTTCACACAAACGTTCGATCCAGATAATTTTTACTTCCTGAATATCTCACCTGAAGCCTTACTCTCATCTATCCTCAAGTCCAGGACGAATGACTTCGGTCCAGACCAAAATCCTGTAAAGATCATCAAACTCTGCCTTCCGGTAATATTCCCTGCCCTTCTACACATATATAATTTCTCTCTACAAAATTCTTGCTTCCCAGGAGCCTGGAAAAAAGTTATAGTCCGTCCGTTAAATAAAGTGCCCGTTCCCCCTTCAGCTTCCGACTATAGACCTATTTCCATTCTCTCTAACCTATCCAAACCGCTCGAAAGAATCCTCCACTCCCAGCTCAATGATTTCCTCGAGCGAAAAGCTCTCCTCAATCCTCTTCAATCCGGCTTTCGCTCCCATTACTCCACACAATCTGCTCTACTTAAGATTACTCAGGACCTTCAATCCTCCGTAGACGAAACTAAAACGACCATCCTAATTCTCTTCGATTTCTCAAAAGCGTTCGATCATGAGACCCTCCTTTCTAAACTCCAAAACCTTTCCTTGTCAAACAGCGTCTTAAAGTGGTTCCTCTCCTTCCTGTCCTTACGTTCACAAACAGTTCATATCCCTGATAAACCTCCTTCCTCACCTCTTTTACTAACACGCGGCGTTTCACGGGGGTCCTCACTTTCACCAACACTCTTCTCTGTGTACATTAATGATCTTTCGGATTCCATCAACCATTCAAAATACCACTTATACGCCGATGACCTCCAAATTTACTATACTTATCTTTCCATCCTAACGAGATGCTAGAAGCAATCCAAAAATTACAGGAAGACATAGATAGCATAAACGCCTGGGCAGAAAAAAAAATGAATTGAGTCTAAATGGAGAAAAAACCAAGGCTATCCTGATCGGCTCCAAGCATCTCATTAATTCCCTTTCTTACTACCCCCTACTTTACCTCAAAGGCCAACCTATCCATTTCTATCCCCATGTCAGAAATCTTGGAGTGATCTTTGACCAGCATTTGTCGTGGAGTAATCATATTTCCCAAATCACTAGAAAATTCATCGCTTTCCTCAAACAGTTCCGCAGATCCCGTGATTGCATGTCCACCAAAACCCGTCAACTCCCTGTTTCCTCTCTTATATTTCCCTATTTTGATTATGGCTGTCTTGTATACGGGGGACTGTCTGGTATGCATGAGGCGAGGTGAAAGAGACTAATGAATTGCTTCATTAGATTTATCTTTGGTGTCCCCAGGCGCTCCCACGTCTCAACTTACTATGCTGAATTGAAATGGCTCTACCCAGTTTTTCGGCGGCAATATTTCCTTGGTTTATATCTTTTCCGAACGTTCAGAATTAAGAAGCCTCTGTATATCCTGAATTTAAATACACCTTGTTCCTCCATTCACTCTCTAAATACCAGATCCCAAACCTTAAATCTGCCTCCTTTACAAAATCATTTATCATCCGTGGTGCCTCCTTTTGGAACTCTTTACCCGTTTCTATCCGTAAAAATGCATCCCTTACATCTTTTAAAACCCTATTATTCCTCCACCTCCTTAATCTTCAAACTACCGCAACTATGCAAAATAATGAAGTCTGTTTTAATTTGCAATACCTATCTGTGTTTGTATACATAAATCTTTTATTTATTTTTCTAAGTTCAAATGGTTGAAAACTATTCAACTTATATTCTAATTTCTTATGCTATTGTTTTTTTGTTCAATGAGACTCGCTTTTATTTTATTTCTTTAATTAACAACTTTGTTCTAAACTAGCCAGACAAATGACTCTGGATTTGTACATATATTGTTATTCTTAGGGGACATGACATCCCAGAATAAAAATACTTTTTCTTTTTCTTCTTCTTCTTAAAAATTTCTGTCTGTTACTGATTACTAAGGATGCTTTGGTAATAGCAACCATTTAAAGTAGGAAAGCACTACTTATTTTATTATAGCATTGCATTAATGCTTATTATCTGTTTCACTGCTTGACACTGGTGTTCGCTTTCACAAAATTCACAACTGAAAAAGCATGTGATAACTAACTTGGATTGGTATGACACGGAAGCTATAGGATTGTTTTGGCGAAAGGAACCCTGTTAGAACCAGAATGGTCATCGTATAATAATGTAATTGGCAGAGGTAGAGGAGGCCAAGAGGAAATGAACAAAGTTAGAGGAAACTAGATTGTCCGGGTGTCTCTGTTTATTTTGGTCCTCTATGCTCTTCCTTCATCCCTTTTTAATCGTCTCACCCTCAATGTTATCCTAGCAACGTGTTCAATGCTTAAATTTTTCTTTTGTTCGTGAATTAAATAAGTTTTTCATTTAATATGAAATTTAAAAGAAATTTAAAGTCTATTTTTACTTTCAATTACCTACATATGAAATATATAGTAAGGGAAGGTTTCGTTTTAAGGTGTTATGTAAGGAATATGTAACTTATTTCCTTTTGTTTTTAACCCAGGAAGCCAGTATAACGCTGACAGGATAGGATGTTTTTAACTTTGTCACCTAATTTTCTTTATAGGCAGAATTTTTTTTTTTTTAAATATACTAAGTAAATTAAGCCCACGGACGCGGGTTGGCGGATGGGAGCTGCTGCCCAGGGCTCCTTAAGGCCGATGCCGGGGCCTACGTGGACGTCCCACAGAACAAGTTAGCTGGGAGGACCTGAGATGATTTTGACTTTTCCATAGCGTAATAAATTGTAAACATTAGTGGAATGTACTAATGTACTTTTTATAAGCAGGTGGTAAACATGGTTTTTATCCACATCCTCTGATAGGTACCTCCCAACAGTTGGTACTTGGACGCCCTGTGTATATTAGTCTGTGCATTGGGGCCCGAGGCCCAACAACTAGAACTTGAATGATTATGGATGATCTAGACGTTGCACAGTGTTTCGCTTAGTAGAAGCTAGGTGGACAAATGTATTGTTCGTCATTTTTTCATCTTTTTCGACCGATCAAGTAATTTAATTTAAAAGAATATTGTATTTAATTATTAATAAAAAAAATATAATTTTTTTATTTGATAATCTGAATTTTATATATATATTTATATATTTCCAAGTATGTCCCTGCGTTGAAATGAACATAAATAAATTTTGAGTGGCTATCTGTACGTATTTAAGTTTTAAGTTTATGTTGTTTGACTTTTTCTGAATGGCTTGTATACCTAATATTTTAGATTGTAAGGAGTACTTTCGTAGAACTTATTTTTTTTAGGTGATCGGTAATGTAAGAATGGTGTTAGAAGATGAAAATAAATCTTACAACAGAAATTCTGTAATAACGAGTGAACTTTTATCAAATTCTTGTATTGATTGTTGTAGACATGGTCGTAACTTCACATGAGCTATTAGTAATGAAGGTAATTTGTTGACCGTAGAAGAAAATGGGGAATCCACCAGCCTAGGCCAGCCAGGGGAAGGGGAAGCTCCGCCCATTATTTATCTAGCACAGCAAAGCCTTTGTATATAACTTACCATTAACTAGCTACATAACATATAAACATTAAGCATCAACAGTACCTCTAATTACTTCATAATCAACACTCATTTATTTTTATTTAAATTAATATAAAAATGGAAGAAAAAATCAACCAAATCCTTAGTATGGTAACATCTATTCCAACAATAGGAGCTAAAGTTGATAATCTTTACAGTTGACAGAAATTATTACAAAAGTAGAAAATATGAAAGAGGAAATTTCGTATCTTAAGCAATGTCGAAATCGTCAAAAAAGGCTAAATATAGTTGTCACTGGAGAAGAAATATATTATAAGATTTAATATAAGAATATTAAAAAACAAAGACATGGTGATTCTTAAATTCTCGTCAATTTTAATTAGAAATGATGTACTAAAGGCGAAACGTAAATTGAACGAACACGAAACATTTAAGAACATTAAAATCAAAGAAGGTTCTCCATTCGAAGTAAGAAGGATAAGGAGAGAATTATATCGATTCATGATAAACAAAATTGAAAAAGGGCATAAAGTTATAATGAAATATGATAAATTATTGATCGACGGCACGCTTTACACATTAGAAGATTTAATAAATAGCGAAAAAGGAGGTAGGACTAAAAGACCAAGAAGAGAGGAATCTTCTCCCGAAAATAAGGCCGAGTCAACAGAAAGAAATGGGATAGAAGGTTTACATAATAAAAAACATGCTTATAAGAAAAAAATAGTAATTTTAAACCAAGAAGCCTCAGTCTGGACCGATATTTGAAAAAGAATACTAAAGAGCTTAAAAAAGTATTGAATATTGAAGAAAATAAAAATCCAATGAAAAAATATTAGGACCCTCCCAGTTGTGTTCTGTACCGACTTCTCAGCGGTTAACGGGCAACAATGTTACCAACATAGGAGATGACCTTGGAAATCGTAATAGGAAAATAAACAAAATGGAAAAAATGAAATTACTAAAGATAAAATATTGGGATATAATTACCTATAATTGCAGAACATTATTGTCGGATGCGAAACTTACGGAGTTAAAAAGTGAATTGGAAGATTATATTAGTACTAGTATTAATCGGAGATTTTAATTCGAAAATTGGTTGTTACGTTAAATCAAAATATATAGGCGAATTCAGAATGGGAGAAGAGAATAACAGAGGAGAAAGACTTATAGAGTTTGTTGAAGCAAATGGCCTTTATATCATGGACACTTTTTTTGAAAAAAATCTCCATGATAAAAAGATAAAAAATAGATAGAAATAGATTTTATAATATTTAAAAATAGGCAACTAGTGTACAATGTGGAAGTATTAAGCCATCCCGACATCGGCAGTGATCACAGACCAGTAGGGGCAATGCTGAATACCAAATTCACCACTTTAAAAAAGAAAAAAAAATAGAAAACCGGTAAAAATTAAATCAGAAGAATCATGGAAATTTGAGGACAAGTTAAAATCAATTATGCCAGTAATTAATCATGAAATGACACCTTCAATCCGAATAAAGGAAATAAGAGAGTTGTTGAAAAAACTACAAGAAGAGTTTAAAGAAGAAAATTCCCAGGTAGATGAAAATTGTCATAACTTTCCCAGAAAGATAAAAAACCTCCTGGAGAAAAGAAGAAAATTGAAAAAAAAAGGAGAGAGATACAGGGGAACTTAACATATGTATTAGGAAGGAAATTGAAAAATGGTTGAGAGAAAAGAAGATAGAAAAAATCGAAGGAGCTATAAAGGCAGGAGGAAAACTGAAAGACGGAGGAATGGGGTACAAAAGAAGAAATTATGCTTGAAGAAGTGCAATGGGTAGCTGCAAGGAAGACAAAGCAGGAGGTGTTGATGGTCTGCAAATGGTAATAATAAAAGCTGGAGGAAAGATTCTAGCACAGGCTCTCACTCATTTATATAATACATGCCTCAAAAAAGCATATTTTCCTAAAGAACGGGAAACTGCGAAACTCATAATTTTGCTAAAGAAAGGTGATAAAAGAGATCTAAATAATTATCGCCCATTAAGTTTGCTCTCAGTACTATACAAGATATTATCTAAGATTTTACTTAGGAGAATAGAACACCAATTAGATATTGAATTAGACAAACATCAAGCAGGGTTCAGAAAGAACTATTCTACTACAGACCACATTTTTGTGATCAAAGAACTGATCAAAAAAGCGAATTATCATAATCTTCCAGTTTGCCTTCTTTTTCTAGATTATGAAAAAGCTTTCGACTCCCAAAAACCGATAGCATTATTACCATGTTAAAGAAAAGGAACATTAGTCCTAGGATATGCAAGATAATGGAAGACATCTATTCAAGATCTAACGCCGAATATACATTAGGTAACAAAAAATTAAAAATAAATATTTGCAAAGGCGTACGACAAGGCGATACTCTATCTCCAAAGATATTTATATCAGTTCTTCATGATTTAATGCAGTCTATGAATTGGCAGAACAAAGGAATAAAAATCCAAGGAGAATGGAAGTCCTGATAGGTAAATGCAAAGAAGAAATCCTAACGATGGTGAAACAATTGATAGTGGCAGGAGAAAACATAGGGCTCAAATTAAACTATAAAAAATGTAAATTTGTGTCACTACATGGTGAAGAAGATTTAAGAATTGGTGGACACCATGTAGAGAAGGCGAACAATTTTCTATATCCTGGGCATCTTATTTCTATTAAAGGGCAAGATGAAGAAATAAGCAGGCGATGTACCCAGGGATGGCGTGCCCTCTTCAATTTTAAAGATATATATAGGTCTACAGTGAGTCTAGAAGTCAAGAGGAAACTTTGGATGAGCACAGTGCTTCCTGTCATGACCTACGGTTGCGAAACCTGGGTAATTGACAAGAAGACTAGTCAAAAACTGAGGGGGGAGCGATACCTTCTCGGAATATCAAGGCTAGAACGAAAACCAAATACGTGAATCAGAGCAAGAACTGGGCTCCCGGATATTATGGAGATGGTGCACATAAATATGTGGACCTGGACCGGACATGTCATCAGGAGAACTGCTACAACATGGACCCGGCAGCTTATGGACTGGTATCTGAGGGAACAGCCAAGGAAGAGAGGACGTCCACCTACAGATAGGGACCTGGAGATGAAGAAGAGTTGCGGAGGGGTAGCCTGGAAGCGAGTAGCTTTGGACAGGAAAGAGTGGAAGCGGATAGGACAGGTGCATTATCTAGTGTGGTTGCAAGAGTGCTAGAAATAATCGAACTCGAAACCTCAACTAAATGTTGATTTTGTACACATGTAAATATTGGATTTATCAAGCTATTGTAAATTTTTTATTATGTTTTATAAGATGTGCAAATAAAGGTTATTATTATAGAAGAATATGAGATAGAAATGATTGGGGGTGCGGTCAAATGAAAACACTGTATATGCAATAACATATATATTGTGCCGACGTTTCGACCCGACATTCAGGTATTCTTCAGAGCTGCTGAAGATCGACTGCCTTGCAATTAAGATGATGAATATTTTGAATGGTTTCACGGATTTTAAGATTTAATAAGGACTTTTTAAATTTAAAAGATAAGGTAGCTAATTTTGACTTATGAATAACAGATGAATTAATATGAATCAGCGAATTTTGAATAAATTTCGGAAAAAGTGTATTTGAAAATACGTTGTTCTAAGCAATGGGCCAAACGTTTATGAAGATTACAAATTTTATTAAACTGGGATATTCTGATTCGGGAAGGTGGATTTTAAAAAAGAAAAGTTGGGTTTAGAGGAAGGAGATACAAGAGATATTGGATCAGATAGATTATTGGTGACGACAGAAGATGAAGCCAGAGAAATATGAGACGAATCTTACGTTGATATGACGATCGGACGTTGAACAAGTCTGTGGGTATGTTGAGCTATTAGTAATTTGATATCAGGCTAGGTTCGGTAGGCATTTTTCAAGGTAATTGGTAAAGTTGCATAATAGCGATTAAAGAACTGATCAAATGTTTGAATCTTTATCGCTAGAATACGTTTAAATGAGTTTAAGAAAATTAATAAAAATGATTGCTTGAAAATCAAAAATAACATTGCAAATTTTAACGATTTACTTCGAATTTCAACCTTCATGAAATTGATTTAAATTAACTGACTTTAAAAAGTATTTTTCCGAATATTTGGTTTCCGTTTGGTTTCAGAAATTGAACAATTTCTATATGTTCTTCATGTTATTTAATCATATGATTTCCATCTTAAATTAAATTAAATTCTAAATGTCATTAGGTGCCTTTACACATACACGCTTTCCGCACGGAATGAGGCCCAAACGGGAAAGAGCGAAGGAAAGAGTGTATGTGTAAATGTGACATTTGGAGTGTGGGATTGTGTTCGCTCTTTCCCGCACGCAATCCTGTGGGCCGCATAAAATAGTATTAAAACATCTTCCGAGATTCTCGGCGGGATAAAACGGCGTTTTGGGGCTACAGTAACCGCATAACAAATTTAATTTTTCTTTCCCGTTATAATAGTCTAGGCAACGGCACGTGCCCTCGCTCAGTGGTCCAAAAAAAGCTGAAAATGTGAAAAAACCTAATATCTATTATAATTACTTTGTTAGCGGCAAAACTAGAACTAGCCGTGTATTGATTTTTTGAGGTGCTGAATCTAATGAAATCAATATTAACGAGTAAATCAGAGCATCAGAACAAGTTAAAATTTGACGTGGAAAAAAAAAATTGTATAGATAATTTTTTTTATTTAACGTTTTTATGTACAATAATACAAATAGGATATAATTATTTAATCGTGTTTAAGTAAATTGTATGCTTCGTCGGTTAGCTCTTTTTTCTTTTTATACTTGTATAGGTACTAGTCTTAAATCCGTAATGTATGGGTCGCTTGTTACAAATAATTGGAGGAAAACATCTTCATTTGTTGTGACTCGAGATATCTTCCTGGAATGATGTTCACTGTACTATAATTTATGTTCCTACTCTCTATGCCCATCTTCTGAGAGGGAACCGATAAAAAGAGCTGCATGCTCAATCATGTCTGCTCCATGGAAAAGAATTTTTTGGACGGTCGATGGAAGATAGTACCACCAGCCACTCGCACCGAAGCTAAAGGTTTAAATCCTTATAAATACCAAAGTTGGCCGAAGTTGGCGATGAAAATTTTGCCACAGTTCCTCTACTATATGTTATATTTGTCGCAGTACCTTCCTTTCCCAGATCTGCAGCATATTCTCGCGTCAGGACCCAGTTTTCACTTGCATACGTGACGATTGGCCTTAAAATCGTTTTGTAGATGACTATTTTTGCGATAGATCGGCAGAAATATATGATGAGGTGATAGAGGTCAATTTTGTTTTCATTAATATTGTCAATATTGTTATAATAATCGATAATAAAAACAGTACATAAATAAAACATGGAGGCAAGTAACGATGTAAAAAGTGTTGGGGTAAATGTTTTTTACAGAAAATAAGTTTCAACAAACCATAAAATATACTTAATGCCAATTTAAAGGTACTGACTGAACCCCTCCATGGCACTAGAAGAAGGGGGAGACCGAAACTCAAGTGGTCTGATGGTGTTGCTCGTGACGCTAGAGATATTCTGGGAGTCAGGAGCTGGATGACAGCGGCACAGAACAGAGATGACTGGAGGAAGCTGGTGGAGGAGGCCAGGACTCGTCGACGAGTTGTAGCGCCAAGATAATAATAAAAAAAAATAATAATGCCAATTTAGTTTTAATATCAATAAATCATTAAAATTATGAATAGGAATGTTCTATCTACTGAAACTAATTAACTTTATCCTTTAAGCGATTACAAGTAAGAGGAATATAATGATTATAACTTAGGTAATAGAAAGGGCGTGGAAACAGTGGAAAAGCGAGGCAGAGAGAATTAAAATATTCTGTTGCCCTGGGACCAGGCTTTTTTATCCTAAGGGCCGAACTCCCGCCAGGTTTCTTTTTTATTCATGATAAAGGGATCTTTTTGAAGAGGCTCACGATTTTAAAGGTTTAACCCAGCCTTTTCTTTGTAACCCCTACACCAATACAGCGCCTTAGGCTCTATTATTTAATCCGCTATTAAAATATTTGTCCTGTTTTCAGCGCTTAATTACCTTCAACCCTGCCTTCGGGTTTTGTTTGTTACTTATATCTAAGCTTTTATAACAGGTAAATAAATGCGGCCGGAGACTATTGTCACCCTCATTAAAAAATCTGGCGCGGTGTGCGCTCACAGTACTTTCACTTACCACCATACTTTCTTTGATTAAACATAGACAATTTATTTTAAATGGCATACTTATTAAGTCCCATCGGAGGGGGAACATTAAACTTTCTTTCTTAATGAAAATAGTTCAATTTGGAGTACCTTTGTATTTTACAGAAAACGACAGCGATATTTTATTCTTCTAAGGAAAGAACACTTATTAATGTTTTATTTAACTGAATCGCTTACATATGTACCAACAAGCTCTTAGAACTTGTTTTCGACTCAGTTCGCAAGCTCAGTACGCCTTTATTTGTTAATAATGAGCATTTAGTAAAGATTTACTGCGCATGCGAATGTTGCCATCGTGCTTTAAGTTCTTGTTGGAACATACCTTTGGTTCATTAAGAATCGCCAATCATAAAATGTTTTTTTCCGATCGATAGCAATCAGCCTTCTCTCACAATTTTGATTTATATAGTCACACCATCTATCTATTTTACATATTTATATTATTGTTAACTTTGGCCTAAAATTTTACCTTATATAACTCATATAATTCTATCCCAACCTGTTTGTTCATGGTAAGGCATACTTATGAGAACAATATAGTCTTGAAACGTCGCCATAATATAGTTGTTTATTAGTGACTGAACTTTAAGAACTCTACATATTAATATCAATAAAAATTTAACAGAACAGTCAATTAAACATATCTGATATATATTATATTTATTTTAAAAAATACAATATGTATCTTGTTAACAGAAAAATCTAGTTTTTTTGTTTTGCTTTTTTTTTTTTTTGTACAATACACCCAGGATTCCACGAAAGCAAAACTTCACTTGTGTTAAACAAATTTAAAATTTTTTCTGTTCATTTTCAGAAATAAAAAATCATGTAAGAAATATATGTTGTTAGAAATAAAATATAGGTAATAAAAGAAAGTTGAATGAGGGAAAAAATAATAATAAATAAATATGAAGGTAGGTTTAAAAGGGTGGAATTTGCCGGATAGAAGCGGTGTGTGGTGGAGGGTGCTTGACAAAGTTTCACTGAAACAGCCTTTGAGTGGGGGTCTTTAATCTTCCAGCCTGCCAGTTCAGAACATCTAAATGATACCGGCTCTATCTTAAACCGAATTTACTTAACCACCATTCACCTCTGCCTCAATTTAGTAATTCCTCATTTTATTATTTTTTTTTCTTTCTTCTTTCTTTATTAATATAATTTTACAAACCTCTTTCATTCAGACTAGGTTATTTACTTGAACAAAGAATATAAATATGTTTTGTTCATACTGGCTTTCTATTAACAAAGGTTAACAGACAGACATTGATATCTGGTACATCTTAGTTCATTGTTTTCTGTTTATTAACTTCTTAGGCCTCTTATTATTGAGACTTTCACTATTTACCCAGAAATTCATCACAATTTATCAAATTGTATATTTAGTTAGAAAAGGCATATTCAACATTATAAACGTTATAATGAGAATTTTAACAAAATTTACCATCTAGGGTGACTGGGATGTAAGTAGTAGAACATTCTGAAAAAAATAAATAAATAAAAACATTTTCAAAATATAGAAAACTTTCAATGAACATAATTATTAATAAATTACTTTCTTCTCCTCTCCCACTGGTTTAGGTTTGTCATTGCATATTCATAATTAATAAGAATTTTGTAAAATGTTTTGGATATAGGTATATGTTGAAAATGTTGGATATATTTGATCTAAAGAAACGTTTAAGAGACAAGGGAGTAAAGAGTCAACCAGAGGTGGTGAGAACGTGGATAGCAAGAGAAGGATAGAAGTGAAAATGCGGCGAAGATAGTGACGAAAACGGAACATAAGAAGATCCTCGTTGCGGGAACGGGGTCCCTCCAGATAAGCCTTGATTTATACACTACAGCCTCTCGTGCCTTCTGTCTCCGGGATATACCCTCAGCACAGAAACACCAAAGCCAATATAATTATCTTTCTTACCTTTTAAGTCCCCTAACAATTTTCAGTTAATTGATGCGTCATTTCAAAATATTCTAAATTAATTTTAACAGGAATATTGAAACAAATATTACATTTATGATAACTTGAATTGCTACATTCCAATCCTTATGTTGTCATACATTTACTATTGATCAAGTTGACTTGTTGCTCGTCTTATAAGTACTTAACAGTTATAAGCAAATGTAGCACACATCATTGCAATTAGGGTTCATGTTACAGATGTTTCTTTATTCCAACTAAATAGCGTTATTTTAGATTAAATATATTACAATTGAGAAAAACGTAAGTTGGCGACGAATTAAGAAAAACGTTTAAGAGCATTCTATTTTTCCTCCACTTCAAATTGGTCCTATTGGACCAGCTATAGCTGTAGAATGGCAGATGGGTACCAATAAAGCGTGTTCTCCTATGAATCATCATGATTTATTAAAAAAAAAAAACTTATAAATGATAATAACAAAACTTGTGAAATATACAATAATAACTTACGATTCAAAAATAATAATAAAACTCTTTATTGATATTATTAGATTCTATCTCATTTCGAGTGGTAATATGCAATGGTAATATTGCTAATTGAGCACATTCTTGCGATACAAATATTAATAAAAAAAGAACAAATGTCGTCTTCATTAAAACTATAACTGAAAGAAAACAAAATTTCAAATAAAATTATGCAACCTCACTGGGCTATGTCATAACAGGTACGAAACGTAGTATGTACATCTTGTTATAGTAAAAGTTTAGAGAAAGATGTACTCACGAGCGCTCCTCTAGGTTTTTTTTCAGGTTCGGCTCTAAGTATCTTGCCACTGTAGTAGCTCCTGACATAAATAATACAGAGTTAATAATGATGAGTGAATTATCTGATGAACTTATATCTTCTAGTTGTCCTATTTCCTACTGGGACGCAGCACTAAATTTAGTTCGTTACGTTTCCACTATTACATACTCTTCTTAGAAATTTCTTGTTTTAGAATTTACTCTCTAAGAAATATATATGAATATTATTAAAATGTCGTTTACTCGTATATAAAATCATTTGATCAGACGGTTCCCATGCCTTAATTGTTTATTTTATTTATATATAAATTGTATAATTTTGTATATTTTGTCAAATAAACTTATTATTATTATATAAAATCATTTTATTATGAATAATTTAAAAGATGTCTTATTTTTTTGTTAAGAAAAGGTATCAACAGTACAGATATTTTTTATTGTAGATAATAGTCTTATTAATTGTAGATGTAATTATATAATATTTTAGATAATATTGTAGCAGCCCCTACTTCTAATTCAAACCTGACCCGAGGAGTCAGTGTTGCCATAAAGTTGCGAACATACCTGGCAACACTGCGGGTAACCAGATATAAACTCCCGCAGAGTGTGAAATTACGTGTTGTGGGATTATTGGTGATTTTTCAAGAACTGCATTATTAAGACTCAATATTATATTATATTTTCAGTTACATTATTTATCCATTTAACAAAAGTTCATTTTTCGTTTTTTTATAATAATTTGAATAAATCATTTTTAATTTAACAAACCCTTTCTTGTTATTTTTTATCCCGTACTTTAAAGTGGTGACCCCGACGTGATTTGAACACGCAACCTTCTTGTGCGGATATATGAATAAAAAGACAAATTTTCATTTCTTATTTTTAATCAACTCAAAATTTGCTTTTTTACCCCAGTCGGAGCAAATGCCATGTATTGGAATCCCCACACCGTTTAATTTTTTTTCTCTTTTAAATAAAAAATAATATAATTTGTTAAAATCAAAATTTAAAACATTGAATATCTCGGTTATTAAAAATACTACCTGTAGATTGTGAGATATATAATTATTTTCCTTCAAGGTGCAATTCCAAATGGTTAATTTTAATTATTGAGTGAGTTTAAGCTTTAAGTGAATCGGGAAACAAGCATATCTTAGTATAGGGAATTATGGAATATACTGTTTTAAACAGAGCACTCGACTCACGTTGGAGAGACCGTTACTAAGAGAAAGTAAATCCGAAGCCTTTAAATTATCTAAAATAAGTATAATTAAACCATTTTTTTATGATCTTAAATACTTTTACCCGTTTTATAAACAATAATAGTGATGTTTTAGGCGTATTTTAAAACCTCGATTTAAGCCGTATTCAACCGACGCATCAATACTCGGGGAATCTGTATTCTTACATTTATACATACCAGCCAAATTTTGATATCGTCATTCTTGTTCGAGAATCCCTCGCGGGCACTTCTCTTCACGATGCCCTCCAAGTGGAATCCCTGCTTGAACATCTTAGCCAAGCCTTTGACAGACAAGTACCCTATTAAATGTTTATTTTGTCTATATTAATTTTAAGTTTTATTAACATTGGGTACCTTTTGTAACCTATTCTGGCCCCGCGATTTCCACTTTTTTTTTTATAGTTTTTTGTTATTGTTAACATTTTGTTATTTTATTATAAATTCTTTAGGCGAGTGTTTATAATTATCTTTTGTTTTAATATTTCTTTGATGAATTAGTGTTTATATGATATTCTTTTGAATAAGAGTTTCAAAGAATTAGAGTTAATTATTATATTTACTATATTTAAGTGAAGCTTATATTTAAGTGAACTTAAAATCCAAATCTGGATAAATAAATGTTTTATTTTTTCGTATCAAATATTTTATTTCTTATGAGAATTAAAATATATATATTGTAAATAGTATATGTACTGTTTAACTCTCCGTGCATGGTCCCGCTGTTCTTAGTGCAATGCTGCTGTCGATATTTTTTTTTTTTATCTATCAATAAATCAGGGATATTTATCTGAGATGATAAAATATTAAATTCTTCTCAATAAGAATTAGTTTCAAAGCTAATACTTCTTCCCCCGCAATAACTCTAAGAAGGAATCCAATGCAATGTGAGTAATTATTTAGTACTATCGTAGGAATATTTTATTAATAAGTATTATACACGATTCAATCTTTCGGTTAGTAAGGAAACTAACCTGGCCTCACATTGTATATTGCGTTTGGTTGTTTAATCTACAAAATTAACTAAATAACTACTTAAGTAATTGCTTGATTAACTACGATTAAATTGATTGTATAATTTACCCTTAATTAAAATTAGTTACTTAAAATTAGTTAATTTGTCTAAAACTTTAATTAATTCCTTAAACATACAACGTAGCAGGAGTCTATCTAGAGCCAGGAATAAGTATCTGCTGACGATAATTGATGAGTTTTCCAGATTCCCATTTGCAAATCCTGGCCCCGTTACGAATTTCTCTACCTTGTAGACTGCCTAGTAGACTTATTCTCGATTTAATGTACTTCATCCTACATTCAGACGGGGGACATTTTCATTTCGGATTTTTTAAACTCCAGGATTTTCTACATAGTGTATTCATTATGTTTCATCCTATGCTACATGCTTGAACGAGGGAATGAAACTATTTCAAGGATTGTTTCCTCGCATATAAGTGGGAAAAGATTGTATCTCATTGAGAATACGTATGCTCTCCCCCAATCCCCTCCAATTCTCTCCAAGACAGCAATAAAAAACGAAAAAACCAAGAGAGAATGTTTATAAACCACCTTAGATCCACTAATGACATCTTGGCTGGTCCCATCATTTAAAATACTTATGAAAAAGAAAACTTCGGACCATTACTCCAGGTCAAAATCTAAAATATCAAAACATTAAACTTTTCGTAAATCATTGATATTAAGGAATGTGATAATGTTATCCAGAGGGGTGCTTTTTAAAAAAAAAATGTAGTATGAATTTCGGGGGGGGGGGGGGGGGCAGGTTTCAAAATATAAACAAATTATACTTTTCGGAAATCTTTGATAGAAACATTGCTTTATTTAGTATGGGTAATTCGAAAATATCAAAACATAAAACCTTTCGGATATCTTTAATGTAATGAAATTTAATCATGTTATCCAGGGTAGTGGTTTTTTAAAAAAATATCTAGGATGAATTTGGGGGGGCGGGTATTTCAAAATATCAAAACATTATACATTTCAGGAATTTTTGATATTAGGAATGTGATCATGTCATCCACGATAGTGCTTTTTTAAATAAAAAATATGTAGTATGAATTTCGGGGGGGGGGGTGGTATTTCAAAATATCAACAAATTATACTTTTCGGAAATCTTTGATATAAAGCAATGATATCATGTCATCCAGGGTGGTGTTTTTAAAAAAAAAGTAACTAGTATGAATTTCGGGGGGGGGGGGGGGTATTTCAAAATAACAAAAAATTATAAAAAAAAAACCTGTACCACTACAACCCATAAAGGGTCTTGGGTGCAGTACTATGTAAGGAAGAGTACTGTTTCTTGGTCAGCGGTCGTGCAAGGAGGTGATTTGACCGTGATCACGCTCAACCGCCAGGTTCTTTCCCCTTAATTTTTCAATTAAGGGTACCCACTTTATAGAGGCTGGGTTTGCCCCAGGAGGGTCTCTCGGCCCACGAGACGAAATGTGGCGAATAATAAAGATATCATAAGCCATGTCAGATTCGAACTCGGGAACTTAAGCAACAAATAATTATACTTTTCGTAAATCTTTAATATTAAGGAATGTGATCATGTCATCAAGGGTGGTGCTTTTTTAAAAAAAATTATGTAGTATGATTATTATGAAATTATTATTTAGATTTGAAAATAAAAGTTCTGAAATAACTGTTTTGAAAGACCATATTCGCTGTTCCAAAAGAACAATGACACAACTGCTAAAACTGAAATTTTACAGGAGACCAAAAAAACACAACCTCCTGACTGAAGGGGTCAAACAGCCGATATTTCAATAACGACACAACTATGCCCGAGTTGCCAAGAGTCGAACTACAATTATGACGTTGTTCCACCTTACACTTTATGGCTTTGTAATACCATTAAGCAATTAAACTCAATTACTCAAAATTTTAGTTACGTCATTGTTCTTCTGGAACTTTTATTATCATACTTTGATAATAAAAGTAAAAGTTTTATTAATCACATGAAACTGGTATAATTGGGTAAAATCATAAACTCATATAATATAATCATATCATATAATCATATAATCTAGCATGATTATACTTTTATCGATCACCAGTTAATAAAAGTTGAACTTCTACTTTTAAATGAAAAGAGAACTGTTTCATTCGATCCCTGGTTTATATCATTCTAAAACATTGAATTTCATTGTACCATCAATCAAGATCGATAAAAGCTTATTTTTTAAGTAAAGATCTTAAGTAAAGTAGTATTATTATATAAAAAAGTATTATTATTATATTATAAGTCTTAAGTAAAGATCTTATTTCGTGTTTTTTTTTGTTTTTTTTCGTTTTAACAATCGGCCTATAATGTAGAATTTTTAAGTAACATCTTTATTCTATGATTATATCATGGTAAAGTTTATAATTTTTGATGCTTAGTAAATTAAAACACCTAAAGATTAGTAACTTTTAGAAATACTCTAGACAGATTCATGTACAGTTGGAGTGAGTTGATTTAAAGGTACCCTGTATGTAGAGGGTGAGTTCACATTCAAATCTGCATGGCTTTGATACCCCAAGACTCTCAACCCAAAGCTCCTAGCGGATAATTACCTCATCACAACAGTTTCAACCGCAATATGAACTCTCCCTTCCAGAAGATACAGGCGGAACTATCTAGCATGATTTTATTCCAAGTGATTCGCTAGTAAATTAGTAATGTCCATCTCTGATTTTATTTGAAAATAAAATTGTAATCTTGTTTAGGAAATTTCAAGGGAGTTGCATTTCTTCGTTGTTTATATAGTTTATCGTTATTTCTCGTTTTTCTCTATTATTTTAATTTAATTAGTATTATAGGGTTTTCTCTTGTTTTGATTTAGATGCTCGTTACTTAACTTAGTGTCAGTTTCGTAACTAGTTCACTAGCCAGTATTTTAATCGCCGTCTTACACTGTCGGTTCTGTTTGCAAATTTGGACATAGAGAACCCCAAAACGTGTATTTCCGTTGAAAACCAGAAGTCGAAATTTTTCACGATCGCAATACTTTCACTTACTATTTATATATAATACACAAGTAAGTGAAAGTAAAAATGAAATTTTTGAATTGATCGATCAGCACCATCTAGTATTTGGGGATTTGAAGAATGCGCTCACCACATCACCTGTACTGGGGCATTATATAACCCGAAGACGAGAACAGAGACTTTGCACTGATGCAAAGTCGTGGGATTTAGCAAGATTTATGATCCTAGAAGGTGGGGTGAAGCTAGAAGGTGAATATGTGAAGCAGAAAGTAATTATCATGATTACGTGCAACCAAAGTGGCAATTCAAGAAGAAGCAGCAAAGCGATTGGAGGGAGTGCTACGAATCTACGAAGAAACGATTCGACGAAAAGAGTTTTACAGCTACCAAATATTCAGTATAGGTATATAGTCTAATTTGAACGACTTCCAGTGATGTACCGACTAAAACGCAATCCAGATATCGAGGCCCAAAGTTAATTATTGGACTGATTGTGGAATTGATCCTTACTTAGTTAAATAACTGAGGGAAACCTAAGGGCGGCTGTAATGAACAGTTCATTAACGCTTGTTGAAATATACTTAAAAATACACTTTTTACATATACACATATACACGTGGGTGGCATAATTGGTTTTGTTGGATCAATAGATAATTTTAAATTATCTTCTCATCATCCTTTGAATCCCTCTGTTTGACATAGCCGGCAAGATTTAACTCCATCATGATGAGAATATTCTTATCAAAAATAAATGTATAGTCCTTAGTTTAGGCCTCCTAAGCATTACATTATTGTCAAGTCTTAGCGCTAAAACCTGCCGGTAAGTTCAAGTACCAGCACTTTGTTCCCTGGGGAAAAACAAACAATAATATACCTGTGTATAAGGACTCAAATTCCATTCCAATAATCTAATTAAAGGTTACATACGTACTTATTTTTCATCACTTCTAAGAGAAAAATTAAGGTTTAAAAATTTACATACTGAAAAATATATCAGTGCAACTTATGATGAGGAAAGTGCACTGAAATTTTCGCTACAAAAGACCCCGATTCCGAAAGCAAAGTAATGTGAGAAGAGAAATAAAATGAAGTTGTGCATTGGAGACGAATCAATCTGGAGATGTTTCAAGAGGAACATTCGAATTAAAATATAACCCCGGAAACTTAAATTTCATACAAAGTTTGAAAATTGAAAGTTGGTATGAGAATTTTACAAGCATTGCATTTTCTACAAAACATCCATGTGTAGCTGGAAAGAGTATAAGAAATGAATATACTTTCAAATTTAAGCAAAATATTTAATTACTTTTTTTTTTGCGACAGTGATATGATACACATGTTTGTAAGTTAAAAAAAGGCAAATGCTTGTAAAATTGTATTTATATTATTTTAAAAAAAATAAATAAAATAATAATAAAAAATTATTGCATTACACCAATTTACAGTTTTCACTTGCAATATTTTCTTATTCTTCAACATTAATGAGCCTCTCCCGTACTCTTCTTCACCCCATCATACCGGCGGCCTCCCTGGAGCTTCTCTTCTACACAACGTAAAGAAGAGTAGTTTTCTTTGGTCATCAGCTGAAGGAGAAATCGCTCTCTGACAGAATGCAGAGAGCGATTTCTTTCGGCCCTTAGTGTCTCATAGGCGATGCGGTGCGCCACAACTGGGGCATAGGGGGTCGAAGTTTTTTCTAAGTTAGAAAAGATCCGCTCTAAATCGACCAGACGCGATCCAACGGTAGCCACCCATCGCCAATCCGTAGGAGGGCCATTCGTTGGATTGTCGTCAACCTGCTCCGAGAGGTTCCTGTTACAGGCCGCATATCTATATCAGCAACCATTAATCTGTAAATTGCCATGGAAACTACCTGAGTCCCCAAAGAGCGCTCCCAATGCGACTAAGTCCATTAAGCGTCTAAGTCCAAGTGAGGAGTCTCATTGAAATTTCTTCCGATCTTAATTCCAATGTAGGTGACTTCCTCATCAGACGTATTCTTCCTTCTTGAATGACCATGGGAGCCCAATCAGTTTTGCCTCTCAGGAGGATGGCCTGTGTCTTAGGGCCCGCCATCCTTAACATTTATATCTCGCATCTTTCGCATCCTATCAGGTTGTCGCACCATTCGCCTTCATCTTTTAGCCGAGCCCTATTATTCGAGGCTACCACGACTGCTAAATCAACAATATATGCCGTTGAGGGAAATTTCTCCTCTTCCAGCACTGCCAGAAACTCGTCAAAGACTAATTTCCGCAGGGCTAGCTGTTGGCAACCCCTTTCCATGGATCCTTCCACTACCAAAAAGGTATCTTTATGGTTCGGTCCTCAGGAGTTCATACAATTTGTTGGAAGCTCGTACTTTTGCAACTGTTGGAGTACATTTGGCCAACCAACACTATCAAAGGAAGAGGGAATGCCTAACTTGAGAAGCATGACATACTTCTATGCCATTTCTTCAGCTTCATTGCAGATAAATACAATTTAAATTTAATTTTAGTTTAGCTTGCAGTAGGACGAGTAAAGACTTTTTTTTTAAGCTTGTGCCTTACTAGCATTAAAGAATCTAGTTTTACAACAATATTTTTTCAGGATACTTCACTGTGGCCTAAAACTGCTAAATTTTAGTTGAATATATATAATGTTTTTTAATTTCACTTGCTTATATATGAAATATATAGTAAGGAAAGTATTGCGATCGTGAAAAATTTCCACTTCCGGTTTTCAAAAGAAATACACGTTTTGGGGTCCCCTGAGTCCAATTAACCAAGTCCCGCGAAATGGTCTCTGTGTGTGTGTGTGTGTGTGTGTGTGTGTGTGTGTGTGTGTGTGTGTGTGTGTGTGTGTGTTTGTGTGTGTGTGTGTTTGTGTGTGTGTGTGTGTGTGTGTGTGTGTGTGTGTGTGTGTGTGTGTGTGTGTGTGTGTGTGTGTGTGTGTGTGTGTGTGTGTGTGTGTGTGTGTGTGTGTGTGTGTGTGTATGTGAACAGACTAGCTCAAAAACTATAAACCGCACGAACCTGAAATTGGGTATTTGGTGTATGGATATACCCGCGATGAGACAGCAAAAATTTCCTCAAGATTGGTGAATCGGAGGGGGTACTTTACTTAAAGAATTTTATCTAATTTTTATGTTTTTTTCGATTTTCTCAAAAACCACTCTAACGATTTTGATTAAACTTGATATTTGATGCATGTATGTGCCTGCGATATGACAGTCAAAATTTCATCAAAATTGATTAATTTGAGGGGGTACTTTACTTAATAAATTTTGTCTTATGTTTACGTGTATTTTTTTATTTACTCAAAAACGGCTTTCACGATTTTGATCAAACTGGGTATTTGATGTATGTATATGCCTGCCTTGCGACAGCCGAAATTTCATCAAAATTGGTGAAAGGGAGGGGGTCTTTTACTTAAAGAATTTTATCTAACGTTTAGGTTTTTTTTTATTTACTCAACAACGGCTGTAATGATTTTGATAAGACTGGATATTTGGTGTATGTATATGCTCACAATGTGACAGACAAAATTTCATCAAAATTGGTCAAATGCAGGGGGCTCTTTATTTCATAACTTTTTTTTCAATTTTTACATTTTTTTGGAATATCTCAAAAACGGCTTTAATGGTTTTAATTAAATTAATCATTTTTAATAAAAATCAAGTCAATTTTTAAATATTATTTATAGAAATGGCAATTAAAAATACATATCAATTTCTAATGAAAGTTGTGTGTTGCGCGCATCGCACCAGATTTTTTTAAATAGTTTTTATTTGCATCTATGAAAGTGATTAAGCTAATTTTTTAACAAGGTCATTAATTTACTCCTTCTTCCTCTTATGTCCTATGTCTGCCACACTCGCCATCCGTCTTTATCCCCGCTTAGGGCCTTGACTTTCTCCATGTTTTTCCAGCTCTAATGACCTATTTCTCTACTGTTCTTCGCCAGGTCAGCTTTTGTCTCTCCCGACTTCTTGATCCTTGGGGGTTCCAATCAAGAGCCGTCTTCTCAATGGCTCCTTCCCTTTTACGAAGAGTATGTCCAATCCACTTCCACTTTCTCGGGGCAATCTGCTTCCCCAATGGCTTCTGTCTGGACAATTGTGCCAGCCTATCATTTGAGATTTTATCGTCCCACCTGATCGAGAGAATCCTCTAAAGGCAGCGATTCGCAAAAACTTGGAGCTGGCTCAGAACCTTTTTGGAGATTTTCTAAGTTTCACAGCCATAGAGGAGGACGGACTTTACGTTGGAGCTTTTAAGCTAAGTTTTAACTTAGTATTGCGGGATATATTCTTGTTCCGCCATACAGGATATAGCTGGACAAAAGCTACATTTGCTTTGCAGATCCAGCAAACTATTTCTTGGTCAGTGCCTCCATCTCCCCCCACAGTTCTTCCCAGGTAAGTGAAAGCATTAACCCGTTCAAGGACCTCATCATTTAGCTTTAGGGTCTCCTCATTATCCACATTTAACCGCACTTCTTTGGTCTTGGAAGCGTTTACCTTTAACCCCGCAACTTTGCAAATGGTTTCTAGTTTCCTCAACTTTGCATGTCAGAAAACCGTTGTGCTAGAAGGCAAACGTCATCGGCAAAGTCAAGATCCTCGAGCCTTTCATGTAACGACCATTGGATCCCTCTTTTCCTTCTACCTACAACCTGCCTCATTAGCCGGTCCAAAACTAAGATAAACAGTGTAGGGGAGAGAATGCAGCCCTGTCGGAACCCACGGAGAACATTAATTTACGCTGGAAAAATAACGGTCTACATATTTATCTGCTGCCTTTTTCATTTGGAATAACAGTTTTCGAATAGCAGATATTAATTCATTTTACTGACAAAACAGTAAAAAATTACTTTGGTTTATTTTAACTTTAAGTAGGTAAGTCTTTTACCGCAAAATGTATTTTATTTTAAGGAGCGCGGTTTTATAAGCAATCGATATTTTCGATTGAAATATTAAAAAAAAATCAGAAAATTTCCAATTTATGGAGTCCCTAGTTAAGTAGGTAAGTCTTTCACCACAAAATGTATTTTATTTTAAGAAACACGGTTTTATACGCGATCAATTGTTTTCGACTGAAAAATTAAAAAAAAATTAATTTTATGGATTTCCATATTTTGTTAAAAATTTTCATTTTATGGAGTCCCTAGTTGTACGGATAGAGTGATTGACTGATATACTCTCATTCTTTTAATATTACCAGAATTACGTTAAGTAGCAATCAATGTTTTCTTCAGATGTTGTTTTTTTATGTCTTTAAGAATATGAAATCAAATGGAAAAATAAGAAGTACCTTATTTATTTCTAATTTTTTTCTTTGGACGAGATTAACATGATTGGATATACATATAGATGTTGAGATTGGATTAACATGTCATTGGTCATTATGATGTCTTGTGGGGTTACGGGTTCACGTAAAAAGTTAATCATGTTTAGAGTTCATTCAAGACCACGAGTAGTAATATTATCCTCTTTCACGCTTGAGATGAAGCATGTAGCATTTTGTGTACAAATTAATTGAATCTCGCGACTAATTGAAGGTATATTGTGGAAGAACATATGGGAAAGAAACTTAAGCTTTTCCTGTCATGAAGGTTTGAATTTTAGCTGTTAAGTTACATAATTTGCAGTCAAGTTACATACACCATCAACTAGGTAAAGCGAAGCCATTATTCTGTTTCAGAAGCTGAACAATCTGGCGGCTGTGTTGGCGAGAGGGCAAGTCACTAATCCTGAGATAACAATAAAGACCACGCAGGTGGACTCGGGAACAGTGTTTGTGCTATCGATTGAGGCCCACCCTTGGGGTAATCTCCTCAAAAGTCTCCCACTATAGTCTCTTAATAATTGGCCAAGACGACGCTCTCTTGACTCTTCTTTCAAGCTTAGTCCTTACCACTCAATCACTGGCTAAAATGTCCGCCAGAAGGCATTCCTTCTTTTTTCTAGTGTTAATAATAACCGTTAAATTGAAATGGATAACAAAATGAGGTGTATCAAATTCCAATCTCCAAACTCAATTATAAGGGGCTGTAGAGGCTCTAAGAAACCTTAAAAAAACATTAAAATCCCCAATAAAAGAGATAAATTGATGCGAGTAAATATAATTTGAGTATTTCTCCTAACTAAATATTTTATAAATAGGTTTTAACAAAAGCAAATGTTTACTGTCCGTTTATTAATAGATTGAAGTACCTGCTGCTACTTTATTCGGTATCGGTTCCCATTACGTGAGAAGTAAAGATTCAGGCAAAAAAGCTGGAAATAACTTTTTTCATTTGTAATATAAAGTGTAAAATAAATCTTTAATGTAATATAATATGTTCCATGAAATTCATTAAGTTTGTATGATTTATTTATTTCGTTAAGCCAGTGCTTGGCTTGAGAAAACCAATTAAATTTTATAGTGTCCTTCTTTTGAGAGATTTCGTGGAGTTTTAAGTTACATACTTTTTGGAATCTGATGTTTTTTATCAGTAATAATTTATAATCCAGTTTAAAGAATATTTTAAAACATAATATTTACTATTGGTTGTGTTAAACTCTAATCTTATCATCCAACCATCCCTAACCAAGTGTGGTTTTGCACAGTGAGTTAAGTTTTTGTAAAAGTTTAAGTTTGCTTTTTCTATTCTGTCAGAATATTTTTACATCATAAGATAAACTGCTGGTATTAATGGCTTAATTTAATCTATCCCTAGCATCCCAATTTTTTATCTTAGCTTTACAGTTATGTTCAGAACTACCCCTGTTAATATTCTGTTTTTGGTTTTGGCCATTTGGGCTGCTTTTAGAAAAGTTCCGGAATCGGATATTGGTATACCTAAATATACATATGATTTAACGATTTCTATTTCCGTTTCCTACTTAATTTTTAGATACTTGGATACATACTTAATTTTTGGAATTAATTTGTTTTTTACCTCAGTGGAACTGAATTATTTTTGTTTTTGTCGTGTTTACTTCTAACTGATTATTGCAGTATTCTAATAGAAAGTAGTATATATATTATAAAGTATTATATATATTGCAGTATTCTAAAAGAATTTTTAGTTTTTTTTCCGAAAACGAATCTGAGAACATGACCACACATCTACATACAGATTTATTTGCCCTTACAGTGACCCTCACTCTGAATGTCATCCAGACCCTCAAGTCGACGACCCCTAAGATTTTAAAATGTTAGTAAGCAGGCTTGAGATGCGGTTTTACCGCAGAAGGAAAAAGAGACTATCCAAGAGTTCTAAGCAGACGTTGCGAGGATGGTAAGACTGGAAGTTTGTGGAAGTGCTGTCCAAGCGTTCCTAGACTGCCTCAGAGAGCAGTTCGCCTTGCCCGTCAGACGGCTATTGAGTCTTCTCGAGGACATGCACGCGTCCGGACCATGGACAATACTGCTAGAGATGTGGTGAACCATATATGACCTATAAGATGTAATCTCGAAGGTCTTGGAAGCTTTACAGTCCTGGAAAAGGAAACGGTGTTGGAACTTTAGCGAGACGGTAAAATATAAAGACCTGGAAAACCCGGTTTTAAAAGTTGTAACGACTCTAGAGTCCTGGGAAAGAAGACCAGTACGGTGCTAGAGCTTTGGGGAGCTCGGGCACATCAGGAGTTTCTGCAAGGGAAAGGTCGCTCTGCACACTAGAAAAATAAGAGGCGTCGACCCCTGGAGGATGAGATCGTTGTCGGAGGGGCAATCATTAAGATCCTTTCCCTGTGATGGTAGCCTCCTTGGGAAACAGAGCCGACAGTTCCTAAGTGGATGGCACCTTCAATGCCAGGGAGAATACGATGCTGATAGAAAATGGAGTTACAAAGACAATCGTCTCCTCGAGTATGACTGGCAAG
Source organism: Aelia acuminata (assembly GCA_911387785.2). Taxonomy (NCBI): domain Eukaryota; kingdom Metazoa; phylum Arthropoda; class Insecta; order Hemiptera; family Pentatomidae; genus Aelia; species Aelia acuminata. The sequence continues at coordinate 106,587,100 of OU426978.1, read as the reverse complement.
AAAGGGCTGTCGCCATCCCTAACCATCCCTAACTATCCAGGTGGTGATTGAGGAATAGCGATGCGACATTGACAGGGATGAACATGAATGTTTCGAACATCGAAGATGAATTTATATGTTTTAAATATAAAACATCGATGTTGATAAAACATGTTCAAATAATCAATTTTCTTAATTTACATTTTTTTTAAATTAACCTATTAGGGTCCTAACTTATTTAACACGTTGAGCGCCAGGGAAAAGATGATGTACTTTTGCCTGGGGCCAAAGCAATTTTTCCTAATTTATAACTTTAATATGATTAGATTGATACAAAAATTGCAAAAGAAATAAATAAAAAGTTTAATTTTGGCAATTAAACAATAATTTTGTGAGCGGTACGTATGTACCGCCCGGCCCCAGGGTAAAGCCCGCTACCTATGGTAGTACGGGGGCTGCCCGGTTATGACCGCTACGTCAACCCTTGTCCCCTTAAAATATGTTATTTTAATAAATAAGATATTTTGTTTTGTAAAAAAATAAATAAAATTAATTTATTTTATTTATTTATACCCCCCAAATTAAAAAAAAAAAAAAAAAAAAAACATTTGGGCCAATTGCATTGGCGAATTGTTCGGGGCCGGAGCGGTCCAATATGCCTTGAAATCACGCTCGGCAGGCGGTCCCCTGGCCCAGAACAATCTTTTAGCTGGCGGGAGCGGGCGGTACCTGGGGACCGCCTCGGCCCCAGCCAATAGTCCAAGAGCGGTACGATCGTACCGCTTGGCGCTCAACGTGTTAAACATTGATATCGCTTTCCTAATATAGGAACGTACATAAAAACAAAATACAGAGCAGCAACATTTTAGTAAATATTGCTATGAAATAGCGTTTTCCTGTAATCATCCGATAACTTTTGAGCCATTTCGAGTAGGATACATGGCGTTAGGGTGGACTGTTTTGGGGGGTTTTATTAGGGTGGAGTGTTTTCTGCTAGTTACTGCATTCTGAATGTATGCATGATTATTCTTGTTTGAAGATGAATATTTTTCATTTTACAAAAACAAGACAATACGACAAGATATTATCTATTATTGAGAAAATATTTTCTACTATGTGTTTAAGTATTGTAGATATTGCATACTTGGGATGCGAAATAAATGTCAATATCTCCAAAACAACAATACTAAAAATATCTTCTTTTTTAACAACATTTGGGTTAAACATATCTTTTTATGTTTTTTTTTAAATCCTTCAGAAGTAGCAAATTTGTTAAGTGTCCCATTAGTCTAGAGAGCTGGGAAAAATTTTACCTCAATATTCTTCCTCCGAAATTGACTATCGATTGCAAATTACCAAGTTTTTTTCATCCTTTACTTGACCCGGAAATTTCAATGGCCGAATTAAAAGATAGCATTAATAATTGTAAACCAAAGAAAGCCGTAGGTTTTGATATGATTCCCAACGAATGTCACATGAACTTTAATGACTCCTGGATCTCATACCTGCATATTCTTTTCAATAAAATTTGGGATAATGAAAATACTCCAAAGCAATGGTCCTCTATAAGAATGTTTTTATTGCATAAGAAGGGAGATCCATTAAATCCAGAAAATTACAGGGGTAAAGCAATATTCAACTCTATAACAAAAGTTTTTACCCGAATCATGTACAATAGATTAATTAATTGGGCAGATTCATCAAATATAATTCCGGACGAACAGATGGGTTTCAGGAAAGGAAGAGGCTGTAGAGATTGCATTTTCACTTTGACAGCCGCAATTAACATTCAACTAAGGTTGAAAAAAAGAAAGGTTTTTTCAACTTTCATAGATTTCAAAAGAGCGTTTGACTCCATTCCTCATGGCAGTCTTTGGCGTAAACTTTATGATCTTGGGGTTCAAGGTAAATTTTTAAGAATTTTGATTAATTTCTACGACATCGCTACTTTTAGAATATCAGACGGTCTGGATCTTTCAAATGAAATACACGTAACAGAAGGGGTCTTACAAGGGGAAATTCTCAGCCCTCTTTTGTTTTCTTTGTATATTTCCGACATCATAAAATTTTTTAAAGATAGAAACTCAAAAGGAATAAACATTTGCAACAATAACGATTTGATCGCTCTACTATATGCAGATGATATGGTCTTCCTCTCCTCAACATGGGCCGAAACTCAAACAAACCTTAGGATTCTCTCAGAATACTGTAGGGCTAATTCTTTGGTCGTCAACTCCAATAAAACAAAGATTATGGTCTCACATAAAGGTGGGCGTCTAGCGAAGCTCAATACTTTTTCTTACGAGGGTTCTAACATCGAAGTAGTGAAAACATTTAATTATCTGGGTGTACCTATTTCTTCATCGGGGAAAATCAGGCAATCTTGCGATTCAGCTTTAGCTAAGCATGCGGCTGCAAATGGAGTGGTCACAGGTATTCTACAAGCGTGTAAATCAGACAGCTGGGATACTAAGTGTCAGCTATACGATTCGCTATCCGAAAGTGTATTGTTATACATGACTGAAATTTGGGGATGCCAGTATTCGGAAATGATTGAAAGAGGTCAATTAAAATTTATTAAATACTTATTAAAACTGCCTCGTAATACGCCTAATTTTTATATAAGAGTCGAAACCGGTAAAGTGCATGTTTTACTAAAAATATTTAAAAGGATGCTTTATTGGTGGTTAAAAATATTAGCTATGGAGAACCAGCAACTTCCCAAAATTTGTTACGACCGACTTGCCGAGCTTAGTTTCCATCCGTCTATACCTCATAATTGGGCAACTGAACTAATTAAACTCCTCTCCATGATTGGGGCAACTAATTTGTGGGCTTCCCAAAATATAAATTTCATAAAAAATCACACGATCGAAATTCAAGAATCAATGAAAAATCACTTAATAAGTTTGGATTTTGATAAAGTGGCCCAATCAGAATTTAGTTTGTTTTATAGCAATATTGTTATTTTCGGAAATCCCCAAGAGTATCTTAACTTTAATATTCATGTAAATAAGCAAAGGATAGTAGCTCAATTGAGGATGGCGGGTAAGAAGTATACACGGTTATCAATAAACAACATGCATAGAACTTTCAATAGTGATCAAGATTGTAAATATTGTGAAACCAGTTGTAGTGATGAAATCTCACATTTTTTATTAAATTGTTCAGCCTTTCATGATATGAGGCAAACCTTTTTGAAAAAGTATATCCAACAGAATAGTACAAAAGAATGGAATCTCCAGAATCTTTTGTTAATTAAAAATGAAAGTCAAATTAACAATATTTATTTATTTGTACTTAAATCACTTAGGATAGAACGACAATAGAAAATAAAAATATTTAATACTCCATAATACTTAATTGCAGCTTATTAATAATATTTTGTAAGAATTGTATTTATTTTATTTTTTGTGAGTTTTTTTTTCTTTTTTTTTTGTTATCTATACATAATTTTATTCTATCAACAAAGAATTTTTATGTTTTATTTTCGCTATTTGTAAATATTCTGTACGTGATTTAATTTTAACATTTTTCTTTACAAACATATTGTACTATCTGTCTATCATTGTTATATTAATATTAATACTTTTCTTTTTATGTTATATTTTAGGATTTTATTTTATTATTTCTTTATTTAATTTTTTTTCTTTGCTTTTTTTCGTTTGTTTTTTATGACCATTTTATTTTATTTTTTGTATATGGAGCCAGACCTCCTGTAATTGTAATTATTACAAAATACAGTATTTTATTCATTCATTCATTCATTCATTCTTTTTATGTTTTTTGTCATAAAATCTGTGTTATAAAACAGAGATATTAATACTAACTTTTTCCCAAAAACCATAGAAAAAATCTTCTTTTTTTTCGAAACATCCGTATTCAAGACCTCTTTTTTTTTTTGTCAAATAACCAACGTTAAAATAAATCTCTTTAATTGACTAATCTAAATTTTAAGAATATCGATGTTGAAACCATCTTTGCTTAAGTCTATACATCGATGTTTAAACCCGTTTCTTCCGGAGCTTCCGTGTTCGGGATCCAGCCGGGAACTACCCAATTACCGTAAGGTCCAATTTAGACCATTACCTTGGTGGTTCGGCTGCGACTGCGAAGAATGAGTGGAAATTTGAGAACCGGGATAGGATAACACCGTTGTAAACAATAAGTGAAAGTATTAATTAACAATACAATTACTATAAACATAGGGAAACATGCAAGTTTATTTATTTGAATTAAAAAATATTCTATTTATTGTTAATTTAGATACATATGTATATTATTTCATTAACAAAAAATGTAGGGAAAAATCCTTTACACCTGGAGCGCTAGATAACTTAACGTACAAAACTTGTACGTTAAAAGTTAAAAAACATAATCAGTTATATAATCTAATCTCATAATCATTTTTAACATTTTATGGTTTTTAGCTATAATGTTTAACATCAAATCATTAGAAACAAAAGGATGTTTCCTTCTTTGTTTAAATCAAATATTTGAGTCTTGAAAAAGAGCAGCCTCGATGTAAATCCAATAATATTCATCAATCAGTTTCTTAACATGGGGCCGTTCTCACCTTCCTAAAAAAAATATATATATATATATGATGTTTGCTAAACACGTGGAAAGTTTATTAATAAACTTGATAAACAAGTGGAAAAAATTATTGATTTAGATATTAAATAAACACATTTTTGCACATAAATTATAAGTTACAAATTGTTATTTATGTGCAAAAAAAGTGTTTATTTAATAATCTTAAGTGACAGGGCTTGAACAGAAGAAGGAAATAAGGAGGGCTTCAATGCCAGAGATGGGAGAGCCATCTGAACATGAGGTAAGTGAGATGGACTCTGATACCTGTAATAATGATAATTTCAGTGGTTCCAGGGAGCAAAAAAGATTGGTGGTTGGTGGTTACTGGTCGTAAAAGACCAATACTTGCGAACAACGACCGAAGAAACCACATACGCCACTCAGAAGACATCGAAACATCATAAAGGTTTGATGTTTTGAGAAAAATACACCACCGTCGGATAACACACCAAATACAAGAATAATCTCCCAAAACGATAAAGTTCCACCCATTTTCATCAATAGAGAAGAAAACATTCAAGCCCTAATTTTATTTATAGAAAGGATAGCAAAATAGTAAAATCAACATTAAAAGAGATCACCGGGGACTTAACTTATTTTTTTCATTTCTTAAGGACTGAGAGGAATACCATTTACAGTTAGTTCAAGCTCTGATCACTCCTGAGTGCACAGGTTCTCTTCAACAATTCCTTAAGGGCATAAAAAAGACCGATGCTTATAATTGGTAATATAGATTGGGAGGCAAACATAAACCATTTGAACTCAACACTGTCTGTTCCAGGCTCGATCAAAACACAAGCAGACCTAGAGGAAGATTTTAAAACTTTTACAAAAAGTATACAGGAAGCTGCGTAGTCTTCAACTGCTCATAGTACACAAAAAGTAATAAACTTGCCTCATTACCCTTTGTACGTTAGGGAAAAAAGAGAAGAGCACGTAAAGTATGGCAAACTAACAGACTTCCTTCAGACAGACAAATTTTCAACAGACTAAATAATGAACTCAAGAGACCAATTCAAAAGTAACTATTATAATAATTAAATTAGCAGCCTCTCAACGGACGATGGAAGTTTATGGAGGCACACCAGGAATCTCTTAAAGCATCGTGAGGTGTCACCTCTTCGGCACCTCTTCGGAGAGAGGATGGCACCTGGGGTGTTTCAGACGAGGAAAGATCTGAACTCTTCGCTGACCATCTATCCTCTATTTTTAAACCACAGACAGACTTCATAAACACAGAACATGAGAACTTTGTAAAAATCATTTTAGACAAGCCACTACAGCTTACACCTCCACCAGCTACTTTCACACCATCACAAGTTGCACAATAAGTAGACAGTTGCCGAAAAGAAAATCCCCTGGGCATGACCTGGTTAAAGCCGAGGCGCTCCAGCAAATGCCTAGGAAGACTCTAGTGTTCCTTACTATAATTTTCAATAGCAATAGCATTCTTAGGACTACCAAATTTCCAATACAATGGAAGTACTCTTACATAAGAATGATAAAAAAAAACCAGACAAAGACAAAAATAGTACTATCTCATGTAGACCAATAAGTCTGCTTCCATTATGCTCTAAAATATTCGAAAAATTATTATACCCACGATTATTAGAGATACTGACAGACAGACGAATAATTCCTGACCATCCATTCGGTTCTCGAAAATTACATTTTACAACACATCAACTACACATGGTGACAGCTTACGTATCGATAGCGTTAGAGCGTAAATTATATGCAACTGGAGTATTTCTGGATGTCGCCCAAGCGTTCGACAAAGTCTGGCACCGAGGACTTATCTTCAAGCCCAAGAACATACTCTCTCACATTTACTGTCTAGTTCTTCAGTCCTTTCTTTCCGACAGATTTTTTTCAGCAAGGCATGGCTCGTTCTGCCAGCTCTTGCCAGTGTACCTCAGGGACCAATACTTTATCCACTACTATACATCACATTCGCACATGACATGCCTCAAACTGCTCACATACTTACCGCCACTTATGCGGACGACACAGCAATCATTACTCGACAGGAAAGTCCAACACAAGCGCCACTTAACTTACATCACCTACAAAAAATAAAGGACTGGTACAAAATTTGGAAGATTATCCATAGTCTGTAAGAAGATTATCAAAATGATACACATCAAGTTCATTCCGAGACTAGAAACATGCCCCCCTGTTAACATAGACAACATACCGATTCCTCAAACCGAACGAGTATAATATCTAGGACTGAAATTCGATAGGAGAATGACATGGGGTCCACATGTCAAGAAAAAGCGGGAAACATTAAATCAAAGACTAAAATTATTGTACTCACAGGTTAGACGACATTCCAATTTAAAAGCAAAACAAAAATTAAGTATCTACACATGTCCACTAAAGCCTCTCTGGATCTACGGATTACAAATATATGGCACTGCAAAACATATACATATGTTAAGATATGAGATATTGTTTGGTATCTTAACATAAAAAAATAAGGATCACTGTGTAATTTTTATTTTAGAAATAATAAATCAAAATATGTAAAATGCTAGATTAATTACAGTAATTACAAGCATTCTCTTATCTCACGCAAAACGCTGACGTCTTCGTGGTCTCAAAAAACTGAGCCCCTTTTACAATCAGGAATTGATGGTGTTGTTCTCGTTTTCTATCTGCAGCAGAGTAACGAGCTATAGGGAAAACTCTAATGTGTATAAGGCACTTGATAAGAGTCTATATGTAAGGTTACATAAATTTTTTTTAGTTCGATATGTTTATCGAAATATCGATGGTTACTATCTTACGATAGCAATCGCTACAGGATTCCCCTCCTAGACGACGGAGTCGCTGAAGTGGACTTTCCGCTTCACTAAGCGTCCAGACCGAGTTTCGTAGGCTTCGGGTTCATGCCCGCTCGGTTCTGGTTCCTGAGAAGCAGGTCGAGTAGTGGAATCCTGACTTGATTGTTGATGGTCTCGAGAAGTCTGGTGGTGAGGAAGGTCGTCAGAGAGAAGGTAGGCTGGCTTCAGGCGATCTAGTGAGATATTAGACTCACGTCCCGGTAGCTGGACGAGGTAAAATTTCTGTTAGAACATAGTGTTAGAACATGTCGTTCTAAGACTTTATATGACCCAGAGTAGGGTGGTGTCAAAGGCCGTGTAATGCAGTCAGCCCTAACGAAAACGTGTGTGCATTTCTGTAGGTTTTCATGCTCAAATATCTTCTTGTTAGAACTTCGAGCTGCAGCAGAACGTAGGTGAGACAGTTATTCCTTCAGCTCTTGGAGAGCTGTATGTGGGTCAGGTGGACTGTGAGGACTCTCAAGGAATTCGCCAGGTAATCGTTGAGGGGGTCCGTAGAGAGCTTCAGCGATGCTTGAGGAAGTATCATCACGTAAGCTTGACCTCAGACCAAGAAGAACAATAGGCAAACTTTTTTTTTTTTTTTTTTTTTTTGTTCCCAAGACTTGCAATCACAAGTCCTATTTCGCCAAAGCCAAACAATATTGTTCATTAGTACATTAAAAAATTATCTAATGATGTAACTAAAAGAAAGCAATAAAACCTCGAAGATGAGAAGGCAAAACTTTAGTCCAGATGGCAGAATTCATGGGCTGTTATGGCAGCTTTAAGTGTTCTGTGCCAACGTTCAATGCAACCGTTTGATTGTGGATGATATGCCGTCGTACGGTTACGCTGAATGCCTAGATGTGAGATGAGCTGGTGAAATAATTGTGATTCATACTGGCGTCCTTGATCGGTGGTTATCCTTGAAGGCACTCCGAATCTACAAACCAGTCCCTGCAGAATGCTGATGAGACCGTTTATGCAGTGATGTCTTTTAGGGGACTTGCTTCTACCCATCGAGTATGACGATCCAGCATGTTTAAGCAGTACCTGTTACCATTTGATGGTGGAAGAGGTCCAATTAAATCTAAGTGTACATGTTGGAACCGAGCTGGCTGGAACATTCCTAGTGGTGTAACCGTATCGCGATGGATCCAATATACAACACCGGGTTCATTCCGTCACTTCTTTGTTTAGATTTGGCCAGAAAAACAGCTTTGCGACCAGTTTTCGTGTAGTTCGTATACTTGGATGGCTCAGGTTGTGAATCTTCAAGAATGCTCCGCGCCTGAATTCAAGTGGAAGGTATGGACTCGCCCAGGAGTGACTTGTTGGAGCTTGGAATTTCTACGAATTCGAACATGAGATTCTCGTGCTTCTTGAGTTGTTCAATGTGAGGATCTTTCTCCTGGGCGAGAGAGAGTGCAACAAAATCATCTGGGGTATGTATTTCCTCTATCCTCGACAAAGAGTCTGCAACAGTATAATACTTCCCAGGCTTGTAGAAAATTTCTGTTGAGAACTGACTGAGAACTAAGGGGAAACTATTTGCCACCCTTCTTTTGTTGGAGGACTGCTCCTAATCCCGTGATGGAATCATCACAGCAGAGAGAGAGTTCGGCTTTTGGATCCGGGTGAATAAGCTCGGCAGCTTCTGCAAGAATTTTCTTAGTCTTTTCGAAGGCTTCCATAGCTCCATCGGTCCAATTGATGGGGCTTTTGTCGTTTTTCTTCTTGTTGTGAAGCAAATTGTTGAGTGGTTGTTGGATAGTTGCGGCGTTTGGAAGATTTGGAAGTTAAAAATTTACCATCCCCATAAATCTTCTGAGTTGCTTTACATCCTTGGGTGCTGGAAACTCAAGGATAGCTTTTACCTTATCCTTGAGTGGTGTGATTCCTGTGGTTGTGAGGTGGTGACCGAGGAAGTCGAGTTCAGGGACACCAAAGATGCATTTGGCCGGGTTGATAGCGATTCCATCCCTGTCGAGTAGTCTGAAGACCTCTCGAAGATGAGTACTGTGCTGTTCCTCATTTTCCGAAGCGATGAGAAAGTCATCCAGGAACTTAAAGACGAATGGAAGATCTCGGAAACGGACGAATCGTTGGAAGCTTTGACCTGCATTTTTGAGTCCAAAACTCATTCTGTTGTATTCGATCAATCCGAACGGAGTGATGATTGCAGTTTTCTCCTGTCTTTCTCCGCTATAGGGATATGATAAGCTATGCGAAGGGCGATCTTGGAGAAGATCTTCTTTCCACTAAGCTCCATAGTGAAATCTTGGAGATTGAGAATACCATAACGATCCGGGATTGTTTGTGCGTTCAGAGCTCTGTAATCACCGCAAAGCCGTAAGCCGCCATCTTTTTTCTTTACAACGTGGAGCGGGCTAGACCAAGGGCTTTTGGAAGGTCGACAGATCCCGTCTTTGATCAGGCTTTCTTCCAGGGGGTAGGCGACGGCATTTAAAGATACCGGTAGATCCTTGGTTTCTATATAGTGTTCTACAGCTCCACGGGGTGGTCCACGGATAGGTGTAACTTTTGTAATTGTGGGAAACTCGTTGAGGATCTGAAGAAATCGGTTATGCGCAGGTAATATTGAATAAACTGGAATTTCTTCGCATGACATACTCCCAGTAATACTGCGTCTTGTGTTCTGATCGATGAGTCTCCTGTTTCTAATATCTACTGTGAGTTGGTGCCAGTAGAGAAAATCTGCACCGAGAATCGCCTTACTCACATCAGCAAGAATGAAAGCCCATCGTAGAGGCTTTTTAAGACCTAGGTCCAATTCAAGATCAGCTTCACCATAAGTTGCTATTTTGGAACTGTTAGCAGCAATCAGGTAGAAATCAGAAGAAACTATCTGCAGCAGAGTAACGAGCTATAGGAAAAACTCTACTTTTCTTTAGTACGATATGGTTATCGAAATATCGATAGTTACTATCTTACGATAGCAACCGCTACACATATAAATAGACTTCAATCCTCCGACTAATTACCCAAGCCCCGTGGTACGTGAATAAAAACACGTTACATTCTGACTTGCACATGCCGACTGTCAATGAACACATACGAACATACTACGAACGGTTCCACAATAATCTGAAGGGACACTCCAACCTCCTAATACAAGAAATAGTAACAACCCTCATGCCGGAAAACGCCAGAAGACGATTGAGAAGGTTCTGAATGAGGAATCTACTTACATAATATGTGAGTAAACTAATACCCACGTAATGCCTTTTTATTTGTTTTTATTAATTTTGTTTCTTACCTCTAGTTTGTGCCAGCTCATCTGCTGATTGTTGATTATTGTGATTCACAGGTGCGGATTTAAAAATAAAAGTGAAACATATATATATATAAATGTAAATAAATCAATCGAAGTATATGTATATAACTGTTATTGAAGGATATATATATATATATAATAATATGGCGTAAATATGGCGAAATAGGATTTTTAAACAAACCTTAGTGCCAAAAAAAAAAAAAAAAAAAAAAAAATGTAAATAAATTAATCGAAGTTATTACAGTTATTTAATGACTTACCTTTTACCTCTGCAGCACATGGTATTGTTTTCACAACACTTGTAGTCATAAAAGCAGCAGGACGTTTGAGTGCAGCGTGTGAAGTACATTGACAAGTACGTTCCTTTATAAATAAATTATAAGCATTTTAATAAAAATAATACTTTGATCTAATCAACCTAAGTTATTTATGTATTCTTTAATGTAATTTTAGCATGACCATCCATTCATTGAAAATTACTAAGAAATTTTTCTTTGATTTATGCGACATATATACAATAATTGCACCATGATAGAACGATTACCTTTTGGCAAACAGAAATAATTAGCGAAAAACATGGAAAGGGACGAAAAATGCTAAGAGTAGGTGATTGCCCATTATAAACTGTTATTAAGCTACAAACTGATTTCAGATCTCACCGCTCTGCTTGGACTTGGCAAAAATCGAACAACAGCTATCATCCCTAGCCCAACGGATGCATTGAAAGGTGGCATCGGAGCATGAAAATCGCTTTTTAGGCACATATGGACACGGAGCATTATGCCGGGCATTAGTTGGGACGCAGTTCCGTGACGTGAGTTTTTCTTCCTGAGTACAATAGATAGGAGGAGCGAAAGTTGAGCCGCAGGGTGTGGTTGCACAGTTTTAGAGCCACTAGAGAGGTTAGTGTTCCTGACGGAGTTTGTCACTGCCTGCGCCGCGCTGGTGGAGTGAAAAGTAGAAGAAAAATTAATTGACGCAGTTAAAGGCAGAGACATTTTATACGATACAGCTTACCCTGATTATTTAAAAGTCAAATTAAAATTAAAATTAGAAAATTCGTCTTTGAGAACGAGACCGAAGACAAAGATTCTCAGAGAGTCTTCCTTTTCTTTAAATAGAAACTTAGGGAAGTATTTCTTGCAATAATGGTGTTATTGCTCTCCGAGATCATTAGAACTTTAATAGTAATTCTTGCACATTAACGAACTCTGCCTTACAGGTCCTCAGTTTTCAGAAGAATCACGTCCCAACTTTCGCTCCACCTGCGTGCAGTCAACTTAATCCCTGCACCTGGATCACCTCACCTTGCCTCACCGGTCTGGTCTTAACTTACGCCCAGTCTTAGACAAGACTTTTGCCTACTGTCTTGCTTGGGCTACGCTCGACGATATTATATCTTCCTTATTTAGACATTGAAGATCATAGCATCTAATAAATCCCTTACTAAAATCTAATTGGGATGTGGTTTTAGTGTGGACATGGTCTGCAAATCTTTTACAATCAGGTAGTTTTTGTTGTTTGCTTACTATTAGCCGTTTTTAATAGTAAATCTCCGTCACGTAATTTCTTAATGGTTTTAACCTTTTCTAAAAAAAACGGTTAAAAACATATCATTTAGAAAAGGAGATGCCTTCTGAAAGATTCACCAGTCTCTCTATTAATTAACATAAATGAAGGTAAATATTCTACACACACATTAATTCCTATTATTTCCTATTGGGCCCCTTTTGCCTCTTAAATTATACCTAAAATATAGCCCATCCATTCTGATTAATTAAGAAATTAGTTAATGAAAAATGAACGAGGAATCTATGAGCTAAAAAGTTATATTAAAGGATAATGAACTGAAGGTAGCCTTCTCTTATGTAGTCCCTTCCTTAAGTGTGTTAGTTAACCTATAATTCCAAGGTAGGCCATTGACTCTTGGAATTATATTATTTTTCACGTTGAAGTCCTCCTTATTGTATACTGCAATTAAGAGTCACCTGACTCACTATTATTGCTTTTTAAGCCCAACGATCGTGTAGGTATTGCGATCGTGAAAAAATTTGGCTTCCTGTTTTCAATTGAGATACACGTTTTGTGGTCCCGTAAGTCCAAACAAACAATACCCGCGAAATGGTGTTTTTTTTTTGTTTTTTTTGTGTGTTTGTGTGTGTGTGTGTGTGTGTGTGTGTGTGTGTGTGTGTGTGTGTGTGTGTGTGTGTGTGTGTGTGTGTGTGTGTGTGTGTGTGTGTGTGTGTGTGTGTGTGTGTGTGTGTGTGTGTGTGTGTGTGTGTGTGTGTGTGTGTGTGTGTGTGTGTGTGTGTGTGTGTGTGGGTGAGAACAGACAAGCTCAAAAACATTAATTACGTACCTGAAATTAGGAATTTGATGTATTTATATGCCCATGATGATGACTCGAATGACCGCGATTCGACAGCCAAAATTTCATATCCCGCATTAACACTGATTAAATAAAAACTTTTATTTAATGTTGACAATTGTATTTTGCTTTAGAGATTAAATACGTGATACAAATTATTTAAAGCAATTAAGGTTTGAAGAAATATGGCATAAGTTAATCTTAAATTAATTATATTTTAGATTAGAAACTTTAGTTCTATAATAGGTTTATGAATGCAATAGAAAGTGATTTTAGAAGAACAGTAATCGTTATCGGTTTCCAGAAAGGCATAAGAGACAAACTTAACTTTGAGACGTAAATACACCTTCTATCGATCCACCTTCACGATGTACAGGGTGTCCCCAAACCAAACGGCCAAACTTCAGGGATCGATAGAGGATCGAAAAACTAATAAAAAAAGTTCTCTGGCGTTTGGCTCGTTTTTCGATTAGTTTTCGAGAAATCACAAAAAACAAAAATAGTTGTGCAAAAAGTGTATTTTAATTTTTTTTTTTACAATAATGTATTTAAATTACAAAAATATGCTGGCTTATTGAGTAAGCTTAATTTCTTAATTTCCGAGGAGTAAATTTAGAAAAGATTAATATTCTCACGCTTTCGTTATCAATAAAACATCTAGGATGAGTGTTTAAACTTAAAAAGAAAGGATTAAAATGTTAGCCATTATATCATTTTAATTCTTTTTGGGGGGAATCCAGCCTCGCATTCACACATTAGTGGTGTTGCTAGTAGTGTTCAGTGAAGTCAACAAATATGGCTAGATTTACCGAAGCTGAATACGCGGACATAGTCTACGTCTATGGATTCTGCGATGGCAATGCACGTCAGGCAGTTCGGGAATATCGCAGACGGTTTCCTGGCAGAGAAACCCCACACAGAGGTGTTTTTACCAGCACTTTCAGAAGGCTTCGAGAGACTAGGTCCTTCTCAAGTAATCGTGGTGGAAACCGTATGCAGGCTCCGATGGAAGCCGACCTGCGGAACTTCAATACCAACCGTGGTGGTACAAGCGTCCGGAGAGCTGCTTCAGTTCTTGGCATGCCAAGGGTAACCATTTGGCGCACATTAAGGACTGACCGCAGGCATGCTTACATGTATAAAAGGTAGAAAATTTAATACCCACTGATTATCCACGCCTATTATTTTTTTTAATAATATAATATATAAAAAACGATGTTAACTTAAGTTCGAAAGTAATCTGTACGGACGAAGCGACTTTTACACGTGCGGGCATATTCAATCAAAGAAACTACCACCTTTGGGCACATGAAAATCCCCGCGCTGTTAGAGAATTTCACTTCCAGCATGAGTTTTCTGTAAACGTGTGGGTCGGTCTTAGTAATAATTGCATAATAGGTCCCGTATTTTTACCCGCTCGACTTAATGCTGAAAGTTATTATGTATTATTCGAGAATGCACTTTTGGAAGATATCCCTTTGGAAAGATTGCTCGAGAACTGGTTTCAACTCGATGGTTGTCCTGCACATTACGGAAGGGCCGTGTGAGACTGGTTGGACATCTAATACCCAGGTCGTTGGATAGGACGAAGCGGGCCGGTTGGCCTCCACGGTCTCCGGACCTCACGCAACTAGATTTCTTCGTATGGGATACCTGAAAGAAAATGACTACCGAGAGCCCGTCCGCACAAGGGATGATCTCATCGAGCGCAACAATGTTTAGATGCAGTGAGTACGCGATGTGATGCGTGTTTTGCAGCGAGAGGCCAACTTCGAACAACATTTACGTTTACGCTGCCGAGAAATTAACTATTTAATTTTAAAGGAGGTAAAACCTTCAACATTTTCATTTTTTTCTTTTTCTCACTAAGGTAGTCCCATATTAAAACTGAAACATTTATGTTTTCCAAGTAAGAATATTAAATTATTTTCTTTTTTTTTTATTTTTAAAATTATTTTTATTATTTAAATTTTTAATTTTTTAATCTTCAGTTTTTTTTATAATATTATGTACTTTAACCAGGTAATTTTCTTTATATTAGGAATATTTGAATAAAAAAGTATTTATTATTTTTTTTTAATAAAAAATAATTTTTTTTTCAATTACCTTTCTATTAGTATAAGATTGAAATACAATAATTGCGTTGGAATAACAAGTATTGTTAAAATTCATTCAAGGAATGAATTCCGCTCCTCCATGGCCTTAACTAGTTTTTGCACAACTATTTTTGGTTTTTTGTGATTTACTCGAAAACGAGGCATATGCCAGAGGATTTTTTTTCTTAGTTTTTCGATCCTCTATCGATCCCTGAAGTTTGGCCGTTTGGTTTGGGGACAACCTGTACATACAAAAAGCAACTCGCAGTAAAAAACAAGCAAGCAGTCAAAAAACTCGAGGTTAGATGAAATTAGGTCCCTTAAAAAAAGAAATAAGCAATATTGAATCGAAAAGTACTGAGAGCTTTCAAGTTTTAGAATACAAATATCCATAACATATTGAAATATACAAACAAATAAATTAATAAATGTGTGAAGTTGAGGACGCCATTCCATATTATCGAAACACGTCAATATCTAATCTAAGTTAGTTCGTAAGTAAAAGTTGTGTGTTGAGCGCATCGCACCAGATTTTATTTTTAATTCAAGTTTTAGTCTCAATTGCTAAAAAACTTTATATTTATATCCCCTCCCGCTGCTCCTCTCCTCCATTCACGGTACTACGGTTCAGTTTCAACTTTACTTATGGAAGGATTTTTCTCAATGTCATATATATAAAAAAATAATTAAATACTGAATAGCGTTGTTATCGTACTAACCTAATGCGAGGCTGCCATCTTCTTTCACATAGAAATCATCCGCAGCCCAGATAATTGAGAAAACAGTGATCAAAACAATTAAAGTGATTCTCATGGTATACATGTTTATGAAATATTAGCCAAAATGACGGTTACAATAATTTATATTGGAAGATTTCCGATTAAGGGATAAGGAATATAATCTTGATCAGTTGGATCGGATACTTATGTAATTGCTTCTTATCCTCTTATTTATGTAGTTTTTTTTTTGCCTCGTCGTATCTTATCTTTTGATAATTCTATCTTATCGCGGTATTGCAAAAAAAATCAGAGACGTGCACCCATTAGTAACATCTTTTTTTTTTCTATCTAATATTTAAAAATATATAAGAATCTCTATAAATAGTTTTTTACGTCACACAGTCATTTTTTAATCTATATACCAGTATTTTTAGTTTGAGGCAAGAGTAACACTGTATCTCTATTCCGTCTTGATTTCATTGAGGGAAAAAGTTTCACTTCCTTTTTAGACCCATCGTAATGATCTTGTCACCCAACCTACAATTGCCAGATTTGATACATAAAAAATAATGATATTCAAACTGTTTATTTAATAAGTTGGGCATCTGAAATGTGGGCGGTATGGCCAGAATTTTCCGGTTAAATATTAATAAATATTAATATTATGAAAAATCAAATGAGCCTACAATCTACATTACTGCATTCTTTATAAAGCTTATTTAATAACAACAACCTCAATATGGAATAAATGAAGAAAAACTTCATACATTTTTAATTTTTATATTATGTTCTAGTTGGTTTTGGGAGGTCCGGTTTTTGCCATTCTGTCTAGTTCACCAAGAACAGTAAAGAAATGCTTTTTAAATACTCTCTCCCACTACTGTACACGTTAGACATCCTCGTGTATTGTCCAGCTTAAATCTAAACTGGCAAGCCCAAATGTCATGTTCTGAGCACATCTGGGTACAGTAGTCTTGAATTGAGGTAAACATTAGAAGAAAATGAAAAAAAAAAAAATGTTAGAATTTAATGGAAGGGTAAAATAAATATTAATACTATAAATGTAAACTGTAAATATTAATGCTACTTAAACAGCGTTTTTAGTTACCAAGAATAAGTGCATTAAATGGCACCTAGCCCTAAATTTTTGGTTATTAACATTTTTAGTATGAAATGTTATGCATCTATCGCTGGAAATTTGCTAATTTTTTTTTACTCTTTCCGATTTTTCAAAGTTTTCTATATCGTTCAAAAAATGACGAATATAAAAATATTATCAAGACCAGAACAATACATTTCAAATCCCACAAGTTACCAAAAAAATTTTATTTCGACTGTAAAATAAAGAGCCTTAAGCATTCTTGTCAATATTTTCCACGGCATAAATTTTATACATCCCTCGCAAGAACAGGAGAAAGAATGGATCGTTGGTTTTGATGATCTGCCTTCTAGCAATTAACTTTACAAGTTTAGCACCCCTTCAATTGGTTTGATTAGATCCCCATCCAGTGTTCCAGGAGTTGGTATCAGAACGTTTCTATTGATTGTATTTTTGTTGATTCTATTGATTGATCACGTTTCTATTGATTGCAGTATTCACCTCCATGGCGGATATGTCTTCTTCAAAACCGTTTCAGGTATACAGAAGCCATTGTACATAGAGAGGCACAATACTTGCTAATAAGGATTAATCGCACAATGCAGCCAAGGTAGGACAACCAGCCTCAGACGATGAGAGTCAATTATTATTCCTTCCCGAATCCAAAGTCATTTCATTATCAGACACAGTATCAAGCTTGGCGAAATTCCGAAACAGGCGGAAAGGTCTTGAAAAACGTACTAAAAAGGTTACTAATAAGGTAATACTAAGGTTACCGACTAAAAACTGAGTGATGAAGTTAGTGATTAGATAGTACTGTTAGAAAGTTAAGGGTCGGGTGACCTATGGATAATAGCACGACGCACAGTGGTCCAACCTGGGAAAAAACCTCATATATGAACGTAGCCTAAACCTAATATTTTCTTGGTTTTCGAATACTTAGATACTTGTAGAACAATGGAAAGAATATATTTTGTTAACTAGTTCAAAATTAAAATGTGTGTGTACCAGTAAAATTGAACTTTTTAATTATTGAAAAAATCGTACTTTTCTACCAACATAAAAAAAAATTTCTAGTTTGTATAAGATTAACAATAAAATATTCCTCTATACATCAGGAGTGTGTCTGATATGTGCACTGTTATGGACCAAATATTTATAAAAATATCAATAGTTAGAGAAGAAATTAATTTTCGAAATCGTTGCTGAAATAAATATGATTTTTCGACTTTTTTGGTTTATAAAACTCTTGCGTTATTTTGCGTTACGGTCGCAATGGTTTAATATGTAACTGTAGGTAGTAGAGGAACTGTGGTAAAATTTTCAGCGCCAACTTCGGCCAACTTTGGGATTTATAAGGATTTAAACCTTCAGCTACGGTTCGAGTGGCGAAGGCGGGTGACCTTGGGGAGGAACTATTAGTTAAAAAAAATCCTCCTATAGATCTGACTGGCTTAGAATTAAAATAAAATAAATCATACGTTATTTTAATTTTAATACTAAAATAAAAAAAAACAATTTTAATTTTAGTTCTAAAACACTAAACAAAATTGTTTTATTTTGTATTTTAAATAATCAAAAATACGACAACTACAAGTAGGTTGTTTGAAGTTGCACAGTTTGTTTATAGTGTATGGTGATCCTTTGTACTAGAGCTCTCACCCCTGAAAATTGAGGCGGTACATTTATTTCAGTTTGATGCTGTTATAGTTGCAAGTTTTTTGAAAATCCTTTATTAACCGCGCAAGTTACAGGGATAAATGAAGAATTAATTATGAGATTAAAAACAGTAATAGATGTGATTTGCTCTCTGTTACCCGATTGATTCTGCAGCATTTCGCAAGTATACAGCGGAAACGGCTGATGGCAGTGACTCGGTACACCTGGTACTATTTCCCATCGACCGTCCAAAAAATTCTTTTCCATGTAGCAAGCATAATTGAGCACGCAGCTCTTTGTGTTGGTTCTCTGTCAGAAGAGGCTCATGGAGAGTGGGAACAAATATTATAAGCAATGCAGGGAACATCATTCCAGGAAGATATCTCGAGTCGCAACAAATGAAGATGTGATGTTTTCCACCATTATTTGTAAGAAGGGACCAATATTATTACGGATTTAAGAACACTTGTATAGAAGTATAAAAAGAAAAAAGAGCTAACCGAGGAAGCATAGAACTTATTTAAACAAGATTAAATAATTATATCCTATTTGTATTATTGTTAATAAAAATGTTAAACAAAAAAAATCTATTCAAATTTTTATTTTTCACGTCAAATTTTAACTTGATCTGATGCTCTGATTTCGTTGATATTGATTTCATTAGATTCGGCTCCTCAAAAAACATATAAGACTATATCAAACACGAATTTTTGATATTTTTGACTTTTTGACCTCAAATTTGGACTTGCTCTGGTGATTCCATTGCACTGATTTTGATTTCATTAGATTCGGCACCTCAAAAAATCAATACAATGGTTTCAAGCCGCTAGCAAAGTAATTATAATAGATATTAGGTTTTTCCCATTTTCAGCTTTTTTGGACCACTGTGCGACGTGAGTTGTAAGTGCTTGGGAATATAACTGTTAATATTACGAGGTGATAAAACAAGAACTATTACGCTCGTTAAGAATGATGCATTATGGAACATTTATAATCACAACAATCAAAGCAATCAGACACATGTTTGTTTTAAATATTAATTACAAAAATAGGTGGGTGTTTACACATGCACGCGTTCCGCACGGAAAGAGCCCTAAACGGGAAAGAACGAGGGAAAGAGTGTGTGTGAAAAAGCGACATTTGGAGTGTGGGATTGTGCTCGCGCTTTCCAGCACGTAATCCTGTGGGCCGTCTAAAATAGTACTATTAGATCTGAGATTCTCGCGGGATAAAACGGCGTTTTGGGGCCACAATAACCGCATAACAAATTTAATTTTTCTTTCTCGTTATAATAGTCTAGGCAACGGCACGCGCCCACGCCTCCCAAATGTGGCAACCTATCAGTTTCCTCTTCCTCCACCCAAAGTTTAGGGTTTCTTTGAAATGTCAAACTCCAACGCTCTGCCACCTGCAGTCAAAAGAACTTTCTCTCAGCGACTGCCATATTCTCTCACGCTTGGGTTGTCCTGGTCCACTACAAGTCTTTCCGCACATTCAGCCATCTCGGCTCCATAATCACATGTAGACTGGAAGAGGGAGTCCGGCACAATTGACAGTCACTGGGCAATAGACTAATGCTGCAAAGGAGCCTCCCATTGGCAGCGGATGAGCCCTAGGCCGGGAGCCCGATAATTCCTGCGGATATTAACAACTATGCATTCCAATACATCAGGACTCATCTTAGTAAGAGGTGCCATCTGGAGAGGGTAGGTAAGCCCCGGGAACAAATACTAGTTGACAACGCTGACTTTTTTTTCCAGCTTAAGAAGGTTGGCACTCACAAGTTCATCCAAGTTTTTATTCAGGTTCGTCTTTGCCTCATCATTAAATACGAGAATGTGCATCAAATATTTATTTATTTATATATAATTTCGGGCTTTTCGACCATACAATATACAAGTAATTCGAAAATACAAGTACAATACAATACAAATATTTAATGGTTTCATTTGCATTATTGCTTTTGATGGCATCCCCATTCTCAAGGGAGAGCGTATTTGGCTACGACTCTCCTTTTTCAATAATAAGGCCCATGCTTTTCTGTGAACCAATTTCCCCGAGAAACCTTTGCATACCATGTGTTATTCTTTCTGCTGCCCCTTGTCGTGCACAGTAACAACCTGGTCGTCCCCGAAGCCTGTGAGGATCATTCTTGGTCACAATTTAGGTTGTATCCGAATCTCTTTGAAAACTATGGATCACACAGGTCGCGGTAGATGTGATCTATGGCCAGGTTGAATAGCGAAGGTGACCGCCTTGTTTGTACTCCACGAAGTATATTGGGCTTGTTGGATGGGATCTTGCACTAATATTGATTTGCTTAGATCTGCGGATAGCTGCAATCACGTTTTAGACGTCCAGTGACAAGGTGAGGTCACAATGTGGTCATGGCAACGTTGTGAAAAGCGCTAGCAACGTCGAGGAACACCACCGCGTGGTGAAAAGTGAGGAATCACTTTTCTTTTGTTTTGCATCTTTTATGATCGCGTAGGGTCCACCAGTGGTGATGACCGAGGAAAGACTAAGGAAAAAAAATTAAAATCATTACTTGCATTAAAAAAGTTTTCAACAGAAAAATACCTCATACTCAAAAATAAAACTTATGAACTCACATATTGGCGCTACAGTCTGTGTATTTATTCACCTCAATTTATCATATTGTCCTCTAGAGGGCAATATGCATAAATTAAGGAATGATATTGGTAGGGGATATAGGTTTTTTAAGTTCGTATTTGAAAATTTATACCTCGTGTTTGAATCAGATCCGATACACGACCATGCTGCGTGTCGGTCTTGTGTGACCAGAACTTAATTGCTTAAGTGAAGTTGCGTCTTCTTTGAAGTTCCACAATCGGTTATAATCTCACTCCAAAACTGAACTTTCAGATATTCAATATTTTTATCATCGATACCATATGCTTCGATATTATTGACTGTCGATATCGATTTCTTATTCACACCTCTTGTTAATTATAAAATTAAAAATAAAACTAGTGTTTTCAGAAAGCTCGAAGGATTGTCCATATCCTCTACAAAAAAAATATTTATCTTGATATTACCCTTTGATAGTAGAGTTGTAAAGCGTACGGAGGTTATAGATATAAACCTAGTGCACCGCAGCAATTTGATGGTTCGTAATGCTATTTGCATTCCACTAAGATTTATTTTACAAAAATAAAATAAATAAAAATTTCTTTTTTCTTTTGGAAGTTAAAAAAAAAGGTTTGCGTTTCTTTTTCATCAGAAATGAAAGGTCAATATATAAAAAATTTTGAGACCCTACCTGCTTATAATTTTTGGAACCTTCCTTCATTATTATAGTGGCATTTTCAGTCTTCTTCTAATTGAAGATTAATACTCAAGAAATGAAAGAATTCGCGAGGATTTGGGAGTACAAGCAGTGCGAGACATCAGGGAAGAGAGGCAATTAGAGTGGTACGTCCATGTTTTACATTATTTATATACTGATACACGTCTTTTTGTTATATTCTATTTCTTTTGTGTTTCCTCCATTTATAATAATATTCAAATAATATTCATAATACTGCAAATTCTTTTTTCAAAAATCTTTGAGTTTCTTACTTTCACAAGTGAGTCCTGTACCCTTGCGACCAATCATGTGAGCCAAATTTGAGTTATGGAAATGCGCTACCTAAGAAAAATATAGGAATAAGCCTGACGGGATCGCGTAAGGAAGCAACCGTAAGAGCAAACATGGACCTGAAACCCGCAAAAAATCGAATAGAACCAACTTAAGTGGAATGGACATGGTTCGGCCACGCTACTCTCAAACGCCATGCTACTCTCGAAGATGGAGACGATGGGAGGTAGCCGCATGGAAGGTTAATGAAGGACAAGGAGAGAAGCGGACTGGAGGAGCAGAAGCTGGCTCAGGACGGAAACACATGGGTCAGGCTTTTGTAAGGAGGTGCCTTCACTGTGGGGAGGCACAAAAAGTGATTTTTACAAAAGCTGATCAAATTCCTTCCTTCCTCTTTCTTTGATATCCGTCTCCTGCTTTATCGGATCATTAAAATGTTTCAGGAATCCAGAATACATAAGGCGAACCGTGCAGAATCCGTCGCACGCAGAGTTATTATAAGCCCAATGGAAGATAATTCTTCAATAAAAAGTAAAAAAATATGCAATTATGAGTTCGATCAGTGTTCCATTGTAGGAGCGTTATGGCGCTGAAGATATGCAAAGATTTAAAGTGTGGAAACAATAAATTCAAATGATAAAAACTTTTGACCCTCAATAGTTACACTAAAACTGTCGCCAAAATATGTCAGTTTAGTAAGACTGGAACTATCTTTATAATATCATAAGAATAGAAGTATATAGATATTTTTAGGCTATAGAAAAATAAAATATAGAGGCACCGGTGGCAATGTTGGTTAAAGCGTGGTAGGCTCACGAGCGTGTCGAAACCCGAGTGTAAAAGAACAGCTAAAAAGCGGTTTGCTTCCTTACATTAAGGAAAGTCAAATTCTATCTTTAAATGACGAAAAATTTTCCAAAGGGAGGGGCTGCAGCCCCCACAGATCCTCCCCTGGATCCGCCAATGGCATAAGTAAGCAACATAAATGTCTGTAAGAGGACCATACTGTGCTGCCAAATGCGCCAAGCGAAATACCCGAATACTAATAGTACTGTCGGCCACCTTGAATTAGGTAAAATGTCTAAAATGCAATGTCATGCTCATACCACCTGATCTCAGACATAAAGGAGAAATCTGAGCCATGCTGCTCACAAACTCCAGTAAGCAACATAAATGGTGTTTCTGCGTAGATCTGTAGTAGGGCTGAAAGCTAGGAGGGATCGCATTAAAGAAATCAAACTTTAAGCTGTTATTTTTCACGCATCCAAAATGACCGGATGACCGGATAATGTTTAGATGATTTGCAACGGGTGGGGGGGGGGGGGTATATATAGGGTAAGTGCACTATAAAAAAGTTAGAATTTCGGATTTCTTTCACAAGGGGGTCCCATTTTATGTTATCGGGGATGGTTTTTTGAATAACGAAAATACATTTTGTATTTCATGGCGGGGGGTGGGGGGGGGCATTAGGAAATAGTTGGATTTGCCGACTTCTTTCACCGGGGATCCAAAGTTATCAGGGAAGTTGTTTTTTTTTTTTGTTTTTTTGGAATTAATATGATTAAAATATGATCAGGTTTTCGTTTAAACATTAAATTGTTCCCTCCACCAATAAAATACAAACTGAAAATTAGTTTTGAAAAACACCGTCCCCGATAACATAACATAGGAAGCCCAAGTGAAAGAACTCAGAAAATCTAACTGTTTCGTGGTGCGCCCCACAGTGGTCCAGCCAGGGAAAAATACCCATAAATGTAAGTGGCCCGAACCTAATTTTTTCTTAGTTTTCGAATACTTAGATACTTGTAAAACAATGTTAAGAATACATTCTTTTAACTAGTTCAAAATTAAAATGTGTTTGTATCAGTAAAATTGAACTTTTTAATGATTGAAAAAATCGTACTTTTCTACCAGCATAAAAACTTTTTTCTACTCTGTATAAGAATAACTATTCCCAACAATACTTCAATAAAATATTCCCCAATACTTCAGGAGTGTGTCATCTATATGTGCACTGTTATGGGCAAAACATATTTAAATAATATCAATAGTTAGTGAAGAAATTAATTTTTGAAATCGTTGCCGAAATAAGTATGATTTTTTGACTTTGTTGGTTTATAAAAAGATTGCGTTATGGTCGCAATGGTTTAATATGTAAGTGTAGGTACTAAAGGAGCTGTGGTAAAGTTATCATCGCCAACTTCGGCCAACTTTGGCTTTACATTTATTTCAGTTTGATGCTGTTATTGTGATTTGCTCTCCGTACCCGATTGATATTGCAGCAAATCGCAAGTATGCAGCGGAAACGGCTGAGATGGCAGTGATTCGGTACCCCAGGTACTATCTCCCTTCGACCGTCCACGAAATTCATTTCCACGGAGCAGACATGATTGAGCACACTGCTCTTTGTATCGGTTCCCCCTCAGAAGAGGCTCATGGAGAGTAGCAATAAAAATTATAAGCAGTACAGGGAACATCATTCCAGGAAGATATCTCGAATCCCAACAAATGAAGATGTTTTCCACGAGTTATTTTTATTTCCACCAGTTAGGCGACCCATACATTACGGTTTTAAGACCAGTATATAAGACCAGTATATAAGTATATAAGACCACGTCAAATTTTAACTTGATCTGATACTCTGATTTCGTTAATATTGATTTCATTAAATTCGGCACCTCAAAAAACGTATACGACTCTACCATACGAATTTATGATATTTTTGACTTTTTGACATCAAATTTGGACTTGATCTGGTGGTCCCATTGCCCTGATTTTGATGTCATTATATTCAAAAGCTCAAAAAATCAATACGCGGGTGGTTCCTTGCCGCTAACAAAGTAATTATAATGGATATTAGATTTTTTCCCATTTTCAGCTTTATTGGACCAGAGTACACCCCCCCCCCTTGTTGTACTTCAGTTGTTTTTTTTTTTTTCTTCTGTTTTCTGTTCCTTCTTCTTCTTCTTACTTCAGTTTTTCAGCTACTACTCTGCAATTCATCTTCTTCTTGGCCTTCTTCTTCCTCTCATTTCTTCAGGTGGTCTTCCAGGCAAAGGTCCCAGCCTTGTCAAATTGAAATGGGCAGGGCCAACCACAGTTTTCCACCTGTACACAAAGGACTTGTAGTACGGGTAGTGTGCTTCATTCACTAGCTGAGGGAAATCATTTTCTGCTACCACGTAGAGTCCACTTTCCCACAACAGTGAGGGGTTATGTTAAATCCCCTACCGAATCTCACACCAAGGTAGGTGACCACCTCACTTGGACGTATCCTTGAAACCTCAATCACGAGATTTATAGGGTGTGCCCTGTCAGTTTTCCCTTTTAGAAGAATGGCCTTAGTTTTCGCCGCTGCCATTTTCAACTGCTTCGTCTTACACCATCTTCCTACCAGGTTGATCGTTCTGCTTCAGCTTTTAAACCGGCTTTGCTGTTGGATGCCACTACAGCTGCCAGCTCGTCGACGAAGGCCGTTGCAAGGAACCGCTCTTCCTCAAGCACCCCTAGCAACTCGTCAAATACCAGCTTCCATAGAGCTGGCCCCAGAACCGATCCTTGAGGGCATCCTCTCTCTATGGGAGCTTCTAATTCAAATGAGCTACCTCGAACCCTCACAAACCTGTCCTGGAGGTAGCTTTTGACAAGGGCATATAAGTTGCTCCCACGGCAAGTGGGTTCCTGAACCTCCTGAATAATGTCGTAGCGAGGAGAAAGAGCGCGAAGTTATTCATAGAAAGTCCTTTTTGCCATTTCTTTGCACCACGTCAAGTGCACAGGGCACTCCCGGCTCCCTGACTTGTGTTTTGCTTCGCTGGGACGAGCATTTGCCCGGACGCAATTTATACAAGTAGGGTCAGCCATTGCTTTTTTTTTTGGACAGTCCCTCATGATATGCCCATTTGCTGCACACCAAATACAAACCACGCTATCCACTGTGCATGCAGCCTTGGTATGCTCGTAGCCCTGGCACTTAGGGCAACGAGAGTCATCAAGGTAGTCCTTGAATGATAAAGAGCACCATCCTCCATTCAGTGTACCCATTTCCAACAATTTGAACCGGACCATTGGGTGTACCTCTAGCCCCTATGTCTTAGTGAGACCATTCCTAGTGGAAAAGAGTGGGCAAAGATCGTCATGGACCAGTGGAGTGGGGACCGACTTGTCAGGTATTATTTCCCACAAAAACCTCGATAATTCCGCTGATCCCCATGCATGAGGCACACCCTTAACCTCCAGTTTCGGCTTTTTCTTTAAGGCCAGTCTGACATGTAAGCCGTTATCGCGGAGCCCCTTCCACCCAATGACCTTTGTGGCGTGGGAGCTGTCTTTTATGCGGACCAATATCGGGCCTCCTTTTGTTGCACGCACAATGGATGCATTGACCCCAATTTCACTAGGGGATGGCAACCCATTCATTATATCCACTGGGCTCTTACCAGATCCACCGATTGTGAGATAGGTTGGCTTGGACGCCTGAGTTGGCTTTGTAGGCAGGGACTTTACTATGTCTGCCAAAGTCTTAACCTTCGCCTTCGAAGAGGAACCATCGCGTGGAAACGGCTCAGATAACGCTCCATCAGTTTTGGTCATTTCTTCTGTATGGCTGTTTGGTCGCGACTTTGCTTTCCTTCGGCTTCGTTTTCTCGCCAAAAATTGAAAATTTTCATTAGCCTATGGTGGTTCTTTTCTATATGATGGTCCAGCAATGGGCTGTGAAGAGCTTTTACTTGAAACCTCCTCTCGCGGTAGCACTTCAGTTACCATGGGCAACGTATTATCTATAATTTTATCTTTTATAAAGTTTAGGACGCAGGAAGACATCAGGGTTTCCTTTACTACCTTCTGAACCAGGTCCGAGACTGGAAGCTCAGCAAATTTCTGCCCACATTCTTTATTTTTAGTTATTACATTATCAATGATATCGACCGATCGATTTATCTTTGTATTTATGTGATTCCTTGCCTTATTTCTAATTTTTTTATCAAGATTTTGCAAGAAAACTTTTAAGTTTCCTTGAATAGATTTGGCTTCCTGCAAAAGACAAGCAGTTCCTTCGGGTTCCTCTGCCAAATCAGAAGCTCTGCTTCTTGGCCTTTTGGCAGAAGGCTGTTGTGATTGGGTGCCTTCACCTTCAAAACAGTCTTCCTCCATCTTTACACTCCTATTACAAACTATAGGAGGACTTTTGACCGATTATTTATAAAAATAATCAGTATGAGAAACCCAGTTAACTATTAACCTAACAAGTAATTAAGTCTTTAAAATTTAACTATTTTGGAAAAAGTCTTAACGAAACCCAACTTAAATGAAAACATGATTAGTCTCTTACCTTTCCTCAATTCAAATGTCTTTTTCTGCATCTCGGAGAGTACTGGAAGTTCTATGGTGGATTTATCGTAGTGTCTTTTGTAAGACTGTTTTCTTGCTTCTAGTCGTTTTTTTACATCTTCTGGTACCTCAGGAAGAAGCTTGCTTTCTACTAATGGCGCCACCGTCCTGGTCCTTCTCGACATCAGTAGTTGTGAAGGGCTTGCATTTAAATGTTGAAGTGGAACGTTTCTCTATTCCAAAAGTGCCATCTACAGTTCTCCTTTTTCTTCCCTAACCTTTTTTAGTAGATTAGGTTTTTCGCTATCTTCACGGCTGATTCAGCCTTTCCATTCGCTCGATGGTTATTTGGGGAGGACTGGCTAATCTTGAATTTCCACCTTTTTGCAAACTCTTGAAATTCCCTACTCATCAATTGCGAGCCGCTGTCGCACACTACCTTGTCCGGTATGCCAAATCGACTAAAACTTCCTTGCAGAATGAGACTAGCGTGGCGGTCTTTAGGGATTTTACTTTCTTCATTTCGAAGAACGAGGAATAATAGTCGACGATTATGATATAGTGCTCATTGAAGATGTAAAAGTAGTCCATCGCCACGAACTGCCATGGGCGTTCTGGAGTATTATGTGAAACAAGTCTTTCATTTCTCTGAGCTGTCGCGTACTTTTTTCAAGGGAAGCAGTTGTTAATCTCGGACTTTATGTCTTCAGCTACCTTCAGTCGAAAAAAAAAACCTCCCTGGCTCTGCGGATGCAGCTTTCACTCCCGTGATGAGATGAATGAATTATTTTAATCAGCTTTTGTCTTAAACTTTTCGGTACAAATAACCTATCTCTCTTCAGGATGACACCATCTTCTTCCTCCAGTTCGTCTCTGATACCCCAGAAGTCTTGCAGATCCATCCTAGCAGTTCTCTTTTCTGGCCATTCTAGCTTTATTACCTCCAGTTGCCTCCTTCCTTCATCATCTTTTGCAGTTTCTTGCTGAATCTCTTTTAAGCGGTTATCAGTAACATTGAGATACTTTAATTGGCTGTCTTCGCTTTGGAATACAACTGTTGGCCTTTCGACTCGTTCAGCGCTACAGCTTTCATCTTCTCCCGTTATTCTGGATAAGAAGTCTGCAACGGGGATATTGTTACCAGGTTTGTAAACAATTTTAAAGGCATATCTTTGAAGCTGCAGCATCATTCGTAAAAGCCTCTTGGGCGCTAAAGTCAGTGGCTTTTTAATAATAGCTTCCAGGGTTTTATGGTCTGTCTCCACAGTTACCATAGTGTTACCTAACAAGTACTGCTCAAATTTCCTGAACTATGGCTAGGCATTCTTTTTCAATTTGTGCGTAAGCTCGTTCAGTTTTCGTCATAGCTTTGGATGCGTATGCAACTGGTTGTCCTTCTTGCATAAGGCATGTCCCTAACCCGAATTTGCTCGCGTCACATTGCAGGGTAACGGGTCTCTCCATTTCAAAGAATCATATGTAATGGTTATGAATGAAATGACAATAATTAAGATTCTGCATCCTCAAAAACATAAACTAACAAAATTTGAGAAGTCCAGCGAAATTTCTTTGAGAGTTATAGCCGATGTCCAACAGGAGTGTGGACTCGTCCCACTGTGCGCCGGTGGTGCACGCCCCAAGACGTATCCCCTTTGCGGTTCAGGATAAGGTGAAGCGAGAGTTGGAGCGCATGGAAAAGGAGGATGTTATAGAACCCGTGTCTGAGCCCACCGACTGGGTTAGTCCTCTGGTAATAGCGTACAAGCCGAACAGGGATGTTAGGCTCTGTATAGACCCCACAGATTTAAATAAGGCCATTAGGAAGAAGCATTATCAACTGCCCACTGTATGAGATCAACATGACTGAATGAGATCGCTAGTGACTTGCATGGTGCTAGGTACTTTTCCTCATTGGATGCAACCGCAGGCTTCTGGCACATGGAGCTGGATGAGGAGAGTTCTAAGTTATGTACTTTCATCACGCCTTGTGGATGATTCAAAAATTTTGAGGTTGCCTTTTGGGATTTCATATGCCCCAGAAAAGTTTCACATGCGGTACAAGGAGGCTTTTGCGGGCTTAAATGGAGTAAAAACTTTCATTGATGATGTATTGGTGTTTGGGCATACCAGGGAAGAACATGATAGATACTTGGAAAATGTGCTGAAAAGGGCTGAGTCTGAGGGCATTAAGTTTAATTTAGAAAAATGTAAAATAGGATTGACTGAAATAACCTATTTGGGGGAAAAGTTTTGTGCAGAGGGAATTAGTCCAGATACAAGGAAAGTTAAAGCGATATTAGAGATGCCAAGGCCGGCAAATAGAAAAGATTTGGAGAGGTTTTTGAGTTTGGTAAATTATATGGGAAAATTTATTAAGGGTTTGGCGACCCTCGCACAACCTCTGAGGTTGTTGCTGCAGAAGGAGGTGGCCTGGCATTGGGAAGACTTTCAGGAGCAGGCATGGAATTGGTTGATGTCGGCCTTAACAACAGCACCTGTATTAGCATACTATGATCCCCGTCTGCCTATTACGATTTCGGTTGATGCTTCGCAGACAGGCTTAGGAGCGGTCCTGTTTCAAAATGGCCATCCGGTGGCTTATGCATCAAAGTCATGAACCGGAACTGAACAGCGGTACGCTAACATTGAGAAGGAGTTATATGCGGTGGTATTTGGATGTGAGCGGTTCCACATATATTCTTATGGTAGGCTGTTTGTCGTAGAGAGTGATCACAAACCTCTTGAAGTCATCTTCCAGAAACTTCTTTATAGTTGTCCACCAAGACTTCAAAGGATGATGCTCCGCCTCCAGCGATACTCCGTCTCGTTACGATACGTTCCCGGCAAGAAGACGACCGTTAGCGATAAGTTGTCCAGAGCTCCTCTGAAGAACCAACATGACATGGACTACTTCTCAAAGGAATTAAAATCTTACGTTTTAGCTATAGTGAAGAACATCCGGGAGGTGATAGAACATTGGCTAGAATCAAAGAAGAAACCAAGAACGATGAGGGACTTCAGGCCCTGATGGGTTTGCTAGCTGAAGGATGTCCAGAAAATATTTTTAATTCATTCATAGAAAAATATAAGCTTTTGAGGGATGAATTATCAGTACACGAGGGGTTGGTTTTTAAAGGTCAACAAATTGTAATTCCTCGGTTCTTACGCAAAGAAATGCTGGGCAAGATTCATTATGCACATCAGGGTCGGGATAAGTGTCTTCAAAGAACACGGCAAGCCTTGTATTGGCCAGATATAGCAGAATGATATTTGTTTGTTAACTTTTACTTCTTCATGGATACCTCTAGAAAAATAAAAAATAACTTAAAACCTGGGGAAAATAGATTGGAAAAGACAACTTTGTCAGAATATCACCGGACTTTTTAGGGAAATGCAATGTTTGTTTGAAATTTAGAAATTCAAAACCGAAAGAACCAATGGTTTTAATGGAGTTACCGGAGGGACTTTGGCAGAAAGTAGCTATCAACATTTTCACGTGGAAAGGGTTAGATTGGTTGATCATAGTGGATTATTTCTCCAAGTTTTGTAAATATTCTAGATTGTCCAACATTACAAGCCGAACGATAATGTCTGAGGTGAAGAAAGTATTTGCTAGAAATGGAATCCCCTTTGCAGTGATTGCAGATCAAGGGACAATATTTTCATCGAGCCAGTTTTCAGAATTTGCCAAGTCCTGGGGTTTCAAGAGGACTTTGGTGAGCCCAAAGTACCAGTAGGCCAATGGACAAGCAGAACGCTCCGTACATACTATCAATAAAAGCCTCAAGAATTGCCTGGAAAGCGAGAACGATCCGTACTTGTGCCTGTTGGAGCTCAACAATACTCCTAACACAGATCTCCCTGCCACGGCGGAGCTAATCATGAGCAGGAAGCTGAGGGGAGTTATTCCTAGAGCTCAAGAACAGCTTAAGCCTCAAACCAAGGACCTTGAGGAAACGAAAGCGGTGCTGAGAATGCGACAACAAGTCAGCAAGAAGTATTACGACCGGGGAAGAAGGAAGGTAGAAGGGTTCTGTCCTGGTCAGCAGGTGGTGTTCCAGAAGTCTCCGGGGTCAAGCTGGACTCCAGGAACAGTCAAGGAAGAACTGGATCGGTCAAGATCCTATCGGCTGATGACTGAGGATGGAGGTGAGGTGGAGAGGAACCAGCGACATATCCTGCCAGCTGGGAGAGAGGAAAAGGCAGATGAAGAGGACGAGGCACGAGGAGCTGGGGAAGGCGAAGGAAGAGCAGAAGATGGAAGGATCTACAGGACCAGAAGCGGCAGAGCCGTCCACCCACCGGCCAGGCTCAATCTTTGAGGAGGGAGATGTTATATAATGTTATATACGATTGAATTATTGTTCAATCTCTATGGCATCTATAACGATGTGATTGTTTTTACTCGAATTATATTCAGTAATAAATATTATTTCTAGAGGTTAACTTGATTTACTTATATCTAGTACTTTAACAGTTACATTTACATCATTATATCCTTCGTCACCTAGACCCGCTATCCGATGGGCGCATTGGCTTGCCAGCTCGTCGGCAGTACAACTGTCTACAGCCTTCTCCAGAGTTAATTCTTTCTCAAGAAGCAAACTTTTCCTGAGACTACCCTCTCCTAGCCCGGCCACTAACCTATCCCTGATCAATGCCTCCTCAATATCTATTTTATTCTTGTTCGCTAGCTCCGAGAAATCACATTTGCCCGCCTGATTCTTAAGCCTTTCTACAAACGTCCTAACGGGGGAATGACTGCGTCATCGAATTAAAAACGAAACGTTTATATATGATGTTTCGTCACACTTAAAATGTTTGTCTAGGGTGCTGATAATTGTTTCTAAACTTTTTCCTTCATAGCCACCTAACTTATTTAAAAGTTTTAATCCCTCTGTACCCAGTAAAGATATAAATAAGGCTGTACGTACCTTCTTGCCTGAGAAGTCTTTCTTACCAGCATCAAGCAGGATCTGATTGATCTGATCTGATCAATTCTCCCATTGACTTTTGAAAACTGCCCAGTTTTCATTGTATTTGTCAGGATCCGAGAGATCTAACTCGCGTGGTATAGGTAGACTTGCAACAGTCATTGCAACAGTTTCATTCAATTCTTGCCTGACACCATGTTAATATTACGAGGTGATAAAACAAGAACTATTACGCTCGTTAAGAATGATGGATAGGATAGGATCATGTTATGGGGCGATAAACTGCGTTAAGAATGATGTATTATGGAACATTTATAATCACAACAATCAGACACATGTTTGTTTTAAATATTAATTACAACAATGTTAATTCGTTAACAATAACAATCCCCGCCCTCCCCAGTACATTTCTTACCCCCAATAACAGCTATAGTAGTAAACTATCCTCGGTTCAAAATCATCTTTTTAGAATATGAATAAACTTTTCTAATTTTATATACATATAGAATATCTCTATATATATAAGAGGCTTTGTCCTGACTGACAGAATCAACGCAGAGCAAAAACTACTAATGATAAAAACTTGTAGGTCGGAATTTAGATTTTAAACGCGATGTAGGTAACCACTAAGAAAGGAATTTCAAAAATGTAAACCCTAAGGGGCTTAAATGGCGAAATAGTCGTTTAACTCTAACGGAAATCTATTTTTGAGATTTTAAACCATATGTTTTTTATTTGAATATCGATTTAACGTTACAATAGTATTAAAATAGACATTCACATAAAATATGGCTACTGATTATTTAAATATTAGTAGTAATCAAATTATTCGCACTTTGATTCCCATGATTGGGGATGGTGCGTGTTTATTTCGATATTTTCTGCATATATATAAGAGGCTTTGTCCTGACTGACAGAATCAACGCAGAGCAAAAACTACTTATAATAGAAACTTGAAGTTCGGAATTTAGATTTTAAAAGCGATGTAGGTAACCACTAAGAAATGAATTTCAAAAATGTAACCCCTAAGGGGTTTAAATAGCGAAATTATCTTTTAACTCTAACGGACATCTATTTTCGAACTTCGAGAAAATATATCTAATTTGGACTCATTTTAAAGAATTTGATACGACGAGTTTAACTCGAAAGCCCCTATTGGGTGAAGAAAACCATGTTTTACAGCCGAAAAATGAAGCGTTCACGACGACTAAGTCATTTTTTGTTTCGGCAGTTTTAGTGAACTCTCTCCATTGCGCGTCTCTCTCTCTTCTACCGAGCCGGCAGCTTCCCCCTCCAACATTCCTCCTACCGTAAGCTCCGATCCCTATTATGTTGTTAATATATAACATATGTTGTCAATATATAAAATATTATATTAAATCAATACCAAGATAATGATCTCTGAGATGAATTGATTTTAAAGGCTCGCGGGCAAAGCCGCGACGGGGAATGCTAGTATACTATATATTAATATTGAAACTAATAAGCTGAGGCAGAACAGAACTATAAGGAAAAATTATTTGTTGAATAAAAAAAAAAAAAATTGATATATATATATTATTTATTTATGCTAACTGTTATTCTTTGTAACAAGATAAGGTAAATATATAAATAGACTAAATATGAAATATTAAAAGATTAAAAGGAATTCAAAACCAAAAACAAGGGAAAACAAATATCTGTCTTCGATAACGAAAATTTCGATTTCAGAGATTCTATATACATTTAAGGCTCACGAAGCGACTAGTCGTTCATTATAATTTAATCAAACGTACCAATATTTAGCCCACCAAATCACAAACTGTTTTAACAATAAACGAAGTTACAGGCCTCACCAAGAAAAATTAATAAAAGTAATTAACAAAAACAACAAAATAATAAATATTCTTTATTGCCGCTTTCTTTTAACCAAAACATCTTTGGTTTTGCCTGAAAATTCCACAATTGCTGCTTCTACTTCATTGCATATTCCCATTTAAAAAGGTCTT
The DNA here is from genome assembly GCA_911387785.2 of Aelia acuminata. Classification (NCBI taxonomy): domain Eukaryota; kingdom Metazoa; phylum Arthropoda; class Insecta; order Hemiptera; family Pentatomidae; genus Aelia; species Aelia acuminata. The sequence continues at coordinate 106,552,601 of OU426978.1, read as the reverse complement.
TGAAAGTTCATTAAAGAAAAAAAGGGGATTTCAAATCCTCCTTATTTTTTATATGTTTATTAAAAAATAAGTCAAAGCTTTCATTTTCAACCCACGTTTCAACGTTTTATATTATTATTTATAGTAATATAATAGAAGAAATAATTATTATTATTTATTTATTTATAGTAATATAATAGAAGGAATTATTATTATTTCTTAGATAAAATTCTAAGACCAATTATAAGTAATATAGAAGAACCCACAGGGGAGGCAGCAAAATTTACGAATTTCTTTACCACTATGATATATTTTTTTTTTTTTTAACTTTTAATCTTTATTCACACCTGTTAATTAATATAATAGTAACAACCAGTGAATTTGCTGACAATAAATTTATAATAATGGCATGAGAGGCATGAGGGGGAGCACTACCCAGCGGCATCTCCTCCTGGCTTGAATGTTACTAGGTTTGATCACTAGACGAGGAGGTCCCTCATCCAGCTCCTCTTTAGCCTTCTACGGGCGGTACCTGGCATCACTGTTGTGGCCATGTCATTAATGAGTGAGTTGGGGTGTCCTTGTAATTTGTCATGGAATCTTTTGTAGTGGGTTCGTATGTGTTCGTTGACAGTCGGTATGTGTAGGTCGGTGTGTAAAGTTATGTTGCTAACATACCATGGTGCTTTAGTGATTGTTCTGAATGTTTTTGCCTGAAAGATTTGTAGTTTGTTAATATGTGTCTTTTTAGCCGTCCCATATATTTGTGATGCATAGGTCCAAATAGGTTTCAGTAAGTAAGTGTAGGTGTTTAATTTCTGTCTTAGTTTTAGTTTTGAATGCTTTTAAAGAAGTGAGTAAAGAAGTTTTAATCTTTGGTTTAGAGTTTCCCTTTTTTTCTTAATATGTGGACCCCATGTCATCCTTTGATCAAATGTCAAACCAAGGTAGTGTACTGTGTCTGTCTGTGGTATCTGTGTATTGTCAAGGAAAACAGGAGGGCACGTTTCACGTCGAAGAGTAAAGGTTATGTGCTGTGATTTGTCGTGATTTAGTCGGATTTTCCAAAGTTTAAACCAGTCATGTAATTTTGTCAAATAATGTTGAAGGTTCTGTGATGCATGGGTTGGATTTTCGTGCCTTGTTAGGATTGCTGACCACTATGATATAAAAACCTCTTTAGTATTAAAAAAATATCATAACGACATAAAAACAATTGATAACAATACAGAAATCATTAACCTACCAGTAGAATCGCTTTTTACCAATATACACACTATGGGTTCCATTTAACTTTGGAAGAAAAAATAACACAAAAATCAATGTTAAAAAGTTATTTTTTGAAGGTATCAACTTATGCGTAAATTATAATTATTTCATTTTTAATGGTGAATTTTATAAACTGGTAAGAGGTTTACCTATGGGAGGGTCACTCTCAGTTAATATGAGTGGTATTTATTTATAATATGTATATATATTACTTATTAGATAAAATATTAGAAATAAATAACATAAATCTATAACAATTAAAGAAATAAAAATAAGTAGACGATATGATACTTATCACCAATTAGAAAAATGATAAAGAAATATTTAAAAATATAAATAACTACTTTGAAAAATTGAATTTCACGATAGAAAAAATACATTTTTTAAGGTTTTTAGATATAAATATTATTATTACCATAGAGTGGACAAAAGAATAAAATAACTGTGATGTTATGTTAAATTTCTTTTTCAAATCACCCTAGGATACAAAAAATAAATATAGCAAAAACCTTACAAAAAGAGCTAAAGAATTAACAGACATAATGTACATATCAGAAGAAAAGTCTCGGATTTATAAAATACTAATAGAAAGCTTTTATCAAAAAAGATTAACTAATAAAAGTTGGTACAAAAAATATAAAAAACTAGCAGACCCGGCCACGCGTTGCTGTGGCTCAGTAGTTATATCCTAATGTTTTTAAACAAATACAGTGATACCAATATTCATTGATAAAGATGAAAACCTTTCAGCTAATCAAATCCAACGTGATTGAGAATAGAGCATTACACCATTTAAAAGTATTTGGTAAAGGTTGATACTATTGTATTGTTGATACTTGATAGTATTTGATACTATAAGTAAAGTTGATTGCCAGGATGAAGTATCCCGATATTTAAATGCGTTGAGAGCCCCATTGAAAACGGATCCAGTAATCAAACATTGCAACCGTTTGCATTTAATTTTATTTATCGAGTTCCTTAATTTAACTTAATCGACCTGATATCGAATATAAATTACTTAAATATATTAGAACATAAAATACTGGAATCAGTACCGATATCGGTATTGAGTCGACTGTTTTTCTATAAAATTCTCGGAGATGACTGATAGTCATGAAGTTGTGTTATATTTTATACTTAAATATTTGTTTCGTTTTAGCCCTGAGAAGACCCCCATTTTGAATCGAAACGATTAAATAAAGAAAATGTTTTATGTCTAAAATTCCTGGCTATCAATCATCCCCGAGTATTTATTAAATTATAAATGTAGTAAGTAAATACAATTTTATTTGACATTAAGGGCCATAAAACCAATCTTATAATTAATAACTTATAAAAACATGTAATTTAATTAATGGTTTGACTTAGCTAGTGCTAACTATATTTTTGTTTATAATATTGTTAGTACTGTATATGAGTACTCATAAGTATCGATACTTTCCTTTCGATACCATGGTGGTATCGAATATTTGATGAAAGTATTTAAATGAGTATTGGTATCGTTACATTGTTGGTATCGTACGTCCCTACCCGCAGTGTAGCCAGCTTACTAATTTTCGCTAATTTTTGGCAACACTGACTCCCCAAGTCAGGTTTCTATTAGGTTACACCTATGCCAGTAGGTGCTGTTACAACATTTATAGAGTATTATTTCAAATAATAGCCTAATTTAAATTATTAAAATGTAGTTACTTTACTAAAAGTTGATATCAGGGTGGGTCACAGCAAAGCGTTTCAGCGCTTAGCTAGTAATTTAATTTAAATACAAATATAAAAGGAAAAGGAAGAAAAAGTACCTACACTTTTGAGAATTTATTATAACCTTTTCTTGATTTATTTATTCTTTAATGAAAATTAACAATAAATACAAAGATTTGTATTACTATTTGTCTGTGGAAAATAATAATATAGGAACAAATAACTGCACTCGCATAACGCAATAAAAAATTATAATAATGATAACCTGTATTACAATAGCATGCTTATAAACAAAAAGGTTATGAAATCGACATGTGAAGCCATGTTAATAAATCGTACCACGATCTACTGTATTTGCAATAATTCAATATATAAGAATTATTTTTGTCGTTGTGTATTACTATTTGTCTGTGGAAAATAATAATATAGGAACAAATAACTGCACTCACATAACGCAATAAAAAATTATAATAATGATAACCTGTATTACAATAGCATGCTTATAAACAAAAAGGTTATGAAATCGACATGTGAAGCCATGTTAATAAATCGTACCACGATCTACTGTATTTGCAATAATTCAATATATAAGAATTATTTTTGTCGTTGTGTATTACTATTTGTCTGTGGAAAATAATAATATAGGAACAAATAACTGCACTCACATAACGCAATACAAAATTATAATAATGATAACCTGTATTACAATAGCATGCTTATAAACAAAAAGGTTATGAAATCGACATGTGAAGCCATGTTAATAAATCGTACCACGATCTACTGTATTTGCAATAATTCACTATATAAGAATTATTATTGTCACTAATCAAGTTAAAAACTATCCCATCTATTAAGTTGGCAAAAACTATATACATTGAGCCAAATTTCATTAAAATCGGTTGAGTAGTTTCTGAGAAATAAAATGACAAACATCCGGACACGAGATTTTTATATGTATTAAAAAATAGTAAAAAAACATATAGAAATAAAAAATAAAAATAAAAACATATATTCGAAAATTCTTTAAGTAATACTAAATACAAGCTCTTAAATATAAAGAATGTTATTTATAAAATTGAATGCAAGGATTGTGAATAAACATGTAAAAATAAGGAGGATTCGATATCTCACCACTCAATTATTTGAATATAATATTGTTGATCTTCTTAAAAATAACTTGAAATATTTTTTTTTTACAATTATTTATTGTATTCCGATCCCCAGAACCTTCTCTCGCCATTCTTTCCTATTATTCCAATCGCCATCCCGCAGGCCTCTCGCAGCCATTGTTTCATGCAATGATCCACATCTTCCTTGGTCGACCTCTCTTCCTTCTATATTCCGGGTTGTACTGGAAGACTTTTTTTGGCCTTCTGTTTTCTTCCATTCTCATAAAGTGGCCGAACCATTGAAGCCTCCTTGTTTCAATATCATATAAGATATTAGTTTCTTGTCTTACATTATTTCTAATGACACTATTTGGGATGTGCTGAAGTCTTGAAATGCCGCAACTTCTTCTTAGGAAGTCCATTTCCAGAGCCAATAGTTTCTTGGCATCTCGTTGTTTAATAGTCCATGTTTCGGACCCATATAGGACTGTTCCTAATAGAAAGGATTGATAAATCCTTTTTTTTGTTTGGAGGGAAACATTTCTGTTCCATAGGACTGAGTTTAGGAAGCTAATAATCTTTCTTCCTCGGGATATTTTCATAGAAATGTCTTTCTCGAGGATTCCTTTTTCATTAATCAATACTCCTAAATATTTAAATTCTGTGCTGCGCGGCAGATACCAATTACCAATTGTCAAACCTATGCTCGATGAGTTGAATGTCATATACTCTGTCTTATTAAGGTTTATCACCATGCCCCATTTAGAGTACTCTTCCAAAAGTTTCCTCAACATGTATTGCAAGTCATATACCTCTGATGCTATGACTAACTGGTCATCCGCAAATTGCAAAGTGAACAGACAGTCATCACCAATTTTGACACCCATGTATCTGCATTTCTGTTTCCATTTATTTAGGGCTTGTTCAATATACAAGTTGAAGAGAGTAGGCGATAAGCAGCAACCTTGCTTTAAGCCTTTGTTGATAGGAAATGCCGAAGACACACGATTCCCTACCTTCACTCTCGCATTTGCTCCTTTATAGAGGCCCTGGATCGCTCTTATCAGACCCTCACTAATTCCTGCCAGTGCCAATGCTTCCCAGAGCTTACTTAATGGTACTGTGTCATAGGCTTTCTTTAGGTCGATAAAGGCTAAATGTACCTCTTGGCTATAAGCTGTCTGCTTTTCCAACAATTGGGCCACCGTGAATACATGATCTATACATGAACGACCCGACCTAAAACCTGCCTGTTCCTCGGGAATGTTCTCCTTTAGTTCATCCTCTAGTCTATTTTTTAGAACACGGCCGTATAGGCGGCTTAGGCTATTTGTCACTGTTATGCCACGATAATTTGATGGGTCTTTTTTACTTCCTTTCTTATGTATAGGGGTAATGTGCCCTACCAGCCATTCTTCTGACACTTCTTGGTTCATACTTAAGGTAAAAAGGTTTGCTAACATCTTCTTTAACTCATTAGGTCCTGTTTTAATCAATTCTATCGGTACGTTTCCTGGTCCTGGTGATTTGTTATTTTTCATTTCTTTTAACGCCCTTTCTATTTCTTCAACTGACACAGGATCAACTTCAGCATCGCTTTGAAATTTTATTTCTTGTTGAACTTTATATTCTGGTCTATCCTCCTCCAATAGGTTGGAGAAATATTCTGCCCATTTTTCCAAAGGAATTAACCTTGTAGAGTTTTGTCCTGTTACTGGCTTCTTAATATTTCTTAGGCACTTCCACGCTTCCTTCATTTTCTGTCCATGTAACATCCTATCAATATATTGGCAATGTTGGTCCCAAAATTTATTTATGCTTTTACGTTTCAAGCTTTCAACCATTCTATTCACCTCTTTGTACTGTTGCAAAATGTTTGCACTTTGTGTACTGAGCCAATTTTCGTATAAGGATTTCTTTTGTTTCACAACTTCTGCAATTTCGTTGTTCCACCAATATTTGTGATGAATCTTTTCCTTTTCCTTCATTCCAAGTGCTTCATATGCGGCTTTTTGGCATGCTGTTTTTATTTTCTCATAATCATTCAATGATTCTTCCTTATTTTCATTTAATAATATTTTTACTCTGTTCCTGAAAAGGAATTGAGTTGAATCTTGTTGTAGGCTTTCCATATGATTCGTAGTTATTTCTGTAGAGTCATGAGGTGATCTTACATATTTTTTCTTTTGGCAACCATACTTAAAGAAGATCTTCCCTCTCAGTAAGTAATGATCTGAACCGCTTTCTGCACCTCTCATCACTCTAACATCGTTTGGTAGGACCCGAGAATTCCTCCTCATAATGATGTAGTCTATAATAGATTTAAGCTTCTTATTTGGTTGTTCCCAGGTATATTTATGTAGCTCCTTATGTTGGAAGAAACCATTCAAAATGATCATGTCTAATTCCTCACACAGATCAATCAATCGAGTGCCGTTATCGTTTTGAGCGTCTTCTCCAAACCTTCTAATATGGCAACTGTTTATTTTTTTCCCAACTCTGCCGTTCAAGTCCCCCATGCAAAAAACAATTTTTCTAGACGGGATATTTTCCAATATTGTATGTAGTTTTCCAAAGAAGCTGTCTTTTTCTTCATGGCTTGCGCAATCTGTGGGGGCGTATACTCCTATAATTACTACGTCATTTCCAAATAATTTGATCTCCAATTTAATTATTCTTTCGTTAATGCATTCATAGTTTTCAACAAAGATTTGATATTTCTTCTGTATAACAATAGAAACACCTGCACGTGCTCGTTCACTTTTCTCCACTCCACTGTGGTACACTATGTATTTTCCAAATGTTTCTTCTCCTTGTCCTTTCTTCTTTGTTTCCGTCAGGACTCCTATATCCACCCCGCACTTGATCAGTCCTTCTTCCACCGAATCCCTCTTTGTACTCAATCCCTGAACATTCCATGTAGCAAGTTGTATAGTCCGTTTCCGACGCCTTAGTCTTTTCCGATTAAATCCGTCCGGCTTATTCTTTCTGGGTTTGAAAGCGGTTAGGTTGTTTTACAGGACACGGGCTGCTGGCCCGAGTCCTAACCTCCTTCCAGTTGGGCCCGGTTTTTGATCAAGGTTGCCTCCTCTAGACAGGTCGCCTTCACCATGTTTTGGAACCCTGTCTGTCCCACCGCCTCTGTCTGCGTTACCCAGGGAGCACCACGTGGAGGTAGAGGTCGGATTTTGCCCCCCCTTGAAATATATATATATATATATATATATATATATATATATATATATATATATATATAAAGAGGATCTGTACTACGTTTAAATCAATGACATATATTTAAACCTTATGTAGAAATTAAATAGAAGATTAGATAAAGTAATGAGAGCTCGTAAAATTATAAGATAAGAAAGATCTTTCTATGGATTAAATTTGATAAAATAAATATACAATACGTCATTTATAACATTTTAGAAATATCCTAAAAGTAGGACACAAAGATCTGACTATTTAACTGCCAGATTTAGCTAAAGCCTTTTTTTCTATATGTCTGCCTTATCATATTATTACCGCGATTTTTATTGATTGTTCTGGTCTTCCTTTCCGCTAAATTATTACAGAACATACGTGGTATGAAGTTCATTTTCATTTTTATCTTCTTGTTATCATGACCCACTTGATGAGTCAAAGCCTGCTCCAACAAGGATTGCCAGTCCTCTCTATTGCATGCTACTGCCTTCCAATTTCTTATGCCAAGCAGATTTCTGGAGTCGGTAGCCACACAATCCTCCCAGGGAAGCTTGAGGCGTCCCACTCGCCTTGTTCCATATATTTGCTCCGACATAATTTTTATAGGAATCTCGCCCTGGTTATTCCTTATGACGTGCCCAGCCAAGCGGAGTCGTGCAAATTTGATGTACGTGACGACATTGACATCTTTATAGGTACCACTTAATTCTGCATTTATTCTTCTCCTCCAGAATCCCTCCTCACACACCCCTCCATATATCCTGCGGAGTACCTTTCTTTCGAATCTCAGTAGAGCTTCTTCTTGGGCTTTCGTCATAGTCCAGCATTTTGAACCGTACGTAAGTACAGGTCTAATAAGCATCTTTTACATTATAGTTTTGGATGCTTTAGACAACATGCTGCTCCTTATGTGCTTTTGAAGCGCAAAGTATGTGCGGTTCGCAGAGAGAATGCGCCGCTCTATTTCTTCTTGTATGTTATTTTGGTGGTTCACTTCGGATCCTAAGTAGATAAATGATTTTACCCTTTCGATTCGGTGTGAACCCAGCGTAACATATGTATCTGCACCTTCCTCTGGAGGTTGGGTCCTCATGTATTTCGTTTTATCGAAATTAATCTTTAGTCCCAGGCATCTCGCCGACTTTTCCAGTGCCTCAAAAGCCTCCTTCACAGCGTTGAGGGATCTTCCTGCAATGTCCAGGTCATCCGCAAATCCTAAAACTTGCGTTGATTTATTTATTAACGTTCCTTCTGCCTGGATCCCGGAGAATTCATTTTTATACTTGATCTCTTTTCGTCGGGGAAGACGGTTATGATTACATCTCCTTCCCTGCTTTTCCTTACGTTTGCTCTATTCTTCTATCTTACTGCTTGACCAATAGGTATAGAAGGAAGAAGTTTGTCGGTCTAAAACAAACAAGCATTCAAACTATGGTTGTTGGAGTCTATGAACTGCCGCCACTCAGTTGTATCAGCTTCAAATTCAAACCGTTCATAACACGACACGAAGATTTGTTTTTCTTCATAAAGAAGGAACCCTATCCTGATAACGTCTATACTATGTAACCGTGACATATTATTGAAAAAAATGCCATTGTTGTGACTTTGACTTTAGAAGTTCCGAATTCTCCTGCTCCAAGATAAAATCTTATATGAGATCACTCAAATAATGGCGCACCTAGACCAAATAAAAAATAATAACTACCTAAATTTCGTCTTTAAAAATTTGCGGAGTGGTAATGTGGAATAAAATTATTAATTGTAACTTTAGTTAGAATTTTGATCTTACATTGATGTTTTTAAAAGCGTAGGCTTTCTTTTCAGAATTTCTCTACACACAAGTACCACTTAATCAAAAGCTTCCGTTCTGTTAAAAATTAAATTCGGTAACGGCCATATGAGACTCCAACCGAATACTGTAAAAATGTGTACCGTAATAATGTATGAATGAGTAGAAATAGGTTTGATTAGGATCTGAGAAAGGTACACATTATTAAATTTTACAAAAGTTTCTCTCGATGGTACTTTCTTTAAAAATACTGCGATATTAATTATTTAAAAGGAATAAAAAAAAACACATTAATTTGTAAGTGACAGATAAACATTTACTGAAATGGTCACATGTGGGCGATATGTTTATACATATGTCTAGAAGCGGCAACTGTTTTGAGAGCTGAATTATCCTTTCTTTTATATTTAGCCATTTATAAACCATTAAGCCTTTGGGTATGAGTGGAATTAAAAAAATATTTCTTTTATTGTTTATAGATTATTCCGTCTAGTTTCGCAAACTACCACTCTGTACGCCGCAAGAGGGACGCCGGTTAGAGAACCGAGTCCAATGTGGAAAGTGTCCAAAGTTTACTTACGAGTAAAACAAAACTTTCATATTCCAGTTTAGATCCTACTAACTTGGATACATTTTCAACAGTCCTGTTTCGGCTGGTCCTCGAAGGCACCGTGAAGAGACTAGCTAAGAAACGAGTTGTACGGAACTGAAATTAGATATTGGAGGTAGATAAGTGCTCGTGATATGACAGCCTTTTATGACAGCCTTATGACAGACAAGATTTCATAAAAATTGATTTAACAGATGGGACACTTTATTCCTCATATTTTACCATAATTTTTATTACCACACTAATTGGTTATTTTGATTAAGCTCGGCATGTTTATGGTCGCAATGAGATTAAAAAAAAAATTGTATTTTTTAAACACTGATAAAGGGTGGAACATTTGTGAAATATACATACTACTTGGAGCCATTCGAAACATTTTGCACTAAGATTTTTATCAGATTTGAACCGTTTTCATTTTAATGTTTTTAGTTGCCTGTTGTTTCTCCAATCATCCAGGTCTTGCAGCGCCGCAATATCTAAACTAAAACCCATAACCTCATTAATGATCGACTTTAGCCCACCCGCTTTATTCAAACTCCTCACGTTCCACGTCCCTATACTTAATTGTATATTTTTCAACTTGCGGCATGAATCCCCTAAAGTAGTTCCCAACCAGAGACCTTAACGGGGAACAGTTTACCTCCGGATAATGAGCGTTTTACTTTAGAGTAAAAGAGTGTATGGCTTTGAAGGATTTTGTTAATGATTTTAAGAATCAATTTTACTTTTAAGAGGTTTGGTTTACAGGGGTTCGTTCACATAATCATAAAAAAAAAAAAAAGAATTTTTGCTTACATTTATAATCTATTTAAAATCTATCGAACCGCAACACAATCAAAACTTAAACAAAATTTGTGATCAGTGGTTGGGAATTTCGTAAAAGTTATAAATTGTTTTAAGGATGTTAAAAAGATTTTTTTTATTTTACCGCATCTGTTGGTTAATCCAATGAATCAGTTAAACGGGAACCGGTTAAGCGGGAGTCTGCTATAAGTACATATCATAAGAGTGCCATTTTCTAACTCTACATTAAAGTCTTGATCCGCCAAAACCACATTTATTAGACCTAAGCACGATAGGATCTTACATTTGGTGTAACGTAAAACTATAATTACTTAGTTGACCACGTGCGGCCGAAGGACCTGAACCCAGCGTTATCTCAAAAATCGTAGTTTTTAGGACTGAATCCCTGCGGAAGGGTCTTAATGTTCGTATTGCAATTTATAAACGCAAATTGGATCCACCGCGATCTGTTGAATCACCACGTTTAGATCGATTTTATTTATTTCGACCCGAACGAATACTGAGAATGCGACTCGCAAAACTTCGTGAAATCCAAATTCATGAGATTTGAGCAGAACCGCATCCTTGCGCTTCCTGGAGCTGGCACTGAATGTTTCATTCATTAATCCGTCCGTCATGAAGAGATAAGCTGATTACATATTGCGAAAGGCTTAAAATTTTAGCCCTTGTACCTTAAATATTTCACCATTAAGATAAAAACGGAAACCTTCTTCATGGGTAGGAGATATGGGGCTACAAAACGATACAGCTTTCTCGATCGTACGTGGAGTCGTTTCTGAGTTTTATCGGCACGCCCATTGTAAACTTTGCTTTATAATATATATATTACTTACCGAATATAAAATATATTATGGTCGGATATAAGATTAATTATGCTCCTTAATATGATAAATAAAATGATATTGATTGTACTATTACGACGTTTGGTGTATATTTATTACAACACTACAATATTGTAACGTTAAATCGATAAGCAAATAAACAAAAAAACATAAGGTGTAAACTCCCAAACCGTTTGGTGGAACAAAATATGCGGTTGGAACGAACTTTTTCGGTCTAGATCTTTCCGTGGCCTGGTCCACGAAGGCGTGGAACTGCGCACATTGTTTTGGAACATTCCAGACCTGACCTTATATAGACGTGTATATATAAGGAGCCAGTGACTGTACGAGTCGGAGTTTAAGTCTGTGTCTTGACTGTGTAGCTCAAGTCATATGATTGTGTGTTATAACGTTTTCATTTTTGTAACCTGCTCAAGTAATTAAGTTTTATTAATTCGTTGGGACTGATAACTGTATATTTTTGTTTAATAAATATTTGCTACCCATATAAGTGTTAAAATATTTTTGATTTCCAATTCGATAATCTTAAAATCTGCATAATTTTTATAATCGGCTTTGTTACAATCTAGTAATAAACACTGAGATAACATATATCAGATAAATCGTATTAAATTGATACCTATAATGTTAATATCTATAAAATTTCTGTAATTAGGACCTAAAATCTGATAGCCGACCCAATAAAGTTCTATGGTGCAGGTTGTGATGAAGTGATAATCCAGCGAGTAATATAGAAATCGACATCATTTTTATAATCACTACCCTAATCAAAGTAATATCCGACCCTAATATCTTTTTATAACACGTAATTTGTAATCAATAGGTCAACCTGTGAACGTAATAAAAAAATCTATATCATTTTTATGATCAGCGTAGGTTGTAATAAATCGATATTTAAGAACGCTATTGAAAAATCGATATCATTTTCATAATCATAAAAGTTATTTGGGCCATAAACGTGTTGTTAGAAATTTAAAATAAGTAAAGCCGAAGAAAGATAACGCTGTCGACACACCGAGGGAAATACCAGGAAATATTGTTATCTCCTTTGTATAAATTTGGGGCATAAACCCCGGTTTTACCCCGGCAAAGTTACCGCTGAAGAACATGAGTGTAAGGTAGAATAGCATGGAAGGAAGATTTTAGGATAGGCCAACCAATCAGAGGAAGTCTAAAAATAGTGGGGGAAAGAAGATTTATACGGAGGCATGGAAAGAAAAGAGAGGGGAGGTTGGAGGAAGTGCGAGAGAAGAGTTCAGAGGTTGAGAAAAGAGTTCGGGCGGAGGTGCAGGAAGCGGCAGTCGTCCAGGGGGTCTAGAGAGAGCTGAGGAAGATGCGGTGCTTAGGCTCGGAGAGCGACTGAGACCGAGGATTTATCAGAATGATGCAGATAGGGCCCACCAAATAAGTTGTTGTTTTATATACAGTATTAATTGTAATATCGTGTGGTGTACATCCAATAAATTAGGTTAACATGCCAGTCAGGATCCAGTATCTATGTGTCGTTTTATGTTACTAATATATATGTAAAGCTTTTACTTGAAGGGGGTAATTATGATTTACAGTCTTAGTAAATAAAATTAAGTATAGTCAGAGTTCAATTAGGATTTGTTTCCTTATTTCCATTCACGCAGGCCACAAAGAAATGTATTGGTAAGTGTATCTGGAGAAGAATCCAATGATCATTATAAAATATATAGTAATATAGTTCGGTTCCCTTGGAACCGATACAAGTAATCTTTTTCTTACAGTAATTTGATGCATGCCGTGTTTGGTAAAAGTAATGATACGATTTTTGTTTATTTATTAGAAGTATAAAAGTCCGGATTTGACTTTTATGCTATTTCCATAAAAATAAAAGGTAATTTAAAACCCTGTTTTACAGCTAATTAATGCCTCCAGTAATAATTTCTATATTCCGGTTCAACGAGCAAGGAACTTAGGTTAAATGAAGCTATGAATGCGCGTACCGTAGGATAACTAGGATTTTTTTCTTTGTACTCATCTACTCTAAACTAAGATATGTAATTAGAAGGCGTTTTTTTTAAACAATTGATTCAACCACGTTTCCAACTCGTCCGTGCAATCCGCCTTGACTATCAGCCCATTTCTTTAACTAACCGCAGACCACTTTTCGGAGGGGAAAACCTTTACTTCTCCCTAGTGCATATTTTTAAGATGTTTTGCATCTTGCATGATAGCCTGATGATACGAAGATTACGAGATAGATTCCAGTGCCGTGGACATAAGTTGAGTTGAGGGACTCAAGTAACAGAAATGAGTGTTATGAGCGGGTGCATGCATAATGCCATTCTAACACATTAAAAACGCTCAGCTACACACGTCAGTTCCGTTCTCAAATAGGAATCGTACTACTACAAATCAATTCGTGTTTACATTTTATCCAAAATATGGCAAAAACCGGCGTATACTTTTTATAGTTTTTATTTCCTTCTTACTATCATTACTTAGTAATTAGTTTGGCTAGTGATTATTTTTCTGCTTCTTGTCAGCTTTCGGTTTATAAAAACAAATCATAGAGCTTGCAAAAATCCTTGTGAGTGCTAGTTTTGCTCTGTTTTGGTCTGGGTTCCGTTTTCACTTAGGGCTTGAGATAAATAAGTTAAATGAAACATATAAAATTATTCCTGTTTAAAATTAATATATAAATTGTTAATAAAATGATTAAGAAATAAAGCACGTCTGAAAAACAATGAAGAATGCTTTTATATTGTTGTTTAGGAAGGCAGACAGTAGAGATGACCTCAGCCGCACTGAATAAGTAACTTGAAGCAGGTAACTCTAAAAGAGAGGGTAACCAGCTTTTTCATTATTAAACCAAGACGAAAGATATAGGGCCCTGTATCCGTAAACTTTATTCCTTTGGGAAAGAGCTGAACCACTAACTGCTCCTCTTACCAACTGCTGTAGCCCTTAGTTCTTATTCCGCCTAATTGGCTACCTTTGCTCCCTCCCCTCTTTCCTAATACGCCAACCTTTATGATTCGCGCTATAAAACTTATTAAAATGGAAATTTTGATATAGTTATTTCGCAAAGCCCTTGTCAAAAGACAATATATTTTTCACCATACTACGATGTAATCACCTGTTTTACACACCTAATTTGCGGTCCGAAAGCTACACTTCGCCGCCCTAGGGCCGAAAATGAATATTTCGCCCTAGGGCCGCAAAATCAGCTGTTTATTATTTTAATTAATTCATTTCATTATATACATTACATAAGTTTGTTTTGCTCATATTATTGTTTAGTTAGTTAGTAATTATGGCTAATAATATATCAGAATCTACAAATAGAAGAGCAAAAGAAATCATAGCAGATTTGTTACCAGCAAAATCAAAAGATAGGTATGACGAAGAGTATACAAAGTTTTTGAACTGGTTAAAAATGGAAAATGTAAAACCTGTAGATGTGAATGATGAAGTTTTACTCGTATATCTCTCGGTCCTATCAAAGCAAAACAAACCCAGTACTTTATGGAGTAAGTACTCCATGATAAAAAGTTGTTTAAAAGTAAAAGAAAATATTCAACTCACCCAATTTCCAAAAAGTATTGCTTTTTTGAAACGGCAATCGGTTGGTTATCAGCCAAAAAAATCAAATGTGTTAAGTTAAAGTGTTATAACTTACATAATAACATAACGTAAAACAATCCATACATTAAACATTCATCATGTCCCCGTAACCACAAGATAACCTTCTAACAAACAGGTACACTTAACCAAAAGAAAATCTTGTTTTTGATTAATGTTATATCGTATTAATATTTATTGTCGTATGGTGAAAAATAACACGGGAAGTGAAAACCCGGCGGTCTTGTTTGCATTTATTACTATTAGGTGCAATAATTAGCTGAATAAGAAAGAACAATAATAGAAATAAGCTTACCAAAATAGTCCGGATCTCGTCTGGAGGAGTTTCCTTCTTCTCAATTGCTTAGTGGAAATTTGTAAATTCTGTACTTACTTTAGCCGCCTTTTTGATTGTGGTAATGAAATTTGAAGACCGAATTTCGAAAGTTCAAACGACTACAGAAAACAAGGTAAAAATAAAATGTAAATGTGGAAAAACTTGACTGATTGGAGACACTTGCTTAGAATATTAACACTTAAAAAAGATTGATTATATATTAGTAGGGATTTCTAATTTACATGCATTAACACTGCATGGGGTGCCATTTACACAATATCGCATTATTTCAGTGGTCACAGTTAGGATAAACGAGCCCTATACCTCTGAGTTACGCCAGTTGAACCAACACTTGGATCTGTTTACCATAAGGTAAAATCAGTTCCTGTTGGCCATTTATTCTTCCTGTGTTCCCTTTTCCGTGACCGTGGTTTGAATACTAACAAAAGCGTTTATCTCATCCGGCCTTCCTCCGGTATTATATCCTAAGTTCATTTTCTCGTCTAAGATTTATAGAAATAGTCATCTCTGGCTTTACCTGGGAAAATAATATGTCAAAAATATGGGAGCTAATGTTGCGTTCTCTTTTCAATTTAACTAAAAATACTATTTGAAGTTTAACTTTTTAAACTATTTTATTAGAAGATAAAAGATTCGACCACGGCCGGGAATCGAACCCAGCTCCTCTGCATCTACGTCGCAGCGCTCTTACCACTGAGCTAACCGTGAGTCCGTTCCGATCGTGATTAGTGCAGGAATCTCCAGTTCTTCTCTAATTGCTTTAGTCCTTATGCAGTCTCTTCTAGTTTTACCAGCTACTCTGCGTAGGTATTTCATTTCTACCGCTGAGATTCGGCTGATATTCTTTTCGCTTGCGACCCAGCTTTCACTTCCATACATCAGGGTAGTAGCCCAGTCAAATGGTGCTCGGAAGTGCCTGTTAAAAAAAAAATTAGGGTAGAAGGTTTCTGGACGGATTCTTATGTTTTTTGGTGTGCTAAATCCGAATCTGAAGTTTGCCAACAAAAAAAATGACGGCTTCATAGTGAACATTGAAAAAACCCCTAAAATTTTCGGACTTTTTTCAAATAATCGCTTATAACTTGAAAAATATGTATCCAAGTGAATTTAAAATTAAAGTAGACAAAATTTCCTTAAAAATTAAGTGGTTACTTTTAATTTTTGAGTGCAGGGCACCGCCGCTTGAGCGCGCTGAAAAAGAGCAACTTTTTGGTACTTAGGCAAAAACAAGAGAAACTCAGCCCTAACTAAGCCCCATACACTTTCTCATCGTATTTCCTCCATGAATACGTGTTTTATTCATGTTCTATGGTGGTAACAAGATTACGGAGGACCGATCAAGCCGTTTTATTATTTATTTAAAAAATTAAATGAAATGAATATAATGAAAAGGAATGTACTCTTAATAGCAAGTAACTATTAATACATTTTTATTATGGCTTTTTTATTATTTATTTAATGATTGGAATCATCCATGCCAAAACGGTTCCTTTGAAATACACGAGGAGGTTTTTGCGACCGCAAGTTGGGTCGCTCAGCGACCGCGACTGCAGTGCTATATAAAAATAACTAAATATATAATAAAACCCTGGGACGGTAACATGAATCCGCCACCTTAAAAAATAAGTCTGACGGGTTACCTCACAAGTTTACTGACAAAAATGATTATAAAAAGCAGAGCTAACTAGAGCGGGCGGGGTAACAGTTGGGGACAGTGGTAGGCAAGGGTGGGGCGGAAATTTTGTTGCCTTCCGTCCTCCTGATATGCTTAGGTTCTAAAAACTGGGTGTTCCCATATTTTCCTTGCACGAGTTATTTTCATTGTTTGATTTTTCTCTAGATAATGCACTCATAGTTTGATTTTTCTCCAGATAATGGTCCCTCGAAGGTGAGCCCGAAGAATTGCGAGTCTTACAGCTGTGTGATTCTCAGCTGTTGTTAGCGAATCACCCACATAAAGTTTTACCATATTTAAAAAAAGGATGTCATTTTCAGATCAATTTTTAGGATTTATGACCATCAAAATGAAATCCGTAGTTTTATGTCAAGTATAAATATATATAATATCAGTTTGAATAACCCGTTTCGATTCGTATGTGTCGTTTTCAAGTCCTCCCCATCGATCTAAACTAATGAGCAAGTTCTGTCTTAATTCTGTAGAATCAAGCTGCATCCATCAAAGTTGTATTTTATTTTTTCCAAAGTATAGTTTTTAAAAAGATAGATGATAATTTGGTAGAGAAATCTGGTGCGATACACACAACACACAACTTTCACTTACCAATCTACTAGGAGTAGAAACCGACGTGTTTTGGTAATTGTGTCAACGCAATTAAGAAACTTCACAGACCTTTATCCACATTTACTTACTTATTTTTGTTAGTTATTTTCCAAAAGGTATAGGGTATTATAATTATTGAAAAACTTGAAAATCTTCAGTAATTTTTTATTCATTATTATTTAAATATTTCTGTATGAGGAGAAATCCTAATTTAATCGATATTCGAGTATTTTCTGAATCTAAAAATATCATAGTCCTATATAAATCATAATCCTATATAGAAAAAATCTGGTGCGTGCGCGCAACACACAACTTTCACTTACCAACTTACTTAGATAAGAAATTGACGTGTTCTGTTAAACATAATTTCCCAAAGTCACACATTTTTCTACATCCATATCTTATTTTTGTTAATCGTTAAAGCCGTTTTTGAGTAAATAAAAAAACCCGTGAAAATGATACAAAATTTATTAAGTAAAGTCCCCCCTCCGGTTAATCAATTTTAATGAAATTTTAACAGTCATATCTCGGGCATATACATACATCAAATACCAAGTTTGATCAAAATCGTTAAAGCCGATTTAGAGTAAATATAAAAAAAAACACGTGAAAATGTTACAAAATTTATTAAGTAAAGTCCCCCCTCCGGTTAATAAATTTTGATGAAATTTTTACAGTCATATTTCGGGCATATAAATAGATGAAATACTCAGTTTAATCAAAATCGTTAGAGCCGTTTTTGAGAAAATCGAAAAAAACCTAAAAAGTTATTAAGTAAAGTACCCCCTCCCTTTAAGTAATTTTGATGAAATTTATGCTGTCACATCGCGAGCATATACCTACACTAAATACCCAATTTCAGGATCGCACGGTTTATAGTTTTTGAGCTAGTCTGTTCACACACACACACACAGACACACAGACACACAGACACACACACAGACACACAGACACACAGACACACACACACACAGACCATTTCGCGGGACTTGGTCATTTCGACTCAGGGGACCCCAAAACGTGTATTTCCGTTGAAAACCGGAAGTCGAATTTTTTCACGATCGCAATACTTCCACTTACTATATATTTCATATATAGGTAAGTGAAAGTAAAAATCAATAGTGGTAATGAATGAAATTTTATTTCGACTAATAGTAAAGTAAATAAAAGCTTCACTTACCATTATTCATAATAAATTCAGTCACATCACATTTTGTACAGCTTTTCTCTGAAATTTCGAAAATTATACTAAAATTTATTAAGCCGGGCAAAGCCATGATCCGGATGTAATTTGACTAAGTGTTTATGAATTTTCGTGGCAGGACCTGGAGAGGTCAATAAAGGCAGAGGGTAGGAGGAATAAAGGAGGGCTGATCTCTCTAGTGAATTTAAATGAGAAGGGGTGTTTAGGGGCAAATCCCCCCCTTTGGAACCTCCCTCCCTGGTCATAACAGCCTCTTTCTCTACCCCTCATTATTCCCTCATACCCACAATATTATATGCTAAATTCAACCCCGTTACCTAACCATATTGTAACGTTTATTCAATTATGATATAAAAGATCTGTCAAAAATTTGTTACTTCGTTTATTGATATGGCTATTGATATTAGCTAGTTTATTTTCCACGTCGCCTATTTCTGGATAATGTAATTCCATATCTGTTGGCTTGATAACAGATATATATGACGTGATACAAGCGTGTTATATCGATTTTAAATATTATTTTATTCATATCGTAACATCCAACAAAATTCATATTTTTCTTATCAGAGTTTGTATTGTTTGTCTCACGTCGTGAATTATTACTTTCGTCTTATAAAAATTATTTAAACCCACGTTAGTGTTACAATATATAAAAAATACATTCACTACTACATATAATATAGTATAGTAATACAATATAGTAATATACATTACTAATTAATTTTAAAAAAAAGTTCATTAGTTATTTAACACCTCTTTACTTAAAATAAATTAATTCCATACAATGCTTAAATAACAACTACCTAAGGGCTCATTTCTGACAATACCCTCTAAACTACGTTTATTAATGAAATTTATTTTAAGTAATGTGGTGTGAAAAAACTCATAAACTGTGTTTTTTTCAATTGAAAAAACATACTGATACGTCTAGATGTAAGAATATTGAGTATCTAGATGTAAGAATATTGAGGTATAAGGTGGAGTAATTTATAAAAATAATGGATAATTGCAATATTAGTACGAGCAAGCTTGTCTTGCTTGTCTTGAAAAGGTTGATACAATTATACCTAAAATGAATTTCCATATTCATCTTAACACGAGTAGTGGTGGTTTTCTTTTCTTTTTTCAAAGTTTTATGTTTGAAATTCATAAAAATGACTCATAATTTTACGCTAGCCAAATCATTGTTAACTCTGTATTAAAAGTTAAATTTTGAAGTTTCCAAACTACGAAAACCAAATTATTTAGGCACTTTGCTTATTTGGAAGTCAGTGATAAGTTTTTGAGGAAAAAACCATGTTTATTTTTCATCATGTATTATATAAGCCAGTAGCTCTAAAATAGAATAAATGCATGTATACAATTTTTGTTTAGCACCAGAGATACGTGTTCCTTCTTTACATCTTTGGTTCACAAATTATAAAGATGTTCTGATTATTTTTAAATAATAGGAAGAAGCGATGGAATCACTCTGTTTTTTATATATCTCCAGTTTTTCCGGTAGTATTTATTAAACTAGCTAACTTATTATGATTCCATAAAAATTTGGGTGTACTTTTTTTCTTAACAAAATTGCCTAACGACCAATATTAGTTGGCAATTATTTTAGAAAAATTAATTTATCAACTACCACGACTAATAAAAATTTAGTGCTTCTTTGATAGGAAAAAAACTAATCTGAAAAGTGATTTTCAATAAAATAACAAAAATTAATTGAAAAATTACAAAAACTTAAAGGAGTGATGAAGGATTTGCTGGTAACTATACTAAAACATTTAATGGTAGTCCACATATAGCGGAGGGACCTCTAAACGGACGTTCTGAACAAAGCCCAACAAATGAGGTACAATTTTGACTGTTTTCAACCAATAACGAATTTTCTCCACTTTTGAAACGGACACGAATTTTATATTCCAACGGCACTTTTATTTCCCCTGAAGTGAAAAAAGACACCTATTACATATCCTGAGCAGTATAGTTTATTTAGATAATAATTCTAAAATAATATTAGTATCATTAAATAACAATCTAAAATCATTCATTTTTTAGGAACATAGGAACCTATAATCCATAATTTACTGTTTTTCAATAAATTAATTAAAACAAAAAATTGTCATGCCTAAAAATAGCCAAATTCTAAAGCTATTTATTGCTAAGCAATATTATTAAATTGTAAATTTAATATGGAATGACCCTATTAAAAAACTACTTGTTTTCAAAAAATGTTTATTGTATCAGTGAAAATATCGAATTTCAATATTTCAAGTACGATATTTAGATAAAACTGATAGTTAAAAATGATGTTTCTATCAAGGAATCAAGGACAATATCGGACGTTCATCTGCCTTGAACCAATCTGCTGTATAATGTTGGTTTGAGCCCAGAATATGTGAATATGGGCTACTGTCAGTTAGTAAAATTATCTATTTTTATAAATAATTAACTAACCAAATATGTTAACAAAAATTGATTCTAAAGGTATAAGATGAGGAACTATCAAAATAGTTTGGAACTTGAAAGGATCTATACCCCCACCTGGAAAGGGTTGACCCTATTACTTGTTGAATTACTGATATTGAATAATTGATACTTATTGAAGCTATTGTTGGCTTGCTGGCTTTAGCCCTACACTTGTCAAGTCAGTTTTTTTTGTTTCCCTTTCTACAATTATAAATAGTGTTTTAAAAATTTTAATTTTTTTTTAAAGTAGTTATGATGCGACAGAGTAATATAAAATTTGTTTTCATGAGCGTACATTAGTGCAACTTGTGGTATGTATGAGGTGTAACAGTCACCCTAGTCTCTGAAACGCCATCAGATGCGCAGAAGAGTTTATTAAGAATGCATATTAAAGATTTGGATACTGATTAAGGCAAATAGAAAATATTGTATTGTGTAACAGTGAAACATTTTTTTTTCAATGCTACTTCTGAGTTAGTACTCTATAAAGGAAATAAAACTTTGATAATACAGTAAACCCTCATTATTACGAACTCGGATATAACGAACACCTCGATATAGCGAACCAAAATACTATCCCCCAAAATTACCGTTATATTTTTGCTGAACCCCTCGTTATAGCGAAATCCCTCGGTTAGTGCGAACTACGAACTAAATTTGATGCCTGAGAATTATTATATACTGTTATACCGAACTTCTAGAATTTTTATTATTATTTTTTTTTTTTTACTGTATTACGTAGAAGGAGTGCGGGTAGACGAAGTAGCTCCAGTTTCTAGAATCGAGGTGTTTTTTTACTCTTAACTAATCCGATTTACTTTTGCTCTCTCTCTAATTCCATTAACTTTTTCTCAAAACTAGCTCAGTTCGGTTTCGACTTCTGTATTATTCAAATCAGTGTACTGTAGTCATTTATAGTGTTTTTAAAAATAAACAATGAGTTCGTTGGTAAACGTGTGTCACAAACGTAAATCCTTATCAATCGAAGAAAAATTAAAAATTCTCCAGGATATTGAATCGGGAATTCTAAGTAAGAAAACCATCGCAGAAAAATATGGAATTCCAAAATGAACATTGTCAACCATTGTAAAAAAAAAGATGAAATAGATTACACCGCAGCCAAAGGATTAACTTCAGCATCAAATAAACGACTGCACTCTGCCGCTCATGAATATTTGGAAAAAAATTGATAGGTTGCTTATCACAAATGACATCCCAAATACCAATCTTAGACCGTCTTATTAAAGCTAAGGCTAAAGAACTCTAAAGTGAACTTGGCAGTTAAATAATTGAATCTCATTGTTTAATTAATATGAAGTTTATTTAAAAATTAATTACATACATGCGATTTAATTTAACTAGTTCTAATGAATGAATTTCCTTCTAAATATGATCAAATTAGTGCGGCCATTGGCTAAAAAAGATATATAAAAAAAGAACCATCGGTTATAACGAATCTCGTTATAGCGAACTATGAAAATCAAACCCCCTACCAGTTCGCTATATCGAGGGTTTACTGTACCAACTTTCTTGTCAATTTAATAAACTGTGACCTCAACTCGTACTTTTAGTGAAGTGCAACAAAAAATTGATGAAATTTTTATATTTAACCATTTCAAGATTATTCCTAAAGTAAACGCTTACAGCGGGGGTGCACATTTTATAATGCCCAGAGCTTCCAATCAATCAAGCTCACGTTTTAGTGGTTCACTTGAAGCAAATGGACCAATCTAGCTTGACAAACTATTGGAGTGACTTTTCATGTAAAAACAACCTTGCTTAACTTGCTTTGTAAACTAGTGCTAATACCTTCTGGAAGTAATTATGGAACCTTATTAAAATTTGCTGTAGTTTTTATTATTTGGAAGCTATTCATGTTTCTATGCAATGTTTTATCTGAAACAGAACAAAAACTCCATCTACTGAAATTCAAATTTATTAATTGCTGATTTCACCCTACCCTATAAAAGATTTCTCATTTGATGCTTGAGCTTAAAATCCCATTCCAAGTAGCTTCAACTTCAACTTCTCCTAAAACTTTTTCATTCCATGAAATTTTATATTCGACTTTTTTAAAGGAAAGTAACTACGAGCAGCCCCAGAATGTTCAGATAATGTGGTATTTTTATGTTTTAACAGGCTTGTTTCGTAAATTGAGTGTTGTCCAGATGTGAGAGCTATTTGTATTGTTATATCTCCAATTCACTCTAGCACACTTAGCCATCATGGCGCAAAATACTCTTACAAGGGGAGGGCACAGCTATGGGGTCGTCGATCGGGCCCATTTATTTTCTGGTGATTCTACATCGAAAAACAGTCGACACGTGTTCGAGCGTTCCGTCCAATGGGCCTTAGGTGCTGAGAAATAAAATAAAATACCTTGAAAATCCTTTATTTTTTATCTTGAGTTTGGAAAATGATATCGACATGATTCTTTCACTAATTTATTTATTTTAAAGATTAGATTAAAGAAAAAATACAATCATTAAAGAATTATTCATATTTCTTCAATTTAATTTAAAAAAAGCTTCAAGTTTTCAAGTAAACTAGCTTTATAATTTTTTCACATAAAAAACAATAGCAGAATTGAGTTCAGCACCTCAAGAAACCCTGATGTCTTAAATATCATCCAAAACAAAAAATAAATTTTTTTTCCTGTTATGAGCAGCTTAAAAATGTTTCAGCAAAATTGTATGTGTAGTTTCAAATTCTGCATCTCGTGTTGAGCTGATCCGAGTTTTACGTTCTTGAGCTCGTTGCATAGAAGAAAGCTTCCTTTTTCTATGATTTTTAAATTCCTTCCTTTTGTATGAATATTTAAGAAAGCTATTGTATATTTTGAAGCTATTGAATATTTATTAAAGCTTCCTTTTGTATGATATTTAAGACATCAGGGTTTCTTGAGGTGCTGAACTCAATTCTGCTATTGTTTTTTATGTGAAAAAATTTATAAAGCTAGTTTACTTGAAAACTTGAAGCTTTTTTTAAATTAAATTGAAGAAATGTGAATCATTCTTTAACGATTGTATTTTTCCTTTAATCTAATCTCTAAAATAAATAAATTAGTGAAAGAATCATGTCGATATCATTTTCCAAACTCAAGATAAAAAATAAAGGATTTTCAAGGTATTTTATTTTATTTCTCAGCACCTAAGGCCCATTGGACGGAACGCTCGGACACGTGTCGACTATTTTTCGATGTAGAATCACCAGAAAAAAAATGGGCCCGATCGACGACCCCATAGCTGTGCCCTCCCCTTGTTAGTTTAATACCTCTTTAATTAAAGGGAAACTTACGTTTAAGCGTGACATTTGTCTTTTTTTTTAACCTTTTTTTTTTTTTTTTAAACCGTTTTATTTTGAAACGGATTTTTTTTTATGTAAATTTACTGAGAGGAGGGAGAGGTAAATATTACTGAACTACTATACTTTATTGAAGCAAATGCTTTATTGAACACCTCTGTATATTCTTACCTCTTATATTTGCCTATGGAGGATTAGAAACTTTTATACTCGTTAATATCACCATAAAAGTCTTTTATTTTTTTTAAATTACAATAGTTAAAGTAGAAATAAAATCCGTCATATGTAGGAGCCAAAAAACTCTTTTACCACATCCGCGGCGAAGCCTTAGCAAATAAGTGAAGGGAAAATATCTTCTAGAAGAAGCGGGGAAGGAAGAAGTGGGGCAGATTCCACGGACCATAGTTTCGACTTATCACTAATCTAGTTGCTTCAAGCACTGCTTCGATGGACCATAATTCGATACAAGGATCTGTCCTGGGCACTACCAGAAACGCATTGTGCACAAAGACAGTATTTGGTTAGCTCCCGTAATCTGCGTTTGAGTGAATCAATCATGTTCGCCACAGGAGTTTCTAATCTCTTCTGAATCATACTTTGTATACTTTATAGCAAAGAAGATAAAACACCACTTTTTTTCTAATCTATAATGAAATTCCAATTTTATTCAATATTTTATCTAACGTTGCGTTTTATTTGATAAATTAAATTATAAAACGATATTTTTTATTGCGTTCAGTTCAAGTTTCTGTAAAATATATAATAAACAACAAAAAATTAATGACTTAAAAAATAGATCCACAAAAGAACTCTGTAGAATTATATTCGACAAAGTAGCCGATAAACCGAATTAGAAAAGGAAGCATATTACTTATAGCATATCTTCTCCGATTTATAGCTGAAATAAAAAAGTTCTTTTGTTGCACAGTCTGTCATGATTATTCGTTATAACTCATTACTAAATACATTATAGAGCCAAATATGGTTATTAGTATTTCGCGAATAGCTTTATTCTAACCCAATACATGGACCGATCCGGGGGGGGGGGGGGGGGGGGTCAGAGGGGTGGATAATGCAATTAGGTAGTTACTATGCCCTGAACATAACACTTTTGGTTGTTTAGATAGCAGATTTTCTTTTTTTTTTCTATATAATTCTTTATTTCCAGATCGGCTCAGAGAGCCATACATGGTTTTTGTAAAATTATGTACAATGTTTCTATCATTTGACAAAGAAGGGGTACAGACTCATACATGAGACACCCCTAACGACTTACAATTTTGTAAATTTTTTAATTATTAGAAATAATTTCATGATAATAATTGTTAAAACGAAACAAATACCTTAATACAAATAAATAAAATATATATATATATATATATAATAACAATAAAAAAATAAAATTAAAAAACAACTACAAGTGAAATAAAATTGAAAAAATAGTAACATAATTATGAAGAAATTAATAGTTATACAGATTATTAGTTGTTATGAGTCTGACAGTAGTAGGTCTTGCATTAGCCGGGGTTTCAGCCTTCGGGATGAAACGGGAGCTCCTATGTTGTAAGTTATTGCACCTTTCACAGCCTGTAACTGAGAGTGGTATTTCAAAAAACGTTTTTTGATGAATTGGTTTATCTTTTCTATTTTAAGCTCGCGATGAAGTTGACTGTTCCTAACGAACCAGGGGCTTTCACTGCTATTCGTAGAACTTTATTTTAAAATGTTTGTAATTTTTTCCGCTTTTTGCAGGATGCAGCACCCCATACTTCACATCCATATATCAGAAGTGGTCGAAGAATTGTTTTGTAAATCAAGATGATTACTTCAGGTTTAAGGCTAGATTTCCTGTTTACTATGGGATATAGCATTGCGAGTCTTGCATAGGCTTGCGTTAATTTAGTATGGAGATGGTGGTTCCATGTTAAACGACGATCCAGATGCACTCCAAGATATTTTACTGTTTCGCTGAAAGCGTTCCACTGCAGAGAGTTTCCGCTGAGGATTAATCTTTAGGCCGTCGCAGAGTGAAGATCTTGGCGTTGCATTTTTGTACATTTAAATTTATTTTCCATTTTTTGAAATATTCTTCTAAAATATCTAGGTGAGCTTGCAGTTCATGTCTTCCTGTTATTATGTCTTCATTTTGGTTGAAGAGGGTCTGAGAAAGAACTGAACCTTGCGGGTTACCAGCTCGTCTTACAGTCTTACAGCTCGTCTTACAGTTGAGTTGCTGCTATTTATTCTTACAGTGAATGTTCTGTTGGTGAGAAATGAATGGAGAATGTTGAACAAGTATTTCGGGGTATCTATTTTCTCCAATTTGTATAAAAGACCTTGATGCCAAACTTTGTCAAATGCTGTCTGAAAATGCAGGAAAGCTACTAACGTATGTTTTTTCTTTTCGAACCCGTTCACTATAAATTCAGATAATATAGCGGGTTGGTGTGACGTGGAATGCCTTTGCTGAAAACCGAATTGGAAGTCTGGAATGATGTTAGTTGCTTGAAGGTGGGATGAAAGGCATCGTTTTATCACATATTCCAGCAATTTTCCTAAAATGGGAAGTAGACTTATGAGCCGATAGTTTTTTTGCTGTTGATTGATAGTTGTAGTTGTTGATTTGCTTGGGCCTTTTACCGGGTTTATGTATCACAACTATTTCGGTTTTTTTCCATATATCAGGAATATTTCCAATTCGTAGGCAACTATTAAAAATCGACGTAATTAATAGGATGGCTTTTCTGGGTAACTTCTTGATGGTAATTACCGGGATCAGATCATGACCAGGACTTTTCTTTGTCTTAAGGTTCCTGATTAATTCTTGAATTTCCTTCTGAGACGTGAATTCTAGCGGTGGTTGGACAGCTGTTAGAGGCACTTCTAGTTTTTCGTAGTGTATTTACGTCCTCATTTACTATATTTCTGCTTGTTGTGTCTCTTCCGTCTTCTGAATTTGAGAAAGTTTTCTCAAAATAATCAGCAAAAGCTTCAGCTTTTTCCTGGTCACCGGATATTAATTCGTCGTTTTCGATAATAGCGGGAATCCGTTCATGTTTATTCAAACTCCTTTTGGTAGCCTTCCATAATGAATGATCTCTTGAAACTAGGTTTGAGACATAATTCTTGTACTGGGATATTGTGAACTGTTCCAATTCCTTTTTAGTTATTCTTTTCAAACGATTCCATTTTATTTCGTGCAAAGGATTTCGAGTGGTCATCCACAATCTTCTTACTTTGTTTTTGTCTCTTATTAATTGAAGGATATTATTCGAAAGACAGTTTAAAACCTTTTTCTTTTAATACTGAACGTTTTTATAAGTTGAGTCACGTATACATTTAGACATAACTACCGCAGGTTATTTATGACGTCATCGATTTCATGAGAATATGGAAAACTTTTTTTATAGTGATATTTTGGTGTATTAAATTTTTGTACATATCTCAGTCAATTATTCCAGTTATTAAAGATTTACGGGAGTGAACTTGGAGAATTTCTGTACAGAACTGTATTAACACAGGGACATGATCGGAATTTAAAGCAGATATTGTCTGGGCCGAAATAGGCTCATTAATGTTTTTGCTTAACATAATATCCAATACATCAGGCGCACACCCCCGTCTGAAAAACGTCGGTCAAAAATTCAAATTATTTCGAATGAAAATTGCTACACCTCCGGATGGTGATGAGCTGTCTCGTTCCTTTCTCAATGTTTTATAACCAGGTATATTAAATTTGGTATTTGCTGAAAAATGTGTATCAGAAACGCATGCTGCGTCAATGGAGTTTGATTCAAGAAAAATTCTGAATTCACTCTTTTGTGACGAAACACCGTTGGCAATACAGTTTAAAAGTTTTAATTTTCTTAATTCAGGAGGCATATGACAAATATAAAATTTTAAAATTACGTTTTATAATAGATTTATAAAATAGAATAGAAAAGGCAGTAAAAACGTATATTATTAAGGTCTGGGAGGGCATTACAACCGTAGATAGCCTATTGTTTACATTAAGGCCCATTTGTGAAGAAGGAGGTAATGAGGGAACTTAAATAAGTCATTATTTGTGAAGAATATGGTCTTATGGCATCAATGATAATTTCTGTGATTGTGGTTAGAATGCTTTCACTGTTAACTCCGGTATTATTTTTTTTTCTGGAACTTGATCCGATGATACTGCTGAGGAATATGTGCATTGTGGTGTAGTTCTTTTGCCTGCGACGAGATACATTTTCTTCAGTTATATTGTTATTTTGTGTTTCAACAGGTGAGTTCATTTTACTTTTTATAATTTGGTAATAGGGACAACCTCTGTAGCTAGTTGCATGTATATGATTACAATTTACGCTGTACGGTTGGTCGGTAAATTTAAGGGGGAATTTTGAAAAATTATGTTTATCTTTACATTTAACACACCTTGGTTCCAATCGACAATAATTTTTTGTATGACCATATCTTTGGTAGTTGGTAAAAATGGGTATAACATTGTTTCGGTGTTTAGGTTCTACTGAGATAATGGCATAAAATAAATTATTCAATTGAAAAATCTCAATGGCTTTTTCATTATTAACAAGTGACACTAAACAGAGTGGTGTCGGTATTTTTTTTCCTTATTTAATATTCTGGCAACGTGTGAAACTTCTAAATTTTTAGATTTTAAATCCTCTTCGGTAATAGAATAAGGAACATTTCTTATAACTACATTTAAAGTTTTGTTTTTTTCTAATGAATATGTGTGATATTCTATTTTTTCTTCATCGTAATATTTTGTAATTCTTATATAATTTCCTTAGTACATAATATATGATAACATTATTTTAGTATTTTTACCAGCTACTTTGGTTGTAAATGAGTTTATGCATAATGAGTTAAGATCATTTAATATTAGTTGATAATTATTTGTGTTATATAAATATATGGCAGGAATTTTAATCGTGTCTGTATTGCTATTAATTTCTATAATGTATCGATAATGTATTGCTATTATCACTGTTTTGACTAGCATTTTTTTTTAAGTAGATTTTTTTTTTTTTTTTTTGTTCGGTACCCCTACCTGGCCATGTGTGGCATACGGGGGGTTACCCTACAGGTGTAACCAACCTATCCTAACCATGGTGGGTAGGTCGAGATTTATTCCGTGGGGCCTCCACGAAATAAAAGTCAACCATCCCAGGGCGGATTCGAACCACCACCGTTCGGCTCGAGCGTGTTAAAGCGGGCCGCGCTCTAACACGCTCGGCTATCCCCAGCCCACGTTTTGAAGTAGATAGATTATCACTATCTAGGTCGGTTTCATTAAGTTCCTGGAATTTGTTGGGCAGTTTAATAGGCGACATTTCACTGTAATATTTACCCATTTTTTTAACGGGAGACTGATTTTGTAGAGATCCCTCGTGATTCCTTTTCTTTGAGTTGGGTTCTTCTAAACATTTATTTTCCTCTGGTTTAGCAGTCGGATGTTGGCAGTTATTGAAAATAGGTGGACCACCTACCTCTTCACTCGAGTTCATTAATTATGAACAGAAAAGAAGAAAAAAAAATACATATAAAAACGATAAATACATATGAAATTAAAAAAAAATTAAGAATTCACTACACAGTACAACCGCACTCTATGAAAGCCAGAGGCCAACAGCAGTCCTTCTTAAACAATGTAATAATATCACACTAAAATGGTGCTGTCAGCAACGTGATTATGAGACAGGGAGGTCATGACCCTCCAAATTTCGTGCTAAATCCGCCCCTGCTCCAGTATATATTACAAAAGCGCACCGATTAACGAAATGCTTGTATGATGTTGGTTAAAGCTCTTTCACAACCGGAATGAATATATTATTCATCTCAATCTGGGTAGGGCAATGATTGCTGACAATTAAAATTTAGTTAAATTAACAAGATAATTTAAAAAAAAAAAAGTAATCAATCCTGGGCTTAGGAAAAAACTCTACAATTGAGCACTTTTCTGCCGTTATAAAATAAGAATATTTTTTAAAAATCTGTCTTTTTTCGCAATTAATCGCATTGAGGCTATACGTGGCAAAAATGTATCGCACTGTATATTCTTTCTTCTCTGCTCTTGGAACTCCTCGGAATATATAATACAACCATGCAAAACGGCAATGTACTCAAGATTTTCAGAAGGTGCTATTCTGATTTAATGATATTTAACACTCAGAAGGTTAAATAGAGTTTGCTATGGAAACAACAACCCATTAATAATAATTATCACTAGATAATATTCAGTATGGAAATAACGAAAATAAATTAACAAAACGTAGGATCTATATTTTAATTATAATATCATAATATCACCATCTCCAATGTTACATATCTTTATTGATTTAATCTCATTTATTATGTTATTCATCTACATGCTATAATATATCCTGGGACTTACTAATATAAAGACGGCGCATAAAAGTTTCCAAGAGCCGTTCACAAATTTCCAGGTTTTAGCTAGGGCTCATTATGCAGTTTTTCACAAGCTACTTCACGAGAGCGAGGCCTATAAAAGCTGTTAGCTCGGGGGCGCTGATTTGTAGCCGCAGCCCCCCACCCCGCTATATATTCCCTTCCTCACTACACTCTGCCCTTTAATAACAGCTAACTCCCCACTCGCAAACACCGATAGAATTTTCATCTCTCTCCTCTTTTTTATTCTATTTGTCTCTATACAATTTAAAAGTAATGGATTTAGAGAATATAACTTATTCATTTATGTAATGATTAATTCAACGAATACATGAAATGTATAAACAAATTCCGAATTAAAACGAACTTATTAATTTTGATATGGGATGAGTATTTTCATTGGAAAAGAATGCCGACTACATATTAACTGTAGTAAATTGTCTAAAAAAATGAATAATTTTGTCATATTGATAATTGATTAAAAGCGCTGAACTTGATGCATTGATATAAGAATTTCTGTATTCCAGACAAGTTAATGAATTTCTGAATGTGCCTTGTTTAATTTTATTTCATAATGTATATTTATTGAGTGCATTTTTTATTAAATTGAATCAATAAAAGGTGTAGAATGGATCTCGTAAGCATTATATATCAATTATTCATAGGAACCTTTATAAGTTATAGCCTTGCCTACCAATTCATAGCACTGGTGCATCAATGCATAGGTAAGTTTTATAATGTATATTATATATATACACACACACACATATATATATATATATATATATATATATATATATAGAGAGAGAGAGAGAGAGAGAGAGATGTAGGTAAGTAAATAACTATTTATGAAATCTGAAGTCAGAATTTCACAAATCTATTATTTTAAAGACGTTCATCATGTACCGTATAAAAACGCACCAAACAATTATTTTTTTCTCTAATCGATGTAAATTCCCTATTCTCATTAATGTCAGAATTTTTCATTTGTTTATTGGGATTTCCAAGCGAAAATTTTCAAGTTTTCGGAAATTATTTTTATTTTCCATAAATTCTATAACTATTGTTATTGATAAGATTAATAATGTCAATTGTTTCCTCATGCATATTTCTTTCAAAAGTACAATTTCTTCTGTATTAGATTATACTTAATTTTATTTATTTTTCAATCAAGTAATCGAGTCTGAAATTAATCTAAAGAAATTGAACCAGATTAAAAGAAAAAAAAATGTTTATTGTTGAATATATGTA
Organism: Aelia acuminata; assembly: GCA_911387785.2. Lineage (NCBI taxonomy): Eukaryota > Metazoa > Arthropoda > Insecta > Hemiptera > Pentatomidae > Aelia > Aelia acuminata. The sequence goes on along the minus strand of OU426978.1, from coordinate 106,520,438 downwards.
ATATATTTATGGTATTTTAGTTGTTGGTTTATACCAATAGGTTGTAAAAAAAGAATTTATATGCTGATAAAGGTGACAAACGTTGGGGGTTACATAGTACTCTGTATTGTTTATCTGGCTGAGAGGTGTGAATTGATTATACATATATTATAATATATATATATATATATATATATATATATATATATATTGCCATATGTATATAACCGCAAAACTCTTTAAAGGAAGAGTGAAAAAAAAATCTATTGCTTTAATAGTTGATTATTAATCTGGTTATTTCATTAAGAAAATTAATTAACTAATATATTTTAAAGGAAATATTTTTTTAAATTTTACAATGTATTATTTCGAGAAAAATAACATGTATTGCGAACCTTGTAACGAACGTTGTAATACCTTGACAGGTGGCGCACCCCGACTGCCGCTCCGGGAACTGCAGCGGTCAGTAGAGAAGCCTCAATTAAGATTCTAATGGCCCTATTTACACACCTTACACAGTCATCTCTACCGTCCCACTCCATCTTAATGAATTTTGTGCATGCTAATCATTTTGTTTACTTCCTATTGAGCCTTATCAACTACATATTTTATATTACAGATGATGGATATTTTTAAACTTCAGAACACGAAATAATATTTGTAGGTGTTATAGGGAGCTAAAAATGTGTATGAGTTACACCTTTCCTTTGTATCCGATTCCTGATATAAAATCTTATTTTTATTTTATATATTTCCATGTTAAGAATCATAAATAATCGATTATTATGGTCACAACGATGCACGAAGCATACCCAGATGGTTAGGTACTGGAAAGATGCGAGTACACAGGGCAGTAGCTGTCTGATTTCAAGTCCACTAGCTTGCGCCTGTGTGATCCGGGAAAGGGAGTCGAATTACTCTCACACGAGTAAAGGATTCCAGTAGCTGTCATTTTAGGTACTCAAACTGTGTAACCTGGTTCAAAATAAATAAGTTTTTCAAAATAGTGTGTGTTTTTAAATTGTACAGACCAGCACAAAAATGATAAGTCGAACTAAAATGAAATGAGGTATTTCAGGGAGATATACAGTATGCTACACCTATTTTTTCGTCAAAATTAATTACCCGTAAACGGAAAGTTATTCTATCAATTTTACGAAATACCCAAAAACTGAGCAATTTGTTTAACTCTTAGTTAATCAGAATAATGTATTGTTTAATATTAAGTAGATTTTACCTTCATTCAAATGGTTTGATGGGTATTAAGTTGAAAAAATTATGAAATGCACTGAAATGAATATAATACACTGAATTGAAAATTTCGATAACACATAAAAGATTATTCAGCCCATCCATAAGTCACTCCCCTACTTGTTATAAGTACCTTTGTTAAAGTTATTAGGCTACTTTTTTTTCATTAAACTAAATAAATAATTCGCACGTCGCCCAGACGGTTGGCGAAACTAGGTGGAAATAAATCTAAAATCTATTTCATTTTAATTTTTCTAAATGATTAAATGTATGCATGGATTGATAAATAAAAGTTTGTTACCCAATGTTTCTGACAAGGATTTATAAAAATCTGGTGCGTGCGCGCAACACACAACTTTCACTTATCAACTTACTTAGATTAGAAAATTAATGCGTTTTGTTAATTGCCACTTCTCAAATGAACAGAACGGCTTTAATTATGAACAATGGTCTGTCATTAAAGGCATACTCCGCATGCGTGGGCTCAACGAGTTTTATGAGTTGACAGAATATTTTTATTTTTTTCTCCTCTTTATGTTTTCTTCATTTTTATCATGTCTCATATTTAGCCATTTCTTATTTTTAGGCGTAACGAGAGACAGTTAATTTCTCCATATAAATAAAAACAAAGGTACTTTATAGGAAACAAACAAACAAAAAAGCCCCCCCCCCCAAAAAAAAGCCCCCTCAGAACATTTTAATAATGGTAAAGCTTACCTGATATTAAAGAACACCTAATTTTCATTAAACACGACGAATTTGATAAAAATCGTTAAAGCCGTTTTTGAGATCATCGAAAAAAAGATAAAAATTGGAAAAATATTATTAAATAAAGTGCCCGCTCCGTTTGACCAATTTTGATGAAATGTTGGCTATCACATCTTTGGCATATACATACATTAAATACCCAGTTTGATCAAAATCGTTAAAGTCTTTTTTGAGTAAATAAAAAATACACGTGAAAATGATACAAAATTTATAAAGTAAAGTCCCTCCTCCGGTTGATCAATTTTGATGTAATGTTGGCTATCGCATCTTTGGCATATACGTACATCAAATACCCAGTTTGATCAAAATCGTTAAAACCGGTTTTGAGTAAATAAAAAAAACACGTGAAAATCATACAAAATTTATTAAGTAAAGTCCCCCCTCCGGTTGATCAATTTTGATGAAATTTTTACAGTCATATCTCGGGAATATAAATAGATCAAATACTCAGTTTAATCAAAATCGTTACAGCCGTTTTTGAGAAAATCGAAAACAACTTAAAAAGTTATTAAATAAAGTACCCCCTCCCTTTGAGCAATTGTGATGAAATTTTTGCTGTCACATCGCGGGCATATACATACACAAAATACCCAATTTCAGGTTCGCACGGTTTATAGTTTTTGAGCTAGTCTGTTCACACACACACACACACACAGACCATTTCGGACTTGGCTAATTGGACTCAGAGGACCCCAAAACGTGTATTTCCGTTGAAAACCGTAAGTCGAAATTTTTCACGATCGCAATACTTCCACTTACTATATATTTCATATATAGGTAAGTGAAAGTAATACTTCCACTTACTATATATTTCATATATAGGTAAGTGAAAGTAATACTTCCACTTACTATATATTTCATATATAGGTAAGTGAAAGTAATACTTCCACTTACTATATATTTCATATATAGGTAAGTGAAAGTAATACTTCCACTTACTATATATTTCATATATAGGTAAGTGAAAGTAAAAATAAAATATTTAATATCTAAATTAAAAAAAAAAAAAAAATAGAATTATTTTAATAAAATGTGTATGTTGGGACAATTTTATTATTATTCATTTTTAAAAAGCTGTATTCTAAAAAAATTAAATAAATCAAAACATTAATTGTAAAAAAACATAAAATACATTTAAAAATGAATTATGTACTAAAATTGTAATATAATTCTCTTAAACAAATAACAAAAAAGTTTATCATTGTGATTTATTCAAATTTAAAAGATCTGATCTGATCCAGGTTCTTCTTCAAAACACACTAGCAAAATACTGTTTTCAACTTCTAAAGGTTTAAGCAAGGGAAGTACCCCTCTTGCCAATGCTTTTCTAGATTTCCGTGGCATATCCCAAAAGGTATTAAAGAGAGGTGTAAGGCACTCACTAATGATAGATTAGCGCCTGGAAGAAACCTAACACCCACATGAACTGGGACATGCTATTCGTAAAGAAAAATTTGTTTATATAGTGTAGATTACACTCTATTAAAATAGCTGGTGATTATACTCTATTCAAGTAGGTAGCTGAAGAGTCACCTCTTTTTGTTTTAATAATTACTAAAGTAGTTGAATAAAATAAGTAGCTTACCGGAAATAAAAAAGTATACTCCACATTTAAAAGGCCAGACCCTGACCTCACTTTCCGAATTGTCTTTCGTAGTATGGTATAAATTTGTTTAAAAAAACAAAAACATTATATATTTATTAACATATTCATTTAACATTTATTATTAACAAATACACTTATTTATTTTGGCACTTTTGCAATAAGATGTAAAAATTAATGACTTAGCATCCTTATTGATTTGCCGTGTTAAATATTTTTTAATGTTACAGGTAGACTGTTGATTGCATAAATGCAGCATAATTTTCTCATTTTCATATATTTTTTGTTCGTGGAAAAAAAAAAATGTCTTTCAGAAAATAATTTTCCACTTGGTTTAATTCTTGTACCTATGGCAAAAGATTCTCATTTTACTGTAGTTTCAGAGATTTAAGTAAAGAATTTTAATGAAACTGGCTTAATATATCGTGGTCACCATGCTAAAGTAACGAATATGCATAGGTTTTTAGTTGCACATTCGTTACTTAAGCATGGTGACGATATTATTGTAAATATCATTTGCACCTCTGTAGTGCCTCCAAATATTAAAAATATATGTTTCCAACAATGAGAGATTTCCACCTTTAAAGAAACCATACACCTTTATTAGCAGGTATTAGCAATTCATAATGAATAATGTATTTCTAAGTAGCTTGGACTATATTCTGTTAAAATATCTGGGTGTAGATCGGTGTAGATTTTTAATAATCCCACTTTTTTTGGAATAATTGCGCCTTAATGGAACGGAACTATTAATGATATTGCGACTATATTCTGACAGTGTAGGTTTTTTTTTCATTCTGATTCCAATGGTAAGCATAACTCAAAATTGATATATTTTGAGGCGTAACCATCTTCTCAATGAGGAGTAATAGGTTAAGGAATGTAAAAATAAAATAAAATAATGGAATACTTAGAGGAATTCATATACACGTGATTCTTCTTAATGAAAAGAAAAATAAGTGCATAAATTCTGAGATAATCTAACCTGAAAAAACTTTTTTAAGCAAAAATCTTTGTAACGTTTTGACGGATCTATTCAAATATTTCTTATTGTTCTCGTTTCGAAGAATGAAGCATAAAGCATAAAGAATAAGCACCCCCTCCAGTTTTTTTTTATCCATATAATCTATGAAATCATTTTAATGCCTAGGAAAATACTAACGAAAAAAAGAAAATGTTTTTGTTGTAAAAGACACATGTTCCAATGTATATTATTTTTTTAATTTTTGCTAAAAATTGCTTGTGGGATATGAAAGGTATTAGATTCTATTGAAAAACTAATTATTATTCGTGAATTTTTGAAGGAGGTGGACTACTTTGAATATTGAGTGATTTCGGTTTGGTGTGGCCAAAAACTCATTCACATTTTGAATCTTAGTTAATTTATTAATATTCACTTGGTCATTTACTTATCGCATATATTAAAATAACCAAGATCTATATCAGGACAATAGCAAGGATCTAATAAGGCTGCATGAGACTGTTGTTAATATTAGATCGAGTAGCCTGAATTCAAGAACTACTGCAAACATCTGCCTCCTTCTAATCTAGAATAATAATTTAACTGAGCCTGCAACACAAAAGAGTATGTACGAAAAGGCGAGTATGAGCCGTCCTTTATCGAAGCTTCCGGCATTAGATCCGTTGACTCTTGTTAACCTCTGAATTAGCGGGGACTGAGCGAACTAGAGGAGATGTCTTATATTATTAGATGGAGATAACTCTTGGCTATCGCATTACTCCAAGTTTTACTCATTTAGGAGCCTTTGCAAACTAAAAACAATAAGGCTATGTGTAGAGTCCTTTATATTAGCATTATCAGCTATTAATAGCATCTGAAATTAAATTTTTTTTTTAATATTTTTTAAGTCATTTGCGCCTGCGCTGTAGCGCACCTAGCAAATTTGTGGATAGTGTGAAATTTATCTTCGTTTTGCTTGATTTAAATTATTTGCTCGAGCATATCTCTCGGCAATTGTCTTTTTAATATTCGTTGGACGGGTAACTGGGAAGAAAGAGAAGAAACAAGTGGGTTTGGATGGTTGTGAGTTGAACTGTGAAAGGTAGAGTATTTGTCGTGAGTGTATGATTTTACTGCTGGAATGTCCATGTCTGTGTGTATTGTGTTGTTAGAAATGTACAATGGAGCGTTTACAATTTTTCGAAGAATTTTTGATTGTGCGGTTTGAATTCTGTTTATGTGTACTTTTTTTGCGGAACCCCAAAGTTCTACTCCGTAGGTCCAAATAGGTTTTAATACCGTGTTGTATATTAGTCTTTTGTTTCGTAAGTTAAGTGTTGACCTGTAATCCAGGAGGTGTGACAGTTGTTTATATCGTCTGGTCAGTTCTTGTCTTTTTAGTTTTGTATGTATTTTCCAAGTGAGTCTTTTGTCCAAGTACAGTCCAAGTTAACGTACATAGTTTTTAGATGGCACAGAAGTGTCATTAATTTTTATTGGAGGACATGTTCCCTTCCTCAGTGAGAAACTTATATGGTTCGACTTAGTTGCATTTATTTTTGTTTTCCACTTTTGGAACCAATTTTCTAAGTCGAATAGATGGTTCTGGACGGCAATTGATGCTATTGTGGGAAGAAAGGATAGCTGTGTCGTCAGCGAAGGTAAAGATGGTGGTGCAAGGGTGCTCAGGAATGTCAGAGGTGTAAATGGAATAGAGGGGGGGGCTTAAAACGCTTCCTTGAGGAACGCCAGTAAGCTGAGGATAGAAGGAAGAAGTAGAAGAATCTACGGAAATACAAAAATATCTATGGTGTAAGAAAGATTGAAGGATGAGGAAGTAGGTAGAAGGTAGGTGCGGTTTTAATTTCCATAACAGACCCTTGTGCCAGACACTATCGAATGCCTTTTCGATATCTATGCAATATTCCTTTTTCTCAAAAGCTATCGATATTGCATCAACAATCCTATGGCACTGTTGAACAGTGGAGTGATAGGACCGAAAGCCAAAGTGGTGATTCGGTATCACTTCTTTACTTTCCAGTAAGGGCTTGATTCTGTTCAAGAATAGTTTTTCAAATATTTTCCCCATTATTGGTAGGAGTGCGATAGGACGGTAGGATGAAGGGTTAGTTGTGGGTTTAGAAGGTTTAGGTATCATATTGATAGTGGAAAGTTTCCAAAGAAGTGTATAATAAGTTGTGCGTAAGATAGAATTATAGATGTGTGTAAGAAACAAAATAGCTTTTCGAGGTATGTGGCGAAGGATAAAGGGAGTGATAAGATCATAGCCCGGTGCTTTTCGGTTCGGAAGTCTCTTGATTTCTATGTGGACTTCTTTTGGGTGAAATGCTGGAGGAGGTAATGATAGAGGTAGTGGAGCTGCCAAGTCGTCGATTTCGGTGAGTGTGTCGTCCTTAATAGATTTTGTTCCAAAAACCTGGTCAAGATATTTGGCGAATTCGTTTGCCTTTTCTTCGCTAGTAATGGCCCAGGTGTTATCTGGACGTCGAAGGGGATATTGAATATCTTTTTTCTTCAATATACGTCTTGTCGTTCTCCATATTGATCCGTTTCTGTTGTTTATCGAGTCGATGTAGTCCCCCTGTAGTTGTTGTTTTTAAATGTTACTAGTTCTTCTTGAAGTTTTCGGGTTTAGTTTGTTTAGTCCTTTCTTGTAAGATGGGTATCTGGTTCTTTGCCATACAGCTTTGATTTTGCGTTTTTCTTTAATGAGATTGCGAATAGGTTGGGGAAGGTAAGAGTCAGTTTTAGTTCTTGTTGTCTTCGGTCTTATATTTTTTGTAAGGTAGTCTACTGCATTGTCGAGTTCGTCGGCTTTAGTAATGGGGTATGTTAATCTAATTTTGTCATTCAGGTATTTTTTAAAGCACTCCCAGTTAATGTATCCGTTAATTAATGATGGTGGATTAGGTTTAACGAAAGGGTTGTTCGACAGTTCAAGTAAAATTGGGCTATGATCAGATGAAAGGTCAAATAGAGAGGAAACGTTTGGGAGAGTTAAAGAACGGGTGATAAAAAAGTCGAGAAGATCGGGACATTTCGATAGCGAAGAAGGTGAGTAAGTAGGATGTGTTGGAGAAAGAAGTGACAGTTTTAGATCGTCAATGCATTTTTGCAACCTTTTTCCTCGAGTGTTTGATACTCGTGAGCCCCATCTTGTATTTTTTGCGTTGAGATCTCCACCCAATATGAATGATTTTCCCATTCTTGAGAAAAAGTTCTTTAGTTCATTCGTTGAGACATTCTAGTTGGGAGCGATGTAGGCTGAGGCAACAGTGAGTTGGAATTTCGATGAACTGAGTGAGATATTAGTAAATTGTATGTTATTCGTCTGAGCAGCAGGAAGAACATGATGGTTTATTGATTTGTCCACAATTATCGCAGTGCCATCATGAGTCGTCTGATCTGGATGGTCAGTCCTATGAGTATCAAAGCCGTGTATTGTGAAAGTTTGTTTGTCTGCTAGGTGTGTTTCTGTTATTAGTGCGATGTTTATGTCGTGTTCTTTGAGACAAATTTCTAGTTCATTTTTTCGTTGGAGCAGACCATTGGAGTTCCAGAGGAGTATGCTAAGAGGAAGAGATTTCGATTTAGCCATTGGAAGGATTAGAAATGAGTGATGAAATTTAGTTAGTAGCTCAAGGATGGGAGATAATAGATATTTAAGTTCAGCCAAAAAAGGATCAAGAGATGATTTTATAGTCGATGAGATATCGTAAGATGAAGGGGAAGAGGAAGAGGGAGAGGAAGAGGAAGAGGAGGAGGAAGAGGAAGCAGAAAGAGTAGAAGAGTAGCTCCCAGTTACCTTTGTCTCTGGATTATCAACCATCTCTGATGAAGAATATTCCCCTTTTGAATTTTGGGATGATTTGGAGAGTTCTTGGTCTTTATCAATTATCGGGAAGAGAGAGGGCTGTTGCGCGTTACTTTCTGTCTGGGGAGACGACGAAGTTTCTTCTGGTGCAACTCTCGATGTTGTGTTGTTAATAGTCTGTTTAGTTCTTAGAGTTTTAAGAAGTTTGAACGCAGTGCATCCTTTATAGTTTGCAGGATGTTCTCCATTGCAGTTTGCACAAGTAGCAGGCGTATCTTTAGATTTGTTGCAGTCCGCTGAGAGGTGTGATCCGGCACATTTTACACATTTGGCAGGGAGGCTGCAATATCCTTTTGTGTGGCCATATGCTTGGCATCTCTGGCACTGTGGTGGGTCCCGTTTCAAATACGGCGCCTCATCTTTTATTCTAGTATAAACTAAGAATTCCAGTTTGAAAATTTCTTCGTTTTTTGGACTTTTTTCTAAATCAATAATAATATTGGTAGTAGGAATTTAGTTTTAGGATTTCGTGCATTGGAAATGTTTTTTACCTTATAACCCTGTTCGTCAAGTTCATGTTTAATGTCCTCCATATCAGTTGTGTGGTGGAGGTTTCGAATTACTATACGGAATGTTTTTTCTTCCTGTAGTTGATAAGTGTGAAACGATGCTTTTGGATGTTGAAGTAGTTTCACGATTTTACGATAGTCTTCTGGAGTGGTAGGATAGATTGTTGTCTGGTGTATACTAGATCTGCAATAGAATCCATGAGCTCCTACTTCGGATGTTAGGTCTTGGCATAAATGTTTATAATTTTTCATAAGTCTCAGGTGGATTGGAGGGGGTTTAGAATTTATGTTATTAACAGATGAATCATTATTACTTGTTGAATTAGGAGCGATTTGAGAAAAATTTATGGTAGGTGATGAAATGTCGGTTTGGGGGTCTATTGATAAATTAGGATTTATATTGGTTCCTGTTTTAGAAGTTTCGGTAATGGTACGTGGCGGAATAGTTGTTTTAGGGACGGTTGATGACTTGGATTTTTTCTTGATTGCTAAAATTTAAACAACTAATTTTCTTCCAACGGGGATTTCTTTCAAGGGACTTCCTCAATAAACTACTCTGAAGGCACTTTATCCATAACTGATAAATCATATGAGATCTATTTCTTCTATAATACGAGTATATGTGGTTTCTATAATATAGATTTATTGTGGTTTCTTATAAATCTCAATTTTGCCTAAAATTCCATGAAGAAGAAAGAAGGCTAATTCTAAATGAGGAAACATACGAAATAATTTTTTGCGATTATCTTACCCCACATGTTTTTTCATATTTATCTACCTCAAATACCTTTTCAGTTTAAGAAGACATATTATTTTTTTTGCTTGCCTGTTCAAATACAAACACTCTATTTCGGAAGATTTGGTTGGTTGGGAGTTGGGGAAGGCTTGGCTACACCGTTTCAATAGCTAACGTGACAAAGGACAGCTACTTCGCCTCGGCAGTCGCATGGCAGGATTTGCCTCGCCGGGTTACCGATTGATCGTTATTCGTAACGTAAGAAACTCTTTTAGAAAAATAAAAATATATCGTCCTGAAAGTGCAATAGAAAATAAAAATGGGATCAGGAATTAGATGCAAAGCAAAGGTTCAGTCCATACTGTTTCCAAAGCTTCTTGTACAACTCAAAAAATTTTATATTTTGATCTAAAGTCAATCTATCAGCCAGGTACCATAGTTATTCGCCATTCGAAACCAGTTCATTGTGCTAAAAAATAGCCATTTTCCTTACTAAATAAATTTGAATTTGACCTAATTTTTTTTTTTAAACCCACGATTTATAGTGGTATTAGGAATGATACTGAAGATCTCATAAAACTTTCAGTTCCTTATTACATTCACATTAGCCATATTAATTTGCAAATCCCTTAATTCGCCAATTTACCCAGCCTTACCCAAATACCACAGTCTGCATCTATTTATGGATGATGCTTTAGAAATGAACATACCACAGTTTGTCAATCCGGAGCATGTGATCACTGTGGCTTACTCAAAGAGAACCCAGCTCCATTTTATTTAAAATATTTGTTGAAAGTGAGCTCCTATTGTTTGGTGATTAACTACTGTTACGAGTATTTACACGTCACAAACCATTCAGTAGAATTAATCTAATAATAAATTAGAGGTAAATTAACATGGACATAATAACTAGTTTACATATCGGTTGTCCAAGGTTCTCTAAAGCGATAAAAGTCGGCAACCTTAACTACAATGGATGTAATGGAAACACGGAGGACTAAATGTATATACTATTATACTAAGTGTTTTCCACTTTTTGACTCTTCGCTTAGCCGTTCACAAACGCGGTCACACATCCATTAATTTAAGGACTGCATTAACCGTGGATTGGTTGCGGTCGGAGGAGAGAGGAGGATATTATGAAGAAACTGGGGATGATAAGAAGGAATAAGTAGAAAGTCATGTGTTTATCCTGGAAGGGTACTATATGGGGATGAAGGAGGGTTACGTGGCAAATCCTTTGGCTAAGACAAATATTAGCTTTCCTGTTTCAAGATTTCCCGTATAATGAGTTATTCGGTTCCATTTTTATTAAACTCTCTTATCCTACCAACATTTTCGCTCAAGTATTTTAACCGTACCTTTTTCGATACAAAGACTTTTAACGTTTGACGTCTTAAACTAAATATATTTTTATGTATAGCTGTTCTCTTGGCTTAGAGAGTTCCTGTAAACATGTTTTATCCTCACTAATAAACAATAGCCTATGCTTATAAATGAAAAATAATTGTTCATTTTTCTTAATATAATCTAGAGTAAATGCAGTTTAGCCCCTAAATCGTAAATTTTTCCAACTGTGCTTCGGTTGGTAGACGTATGAATCCTTTTATTATTATTATTATATTTATTTAAGGGATATAAGCAGTTTCTACTTTATTTGCAGATTGTAAAAGTACCCTCCAAATCAGGGAAATTAAATATTTCCAACTAAAATTAAACCTATAATAAAAATCATGACATCGGCCATATACCTTTTTTTCCGGTTGGAAGTGGGGTTGATATTCAAAGGAATGGAGATGGATTTGACAAAAGAACTCTTCAGTTGCGGAGGGAGTGATAGGAAATCTTTGTTATTGATGACATAGGATATTAGTTTGTTGCGATTAATTGCAATTAAGTTATGAGGAGAGATAACTTTCTCAAGATTGGATTTATTTTTAAAGGAGACAGCGGAATGAGGCCCATAAATAAAGTGTTTGGAATCATGGCTGGGGATATTCATACAATTTTTTTCCGTTTTAAGGTAAAATGATAAGGGTGGAGAAGAGGTAAAGGGGCAAACTGGAGAAAAAGTAGGTGGAGTTGGAGTAATCTGATGGAAGTTGGGGAAGGCTGGGGCTTGTTTTGGAAAGAGCAGTTGGCCTAAGTTGTTGCTCTCTGCTCCTTTTTATAATGCTCTCATCATTTACCTGTCAGCATGTAAAGTATATTAGCTCTAGCTAATATCCTTCCTAACAATATCCACTTTCACAGTTTGGATAAAATATCACGTTTGTGCCTAATGTGCCTAATTCTAACAAGTTTTTGAGAGATTATTAAATTATTTTCTACATAAGAGCTTGAGTAACCGTTAAGAGTTTACTAGGATATCTATAAAGAAACTATTAAAATTTAAATTAAAAGCCTAGCTAATATTAATAATATATAGTGAGGGAAAGTATTGCGATCGTGAAAAAAAATCTACTTTTAGTTCTCAACGTTTTGGGGTCCCCAGCATTCCAAAAACCAACTTCGGCAAAATGGACTGTGTTGACAGACTAGCTCAAAAATAATTGCGAAACTGAAATTAGATATTTGAGCAAGGTAGGTAGGTACATGCCCGTGATGTGACTAACTTTTTGTCAAAATTGAGTAATCGTAGGAAGGTGCACTTTGAATCTTCATTTTAGGTAGGTTTTATTATCACAGAAACGATCTTATATGGCTTGAATGACTAAACAAAAAATGTCCTATAAATCACCTTTGGTTTTGATTATCTAGAGTAAATAGCAGTTTATTGTTATCCTGAATAAAAAGATATGGCTAACTATAAAAGGATTTTATAATTAAATAAAACAGAAAAAATATAAACGGTTCCCGGAATCATAAATTTCAATTTTCGGTAATAAGAATAGTAATATGTCGTTGGCATTTTTAGAATTTAAGAACTAATAATATTTACTTTGAAAAATACTAGAGGTCGCCAAAACGAAATTTTGTCAGCGTGAAAGTAATAATTTCTACTTTATGACTATCAGAAATTATTGGTTTCCATGGCAATTAGTGTCACCTGTCTAAAACCTAAATCAAAACATAAAGAAACAATCTTTTTAATTTCCTTTTATGATGGGAAACAAGGAAACCTATTAAGAAAATGTCGTTGTGAGAGAACAGGAACGTTATATAGCGAATCTTAAATATCATCGAATAAAAATTACTGAAATCATTGTTTTCTTAACTTTTGATTTAAACAAAGGAATTGTAACTGCAATTACCTGATAAAAATTGTCGTCATGTTTTGAAAAATACTCATGCGCTACATTTGAAAGTTTAGCGCGAAATTATCATTTACCAGTATCATATTGATTCCTATTATGTACCTAAATATTTGTTTAATAAAATATTTGCATAATGTTGTGTAATGTCAATTTATCTTTTTATATATATTATATAATTTAATTAAGTAATGAATTGCCATGTTATGTTTTTAGGTAATATGGATAATCATTTAATTAAGTAATTCTTTTGATTCGATGAATTCTATATATGAAGTTATAATTATAAAAGTTATAACTATAAAGAAACATGATAGCGATAAAAATGATAAAGCTATAAAAATGAGCCACTATTAAGATTTATAAATAAACTTTAATATTTATAAAAAGACAGGAGATGAGACATCGGATTAAATGGGCGGCGACTAAAGGGCAGATCAGAGGTAGTCACAAAGCCCTTCCCGCGCCATAAATATTAAAAGCCCGCCAAATAAGGGCTCACCCTACAGCCGAGGCAGCTTGGAATAATTATAAGTTTTCAGTTTGTTTTCGGCAGTGGTGTAAGTGCCTCTGACAGCCCCCTCCCTAAATTACTCCTTAACAGGTTCCTTTCTTATTTCCAACCTGAGTGAATAACCTAGACTTTCCTTAAGATAATATTTATTTATTTAATTTAACACTAACTATTTGTGTATTATCATAAAGTATTGCAAAGTGATTGAATAATTACATGGGCATTAGACATTTAATGATGGTTTATGTAGCTCTATATTAAAAATAACATTATTTAATTTTAAAATTATTTTTGCTGAGTGAGATTATAGTTTATAATATAAGAAATCTATTCAATTTTCAAGTTTAGCTTCTTTATGTGTACCAAGAGTGATGTTCAGCCTGCTTAACATGCCTCTAGCTGTCGTTGTTATTTTTTTAACAATTATCCATTTCTAATGTGTAACTTAAGAAACATAACTTTGTTAATTAAGTGTAACTCTTATAATCTTATGATCAATAGGCCTTTGAGAAAAGAACCACAGGCTTCGATGGGATGGCACGAATTGCATTCGGTAAAAACCCCGTGAAACACCCATATTTCGGAATATAAAATTGAATTCAATTTAATTGAGCCTGAACGATCGAATTCGATACATTAAAACCCGCATCGACCTCAAGCTGTTATTCACTAGTTAACTTCAGCTTAACTTGTCTTCCAGATTATGGAGCTGCCCCATCATATAAATTTTGCAAACGATGTTTGGCCAGTGGCATATCAATACTTATTCTTAATACATTTCGGACATTTTTTTCTTTTTCGAGAAATATAAAAATACTCAAAATTAAAATATTCCAAAAATACCCATTTTTCATTTTTTATATTTGAAAAGGCACCAAAAAAACAAAAACTACTGCTTAGAATTAATCGATGTTTGCTACATACTAAGATTTGCTATATCATCTATCAAAATATAAAAGTGTTTTTCGGCTTAAGTATGGTTGGCTGTTATACCTATAACGCCTAACAATTCTAATAGGGAGCATAAATTCCCTTTATCAAAAATAATAAAGACGCAACCGCCTTCTAGCCACCCCCATGTGGAAATTTATTCATCAAATGTCTAAGTTCTACTATACTAAGAATTATTCTCGTTATAAGAATTTCTTCCTTCTCATTTTTCTTTAATTTATTATTTGAAACTACGTGTCGGCATCTTCCATGTTTTGCAAATTTTTCCAAATCTTGGTGCGGTGGCCGGTGGCGACTTCAACGCTAAACAAATATGTTGGGGGTCACGTTTAAGCACTCCAAGAGGAAGAAACCTGAGGGTTGTTATCATATTCTCGTTTGTCAGATCAAAACCCACTCAATCACAAATATTAAACAAGTAAACGATTTCCAAAACCTTTTAACATTCGCATAAAACTCATAACCATTAATCTCAATAACGCTATTCCGCCTATTTACAAACTATCAAACTTAATGATCATTACCTTGGCACATTACCACAATAAATATAAATTAAAAATTTGTCTAGACGAAATAGAATCACTAATCAGTATTTTAATGACTTTCTCCATAAATATAGAGAACATACAGTGACGGATATTAGCATACAGTGATGATATTCACCGACGAATCTATAAGTGACATTGGTATTGGAGCAGTAGCAATAATTGGAGATATCACAGTTCAAACTAGCCTTCCATCCGAATCTACTTCTCACACCGCAGAATTAACAGCGATATACCTGTGCCTAAGAGAAACTTAGTACAGAGTAGTAAAAACATCGTTCTCTTAACTGATCTTTTAAGCTCCTTAGATTCCATAAAAAATGTATACTCCACTCTCCCTAAATCAGGTCTCATATTTGCTCTGCGTTCAACATTAATTTTAATTATTCTACTTACGCCTTTGAGAATATATATGGTGCCCAGTTCGTTATCAAAAAAGGAGGATGGTAACTGAAAGTTGTGGGATACACGCACTCAATCAATATTGTACATATTACAACCCCAATACCTGGGTCTAGCATTATTGAATAAACAATTTGTAGATTAATAAACAAAATATTTATAGGTGATCCTCCTTTGATTCAATTCATTCTTCTCGCTTAAACATCTTTCCTAACCCCTTGAACCACGAGAGAGAGTTGGCCTACCGATTTAATTAACCATTATTAACCTATCTTAATGGTTTAACACGTTTACGCCTGGACTGTAATTTATGCTCCTCGCCCATTGGCGGCTGAACTTAATGATTTTCGCTCTTACGGACGGGAGTTATTCAAGGGCACAATCAAACAATAATAAAATAAACAAAACAATCCTACCTTGTTATATATCGTCGTGGAATGTTTTGTGATTGACTAAGTTGCCCCACGAGGCAGTCTTGTTTGGGCCACCGGTGATACACGCCGGCATGAACGTGTTAGTCACTCCTAGTTTTTGCTACTAACTCCTCGAAAGTCTCATTTCCATCAGAAGTACTACCATGAGAATAAGTTTGGAAGTGATACCAGCCGGTAAAATATAATAGAAAAAAATTTAGTATTTTTCTCGTCAGCCAGTGCCGCCTTCATATCTGTTGGCACACCGTTTCGACACTGTACTCTTCTATATGCAGGGCATTCCTCGATATGTGTTTTACACTGAAAGGATTCTCTACACTGATATACGGTAGACGAGGAAACGATTATGAAGAAGTAGGTATACTATTTTTTAATCACTCAAGACAATTTGACATATCCTTCCTAATTGTGTACTGTTCGTCCGCTTCTTTAAAAATGGACATATCTCAAAAATCGACTATTTTTAATAATCTTATCGAAAAATCAATTCACCTGAGTTTAAATTGCGATGAATAAACCTCTAAGTTCTCCAGCCTACTTGTACGACTAAGAAGTTACCCTCTATCTGCAAGCCAAGTGAGATCGAAGGGAGAGATGGTGCGTGAGTTAAGAAATGCTCCCCAGCACTCAGTTCCATCCAACAGAGATCCCTTTTAACTGACACCGTGTAGGCTCACTCCTCCCTCAATGCAAATCATCACACTCTGTTGAAAAAGTTTCTTAAATGTAGAAGTGTAGATTTTATATTTATTCATACCTATGTTAATAAATGGAATATGAAGAAAACTCGGCTACATTGAATAATTGAATAGTTGTCTTTCTAACTATTTCTAAAATTAATTTTAATGCAAGTGATTAAGTTTAATGGCATTAACTTCATGAATATCTTGAACTGTTTTCTCCGAAACCTATTTATGCATTGCGAACTATTTGATTTCCTACGGTTTTGAAAACTTATAGGAATAAGTTTGTCAATCGACATTTAAGCCCCTATGCCCCATTTCAAAGATAATAAAACTTACCATATACAAAAAAAACTAATTCTACATCTACATGACGAGTGTTATCAAAATCAATGGAATCGTTTTAGAGAAAATCGTATCGCATACACACAAGCACGCACGCATACACACAAACACACACACACACACACAAAATCATCCCTGCGCAAGGATGACACGCAAAATCGTGAAGCGTTCCACATTTTTCCCGTGTGGAGTTGCTAGTCTTCCATCGGGCGCCTCCCCAGGTGGCGGATAGGGGAATTCCCATCATATATGATGGGTATCGGGGAAATAAAATACCCGGGGCGGACCAAAACTAGACTTAAATCCAGGAGCGACGGTTCCTAGAATAGGCGGCTACCTGGTCAGCGTCTGTTCCTCAGGTTAGAGGCGGCTGTATCACACCTGGCAGGAGGTATAAAATGCATACTTATATTTGTGAGAAGTTATGGAGAGGAAAGAAAATTGTATTACGGTGCAGGGGCACGGGACCCCAGTACCGGCGTCGGAAGAGGGTGCGAAAGCGGGCTCCCCGGCGTCGTCATCATACGACCGCAGTGCTACAATGGTGGGAGACTTGGCTGTTGTAGCATCCCAGGATACAAGATTAACAACTACAGAAGTGATGCAGAATCTTGGGCATAAGATCAATGATTTGCTTACGTTTATTCGGACGAAGCACAATGTTCATGGAGAAATTAAAAGATATGCCTGTGAAATTCGTCTATACTTTGAAAAGTTAGAAATTGCTGCCTCGCCTATAGAAACTGGGGATAGTGAAACTCAAACAGTGGAGCCTAGTCCACCAAGGAAAAAAGTAGGTGACAAAAATAGAGGAAGAATCATTACGTCTTCATCATCTGAAGCTCCTCCAGCTGAAAGAGTTGAGAAGAGGACTAAACCGAAGAGTTCTGGAGAATTGAACCATGAGTCAAACCAAAAAACAGCTCATTTTAAAAAACCTACAGTTGAGCATAAGTCATCTTCTGAAGAACAATGGCAAGTTGTACGCAAGAAATCGAAGAAGAAAACTCGCATCAAGCCTCCGAGACCTGATGCCGTAATTGTTACGGTATCAGAGAGCCAGACTTATTCAGACGTTTTGAGGAAGATAAGGGACAATCCTGCGATGAAGGAGCTGAGCTCTTCAATAAACAAAGTCCGGAAAAATAATAATGGTGATCTATTGCTGCAGCTAGACCATAAGAAATCGGAGAACCTCACCACTATGAGATCTACAGTAGAGCAAATGCTTGGTGAAGGAGCAAAAGTGCGGACATGGACGGAGGAATCTCTTTTCGAACTCAGAGACTTGGACGCAATTACCACAAAAGAGGAGGTTGCGGAGGCCTTAAAACTTCTATTGGGTGAAGAGGCAGCACCGATCACAGCGGTAAAATCGCTGCGTCCAGCCTATGGAGATACGCAAACGGCGGTTATTGCGCTTCCAGTTCTTCAGGCAAGAAAGATTGTGGCATTAGGGAAGGTACGCGTAGGCCTGGTCGAAAGCCGCATACGCGAGAGAGTAAAAGTACAAAGGTGTTTCCGGTGCTGGGAATTTGGCCATATAGCTCGCCACTGTGTTGGAGAGGATAGGACTTCATTATGTCGGAAATGTAGTCAAGCAGGCCACAAAGCTGCTGACTGTGAGCTGAGTCCTAATTGTGCAATATGTGAGGGGAAGAATAACTGTGACCACCTTTGCGGGAGTAGTAAGTGCCCAGCTTTTCGTTTAGCACTACAAAATAAGACGCGTGTTCAAATATACCGAAGATGAAGATACTTCAGTTAAATTTGAACCATTGTGACGCTGCTCAAGATCTCCTTTGTCAGACTGTGCGGGAACTACAAATTGACGTTGCTATTCTATGTGAACCGTACAAGAATTTGGATGGATCCTCATGGGTATCTGATAACAGTGGTAAAGCAGCTATTTGGGCTTGTGGTAGCCAAGGGATTCAAGAGATGGGAGTGTCCCAATCTGGCTTTGTATGGAGTAAGATTAATAATATACATATTTATAGCTGCTATGTCTCCCCCAGATCCACAATTGAAGAATTCGAGAACTTGTTGCATCGTCTAATCGTAGATGCCAGTGGTCATGGGCCAGCAATAATAGCTGGTGATTTCAACGCATGGGCAACGGAATGGGGAAGTAGGACGACGAATCGCCGTGGTGAAATTCTCCTGGAAGCATTTGCCCAAATA
Source organism: Aelia acuminata (assembly GCA_911387785.2). Classification (NCBI taxonomy): domain Eukaryota; kingdom Metazoa; phylum Arthropoda; class Insecta; order Hemiptera; family Pentatomidae; genus Aelia; species Aelia acuminata. The sequence goes on along the minus strand of OU426978.1, from coordinate 106,501,424 downwards.
AGTGACATGGTCCTAATGAACTCCGGGACCGACCCGACCTTCACTAGAGCAGGGAGATCATCTATTATCGATATAACATTTATGAGTGACCGCCTGCGAAGAGGTGCTACTTGGAAGGTCTGTGACTTCTATACACACAGTGATGATCATCAGGCCATATTGATTACACTGGGTATGCCAACAAGGAGGAAGATTCGTCGATGGAGAACTGCTGGCTGGAATGCTAAAACATTCGATCAAGAGACATTTGCGGTTATGCTGGAGGATGTTTGCGACATGCGTGGCTCAGCAGAGGAAAAAGCGTCTATCCTCACCTCTTTTATTGTTAGGGCGTGTGACGCAGCTATGACTCGATCAAAGCCTGGTAAACACCATGCCCCAGTTTACTGGTGGACGGATACCATTGCTGACCTCCGCCAGTGCTGCGACATAGCAAGGAGACGTTACCAACGAGCGAGGCATCGACCAGAGTTCGACACTCTTCGGGAAGATTTCAAGACTGCTAGAAGAAACCTCCGAAGAGCCATCAAAGACAGTAAACGACGTTGCTGGAGAGAACTGTGTGTCTAGACCGGATGTTTTGGATAATATCGTTAGAACATTATTCCCGGAACAGGCAGCAACTGTTAGATGTATGGACAACCTCCATACCTCCGAGCTTACATTAATTACAGAAGAAGAGGTGGAAGACGTTGCCACAAATATTCAATATGGTAAAGCACCTGGATTGGACGGCATTCCAAATGTGGCTCTCAAGGTGGCACTTAAACAACGGCCTGACCTTTTCAAGGAATTATTCAATTCCTGCTTTCATGAAGGTACGTTTCCTAAACCTTGGAAAAAGTACTCATCCCGAAGGGCAAAGGAAATCTGGAGGACCCATCAACATATCGCCCAATCTGTTTGCTGGATACTATAGGCAAGGCATTTGAGAAGATCCTAGGCCTCAGGTTACAAGAATTCACTGAAGGTGCAAATGGCCTCTCACGGGCCCAATATGGATTTAGGAAAATGCGATCTACGTTACATGCTATTGAACAAGTGACTGAGACTGCCAGCAAATCAATTGCAGGAGCGAGATGGAAGAGAGGAGCGAAGGGTTATGCTGCAATCATCACTCTAGATGTTAAAAACGCATTCAACACGGCGAGGTGGACCTGCATATTGGATGCCTTAGAGGCTATGGGTGTGCCTGCTTATCTAATGAGAGTTGTAGCAGACTACTTCAAGGACAGAGTTCTGCTCTATGCTTCAGACGTTGGACCAAGGATATATAAGGTCACTGGTGGCGTCCCGCAGGGTTCAGTTTTAGGGCCTCTTTTCTGGAATATAATGTATGACGGTGTTTTTAGGCTATCATTGCCAGAAGGAGCTAGAGTTGTTGGCTTCGCAGATGATGTAGCCCTGGTAGTTGAAGGGAAGTATACAGAAGAAGTTACCCTGATTTCCAATCAGGCAGTGGCTACAATCCGAGATTGGCTATCAACTGTGGGCCTGCAACTAGCCGATCACAAGACCGAGGCGCTCCTTGTTACAAGTAGGAAGCAAATAGAGACCATAACAGTCACAGTAGGTAGACACGGGATTCGTTCCCAACCCTCTTTGAAGTACTTAGGAGTAATCATAGATGCACGTCTCCGTTTTGATGCCCACATGGAGTACATCAGCAACAAAGCATCTAGAACCATGTCGCTACTGTCACGCCTTATGCCGAATATAGGAGGACCCAGAGAGAGTCGCAGAAGGCTTCTTGCGAGTATTGTCCCATCGATTCTTTTATATGGAGCACCAATTTGGAATGATGCAATGCTCACCAAATCGTACAAGAGACAGATGATCGCAGTATATCGGAGAGGCTTGTTAAGAGTGGCAAGTGCTTTTCGAACAGTTTCCTATGAAGCTGCATGTGTAGTGGCTAGAATGCCGCCAATCGAGCTGCTTTCTGAAGAGAGGAAGCGCTCCTATAACCGAGTTGACTGCATTCCTCGGGCCGAAGAAAGAGAGATCACAGTGGAGAGATGGCAACGACACTGGGATATGGCATCGAACGGAAGGTGGACCTACAGGCTAATCCCTCATATCCAACCCTGGGTAAACAGGAAACATGGTGATGTTGACTACTACCTCACCCAGCTGCTTACAGGGCATGGCTGTTTTCGAGCATATCAATATCAATTTAAGCTGGATAATACAGCCGAATGTCCAGTATGCCCATCAGCCGAAGAGACGGTGGAACATGCATTCTTCTGCTGTCCTCGCTTCCAGAAGGAGAGGGAGGAATTTCAAGAAGTTTGCGGATCAGAACCTACTGCCGATAATGTTGTCGCTCTGATGCTAATCAGCAATGAGAACTGGATGGCTGGACAACGCCTTGCGGCCCAGACCATCAAGCAACTTAGGAAAGAAGAGAAGGAAAGGCGAGCTAGAGCGTAGCCTAATAGAATGAGGCGGCCCACAGCCAGTCCCCCTCCATGAAGTAATGCCTAACGGTGGTCCCGTGGAGGGTGGGAAACAGGTGTAAGGAGGTGGTTTTAGTGGGTAAAAATCCCACACACGGATAGGTACGGGCCTATCCGCGTCTTTTGAAGATTTCCACCTACCTTCGTAAAAAAAAAAAAAAAAAAAAAAAAAAAACACACACACACACTCCTCACAGATATTTGGCATAGCTAAAAAGACTCACTTACAAAAACTTAAAACGTTTCAATCATATTTAATTACATATATTGAAATAGCTAATTATAAATAAAAACATAAGTAAACCAATTGAATTCAGAAATTCATTTAAGTCTCAAAAAGGTTTCAATTGGCTTGGAAAAGGTTACAATTGATTAGGAAATGAATACATTTGACTTGGAAATGGTTAAAATTTACTTGGAAAAGGTTACGATAGAATTGGTAATGCTTTATATAATTATTGGAATTACTAAAAAAACCTTTTCTTAGTAATGCAATGCTTTATTCGCGTCCAGTTGGAGAAGATAGTGATGCTACTAATTATTTATCTACGGTTATCTGAAGGTAGCCGGTGTGCCATTAATATATGGCAGACAAGAGGCGGGGGAAGATTCGGAGCAGTTAAACTTTAACGAGGTGAACAAAGATCCGAGGGAAGACAATGAAGCCAGAACAAAATGTGCAAACAATACGGTCATCTTCCACTCAAAGTTAATCAGCCTAAACAGGGTTGGCTCTCACAATTAGTCTCTTCACAGTCGCCTCCCTCTGATCACAACTCACCCTCAGATCGTGGGGGGGGGGAGCAAAGTGCAGGAATATAAGTATAATTTTTAGCTAATAGTTTATTTTAATTTTTTCTTTACCCTACGTTTAAAAAATCTGGTGCGTGCGCGCAACACACAACTTTCACTTACCAACTTACTTAGATTAGAAATTAATGCATTTTGTTAATTGCCACTTCTCAAATGAACAGAACGGCTTTAATTACACTGGTCGACAAGGTTTTTTTCACAAGAGATCTGAATAGTGAATCTAGTGGCATTTTCCATCCTGAATTCAGATATGTAGTCAGAATTTTCCCATCAGGCATAGTTTTTCTGTAAAAGCTACTTTTCAAAATATGATTTTAGCGTTTTCTTTGTCCTGTCATAGGAACCGTTAACTCATATGTAGCTATTTTACTCAAGCTGTATTATTGAAATTATTTGCAATGTCATGCTGAAGCGCAATAAAACATGACTGTGCAGGTTCATTGTTGTTCATTGTTGTTGTTTAGACATGTTCAGACCTCTTTGGCATTGTGATGTGTCAGTATTGAGCTGACTGTGAGATTGTTGAGTAGTGAAATATTTCCTTCCTTTCTGTTTAGAAGTGTATTGTGTATGTTGTGCATGTTGTATTTCTGTGCTTTATTTTTTCATCATGCCAAGAAATTGTGTAAATCATGCAGATTTGTGGTGAGCTGACCTTCAAGTCTCAGAGGCGAAATTTGACCCCACTTGTAAAGACGTGTTATAAACTTTACTTTGGCTGTCAAGTTGGTGATTTTGATAAGAGCTGGTCCCCAAATACATGCTGTGTTTCGTGTGTTAGACTGCTGACTGGGTGGAAAAATGGTACACATCATATGCCATTTGCAATTCCCATGATTTGGAGGGAACCGAAGGATCATTTAACTGACTGTTATTTTTGTTTGACAAATATTAAAGGAATCACATCTAAAACAAAATATACAGTTAAGTATCCGAATTTGCCATCTGCAATGAGACCTGTCTTACACAGTGAAGAGTTCCCCGTACCAGTATATGCAGTTACAACCTTAAGTGATAACTCTGGTTCTGACCTGACTGAAACTCCAAATGATTCAGATGAAAATAAAAATGATCTTACATATGAAGCCAGTAGCTGTTCATCAGAACCATACTTTCCCTATCAGCAAGACCTTAGTGACCTGATTCGCGATTTAAATCTGTCTAAACAGCAAGCGGAAGTTTTAGCTTCCAGACTCAAAGGGTGGAATCTACTCCAAAAAGATGTAAGAATTAGTAGATATCGTAGCCGCCCGCGCGCACTCACACACACACACACACACACACACACAGACACACACACAGACACACAGACACACACACACACAGAGACCATTTCGCGGGACTTGGTTAATTGGAATCAGGGGACCCCAAAACGTGTATTTCCGTTGAAAACCGGAAGTCGAATTTTTTCACGATCGCAATACTTCCACTTACTATATATTTCATATATAGGTAAGTGAAAGTAAAAAATCAGACATTTACAAACGCAGGCGGACGTAGCTAGAATATGTTTTAGAATATGTTGGAGGTATCTTCTTTAAAAAAAAATTGATCTTAAAACTGAGCTTGAAAAATATGGATTACCAAAAAAAAAATTCTTTTTTTTATTGCATTTATTCGGGATTTTATTTCTAGGTTAAAACATAGACAAAATAGCATAATTTTTATGGTCATAAACATAATATAACAAAAGGTTTGATGTAGTAAGGACAAATAACAAGGTTTTTCTTGATACATTAACATTTTAACATATAGAGTAGATAAGGCTGCTATTTGGCTGAAAAGCAACGTTCTTTATCCATCTCATATTTTTTGAGTTTTGAGGTAACGTACTATCCCTTGCATTTTTACTTTCACTTACCTATATATGAAATATATAGTAAGTGGAAGTATTGTTAGATATAAGATGATTTTAAATATGAAAATGGCGGCTTATGATATATTAAGTAGTATAAAATAATGTTTTCCTCATATCTTCATGGAATCACTAATAGGTGAATAGTAATTACATTGTTGTTACGATTGTTCGTTTTTACTTTCACTTACCTATATATGAAATATATAGTAAGTGGAAGTATTGCGATCGTGAAAATTTTCGACTTCCGGTTTTCAACGGAAATACACGTTTTGGGGTCCCCTGAGTCAAAATAACCAAGTCCCGCGAAATGGTCTGTGTGTGTGTGTGTCTGTGTGTCTGTGTGTGTGTCTGTGTGTGTGTGTGTGTGAACAGACTAGCTCAAAAACTATAAACCGTGCGAACCTGAAATTGGGTATTTAGAGTATGTATAATCCCGCGATGTGACAGCGAAAATTTCATCAAATTTGCTCAAAAGGAGGGGGTACTTTATTTAATAACTTTTTAAGTTTTTTTAGATTTTCTCAAAAACGGCTCTAACGATTTTGATTAATATAAGATAAGTATTTGATCTATTTATATGCCCGAGATATGACTGTCAAAATTTCATCAAAATTGATCAACCAGAGTTGGGACTTTACTTAATAAATTTTTTATCATTTTCACGTGTTTTTTTTATTTACTCAAAAACTGTTTTAACGATTTTGATCAAACTTGGTATTTGATGTATTTATATGCCAAAGATGTGATAACCAACATTTCATCACAATTGATCAACCGGCGGGGGGACTTTACTTAATAAATTTTGTGTCATTTTCACGTGTTTTTTTTATTTACTCAAAAACGGTTTTAACGATTTTGATCAAACTTGGTATTTAATGTATTTATATGCCCGAGATATGACCGTAAAAATTTCATCAAAATTGATATACGGGAGGGGGGACTTTACTTAATAAATTTTGTATCATTTTCACGGGTTTTTTTTATTTACTCAAAAACGGCTTTAACGATTAACAAAAATAAGATATGAATGTAGAAAAATGTGTGACTTTGGGAAATGATATTTAGCAAAACACGTCAATTTCTAATCTAAGTAAGTTGGTAAGTGAAAGCTGTGTGTTGCGCGCACGCACCAGATTTTTTTTTTTTTATTGAATTACTTACGCTATTTCTTGCAGTTTATTCGCTATGGAGCTCGTGCTTCGAATTAGGTTATTACTAATCTTTAAGTAAAACGTCATGCCTTACTTACTGGCTCTGTAACATCATTTATTAAGTCATTCTGAATCGTTATTAAGTCGATGATAAAAAAAAACTTTTTCATCTACCGTGATTTTAGTATGTTTGAAAATTATTAATAATAAGTTTATAATAAGACCTCGGATAACTTGGTGGAAATAAACCAATTTGTCATGAAAACTTTTCTGACTCGTTTTAACAGTAAGTGGCAGGAAGCTCATAAAAATAAAACAATTTTTTTTTAAAAAAATGAAGAATGGCTTGCACAGAACTAAACTGATGACTCGGTATCACTTCACTACTTTCAAGTAAAAGCTTAATTCGGTTCAAGAAAAGTTTTTCATATATTTTCCCCTTTATAGGTGAAGTGCGATAGGACGGTGAGATGAAGGATTAGTTGTGAATTTAGAATCATTTTGAGTGTGGAGAGTTTCAAAAGAAGAGGTTAACAGGATTTGTGTAAGATAGATTTATTGATCTGTGTAAGAAATAAAACAGCTTTTCGAGGTAGATGACGAAGGATTAAAGGGAGTGATAAGATCATAGCTCGATGCTTTTCTGTTCGGATGTCTCTTGATTGCTTTGTGGATTTTTTTTTGGGTGAAACACCGGAAGTGGATCATTAGATAGAGGTAGTTGAGCTGTCAATTTTTCTAATTCGGTGAGTTAGTGGTATAGTACAAAGTTCGTTCCAAAAACTAGGTCTACATATTATGTGAATTCATTTAATTTAAAAAAATTGGTATTAAAAAAAAGGTTCAGCTGCTATTTAGTATGAATTAGGGAACCGAGTTTTCACTGATAGAGTTGGAGTTATAAAACCTATATTGAACAGTCTTTCCCACCATCTCCTATCAAAATTGTATTAAAGCCGCATAACCCCAATCTAATATTTTACATTTAATAGTTAAAGATAAAAATATAACGAAAAAAAAATTCATTGCTCCTATGTATGATTTTTTTTTCTTCACCTAACTTGGGTGTTTTTATGAAATAAAAAATCAATGATATATAAAAGGATATCATCATCTATCAAGGATATCAATAGTATGAAACAGCAAAAGTGCTTAAACTAGCCGATCGGACTGGTTCACCGATTTGGTACTTTTTGTTTTAAACAGAACGTAACAGTCCGCGTTAGGTTCATACGGGAAGAAACATTGTAAAACTTGCATGGAAAGAGCTTAACATTCCATCGGGAATATTTCACATCAGCAAATGAGCGTAGTTCGTTCATCACCCAAAACTTTCAATTTTTTGTGTACATAAAAAAAGTCTTGTTAGATACACCATTTATAAGTCTTGAACGACTGGACCGATTTTTATGATAGATTTTTTGGATTCGTTTCTGCCCCGAATTAGTATAAAAACATCGCAATTCCACGTGAAATCCACACAAAAATATATCAATATATTATAAAATATTTTGAACCTCACCATCTCAGATTTTCTTGAAATTTGGTATATGTGTACTACTTGTACCTAATAGAACATTTGTGAAATATTACTGAGATATGTCTACCCGTTTTTGAATAATTGGTCTCTAAATCCCTTAAAAATAGGTCCCGAAACAGAAAACATCATGATTAATATAGCTGTAGGTGTTTTCCAAATTTGACTAGGACTATGAGATTGGTGTCGTTTAACAGCGCATTCCATGCCGTTTCATATGGTATACAAACATTTATAGGTTGGTGCTAAAAAAAATTTCTTAAAACTAAATGTAAAACTTTAATTTCAATTTTCTGAAGCTCCTGAGGGCTCAAAGAAACAAAAGGCAATCCACCCGCCTTGAGCAATCTCCTCCTCCTCCTCCACCGCCGGGTCCCGAACATTTCCCCGATCTCCCGCAGCCATCGAAGACTCAAAGACAATCAGAGAAGAATCCAATATCGGTGCCAGCACAGCAGCAGGGACAGCCACCGCAACAGAGGAGAATGCGCAACCCGTTTGAAATCAGACCTTCATGTTCAGGCATGAGGCAGGAAAGCACACAGCTGCCACCTTCCGCTGATACTTACAGCCCCCAACACTTGTTTCAGCTAATAAATGGTCTCAATTCCCTCATCCAGCCCCTTTTTAGCCTCCTCCAACAGCTCGCACAGGTGACTCAAGTCATGTGCCCGTCCAATGGCCCCCAATCATCTGACTGCGGGCTCTTTGTCCATCCTTCTATGGAACGCAAACCGACTGTTCGCAAACCGATTCAGCAGAAGACTGAATTAGACTTATACTTTCACGATAAACGAGTTGACGTCGCACTAATAACGGAAACACACCTTACTCCACGATCTAAATTTGTTATTTCTGGTTACATGACTTACAGGACTGATCACCCTGACAACACAGCACATGGAGGTACAGCAATTCTTATTAGATCAACACTATCACACAATTATTTACACTTACCTAGAACACCTGAAATACAGTGCAAAGGCATAACATTATACTTGAAACACCATACAATGACACTGGACTCTGTGTACTGCCCGCCAAGATCCGTGCTGACATCTTCAATGTTTTCCAACCTTTTCCAAAGCTTGGGTCGATGCTTTATAACCGGAGGTGACTTCAACGCGAAGCATCAAAGTTGGGGGTCACGAATAAGCACACCCAGAGGGAGAACATTGAAGGCTGCTATCCACGAGCTCTCATTAGACACTATCTCTCCCCACACACCGACTTACTGGCCTGTTTCGAGATGAAAATCCCCGGACCTTTTGGACTGTTTTATTACGAAAGGACTTAGAACTGTAACTCACACCATAAATGCAACCTCTGATCTTTGATTATTCCGCGGTACACTTAATTATGTTTGAGGAGACAGTAAATGTTCAAAGAAAGCGAACACTTTTTACAGGATCAATCGATTGGGATGCATATAAGGAGCATCTGGACTCATCTTTAAAGATCCCCGTCTCAATCAAGGACGAAACTGAATTAGAAGAGGCAGTGAATATCTTCACAAAAAGTGTACAAGAGGCTGCATGGTCCTCATCAGTACCAAAGCCTTACCAAATCTCCCAAAATATCCTCAATACATAAGGGATTTAATCAGGGCAAAGAGAAGAGCGCGTAAAATATGGCAGACTGACAGACGCCCCTCAGACAGACAGATTTTTAACAGACTGAACAATCAACTCAAAAGAGAAATCAGAAAATTCAACAGAAAAAACTATGACTCGTACATTACTGGCCTCTCGACAGACGATGGAAGCTTGTGGAAGCATACCAAGTTGTTAAAGCATCGAGAGGTGTCAGCACCCCTTCGAAGAGATGATGGTTCTTGGGCCGTGTCGGACGAGGAAAAATCAGAACTCTTCGCCAATCATCTTTCTTCTGTATTTCAACCATTTACTGACTTCACAAACACAGATCATAAGAAACTAGTACTCAACACCCTTGACATTCCACTCCAACTAACACTTCCACCACCTTCATTCACACCTTCTCAGGTTGCACTACAAATAAAACAATTACCAAAAAGAAAAGCCCCTGGCTATGACTTAATTACAGCCCAGGCTCTCCAGCAAATGCCCAGAAAAGCTCTAGTGTTTCTAACAACAATTTACAACTGCATACTGAGAACATCGAAATTCCCGTTACAATGGAAATACTCAATCATTAAAATGATCCACAAACCAAATAAAGACATATACAATCCATCGTCCTACAGACCAATCAGCCTTCTTTTTATATGCTCAAAACTATTTGAAAAATTGATCATAAATTCGGTTTTCGCACATTCCATTCAACAACACATCAATTACACAGAGTTACTGACTTCATTGCTGAAGCACTAGAGCAAAAACTATATGCATCTGCTGTATTTTTGGATGTAGCACAGGCATTCGACAAAGTCTGGCACCAGGGTCTTCTCTTCAAGACCATATTACCGCACACTTACTACCTCATTCTTCAATCCTATCTTTTCGACAGATTTTTCTCCGTTCGGCAGGGGTCAGGAGCTTCATCAATTCGTCCAGTCCTAGCGGGAGTACCTCAGGGTTCAATAGTGGCTCCTCTTCTCTTCATTATATACACACACGACATACCCGTAAGCAATTATACAATGACCGCTACTAATGCTGACGATACTACAATTCTCACTAAACATCAAGATCCTATTCATGCCTCACTAACTTTACAACAACATCTACATAAAGTAAACGACTGGTGTAAATTATGGAAAATTCGGCTAAATCATGAAAAATCTAAACACATAACGTTCACTCTTCGAAAAAATACCTGCCCTCCAATTTATATCGACAATGTCCAAATTTCTCAAACTGACACCGTACATTACCTTGGTCTTACTCTTGACAGAAGGATGACCTGGGGCCCGCATGTTAAGATGAAACGAAAAACACTTAACAAACGACTCGCCCTACTTTACTCCCTTTTTTCTAAAACCTCAAAACTAGGACTACGACAAAAATTAAATACATATTCATACTTACTGAAACCAATATGGACTTACTCTTCACAGATATACGGTACAGCCAAAAAGACCCACTTACAAAGAATTCAGACCTTTCAATCAAAAATATTAAGACTCATAGTTAAAGCACCATGGTACGTGAACAACATTACAATACATACTGACTTACAAATGCAAACAGTAGACCAAAATATAAAGACACTCTACAAACGTTTCCATACACACTTACACGGTCATTTCAATCAACTGATTAGAGGCATGGCAACAGCTGATATGCCCATACCTAGGAGATTAAAAAGGCGCTGGATGAGAGATCTCCTTCGTTAAAAATCCAGGTTACCTGAAACAAGCCAGGGAAGAGGTACCGCTGGGTGCTATCCTTCCCCATGCCTAACATGACATCCATCCCTGTCATAAGGTAAGCTCCTTCATTTACTATGTTTATAATCCATCATATATTAATCCCTCTTCAACTCTACCCCATTTTGCCACCATATCTACCCAAAGTACACAATTCTCATAACATATCCACTATTATGTACCTTACCCCATCTTATCACACCTCCTATACTATCAGTATCAACAGCATCAGTGTTAACAGTATCAGTGTCAATAGCCATATTACACCATGTGTATATAAATTATATGCTTAACCTTAAGTTTACAGTCATTTATATCTTATATAGTCAGTTCATATTCTTTGTTTTTTCATATTTTTTATATTTTATCTAGCCAGTTCATATTCTTTGTCCTAATTACTCATATTGTTGTCTGTGTCTTGTTTATTTAGCCCTGACGAAGACCTGCATAGTTGGGTCGAAACGTCGGCAACAATAAAATAGTTGTATACTATTTTGTATTTTATTGACCGCCTCCCCGGACTATTTTCTACCTAATTCTATATCCGGTCAACTATCATCTATCCAATTATTCTATACTATATGAAACAGCATGGAATGCGCTGTAAAACTATACCAATCTCATAATCCTAGTCCAATTGGGAACACATCTACATCTATTTTTACTTTCACTTACCTATATATGAAATATATAGTAAGTGGAAGTATTGCGATCGTGAAAAATTTCGACTTCCGGTTTTCAACGAAAATACACGTTTTGGGGTCCCCTGAGTCCAATTAACCAAGTCCCGCGAAATGGTCTGTGTGTGTGTGTGTGTGTGTGTGTGTGTGTGTGTGTGTCTGTGTGTGTGTGTGTGTGTGTGTGTGTGAACAGACTAGCTCAAAAACTATAAACCGTGCGATCCTGAAATTGGGTATTTAGTGTAAGTATATGCCCGCGATGTGACAGCATAAATTTCATCAAAATTACTTAAAGGGAGGGGGTACTTTACTTAATAACTTTTTAGGTTTTTTTCGATTTTCTCAAAAACGGCTCTAACGATTTTGATTAAACTGAGTATTTGATGTATTAATATGCCCGAGATATGACTGTAAAAATTTCATCAAAATTGATTAACCGGAGGGGGGACTTTACTTAATAATTTTGTAACATTTTCACGTGCTTTTATTTATTTACTCTAAATCGGCTTTAACGATTTTGATCAAACTGGGTATTTGATGTATTTATATGCCCGAGATACGACTGTTAAAATTTCATCAAAATTGATTAACTGGAGGGGGGACTTTACTTAATAAATTTTGTATCATTTTCACGTATTTTTTTTATTTACTCAAAAACGGCTTTCAAGATTTTGATCAAACTGGGTATTTGATGTATGTATATGCCAAATATGTGATAACCAACATTTCATCAAAATTGATCAAACGTAGGGGGACTTTACTTAATAAATTTTGTATCATTTTCACGTGTTTTTTTTATTTACTCTAAATCGGCTTTAACGATTTTGAAAAAATTGGGTATTTGATGTATGTATATTACCGAGATATGACTGTAAAACTTTCATCAAAATTGATTAACCGGAGGGGGGACTTTACTTAATAAATTATGTATCATTTTCACGTGTTTTTTTTATTTACTCAAAAACGGCTTAAAAGATTTTGATCAAACTGGGTATTTGATGTATGTATATGCCAAATATGTGATAGCCAACATTTCATCAAAATTGATCAACCGAAGGGGGGACTATAATTAATAAATTTTGTATCATTTTCACGGGTTTTTTATTTACTCAAAAACGGCTTTAACGATTAACAAAAATAAGATATGAATGTAGAAAAATGTTTGGCTTTGGGAAATGATATTTAGCAAAACACGTCAATTTCTAATCTAAGTAAGTTGGTAAGTGAAAGTTGTGTGTTGCGCGCATGCACCAGATTTTTAATCATAAAAAGCTAGATTTATATAATTTTATCACTAGGTTTCAATTTGTTTAGTAATAAAGGTATTTTCATCCCACTTTTATATTTTGTTGTATGAATAGATATACTACAACCTATTTTTACAAAAAATAATAAAACTTTAAAAGATGCCCTTTTTGAGAAAAATGAAATTAAAATTTTAAACTTGGAATTAAGAAAATTTCTTTAGTACCAACCTATACATTATTGGATATTATATGAAACGGCATGGAATGCTCTGTTAAACGACACCAATCTCATACTCCTAGTCAGATTTGGAAATCATCTACGGCTATTTGGAATCATGATTTTTTCTGTTTCTGGACCTATTTTTGAAAGCTTTAGAAACCAATAATTCAAAAACGGGTAGACATATCTCAGTAATATTTCAAAATTGTTCTAATAGGTACAAGTAGCACTCAATTTGAAGAAAATGTGAAATGGTAAGGCTCAAGCCTGTGTTGAATTGACGTGGAATGACCCAATAAAGAACGTAATATAATTCAACGCATATGTTCCCACAAAATGTATTTATTCTGTGGCGGTACGAAGTTTGCCCGGTCAGTTAGTCTAATAATAACCCATATTACAGTATAAGCACATAAGCATAATGAACATATGACTATCTGCGGCCTACCCCTTCGATTATTCAAGATTAACTTAAAAACTAAATTTTAAAAACTTTGGTCTCATTTTTGTTTTTAATAATAATAAAAGTTTTTTTCGCTCTGGTTTTCTAAGGTGTTAGTGACAAAAATTAAAAAAATAGGCTTCAGTTACTAAAAATTAGGTAATAGGTTCTTATGGCTCGTTAATGCCCCTTCAACCGATTCCCATTAAGAATTAATCAGCAAGAAACCCTCTGAAACACCGCTCTTGACGATACAGGAAGCTGACTTGTGGCCAAAATGGATTTTTTTTTTTGCCCCTATAAAAAATCGGAAATTATTAAGATTATCAAATTTCGCTATAATTGTAATACTCTATACCTTTTAGAGAGTAATAATGTAAAAAAAAAAAAAAATTATAAAAGTGAAATCCCTAAAAAAGACATAACATTTTGAACTTTAAATTATTTCATATTTTGACTCATTCTTCTTTTCAAACGTTACCTTCATCTTCGTCACTAAAAAGAAAATATCATCATCATATTTGTGGCTGAAAAGATAATTAAGCTTTTAATTTTTTAAGTTAGTCATTTCACTAATATTATATTTTCCAACTGAATGAGCAAACTGTTCGATTTTAATGAAACCTTCAAACATCTTTTACTACATATTAAATAAACGGGAAATTTAAGCTGAGTGAAGGAAAGTTTTTAAAGTTGGCATTTATCCAGAGAATCCAGAATCTTGAGCAAACACATGGAAAATAAAAGGGGAAGGGGTGATGATTTAGTGGGATGTTACAAGAAGGAGGGGCTATCACGCCTCTAATGATCATTGCTTCAATATCTCCTTTACATTATCACCTTCCTCGAACCTGAATCGTATCGTAAACAAAATAACTTCGTTTTAAAAACGTCCCAGCAGCAAACATTTGGCGGTCATAAAAACGATGGCTATCATTCTAACCACTTGGTAGCAGGACTGTGTTTCCTAAAATTATTGACTGTGATTCCTAAAATTAAACTAAATTAAGGGTTAAAGAGGGGACTTAAAACGATGGACCCGCGTTTGGCAAAGATCCTCCACAATAATATATTGTAATATTCCAGTAATATTCCACAGTAACATCGCCGGATTAGCGATAATAATATGCAGTGACATCAAGTCAATAAACCAACCTATATAAATATAAAAAAAATAATGGTTGTATTTTTTTGGACTTCGATATTAAATATCCCTGTATTCAGTGTAATATTCTTTATGTAATTATATCTTTAACAAAAGCATTTTCTGTTTTGTATAAATTAATGAAGCAAAATGTAATTATCAGATTAATATTTGATCTACCATAGTTGTTTAAAATAGATTTTGGGGGTAGGGAAATCAGCCGATATTTTAAAGCAGTATTAAGATCTTCCCTGTTTCCTTTTTTATAATAAATAAAAAGAGGGGGCAGAGAAGCCTAAAACTAATCAAATCGTCCTTGAGTTCAAGTATCTGCAATGCCGACTTTCTGCTCCTATTTTCTTAAGATTCCCCACAAAACGGCAACTGCCGTAGTAGGAATTGATGAACCTCAAGATAACAGAAATATCCTAACTGTCTGTCTTTTGGGCCTTTTCATCAAGATATTAACATAATATGTATGCATGACATTGGAAATATATATTATAATATTGTATGTTTAGAATAATTTATTCAAATCCTAAACGTAACATTAAACAAGTTCTTTGGTGATTTTTGAAAAATATTTAATAATATGCGAAGTAAAAAATAAAAAATCCTATCATAACCAACGATGAGATTAGAATCAGGGACATGAAAAAACTTCCATATGAGTATACAATCGAAATCCGTTTTAAGACAACAAGATATATGGAAGCTAAGCCAACGGAAGATTTAAAGAAAATTAATGAGGTCCTATACCATGGAATATTCGTCAGTTACTCCATAACCGGGGATTTAACGTCGAAATTTTACGATTTAGACATTTGTTAGTTTTTCGGTTTGTCAAAATTTGGACTAATGTTGCCACCGTTGAGTTTCAGAATATATATGATCTCTAAAAAAAATAAAGGTCCTAATCAATGAGGTTTTTATTACATGTTGATGCAGTACAAGGATAAATAAAAAATATTATACGATCGATATTAACGACTGTCACAGAATATTTGTGATGGTCGTGAGGAAACTCCCATAAATAATTGCTTATAGCGTCACCAAGGCCTACATGAAGGGCTAGTTCGATAATTTGCTTAAATCTAAACAAATATCGAGCCCAGGTTCTTTAAAAGAATATGATTCATTTCGAAAAAGCGTGGCACTTGGTAGTAATAAAAAATGCGAGGAAGAAAACCTGGATTGATGAAAATCGTGGAAAATTCATTAAAAAAGTGTCAACCAAAAACATCACTTATGAAGAGAACCTCACTGAATTTCTCTGTAGGCAGCTGTATGCAGCACGAGCGCATTCTAATTAGTGCATATTGAAATACTAGATACTGCGACGGTCGAGAGGCCAAACCAAAGGACAAAGAGAAAACGGAATTTTCAGTTTACCTGTTTAGTTTTAAAATGTTTAAAAGCATGGTAACTTATTTTCCAATATATGTATTCATATTTTAGGAAATAAAGAAATAAGATTTCTAATGAAGTTACTAAAATCTCATTTTTATGTTACGGACAAGTGTCGGTCGTGAGTTTATAAGGCTTTATATGGCTATAAAAATTAAATCAAGTATTTCTTGAAAAAAACCTGAATAGATTAACTTTAAAGGGTCGATTTTAGTTCAAGTTTACTAAAAATACTGATGTGGTATTTTTAGTTCCAACTTTAGTCTAGCAGGACAGTGAAGAATTGCCGCCTTGAGAATGACCCAATTATATTAAAACGTGAAACACAAAACACATGATCGAAAAGAGGTGTAGAATTTTCGTTGGAACCGTTACAAACTGTTCTATTATATGTTCTTGACTGTTCGAGAATCGTCTACGCCGGGAGCCTTCTAGATTGTTTTAACGCAGACTAAATATAGGGGCCGATGGACTGGAAACTTAGTCTTGCTCTGAAGATTGAATCATATGGTTACTTTTGTATTACTGAGTGGTTACAAGTTGATACTTTTTGTTACCTTGTTGATTATTTTCGTTGTTATTTTTTGTCTGGCATTGTAAATTATTATTTTTCTTTAATCAAAATCAATTAAACCCACAATAGTATTTCAATAGGTGCCACTTGTGGAGTTTAAAGATAAAAAAATATATCAGGGGAACGGATTGAAGAACTTTTAGTGGCGGAACTGAGGAGGAAATTAGAAGAGGCGATCTTGTTGGTCCGGTTACGTGAGTATTACTTGCATACAGACGGTTGGTATGCAATTTTAAAAATTTTATATAGTTTTTATTTAGTTTATATATATATATATATATATATATATATATATATATTGCAATTTCTGGAACATCATTATGATTTTATTATTCATCGGTGTAATATACAAATGAGTAATTAAGAAAAATTTAAAATCATATGAATATTCAACCTTTCAAATTAATAAGCCTTACCAATCAGAAAATAAAGCAAAGAAATGTGTAGGAGTCAACTGAAGGTATATTAGGAGCGTGGAGCTATCGATTTGTGGAATTATCTAGGTAGCAGGTGGGAGATGGGGTGGAAGATCCGAATGCTGCTGGGAAGACCATGACATATGACCAGGGCAACCTTCACTCTGTCAAACTACTTTTTCCTTTTTTCAGGTCTCCCTCTGCCTTTCTTAACCTGCCTCTCTCTAGGAAAGATTGGTAGACAGAGCCAAACCATACACATCTTGTTAGCCCGTCGAGATAAACAAAAATTATGCAACCATATATTCACTTTCACCAGTTTAAAACTAAATGAATGTTCATTAGAGCTTATATTAAAAGAACTCACCAGTGGAAATATTCCAATTGCAATCTTACCGAGAGTAATTGGAACTAGGAAAAAAATGTTAGGGTGTGTGAATAACATGCTTTAATTTTAATATTAAAAAGTTTCCAGCGGGTTTGCGATAAGGCGGGTTAAGCGACGACATCGCTAACTCGATTGACTTATATCGATAGAATTCTCGAACAGTCGCAGTCAATTGATCTCGAGCGTGTTCACTTCCATCAAATTTAATGCAGCCGCGAAATAGATAGATACGTTAGACAGATATTGGATACGTTAGCTTAATCAGGACCAATGGTTCCCATTTATTGTATCCTAAAGAACAGAGGCAACAGTCAATAGCATCGACAGCTAATGCTGCTTTCTAAGTAATTAGTGCTTTTGTGCGGGCCGACTACCGAGCGACACGGTTCCTCAACCAGCTGAGGCAGGAAGAAAAGGAAGGGTTTGCCTAAAATAGAGGTACCCAAGAAGGCACATCAAGAAGCGTAAAATCATTTTCAAGATCAACATAATTTTCACTAATAAATCGCTCGTCCAATGTAAGTATTGTCTTACTAAAAAAAATCAAATGATTTTTCAGGAGAGCCAATAAAGTATCTTCCCCATTCTATAGATATATGTCGATTGTTGAATTGTTTCACGAATCATCACTACCTTCTTTCACATAGATATTAGAGAAAAATTGGAAGATATGGTAATTCGCTCGAGCAATTGACTGTAATTCAAAAAAATCTAGTGCGGTGCACGACACACACACTTTCACTTACCAACCTTCTTTTTTTCTTTCGCAATGAATTTTTTTTTTTTTTTTTTATTGTTGGAAAGTGGGGTTAGTAACATGGAACTACCTCTGTTATATTATGAATCGACATGTTTCTTTTCGATTCATAAAATTTTGTCATCGTGAATTTCCTCTTCTATCACAATGCTCCCTTTCGTCTTCTCTCTAAACGGAGTTCTCTTCGTTTTTCATTTTAAAACGAAATTAAAAAGGTTTTTTGTAATCATATAAGTTTTACGGCAGTTGCGATAAGTAACATGGAAATCAATAGTGTAGTTTCTCTTAAATAATCTGAAAGTCAAAATTATTATTTTCTTGGTACTCTAATATTTGTAACAGACAAGCTCAAAAACTATTAACCGTACGAACCTGAAATTAGGCTTTTATATCTATATGCCCGCGATGTGAATGCATAATTTTCATCAAAATTGATTAACCCTTAACTACTCACCTGAATCAATGTTACTTATCTACTTTGCTCTCACCCAGTCTCCACTGGGTCAATCAAAAATCATATAATCACAGTGATGCGCCTGGGAGAGAAGCAGTGGGATCCTCCAGAGTCTTGCTTTGCCTTCCATAAGTGGGCTGCAAAGCGTGAATCGGAGTTTTCCAGGCTGTGAATGTATATATTGTATGTAGGTATGAATGTATGTTATTTAATTTAGATGTTTTTTATTTTATTTATTATTATTATTTTTCTTTCTCTTTCCTATTTCGAGATTTACATTTTATTTATTATTATTACTTTCTCTTTTTTTTATGTACATTTGTATATAGTTTTGAGTGAATGTGTCCATACAGCCCTAATATTAATGCCCTTGATTGTGGCAGAATGTATTAATTCTTTCAATAAACAAAAATAAATAAATAAACCTATCTACTCATCTGGTCAATATGAGCCAGAACAAAAAAAATCTGGTGCGTGCGCGCAACACACAACTTTCACTTACCAACTTACTTAGATTAGAAATTAATGCGTTTTGTTAATTGCCGCTTCTCAAATTAACAGAATGGCTCTAACTATGAACAATGGCCTGTCTTTAAATGCGTACTCCGCTTGCGTGGGCTCAACGAGTTTTATGAGTTGACTGAATTTTTTTCTTTTTTTCTCCTCTTTATGTTTTCTTTATTTTTATCATATCTCATATTTAGCTATTTCTTATTTATAGGCGCAACGAGAGACATTTAATTTCTCTATATAAAAAAAAACAACTTCATAGGAAACAAAAAAACAAACAAACAAAAAAGGCCCCTGCCCCAAATAAGCCCCCTCAGAACATTTTAATAATGCTAAAGCTTACCTGATATTAAAGAACACCTAATTTTCATTAAACATGACGAATTTGATGAAAATCGTTAAAGCCGTTTCTGAGAAAATCGAAAAAAGGTAAAAATTGCAAAAATAGTTAAGAAATAAAGTGCCCCCTCCGTTTGAGCAATTTTGAAGAAATGCGGGCTATCACATCTTTAACATATACATACGTCAAATACCCAGTTTGATCAAAATCGTTAAAGCCGTTTTTGAGTAATTAAAAAAACACGTGCAAATGATACAAATTTTTATAAGTAAAGTCCCCCGTCCGGTAAATCAATCTTGATTAAATTTTTACAGTCATATCTCGGGCATATACATACATCAATCAAATACCCAGTTTGATCAAAATCGTTAAAGCCGTTTTTGAGTAAATAAAAAAAACACGTGAAAATGATACGAAATTTTTTAAGTAAAGTCCCCCCTCCGGTCAATCAATTTTGATGAAATTTTTACAGTCATATCTCGGGCATATACATACATCAAATAACCAATTTGATCAAAATCGTTAAAGCAGTTTTTGAGTAAATAAAAAAAACACGTGAAAATCATACAAAATTTATTAAGTAAAGTCCCCCCTCCGCTTAATCAATTTTGATGAAATTTTTACAGTCATATCTCAGGCATATTAATACTTCAAATACTCAGTTTAATCAAAATCGTTAGAGCCGTTTTTGAGAAAATCGAAAAAAACGTAAAAAGTTATTAAATAAAGTACCCCCTCCCTTTGAGCAATTTCGATGAAATTTTTGCTGTCACATCGCTGGCATATACCTAAACTAAATACCAAATTTCAGGTTCGCACGTTTTATATTTTTTGAGCTAGTCTGTTCACACACACACACACACACACACACACACACACACACACACACACACACACACACACACACACACACACACACAGACCATTTCGCGGGACTTGGTTAATTGGACTCAGGGGACCCCAAAACGTGTATTTCCGTTGAAAACTGGAAGTCGAAAATTTTCACTATCGCAATACTTCCACTTACTGTATATTCCATATATAGGTAAGTGAAAGTAAAAAAAATTGAACAACCTTAGGCGGTAAGATATAGAATATAAATAGAAATGACATGTTACTGATACAATTAGTCAATCAATAGATGGGAAGAGAAGATCCATTTAGAAGATTTTCATAATGTCTAGTGTAAACAAATTTAAATTTTGCGCCGCCACCGAAAAGATTGAGTTGTATTGAACATAGTATTTAATATTTAAATTTAATAATTTTTATTAACAATTAGTGTGTATTTGTACAAATCAAAATAAAATTATTCGTCTTATGGCATTTTCCACTTTTTAAACCATTTTCAATTTTGCTGTGTATTCATAAAAATCAGAAGGTAATTATTTCATACTTTTCAGTGAATTTATTTTTACTGTTTCCTAGGTTTCGAAGTCGGTTTAATATTTTTTTTATAAAATGATTTTTATTTCACAATTTTTAGTTGGAGAAGATAACAAATGTAGAAAACCGTACGTTGGTTTAAAAATTTAAAAATTTCGTTGGTAATTGGTCGTTGGTAAAATAAACGTTGGTTTAAAAATTTCGAAATCTTTTTACGCTCTTCCACGTTTGTCTTTCCCAGGCCTTTTTATTATACAATAATTGTATAAACAGTCACCTTTTCAATTTTATGAATACACACAGAAATGTGGGAAAGCGGTGCGTGTATTATACAACTTTCAACATACTACGTTTTATGATTATAAATGGATTTTTTTTTTTTTTAAAAGATCAATGTTCAATTGGGAAGGGAACCCATAAAATGTTTTTCCACAATGACAATATTTTTCCTTTGCTAAATGTCGTCAGTACTTGTCATTTACGTACAGCATCAGTGTTCCGAGATGTGTTGAGTTAAATATACATAAATACTTAAATCCGGCCATTCCAAATGAATTAGATACGTCACTGAACAGTCGAGATTTTAGCCGGTTTTAGACAAGATATCGTTAATGGAGAATCGATGAGGATGGTAATATGACCTATAGTATATTTGAAAGTAATTTTTAAATTTTGATTGCTTGAATATCCTTCTGAAAACTATGGTTATTATACACGACTCCGGTAGGGACCGTTAATATTGCTTTATTTAAATCGATCGTTGGAAAAGGAGATTAAACATCATTGGATAGAACTCCCAGCAAAAAAGGGGCAACCATAAAATTAATAGATATCAAAAAGGCTGCCCCGTTAGGATAGAAGCAACAGGGTTTGGGACTCACATATAGTTAATTTATTATTACGAAGGATATTATTATTCTCCCTATTAGACTACTGACTTAATTCCAAAGGTTGAGTCAATTATGTTCGTAATTCCTTTCGATAAATTTTTGACTAATTTTATTACCGAAGTACTATGATTTATATCCTTCCTAATAAAACATTATTCAGAAAATAAATTGCTAAACACTGTTGCTTCAATTCTAGTGGCGTAGCATTTATCATCATTTTTAACAATCATTTCCATGACTGCCGAATTTTCGCTGAGGGGACTTTCATACAATGAGGTTGTTTTCGAGTAGTTATCAAGTTTTATTTTGTAGTTTTTGTTGATGGATGAACACCAGCAAAAGCCTCGATAGTTGTAGAAACAAATTTAAAAACCGATAATAGTAATCCGGATAACATAACATATTATTATAATTATAAAATAAGTGTCACCCATAAAGGATCGGCACAAGACCTCCGGCAAGATATTTAGTGACCGAGTGTATCCGGAAGAAGACAGAGGTATCTGAATCCTTTGTTAAGTCAACTGAAAATGAGCTTTTCCAGGAATTATTCTATTCTTTTTTAATGTACATTGTCAACAAAAGATCGAAATCAAAATCTTGAACTTGAAGAAGTATTAAATTCTGCTTTAAAACGATTACCAATACTCAGTCTTTCTTGGAATTCCACGAATTTTGTTGTCTTATCATTATGGTGTCCAACCGTCGATTAGATCTAAATTAAGAAGGTTTACTGCTATCGGTGAATATATATCTATCTTAAATTTATGCTAATATCACTACAGAAAACGACAGCGATATTATATTCTGCTGATATTTATATCTTCGTTTAAATCTAATGTTGAAAAATTAGTTAAGGTTATGTATAGGTTTGTTCCAACAAGCACGTAAAACACATCGATAACTAACAGACTGCTCATGTTCTTCCCCCCACTCTTTTGATTCTGAATTTAATTGGTTGGTTTTCCCATTTGATTCATCCAGCAGTAATACAATATTGGAATTTGTTAGTTATCAATTAGTTTTAATAGCTTGTTGGAGCATACCTGATGTTATATATGCCATATGTTTTTCCAATAAGTATACAATTTGAGCAATAATGAAATAATTATTTTCATGTTTTTTCCTGATAACTTCTTTAATAAATTAGGAACCCCAAAAAGGTTTAAATAGGACCACCTGGGAAAATACTCTACAAGTTGCAAAAGGTTTCGTTCCAATTGGTCCACCCCTCTCTGAGTAATCGGTGAACATACATAGAAAAAAAAAAAAAAAAAAACACAAAAAAAAAGTCACATACGTATCGAATCGAGTAACCTCCTCTTTCGTTCGAAGTCGGTTAAAAAAGAAAGGAACTCCTTAACATTACTATAATTAACATAATTTCTTTTGATTTAAATTCAAAAAAATTTCTACGAACAACCTTTGCAGTTAAAACAGATTAGAAATGAGTGGTTTTATACAAATTTAGTCCCTGCATTGGACAAAAAAAAAATGGCTAACACAACTACTCACCTCGGGTCAAAATATCGATTTAGATAAAATAAACACCTCCCTTATTTTTCAGACACTGCCAAGATGTAACTGGAGCCAAAACAATGGATATGTCAAAGTTTGGCGATCATTCAATGCCAAAAAGGTGTAAATAGAATGAAATGAAACTTGGTACGGGTCAATATGACCCGACGTGAGTAGTTAAGGGTTAAACGGAGAGGGCACTCTATGTCATAAATTTTGTCCCATTATTTACGTTTTTTCGATTTTCTCAATAACGTAAAATGAGAATTAAGTATTCTTTACACTCATGTTAAATGGCGAAGGACAAATTTTGTTTTCCTATGAAGTACCTTTGATTTTGTTTATTTGGAAAAATTAATTGTCTACCATTATGCCTAAAAACAAGATATGGATAAATAGGAAAAAAGTTTGTGTAAATATATCCCCGAGAAAAAACAAAATATTCCGTGGATTATATAAAAACTCAAATCTGGGTGGGTTCACGCTTGCGCATTACGCCTCTAATAATGACACCAAAAATAAGTAAATAAATTGGAAAAATGTGTGAAGTGTCAAATGGTGTTTATATATTTATCAAAACACGTCGATTTCTAATCAAAGTAGGTTTGTAAGGAAAAGTTGTGTGTTTCGCTTATCGCAACACTATTTTTCAAAATAATTAAAAGGTGGTTAAGCTATAGCTCCGTTTTGCCCGCCAAGATTGCAGCATCTAAAGAAGCTATAATATAAATTTAAATTCATGATTTTTGTGCAAATATAATTCCTGAAAAATCTGGTGCGATACGTGCAACAAACAACTCGAAAATTTGACATGTTTTGATAAATATGTACACACACCATCTGGCAACTACACACATCTACTTATTTTTGTTTGTCCCCATAAGTTATAGAGTATTATAATTTATATTTGAAAACTTTCAAAGTTCATTATTGTTTATTTCTTTTGTTATGATTACTAAAAATCCTAATTTTATCAACAGTTGAATTCTTTTTTTTTAATGTTTGCTTGTTTTTTACTGCTTATTGTAAATATATCATGAAGGTAAATCAATAGAATGCTAATTTCCTGCTCATCGTAAATAAAAACTTGATTTTATATGATAATGTTCGTCTCTTACGCCTTTCCGCGAACGATTACTGTTCCTCTAAAACTACTTTATATTGCATTCAGAAATATATCATGGAACTAAAGTCGGGAAACTAAAATATGATTAATGAACGATTATCTTTAACCATATTTTTTCGCACCAATTTTAGCATCATGTTTTTAGTCACTAAAGTACCTGCATATTTTTTTGTTAAATTAAAGTTTTTATTTGTGATAATACAGGAATGCAAGCATATTAATATTCCGTTGCGTCTCATTTTATAATTCCCTATTTAGTTGTCATAACCTCCATTTAGTTACCATGGAAACAAATAATTTCCGGTAAAAATGTATGTTTCAAAACACGTTGACAAATTCTGACTGAATGTCTTTACTTATAAACTAGGGTCTGGTGTTGAGGGTATACTGCGCAACGTGGATTCAACATGATTTAAGTCGGAATTTTTTTTTCTCAGGAATATTTTTACTCGATTTTATTCATATTTATCCACATCTTGTTTTTAGGCATTATGAGAGACAGTTAATTTCTCCATATTAACAAAATCAAAGGTACTTTATAGGAAAACAAAATTTTTCCTTCGCCATTTAATCCCCTCAGAACATTTTTATGATAATAATTTCAAAGAAAACTTTACTCGATCTCTTAATTTAAGCAAGAGTCGGTCAAAACAATCAATTGTTTTGCACTATTCTTTTCCACTCTCGCTTCTCTGGTATCACTTCTGCACTCTGTTTAAATTGGAAACAACATTTTCCTTCAAGTGACAATTGTGTCAGCTTCTATACGTTTTGAACTCAAGAGAAGGATCTACTGTTTTCATTACTCCACGCAGTAATTTACAGAAGGTTGGCTCAACCTATATGTGTTTCACTTTGTTTATTTTCACTTTTTAAATAAAAACCTCAACCAACTACCGAACAATTGAGTTACTACATATTGTAACTTCGCTACTTTTGTAACTTCTTGTTTTCTTTATTCCGCAACGTTCCGTAATAGTAGCCATTCTTTATTAACGGTAAGGAATTTAGGATATAATAAGTTCTCTTATATTTCGAAGGATGAACATTTAGTAAATCTGTTGGGATGATAAAATCCTGAATAGGGTGACGCTGACGACAGATGACCGGGCTATTAGAGAGGGAACATCAGTCAGCTGCCTCAACTTATCACCGGCCTTGCCCCTTAATAGTTGTGGGGTGCATTTTCATTTTATGTCCTCTCCTCCCTCGCTAGTTTTATCATCTTCTCTTTGAGTCATCCACTTAAAAGATTTATCCCGTTTCTGCTTCCATTGCGTATCCCCATGGATAATATCTTCACTTAGTAATGAATATAATATTCTTAAATATTACAATTGTACCATTTTCGATTAAAGAGAGAGAAGAAAATATTTCATTAATTACAAATTTACAACATTAAATATAATTTATTCATGATTAAGGATTTAGCATCCTTAATATTAACAAATGAATTAACTGATGAATTACATAATGCGATGGTATATTTTGAGATAATATTCTGATTAATAAATAGAAATATAAAGGGAAAACAGATTTAACTAACTAAAAATAACTAACATTGCTATCGGTCCTGCATAGAGATAATACAGGAAATCTGGAGATAATTTATCAAAGAAAATCTTAACCAAAAATGTAGTTTTGAGTTACATCATTAATGCATAGGACGAGCGATATGTTAATTGATTTATTTATCATTATTATTTATTTTTTCCCTTGTTAAGATTTTTTTTTTTCTGTCCAATGCTCTGTTGCCTTGTTACGTATTTAACCCTAAAGGCCTAAAGCTATTATGGCTTGTGGCTGGTTATGATCAATTTTAATGTTGGGGATATACCGGAAATAAGTGGAAGGATGCAATGATAGAAGAAAATGGGTGGTTGCTTTATTAACTTGAATATTGAATTGTCAATTAGAGAAAATAAGTTGATATATGATATTAAAGTTAATAAGATGTTAAGAACAAAAGGGTTTGCGTAGAGATGGCAGATTGGATATGATAAAATGTGGATAGCATGCCACCTGTGGTGGAGTTGAATTGACCACCGCAGTCATCTTGGGCATTTCCTGGGGTCCGTGGGAACCTGACCATTACGGCCGCTCCGTTCTATCTTCTATATCTCTCATGTTCTATAATTCTCATCCTATCCTAACTTCTATTTCTAATCGCGGTCATCCGCACACTTGCATTAAATTAACTTATTTATAAAACTGACAGATGATATGAATCTATAAAGGTAAGTCAGTGATTAATACCTAAATAAACCGTCAGTATTCAAAGAGTTCTTAATTAAATCTTTTTTCAATCACATTGTTTGAGATGAAAAAAAAATAATGTATGCATTTTATACTGATGTATTGTATTCAAAATACATTTATCGAAACAACTAAAACCCACGGAGTACCGTTTTTGGTCAATAGTCATGTAAGAAGGTCATTTGCTAAGATATTTCTATTTTCCTCGGCCATCTTATCTGACCGTGTGTGGCATATAGGGGGTGATATTATCTAATTGGTATGAATTGTAATCAGGTTAGGATGGTTGAAATTTATTCCGTGGGTACGCCACCAAAGGCCGAATTCGAAACGATTCAGGATGCTAAGGCGAGCAAAACCTTAACGAGTTCGGGCTTTACGTCTCCGAGATCATGTTTAAACACCTCCGCCTTAATAAATGATTGAATGCTGATCATCCTTATATTAAAAGAGGGGTATCCCAAAGTTTCCTCTTGACCCTAGAGATGTTCCACGTGCATATATATCGAAATAAATATTTAATTGCCAAAGCTGGAGTCGAAACCTGAGAAGGGAACACAATAAAAGTATAAAATTAAAAAAATATATAATAAAAATAGTGAAAGCCATAAATAACACCGGACTCCTATGAAGTAAAATTTGATTTGTTATAATTTATATTTTGGTAAATTATTAGATTATTTTTACAAATTAATATTGAAGAAAATATGGTGTCTTAAAAGCCTGAAAATACCTAATAATAGAAGGTACTTTTTATGGTATATGTATTACTGTCATTATTATGATACGAGTATATTATTTTATTTACTTATACTCTTTATGCAGTTTTACTGTAATTACTATTTAGTGTTAAGTTTGTTTAATAGTATCCAAACTCGAGGGTTGGAGCGCTCAATATCTTTGTTTACAGAATCTTGTGAGAGTAGTTTTAAGTTGAAACAACGGAGCGTTTTAATACACAGTTAATCTGTTTGAGTTGCTGTGTCTACATGGATCGCGAGTTGGGATCACTATTGCTCCAGTTCATAAACTGTCTCGATTTTCCTTACTATTTTAAACCTTTCTAATTCTTAAGAGTGTATTCTATTGTTGCTTTTTTCGCTCTGAATTCTTTCATTTCCTTTTTATTTTTGATAATTTTTGTACCTTACAGGACCACTTACAGGGTACAAAATTTAAATAGGCAACAATTGAAGAATACGTATTTTTTTTTTTTTTTTTTTTGAAATATCTTAATAATTGATTTAAAAACACACTCTTTCTTAATTCAATAATTCAGTGGAAAAAATATTTCAGTTGAACTTTTTTTCGCCAAATATAAGTATTTACCAACATTTATTCTCTAATTGTATAAAAATCAGTTTTCACAACAGTTAACAAAGAAAAGATACTTCCTTAGAACATACTGAACAAAGGTGTTTTAACGGTGTATTATTATTATTATTATGGTTTTGCTTTATTTTTTCTAAAATGTACAAATATCTGCTTTAACACAAATCGGTCTGATAATTCTACCAATCTAATTGAAAGAGCTGGTAGTTTTTGTCTTTTTGCTGGTGGTAGGCCGGAGCAGAATCCGGCATTAATCGGTTGAAAGCATTTCACACTTAAGAAATGACTGAATTCATTCCTGCTCCTAGGAAGAATATTTTTTATGTTTTAATAATTTAACTTCAGGTTCTATGATATTGTGAAATAGAATCATATTATTAAAACAAATTAGAGAGGAAATGAAGGAACTTTAAATCAGTAGCGGATCCAGTCATAGGTAAAATGAGTCTTGATAATCCTAATTTAAGATCTGTGTACCTAAAAACGTTTCAAATCACAAATAAATCTTTAAAGTCGTTAATTTTCCTTTTCAGGAGATATAATGCGTGTTTTTACTTATCGATAGTGTTAGTTTATTTAGTATAAAATATTGTCAAATAATTTTACTATTGTTCAGCTTCAATGAAAATTGTGAAATGGAATAATTTTATCAAGACCAATAAGAGAGGAAATAAAAGAACATTAAATCAGCAGCTGATCCAGAAATGTGTTGCGCATTTTAGATATGTCAATAAATTTCAGGGATAGGGGACGCCATGCATAAAGTCACAAGGGTATATATATATATATATATATATATATATATATACCCATGAAGAGTAATACTGATGTATTTTATTTTTTTCAGAAGAAAACTCTTTATTGATATTATTATATTCTGTCTCATACGAGACATTGGTAATAGTGCTAATTGAGCACATTCATACATTATTTACAAAAAATATAAATATACAAAGAAATAAAAATAAAAGCTCAAGTAAAGAAAAAAAACATCTTAATCACATTCATACACTATTTACAATCAGGCTGGAGAACCCGGAGGCATTCTACGGAGGAGGGAAAAGCAAGCCTCAAGAGGTTCCCGCTCTTCTCTCTCAGCCGCATCACTGGTATTAAGCCAGTGGAGGCTAAGCGAGGGCGCAAAAGCCACAAGCTCACCTGACTTGAGCGAAGAATCTGGCCATTGCCAGAACTCCGGTATGTACATATTTACAAAAGGTCACGTGGCCACTGCCGCCTTAACCTTCTAGGAGGGTTGTAAGGATGAGTGGAGTTATATAGGGACTGACCAGTAGGATTAGGATGATGGGTAAGGTTACTGTGAAATTTGGAGAATTTCTTCGGGATCAGTTCTTGAACGAACGGGATATCAAGGTCATGGTGTAGGGTTTTGTTGGATACATAGAAAGGATCATTGACTATTGTTCGGAGGATTTTGGACTGGAAGGATTGGATGCGTTTGATGTTAGAGGGTTTAGCTGTTCCCCACAGTTCGTTGCCGTACGTCCAAAAAGGTTTCAATATGGTTTTGTAGATAAGTAGTTTGTTGTTGATTGAAAGTTCTGATTTCCTGTTCAGCCGTCTATAAAGTTGTCCATATCGTCGATTAAGCTCTTGTCGTTTTAGTCTAGTACGTGGGTTCCAAGTCAGTCTTATGTCTAACATGAAGCCCAGATACCGTACCGTGTCTGAGAAGGGAAGTTGAACGGAGTTGAAATAAACTGGTGGCAGCATCTGCGTCGAAGGGTGAACGTTATTTGCTTGCACTTTTCTTCGTTTGCTTTGATGCGCCAGTTTTTACACCAGTGTTCAATTAGGGAGAGGTGCCTTTGTAGGTTAGAGGATGCTGTTCCAGGGTCTGTGTTGGAGGATAGGATGGCCGTATCATCAGCGAATGTTGCCAGGAGGGTTTCAGGATCGGTAGGAATGTCAGATGTAAATAGGATGTAAAGGACGGGACCCAAGACACTGCCTTGTGGTACACCGGCGTCTACTGGATAACAATCGGAGAATTCTATTCCACAGCGAACTCGGAAGGATCGGTTTGAGAGGTAGGATTGTAGGATTAAGTATAAGGACTGGGATAAAAGGGATTTAAGCTTGTAGAGCAATCCGGCGTGCCATACCCGGTCAAAAGCTTGCGCTATGTCCAGAAACGCGCCGGAGCAATATTGCTTGCATTCTAGGGATGCAGAAATGTGGTCAACAACTCGGAGCCCTTGTTAGACAGTGGAATGCATTGAACGGAATCCGAATTGATGGGTGGGGATATTTTGGGATTCTATAATCGGAAGGATTAGTTTTAAAAGGATCTTTTCAAAGATTTTTGAAAGGATAGGAAGTAGGCTGATTGGTCTGTAGGATGTCATACTGTTGGAAGGTTTGCCCGGCTTCAGGAAAAGGATAATGGTGGAATGTTTCCACAGTATTGGAAAGTGGGTGGTTCTTAGGATGCAATTGTAAATGTATGTGAGAAATAGGATAGCTTTGGGAGGAAGTTGTCTAAGATTTTGTGGAGTGAGGAGATCATATCCTGGAGATTTACGAGGAGTAAGTTTACGGAGAAGGTATTTGACCTCAGAGGGATTTACTGCTTGAGGTGGTAAAGCGAGTGAGATTGGAGAAGAAAGGAATTCTTGGACTAGTGTGGTGTTGGTAAGATGAGATTCCGGATGAGGGGTGAACGTAGAGGACAGGTGTTTGGCGAACTCTTCGGCTTTTTCCTCATCAGAAACTGCCCAGGAGCCATCATCCAACCTGAGGGGATGGGAAATGGAATGGGTCTTAAGGATCTTTTTAGTAATATTCCATAGGGAATTATCTTGAGAGGATAGGGATGTAAGGTAGAAATTAAAGGAAAGGGATCTGATTCCATCTTTACCTGCTTACAATAGTGATTGTAGGAGCGGCGGTCGGAAGGATGTCTGGACTGTTGCCATAATGATCGGGCATGGCGCTTGATTTGGATTAGATCTAGGAAGTATTGCGGTAAACTATTAGTGTTAGGAGGTCGAGAGGAGTGATTTGGGGAGGAAGCAGTCCAGACAGCTTGTTGAACTGTGGTGGTAAAGGAAAGTACGGCATTATCAAGGTCTTCTTAGGTTTTTAAGGATACTCTGAGGTCAATTTTGTCAGAAAGGATTTGATGAAAGAGTTTCCAGCTGACAGGGCCTCTGGTGAAAGAAGGGAGATAAGGTTTTGGGATAGGGATTAGAGATACTTGGAAAATTAGGGGACTATGATCGGATGAAAGTTCGTCAAGCCGTGTGATGGAACAATTGAGGGGACCCAAGCCGCTGTGGATGAAGAAATCCAGGATATCAGGGTTGCGGTTGGGATCTGTAGGCCAGTAGGTGGGAGAGTCGGGTGAAAGAAGTGTATATCGGTGGGAGTTGAGTGCAGACAGCAATGTTCGTCCACGAGAATTCGTGGTTCTGGAACCCCACTGTTGATGCTTGGCAGTTAGGTCTGCACCCAGGATGAAGTGATGCCCCAAGGAATCAAAGAGGGAAGTGAACTGGGTATTGGATATGGATTTGTTAGGAGGGCAATAGCCTGATGCTATTGTGACCGGAAAGGAAAACGTTTTGACTACTATTGCGGTGGATTGTAGGAAGTCATGGTTAGGCAAAGGAAGAAGGTGATGAGAAAGGAATTGGTGAACAACGACGGCAGTACCGGCAGGAACTGCGGTATTTTGAAACTTTGTTTAGTGGTTAGTCGAGTTTCTGTAATGAGTGCTACATCAATTTTTTTGTCATGTAATAATGCAGTTAGTTCGTTAGTGTGATTTTTAACACCATTCGCATTCCAAAGGAGAATGGATTAGGATTTTTTGGAAGACATTTAGGGATTTCTCAGAGGAGGAATGAGGTGTGATACGAGATACGTGTGATATCAGGTGAGTAACAAGTGATTCGAAGTCGGATAGGAAGGATGCTAATAAGGAGATGAGTTCTGTAGCATTAGATGGAGGAGGGACGTGAGAAATTGGTTGTTGATGGGATTGTTGAGGATAGGGTGAACTTTGAAATAGTAGGTCAAGGTTGGAGTTGAGAAGTGCTTTGTTGTTGTGGTTGCGGCAGGGCCTCACAATTATTGTTTCCACTTCCACCTCCTAGTAATTGTGCAAACGAAACAGACGAGTCCACTGTCTTTGAAAGTCCTCTTCTAGTTTTATTTTCCTCATCTTGACCCTGGGGTTTCTTATAATATCGAGATTTAAGTTTTTTGTAAATTTGACACCCTTTGTAGTTGGCCGGGTGATTTTCCATGCACAGGGCACATACCGCAGCGATTTCTTTCGGTTTATTGCACTCACCTGATTTGTGTTGGCCACCGCATTTTACGCAGCGTGGTCAGTGGTGACAATAATTTTTTGTGTGGCCGTATGACTGACAATTGTGACACTGGATTATTTCCCTTTTTGAGTAAGGTTTTTCTACTTTCAAACTGTTGACCTCATATATTTTAACGATCCTAGGTGACTGCTCTAAGTCCACGAAGAATAATGGCAGTGCGGTTTTATTTCTTATTCCGGGCTCTTATTTATTGTCTTTTAAAACATTTACTATTTGACGCACCTTAAAACCCTGCGCTGTTAATTCTTCTTTAATCACCTCAACTGGGGTTGAAGGGTGTAAATTTCTTATCACCACTCTTAGTAATCTTTCTTGACGTAGTTGGTACGTGTGGAAGTCTGCCTTAGTTTCTGACAGATACTTTACAATTTTTTTATATGTTTCTGGAGTGTCCGGTGTTATTTTTGTTTCATTTGTTCTATTTATGCATGAGTAGTCGCCTGGGCAAATTTTATTTAGATGGGTTCATAAAAAGTGAAATTTTTTGATATTTTTGACAAAAATAGGAGGTCGTGGATCCCTGGGAATATAGTATTTTGTAGCGGCTCGAAGCGGTTAGGGGTGAAAAAAAGAGATTCCTCTGTCATATTAGATGTACCAGGCTGAGGTTCAGATTGTGAAGGAATAGCAGGAGTTGCTGGAGGTGTATTTCGTTTATTACGACGAGCCTTTTGTTTTTGTGGTGAAGAGCGCGGCGTGGATCCGACTGATCTAGACCTTTTAGACGACATAACTTGATGAAAATATCGCATAGGTCATAAATGAAGAAGGCAAGGTGAAGAAAAAAAAATAAATAAACAAAAAAAAAAAAATACGTCTTCGTGACCTGGACCTTGTCACGGTAAGCGATGACCAGCCCCCTCCGAGGTTGGTGCCTTACTGAGGACAGCTGACTGGGCTATTGAATGTGGCGATATAGTGATAAGTCTATACTACACCAACTTCACTGTCTATCAATTTACACAGTAAATAATAATACTACTACCATTGTTTACTACTGCTGATTAGTTAACTGCTTGACATATTTTAAAATGAAAAATAAACTAATTAACCACTGAAAACAATGAACTTCTGGGAGACGAGGTGAAATGTGAACATAAAAACCTAGAGCATGCGCAGAACTGATGTATTTTATTGGAAAACAGAAAAAAACTGTGAACATTTTAAATATGCATGATTGTAGAATTGTGAAATGATTCTATATTCCATATTGTAGAATTGTGAGATGATTCTAGAATCGCACAAAATTATTATGCAATTTGGATGGAAGAGGAAACTCTAGGATCGGTTATTCACCGACAAAGGAAAAAATCAAAGAAGGTTGTCTGTAATTTAGAGGTTTTACTCTACACTTCTCTTTAATTCCGAGGGTTGATATTGTCAGCTAGAGAGGGTCGCGAACAAAAAAAGACTGCAGAAGGGCCAATATAGGAGGAGGGGCCGATCGGTAAACTGTTAGATTTATCGCCGGGACCCTAAACACCAATCCCCAATCTTCGCCTCTCCTCCCGCATCTTTTTCATTGTTCCTCCCTTCCTCTCATATATATCAAGTTCCAATAACACCCCGTTCCTCTAACTCTCCTCTCTATATGTGTCTCCCGGTATAAAGTTTATTTTATAGCTTTGTTTGATTGTAAACGATGTCTATTGTGCTAGTGCATTAAGTATCATGAAGGACTCACTTTACAACCCTGTTCCTCGGCTTTATCGCTCACCGTTGAACATCTTTCATAAATATAAATCTTCTGAATAGTTAATGCTCGCGACACACAGATTTGCATGAATATGCTTATTAAATGAGAGTTAGAGACCATCATTTTTAGTATCAAGAAGTGTAACCAGCAAGAGTCAGTTAAAGTCAAGATGGGCAATATTTCCAAATAACTTCCTTGCACCATTGGAAGAAAATGATGATTGGTAGAATTACACCCAAAGTGAAAAATATAAAGTGTAAACTATCCTAGGAATAAACTTTCGAGAGCTATTATAAATACTGTTCCTTTCTCTCAAATGAGGTACAAAATAAATAGGGTCATTCCATATCAAGTGGTACAAAGTGGTTGCTCGATAATTTTAGAAAAAATCTGGTGCGTGCACGCAACACACAACTTTCACTTACCAACTTACTTAGATTAGACATTAATGCGTTTTATTAAGTGCCACTTCTCAAATGAACAGAACGGCTTTAATTATGAACTATGGTCTGTCATTAAAGGCGTACTCCGCATGCATGGGCTCAACGATTTTTATGAGTTGACTGAATATTTTTCTTTTTTTCTCCTCTTTGCGTTTTCTTTATTTTTATCATATCTAATATTTAGCCATTTTTAATTTTTGGCGTAATGAGAGACAGTGAATTTTTCCATATAAACAAAAACAAGTGTACTTTACAGAAAAAAGACCCCTTCCCCATTTAAGCCACCTCAGAACATTTTAATAACGATAAAGCTTAACTGATATTAAAGAACACCTTATTTTCATTAAACATGGCGAATTTGATCAAAATCATTAAAGCCGTTTTTGAGATAGTCGAAAGAAAGGTATAATTTGGAAAACAAGTTATGAATTAATCCGCCCCCTCCGGTTGATCAATTTTCATGAAATGTTGGCTATCACATCTTTGGCATATAGATATATCAAATTCGCAGTTTGATCAAAATCATTAAAGCCGTTTTAGAGTAAATAAAAAAAACACGTGAAAATGATATAAAATTTATTAAGTAAAGTCCCCCCTCCGGTTGATCAATTTCGATTAAATTTTAACAGTCATATCTCGGGCATATAAGTAGATCAAATACTCAGTTTAATCAAAATTGTTAGAGCCGTTTTTGAGAAAATCGAAAAAAACTTAAAAAGTTACTAAGTAAAGTACCCCCTCCCTTTGAGCAATTTGGATGAAATCTTTGCTGTTACATCGCGGGCATATACCTACACTAAATACCCAATTTCAGGTTCGCACGGTTTATAGTTTTTGAGCTAGTCTGTTCACACACACATACACACACACACACACACACACACACACACACACACACACACACACACACACACACACACACACACACACACACACACAGACCATTTCGCGGGACTTGGTTAATTGTACTCAGGGGACCCCAAAACATGTATTTCCGTTGAAAACCGGAAGTCGAAAGTTTTCACGATCGCAATACTTCCACTTGCTATATATTTCATAAAAAAACAAAATAAAAAAAAACAACAGTTTCGTTGTTATATTTTACATTAATTTTACGATCCGATTTGGCTGACCATAGACTATTTCGCGGGACTTGGTTATTTCAACTTAGGGGACCCCAAAACGTTGAAATAACCACTGCAAGCATTGAAAACCGGAAGTCGAAATTTTTCACGATCGCAATACTTTCACTTACTATATGTTTCAAATATAGGTAAGTGAAAGTAAAAAATTATTATTTTGCCACCACTTATGTATGGAATCAGTAGTTCAAATAAATTTTTTAAAAATTTTTAGGATCAACCGTTTCAAAAGGGCAGCCATTTTTGTTTCACATTTCAGGCCGATTTTTGAGTTTTTAATCTCTCACAGAAAACTCATTTTCTCAAGACTGGTAAGTCATAGACTAATAATTCAAACACAATTGTTTTCCTTAAAGTCTGTTCTATATTTCGTGTTCTCTTTATTATTTAAATATTTTGCAGTCCAATACTTAAAAAGTGCTATTGAAAACAACTGCTTTAAATTCTCAAAACACCGTTTTTGAGGGTAAGTTTTAGTTATTAGGGCATGTACGCCAAAGCTGATTTTTGGCATGATAATAAACCTATTTAAGTAGCTTTTATTAAAAGTACTTTTCTTAACATTATTTTTTTATGAATTTTTAAAGTTCAGATTTTTTCATTTTTTTGTTAACTTTAGGCTTTAATATCTCTGGTGGGCCAGTTAATATATATCTATTTTTTACTTTCACTTACCTATACAGGGTGTATCGCAAGTAGATGACAATATGCAAGATGGAAAAACTAGATCAAAAATGTAGTTAAACGCCGCCAACCGCATGATTCTATCTCATTCCGTTGCACAGATATGCCGTTCCAAAGGTTATTTCGAGAAAACCATGTTTTTTGTAGGAAAACCTCAATTTTCTCTGCTTCCAAACATTTTTTTTCAATGTTCCATCACAGTTTTGAATTCAGCATTAAATTTCCTTTAAGCCTAATGCACATTCAATGTTCACAAGTATCTTTTCAGAAGCGCGATAACAGATCAAGAAATAAAAATTTTAAAAAAGTCTTGTCAGTGACAAATTTTCGGTGATCACTACTCTTCCAAAAAAAATCCTGCAAGCTGCCGAATCTCACAAAAGTTGTAAAATTTAATTACCTTTCTAACGGTGTACTCGAAACTGCAATTATCTCTCAATTTTGTAATGCAATTGGAATGGGAAGGAGAAAAAACTGATGTCATGCTTATTTTGTAGGATCTTATCTCCAATAAATTTAATTTATTTTTCATGTAAATTACAAATATTTATTTAATAAATCTACTAGAGAGGTGATTGAAACCTAAAAGAACGTGAAGAACGTTTGGCATGATGAATGTTTTTGTTTACTTCTTACGGATTATGTTCGCTTTAAGGTTTGTTTGCCTTATCTCTTTAATTCTTCGTCTACCTACTTTGTGTTTAATACTGATAATAATTGTCAGTATCGTGCAAATCTTCAGTCTGTTAAGTAAGTTTCGATTTGAGTTCAAGAAGTAAAATGCCAAATTTATACACAGCTGAAGAGTACGTTGACAAGATTTTCGCATATGGGGCTGCGAGAGGCAATGGTCTTCGTGAAGACCAGAAGACAAGAAGAATATCGCAGTATGTTTCCTAATCGGCAAAGATTTCCAGATGATGATCCATCAACTAGTATCCGTCGCACTTCAAATCAACTGGGAATATCGCACTCTACAGTCTTTAGAGCTCTCAGGGAAGACAATCAATATCCTTATCACCTGACTACTGTCCAGGAGTTGCTACCGCGTGATATAGAGCTACGGATGGTGTTTGCGCGATGGTATGTTCAACAGTGGCACGAGAGGCGTAACTTCCCTGATCGCATAATTTGGACAGATGAGGCAACATTCACACGTGCGGGAATTTTTAACTCACGCAACTCTCACCTTTGGTCTCATCATAATCCACCTGGCACTAGGGAACACTGTCTAGGAGTCTGTGGGCTGCATATGACAGAGCCTGTTTTCTTACCTCGTTGGTTAAATTCAAATACTTTTTATGATCTACTTCAGGATGATATAAGTGCGGCGCTACTCGAAGCAATACCACTTGAAGAAGAGATATGGTGGCAACTGGACGGGTATCCAGCGCATAATGGACGAGCTGTAACAAACTGGCTCAATCAACAGTACCCAGGAAGATGGATTAGGAGATATGGACCTGTGCATTGGCCGGCCCGAAGCCCTGATTTGACGCCACTGAATTTTTATATTTGGGGTAGGCTTAAATCGGAAGTTTACAGAGTACCCATTCAGGATATGAACCATCTGATCGCAAGAATTCGCGAATCATGTGAAGCAATGATAGCTGACCACGATCAAATTCGAAGGGCTACATCAGCTGTGTTAAACAGATGACGTCAGTGTGTACTGCAAGGAGGCCAGTTCCAGCAACTTTCGTAATGTTCAAAGACATTTTATTTACTATTTAACTTTCATGTAAGAATTAATTTAATTTTTCTTTGTAATCTACATAAAAACTAAATTAAATTTATTGGAGATAAGATCCTACAAAATAAGCATGACATCAGTTTTTTCTCCTTCCCATTCCAATTGTATTACAAAATTGAGAGATAATTGCAGTTTCGAGTACACCGTTAGAAAGGTAATTAAATTTTACAACTTTTGTGAGATTCGGCAGCTTGCAGGATTTTTTTTTGGAAGAGTAGTGATCCTCGAAAATTTGTCGCTGACAACACTTTTTTAAAATTTTTATTTCTTGATCTGTTATCGCGCTTCTGAAAAGATACTTGTGAACATTGAATGTGCATTAGGCTTAAAGGAAATTTAATGATGAATTCAAAACTGTGATGGAACATTGAAAAAAAATGTGTGGAAGCAGTGAAAATTGAGGTTTTCCTACAAAAAACACGGTTTTCTCGAAATAACCTTTGGAACGGCATATCTGTGCAACGGAATGAGATAGAATCATGCGGTTGGCGGCGTTTAACTACATTTTTGATCTAGTTTTTTCATCTTGCATATTGTCATCTACTTGCGATACACCCTGTATATGAAATATATAGTAAGGAAAGTTGCGATCGTGAACAATATCGACTTCCGGTTTTCAACGGAAATACACGTTTTGGGTTCCCTGAGTCCAATTAACCAAGTCCCTCGGAATGGTCTGTGTGTGTGTGTGTGTGTGTGTGTGTGTGTGTGTGTGTGTGTGTGTGTGTGTGTGTGTGTGTGTGTGTATGTGAACAGACTAGCTCAAAAACTATAAACCGCACAGACCTGAAATTGGGTATTTAGTGTATGCATATGCCCGCGATGTGACAGCAAAAATTTCATCAAAATTGGTAAAACGGAGGGGGTACTTTATTTCAAGAATTTTGTCTAATTTTTAGGGTTTTTTCGATTTTCTAAAAAACGGCTCTAACGATTTTGATTAAACTCGGTATTTGGCCTATATGCCCGCGATGCGACAGTAAAAATTTCATCAAAATTGATTAATCGGAGGGGGCACTTTACTTAATAAATGTTGTCCCATTTTCACGTGTGTTTTTTTACTTCACTTACCTATATTTATTTATTTATTTATTCTTCCTACCTTGCCTCTTAAGGCAATACGGATTTGCAGCAGTGAGAAGATTCTGAGAATCAACTCACTGCCGCAACGTGGCATAAAATAGCAGTTTAATCACTGATGTTTCATTCTGTTCACTGATGTGTTCTTCTGTTTCTTGGAGTGTTATTCTATCTTCTCCTCAGTCCGGCGGTCTTCCCGGAGCAGCTCCAGCTGTCCGTCCCAAGGTGAAGTGATCCTGGCCAACTGCTTCCTTCCACCCGTATACAAAGGATTTGAAGAACGGGTAGTTCTCCTTCACCATCAGCTGAGGTAGATCGTTAGCAGTCAGGACGTAGAGCCCTGTCTCTCTCAGCAGCTTGGCTCTCAGTGTCTCATAGGCAGTACAGGTCAGTAAAACGTGCTCAGCGGTCTCCGGTTCCCTACAAGTTGGGCATAGGGGATCAATGTCCTTACCATGTTCTACGAGCTTGGCTCGGAAACCCCCATGCCTTACCTATATATGATATATATAGTAAGTGGAAGTATTGCGATCGTGAAAGATTTCGACTTCCGGTTTTCAACGGAAATACACGTTTTGGAGTCCCCTGAGTCCAATTAACCAAGTCCTGCGAAATGATCTGGGTGTGTGTGAGTGTGTGTGTGTGTGTGTGTGTGTGTGTGTGTGTGTGTGTGTGTGTGTGTGTGTGTGTTTCTGTGTGTGAGTGTGTGTGAGTGTGTGTGTGAGTGTGTGTGTGTGTGTGTGTGTGTGTGTGTGTGTGTGTGTGTGTGTGTGTGTGTGTGTGTGTGTGTGTGTGTGTGTGTGTGTGTGTGTGTTTGTGTGTGTGTGTAAATGCCAAAGATGTGATAGCCAACATTTCATCAAAATTGGTCAAACGGAGCGGGCACTTTATTTCATAATTATTTTCCAATTTTTACCTTTTTTTCGATGATCTGAAAAACGGCTTTAACGATTTTTATCAAATTCGTCATGTTTAATGAAAATTAGGTGTTCTTTAATATCAGGTAAGCTTTATCATTATTAAAATGTTCTGATGGGGCTTAAATAGGGTAGGGGCCTTTTTTGTTTGTTTGCTTTATTGTTTACTATAAAGTACCTTTTTTTTGTTTATATGGAGAAATTAACTGTCTCTCATTACACCTAAAATAATATAAAATAAGAAATGGCTAAATATGAGATATGATAAAAATAAAGAAAACATATAGAGGAGAAAAAATATTCAGTCAACTCATAAAACTCGTTGAGCCCACGCATGCGGATTACGCCTTTAATGACAGACCATTGTTCATAATTAAAGCTGTTCTGTTCATTTGAGAAGTGGCAATTAACAAAACGCATTGGTTTCTAATCTAAGTAAGTTGGTAAGTGAAAGTTGTGTGTTGCAAGCACGCAACAGATTTTTTTACATGTTATGCTTACATGCAACATAAACCTACTGCAAGAAATTTCAACCTGTATATTTGAGTACAGGGAGCGGGTTAGCCCACTGGTAAGGCAGTGGATTGCTGTGCTTAAGGTCCCGAGTTCGAATCTGACATGGCTCATGTTATCTTTATTATTCTGCTACAGTTTGTCTTGTGGGCCGAGAGACCCTCCTGGTGGGGCAAACCCAGCCTCTATAAAGTGGGTACCCTTAGTTGAAAAATTAAGGGGGGAAACTTGGCGGATGAGCGTGATCACGGTCAAATCACCTCCTTGCACGACCGCTGACCAAGATACAGTGTTTTTCCTTACATATTACTGAACCCAAGACACATAATGGGGTTAAGTGGTACAGGTTTTTTTTTGTTTTGTTTTTTTATATTTGAGTATATTGGTAGCTAAGAATTTTTGAAAATAGTCGTTTTCGTGCTTATTTAACAATGAAGAAAAACTCATTTTCTCAAGGATGGTAAGTCATAGACTAATAATTCAAACACAACTGTTTTCCTTAAAGTCTATTCTATGTTTCGTGTTCTCTTCATTATTTGAATATTTTGAAGTTTAATACTTAAAAAGTGCTATTAAAAAACTGCTTTACATTCTCAAAATACCGTTTTTCAGGATAACTTTTGTGTATAAGGGCATGTACATCAAAGCTGATTTTTGGTATAAAAATATACCTAACTAAGTAGCTTTCATTTAAAGTACTCTTAACCCGTATATTCTTTACCATATATTTTTATGAATTTTTAAACTTCACATTCTTTAATTATTTGTAAACTTTAGACTCCCATATTTCTGGTGGGCTAGTTGATAAAAATCTCATTTTTTTACATGTTATGCTTACATGCATCATAAATCAACTGCAAGAAATTTCAACCTGTATATTTGAGTACATTAGTTGCTACGAATTTTTGATTATGGTCATTTTCTTGCTCATTTAACAATCCGTAAACTTGATCATACTTCATTAAAATTTTACTGCTTGTGAATTTTTTGCTTTTAATACCCCTTATTAATTGTTTTTTTTTTTAATTTTATCTATGCCCAACTTAAAATATTTTTAATCACTTTTTAGTTTAAAAAAATAATAAAAATTTAATAGAGTAGATTTTAACTATAATTAAACCCAATATTTTTTTTTTTTTTTTTTGCATTAGACATAGATAAAAATAATAAAAAAAAAATTAATAAGGGGTTTTAAAAGTAAAAAATTCACAAACAGTAAAATTTAAATGAAGTATGATCAAGTTTACGCATTGTTAAATGTGCACGAAAATGACCATTTTCAAAAATTTGTAGCTACTAATGTACTCAAATATACAGGTTGAAATTTCGATTATTAATATATTAAACCATTTCGACCGTAACGCAAGCGTTTTATAAACCAACAAAGTCAAAAAATTATACTTATTTAAGCAACGATTTCGAAAATTAGTTTCTTCTCTAGCTATTGATATTATTTAAAAATTTTTTGAACATAACAGTGCACATATAAATGACACACTTCTGATGTATTGGGGAATATTTTATTTTTAATCTTATGCAGAGTAGAAAAAAAAATTTATGTTGGTAGAAAAGTACGATTTTTTCAATCATTAAAAAGTTCAATTTTACTGGTATACAGACATTTTAATTTTGAACTAGTTAAAAAAATATATTCTTTCCATTGTTCTACAAGTATCTAAGTATTCGAAAACCAAGAAAAAATTAGGTTTGGGCTACGTTCATTTTTGAGGTTTTTCCCAGGTTGGACCACTGTGCGTCGCGCGAAACAAAGGATCCTGGTTGGATGGGGCTGAAATTTACATTTTGTGTGAGTATGAAACAGCTCAAACCTGAAGGAGCTCCGTAATGTGCCTCTCAGATGTTAATGATGCTAAAACCTCTTTTTGTTTCTTTATCGTTTTCCTTTTTTTTTTTTTTTCTTTCCCGACCTCAGTATTTCGAGTTTCAATAGTCATTATAAAGAATGATTACTCAATCATTTAGTTGAAGTATTAACTATTAAAACCTTCATTAGTATCAGAAGTATTACAAAATTTAATCTGGTATTTAGTAGTTATCTGAGATTTTTTTCAGAAATAATTAATATTTATCGGATTAAAATTTTTCTTTGCAACTAGGTCTATCTGACGTTTACCATAAACTGCTGGCGTCTCCGAATTAGCTCCTTATTAGAACAGATTAAAATACTTTCGCCTATTATTATTATTAATGTGCATCATGATAGTTTCTTATTCGTATGAATACTTGTTTTTTCTTCAATTAATTTTAAAATTGAAATATTAAATCTTAAACTAACTTAATCTATTTTTGTGGGTAACCACCTTGTTTTAAATTATTTATTTTTTGAAGAGAAAAGATTGGGCTCCGCCGGGAGTCAAACCCGGGTCTTCCGCGTGACATGCGCGGTATGCTTAACACTGCACCACAGACCTTGCTTCCAAGTGGAGCCAATCCTTCCTCTTCACTGATACCTCTTGCGCATGTTAAGCGGAAGACCCGGGTTCGACACTCGGCGGAGCTCAATCTTTTCCCTTCAAAAAATAAATTATTTCAAATAATTTAAAACAAGGTGGTTACCCACACAAATAGATTAAGTTAGTATAAAATAATTTAAAAATTGACGATCGTCAAGAGATGCCCAAAAATTGTCCACATCCCTTAAATAATCGCAAAACTTGCGAGATCGAGGGGGAGGTATCAGTGGAGAGGAAGGATTGGCTCCGCTTGGAAGCAGAGCTCTGTGGTGCAGTGGTTAGCATACCGTGCATGTCACACGGAAGAACCGGGTTAGACTCCAGGCGGAGCCCAATCTTTTCTCTTAAAAAATAATTATTTAAAATTTAAATTTTAAACGTGTAATTGTGTGTGCAAACGTGTAAAAAATGTACAGCTTGGGATCA
This sequence comes from Aelia acuminata, assembly GCA_911387785.2. Classification (NCBI taxonomy): domain Eukaryota; kingdom Metazoa; phylum Arthropoda; class Insecta; order Hemiptera; family Pentatomidae; genus Aelia; species Aelia acuminata. The sequence goes on along the minus strand of OU426978.1, from coordinate 106,457,681 downwards.
AAGAATCTTATTCCACTGGTTAGTATGATGAAATGAAAAGACTATAATTATTGTTTTATTTGGACATAATCTTAGACAGTGGATTTATTTGACTTGGATTAGAAGACAGTGAGCAACATTATTCAGATCAAGTGCTAACGATGTATACTAAGTTTTGCTATTTGTCAATCATAGAACTAATATAAACAGTAGCTGAAATAAAAACTATTGCAATTAAAATAATCTTAAAAATACTAATTATAGTACTAAAATAAAATTTGTATTACAAAATTTAAATCCTTGAAGATTTCTATAAAGTAATAAAGGTTCAAAAGCTAAAATATTGATATGCATTAATTTTGCTGAATAAAATCTCGATGGGTAGAAGGGCTAGTTCATTAAGGGAACAAATCTGATAAAGGGTAGAATGTAATCGACAGTTGTGTTTCCTGAGAACCGTGAATAATGGAAGCCGGCCTAGGGAGATGGACTTGACTCAGCACTTTCCTCTCATTTAGTTAATTTAACTAAATTAAGTTATATTTCATAAGTTTAAATTTCAAACTTCACCTACCTCCTTAACTGTTTTAATGTCACCCTCATTTACCTATTTATTTATTTATTTACTCCCTTCCATGCCTCACAGGCAATACGGGTGTAGCAGTAGTGGGGTGTTACGCATGACTGCGCAACAACCCACTACTGCTAGTGAACCATTTATTTTGATTTTCGACTTCTTCAGCTGTCCCTAGGAGCTGGAAGGTCTGTTCTATTTCTAAGGCTGTCTTCTTGGCCCAGGTCCTCTTCTCCGGGCTCCTATGTTGAAGTGGGCTGGACCCAACGCCGTTTTCCATCCTGAGATAAATTCCTTTAACCGCGGGAAATTCTCTTCGCTCACCAGCTGAGGGAATTCTTCCTCAGTGAGGACGAAAAGTCCCGTGGCTCTCAGCATCCTGGCCCTTATTCCATCGAATGCAGTGCAGTTCGTGACCACGTGCTCAACAGTCTATGGAACACCACAGGTGGAGAAGTGGGGGTCTATGTTCTGGCCAAGTCGATGGAGTTGTGAAACCCAATAGTCCGGGAGGACCCATTTAGCCAACAGCCGGGATTTAACAGTAGGAAAGTAATTCCTGAGGGTGTTCCCTTTCTGGGAGGTTGCCCACCGTCGGCTCCACTCCTCAATCGTATCCTCCCGGATTATCTGCTTCCATTTGTTTGGGTTTGCAACAATCCTCGTCCTTAGGACGTCCGTAAGTCCTGCTGAGCCTTCATGTCTGTAAGCGTATTCAGTCACCTCTTCTCGCAGGAGGAGGTCGACAGGAACCACCCCCGCTAGAACCTGCACTGCTTCATGCGAAGTTGACCTATAAGCTCTGGTGGCGCGAAGCAGAGCCATCCTTTGAATTGATGCCAGCCTATTCTTCTGTCTCTGGTGGAGGTCCCGATACCAAAAATGGGAGGCATACCGGAGAATAACCTCAACCACTCCTTTATAGATAGTGATGGTAGCCGGGAACCTAAGGCCCCAGAAAGAACCTCCTATGCGACTAAGATTATTTACAGCTTGGGCCACCCTAACAGCCAAGTATTCCAAGTGAGGCGTCACATTTAAGCCTACGCCTAGGTAGGTTACCCTCATTTACCTAGTGTTTCTTAATTGTTTACACGTCCAGTTAGTATCTTTCCGCATGTGACAATTATCGTTTCTTTAAAATCGCCTAGCAGTTTTACCCGCATTCAATTTGGATAAAATAGTTATATAATTTATTAGTAGAGAGGAAATAAACAAGTGCATCTGGTAAACTGATTATTATCCAAGAATTAAATGTAAAAGAAAATTAAAATGTCATGAGTTTAGAAGTGATTATATATGTTTACTTTCACTTAGCTATATATGAAATATATAGTAAGTGGAAGTATTGCGATCGTGAAAAATTTCGACTTCCGGTTTTCAACGGAAATACACGTTTTGGGGTCCCCTGAGTCGAAATGACCAAGTCCCGCGAACTGGTCTGTGTGTCTGTGTGTGTGTGTGTCAACAGACTAGCTCAAAAACTATAAACCGTGCGATCCTGAAATTGGGTATTTAGTGTAGGTATATGCCCGCGATGTGACAGCATAAATTTCATCAAAATTACTTAAAGGGAAGGGGTACTTTACTTAATAACTTTTTAGGTTTTTTTCGATTTTCTCAAAAACGGCTCTAACGATTTTGATTAAACTGAGTATTTGATGTATTAATATGCCCGAGATATGACTGTTAAAATTTCATCAAAATTGATTAACCGGAGGGGGGACTTTACTTAATAAATTTTGTATCATTTTCACGTGTTTTTTTTATTTACTCAATAACGGTTTTAACGATTTTGACCAAACTTGGTATTTGATGTATTTATATGCCCGAGATATGACTGTAAAAATTTCATCAAAATTGATCAACAGGAGGGGGGACTTTACTTAATAAATTTTGTCCACTTTTTACCTTTTTGATCGATTACCTCAAAAACGGCTATAACGATTTTTATCAAATTCGTTATGTTTAATAAAAATTAGTTGTTATTTAATATCAGGAAAGCTTCATCATTATTAAAATGTTCTGAGGGGGCTTAAATAAGGAAGGGGCTTTTTTTGTTTTTCTATAAAGTACCTTTGTTTTAGTTTATATTAGGAAATTAACTGTCTCTCATCACGCTTAAAAATGAGAAACGGCTAAATATGATAAATGAAGAGAATCAAGTAAACATATACAGGAGAAAAAAAGAAAAATATTCCGTCAACTCATAAAACACCTTGAGCTCACGCATGCGCCGTACGCCTTTAATGACAAACCAATGCGTTATAATTAAACTCTTCTGTTCATTTGAGAAGTGGCAATTAACAAAACGCATTAATTTCTAATCTAAGTAAGTTGGTAAGTGAAAGTTGTGTGTTGCGCGCACGCACCAGATTTTTTAATGTATGTTCCTTTCTATATTTATTTTCAGGAATTTTCATAGCAGCCAAATCGGATCGTAAAATTAATGTAAAATAAAACAACGAAAACTGTTAATTTTTTTTTTTTTTTTTTTTTTTATGAAATATATAGTAAGTGGAAGTATTGCGATCGTGAAAACTTTCGACTTCCGGTTTTCAACGGAAATACATGTTTTGGGGTCCCCTGAGTCCAATTAACCAAGTCCCGCGAAATGGTCTGTGTGTGTGTGTGTGTGTGTGTGTGTGTGTGTGTGTGTGTGTGTATGTGTGTGTGAACAGACTAGCTAAAAAACTATAAACTGTGCGAACCTGAAATTGGGTATTTAGAGTAGGTATATGCCCGCGATGTGACAGCAAAAATTTCATCAAAATTGCTCAAAGGGAGGGGGTACTTTATTTAATAACTTTTTAAGTTTTTTTAGATTTTCTCAAAAACGGCTCTAACGATTTTGATTAAACTGAGTATTTGATCTATTTATATGCCCGAGATATGACTGTCAAAATTTCATCAAAATTGATCAACCAGTGGGGGGACTTTACTTAATAAATTTTTTATCATTTTCACGTGTTTTTTTTTATTTACTCAAAAACGGTTTTAGCAATTTTGATCAAACTGGGTATTTGATGTATGTATATGCCAAAGATGCGATAGCAAACTTACATCGAAATTGATCAACCAGAGGGAGGACTTTACTTAATAAATTTTGTATCATTTTCACGTGTTTTTTTTTTATTTACTCAAAAAAGGCTTTAACGATTTTTATCAAACTGGGTATTTGATGTATGCATAAGCCAAAGATGTGATAGCCAACATTTCACCAAAATTGACAAACCGGAGGGGGGACTTTACTTAATAAATTTTGTAACATTTTCACGTGTTTTTTTTTATTTACTCAAAAAAGGCTTTAACGATTTTGATCAAACTGGGTATCTGATGTATGTATATGCCAAAGATGTGATAGCCAACATTTCATCAAAATTAGTGAAACCGAGCGGGCACTTTATTTCATACATATTTCTTCCAATTTTTACCTTTTTTTCGATGATCTCAACAACGGCTTTAACGATTTTTATCAATCGTTAGATATATTCGTTATGTTTAATGAAAATTAGGCGTTCTTTAATATCAGGTAAGCTTTATCATTATTAAAATGTTCTGAGGGGGCTTTTTTTTTTGGGGGGGGGGGGGGGGGTTGGGGCCTTTTTTGTTTGTTCGTTTTCTATAAAGTACCTTTGTTTTTGTTTATATGGTGAAATTAACTGTCTCTCGTTACGCCTAAAAATAAGAAATGGCTAAATATGAGATATGATAAAAATAAACAAAACATAAGGAGGAGAAAAAGATTTCTAATCTAAGTAAGTTGGTAAGTGAAAGTTGTGTGTTGCGCGCACGCACCAGATTTTTTTTTTATTCCAGTTACATTTCAAACAACACGGGCCATTTTTCAAAAACATCTAAAACACCTAAATCCATCCAGTATGTTCAAGCTAAGTGGTTAGTAACTGGCAGTTTTTCAGTGTATAACTAATTTAGGGTATTAACTAATAGAGATTTAACATTAAAAATCCTCCCGTCTCTATTTTTTACCTGTTGATTGCCCGTAAAAATATTTTTTATTTGGGTCTATGGATATTTAAAGTCAGTAGAACAGCTCTTACGAGACCGCCTATTCCTATGATTATACTTCATTAGGCTATTGGTTTACCATCAGTGATGTATAATATATAATAATTGTATTTCTATTTTTATATATTCTTTAATGTCATGTTTAATTATATTTGTTTTCCTGTTATGTGGAACTTGATTATTTCCACTAAAATCTTTCCCATCTAAATGTATTACTTGTCCCAGTTTTATAAGAAAGATGTCTAAATCTAGGCAAAGAGTAACTTGATTTAATATAAGGAAACTGAACGGAGATGCTTGAATAGTTTTTCTTCTCTCCTTTAAAATTAAATTTTTATGATACAAAATATATTCCGATATTTTTGTTTTCTTTTTAGGAAATCCAACTTGCAGTAGTGATTAACAGTTTTCATGTTATTAACCTAAATTAGAGATGAATTCAATATTTCGCTCAAGACTCAAGTAAGCAGAATAGCAAGAAGTGGTTTCCCACTTCAGAGAAAATGTATGCAGTGAAGTAATTTCCTTCTTAGGCAAACTCAGAATAGCCAAAGTTAATCTACTGCTTACTTTATTTGTTTCAAACTTGAGAAAATTTATTTTCTCTTAGTAATAGCGGCCTTGAAGGAAGTTTGGCCCACAGACTGTAAGCCAGCTTTACAGGCTCAACTTAATTAGCCTGCCTGAGATAGAAGATAGCGCTATTTAAAAGCAATAATTCTGTTACAAGTGAGTTGTATAGATAGCTGCAGCTTACAGGATTAAAGTGTTTTTTTTTTCGGAATCAATTATCAAAAGCCTCGTTTCTTTGTAAGCCATATGTTTATTAATTTGATAAGAATTCGAAAGTTTTAGTAGAATTTATTAATTAACAACTTTAATTAACATTAACTTTAATTAACACGTTAGGTGCGGCGGCGTATTTTAGGGGTATCCTGAATTGAACGGTATCGGTCCCCGGGGTGGATGGCTAGGATGTGCCACAGACGATATTGGGCGTCGAGGTCCGATGGGAATGCTTTGACGAAAGCGTTCTCCTTTGATTAAAAGTGAATTAAATGAGCGTCTCAAGAGCATTATCTCTTGGTGAGGATAGGAACTAGACATAATAGCCGCAGGACAGGCCGATACAGGAGTTACGCCATTCTTTATCGAAAAACGGTCCTCGGAATCCGATTGTAAAAAACAACAAAATTACAGCTGTTAGCAACATTTTCTGCACATAAATTCAATAATCTCATTAAAAATCAACTAAACTGAGTGTTTGAAGTGTTCGGCCTGTCGGACATTTTCATGTGAAAATTGGCTGTTGAACTGAAAATCGGACCCCGGGGACCGATGCCGCACCTAACGTGTTAACAACCTTAAAGGTTATTCTCAAATTTATTATATTTAACTTTATATATAGGTGGAGATGGGGCACAAGGAAACACAAAAGTTTTTTTATCTATAGCACCCCACCTGAGACTTCATTTTCAATTTTTTATTTTTTCCATGTTACCTGAGGATCTAATCTATATAAGAAATGCGTTAAACATTATTTTATGCATCATGTCTGACCGCGAGCAGCTATTTTCCAGAAAAATAATTTTGTTTCATGGTCCCCCATGCCCGGGGTACAATGAAACAGCTGAAAAAAACAATATCATAATTAAAAAAAAAAACTTTATTCGGCTTCCAGTAGGTTTTTCGTTCTTCTGCTTTATGATAGCCACCAAATGCTTCAGTAAAGAGGAAAGTTTAACATTGGAAGAAACTTGTCATAAATTAAGACAGTTTTTTTGGTGTTCCGCTCTCGATTTCGCACCAAACTGTGAGAAAATGAAATAAATTGACTGCTTATGGCCTAATGAAAAACACATGCGGAACGATGGAACACTCGTCGGACTCCATGAAGCGTTTCATTGTGCACCGAGCGCCCTTGTTTCAAGGAACCCCATACTAGCCATTTTGATTTCTTAAACTTCCTTCGATGAACGTGGAGAGGAAGGAAATACAAATTCAGGCAATATCTGAAGAGATATTTGCACAATGAAAAAGTTGTAAGAGCAGCCCGAATAAAATAATTACTCATACCTAGAGAAAAAAATCGGTTCGACGAAGAATTTTAGTTTTACCCCACAAAACCGTACTTTAGCACGAAGAGTCTGTCACACAACAAGTAGAAAGTGGAAAATTGCTGACATTGTTTGGAGCCACCCTTACCGCTTGCAGTCTGAATTTGGTTGCTCTAGACCTTTTGGTTCGCCCAGCACACCCACTGTTTCACTGTGCCCCGATCTCCCCCCCTATATATATATATACATATATATATTAATTAATTAGAAAATAAAAGATTCGACCACGGCAAGGAATCGAATCCAGGTCCTCTGGATCTACGTTGCAGCGCTCTTACCACAGCGCTAACCGCGGAGCTCCCAACCCTCTTTTTCTTCTGCCACCAGGTCTCGCCACATTGTAGCGAAGTACCGGGGGGGCGGGGGGAGCGGGGTGCAGGGGACCTGATTCGATTTCCGGTCAAATCTTTTATCCTCTAATTAATTAGTTTAAAAATTACAAAATTTTTGAACAAATAATCATGATTAAATAATATCATGTATATATATATTATATATGATTGCTAATCGGACGATGCTACAGTGGGAGTCCTAAATTTTTCCTATCAAGTTATAATTAGAATAGGGATCTTTAACGAGTACCTGCTATCGTGCAGGCTCAGAACCTCCATTTTACGTCCTACCCGAGGGATGGCACAGCTAAGGATTTTTTAATCCTATTAAAATATATTGGTGAATAATTCATCTCCGAAGAATAAGCATTTAAAATTTGGGTTGCTGGCTGAAATTAAAGTGCTGGAAAGGATACCCTGAATCCAGTTCAGGTTCTCTGGGTCATAGAATCTTTTTGGTCTGGGTCTTAATTTGAGTCCTGACCCTTTAAGATTTACATGGTTATGTTCAGTTTCTCCCATCGCATCTTTGATTTCTTCCTTTTAAAAAGGATATAATGTTTGTAAATTAATAGAGCCATTCCCTATATTTGGTTATTAGAACGGATTCAAAAATATCTGGTATCAGTCAGTTGTAGAGAGTCTAAAATAAATCATAGAGACGTTTAATCATAAGCTAAGGTTCCCAATAGAAGATGGTTGACCACGGCGGTTCTAAAGACGAGATTGGTTAAAGAGGGAGGCTAGAGAGGGAAGTACTATAGGCAGGGCTGGCTCTCCATAAACCAAGGCTAAGTACCCTCCACTTTACGACTCTTTAAGCCTCTTTACTGTGGCCAGTTTGTTCTCGAGCCAGGTGCCACTCTATCAGATAATAGCTGTTAAATCACTCCCTCTTTATGATCCTATGCTCAAACCCCAGCATATTTATCTCCTTCGGCACTGATTTCTTTCTTCTAATAACATATTTTTACTTTCACTTAGGTTTTTTTCCCTTTATTTTTATTTACCTAGATATGAAAGATATAGCAATGGAAAGTAATGCGATCGTGGAAAATTTCAACTTCCAGTTTTTGACGGAAATAAACGTTTTGGGATCCCCTAAATCAAATTAACCAAGTCCCGCGAAATGGTCGGTCTGTGTAAGTGCGTGTGTGAACAGACTAGCTTAAAAACTATAAAGTCTTGATATACCTATATCAAAATTAGCATTAATGTATATGTATAAAAATAACATTGGAAAGCTTAAGGTGCGTTTACACGCTCAAGCCGTTTGCACAAACTGCCTTGCACAAATAAATCGTTGGGTGTAAACGCTGGCAATTAGTTTGTGCAAGCCAATAAATTTAGCTACCTGCTAAATCTGTACGGGCTTGAGGTTGGTGCATTGGCATGAGTGTGTAAACGATGCTGAAGCCATCGTTTGGGAAGAAAATTGGAAACCCTTGTTTTAATCCGATTATTAATACCATTCTCTATTCAAAGCCCTGATAATATCATTTTTTCTTTTTTTGTACTCGTTCAAGTGCTTTGCTTGGATCGAAAAGGTATGCTTGCCCATCTCGAGAACGTTTCTATAATTAGCAGTATCACAAAAATCAGGATATGTGTAATTTCTTTTATTCAAAACCCTCAATGTTTCTCTCTCACTTATCTGTTTTTCGATTCCTCTTACCTTTCCAAGATTCGAATATACTTTACTTCGAAGAATACATAATGACTTACCTCTATGCTTGTTGCAGTTCCTGTTATCACTTTTCGTAAGTATAGGATCTACTTTACAGTCCTTTGGGTTCTTTTCCTGTTCTGTTAAACCAGATTTAGAGGATGGAGAAACATTTCTTGACTTTTACTGCCCATATCATCATTTCCGAAGTTATTAAACTAATTCTGCTGGTTTGTCCAATTTATTCCTAGCCATTGAATTCTCTGGTTCTTTTTCATCGATACAATATTCATTTTCCTTCCAAACTTTCTCCACGATCTTAGTCCTATTCTGGCATAAATCTTTTACTACCTGCAGTTTCATGAAAATTAAGCGACTTAAAAAGACTTTGATACCCAGAATACACCTAGTTCTCCCCAAAAATAGAAGGAGATTTCTGGTTTGCGAATCCGGCGGTGTCCAAATATATTAATGTACCTAATGAAATATCCAAATATATCTTTATGCTTAAACCTCGTACTTCTGATTAATTAAATTCAGGATATAACACATGGTTCTACCTGATACAGGCTATGAAAATTTCTCAAACCATGTGAAAATTTTTGTTAGCCTGTATTTTACTACAGCAAATAAATTCTATGTTTTCCCCACACGTAAAAAGAGGACAGAGTTGGGCAAAATGAATTTACAACTACTAACTACTAACTACAACTACTTTGGTTTGATTGTAGTTGCAATTACTAACTACAGTTTGTAGTTAGTAGTTAACAGCCGGCAACTACTTTGTTTAACTAGTAGTTAGTAGTTAAATTTTTCCAACTACCAACTACAAGCTAGAAAAAGTAGTTAACATTTGTTAACTACTAACTACAAACTGTAGTTTGTAATTACAATTATTTAACTACTAAGTACTTCTGGTGTACATGTATTTATTACTTTGGGATATTTACTGGGTCATATTTATTGAAGTATTGCAATGTTTACCGGGTCAACCTTTATAGAAAATTTGAAAGTATTATAATAGTACTTGATAGTCCATATATTTTAAAATTTACTCATCTAGGAACTGCAAATGATTACCCGAAGGTTGTGAGTTTTTTTTTTTTTTACAACTCAGTATTAAAGTGTACTATAAGAAAAACCTGTATATACGGAAAAGCTCGATAGTGGAGAAAACATGTAGGAACTGATGATATAGATAAATGACTTATCAACAATAAAATTGAAGTGTTTAGATTTATTCTCAGGCTCTAACCACAGTTCATTAAAGTCGGACTGAATATTACTTCTAAATCAACATGATATATTTGAGTAATTAGTTTAAACTAAAACAAACATTTTAAATATCTTTACTCATAATGATGTGGATAGGTAGCATAACATAGTATAAAATAGCAACATAAATTCAATTTTGACAAAACCAAAATTTTGGACAAAGGAAGTAATGCAAAAAATAGAAAATTATTGGAGGCTATACATATAACAAAAAACAATAAAGTCACATTCAATTATAAAACGGATACGAAAAACTTAGGCACCCATTTTATAGACATATTAAAGAAAATAAATAGAATTTAATCAACAATAGTTAAATAATAATTACAAAACACATAATTATCACAATCAGCAGGTGGACAAGGCATTTAGTGTTAACAGGGTGAAAATATAGAGGACAAAGTCCAGCAGCCTTTAGTCAATTGGATATGGACAAGTATGAGCTGACATATATCAAAAATATAGAACATTGTATTTTTAGCATTTTAGGGTGACATAGTTTTAAAAAAAAATTATTATAAGACTATCAATCATACGATTGAGATATTATCTATGTAAGTTGTATTTAATGTAATTTATTTAATTTATTATAACAATTATTGAATCATTAAATGTTAATAGATAAACTAATGTAGAGGTTTTGAAAATGGGGACACAGCCCCGAAACGTTAACATGGTGTAATGATAAAATACATAGTGTAGTGGAAAAAAGGAAGATGACTTGCTAATTAATTATCATCTATAACTAATTAAAGTTTATCTTATACCGTATGTTTTCACACCTTAAATGCTTTAAATAATTTGAGCATCACGTATTTACTTTAGAATAAAATGTTTAAACGTTAAATAATTTTTTTTATTTTCTTCTGTGATAATGCGGGATATATTTTGGCAGTCGCATCGCGGGAATATACATACATTAAACACTGTATTTAAAATTCGTACGGTCTGTAGTTAGTCTGTTAACATACACACACAACCACATTTATTCCCTACCTTAAAAAAAAAAAAAAAAAATCGAATTTTTCACGATCGCAATACTTTCCCTTACTACATATTTCATTGTAATTTCATATGAAATATGTAGGTAAGTGAAAGTAAAAAAAAACTAGAAACCCTGGAACATATTGTATCAGAATGTCCAATATAAGATTCATATAGAAAAAAATATATAAATAAATATTTAACATCTATTTACAATAGTACTAATAAGCTTATATCCCTGTTAAGCACTACAGAAATCAATGATTTATTTAATTCTACTATTGATACATTAAAAATAAGATCACTCATTATAATAATTTTCATTATAATAACTGCATATTATATTATAATTTTCATTATAATATTTTTAATGAATCAAAAAAAAATTATTCATTAATAGAGAATGAAATTTTTTTGTTATTTTATTTTCATTAATATACCATGTTTATTTCCTTTTGTTTACTGGGAAATTAAATACAAATTTAGTTGTGATGGGTATAGTTATTCAATACAATATTTAGTCTATCAATATAAATTGCAATTATAATAGCAAGTATAATTAAATAATATACAAATCATTAGGTTAGTGATATTAAAGTTTTTTTTTGTTAGTATTAGTTAGATTATTATTATTATTAATTCTTTTCTTTTTCTTTTTTTATAGTTATGTATGTGGGTCATTTTCCCAGAAAGAGTGAATCTGAACTTGGAATTCTTGAAATTGAAAATGTCGAATTTACGTCTGGAAAAGATTTAGGGATGCTCTTTACATAGCACTGGTTGAACTCCAATGCAATGTTATACAAGAGCAGGGTGCATTTATTATTTATAAAAAATAAAAAAAATAAAAATAGATCAAATCGGAAGACGGGAAAAGAAATGTGCAGAGGGTCCGTTTAAATTTTTTTTCATGACTTTTTATTTTTATTTATTTTTCTTTTTTTTCTTTTATTTTTTGTTGATAAAAATCCTAAGCCATCTATCAGCCATTAAACAAATTTTTATGACCATCCATTTTTTTCTCGTTTACTACTTAAATAAAGATGCTTTTGAAATAAACGATAGACCAATGGAAACATCTCAACGACCTCTATATGTATAAAGCAACGAGAAAATATTGATGCAATTAGTTTTCGGGTAGAGACAGACGGAACAATGACTCCTGAAGTTTATGACCATCCAGTTTTTTCTCGTTTACTACTTAAATACTGCTGCTTTTCGACAAAACGATAGAACATTGGAAACGCGCCAACGAGCTATAGAAGTAGAAAGCAGCGAAAACATTTAGATACAATTAGTCTCTGAGTACACTCGAGCGGGAGAAAAACACCCGATAATGTATTGTATGGCGATCCATTTTTTTTCTGTTCTATACTTAAATACAGCTATTTTTTTAAACAACGATAGGCCGTCAGAAACGTATCAACTTTCTCTAAAAGATGAAAGCAATGAAAAAATTTCGATACAATTACCTTCTAAGTAGCTACGGGCGGGACAATGACACGGGTTGTATGCCGCCTCACGCCGCAGCACCTACGTTGCTATCATGACGGTTCCACGGTGACTGAAAACCTATGCCGGCAAAAAGAGTTGTTACCCGAGATGTAATCCTACTTTTAGCCAGAGGCCGCAGTCATCTGTAAAGGTTAAAACTGCCAAAACACGAAAATACTACGTAAGCGGTGGAAAAACCTAAACACTGGGGACAAGTCTTTTACCTCCTCTGTGTACTATTTTATCATTCTTAAAAATATCGCATACCTCACATTCTAATCTTGAGATGTTTAGAACAGCACCACAGTTGTAAAAAAATTCAAAAAACGTCAATGGTCAATTCGTAGACGAACGTAAAGTTTTGAAACTGGAGTTGTGACATGACGTGGGAAGGAGATTTCCACTGGTCATATCAAAATTCAACCTTTAATTTTTAATATTATATGAGTAAAAGCTTACGTAGTCGACAGGGCAAGTCACAGATCCTAATTAGAGGTTGTTTTAATGAACGAAAATGGTAAGGGGGCTTCAGAATCCATCGGGGACAGCGATTTGCCCTTTCTGGGAAAATTACCCATGTATAATAAGGTAAGAAATTTTAGTTTCACCATACCCTTGTAAAATGTTTGTTTACATAAATACAATATTTTTCTATGCTTTTCTATTCCATTGATTCACTATCATGTCCAATCATTTTAATGATTTAATGCTCTTGAAACAATAAAACAAAGAAAAGGTAAACCTTAACCTAAAGCAATGTAAATAAGCTTATCTAATGTTAACCGGACTAGAGGTTACTTTAGCTAGGTTACTTTACGTAGTTGTGATTTTATAAAAAAAAATAATACTTAATTTTAATTTCTTTCTTAATTTATTATCAAAAATGCATTAAATATCTGAAAATAAGAGACGAAAAATAGTAAACAGCATATAAGGCAAAGGCCAAGGATTAACTTATTTAAAGGAATGAAGTTTGAAATTCAGTTGTTACTGCTGAACTGCAGGTTTGTTCCAAAAAGCAGTCCCCGACTAGTTCTCATGTCCCCACTTCTTACATTTTGAGTTTGATTGGTTGGTTATCAAACAAGAGCCAATCGAAAGAGAATACCAAACAATTAAAAACAATATATAAAAAATGTGGGGGTCAAACCTTACAAAAGTAGTTAAAAATCAAAAATTGTAGTTATCCACTTTTTAACTACCAACTAGTAGTTGGTAGTTGCAAAATTTAACTACTTTTTTTAACTAGTAGTTAGTAGTTAAGACTTCCAACTACTTCTAGGGTAGTAACAAAAAGTAGTTGTTCATTTCTAACTACTTACTACTAGTACTACGCAACTACTTAACTTGTAGTTAGTAGTAAAAAATGTAGTTACTACTAAAATTAGTTAACTACTGCCCAACACTGACAGGGGACACAAAATTGCCCATGGAAATACACGGATTTTCCAAGTCCAAGCTGGAAAAAATAGAATTTCTACTGGATACTTCCCACCCTAAATATAGAGAAAAAAATTAATTTAATAAACTTATTTATTCATACTCACACATAATGAGCATTTAATTTGCAATAAAAGAAGCATTGAGGCCTATAATCGAGATACAAACCATCCTATATTTTAAGTTGGACAAAACTTCTTTTATTTTTAACTTTTATTTTTTGTTGATAAAAATCCTAAGCCATCTATCAGCCATTAAACAAATTTTTATGACCATCCATTTTTTTCTCGTTTACTACTTAAATAAAGATGCTTTTGAAATAAACGATAGACCAATGGAAACATCTCAACGACCTCTATATGTATAAAGCAACGAGAAAATATTGATGCAATTAGTTTTCGGGTAGAGACAGACGGAACAATGACTCCTGAAGTTTATGACCATCCAGTTTTTTCTCGTTTACTACTTAAATACTGCTGCTTTTCGACAAAACGATAGAACATTGGAAACGCGCCAACGAGCTATAGAAGTAGAAAGCAGCGAAAACATTTAGATACAATTAGTCTCTGAGTACACTCGAGCGGGAGAAAAACACCCGATAATGTATTGTATGGCGATCCATTTTTTTTCTGTTCTATACTTAAATACAGCTATTTTTTTAAACAACGATAGGCCGTCAGAAACGTATCAACTTTCTCTAAAAGATGAAAGCAATGAAAAAATTTCGATACAATTACCTTCTAAGTAGCTACGGGCGGGACAATGACACGGGTTGTATGCCGCCTCACGCCGCAGCACCTACGTTGCTATCATGACGGTTCCACGGTGACTGAAAACCTATGCCGGCAAAAAGAGTTGTTACCCGAGATGTAATCCTACTTTTAGCCAGAGGCCGCAGTCATCTGTAAAGGTTAAAACTGCCAAAACACGAAAATACTACGTAAGCGGTGGAAAAACCTAAACACTGGGGACAAGTCTTTTACCTCCTCTGTGTACTATTTTATCATTCTTAAAAATATCGCATACCTCACATTCTAATCTTGAGATGTTTAGAACAGCACCACAGTTGTAAAAAAATTCAAAAAACGTCAATGGTCAATTCGTAGACGAACGTAAAGTTTTGAAACTGGAGTTGTGACATGACGTGGGAAGGAGATTTCCACTGGTCATATCAAAATTCAACCTTTAATTTTTAATATTATATGAGTAAAAGCTTACGTAGTCGACAGGGCAAGTCACAGATCCTAATTAGAGGTTGTTTTAATGAACGAAAATGGTAAGGGGGCTTCAGAATCCATCGGGGACAGCGATTTGCCCTTTCTGGGAAAATTACCCATGTATAATAAGGTAAGAAATTTTAGTTTCACCATACCCTTGTAAAATGTTTGTTTACATAAATACAATATTTTTCTATGCTTTTCTATTCCATTGATTCACTATCATGTCCAATCATTTTAATGATTTAATGCTCTTGAAACAATAAAACAAAGAAAAGGTAAACCTTAACCTAAAGCAATGTAAATAAGCTTATCTAATGTTAACCGGACTAGAGGTTACTTTAGCTAGGTTACTTTACGTAGTTGTGATTTTATAAAAAAAAATAATACTTAATTTTAATTTCTTTCTTAATTTATTATCAAAAATGCATTAAATATCTGAAAATAAGAGACGAAAAATAGTAAACAGCATATAAGGCAAAGGCCAAGGATTAACTTATTTAAAGGAATGAAGTTTGAAATTCAGTTGTTACTGCTGAACTGCAGGTTTGTTCCAAAAAGCAGTCCCCGACTAGTTCTCATGTCCCCACTTCTTACATTTTGAGTTTGATTGGTTGGTTATCAAACAAGAGCCAATCGAAAGAGAATACCAAACAATTAAAAACAATATATAAAAAATGTGGGGGTCAAACCTTACAAAAGTAGTTAAAAATCAAAAATTGTAGTTATCCACTTTTTAACTACCAACTAGTAGTTGGTAGTTGCAAAATTTAACTACTTTTTTTAACTAGTAGTTAGTAGTTAAGACTTCCAACTACTTCTAGGGTAGTAACAAAAAGTAGTTGTTCATTTCTAACTACTTACTACTAGTACTACGCAACTACTTAACTTGTAGTTAGTAGTAAAAAATGTAGTTACTACTAAAATTAGTTAACTACTGCCCAACACTGACAGGGGACACAAAATTGCCCATGGAAATACACGGATTTTCCAAGTCCAAGCTGGAAAAAATAGAATTTCTACTGGATACTTCCCACCCTAAATATAGAGAAAAAAATTAATTTAATAAACTTATTTATTCATACTCACACATAATGAGCATTTAATTTGCAATAAAAGAAGCATTGAGGCCTATAATCGAGATACAAACCATCCTATATTTTAAGTTGGACAAAACTTCACACAATGAGCCAAATATTATGAAGATCGGTTGAGTAGTTTCTGAGTTTAACTCCGGCAAACATTGGTACACGAGATTTTTATATATATATATATATATATATATATAAATAATAGTAATAGGTATCAAAATCTACCGATTTCGTCAAAATTTGGACTTACACTAAAACATAAGCTACTGGGGTACTTGGGGTACGTGGATTCACCATTAGTGAAATTGGTTTTCTAATATATGGCTCTCGGATAGACTGGAAAAGGCGGTTTTAAGATCCACATATGACGGAATCAGTAAATTTTGTTTCCTGTTACCAAAATTCATACAAACATACGTATTCACGTTTGTAGTGGTGTATAAATGTATATCGTATGTCGGATGTAAATGTATGTATGTATGTATGTAAATGTAAATGTATGTCGGATATTGTTTATATCCGATACGTTAAATTATTAAGTGATCAGAATAGTTAATTTTTTTGTAAATTTGTAGATCGTTCATAATAATTTCCTATATTTAGGAACATATTTAACTATTCTTTAACGTGAGAAATGAATCTTATCCTATTACTGCCAAAACGTGTACTTTCATAATTACTTTGTTAGGAGTATCATGATTAGAGCTCGAATTCCCCTGCAATTGCAGCTTTTTATTGGTAAGTCAGAATAAAGCGAACTGAAATCACTTATCCGAATCTAGCCTAATGGGATGTCTTAATGAAGTTCTATACTGCAGGAAATTGCACGTTTTGGGGGTTACTGCACGAAATTGCATCATTTGATATTTTGATTAAAAAAATATTAAACATTTTAATTTTCTTAAATACACATCAAAAGATTAGTGGAAAAATGAATGCGAATATCATAGGAAAATAAATAAAGAGAACTTGGGAGATGTAAACAAACAAAAACCTCTAATTTCCAAGAACTAAGGGTTTAGTAGTTCCTGGATGTTTACATTTTGTTTCTCAATTCTCAACGTTCTGTCAGTATCAAACCAGCTTCAGTCGAGTAAATTGTTACTAAAAATGCCAAAAATTGGAGGAAGTCTTTGAACATTGCGGGAGGATTGAAAAATATAATTAGCTCAAAAGGGATGGTAGTGTAGTGTATTAGTGGTAGTGTAGACATAAATCTTGTCATAAATATATTGGATGAAATCACAAATTGATGCCCACTGTAGCACAAGTAAGTACCTAATTTTATTGAATCCTCGAACGGTAACAGGGATTGAGCATGTCAGAGTGATTTAAATATAAGCCTACGCACCGGATAATGCATCTAGTGATTCCATTAATTGAGTAGTATCTTTCCTCTATAAGATCTTCCTATTTCCAGTATATTTACAGCTCAATGCGAGTATTTTTCTCTTTAAACCATATCTTGATGCTATTTTAAGTAAATATTTTAATTCTGATTTATTGTTTTTATTTTTTTTACCCGAAATATTTTCAAATATACAATTGGACGAAAATGTACAATCAATTATCAAATTAAAAACAATTTTGATGAGTCCAACCATTGTATCTGATTTGGCATTTATTAGATCCCATTTAGTATTAGCTTTGCAGGTTGCTATTACAAAACTAGATGAGAAAAAGCATTCTCTACATGACCAAACAAAAATCGTGAAGGACGTTAGAAAATTATTGGAAAAATCAAGAGCGAAAAAATAATAATTATTTACGAAACTTTTCTAAATATTTTTTTAAAAAATCCTGGATACCAACTATAAAACAATTTTAATGATTGCCTGAAAGTAAATTCACTCGCTAATGAAGGAGATGCTGAGTTACTACAAATATTGTCCTCTAACCAGTCTAGAAGTTGAGAGGATCTTTTTCTAAATTGAATGAAATTTTAAGTGACAGGAGACACGGTTTTACAGAAAATACAATTAGAAATGTATTTAGTAATAAACTTTGATAAAAAAATAATGACTTGTAGTTGCATTTCTACCGTACTCAATTTTTTTTTTACTTATAAAAAAATAATTATTTTACTAAAATTTATATTAAAACCAATATTTTAAAAATAGAACTTTTTATTTTAATTTACTCTCCTATACTTCTTTAATTCCAAAGTAGCTATATTTTGTTCAATTTAATGCATGATTTTCAAGCAATACATTTTTATTGCATGTTTTTGCACGTTTTTAAGTTTCTATTGCATGTTTTCAAATGTTTACTGCACGAAATTCCGAGCTTCAATCATCATTCATTGAAGGGAGGTGAGGTTAGCCAGATTTTTTATATTTGATAGACTCAATTTGTAAAGGGTTCCTCCCAGCAATCATTAAATTTATGATTAAATAAATATATATTCCTACATATATTGCTCAAAATTGCCTACTTTAAAATGGTTTTTACTTTATTTCCTTAATTATAATACTAAAACCAAATGCACTCGAGCATGGCAGCTTTTTTTAAATCAAGTTATACACATATATATATATATATATATATATATATATATATATATATATATATATATATATATATATATATATGTGTACATACATACATATCAATCAAGTTGTTTAAAAAAAACATATGTTTTTAATAGCAGATTTCATTTGAAGATAATTTAAATCTCGAAGCACATCAAAATTTTAACACATTACATATATTTATCCTAAAATAAAATTAAATTATGATATAAAGATTACTCAATTAAATATAAAGATTTACTCAATACATGTTTAAAGTTCAAAAACGGGACATTAGCCCGCTCTATGGAAATCTGTTCCTGAAAAGAGCACGCTGACGGGAAAACAGGAGCCAATGCCGGGAGACTACAAGATTTATCCTGATAGGGCGGGAGGGGAGGGGCCGTAGAGCGGGGCAGATATTGCTGCGGCTAAATCAATGGACCTCTTCCCCGGACCTAGATTGCAACACATTCTTCTTCAGTTTTAGCATCCCCACTCTATTTTAGGGGCTAATCCTCCCTCACAAAAACCTTTCCCTCGGGACCCTTCCTTTCCTTACTCCATTCTAATTTTAGTCTTCTATTTCGTAAAGGTAAAAGAGTGTATAACAGAAAACAAAACTAATCCTGTAATTAGAGTGGTATAAAAGAGGATTACACCCAAAGAGAATTCTTTTATATTTAAAAACTTTTAATTTGATAAGTGATCTTATATCACTTTTAATAAAAGAATGTTTAAAAAATATTACTAATCAGGTAATATATCCGGTGTGTAAAACGATTTTCTAATATTTTGTTCAAAATTTTTGAGAGCTTCACATGATTAAAACCATCATTATTTATTCATATATTTTTATGAAAGAAAAACAAAATCTGCTACATTTTAGGATTTTTTTTTCTTTTTCCCAACTGAAATAAATTTACTAGACAAAAAAGGGAAAATACATATACCTCACTCAGAAAAATAAAATTACAGTATAATCTTTGTAAATCAATAAAATTAAATCCATAATCGAGGTATGAAGGAAAAATTGGGTCTTGTTTAGAACAGGCCCGCCAGTGATTTTATAATGATATTTAGTAACTGTTACTATGTAATTTGATACCATCGATACAGAAATAAAAACACATGTTTAAATACTATTTAATTTAGTATTGTTTGTGTATTTGTGGTTATAAAAGTATTAAACTATGAATATTTTTGATGTTTACGATTTATGCAAAGAAGAGCCACGAGCCAGGATTTTCTTTGTCGAAACAGGAATTCTACCCAAGGAAAGATATTGTAAAAAAGGCCACATTATGATATTTTACGAAGAAAGGAAAAAATATAGATGCAACAAAAGAGAATGTCGGTTTGAATGTGATGTGTATAAGGGTACGTGGCTATGTGACAGCAAGTTACCGTTAAGTAAAGCCCTTTTATTGGCCTCCAGATGTACCTGGAGGAACTGATTAAAAGTATGATAATGTTTTTGGTTATGTGTAAAAAGTTTTTATTAAATAAATCATATGTTCCTTTAACCTATATTTTTTTATTTATCAATAAGTAACTGTTACTAGATAAAATCAATGGCGGGCCTATTCTAAACAAGACCCGAAAAATTTATAATCTTGGCCTTTATTATTTGGTCTGGTAATACAAACAACACGTTAAGGGGCTAAGGCAATGGAACTATCTTGCTGCCTGGTGTTCAACTTAGGGATATACTACAAGAAGATCAAAGATCCAGTTTGGGGGGGGGGGGACTATATTTAATAAATGTGTCGTGATCCTGGCTTTTGCGTATGTTTACGACCGAAAGTAATTCTGGAACTGAATTTCAGAATTTTCAACTCCTGAAAGAATCGGAAAATTCATTTAATATTTATTACAAACTTTTTCGGGCTAAAATCTCTTTTATCTGCCCAATTAGAAATTAAAAAACGAATAATGAAATAAGAAATATATCCATTGAAAACAACCACTATCATCCGCAAAATAAACTGCTTCAAGCTAAATTTAAAGTTGAAGGATATTTTTAGTGGAGATGAAAATTTTATTCTTTATAGGCCATAAGGTTGTGACTATTAGTAGCATTATTGTTTTTTTCAAGTATATTACATTTGGGTGGTACATTTCTCGAGCTGCGCTTTTTTTCTTTTCTTTTTTTGAGGTATAGATAAATGAATCGAAAATAGCCTTTTTAATAAATTATGATAAAATGACCAAAATCGATATTCGCCTGCATTAGATATATATATAAAACACATGAGGAAAAGTAATAAGTAAAGTACATGCAGTTCAAAATTACGCACTTAATTAACTTCAGCTTACCATTATATAATATCTAAGTTATTTTTAAGGTCGTTAACTCCCTCTCTGTAGCCTTCATTTCTCTTAATCAGTTTTCATTCTGTTTGAACAATTCTAGCGCGTGATCCGAGAAGATAGTCAAAAATAGCAACAGAATGGATACCAAGAGACCATAAGAGAAGGAAAGGAAGACCAGTTTCAAGATGGCGAGATGAAATCGTTCAAAGAGAAGGAGACTGCTGGGCTACTGTGGCTAGGAATAGGGACACATGGACCAAAGTTATGAAGAACCTGTAAAAACAATTCAGCATAAAGTTTGATTTTAATTAAAAGCGAATTGTTAATAATTGTACTTTAAATTTATGCATTTAAAAAAAAAAAAGGGAAAGGAGAAAAAAAAATTAATTAAGAAGAAGAAATTATATAATTTGTATATTAAACCAGACTACTACTTCCTAAGGGAGAGGCTTTTTGTTCTGTAAAGGGTGTAAATAAAAGCTGATATTATTATTATTGTATGTGACAATATGATATTTAGCTAGTGGTGATAGTTCTCTATCGCTTGTGTATCTGTTTTGAATATATGAGCCAAGCATTTCTCGAATGATACCTGATTCCTGAGTAAAAATATTAATAAATACATAACCATTTTCGTTCTATAAAAAATATATTGGTTTTCTAAGATAATATGGCTACAAATAAAAAATGAAGTAAAAAAATAGAAAATAGTAAAATAATATATGGCTCCGAAATATTATTCTTCAGAAATATTCTCGCATTCATCGGAGGGTTAAGCAGGGCCAGGAATAAAGAATATTAAAATAAAATTAATGTTAGGTTTGTATTGAAATATTAAAAATCCGTAGTAAAATAAAACACTTGGGAGAATAATTTAATATTTTAACATTTCAGCGATTTCATTATTCCATATCGGGGGTATTGTGAAAATTTCAAAATGAGCTGTAATTATTCCATACTTCCACTCCAAGTTGCATGCTACGAGCCGCGCCGTAGGCTGTTGGATAGAGGAAAACACTGTGGAACATCTTGCATCATGTCGCATGGCGACACAGCAGACAGGCAACAACACCAACATTTTGCCTGCGGCAAGGAGACATATTTTTTTGTCGCTATTTGTTCCTTCTATGGAAGGACTATGTGTCAATGCCGGATGAAACATGTCTAAAAGTTGCCTCAGTGGATTCCGCATTAAAACCTATTTATGCAATTCAACACAACAATGCTACTAAATAACCACAAATGATTTTGAAGTGTGTATCTTGTAAATAAAATAGATAGAAATGGTTCATTTAATTAAGGGATTGTGTTCGTGAGTACTCATATTTATAGTTATTTAGTCCGAATAGTTTCTAGTTTTGATAAAGAGAGTCGAAGAGTCGAAGGGTTAATAATACTGTTTGCTGATATTTTCTATTTGGCACTTGTTCAATGACACCAAGAATATTTTATTGCCATAGAAAACTACTACAAGGTAAAAAGCTATACAAAGAATTACAACTCAGTAAAGCTGGGAGAGACAAGAGGCCTGAAGGAAGAAAGAAGGGACGATAGATTATAGTGTAGCCCCTGATTCCATTACTGGTCGATGTGGGCTGGCAAACACTTGACCCTCTCCTCCCGGTAATAACACTTTATACCCTTCATCCGCTAGCAGCATTCCATTTAATATACATTAATTTCAGTTTTATTAATACAATTTTGGGATTAAATGTTAAGGGTTGATTTTTTAACACTGTTTAAATAATTTTGTTTACGTAAAAAAAAATACATCCCGAAAATGCCTAGCAGTGAGAACTCAGATTAATATAAACATGACAAAACAACAAGTTGCAATGATAGGACCAAAAATTAACTTTATTCTTCGCTGCTCAGGTTAATATTAACCTCTTTTGTGTGTGCATTCATAAAATTGAAAAGTTGACTGATCTTATAATTATAATGTAAAGACCTGGGATAGACGAACGTGGTAAAGCGCGACCTAGGCGGGTTGACATATAATTCGCGACGAACCCACGGGATAAATCTCGTCCTTCCCGCCATGGATAGAATAGTTTGGTTACACTCGTGGTGGGACAATATTTCCGAGATAGGGTACCGAATAAAAATGAAAAATGGCCTCAAAAACTAGAAACAAGTAAAAAAAAAAAAAAAACACTTAAAATCTGCATAAAAAAAGCAGTTCATCTTTTTTGTTGAACGTTTGGAAGAAAACAACGTTTGGCTTTCTACAAATTATCTTCACCTCTATGAAATCAGAACCATTTTATAAAAAACATTAAACCGGCTTCGAAAACTAGGAACCAGTAAAAATTAGTGCACTAATAATAAACATAAAAATTGAAAATGGTATGATAAGCAGAAAAATGCAATAAAACGAATAATTTTATTTTGATTTGTACAAACTCACACTACTTAACTGTTAATGAAAATTAATTAATTAAAATATTAAATACCATGTTCAATACAACACTATCTTTTCGGAGGACACGTAGAATTTAAAATTTTTAACACTAGAAATTAGGAAAATCTAGTAATGGGTTTTCTTTTACCATTTATTGATTTACATTTCTATCGTTTACTAAGGAAATCGTAATCAATAACATCTCATTTTGAAGATTTTGCACCGCCTCCGAAATGATTGTGTTGTATTGAACATGGTATTTAATAATATAATGTAATAATTTTTATTAAAGGTTCGTTTTATTGCATTTTTCGGTTTTTTTACTATTTACAATTTTGCTAGGAGTTCATAGAAATCATAAGGTAATTATTCCATACTTTCTAGTGCATTTAGTTTTGCTAGTTCCTAATTTTCGAAGTTAGTTTAATTTTTGCTTTTATAAAAAAAAAAACATTCTATGCCAATAAAAAATGGCTTATAAGAAATTGGAATAAAATAGGTTTATTAGTTTTTTTTTTGGTAAGTAATGAAGCACAATATTTGAAAGCCAAACGTGATAATCCATGAGAGCAAAGTTGGAGGGGGGATGGATAGCCGTTTGTTTACAAGTGCCACGTGCGGAGGTAGACATTTGCTATGCACGTCACGGCAACCGGCGTGCTCGATGAAGAAGCTCTGTGCCTGACAGCCGCCTCTTGCTTTTTATCTTTCCCATACACCTCACTTTCGACCCGGAGCAGGCGTTCGTTATATTGTCGTCAACACGGTAGGGTTAAAGAAAAACAGGAATCGTGTCTTTTGCCAGATTAGCCATCTTTTTTTCTATTACTTCCTGCAGTTGATACAACCTTACCGAGTAATGAAGTTCCTGCTGATAAAATTCAATCACATAGGTATTTCGTCTATCTTTATCAGATCGGAGCGCTCCTCATGTGCCGTATAACTAAGTGGGTGAGAATCACCAATAATCTCATTTTCGTCAAAAATGCCAGTTAGAATATCGTCAGACCAATGTAGCGATTTGTCAAACTAACTCCAAGATTTTTAAAACATATTTATATTGAACTGAGGCCATATTAATATATAGTCAGTTGAGAACTATATTAGCTTCCCGAGAAGTTAATTTTATAAACTGTCAAGGTGTGTTTTAATATTCCATTTTGGTTTATCAATGTCATCTGCTGTTACAGTATTTGCAATCTGATATCTCTCAGTCTTGATTATACATTAAATTGTTGAAATAATGACTCATTATTTATTTGTTTTACGCTGCTATGTCTGTTAGCAAATGTTTATTTGAAATAATTTATGTATCCTGTACATAAGTGATAGCTTAAAAGTTCATTGAAATATTATTGCAGGTTTCTTACAAGCACTGAAAGAAGTAAACCCCTGTGTGATGCACCCAATCTTAAGGGAGAGGGAGATAAATGAAGCGTGTTATAACTTTATCGTAGGCCAGGGTGGTGGGAGGAACACCAGCGAGGAAAATCCTATCTCAGCCCGAGAGTGAAAAGCTGAAGGAAAATTGTCCTGTCACTTGAGTGGGGTCATTCCCTGGGGACGTTGCTATCATTATTGTCAATGGCTGCCAGCCTCAGGAAGGATTTCAATTAGCACAGAAGTTATGTCACCAACGTGGCTTGATCTTTCTCCACCTCATGGAATTGTTCCTTGTATTTTTTTTCCTCCTCAACGAGTGTAAATAAACAAAAAGTGAGGAGATTTATATGGGCTTTTCTAAGCCACCAGGCCCTTATCCCGGTCAAGCCAATCCCGTCTCATCACTGACCTCTTACCGACCGATCTCGCAATTTTTGTGAATTAAAAGGGGGAGTGGACAATTTTGCCCGTTATGTGAGGTCTCTTGTCCAATTTAAATTTATTTAAATACTAATTCAATTCTTTTTCTTGTCATGATGACTTTAAAATTCTTAATAACATTTATAAGAATAGAACAGATTGGGCTTAGTCGGGGTTTAAACCCGCATCCTTATCACTAGTAAGGCGCACTTGCCTTTGCACGTTCAAGCCAATCCCATCTCTCCACTCACCTCTTACCCACCGATCTTGCGATTCTACGAATTAAACGAGGGTCCGCTCCCTCGTTTAATTTTGTCGATTGTGTGAGGTCTCTTTTCCACTGTCAATTTATATGAATATTAATTCAATTTTTTTTTGTCATGATAACATTGAAATTCTTAAAATAATTTTTGAATATTTTTTATAAGTAGACGGGATTTGTGACTGGTGGCTAAGTAGCAGGAGTACTTGCTTACTTGATCTTGGAAATCCGGGTTCGAAATCCGCCCGAGGCCAATCTTTTCTTTTCTTATCAACGTTAATATAACAGACTACTGCCGATTTGACAGTTTACATGTACCAAAAGTAATTAGGCAGTACAACGTCGTTTAGCCGGATTAATTATATAATTAATAATTAATCGAAAATCAGTATAATCATCAGAATTATTTACAAATAAATGCGCATTTTTGGAGAAATATACCTTATTTAACTCTAGCTATCAGTGTGAAAACCAAACTTTGTTTATGCGAACATTTAAAAAACTAAAAATGCGTTTGTAATTGATCCGGTCAATCTGGAGATCAGAATAAACGAGGACATCATTCACGAGGTTATAATGAAATTTAAAAATATCTTAAATTTCGTTGTTTTCGAGTTACTTTACAACGCATGTAATATACCTATAATGAACCATAATAAATTTGCAATAAAAATGCAAGGCCTGTATGTTAGATACCTCAAAATTCGAAAAGTAGCGGATAGATAAGTCGGAAATTTTTACAGATCGTTGCTGTTTAGCTAATTAATAGCCATGTTTAATTTTTATTTTAATAAAGCAAATGGAAAAAATATTATAAAGAATAGAATCTATATTTTGCGTTTTAAGTCCATTTGTTTTGGGCAAAATGATAGTGTTCTTTCTTTGCTACAATAAGAAAAAGAAATCACAGAAATAGGTAGTAAGTTATCCTAAAGAGCTACTTATTTACTGCTAATTTTATTTTTGATTCCATGTTTTTCTATAATTATTATGCTATATTAGAAAAAATAATCGTATTGGAATATACAATGCCCCTGATTGTTCAGTATAGGAGTGTAAATATATTTATATGTCTACTATCTTTAAGAAAAATTCAGCGGATTTTCTTATTCTACAGTAATTTAATTTAGCCTATCATGAGTAGTGATTAAAATGTTTGGGTTAAATTTCACCTAAATTTATTTGCTTTTCTAATTTTGATTTTAGTTGCTTATCTAAAAGTTAATATTACAGTAAGCCATGGAAATGCGTGCTTAACTAGTATACATATATCATATAGCCCTTCATACCGTAAATTTCTGTTACACTGGTTGACGCTTGAATAAAAAATTAAGTGTTGTTACTGATTAGAAGAAAATAAACATTTCAATTATTTTATGTACAAAAAAAAAATACCTTAGTTACAATTTAATACATAGCATACATTTTTATTTATGAGTATAAGTCATCCCTTTCATTATAATTTTTTCCATATTGCATAACTTTTTTTTGCCACTTAACAATGACACGGGAATTAAATAAACGTTTCTTACGAATTCAGAATTATACAATTCAAATGTAACATTCGCGTTTAGATTGTGTGGATTAGCCGTTTCATGTAACTTATTTACAGTGAAGAGAGATGTAATAACTTCTCAACCTTCTTCCTCGAAATTGTTAGCCGGCTCACTGCTTCCGCACATCCTTCCTAACAAGAGGATTCACGAAAATCTTGTTAATCTCATCTCATGACAGGGAAAGCTCGGAAGTCACGTCACACTCCTGACTCTACAGGTGGAATTCCACTTACGTACCTCATCGTCCCCATTGAATTGCACCTCCACTCTCCCTGGCTCCTTGAATCTCCTAATTAAAACCAGACTATAAAACATGTACAATTTATTCGCTGCTGCGACTCTCTTAAGACAAGCCTTCTTAATCAATTAGAAGACCGTTGAATCGTGACTACCATAGCCAAATAACGCCGTTGGTGGCAGAAGACAAACAGCATGTTGAAAAATTGTGACCGTGGAATGAAGCGGGGGGCTGCCCTTAGCTCGTGACCGCCTTCATTAGTGTCACTTTGTGACAGTTTCTATTCTCCTCTCTTCGGTCTTTCATTAGCCAGCTCCAATGAAACCGACTTTTCCCTGTCCACTGTGATAATAGCGTAAAGGTATTTTTAAGAAACAATACATTTTTATGAAATATACTTTCGATTCGGTTATGAAAATGTTTGTTTAAGATGAAACGTTAGGAGTAATAGTTAATATAAAAATAATGCCATTTTTAGAAGTTAAATAATTTGTTTTCCAATCACTTTTCGATATTATCTAAGATAATTAGGAAATTATTTTTATAGAAAATTTACCCGATAACGCCCGCTCATAATTTGTGTTTTTTTTTAGTGATTTTTTCAGTAGCTATTTTTATTACCTAAACTAAGATTATGAAATAGCCTTTTCTTAAATGCCTCCGTTAATTTCTGAGATATTTATTTACTGTGGTATGTATCTAAGTATGACGCTTGGCGATAGGGTAAGCTTCTTCTATCAGGAAGTCCATTATGAATTTTGACAAGATTGGACTTGTTTATATATAAATATTTCTTTTTTGCTTTCACTTCCCTATAGATGAAATATATACTAGTAAGGAAAAGCATTGTGATCGTGAAAAATTTAGACTTCCAGTTTTCAATGTAAATACACGTATTGGGGTTCGCTGAGTCCGAATAACCAATTACCGCGAAATCGTCTGTGTGTGTGAACAGACTAGCTCAATAACGATACTGCACAAAACAAATTCGGTATTTGAACTGGAGTGTTTGGTACATGCTCGTGATGTGACTGCAAAAATTTTATCCAAATTGGTCAAACGGAAGGGGAACGTTATTTCATAAAATTTTTACTTTTTTTTATCTTCTCAAATAATATGAGACAAACAATATAAAAGTCAGACAAATACAATACAAACTTAAATAACTAACAAGGTTACAATAAATGTTGCTTTATCAGATCCCAATTCACTACTCCCGCAATCCACACTCTCTCATAAGAGATAAATAAACCCACAAACGGTTTCTGGGGCTTATTCAGAAAACGGCTTATGGAATTTCTAAACGGTTACTTTATTATTATCGAAATTAATATATAGTTGGATGAATAAAGTGATTGGTTTTATCGTTATCATCGGTGAGATTAATGACAAAAGCCCGGGTACAACTACTGTTTTAATCATCGCTGCCATTTTAATGAGAAATATGTGATTTATAGAAAATAACAGTTATTTAGAAAGGAGTAGGAGTTTAGTATTGAAAATAGAGCTGGCTATTTACTAAATAATGACTAGAATCTGTAAGTATTGTCTGATTCCTGGTTGCATGTTTAAGATACTTTTAAAATTATTAATTAGTATTTAGAAGATTTACTTGATTCGTATGATGCTTATAAAAAGTAAAACAATAAATAAATATTTCTCTGTCAAGTCAAATCAAGCTATAATGCATTTATTTGTTTAAATGAAGTTTATTTCCATATGATTCTGATATATATAATAGTGCTTAGCCACTTACAAAGAATAAAAAATGAACAAAGAAGACAGCAAAATTATTAGTATCGTCAAGCCTCTAAAAACTTCTGAAACTTATAAACTGAACAAACATTTGTACACTGATACTGAGAGGCAATTGTTCAATGCATCGTTGTCCGTTCGCCAATTCTTGAAGGAGGCACGCAAAGACGAAGCTACCAGCGTGAAAGCAAGGAAGAAATGCAGGAGTCTTCTTGAATCAGGGAGGATATTGGACGCGAGGAGTGCGGCGAAGGAGGCCCTGGAGGCCAGGGGTAGGGCCTACGCCTGCAGTGCTGTCGCTAAGAGAATCGATTGGCTTGTTGATAAGGTGAGAATCGATTAACTTCTAAATGAAACGAGTATACCTTTCTATACATTTACTTAAATATATATATATTTATACAGTTTTTTTTTTTTTTTTCATGTTCATATCTATGGCGCAAGAGTGTTGTTTGGGTTTTCCTTGGCTCGGTACAATCTATGCCCTTTCATTTTCTATGATCTTTGCTACCCGTTTCACTTAGTATTGTTGCGTGCCATTCTACTTACACTCCAAGAAGGATTAACCAGCATCATTCTTGCACCATGATAAAAAATTACAATGGAACATTTTTTCAACTTCCTTCTAAAGATTTTGAACTAGGTATAATTACACTGACCACTAACAATCAAATAACTCCTCTTTTTCTAATTGATGTGTTAGAACTGACTTGCAAAGAGGTTCTTCACGAACTATGTCAATAAACCTCATTACTATGTAACACTCTTCAGGTCTGCACTCCTGATGAGGGTTTTCCTGAAAGAATCACTCCCCTCTCCATTTTAATAAATCATTTCAACAATAAGCGGATACTAAAAAAATTAAATACCGTTGTTTAAAATTGAGGGAAATAATAACCGATTATTTTCAACAACCTAGATCCCTACTCTATGCCCGAATGTGTCCCATCTATTGTAATAGCATTGATTTAAATTACCTACTTCACTGTAGGTTCGACTGTAGAGTTTACATTTTCTTTATTACTAAAAAAATATTTAAATATCATTGATTCTATCGTTATGAGTATATTCCTTGGTGTCATTTTATTACATTAAGATTACCTTATTTTAAGCTGAATGAAGATGGTTTGAAGCCCGAAATTGAAGTGGCTTTGAAGGCCTTGGATTCAGCTGTATTGTCCAACGATATATGGAGAACGAAAAGAGTTATCAATATCATAATGACAGAGATAGAGAAGGTAGAAGCTCCCGATATCCCGGAATCCCCGACAGAGAAAGAAATCACACAATACCTGAAACAACTCAAAGAGGAAATCACAATTCTTAATCAGCTGAAATTGGACAGTAAACCCAGCGAGGAAAGTAGCGAGTACTTCTATTACGAAAACCCAGAGTTAGTAGATGCAAGTGACGTTTCCTCGATTGCCAGCAGCGCCAGCAGGCTCAGGTTCACAAGTCAGGCTAAACCCAAGTGGATCAGGAAGAGGTTCAGGGTCACCGAGCGTTCTTTTTACGAATAAACTGAGGACATGGTCAGAAGTTCATTAAAAATTAAAAAAATAAAAAGTTTACAAAACACCAGGTTTTCTAATATACTAAATTTAGTTAACATATGTTTGATGTAATGTAATAATAATAAAATATTTTACTTTTAATAAGATATTTTAGTTCTACATAAACAGATCTCTTTTAAGGGACTTTTCAGTCTCTTTCATAGATTCTGTAGAAGTTTATCTCTCAGTAATGTTTGTACCAGAGTGTAATTGTGATAAGTGTCTGAGTTATGAGTGGTATTTTTAGATATTTGCGTAATGTTTTCTTTGTTATGTTGAAAGGGCATTGAATGTATGCAAGCACAATGTGCATTGCCACGGAGTGCGAGTCCGGCCATGCCTAGCTTTCGCCATCCCGGTGGTTGCGGCACTTCTTATTCGGGATGAATGGACAAACCTACTAACCAGCCTGACCCCAAGAGGCGCTCAAGACCTGATCAGGCCGGCGCACAGTGGTCACAATCCAGCAATCATTGTGCGAGAATTCGAAAAATCAACTTTTTTTAAAAAATTGATAATTTTACCTATATATCTATAGGATACTTGCTGCTAATAGATAATATTGGTTTTGAATAATTTTGATTCGTTTGGCCGCAGCGATTTTTCAAACATTGCCATTCTTAAGTACGCTATTTCAATTGGAAAGTGTAGTGTGCATATGTATGTTATTTTCAATATAAAGATTTTTTTTTTTTACAAAATAATTTTATTTCCCTCAAACTGCAATACATTCTCTATAAAACGGCATATCAAAGAATACCCAAAGATTTTTTTTAGTAGACTTGGAGTTTTTCAAAGTCGCCATGTTTTTTTCTTAAAACCTAAAACTTCATGAAGATTTTAAAATGTAAGTTCCAACGAGTTCCATGTAAGCATTTATACCATGACATAGCACATTTAAGTACAAAACTAACCATGTAAAGTTTTGCTGCAGCAACTGGTACCCAGAGTCATGAGAGAGGAAATTCCAGAAAAAAACCGGTAACAGACTGCTGCATAAAATAATGATATTAAATGCGGTCGCGGTTATTTTTCTGTTTCTCTATAATTTTGTTTATTTAATTTGTATAATATTTTATAGATTATATAATCCACTTATTTTACAGTATCAAAATATATTTTTTATAATCATTTTCCAAATTTTTGCATTGACGGCATAAAATAATCTGCATTTTTCATTTTAAAACTATTTTATTTTCCCGAATTTCTATTATATTTTCAAGTAGTATTTGCTAATATTACTAGATTATCTTGTTTGTTTTTTATGCGGTATTTTAAATAATCATAAAAATAGAGATAATTTTTTCGTGAAATCCAATAAATAACTAAACCGAAATACCTAGTTTGAAACAAGTCTTTAAGTACTGTAAGTCTTTAAGTACTGTCTTTAATTAATTGATACTGAATATCTTTCTTTAGAACCTGTTTAATTAGTAGTTTTTGTTATTCTATTCCTCTACATTTTTCTTGTGGGTATATTAATCAAGACTAACAATATAATATATAATATTATTAGCTTTCGCTAGTTCTATTTTTATGTAACTAATGTTAGACTTTATTTATTTATTTTTTTTTTATCCTCCCCTTCCTCGTCTTGTAGGTTATACGGGGTTTCCCGGGCCAGGGGAGAGGGTGGGGGATTGATGCCGAGTTTATTTAAATTTTCCCCTGGCTCCTGGTTTTGGACTAGCTATCTTCGTATTTCCAAATTGCCAATCGTCCATCCCGCCACCCAACTAATGTTAGACATCTGCTCAAACCTTCAATAAACATAACATCAAGTTTGAACGAAATCGTCAACAAAAAGTAATTATAAATATAGAATGTAGCCTCCACTATCCCTTTTACCCCCACCCCTGCCCTTTGCTATTTGTATGTGCCTTATGTTAAACATCTTCTTAACCCATCAATAAACATCATACCAAATTTGAACGAATTCCATCGACAAAAAGTAATTAAAAAGATAGAAGTTACCCCCAGTCCCCCTCTTACCCCCACCCCTACCCATCGCCATTTTGATGTAACTTATATTAAACATCTTCTTAACCCATCAATAAATATAACACCTAGTTTGAACGAAATCCGTCAACGTTGAGTGTTTTTTGCACCATGAATGCTGGATTGGGACCACTGTGCGGCGCCTGGTCTCAGTAACCAAGAGCCCTGCTTCTGCGTCAGGCATACCCGATGGGATCCTGGAGACCGCCATCCCCGTAGTCCCATTTGGTTTAATACCTTGTGCCCGAAAGGGTAGCGGTCCGGACAGTTTCCTGTTCTGCGATTCTCCTACACAGAGCATGAAGGGGGGGGGGGTTACCACCATGAACAGAGGAGGGTGCCACCTCAAACTCCAACGCTTTAGAGAGGGCATCCACTAGCCTCCATCCACAATTCTCTCACCGCTTTCTGAAGCTCCAAATCCCGCAAGCCATCGATAAAGCTTTGACCGCTAAACACTGAAAAAACTTTCTGCGGCAGTTGGATAAACCAGTCTAACTATCATCGCAACGTCCGCCCCGAACTTTTGGATATTTTCGGCTGCCTTCTGCTTCCTGCACTTCAGCTGGGACTGGTATACCTCTAAGAGGTGGGCGTGGCCAAATCGTATCTCAAGTCGGCCTACTAACATGTGAAAATTGTAGGGATCGTCGACGTTGAGTGTTTGAAACACACCTAGAGCTTCGCCACTTGAGAGCCACCGTAAGGGCAATGGCCTTATCACTAGGAGACATTAGCACTGCCCTTAGCGTTGAACTGTTTTAGGTAATTCGCCTAGAACGACTCGGTGGCTTTATCCTGGCTCGGCTTTCCGTGGCTAGGAGTTCAATTGTTTGTCCATCTTGTAACAGCTGAGGGCAGAGTTGCTTCCTGACGACCGCCTGGACCCCTTTTTTTAAGGTTCCTTTTCAATTTTTCAACGTCCTCTTCAAACGCGGCAGTCCTTGCTACTTGTTCGACAACCCTGTCATTAACGCTATTTATCTCACCCTTCAGCTTTTCATTCATTTCACTAGACAAAGTGGTCAGCTTTTCATTAATCTTGACTTTAGGCTAATTATCTTATTGTTAAGCTCGGCAGAATGGCTGGCCACTTTTTTGTTTATTTCAGCCGATTGGGCTGCTAATTCTTAATTTATTTCACCAGAAAGGCTGGTCAGCTTATTATTTATCTCAATAGACAAACTTTAATTAAGACTGTTTTTTTTTTTCATTAATCTTAGCAGATTGGCTGGTAATTTTGTCATTTATATCACCAGACAGGTTGATCAATTTATCATTTATTTCAGCAGACAAATTATTTAAATCAGCCTTTAAAGAGCTATCTTCAAACTCTACTGTTTCAGGTGATATTCACGTAACTGGGCCAATAAGATCGCTTTCGAACTAGTGGTATCTTAATCCAGCTCTTCTAATTCTCTCCTCAGTTCCACCACTAAAATTTCTCTAATTCGTTTGCTTGGCATATTTTATTATCTTTAAATCCCACTTCTGACATGACTTGTAACGCTTATTAGGGTTAAACAATTTTTATACAAAGAAAAATAATAATTTCCGATGCCACACCTTTTTTATTTATTATTATTAGTGTGTCAACCGAATATCACCCCCAACACATGCCTGCGTATTAGCATTCCATAGATTTTCATAGTAATTGTTATAGTTACTATCAGAATAAGCTTTATAATTACTTTTACTACAGCAAAACATAAGTATATTTTATATACTTTCATTTGCAAAAATATTTCACGCACAATCATGCCTTACATTTTGCTACTTATTATGGATGCTGCCATGGCTGGAAAATATTTCATAATTTTAATTCAGTATTGCTTCAGTCTAGATCTGAATAACAGGAGTTTTGCGATCTCTGATCATTATGGGTCAGTTGCTTGAGACTAATGGATTGCCAGTGTCCTCTTGGAGCCAACACAGCCACATACGCTAATACGAATCGTCGCTAACATATTTCTTTTTTAATTACTATTTTTATCCACTGAGTACTAAGTACTATATTTAACTACTTTGATTTAACATTTTTGCTGAAAGAACGTTTTTAGACAAAAATTTCTAAACATAATGCCTAGTATTGAAAATGAAAAAGTAAAAGTGTAGTGAAGTAGCTCGTAAAGTAAGGTATCTCCTCCTATCTACCGGGAAACGGGTGCGAGTAATATTTTTATAAGAATAATAGTATATTATATAAACTATATCTGTGATCTCAGTGAATAAGAGGTTAAGTCGAATTTCGCCCATAATGAATTGTGTCTTAAAAGAAGGATAGGGGCAGTTCGTGAGTAATAAATGTATAAGTCGGGCGGTCGTTTGGATTAAATCTGTTTTATTCCATCAGAGAACAATTAGTCGACTTTAACATCTGATTCCGTAATTATTAGCCACTATTTTGAAACTTTTGACGAAATTTCACCGCTGTAAAAAGTAAAAAGCTGATTTTATACGAATAGTGTTATAACCTAAAAAGTCTTGCTGAAAAGTAAGAAATTTTTTTATGTATTGTAATTGTAGTGTAGTAGTTCCAAGGAAATAAGTATAGGCGGGCGCAATCGACTATAGGGTGCGCTAGTAGCATTTTCAAAATGTCGGAAAGAACGGGGATAGACTTAGTTGATGTAATAGAGATAGTTGGTGATTTTAAGAGACCATTAATTGAAGGGCAGGCTATTCTTGATGCAAACCACATAATAACATGTGGAATAATATCTAGAAGTAAAAAAACAGTTATTTTACAAGCCTTGTGCCTTCAAACTAGCAATTTTAAAGGACTGCCCCATCAAATAAAAGTGGAAATCAAATTTATTAATAATAATAAGCAATTTTCTTGTCATTGTGAGTGTAAAGCTGGTAGTTCTGGTAAATGCAAACACATCATTGTAACTTTACTCTACGTTTTTTCGGTTAGTAATAACATTAATCACCTATTCATACAATCATTGTTATGACAGCTTAGATTCTTTGTCATATTATTTATTTATTAGTCAAAACTTTCAGGCTTCGCATTGAAAACTTGGAACAATTAAGCACAACGGATGTAAGACAAAAATGGGGAAAATTAAAAAAGAAAAACAAATATGACACCATGGTCCCAATGTTATTTGCATAAAACCAACATTTTGGAATAATAAAATGTCAAATACTAATATTTACCTGGATAAACATAGTCACTTTCTTTAAAATGAAGACTAAATATCGTCATATGTTTCGAAACAGGCTTATCTATTATTAATTTTACAATCCACTCTTTAAGAAGCTTTTTATTTTTTGGAAACAAATGGAATGACACATCTTTAGATTTTTTTGAAGAACACTGAGGGACCGAGCAATACCTATTAGACATTTTTCCAATAATTTTTTGCTCGATCGGGTTTTAATTACGGAAAAATAAATTAAAAACGGCAAAAAACCCTATGAATCCCAGGTAATCGCACGGCTTCTATCCCCGTTTCTCTAGTTCCTTCTAGTTCCTCAAAGAAGCAGCACCGTCGCTTGCGCTCGCCTATACTATAATAAGTTATAGTATAAGTATACTAATAATAGGTATAAATATATTTTTATTTTGCTTTTATAACAAAAGCCGTGGATCAGTTCCGAAAAGCTGACAAAAACCCATATTATGAAATGTGGAATAACAAATCTCTTTCTAAATGAAGTGATGATGGAGACTCTATAATGTGCAATTTTAATTATAAGCGCATAAGTATAATAAGAAAAATTAATTATATTATTCTACCATCTGAGCTATATTAATAAATTTTAAGCATATTTTAAATGCCTGGAAAAATATGTAATAAGATAAAAACTTATTTCATAAAAATTGGGAAAACAAAATTACAAAACTATGGAAAGCTATTTTACAGTTCTATTTGGTTCAGGTTTGATTTCAATCATGTAATGTTTTATAGCTCTTAATAGAGATAGGGGGAAAAAGAAGATTTTTCAATTATTAAATATCGATATGGATAGGGAAATTATTTTCAAGTTTAATTTTCTTATCTTATTTCCGAGTGAGATGGCTTTCTAAGAGAAATACTAGAGATAAACAAATGAAAGTGAAGTAAAGAAATATCTAGGTGGCGAAAGGTGGAGGTGGAAATACGGAGGGCTGGATAAGGTTGCTCATTAGGAAAGGAGTCGCTGGTAATTGGAAAAGTGGAAAGTTGATGTTTCCACTCACTTCTCTTTCCCCCCCCCCCCCCCCCCCAACACCCACCTTCTCCTCTTCCTTCCTCCCTCTGCCTCTAAATAATTGAATCTGTTTTCCCTTTATTATCCTTCTATTTAATGGTTCAATAGGGGTCTTAACTGCATTTTATGAGTAATAAAAAGGTTGAAAAAATTTATTGACGGATTGGAAACAGATACACTTCTACCATCAAAGTTATTCTATTTTTATGAGGTCTATTACATTTTTTCACAGAAACAATCTCTCAATTTATTGTATATTAGCTGTATATACCGGTTTCACCCGGAGAATTTCCTTTTTTAAATCTATTAAGTGAGACTTTTATCGACTCGATAAAAGATAACGATTTCGATACGAAATTTATTGGTCGATTTCGTAAAAACCAATGTAAAGCGAGATCAAAACGATTTTTATAACAATAAAGAATATCAGCTGAAGATCGGCTTAATTTATGCAATTTTAATATGGACAGGTGTTCGCACCTGGTATGAAAGAACCACTGAGCAAAATTTGGAGAATTTAGGCCAAACGGTTGGATATCTGTAAAGAACAAACAAACAGAATTTCATCTTTATTTATATAGATACGAGTTGTTCGGCTAAGTTTCCGGAAAAAAAAAATACTAGCAATTCTGATATTTATTTATTAAGTATCTTACATTCAAATTTCCTACCAAAACGTTCTTAACAAGGCAAGGTCTTTTTAATTTCACTTACCTCTATATGAAAAATATATAATGGGAAAGAATTGCTTTCGTGAAAAATTTCGAGTTCCGATTTTCACCAGAAATACTCCCTTTGTGTTCCCTTGAGGCAAAATGGCCAGTGTGTGAACAGACTAGCTCACAAACGATACACCGAACGTTACAAACATTACAATCCTGAAATTGGGTATTTGATGTATATCTATGACCGCTATGTTACAGCAAAACTTACCTAAAAAATTATCAAAAGGAGTGACAATTTTTTTCTTATGTTTTGTCTCATTTCTACGTTATTTTTTTGTAGATTTTCCACAAAACGGCTCCAATGATTTTGATTAAACTCGTCATATTTTATTAGATGGAGTATTCTTTAATATCAGTTAGATTTCATCATCTTTGAAATGTTCTGATGGAGCTTAAATGGCCGAAGAAAATTTTCTTCTTATAAAGTACAGTTGATTTTCTTTATTTGTGGAAATTAACCATCTCCTATTATGCCCAGTAATAAGAAATGGCTGAATGTGAAATATGAAAGAATTTGATAAAAATATAGAGGAGAAATAAAGAAAAGTGTTTCCTAATGATCTAAATTTCGATTCCCGTTAAAAAGTGCGGTAATATATACGTGTAATACACTAATGGAAAGCTGAGATTCTCAGAAAGAATAATATATAGTTTATAAAGTAATCCATAAGTAAAAAAAGTAAGAAGTTAAAAATTATTAAAATGTCCAAGTACTCGAAAATTTTGGCGTGAATACATTTTATACATAAAAAATATTAAATTTGTTCCAGCATGCACTTAAAGGACGTTGACAACTCTTTTGCATGCGCAGTACTTTGCCAACAGCCCACTGTTAAGAAGCAAGGCGTAATGCGCATGCGAAAGGTTTGTCTAAGTGTATTAAGGGCTTATTGGGGCCGCGGCGTGGCCGAAGGGATAGCGTCTCCGACTCCCGCCGGGTTCGAATCCCGCCCAAGCCCGCTCGATTCTGTTCGGTGACGGCCTCACTGAACAGACTCAGCGGCTTGCCATGGATTAGAAGAAATTGATTACATATAAATCCCCCGAAACGATCCCCACGTCCCGATTAGCGCTCGTGGCATAAAGCGGACGTTAGAAAAAAAAAAAAAAAAAAAAAAAAAAAGGGCTTGTTGGAACAAATATATTCATTGGAAATAATTTGTTTCCATAGTAACTAAATCAAATTTTAATATCAACTAAATTGAGAAATAAAATTAGACACCATGTTGTAATAGGTTTTGTATTTTCACATTGCTAAAGATGAAAATTAAAACTATTTTATTAGTTCTTTAGCGAGTGAATGCATAAAGCAGAAATGCTAAAATATTTAAAGCTGTTTTTAATATAGGGTAACTATAAATACCCCTTCTTTTGATTTACATTCGCGATATACTTATTTAAAAAAAAAATCTGGTGCGTGCGCGCACT
Organism: Aelia acuminata; assembly: GCA_911387785.2. Classification (NCBI taxonomy): domain Eukaryota; kingdom Metazoa; phylum Arthropoda; class Insecta; order Hemiptera; family Pentatomidae; genus Aelia; species Aelia acuminata. Next base: position 106,418,732 of record OU426978.1, on the reverse strand, counting down.
TTCACTTACCAACTTACTTAGATTAGAAATTAATGCATTGTTGTGGTCCCCTTCGTTAGACCAATTTTGATGAAATGTTAGCTATCACATCTTTGGCATATAAATACATCAAATACCCAGTTTGATCAAAATAGTTAAAGCCGTTTTTGAATAAAAAAAATCTGGTGCGTGCGCGCAACACACAACTTTCACTTACCAACTTAGATTAGAAATTAATGCGTTGTGTTAATGCCACTTCTCACTCAGTTACACATTTTTCCACATTCATTTCTTATTTTTTTTTTCATTTGCTCTATAACAAACACTTATTTCTTTTATTATTAAATAAAAGTTTTTACTTGAGATAATTCGGCAATGCTAGCATAATACTCCAAGTCGACTGATTTTATAATTCTCTATGTACTTGTTGAATATTTCATTTATTTCCCATGAAACAAATCATTTCCATTAAATGAACAGAAGGGCATTAATTATGAACAATGGTCTGGCATTAAAAGCGTCATGCGTGGGCTCAACGTGTTTTATGAGTTGACTGAATATTTTTCTTTTTTTCTCCTCTATATGTTTAGTTGGTTTTTATCATATCTCATATTTAGCCATTTTTTATTTTTAGGCGTAATGAGAGACAGTTTATTTCTCCATATAAACAAAAACAAAGATACTTCATAGGAAACAAAAACAAACAAACAAAAAAGGCCCCTACCCCATTTAAGCCCCCCAAAACATTTTAATAATGATAAAGCTTACCTACCTGATATCAAAGAACACCTAATTTTCATTAAACATGACGAATTTGATGAAAATCGTTAAAGCCGTTTCTGAGAAAATCGTAAAAAAGGTAAAAATTGCAAAAATAGTTAAGAAATAAAGTGCCCCCTCCGTTTGACCAATTTTGATGAAATGTTGGCTGTCACATCTTTGGCATATACATATGTCAAATACCCAGTTTAATCAAAATCGTTAAAGCCGTTTTTGAGTAAATAAAAAAAACACGTGAAAATGATACAAATACAATTAAAGGCGTACTCCGCTTGCGCTCAACGAGTTTTATGAGTTGACTGAATATTTTTCTTTTTTTCTCCTCTATATGTTTCCTTGATTTTTATCATATCTCATATTTAGCCATTTCTTATTTTTAGGCAAACCGAGAGATAGATAATTTCTCCATACAAACTAATAAAAAGGTACTTTATAGGAAAACAAAAAAGGCCCCTTCCCCATTTAAGCCCCCTCAGAACATTTTAATAATGATAAAGCTTACCTGATATTAAAGAACACCTAATTTTCATTAAGCAACACGAATTTGATGAAAATCGTTAAAGCCGTTTTTGAGATAATCGAAAAAAATGTAAAAATTGGTTAAAAAGTTATTAAATAAAGTGCCCCCTATGTTTGACCAATTTCGATTAAATTTTGGCTATCACATCTTTGGCATATACATACATCAATTACCCAGTTTGATAAAAATCGTTAAAGCCTTTTTTGAGTAAATAAAAAAAAACACGTGAAAATTATACAAAATTTATTAAGTAAAGTCCCCCCTCCGGTTGATCAATTTTGATGAAATTTTTACAGTCATATCTCAGGCATATTAATACATCAAATACTGAGTTTAATCAAAATCGTTATCGTTATTTGAGAAAATCGAAAAAAACGTAAAAAGCTATTAAATAAAGTACCCCCTCCCTTTGAGCAATTTTGATGAAATTTTTGCTGTCTCATCGCGGGCATATACCTAAACTAAATACAAAATTTCAGGTTCGCACGGTTTATAGTTTTTGAGCTAGTCTGGTCACACACACACACACACACACACACACACACACACACACACACACACACACACACACACACACACACACACACACACACACACACACACACACACACGCGCACACACACACACACACACACAGAGACCATTTCGCGGGACTTGGTCATTTGGACTCAGGGGAACGTGTATTTCCGTTGAAAACCGGAAGTCGAAATTTTTCTCGATCGCAATACTTCCACTTACTATATATTTCATATATAGGTAAGTGAAAGTAAAAAAAAACACGTGAAAATGATACAAAATTTATTAAGTAAAGTCCCCCCTCCGGTTGGTCAATTTTGATGAAATGTTGGCTATCACATCTTTGGCATATACATACCTACATCAAATACCCAGTTTGATCAAAATCGATCAAAAAATAAAAAAAAACACGTGAAAATGTTACAAAATTTATAAGTAACTTTATAAGTAAAGTCCCCCCTCCGGTTAATCAATTTTGATGAAATTTTTACAGTCATATCTCGGGCATATACATAGATCAAATGCTCAGTTTAATCAAAATCGTTAGAGCCGCTTTCTTTGGTGGGAAATAAAAAGAAGAAGAAAAAGGAAAAGGTACAACAGATAGTGCCGAGCTCAAGATTTCAAGATCAAGCTGCGATACAGAATGCATATCAGGCTGAGCACTGTAACGTGGCCCACAGATCGGCAGTACAAGAATCCCAAGACCACTGGCAAGAAGTGCGTAAGAAGAAGACGAAGAAACCTCGCCTGAAACCTCCGAGACCTGATGCGGTAATTGTGAAGATTCCCGAGAGTCAGTCCTACGCGGATATCTTGCGAAAGGTACGAGATAATCCGGCATTGGTGGATTTGACATCCTCAATAACTAAGGTCAGGAAAATTAATAAAGGCGATCTCCTACTGCAGTTGGACCGGAACAAAGGGCAAAATCTAGAACGGCTAAAAAGCTCTATGCAAGGAGTGTTTGGCGAAGAGACGGAAATTCGGACTTGGAGGGAGGAGTCCCTTTTTGAACTAAGAGATCTGGATGCAGTCACTACAAAAGAGGAGGTGGCGGAGGCCTTGAAATCTCTCTTGGGTAATGAACCAGTGCCCATAACGGCAGTAAGATTTTTGCGTCGCGCTTATGGAAATACGCAAACGGCGGTCATCTCTCTGCCAGTTCTTCAGGCTAGGAAGGTAATGGCTCAAGGTAAGGTCCGAGTAGGCCTGGTGGTTAGCCGTATAAGAGAAACAATTAAAGTTTCAAAGTGTTTCCGGTGCTGGGAGTATGGACACATGGCTCGAAACTGTGCGGGAGAAGATAGGACCTCACTGTGTCGAAATTGTAGCCAAGCAGGACACAAAGCTGCTGATTGTGAACAGGATCCTCATTGCGCATTATGTGCTGGGAATGAAGATGCAGACCACCCCTGCGGAAGTAGAAAGTGTCCAGCTTTTCGCTCAGCACTGAAAACCATGACGCAAGCTCAACAAAATCGAAGATGAGGATAATCCAGTTGAATCTGAATCATTGCGAAGCTGCTCAGGATCTCCTCTATCAAACTGTGCGGGAACAACAAATCGACATCGCTATTCTTTGCGAACAATATAAAAATCTGGACAACAATTCGTGGGTGTCAGATGTTAGTGGTAAAGCTGCTATTTGGGCCTGTGGTTCCCAAGCTATCCAGGAAGTTAGCACTGCCTCGCACTCCGGTTTTGTATGGGCGAAAATCAACGACGTGTACATCTTTAGTTGTTATGCCTATCCCAGCATCACAATCGAAGACTTTGCAAATTTGTTGGATCGCATTGTCTTAGAGACCGGTTACCGCAAGCCAGTTATAATTGCGGGTGATTTTAACGCATGGGCGACGGAATGGGGAAGTAGGATAACAAATCGACGGGGTGAAGTTCTCCTGGAAGCCTTTGCGCAAATCAGTGACCTGATCCTTATGAACACCGGAACAACCCCAACGTTCGCTAGAGCAGGACGATCGTCTATTATAGATCTGACGTTTGCCAGTGGTGTCCTGCAACGGATCGCTTCTTGGAAGGTCTGTGAGTTTTACACACACAGTGATCACCAGGCCGTTTTGATTAGGCTTGATATGCCTACAAGAAAGAAGAGTTGTCAATGGAGAACCATCTGGAACAGGAAAACTTTCGATGGCGATTCATTCAACCTAATGCTAGAGGATGAATGCGAATTAAAAGGGTCAGCAGAGGAAAAGGCACATATACTGACCTCTTTTATTTCTAGAGCCTGTGATGCAGCTATGATCCGCACAAAGCCTGGCAGACATCATTCCCCAGTATACTGGTGGACAGACACGATAGCAGATCTTCGTCGGTGTTGTCACAGAGCAAGAAGACGCTACCAGCGGGCGAGACGCCTTCCCGAGTTCTCGGTGCTCCAGGAAGAGTTCAAAAGAGCTAGAAGGAACCTCCAACGAGCCATCAAAGAAAGTAAAAGACGTGGCTGGAAAGAACTTTGTGAAGAGGTGGATGCAGACCCATGGGGTAGGCCTTATAAAATAGTGCTTAAGAAGCTTAATAAAGGTGCAAAGCAGCTTCCCACGAGACCGGATGTTGTGGACAATATTGTCAGTACATTATTTCCGGAACAAGCGAATGGAATTGGATGCATAGACAATGTAGAAACAATTGATTTTCCACTCATAACACAGGAAGAGATAGAGGTCATCGCTTCAGAACTGCAACATGGCAAGGCACCAGGACTAGATGGTATTCCAAACGTGGCTCTTAAGGCGGCTCTGAGGAAACGGCCAGACCTTTTCCTTGACCTATTTAACTCCTGCATTCGTGAGGGCTCAATCCCGAAACCTTGGAAGAGACAGCGTCTTGTACTTGTTCCAAAGGGTAAGGGAAGATCGGAAGACCCATCAAGCTATCGTCCAATTTGTTTATTGGATACTATGGGTAAGGCATTTGAGAAGATCATCCTACTTAGGTTACAGGAGTACACTGAGGGAGTAAATGGCCTCTCAAGGTTTCAATATGGATTCCGCAAAGAACGTTCCACGGTAGACGCTATTAAATTGGTAGTAGAGACAGCACGCACAGCAATCGCAGGAGCAAGGTGGAGGAGAGGTGCTAAGTGTTATGCAGCGATCATCACTTTAGATGTCAAGAATGCATTTAATACCGCAAATTGGACCAGTATATAGGATGCCCAACGGACTATGGCTGTACCAGTCTATCTTCTGAAAATGATAAAAGACTACTTTAGAGATAGAATTCTGTACTACCCTTCAGGAGTTGGCCAAGGGAGATACGAGGTGACTGGTGGTGTCCCACAAGGCTCTGTACTAGGGCCTCTCCTGTGGAACGTCATGTACGACGCCATCTTCAAGCTGACAATGCCGGAGGGAACTACAGTTGTGGGATTCGCAGATGACGTTGCAGTGGTTGTGGCAGCGAAACACTTGGAAGAAGTTACCCTCATCGCTAACCAGGCCGTTGCTACGGTTCGAGGCTGGCTGTCTTCGGTAGGCCTAAAGCTTGCAGATCACAAGACAGAGGTTCTCTTAACCACTAGCAGGAAGCAAACCGAGACCATCACTGTCACTGTAGGTAGGCACGAAATCCGCTCACAGCCTTCCTTAAAATATCTGGGAGTAATGATTGATGCACGTCTTCGCTTTGATCTTCATTTAGAATATATCAGCGCCAAAGCTGCTAAGATAGCATCTCTATTGTCGCGACTCATGCCAAACGTCGGGGGTCCTAGGGAGAACCGCAGGAGACTGCTCGCTACGGTTATAACATCGATAATCTTGTATGCAGCTCCTATTTGGAAAGAAGCGATGACCACTAAATCATATAAGAGGCAGATAGTTTCAGTTTATCGTAGGGTCTCCCTAAGGGCAGTAAGTGCCTTCAGAACCGTCTCCTACGAGGCAGTGTGCGTGGTAGCCAGAATGCCGCCAATTGAACTTCTTGTAGAAGAAAGAAGTAGGCATTATGGGCGTCGTTCCTATGTTTCCAGAGAAGAAGAGAGGAAATTAACCATAGACCAGTGGCAACAGCGTTGGGAGTCAGGTGTTTCTGGGAGGTGGACCCGAAGGTTAATACCCCATGTTGGCTTGTGGTATGATCGTCGGCATGGTGAAGTAGATTACTATCTAACCCAACTGCTAACCGGGCATGGATGCTTTAGAGCTTACCAGTTGCGATTTAAACTGGATAGCACAGCTGTATGCCCCACATGCCAGAATATCGAGGAAACAGCAGAGCATGTGTTCTTCATTTGCATCCGTTTTGCCGAAGAAAGAAGAGAGCTAGAGAGATTGTGTGGAGAGAGCATCACGCCAGAAAACCTAGTAAGCCATATGCTGCGCTCCGAACAACACTGGGACGAAGTGAAGAGATTCGCAGCAGTAGTCCTTAAGAAGTTGAGAGTGGAAGAGAAGGCTAGAAGAGTCGACTAGCATGGTTAAAACCATGCTAATAGATCAATAATGCGGCAACCAGCCATATCCCTCCACGAAGTAATGCCTAACGGCGGTCCCGTGGAGAGGATTTACCAGGTGTAAAGGGAGGTGGTTTTAGTGGGTAAAAATCCCACACACGTAACAGGTACGGGCCTATACGTGTCTTTTGAAGATTTCCACCTACCCTCGTAAAAAAAAAAAAAAAAAAAAAAAAAAAAAAAAAAAAAAAAACACACACACACACACACACACACACACACACACACACACACACAGACCATTTCGCGGGACTTGGTCATTTCGACTCAGGGGACCCCAAAAGGTGTATTTCCGTTGAAAACCGGAAGTCGAAATTTTTCACGATCGCAAAACTTCCACTTACTATATATTTCATATATAGGTAAGTGAAAGTAAAAAAACGGCAAAAATAAAAACTCTACTATTGAAAAAATTAGGATTTTTCCCCTTAAAAAAGAAATAAATCGAAAATAACTGAAGACATTTAAGTTCTGCAATAATTATAATATTCAATAACTTCTGGAGAAAATGGCGAACCAAAAAAAGTAAATAAATGTGGATAAAGCTGTTCTCTGTGAATTTTCAGAGGTTGCTTTTATACAATTATCAAAACACGTGGGCTACTACTCCAAGTACCGCGCGCATCACACAAGATTTTTTTCTACTATTACTGATTAATTGCAGTTTTCGTGATTTTTTAAACTAGTAGCTTGTGGTTCATTGAAAATCTGTTACAGAAGTTAAATAAAAATATTTAGAAATTTTAGGTTTTTGCCATTCTCCAAAGCACTAAATTTGAGTTAGCACTCGGTATCTAATTCGTGAAAAAGTTATATTAACTGCTTAATAACATTGGGCGTTACGCAATTTTGATGGCTAAAATTGCAATCATATGTACCTACTTCGGAACATATCTTGTCAACTCATTAAAACAATGTATCACACGATGTATGGAAAAACTGGACACATCAATAATCATACTAATAATTCAAACACGATTGTTTTCCTTAAAGTCTGTTCTATATTTTGTGTTCTCCTTATTATTTGAATATTTTGAAGTCCAATTCTTGAAAAGTGCTATTGAAAACAACTGCTTTAAATTCTCAAAACACTCTTCTTGAGGGTAAGTTTTGGATATAAGGAAATGTACATCACAGCTGATTTTTGGAATGATAATAAACCACACTAAGTAGCTTTCATTATAAGTACTCTTAACCCGTATATTCTGTACCTTATTTTTTATGAATTTTCAAACTTCAAATTTTTTAATTTTTTGTTAACCTTAGGCTCTAATATCTCTGGTGGGTCAGTTGATAAAAATCTCATTTTTTACTTGTTACGCTTACAAGAAACATAAACCAACTGTAAAAATTTTCAACCTGTATATTTGAGTACATTAGTAGCTACGAATTTTTGAAAATGATCATTTTCGTGCTCATTTAACAATGTGTAAACTTGATCATACTTCATTAATATTTGACTATTTGTGAATTGTTTCCTTTTAATAATCCTCATCAATTGTATTATTTTTTTTATGTCTAACGCAAAAAAAAAAAAAAAAAAAAAAAATATTGGGTCTAATTATAATTAAAATCTATTCTATTAAATTGTCATTATTTTTTTTAATGAAAAGGTAATTAAAAATATTTTCCATTGGACATAGATAAAATTAAAAAAACAAAACAATTAATAAGGGTTATCAAAAGTAAAAAATTCACAAATAGTAAAATTTTAATAATGTATGATCAGGTTAATGCATTGTTAATTGAGCACGAAAATGACCATTTTCAAAAATTCGTAGCTACCAATGTACTCAAATATACAGATTGAAATTTCTTACAGTTGGTTTATGTTTCTTGTAAGCGTAACAAGTAAAAAATGAAATTTTTATTAACTAGCCCACCAGAGATATTAGAGCCTAAAGCTAACAAAAATTAAAAAATGTGAAGTTTGAAAATTCATAAAAAATAAGGTAAAGAATATACGGGTTAAGAGTACTTTTAATCAAAGCTACTTAGTTAGGTTTATTATCATTCCAAAAATCAGCTTTGATGTACATTTCCTTATATCCAAAACTTACCCTCAAAAAGAGTGTTTTGAGAATTTAAAGCAGTTGTTTTTAATAGCACTTTTCAAGTATTGGACTTCAAAATATTCAAATAATAAAGAGAACACGAAATATAGAACAGACTTTAAGGAAAACAATCGTGTTTGAATTATTAGTCTATGACTTACCAGTCTTGAGAAAATGAGTTTTCTGTGAGTGCTTAAAAACTCAAATATCGGTCTGAAAGGTGAAACAAAAATGGCTGCCATTTTTAAACGGTTGATCCTAAATTGATTTGAACTACTGATTCCATACGTAATTGGTGGTAAAATTATAATTTTTTTCTAAAATGATCGAGCAACAACCTTTGGACCACTTGATATGGAATGACCCAATAACATTTAAAATAATATGGAATTACTGCTACATCAAATATTTTCCATATGACTGTTTTAAATTTCTTGAACCAAACAATTTCAGGAAATTTTTTAATGAAAAATTTATTAGTGAAATAAAATTAAAAAAACACAAATAAATTAAACATTATGAACAGACCACGAAGTTCAAAAGGTTTACCGCTTTCGACTATTATTATGAAAAACAATTAATGTTGGATATATTTGTATCTAACTAAAAAGTCATATATATATATATATATATATATATATATATATATATATATATAAATAAATCTTCCCCAAAGTTCCTAAATTTTAATTTCTTTCCAATTTTTTTTTTAACCAATAATTTTTATTACTTTTAGAAATGAAAAAAACCCGTATCGAGCAACATTTGCAAAAGCGAGAAATTCGAAAACGAAACATACGAATTTATAATTTTATATTTACAAAGTCTAAGATTTAAAACCATCCATAGCAAATACCCTGTGTAGCATAATACAAACTAATAGTAAATAGTAAAAATCATTACACTGGACTTAAATTTTTACAGTTCTTTCAACGAATGAAGTTCGGTAAGGAATTCCAAAGATGAGTGGTAAGAACAATAAATGATCTTTCACGAATACAAAGGATCTTGTTGTATATCGGAAGAGATATTAAAATCTGTGGGTTGAGATGTTATGTTTTATAGGTGGACTGACGAAAGTTATAGAAGAGAATATAGGTCGGTTTTCTTATTCTAAAGGATTGGAATAGGTACCAAGGAGATATTGTAATGGGAAATAATTCGTATAAAACGGTTCATTGATCTCTGGGTAACGGGATAGCAAAGTAAGCAAACGCGTTAGAAAATAAGCGTTATCCCTAACAACGTTTGATTGGGAACCCAAAGCTAGCCAGATCTAATTCCCGAGCCAGGGGAGATTTAATAATGCCTAGCATATTTCCCCACCCTATCCCCAGGCCCAGGAAAACCTGTATAGCCTAAAAGGTGTGGAAAGGGAGGATAAAAAAAAAACTTCATTAACCTTTTTAATCTCTACTCGAGTTTACCAAACAGCCCTCCAACACAAAGAATCCTTAATCAATTTGGAAAGGATAAGAGAGGAAATCAGAATAAGTGATACTTCAAGGCAGAGTCGTGGAAACTTGTGTCCGCCAAGCTTTCCTTTGTTGTTGTGCACTGACGCTTGCACTGGAAGCATCGTCAAGCTGTACTTTGTTCATAGTGGTCATATCAAAGCTGTTTGGTATACTCAGTGAGGTTTTTTCACCCCTTTACCTTACATATAAAATAAGGATATTATATGTTTAAAAATAAGGACACTAAAGGTAAAGAAAAAATTTTCAATAACAGGATAATATTTAAGAGAAAATGAAAAAAGAAAATAATGTTTCTGACATATTTGGATTAAATTTATGTCTTACGTGGAAAAATATATGTCTTGTAGGAAAAGCTTTTAAAGAGCAACATTTTTTTGTTTTAAGGTCAAATAAAATACAGAGACTATTGATTTCATCTAGATAATAATACTACATCAAATTAATGACACGAATTCATTTTTTATTATTAATACCACACATTAATGAATCATTCATAGGTAAGTGCTTTAAGAATATAATGTGTAAAGTATTTTTCCCTAATCTTAGTTGGAACTTATATTTATTAAAATATTATTGTTGATGTCTGTTCGAATCTTCTTTTAAAATTAACGGAGTGACATGTTCATTTTAAGTTAAGAAAAGGGAGAGAGAAAGTAAGGGATCGCGCCCGCGGCTTCCATTTTACAATAAGGGAGCAGAGGGCCACTAAACCTTCCAGTTAACAGCTTTTTGCTTCTACTTTACCCTCCTTCCAACCAACAAACAACTAATTAGTTTCAATTCAGGGCTTTATTCGCTTTCCTCTTCCTTTGTTTTTGTTCAGAATCATATTAAATATCTTTTACAATAAACGATCGGCTAAAAAATATTTTACACAACTAAAAAATCATGATGTTTTATCACAACGTTATCATTATTTAACAGAATTTCTAAACTAGCTATATAAGCAATCCATTGCACCCCATACTTCGTGTTTTATCACATTTTAAGAAAAGTATGCCAGGAATTAGAAACAATAACAAGAGATTAAATTCTTATACAGATAAAAATGCATCTCACATCGTCTTTAAACAAAGCTGAGAAATATTGCGGATTGGGCAAACCATGAGTTTGAACGAAAGCCACAGGCATCTCTTCAGATAATCCTTGAGTGAAGAGATGTACTGGAAAAGGTTAAGCAACAGAATGAGACTTGAACCTCCATGAAAGAGATGGCTCCAGACTGAGACAGATGGCGTCACTTCTAGGTCCTATGTTTGAAATAGAAGTAAAGAAGTCAAAGTAAATGAAGTGTAGACTCTTAAAACAGATAACTATTATTTGATTCCTCATTAGAAAAATTAGAATCTGCCAGTTGGATCACACTACCTCAAAACTGGCTATAAGTCCAATTGTTAAAAAAAAAATGAATTACTGGAATGCTTCATTTTTTTTTTTAAATAACACTTCTTAACCTCTTAAATATGAATCCTTTTTCTTCTAACTTATATACCTGCTGCAAGCGGAAAGTTTTTTTTTTAAATACCGTTAAACTACCTAACTCAAAATTATTCTCTTGCTTTGTTAATGATTCTAAAACTTTTTTTTTATTTTCATAGTTTAATTTACACCTTTCAGCATATCATGGCAATCGGCGTATGTGATAGGTAGAATGCGGCAGGCATTTTCGGCATGAGCGAAGGAACGTGCCCAGCAGCACCTCTTTCTGCGCTTGATAATTCAGAAGAGGATCTCTCTCATCAGCTTCTTTTTAGCCGTCTACCAATAGGCCTGCAAACCGTGGCATATTGTCACTAGTTAGTCTATCGTTATTTCCTTGCAATTTAACACGAATAAAGAGTATGAAAGTATTCGTATGAAAAGTTTGTAATCTTTTTAAGAGCGACTAAAGCCCAAATGGGTTAAAGTAGGAGACGCATGTATTCAGTTTCTGTTTTTTTGTTTTTTGTTTTTTTTTTTTTCAATTTTCTTAATTTCGGAAAAAGATAACAGTATTTTTAGACGTTTGTTAGAAGTCTGTCTTTTCACACGTGTGCCCTAAGTCATCCTTATATCGAATATTAGTCCTAGGTGGCGTATTAAATCCATTGAGGAATTTGATGGTCTCCGATAGAAACTCCTGGACACGTTTCGCGTCTAACTGTGAATGTTATATGTTGAGATTTGTCAAGGTTTAATTTTATTTTGCATAGTGAGTAATATTTTTTTCAAATTTATTAAGTGATTTCGTAAATTTAATAAAGCCAGTCTAGGGTCGTGGTGTTTAGATAAAATTGTTGTATCGCCTTTGTAGGTTGCAGTTAATCTTTCTTGGTTTGTAGGAATGTGTGTATATAATGTATAGCAAGGGAGCGAGTGGACCTGCAGAACTCCTGCTGTTAAAGCCCGAATAAAAGTTTATTTTATTTTTATTTTTAGAATATAATTTAAATTTATGTCAACATAAAGTAGTTATATTTTATTTAAAATAAGTTTAATTTCAATTATGTTTATTTAAAAGTAGAATGTAAATAAGCGCATTGTTTATAACACCAGGTGGTGTTAATTAGTAAGTTAAAAAACAGCTGACGCCACGTGCTTCCCAGTCTCGAGAAAACAGATTAAGTGTTATCTTCAATATTGCACAAAGTAAACTTTAATGCATCTTCCCCATTTTTTTATTGGAACACCACCAGAGAGCCAACCCTACCACCGGGCCCGGCCTTCATTCATCGCCCTAGCGACCTCCATTTAAACATCGGTCTACAGCAAAAGGTTTATTTTTGTAATTTGAAGACACTAAGTTTATATTTTGATTTTGTTTAAATAGAAACACTTCTTTAGAAAACATAAAAAAAACTTAGTTACATTTGTTTATCTATTTTAGTTTACTTTAGGTTAAAAATCACAGTTTTTTTTGTATTGGTTAATTTTAGATAAACTATACATAAGTTTTTTTTTTTCTTTTCTTCTTTACCTTGTGGAAGAATTTTCCTTTTATCCGTTATTATTCTGTTAATATTCAAACATTGTATTTTGTTTTGTGTGCAACAATAAATGTTTTTCTAAACTCATTAATCAATTTCAGTGATATTAATTTTTTTTCAATTGAATATTGAACATATGATTAAGCAACAAAACAAAGTTATTATTCACATAGGAAAATAATAAAATGAATCAGCGAATATTAGGTGTGAAGGACAGTATTTGAATTAATAATAATACCCCTTCCCCTACACCTGCTAAGATTGGTCTGACTGAAGAAATCTCTGAGCCCTGTCGGATAGAGAAAAATCTGTCGGAGAGATAGGATTGGAGTATGAAATAGTACGTATGGGGTAGTACGGTTTTGAGTTTAAAGGGGAAACCCTCGATGATAGACTTTATCAAATGCTTGGGCGACATCAAGAAATACATATAGCGTATTTTTTCTCTCTAGTGGTCCAGCAATGTAGTCCGTAACTCGGTTTAATTGTTGTGTCGTTGAGTGCTAGGTAAGAAAACCGAATTGATGGTCAGGTATTATGTTTTGGTCAGTCACTGTATCCTTTTGTAAATATATATAAATAAATATATATATATATCGTATTATATGAGGACGCCACGCTTTGAGGTCTCCGACTAGGCAGGAGGCAGTCTAAAAATAGCTAATGAAATATAAAGAGTAAAAAGATTATAAAAAAATTAAATCTTAAAGTTGTAAGGATAGAAGCTGATGGGACCAACAATAGGGACGTAGGTGCTGGTTTAATATCATTTTTTAGAGTGAGTACCATTCTTGTAATTTTTTTAATTGATTTTGCAAATTTATTGACGGTTGGTTGTTTGTTTAACGTCGTAGGCTAATCGGACGATGCTACATTGGGAGTCCTAAATTTTGCTTATCCAGGTATAATTAGGATAGGAATTTTTAACGAGTTCCTGACATCGCACAAGCATTTGACGTTCTATCCGAGGGACGGCGTAGCCAAGGATGTTTTACTCCATTTAAAAAATCCTAGGGCCTACGCAGGACGCGAACCCACGACCATTAGTATTGTAGGTTGCCATGCTACCCCAGGTGACCCCCGCAAATTTAGTTATTTCAATCTGCGGTTATAATTGCTTTTATAGTTAAAATTGCTGTGTCTTCTGACTAAGTTTAAGTCGAAGTCTCAGAGTTTGTAGGTATGTCATGTGTTTATACAAAAATATAGCAAATAGATATATAGGTGAAAATAATCTTCCCAATATCATTTAATAAAAAATTACATCAAATTTCTTATATAAATATGGTAATACCGACAACGCTTCGGATTATTAATCCATCTTCAGGGCAATCTTTCAAGTTCAGTAAGCAATACATCAGTAAGTTAGATGGGACAAGGACATATTAGATTTGTATATATGGTAGTAATTTTAATGTGAAATAGTGTAAAATATTCTGTTTATAACAAAAATGTGACCTGTTACATTGTAATAGAAATATGTATGAAATATAGAAAATATGATGTGACCAAGCAACGAAAATATGTATGTATTCACTTTGTTCAAATATTTTATTTAATTTATGTGACTGACTTTTTTTTATATATATATACACATTTTGTAATAGGAAATGAAAATATACAACAAAAAAAAGATTGCCCTGAAGATGGATTAATAATCCGAAAAGTTGGCGGTTTTACCATATTTATATAAAAAATTTGATACAATTTTTTAATAAATAATATTGGGAAGATTATTTTCACCTATCTGTCTAATTTATATATTCAATATCTTCCTTTATAATAATTGTTATACTTGTGATTATTTAGTAAAAAAAAAAATATAGCAAGTATTGATCCCTGCTAACATTGGCTGGATTGAAGAAAATTCTGAGCCCTGCCTGATTGAGATAAATCTGCTAGAGAGATGCATTATAACTAAAGGCCGGATTTCGTGCAGTAAAAATTTTAAAAACGTGCAATAAAAATTAGCCAATAAAAATAAAAAACACTGACAAGCGTGCAATAAAAATAAAAGACACTGACAGACGTGCAATTCAACCTTCTGCTGTGTGAAGAGGCGGTGTATAATTAAAAAATCAAATATTAATTTAACATATTTATATAATTATTGTTATATACATATGTGCTTACAAAACCAACAAAAAAAATGTTTGCTAGGAATCATAATTAAACAAAACTAATAATGTATATATAGTAAATCATAAATTTTCGTAATTTTCTACTAACTATATTAATTTATCAAATAGAAATTTCTAAAATTTTATCGTATTAAATTTACAATAATGTACATTTCCATATTATGCTTCGTAAATTCATCTTCAACTTTCTCGATAATATTAATCTCAACGTTAAGGTTTGCTCTTCAAGCTTTTTTATTTGCGAAGGTAGAACCGATAAATGGGATCTTATAAATGCTAGATCTGATGCAAAGATGTAAAATTTAAAAAAAGATTTTACTTTTTGCACAGATAGTGCATCATCTTGAAGAGTAGAAACAAACTCTTTAAAATTATTAAAATGATCTGAATAAAATAGGGCTGCTTCGATCCATGTTCCCCATCTAGTTATCACAGGTTCTGGGGGAAGGGAGCAGTCCATACTATTTCTATAAGCTGTAACGCGGTGAGGGGCTTTTAAATATATTTTTTCCCATTATTAACAAGTGTGTTCATATTTCGGCAAATTTCAAAAACTTTTTCAGCAACACGGTTTAAATCATGCGCTACACAAGTTACATGTACCATATTTGAATAAAAAACTTTTAATGCTTCTCCAGCTTTTACCATATACGGAGCGGCATCGCTAAAAAATAAAAGGATTTTATCTTGGTAGGATGTTTGACAGAAAAAAATTGCTAACCTGTCGTTTTTGGAAGCTGCTTACATGAAATGAAGTATGGTTTGGGTTCAATCTCCAGGTGTAGGATTCCAACAATTATACTGCAAATATTAAGTCCCCGTGGGTCTGTTGTTTCATCTACCATGATGTAAATATAATTATTTTTAACTATTTTTCGTATTTCTTCAACAGAATGTTTAAAACAGTTTTTGAGGTAATTTTTTTCTTAGGGTGTTCTCGTCAGGAATGTTTTGTTTTGTGTATTTTAGCAAAAAACACTTAAAGGGCTTGGACTGCAGTTTATTGAATGGAATATTGGAAGCGACCATGGTGTAACATAAATCGGTAAAAACTGTTTGTTATTGTCTAACGACGAGCAGCTTTGTTTGTTGTAATTGTTGAATTGGAGTTCGCTTGGCTGTTTTGTGCAGCAGTTAACTGCGTGTTTTCCCGTCTTCTTTCAATTCTGGGTATGGTTTTATCCATTTGATTTTGGAAGATTGGCTGGCTGTCACTTTAGGCCATAGGTCAATAGTGAAAATTTTTGTACTTGTTTACCGAACTAAACTCAACTTCAGAATGATATGGAAATAAAGGAGTAGGTGGAAAGGTTGAGTCAAATCCAGTTAGAACTTCTAAGAAAGTTAATACAAAGGACCGTTGTTCGACATAATACTATTTCCGTAACGAGTTCGAAGAAATATTTTGAAATCGTGAATAATTTTTTCTTTCTTAGAAAATTAGGTAGAAAAATAAATTATAAATACATACATATATCGGTATTATTGTTGGTGATTTTAAAATAAATCATAACTATTCTCTATAATAAAAATTAAAAAAAAAATCAATATTTTTAATGAAATATCAAAAAATGCACTTTCGTGCACTGAAACCTAAAATGTGCAAATTTATGCAGTAACCCTCAAAATGTGCAATTTCGTGCAAAATAAAACTTACATATGTTAATCAGGAAGCCTTAATTCGTGTAAATAACTTGTCCCCGATCGATTTCAAGCAACCGAAAAAAAAGTGCAATTGCACGAGAATCCGGTCTCTAATTATAACAGTGAACAGAATATCTACTATTGGAAGTTACAAGAAAAACTATTATTTCACAATTATTATACAAATTAACAGAATTGGACAGAGGGGATTAGTTAAGTTAACAGTTTGGAGTAGGTTGGGAGGGGGTGGAGCGGTTCAATAGCAGCCCCTGTCAAAGGCTCAGGCATTCATCAAGCAGGCTTATTCAGGGCGGGTCTCACTTCTTCATTCTGTTTTATTACTCCCACAAGTGAAATTGCTTCTTTGTCGAGCCATACTCTCTGCCTTGTTGACTGTTCACAAGCGCTGCACCTTCGGGGAGGGATAAATTGCCTCATTCTCACAACCTGTCATACAGGAGACTAGCACCATCTAAATATTGTATGTTTTGATCCGCCCACTCAACGAAAACCGATCAATTGAATAACTGGTTCTTTTCCCATTCGCGTACCGCAGTTACTATCCCGTTATTTCATATTCTGTGTTAATAAATGCTATTTTGCATGCTCATTTGTAAGCATCTATAGTTATTGTTTACTGTTTGCTTATTTAATGTCACTTAATCCTACTATGACTAATAATCAGACGATGCCAAAGTGGTAGTCCTGAATTTTACCTATCCAGGTATAATTAGGGTTCTTCAACTAGCAACGAGTACCTGACATTTTACAGACGCAGGATCAGACACAGACATTTTACGTCCCGTCAGAAAAACGCCATAGCTAAAGATCTACGAAACTGCGACTTTGTGTTCTGTATTTGGCTAAGCTAACCACTACACCACAGGTGACCCCTATCTATTGTTATTCAACTAACCTTGTCTCCTATTTTGTTTAAACTCCAAAGTGTAATTTCCAGTAACTCTAAATTCGTAAAAATTTCAAAATGAATTTTCTAAACTTGGAACTGATAGAATTAAATGGTTCAAACAAGTAATTTTATTTAAAGTTAAAGTAACAAGCAAACCCTTTTTGGGAATACTAAACCACAGTCAGAGGGTTGCGCCACAGAAGCTGAAAAAAAATAAATCCAAAAATTATTTATATAATTGTTTTTCCCCTTTCTCTAGACTGAATACCAACCGACTTTATGATGAAAATATGAACATAATATTGCCGATTGAATTATAGTAATCTAAATCTATTGAATCCATAAAAAACGCTTCGGGAAAAGCAGGATAAATACACTATTATGCATAGTGTGTATGTTTGATAAATTAAGCGCGGAAGTCCTAATTATGAAAAATTGCTCATCCAAAAGACATTACTTGCTGTGAAATGCATTATATTATAAATTGTTATTAAGATAACACTCGATATTTTACTTTTTATACATTTTTCATATAATACATATTTTACATACATTTTTCCCTATTTTTAATTTTTCCTTTGCATATCGCTGCATGTCACGAATTTCTAGAGCATATATTACCCGACATATTTTGTTTTATAGAAATCCAGTCTTTGAATTAAATTCGGAACTAAAATTTCAAGCTCCAAAAACATTAAATCTGGATATTTGTTATTGAATAAAAAACAAAACAAATCAATGTAATCATTTAGCAAATAAGCGTTTTTTTTTTTTTATTTTGTTTTTACTTTCACTTACCTATATATGAAATATATAGTAAGTGGAAGTATTGCGATCGTGAAAAATTTCGACTTCCGGTTTTCAACGGAAATACACGTTTTGGGGTCCCCTGAGTCCAAATGACCAAGTCCCGCGAAATGGTCTGTGTGTGTGTGTGTCTGTGTGTGTGTGTGTGTGTGTGTGTGTGTGTGTGTGTGTATGTGAACAGACTAGCTCAAAAAATATAAGCCGTGCGAATCTGAAATTGGGTATTTAGTGTATGTATATGCCCGTGATGTGACAGCAAAAATTTCATCAAAATTGCTCAAAGGGAGGGGGTACTTTATTTAAAGAATTTTTAAGTTTTTTTCGATTTTCTCAAATAACGATAACGATTTTGATTAAACTCAGTATTTGATCTATTTATATGCCCGAGATATGACTGTATAAATTTCATCAAAATTGATCAACCGGAGGGGGGACTTTACTTAATAAATTTTTTTTATCATTTTCTCGTGTTTTTTTTATTTACTCAAAAAAGGCTTTAACGATTTTTATCAAACTGGGTATTTGATGTATGTATATGCCAAAGATGTGATAGCCAAAATTTAATCGAAATTGGTCAAACATAGGGGGCACTTTATTTAATAACTTTTTAACTAATTTTTACATTTTTTTCGATTATCTCAAAAACGGCTTTAACGATTTTCATCAAATTCGTGTTGCTTAATGAAAATTAGGTGTTCTTTAATATCAGGTAAGCTTTATCATTATTAAAATGTTCTGAGGGGGCTTAAATGGGGAAGGGGCCTTTTTTGTTTTCCTATAAAGTACCTTTTTATTAGTTTGTATGGAGAAATTATCTATCTCTCGGTTTGCCTAAAAATAAGAAATGGCTAAATATGAGATATGATAAAAATCAAGGAAACATATAGAGGAGAAAAAAAGAAAAATATTCAGTCAACTCATAAAACTCGTTGAGCGCAAGCGGAGTACGCCTTTAATGAGAGACCATTTTTCATAATTAAAGCTGTTCTGTTCATTTGAGAAGTAGCAATTAACAAAACACATTAATTTCTAATCTAAGTAAGTTTGTAAGTGAAAGTTGTGTGTTGCGCGCACGCACCACATTTTTTCCTCATGCTTTATTATATCAATAGATAGTTCTTTTTTACATTTGTGAACAATATTTTACAAAATTCTGGAAAAAATTATCTGGATAAAAAAAGAATGGATATAATATATACAGAACGAAAAAAAACAGAGATAAATGTGTAAAATGTTCGTGTTCAAGCACGAAAACATAGTAAGTCATACTGACTTCCACATGCCAACAGTCGACCAACACATCAAGACTCTTTACAAACGTTTCCACACTAACCTACACGGACATATAAACCTACTAATAAGAGATATGGCCACAGATGAAATGCCATTGAATGTGAGGAGGAGATTAAAAAGGCGTTGGATTAGAGATCTCCTTCTTTAACCGACCTGAATAACTGAATCAAGCCAGGGAAGAGGTACTGTTGGGTGCCATCCTTCCCCATGCCTAACATGTCATCATTTGAAATTGTTTACGGCCATCACATCTGCTGATTGTCGATATATTGTTGACAGGCGCGGATATACAAATGAATTTAAAAAATAATAATAAATTTAATTTAATTTTATCAATAAGATAGCTAATGTTACAATAATTTAGATTTGTTTTTATTATTAGAATTCAAAATTTCTGTTTATTGTAGTGCTAATAGGTGCACAATGATTTCGGTTAACCTGCATTTTGCTAAAACAAATAGGTTGGATGTTTTCCCCACACGTGAAAAGGCGACACATAATTTTTCATGGGAACAACACGCATTTTCCTAGTCCAAGCCGGAAAAAAAGATTTGGATACTGGATGCTTACCCACCCTACATCGAAAGAAAACGAAGTGTAAAGCTAAACAATATTTTTATAGTGAGTCACTCCCTATACCTTATCAATATGATGATAGTAAACAATATGTATACTTTTTCCTGTGTATATCCAATATATATCCCAGAAGACATTATATTTTTTCTAAAATAAAAGGGCATTAAATTTCGCGTCCACTGAGGTCCTCAGAGTTAAAATCGGTTAAGTCTTTTCGCCAAAACTGTCAATTTAGTGTAACAGTTTAGACACTTTAGCGGAAAAATGAATTCCGCTCATGTTCCCAAGCCTGCAATTTAAAGAGGGTTTCTCTAAATTACCTATAATAGTTGTGGAATATCGAATTCTTTGTAAAACGATCTCATTAATTTTTTATTTTGAAGTATCTGGGGATTTGATGAAATATTCTTAAAAGTAACTACTTAGACAGGTAGATACTTTATCATTTATTTTAACAGATGGAAGATGGTTGTTTAATAAGTTCAAAATGGTTAATACTTCAAAAACCGAAGTCTTAGCAGGAGGTAACCATTACGAATTCTTTCACGTTTTTATTAGTATTTCCACGCAGGGTTTAGCTAATGTCGTGTTTAAGGAACTTGTTTCATGCTAAATTTGATGCACAGCAACTTTTATCTTAAACATTTTTCATTTAAACTAGGTGTTTTTGAGTTATAAGCGTTGCTAACCGGTTTCCACCAAAATCGTAAAAATTACAGATTTTTGATGTACCGAACCCGGCTAAACTACTAAACCGATTTAAACTTCAAATAGTTCATTCTATTCGCAATAGTTCAGCCTCTTACAGTAAGAAGAAAGCAATCCTTATTGATCTTTATTTACCGAATCATATGCGAGAAACTGAAAAAAAATCCCCAAAATTTCACGGATTTGACTCTACAAAGCGCTAAATACGTTCAAGTTGTAATTACCACTTTAGCGGAAAATGACTTATGTTCCCAAAATTCATTTTTCCGCTAAAGTGGCTAAATTGACAATCGGTTTTGGCGAAAAGGCTAAACCGATTTAAACTGTGAGAACCTCAGTCGACGCGAAATTTAATGCCCTTTTATTTTGGAAAGAACACAAGCTTCGAGTTATTAGCGAAAAATTGAAAAAAGTTCGCAAATGTCGATTTTGTTCTCCTATATAAAATTTGATGGAAACCGGTCTGAGGTGGCAGACGTTCACATTTGTTGTCTATGAAATGAGTACTTTCAGCCTATATGATCAAAAATTTTCTCTAAATTAGAAACCTTTTTGGCCGTCAGCTCCCGGACTATTACAAAAGCTTGCTTATAAACAAAAAGGTTATGAAACCGACACATGACGCCATGTCAATAAATCGAAACACTAAGCCACCTACTGAATTTGCAATCATTCGCAATCAAAGAAATATTGGGGTCAATAATCAACATAAAAACTGTCCTTCCTATCTTTTAAGTTGAACAAAAGTACACACAATGAGCCAAATTTCATCAAAATCGGATCAGTAGTTTTTTATTTTACCTCCGACAAACATCGGGACACGAGATTTTTATATATATCTTTGATGCGCGGTCATAAGGGCTCAAGTCAACATTTTGAATTTTTCAGGACAGCAACAGCAATGTTCAAAACATGTAAATTCTAATTATTGATATTATTTGTAAATGTTATTTTTATAAAACAATATAGTTTGACTTAAGACCTTAATACCAACTGTAGCTCTGATTTCGTGCTATAATATTACGACATAATCTCCAAATGCTCAAATAGTGACTTAAGCCCTTATGACCGCTCATCAAAGATATAAAGATTAGCAATTGGAAACGCATTTATGTCAATCAATATTTAGTTTGGAAGGGATAATTGATCGATATCTGATACTAGCAGAATATTATCCCTTACAGGAGATCTGCTCTACCGAAATCGGGCATTATTGAAGAGGCCGAAGGGAGAAAGCTGTGTGGCTACGTGAACCCGAGTCATAAATCAGCGCAACGGTTGGTGGAGCTTTAGTTTAGCGCCGCCGGGAGTGAGGAGCCCTCAATTACCATACTCTAATCTGTTTGTGTCTCCTTCCGCTCTGTCCTCGCCTTGTCTCCTCCATCTTGTATAAACTTCGATTCTAAAAAGTACACCTTAGTCAATATCCACCATTGACTAAAATATTATACTTCTCTATGGAAGAATGAGAACATTTATGAATATCCCGCCAAAGGATTATTATATAACGACGTTCTGTGAAGGTCAAGGCGAGGATATGCGGGTGGCTATTTCAAGGTGCCTATACACTGTGCTATATCCGTAGAACACTGTTCCGAACACCCATTCTCGAACAGGGTGTTCGGCTTATCTAAATATGACACGAACTCGAACAGGTGCGTTATCTGTTCGGTTATATGTTCGGCGACAGCGCTAGTATGGCTTTTAAGTTAGTTAAGATGAGCTTCTAGAACTTCTTTTAGTAGTTTTTTGACGTTACTTTTATTCATAATACGAGTAACTTGGAGCAAAAGTCAGAGAGCTGCTAGTTCCAAGTCAGTCCTTTTTATATTGAAAATTGTTGCATTCAGGTTTATAGGAGCGGTAAAAGATAATTTTTCGCTCGACTTCACGTGTCGACGTCAGTGTAAATTGCTGTTGGTTGTATGCCGACACCGCAAGGTTCGGGGGATTATCTGTTCGAGTGTGAGGTTTGCACAGTGT
The DNA here is from genome assembly GCA_911387785.2 of Aelia acuminata. NCBI lineage: Eukaryota > Metazoa > Arthropoda > Insecta > Hemiptera > Pentatomidae > Aelia > Aelia acuminata. The sequence goes on along the minus strand of OU426978.1, from coordinate 106,395,897 downwards.
AAAGGTACCTTTACGCTAGGCAGGTGATTAATAAGGAGGACCACCAAAATTCGAAACGAAAACCGCTAACTACTTTTACCTCCCCACCTAGTCTTTTCGGCTGTAGGTTTTTCTCTTTTTTTTTCAGACATCTATCTGAAGCAAGGAGTCGACGTGGCAGAACACCAATTATCGCTAAACTTTATATACATATTTTAAAAAAAATTGATGAGATGCACGCAACATTCAAATTTCATTTATGAACCTACTGAGATGAGAAATGAATGTGTTTTGATAAATATGTAAACCCCATTCAGCAACTTCACACGTTTTCCTACATTTATTTACTTATTTTTGTTTGTCTCCATAAGTTATCGAGTATTATTTAATATCGAGTTAATTTTATATAAAATCTAAAATTTGCAATAAAAGTTGAAAGTTCTCAATACTTTTCGATTCATTACTTTTTTTTTTTTTTTTAAAGGGATCTAAAATAATCCTAATTTCATCATTGGTCGAGTTTTTTTACTGCTTGCTTGATTTTTACTGCGAGTTATTTTCGGAAAGTATATCGTGAAGGCGAATCGACCGAAGGCTTGTAGTAAATCTACTATGGAACTAAAATTTGTAAACTAAGATATAATTATTAAAGATTACTTGTAATTTGTACTATTCACACCGTAAACTGCTTTAAATAATTTGACCATCACATATATACCTCAATAAAAGTACCTACAATAAAAAATTTTACTGTATTATAAAATTATTTATTTATACTTGTGATAATCCGGAAGAGCAACCTTAACACTCCATCGCGTCCGATTTTATAATTCTCTATTTAGTTTTTGAAAACTTCATTTAGTTACCATGGAAACGAACAATTTCCATCCATTAAAAATGTATGTTTCAAAACACGTTGACAAATCTTTCCCATGAACATAATATCTTTACTTATTAACAATGGGCTTCCTTTAAAAGTGTTTCCCTAGATACGTTTATCTATTTATTTTCTTATTTTATATTTAGCCATTTATTATTTTTAGGCATAATGAGAGACAATTAATTTCTCAATATAAACAAAATTAAAGGTACTTTATAGGTAAAGTAAAAAATTTTCTTCGCTTCCCCCTCAGAATATTTGTATGATGATAAAATCTCACTAATATTAAAGAATACTTGATTCTCATTAACCATGGTGTCAAAATCCTTAAAATCGTTTTTGGGAAAATCGAAAAAAACGTAATAAAGATTAAAAAATTTTCTAATAAAGTATGGTCATCATCGGTTGAACGAGGAGAGTTTGTATTCATACAATCAACTCCCCCTTAAAAATTTATTATAATAATATAAGTCCTGCGAAATGGTCTGTGTGTGTGTGTGTTTTTTTTGTGTGTGTGTGTGTGTGTGTGTGTGTGTGTGTGTGTGTGTGTGTGTGTGTGTGTGTGTGTGTGTGTGTGTGTGTGTGTGTGTGTGTGTGTTTGAGTGTGTGAATAGACTGCCTCAAAAACTATAAACCGTACGAACCAGAAATTGGGTATTTGGTGTAAGTATTATGCCTGCGATGTGACAGCTAAAATTTCATCAAAATTGGTCAAACGGAGGGGATACACTATTTAATAAATTTTGTCTAATTTTTAATTTTTTTTCTTCGATTTTCTCAAAAAACGGCTATAACGATTTTGTTCAAATAGGGTATTTGATGTACGTATGTGAAAACCAAACTTCATCAAAATTGATCAATTGGAGGGGGCACTTTAAACTTCTTCATTCGGCATATTCAATATTGCTCGGTTCGTAGTGCATATGAATCACACAAAAATTATAGTTAGCATACTTATAAGTCTTCAAATAAACAAAAATTTCTAATTTTATCATTGAATTAAACCCCGAATACTATGTATACTATTTTTTTTTTTTAAGTTGATTATGAATAATTTTGGGATTCCCTTGGAAAAGTAATAATTTGCTTCAATCTGGATTAACCTATAAGGCATTTCCGGCTGGGCCGCGCTGTTATCGGACAGGAGAAAATATTCTGAAAGCGCGGAGGCGATATTAAAGGAGCTCAACTCGAGCCGACGAGAGGTTGTTGCAGAGGCAGTGAGGGGTGATTCAGCCCTAGTGATTAGAATTCGGGGGGTGGGGGCCCATCCACAAATCCTGTCTCCTTTGTCTGGTATTAATAGAGGTCCCACCCTCAACTTACCCTCCTCTCCGTGCAAAATATTAGCCGCCTACTTGTTAATCTCTTTTATGCTTTTTCTTTTAAGGGCCACTTCATATTTACTCAGCCATAACACTCTTAATAAAAAAACGAATAATGGTAATGCGAAAGAAGAATGTTTTATTTACTTATTTACAATAATATATTTGTCTGTCATAATTTATTTTTGGCTTTCATTTCTCGTTTTATTGGACACTGCCCACAAGTGATTTCATACAATAAAATAATCTAAGACGTTTAGTTTACTTCGCAGATTTATTAACACGGACGGATCTATATATTTCATTATAGAAAACGCTGAATTTTTTTAAAGTTCGTAGGATCTTATAGATTATGATAGATATTTTTTTCCGAACTGTATTAGACATTTTCTCAGTCAGTTGAATTTATTTTTCACCCAATGCTTAAGTCTTTTACTTAAAACAGCGAGAAATCTATTTAAAAGCATTAATTTAATTTGACTTAATTTAAAAAGGCCAGCTCAAAAAGCGCTTAGATTTTAAGAAAACCCTAAAACGTCAATTAATGGTCAGAGCTCAGTCAAAATGACCAAAAATAAGAAGGGAAAGTTCTATGGAGATTCGCGAAGAACTTTTTGCTAGTTCTTCACAGAGTTTGCAAAACATAACTTTATTCTTATTTTTATATTTTCATAATGAAAGAAATACTCATTTTCCATCTATTATACAAGGGGTGTACAGAAAATTCTAAGCATGATATATATATATATATATATATATATATATATATATATATATATATATATATATATATATATATATATATATACAGGGTGACGTGCTACTCGTGCGACAAACTTCACCAGTAGATTCTCCACCATAAAATGAATAAAAAAGTTCATATTGACCATGGTCCGATTCTCAACCATTTCGGAATAATTTCGCTTTTTATCGATCTTGAAAGATATCACGACCTGGCATCGGAAAACCGTGATATCTTTAAATCTGAAAATTTCTCCGAAAAGCTGATAGCATCGTTAAAATCTACATTAATTGTTCAATAATAAAATGGTCATTTCAAAATTTTTGGGCCAATTTTTCGTGTTTTATTTCAGCCAGAACAACAAAATAAGTGAAAAATTTTACAAATCGGAAAGTGTTTAACATAATCTAGAGTTTCTAATTTTAGTTTCAGAAGGCAGCAAAGTTGAGGGAAAATACTTCATTTAATAACGCTTCTAACGCACTCTTAATCTTTTAATTTGGTGTTTCTAAGACCAAGATATGGATGACATAAAGAGAAAAAATTATGGTTCAAGGATTGTTAATGCTTGAGAATTTACATTTTAAATTTGAAAAAACTAATACAACTCACCAATATCTTTAAAATAAATTTATTTTTAATCATTTTATTTATGTTAAAATTGGAAGCCGTACTCTGCAATACACAAACGTGCCCGTTTTCTCATACTCCCAACTGTCACACTAAAAGTGAGAAAACGTCGAAGTTTTTCAGCAGCGGCGAAGATCCTTGCTCTCAAATTGTCTATGTTTGTCACTTCAATGCGATAGATCAGTTCCTTGAGATATCCACAGACGAAATATTCCATGGGGTTGAGATCAAGAGATCTTGTCAACTAATTAAATGCACTTGAAGGTATATCATTGTAATATTACAGGTTCTTTGCTAAATTAAATCCATGAAAGTATTGTCATAATTTACTTTCACTTATATATAAAGAAATAACGGGTGTCCAGAAAGAGTATTTGGGTTTTTGTTACTGTGAAACGATAAGAGGTTTTTTGGCCCAAGATCTTCAAGGATAAGAAGACCTCTAGAACATGGTTTGAGCAAGGTCTGGTTGATAAGTCAGAAGTATGGCAAGTGGTCATACTTCTGACTTATCAATTGCTACGGTAAACGAATTATTCCAAAACAAAGTGATTTCTCGTAGAGGCACCATTAGCTGGCCTCCCAGGTGTCCCGATCTCAATCCTCTTGACTTCTTTCTGTGGGGATACCTGAAAAGTAGGGTATACGAAAAGAAACCGACGAATCTAACGCAATTGAAGCAAAATATCAGAACAAAAATGACGGCAATCTCAGGAACAACGTGTCAACGCGTTTTTAGGAATCTGCGTTTGAGATTCGAGGAGTGCCAGCAGCATTATGGTGGACACCTGGGCAATATTGTTTTTTCTAAATAAATTTCCAATTTAAATATTGTGTTTAAATAAAACGTAAACATCCTTCTTGATATTCTATATTTGAGATTTTATTCAACTTTCAAACCCCGAATACTCTTTTTGGACACCCTGTATATAGTGAGGGAAAATATTGTGATCGTGAGAAATGTCACAAATATACAAATAAATAATGTACAAAAATTCATTAAAATTGATTAAACCGAAAGGGCACTTCATTTCGTACATTATGTACCATTTTTTTTTTCCCGATTTTGATTAAACTCATCATGTTTAATGGGAATCAAGAATTCTTCTTAATAGAATGGTAAGTGAATGTTGTGTATGACGCGCACAGCACAAGGTTTTGTTTTGTTATTCATTTTAAATTAATGTTTTCCTTTTTAATAATATTTTGTTTTTTGTGTGTATTTAAACTATAAAACGTCATTTACCGTTAGTAAATAAAAATAGAAATTAGCTATGGAGCTTCTTTCACATTGAATTCATTGAAATGGTGTTTGTCAGATGTGAAATTTCAGGGCCCTAGGCTATCAATTTGTTTTTGATTGCTCTTTCCTAAATTGGAATTGGTTGGTGCTGATGGTATATTCTGATGGATTAGCTGAAGGGCTCTAACGAGAATGTCTTTAATCATATGTTCGAAAGTATCAAAGAATGCAATGTTCTGGTGATATAATAATGAGTAATATAACGATATAAAACTAAAAAAAAAATTATAGCTCATCTCGTTTTTATGGTCTCTTTATCCACCGATATTATTATATTTATAAATCTGCAAAACATAATACTATAAATATTATATGATGCAATTTTCTGGAGACCAACTAGGTTGGCTTTCATTGATAATTCGATTCCTTCTCTGATAGGTTTATTTAATTATTTATTTTTTCAATGAGAAACTTAAATATTTTATATTACCTTGTTTTATATTCATTTCGTCCAAAGATAGAGTTAATATTAACTATTTACGTTTCTTTCTATTCCTGTTTTAATAAATATCAAAAATAGAAGATCGGTAAATTTAAAATTATTACCAATCAGAAACACTAATTTTACGAAATATTGAGGGATGAAAAATGAGAAAATAAAACAGCTCAATTTTTTTTTTATTATTATTAAATTACTTTTATGGAGAGTATACATACAAAACATTTTAAAAGTTGTTATAGATTTATTTTTCATGATGTTTTCAAAATAATAATTCAGAACCTCATATATTAATTGAAAACAAAATATGTATTGTATTCATAACACTAAAAAAAGTATGATGAGTAGACGTTTAATGAGTTAATAATTTATTTCTTAATCTTAAATCTTATTATTAAAATCAAATAAAAAAATTATAGAAATAGGACCAGTATTAACAAGTATACTAATATTGCACAAGTGTTTTGATATATATTCAATAATGGACAGCAATAATAATATTTAAATAATAAGAGCCATACAGTCATTGTTAAACATTATATATTGAATATTAATAGTTTATTATTTTGTTATAATTATTATATAATTGTCTTATTACTATTATTATTACGTTATTGTATTATGTTATATAACACTATTTACACAATTATTGTTTTAAATTAATTTTTACTATAATAATTTTAAGTAATAATAATAGCAAGCCATTGTAATGAGTAATTAAAAAGTAATCTTTGCCTTATTCGCGGTTAATTTTCCCTATAAGTTTTGCCCCATTTCTTTTTATACTTACCACTATTATCTACCATTTGGAAATTGATTAATAACCTATGCAAATTAAATTTATATCCTTGTATTAATTTCTTGTTCCAAAAAATTGTTATATGTTATTAATCAATGACAATATGATAATTTTTTAGGAAAAGAAGATGTCATAATTAATTTTTTTTTTAAATTTTATTCCATGAACTCTGATCAATACTTATTTAAATTTGAACAACGATCTGCTTCCTAATCTTTGCAGAGTAATTAACGAGGTGTGAGATGTCCAAAATGCCACAGAGCTCATTACTAAGCACTCGGAAGCTTAGCTCACCTTGAAGTTAGTAATGGAACTTGTTTGTAGTTATGACTGGCAACAAAGCGTACAATGAGGCAGCATTATTGACTGGAGCGGCAGCTTGCTGCTATCAGTATTGCGAGGGTTCACCGTACTCCCCTCCCTACCAACCTTCCTTTTATCCCATACGATTTCCTATACAACGCATTAGGCTTCCTTTTTCTAAACATGAATTATATTAAATTCTAATTAAAATTAATTATTTAAAGGACTTTAATTGGGGAGGAAACAAATCCTTCAAGTTTGATCATAACGAGAAAATGATTTAATTTCTTCTGCATTTTATTTCCAACAGCCAGAGTTGGACAAAATGTAGTTACAACTACTAACTTCTAACTAAAACTACTTTGGTTTGATTGTAGTTACAATTACTAACTACAGTTTGTAGTTAGTAGTTAACAGCTGTCAACTACATTTTTAACTAGTAGTTAGTAGTTAAAGTTTTCCAACTAACAACTACTAACTACAAACTGTAGTTGGTAATTACAATTATTATCTACTAACTACTGTCGAAATGTGATGACTATCCAAATACTATTAACTTCGGATTATTAGTGAGCCATCTTTGTTGAAGTACTGGAATCTATTTGGAAAATAGGAAAACTTCATAAAGAAAGGTATACATTGCATTTACAAGTCGAATGCAACCTTTTTTATTTCAAATTCAACCACTCCTTCATGTTCGCAAGGTCTACCCATTACCTAAGCATATTATATCATGACCAGGTATCCATTAGCATTAATATTTATTTTAAACTTTTAGTGAGGGGGGGGGGCTCTTTAATATTGAAAGTAGTAACATTTTCGGATTTTTATCTAACGGGGGTCCATTACTAAGTTATCGGGGATGTTGTTTTTGAAAAAATATTCATTTTGTATTTTATTGGAGGAGAGGGGGTGTACTAGAAAATAATTTGAATTTTGTTGTTCTTTCACACGGGGTCCAATTTTATGTTATCGGGGACAGTGTTTTTGATAAAAATATTCATTTTGTATTTCAATAGCAGGGAGAGGGGGGAGCCCACTTAAAAAAGTTAGATTTTCAGAGTTTTTTCACACAGGAGTCCAATATTATCGAAGACGGTGCTCTTCAAAACAATTTTCACATTGTATTTTAGTGGGTGGGGGCGCCTAATATCGATAATGAATATCTTTTCGGAATTTTTTCACATCAGGGTTTAATATTATGTAATCTAGGACAATTTATACGAAAATAATATTTATTTCGAATGTGATCTTATGTTATAATTTAATTTTTAAAATGGTAAATGAAAAATAATTCCCAAATAAACCCTGGTAATATTTAAATCATATTATTTTAGCAAACAATTATAGGATAGCCGAGTGGGCAAACGCGTTAGAAAATACACGTTGCCCATGGTAACGTATAATTGATAACCGGAAAATAGCAATCGGAGCCAGGAAACTCGGCATCAATCATCCACCCACTCCCCTGGCCCGGGAAACCCCGTATAGCCTAAAAAAAGGCGAGGATCAAAAAGCAAAACAAAAAAAAAAAAAAAAAATGATATGAACTCATAATTAAAGATAAATACATAAATACAAATAAAAAGACAAATACAAAATATAAAAAGTATGATTAGATTACATTCAAAATAAATATTATTTTCGTATAAACTGTCCTAGATATCATTATATTAGACCCTGACGTGAAAAAATCCGAAAAGGTATTCATTATCGATATTAGGCGCCCCCCCCCCCACTAAAATACAATGTGAAAATTGTTTTGAAGAACACCGTCTTCGATAATATTGGACTCCTGTGTGAAAAAACTCTGAAAATCTAACTTTTTTAAGTGCGCTCCCCCCTCTCTCCGCTATTGAAATACAAAATGAATATTTTTATCAAAAACACTGTCCCCGATAACATTAAATTGGACCCCCGTGTGAAAGAACAACGAAATTCAAATTATTTTCTGTTGCGCCCCCCTCCCCCCTCGCCGCTAAAATACAAAATGAAGATTTTTATCAAAAACACTGTCCCCGATAACATAAAATTGGACCCCCGTGTGAAAGAAATCGGAAAATGTAACTATTTTCCGATGCACCCCCCACCCCCCCCACTAAAGTACAAAATGAATATTTTTTTTAAAAACACCGGCCCCGATAAAATAATATTGGACCCCATGTGAACGAAATCGAAATTCAAACTATTTTCTAGTGCGCCCCTCTCACCCCTCCCCCCCACCACTAAAACACTATTAATGAATATTATTTCAAAAACCCCGTCTTTGACAACATTATATTGGATGGAGAAGAAAAACGAAAGTTCAAACTACTTTCTAGTATGCTTGTTCCAACAAGCAGTCCTGGATTGGCTGTCATGCCCCCCCCCCCCCCCTGACTCCTTCGATTCTATGTTTGATTGGTTGGTTACGGAACAACAGCCCACCGAAGGAGAAAACCGAACAATTGAATTGTAAATAAAAAGAATAGAGAGCATGAAAATTAGTTCAGGACTGGTTTTTAGAACAAATCTTCCAAAAGTAGTTGTCTACCATTGTAGTTAACAACTTTTTAGCTACTTCTTCTAACAAGTAGTTGGTAGTTAAAATTCTAACTACTTTTATTGCAGTTGAAAAAAGTAGTTGTACATTTCTAATTACCAACTACTAGTCAGTAGTTGCTCCGTGCAACTACTTAACTTGTAGTTAGTAGTTAAAAATATAGTTAACTACTGGAATTAGTTAACTACTGCCCAACTCTGCCGACAGCTAGGTTTAATATTGAGACGATATTTTCAAAAATTATTCTGATTGATCAAATCTGCAGATCGGAACGGGTGTTTTACAGATTTTTAGAGGAACCACTAGGTTTACCGTTTTAACATCTCTTATTGTGCAATTATTGGGTATAAACAATTCCCATAATTAAATTAAATGTGTCACGTAATACACATATAACATATAAAACATCACAGTATAAACTATTTATCCATTTCTAAATATCAAATGAAATTCCCGCCTACCTGAAAATATCGGGTAATACGGTAGGGTCAAGAAAAAACCCATGATCCCTTTACATCATTACTTTTCTATGCCCTTACATCATTCCCTTAACCTGCCATTGTGCCTTTGAGTATTAAGTTTGATTAGTCTCTATATGTCTATGTTGTTTATTGCTTTATCATCAACAACATTCTAAGAATATTCATACGCCTCTATGTTTCGAATTAATTACAGTTATATATTCCAAACCTCTGTATCCTATATATTTATGTTATGGATAACTTTAAAGTTAAGAAATTGTACTTGTTGCAACTCGCATAATTTTATTCCGACTTGTTTGTTCATTGGGTGGAAGTTGTGAACAGTTGATCGGGTAGGTAAGCCACCCTTCACATCTTTGGGGGTTTATATTTCTCTGAAGAGCAGGAGTGTAAAGCTAATCGAGGTCTTTTGTAACTGAAAACGACGCGATGGCAGTTCGATAATATCATGGTGACATGACCTCTCTTGTTACCTCTCATGAGCCATTCTTCAAAATAGTACCGTTCATGGTAGGGCATGGTTGTGAGAACTTCATTGTCGTGATAATATTCTCCGATCTCAAGGAACCTATTAGAACATTTAATATCAAAATACAAATAAAGATATGAATTTATATTTGTACTAATTTTTCCCTTAAGATAGTTCAGGAAGTTGAGAAGATTCATCACATACCTACTTTGTCCCAGTTGATGGGATGAAGCCTTAAAGGGTTCAATCAAGTGATGGGACCATTAAAAGAAAAGTTCTATAAAAAGTTGGAAACCCTTATATGTAAAGCTATCCACGCTGAGGGCATAAGGACTCGGATTCTCCTGGCGGTGTAATCGAGACCTGGTGCCCATGTGTCCGCGCCGAGCTCGGAATTTTAAACAGCTGTGTAACTTTAATGGATTTTATGTGTCAGGGCGTGAGGGGGCTGGGTGATTACCCCATCCCTGGATTTCCTTGCGCGCAAGGCGGCCTTTTGAGAGCTCCAATTACGTACTTAATCTTGCCCTCCTTAATAAAAAAAAATAAAGCATTTATTGCTTTCGAGCAAATACTTATCTTCGCTATTCACAAACGGATGACAAGTCAAAGTCAGGGGGTATTTTAAATAGAATTAGGCTGCCTGCACTGATGCTCAAATAAATATTTCATACTTTAGCTCTTTAGTGGATTGTATTGCCGATGTTTTCAAAATTTATGTTATTATTTTATTTTCATGTGGCGGCAACACTGCTTAAGCGAAAAAGTGTGATAAAAAACATAGTGCAACCTCTCATGTGTTTTTGATTAGATTTCAGGTTGAGTTCAGTTGGTCAATTAACATATTTTATATGTTATATATTTTATATGGCGTGAGGGGGCTGGGTGATTACCCCATCCCTGGATTTCCTTGCGCGCAAGGCGGCCTTTTGAGAGCTCCAATTGCGTACTTAATCTTGCCATCCTTAATAAAAAAAAATAAAGCATTTATTGCTTTCGAGCAAATACTTATCTTCGCTATTCACAAACGGATGACAAGTCAAAGTCAGGGGGTATTTTAAATAGAATTAGGCTGCCTGCACTGATGCTCAAATAAATATTTCATACTTTAGCTCTTTAGTGGATTGTATTGCCGATGTTTTCAAAATTTATGTTATTATTTTATTTTCATGTGGCGGCAACACTGCTTAAGCGAAAAAGTGTGATAAAAAACATAGTGCAACCTCTCATGTGTTTTTGATTAGATTTCAGGTTGAGTTCAGTTGGTCAATTAACATATTTTATATGCTTGTTATCAATGTAAACCATTATTAATAAAGAATTGTTTAAGTTCATGTAGCAATTTATCTACATATTGGTGAACCCGACGTGATTCCTTTTGAAACTGCTTCCACGTAAGTAAACACCCTTGCTTTTAAAAATACTTAAAATCCCTTCCCGCTAGAAGATGCCATCTGATAACGAAAAACAAGGTTCTGTTATTAGACAGGAAGTTCATCATTTATCAGTTAAAATACCACCTTTCTGGCGTAATAGGCCTGACTTGTGGTTCACTCAAATAGAAGCCAATTTCAAAATTGCCACTATAGTTGATGATCATACTAAATACAATTATGTCATTGCTAACCTCAAAATTGATATTATGGAACAAGTCAGCGATATCATCAGTTCTCCACCAGACACCGATAGGTTTAACGCCATTAAAAATAAACTCATAGCAATTTACGCAGACAGAGAAGATCTCAAATTACGTAAACTTTTAAATGAAGTTGAGTTAGGTGATACCAAACCATCTCAATTACTTAGAAATATGAGAAATCTTGCGCGCAATAAAATAACTGATGAAGTTTTGAAATCATTATGGTTTCAACGCTTACCTGTTCCTTGCCAAACCGTATTAGCAGTTAGTGATGAAGCATTAGATAAGTTAGCATTATTAGCGGATAAGATCATAGAAGTTAGTTCTAAACAACCAAATGAGAGCTACGGAGTTAATACTTTTTCTAACATAGAGTCTCAGATTAAACATCTCACTGCAAGAGTTGAAAGGTTAGAAACATCCATTAAATACAACAGGTCTAGATCTCGATCCAAGAACCGTAGTGTCTAGTGTAGTGTGTTCCGTAGTGTAGTGTGTTCTAGAAACCCGGAATTCTGTTATTATCACAGCAGATATGCTGAAAAAGCTAAAAAATGTGAGCAACCATGTAGGTATCAACAATCAGGTTCGTCAAACTAGCTCCCCGGTCACAAATGGCGGAATGTGCTCGGGGCGCAACAAACCGCCTATTTATTGTTGATCCAACATCAAAAATAAAATTTCTCATTGACACTGGCGCTGATGTTTCTGTTTTACCGGCTAAACCTCCTGATAAAAAGATAGGTCCCTCAAAATATAACCTTTTTACCGCTAATGGAACACCAATACCTACCTACGGTGAAAAGATGATTTCATTATCATTGGGCCTTCGCAAAAATTTTCAATGGCCATTTATTTTGACCACAGTCACTCACCCTATAGGAGCAGACTTTCTTAAACATCATAATTTAATTGTTGATTTGCAGCTTATAGACGGCAAAACAAATCTTACTACTGCAGCTCCATCACACTTCAACGCAGCAGGTACTTTAGATGTGCTGACACTTAATACAAACGTACCTGATCAATTCAAAAATTTACTCCTGCGAAACCCAGAACTAACTCGCCCACCAATTTTCTCAAGAGCAGTATCGCACACAAAACTGTTCATGTCATAGAAACCTCAGGACCTCCTGTTCATTGCCGTTTCGCCGATTACCCCAAGAGAAGCTAAAGGTAGCCAACAAGGAATTTCAAGTAATGTTGGACCTAGGCATCTGCCGTCCATCTAAATCGTGTTGGGATAGTCCCTTACATCTAACTAAGAAGAAAGACGGCGGATGGCGCCCCTGCGGTGATTATCGTCAATTGAACGCAATTACCAAACCCGACAGATACCCCTTACCACATTTGCATGATTTTGGAAACTCATTAGCAGGAAAGAAAATATTTTCTAAAATCGATCTGCTCCGAGCGTACAACCAGATACCCGTAGCTCCTGAAGGTATTGAGAAAACAGCAATTATCACCCCGTTTGGATTGTTTGAATTCACTGTAATGATGTTTGGTACGAGAAATGCTGGCCAAACATTCCAAAGATGGATGAATGAAATTTTAGGTGAGTTCGACTTCTGTTTTACTTATATCGACGATGTGTTGATAGCGTCTACATCAATAGAAGAACACCTGCGGCACCTAAATATCGTATTTCAACGCCTTTCATAATATGGAATCAGCATTAACCTAGCTAAATGTGTTTTTGGAGCAACAGAATTAGATTTCTTAGGGCATCGAATTAATTCTGCTGGTATAGCACCACTGCCGGACAGAGTTTTAGCTTTAACTGCTGCTGAACGCCCAACAACGTATCGCGCCTTACGTCGTTTCCTCGGAGCTATAAATTATTATCGACGATTCATGCATCGTGCAGCCTGGCCACAAGTTATCCTTAACAATGCATCGAAATTACGGGATAAAGAGGATAATGGACTGCGGAACTAGCAGACGCATACGAACGCTGTGTCAAATGTCTGAAAAAAGCAATCTTAATCAGCCACCCTTACCCAGATGCACCACTCGTACTTCAGGTAGATGCCTCTGATGTTGCCATCGGTGGAGTGTTACAGCAACTACAGAATGATGCACCCCAACCATTGGCGTTCTTTTATCGGAAATTAAGTGACACTGAAGCTCTCTACAGTACCTATGATCGAGAACTGTTGGCTATTTATTCAGCTATTAAACATTTCCGTTATCTCGTAGAAGGTCGTTAAATTGTGGTTTATACAGATCACAAACCTCTTGTTTACGCTTTTGCCCAAAAGCGTTACCAAGGCGATTAAGGCATCTGGATTTCATATCTCAATTCACAACGGACATCAAACATGTTCCTGGCAATGAGAATGTCATTGCCGACTACTTATCACGGCTTGAAGAAATTTCTACTTTCGATTTAGCTGACGTCGCTCATCAGCAAACTACCGACCCAGAATTACAGGAAATTTTGCAAGGTTCCAACAAATTTTCCATAAAACTTTCAAAAAACCAGTTCCTGGACTTGGAATCATGATTTACTGTGATGACAGAAATCGCCCATTTGTTCCTTCAGCCAGCCGTATCGTTTAATCTAATACATAACCTATCTCACCCTTCTCCTTAAAGAACTGCAAAAATGGTCAAAGATCGTTTTGTTTGGCCTTCTGCCGATAAAGATATTCGTCAGTGGTCCAAGGAATGTACAACATGTACATCAGTGGTTCATGCACATGTTGCATGTGGCAACACTACTTAAGCGAAATAGCGTGATAAAAAACATAGTGCAACCTCTCATGTGTTTTTGATTAGATTTCAGGTTGAGTTCAGTTGGTCAATTAACATATTTTATATGCTTGTTATCAACATAAACCATTATTAATAAAGAATTGTTTAAGTTTATGTAGCAATTTATCTACAATCATATTAAATTATTTTTTGTATACATCTTAGTATTCTATAGTCTTCTCAAGTCATTCCTGTTCACTTAAACCTGTCATGAAAAAGAAAAAAAAAAGAAGCAATAATAAATAATATCTGTATAGTATATATGTTCTTTTGTTCAAGTGTAGGTACTTAATAAAAGTAAAAACTAATAAAATCTTGCTTATTATAGATTTTTTCTGATTTTTATTCTCCCCACTCAATCACTGAAGATATTCTATTTATTTAAAGTCATTCTTAATTTCTATATCCTCAACAAACAGAAACAATGTTTAAATTTAGTCAATATTTAGCCGGCTAAGTAATTCGTTTTTCAGCATTAGGTGTATAGTGGAGGAGAGGAAACATCTGCTGTCTCACTATATTTGGTAGACCTTCTGTCGCCACAGTTTACATCTGTTAGCTAGTGGCCCACTTACGACCCTGTCCGTTGTTTACACTCAACAAGGCTTACCTTCGTGTCGGACTAACTAAAATACCTGCTAGATTCGGTAAAGTTTTAAAATGTTTAAGGCAAGTACAGAACAGCAGATAAAAATGTAATCTCATATTATAAAAACTTTGTTATATTACCACTCGCACAAGGTTGGGCAAAACATAGGGAACAGATGTAGTCAATTTAATCTTGTAAGTCTTTGATTTCCATAATAAGATAATCAATGTCAATAACTCTTCCGAATAAAAAGCCATCAAAACTAATTCCCTACCAGGATAGAAATGGAAAAGAAATTTAATATCGAAAGTAGAAACTTGATTACTGTACATGACTGTAGAAAACATTAGAAAAATGGAATAAAGAATAAAACAAAAACTATCATTTCTTTTAAACACCTTTCATTTCTAGACACCTCCAGGGACTTTATTGATAATAAGATGACAGTATTAGACATGAGGAGGGACACGCGTAGTATACTGAGAGAATAGTTTTGGGACATACATCTGAAAAACTTGCGCCCCAGCATAAAATAATGGGGAGGGGTAGGGAGGATCTACCTGATCCTCTCGTGACGCCGCACAGTGGTTGAAAATCGACTAAAAACCTTATCAAACCCGATCTGTGAGCTGCAAAAAAATAAAGTTGATATTATCATAACCACGATTGAATTTCCTATAAAATGTATAGGTTCGAGCCCCGCTTAACCGGCTATTCGGATTAACCGGCAGTGTAAGGAAAATAGAAAAAAAATTATACATCAATCTTCGACTCGAAATCGGCTAGTTTAAACACTTTTGCTGTTTTATGCTTGTAATATCATTGATAGTACTTGCAATATAATTTTATTTCATGAAAACACTCAAGTTAGGTAAAAAAAAAAAAAAATCTGGTGCGTGCGCGCAACACACAACTTTCACTTACTAACTTACTTAGATGAGAAATTAATGCGTTTTGTTAATGCCACTTCTCAAAGTTACACATTTTCCACATTCATTTCTTATTTTTGTTTTCATTTGCTCTATAAACCCCTCAGAACATTTTAGTAAACGCTTACCTGATATTAAATAACACTCGATTTTCATTAAACATTACGAATATGAAGAAAATCGTTAAAGCCGTTTTTGAAATAATCTAAAAATTAGAAAAAAAAGTTATGAAATAAAGTGTCCGCTTCGGTTGATCAATCTTGATGAAATGTTGGCTATCACATCTTTGGCATATGCATACATCAAATACCCAGTTTGATCAAAATCGTGAAAACTGTTTTTGAGTAAATAAAAAAAACACGTGAAAATAATACAAAATTTATTAAGTAAAGTTCCCCCTCCGGTTGATCAATTTTGATGAAATGTTGGCTAACACACATACATCAAATACCCAGTTTGATCAAAATCGTGAAAGCCGTTTTTGAGTAAATAAAAAAAAACACGTGAAAATGATACAAAATTTATAAAGTAAAGTCCCCCCTCCGGTTGATCAATTTTGATGAAATTTTTACAGTCATATCTCGGGCATATTAATAGATCAAATACTGAGTTTAATCAAAATCGTTAGAGCCGTTTTTGAGAAAATCGAACAAGATGTAAAAAGTTATTAAATAAAGTACCCCCTCCCTTTGAGCAATTTTGATGAAATTTTTGCTGTCACATCGCGGGCATATACATCCACTAAATACCCAATCTCAGGTTCGCACGGTTTATAGTTTTTGAGCTAGTCTGTTCACACACACACACACACACACACTCACACACACACACACACACACACACACACACACACGCACACACACACACACACACACACACAGACCATTTCGTGGGACTTGGTTAATTGGACTCAGGGGACCCCAAAACGTGTATTTCCGTTGAAAACCGGAAGTCGAAATTTTTCACGATCGCAATACTTCCACTTAATATATATAGTAATATATATCACTTACTATATATAGGTAAGTGAAAGTAAAAAATCATACATAGGAACTATCAATTATTTTTGTCGTTATGTTTTAATTCTTAACTATTAAATGTATATCGTATTAAAATATAAGATTCGGATCATCCGACTTTAATATAATTTTGATAGGAGATGGTGGGATTGACTGTTCAATGTAGGTTTAATAACTGCAACTCTATCTGTGAAAATTTAGTTCCCTTATTCACGCTAAATAATAGCTGAACCTTTTTTTTTAATACCAATCTTCTAAAAACAAATGGATGCTTAAAAATGAAAAGTGCCGAAGCCTTTAAGTTATCGGAGGTCATGTTAATAAACTTATTATTAATAATTTCCAAATTCATTCTAAAATCACGGTAGGTGAAAAAGTTGATTTATTATCGACTTAACAACGATTCAGACTGACTTTATAAATGATGCTACAGACCAGGTAAGTAAGGCATGATGTTTTACTAAACGATCAGTAATATCCAAAATCGAAGCACAAGCTCCATAGCGAATAAACTGCACGAAATAGCTTAGGTATTTCAATAAAAAAAAAAAAAATCCCACAGGTTCAGACGCAGGTGGACGCAGCTAGAATATGTTTTAATATTTCCTTGAATGTATCTTCTTCTTAAAAAAATAGATTTTAAAACTGCGCTCGGCTGCGCTTGAAAAATATGGATTACCAAAAAATTTTAATTTAATGTCTTCATTTTATTGCATTTATTCGGGATTTTATTTCTGGGTTAAAACATAGACCAAATAGCATAATTTTTATGCTAGTGTAATATGTGAGATCGCTTTTCATGATTATGAAGGGAAATCGCTCTAAAAAACAAAAATGCGAGTTGTAAAAATTATTATGGTGCTATAATTTTTCCGTTGAAAAATAAACTTTTTCAATGATCGATTTTCAAAGGGTCCTAACAAGTTTAAAAATCAGAATATCTCCGAATAAATGGATGGAATTTGTCAGGTAACTATTCTTTTAATTAATATTGAAAAGAAAAAGAATATTCCAATACCTTCAAAAAATGGGTTTTTTCCGCCTTTCAACCACTGTGCGCCTCCCAGGTTTTTTTTTACTTATATTTAAGTTTCTACCTTCTTTAGCAGAGAACACATAAAACTTTTTTCCACAATGACAATCTTTTTCCTTTGAGAAATATTACTCGTTAGTACCTGTGAATTACATACATACATTTATGATCCGAGACGAGGTGTCTAGTTTGCTCTGCTGTCATATAAATCTGGCCACTTCAAGATTATGTAAGTACACTAAACCACTGACAGTAGAGATTTTGGCCGCTTTTCGAAAAGATATCGTGAATGAGGAATTGACGAAAATGGTTACTGCTCAGGGACCGTTAATATTTCTTTATTTAAATCTATCGTTAGAAAATTAGTGATTAAACTTAAAGTAGTGATGTTTCGTTCCTATTGGTCCATCCATCTCGGACTAATCGGTGAACATAGATAGGAAAAAGTGTCATTACTTTATTTACGCACTGAATAATTATTTTAAAGACTATGAAGTAATAATTAGAAACAATAAATTTTAAATTATATATGACCTAACTAAAAAAGGATATTTAACCTTTGTTACACGATAAGCGGCACTTTATGCCGCAATTTTGGTAATTTTGAATTTTCGAGGTAATTTCTTAATTCAACTAGATGAGCACCACAATATTCCTCATCGGATGTGCGTAGAAAAGGAGAAAGGTTTCTGTGATTTGTAAATCACACACGCCTGTAGGCAGTGTCTAACAATTGGTTAAAGTGAAAAAGTCCATTTTTGCAGCATCCCGTGCCACTACCGTGTACGAACTGTTTGCCATGTCATGAATGTGGAAAACATAGAAACAATAATACAACTGTCCGATGTTCACAATGTACTCGATTCCTCTTCTTCTATACTATTATGTTTCCTGTTTTTGATCCTATTTTGGTGATTACTTTTCATTCGAAATTATTTAATTTTTAATAATAAAAATGTTTATATTACTTTATCTATCTCATAAATACCTCTTCTTGTTCATTTGATAAAATATTAGGTGAAAATATTTAAATAGTAGCTTTAAGAAGACGTAAATGTCGAAAAACAAACAAAATACCAATGCGGTTAGTGGTCAGGAATGAAAGTCTGAGAGGCGCGTGTAACAAAGTGTCAATTATTGTTAACTAAATAATAAGGCAAATATTTGTTCGTAATAGGATAATTGATTATGAAAGGAGTTTATAAGTATAAATATACTTAGTTCATTGTAAATAACGAGGTGAGAACTGATACAATAAAGAGTGTTTTTTATTTCATTTTTAATGGAAAATTTATAAGGAAATGGCGAAATCAATTGTGTGTTACGAGGGTTGTTGGCTTATAGAATAGCCCTTTATGAGGGATGAGAATAACGATTTGCCCACTGCATTCATTGGGGGGGGGTGGGAGGCACCCCTCGACTAATGAATAATTCGGCAACTGGATCATCGCGCTGGATGGGCCTATGAAGTACTGACTGCATCGGCAGTCCATCATCAGTCTCTTCTCTCGACTAAACTTAATCTGTGTTAAATTAATTTATAAATCAATATTATCCAGAGTGGAAAAATATGCATTAAAATAAATTTATATTACATAATTATTATGTGTACCTTCATTAGATAAATAAGTGTCACATGGTCTCTAGATTCTACCTAGAATTACGTGAGTCTCGAAAAATGGAGAAAATTTATACAATTCGTATAAACAAACCCTTAAATGTTTTACAGTTATATGCGAAAGGTTCTGGACACAATAAACCGAAATCACTCGAAATTTATTTTCAATATCCGAAAAATATATTAATATTAAATATTCCAGCTTTATCTATATCAATTAAATCCATCCGGTTCGTAAAGTAGTTATTATAAGATAGTATTTTGGAGGATGGAGTAATAGATGGAGATTCTGAGGTACATCGACGCTGAAACGCACAAAGAATATATATAAAAAAGAAAAATAATAGTAATTTGTAGTAACAATGTTATTTTTATGTATTATGTTATGTTATTTTTATGTGTTATTAGTAGTATACAGGAATATATTTTACTGTTGTAAATATAAGTGGAAGAAAACTGGTGGGTCCGCCACGAAATAAATATCAAGCCTTATTGGGACCTGCGCTGCTTTTGACGATCGGCAATCAGGGTCTACGACCTTTGAACTTCTCAATATATTTTTTTTATTTCACATTAGGTATAGTTTATTACGATCTGTTTGGGTCTTTTTGTTTCCCTTTATTCTTGTTGGCACAGTCTGATGACCTCATCTTTTTCTGGTCAATCACCTTTAGGTAATTAATTAATCCATCACAAATATTTCAGGTCGTACTGGTGCATGGTATTCTCTAGCAACTACAAACACTAATGAAACGGTTTGGCAAACAAAGCCTGACAGAGCTATAAGTTGATGTAGTTTGACTAACCACTGTGATTTAGCCCGGGACTAGTTGAATATAAAAGACGAATAGTGAGGACATAAAAGGCTGGAGAAACAATAGCGGGCGCTCCGTGACCTAACGGCACACCACTTCCTCATTCACCGCTCGGAATTCATAATACCACACTCAAACACGTTTATCCTAAAATTATGCGGGGGAGGGATATGTTCCATTCACTTTATTGTAGAATTACCAGATACTTTTCCTTTATTTGAATGCTGGTTGTATTAAAACTACGCTTTATTCTTCAATTAAATATTAAAAATAAGCGAATTATTACGATAATTAAAATAAATAATCTTTTGTATTAAATATTCGGTACATCTATAGTTCAGTTCACACTCTTTATATTTATTTCCGTATGGGCCGAAAGAGACGTTAATTTAAAATAAGCAGACAATTACTTACAAAGTTGCTAGAGTTAGGTTCCGAGGCCGTCTTCTGTTCAGACGCACAATAGGATTACCGGGAAGAAAGGAGGAATTGGGTTCAAAAACAACTTGGTTTGGAAGGTTGGAAAGTTTATTATGAAGGGATTGATAGCCGGATCGGGCCTAATCGGCTGACACTTCGATGATACGATTTTGCGTGTCATCCTTATTAGGGATGCGCATCTTCAGCTATTTATAAATAGCTGTGAATTTTAATCTTTTCTCGTGGGGAACCACCTAATTCAGTTTTATATTAATTTTAAATATTAAATGAGGAATCAGTAAAGAGATTAAATTAACATAAATTAAAAAACAAACTATTTTATTGGAAATTATAATTTTAATAATAGAATTGTTAGAAAAATTAATGTTTGTTCCTTTTTTGTACTAAACAAGTGAGAACCATGAACGTTTTTAAATTATTATTGTAAAAATTATTATCTATCCCAAGGACTATTTTTTCATTAAATTTGTTTACACGGTTAAGTTTTTTTATTGATCCTGGGGTGATTATTAACAGGTAATAGTTATTATTCTTATTAACCGTCTCTTGAGTGAGCTAAAGCATTTAACTCAGATTCATCAAAAAACATAAACAAATTAACAGGTTTGCTTTGCCCCTGGTTGCCAATTAGCAAAGCAACGTTAGGTTCAAACTTCTTCCAACAATTTTAGAGTGTGAATTGGCCTTTTGACATACAGCGTTTGTGATATCTGTTGGGGTCCAGAAACAAAAATCTTCCAGATCGCCACTTACTAATGACTCCATGATTCAATCATTTTCCTCAATTTTTTTTTTGCACTTTTATTTATCTCAGTTGTGCACTCAAATAGTTTCCTATTACGCATTAACTGAAAACAAGTGGAATAAATCGATACATAAGAAACAGGCTGTCTTAAGTCTATTTTTATCGATTTCGAGATTTTTACCAGTCTTTATTAAATCGAGCAATATTAAAATAATTAATTCTATGAAGGGACACGATATTCTCTGCAGCTAAACTGTCTTAAGTCGAGGAGTGTGATACCTGAGAGCCTGACTGACCTTAGTCCTATGATGAATGAATGAACTTTCTTAAATTATAATTTAAATGTATTATGATGTTGATTCATCAATATAAACTGGAAAAAAAATCTCATATAAAAACCTCTTTTTAAAAACTACCTCCCTGGAAAAAGTATATTATTCTCCATGCCTTGCTCTTGAGTTTAGGAATGGACAACATAATTGACTCAGCCAAGAAGTACTGTTGAGTAAAATTTAAATTTAACTATCAAGAATAATATCCTTTGTAATAAAAAATGAGTCGCAAAACACTATACCTTGAATCATTTTTAAGGCTACCCCTTTTTTTTGCGGGGGACTTCTATACCATTATGTTGTTTTTGGAAAAAAATACAATAAAATTTAGTTTAATCACTACTTTTCCAAGGATAGATTAAAATACAAAATATTAACTGTCCCTACTGGATCAGCAAATAACGTCGTCTTAGTTTTCTGAAGAATGCTCAAGTGATCACAATTACAATTACAATTTATTCTATGCCAAATAACCACTTTCATTCATCCCCCAGTTCGGATAATGGAACGGCTTATGAATATATTTTGACCATATACATCATACTCGATTTAACTTCTTAATAGATTCTCGGTTTAAAAAGAATATGTTCAGGTTAAGAATGGTTGATTTGAATTCTACCCTTGGAGCTCGGAGTATTGATCCAATATATATAAAATATAATATTGGACGGCGTGTCTTACTGGAGTACTTAACTCGAGTAGCAATGGGATACTAACATAAGACATCATACAATTTTAGTTTTTTTCTCCATTCATTATTTTACAGTCAATATGATTTTATCTCCAAGGCATGCACCCATTAGTTTGATATTATTAAAGATCCTTTGAGCTAAGATCGTATTTCGTACTAAACGGATAAGCAGGGTACTGATACATAAATTTTCCTGTACTGAGGTGTGCAATGTTTTTTTTCCTATTTTTGTTTCAGGAATTTTTTTTTCAACGAACTTTTTTTCTGGGTTATACTTATTATCTATTAAATATTGAGTAAACTTCATAATAGTTAACGGTGAGAGCACCGGGATAATTATCTTGGCAACGAAAGTACTTTATCGTTAAAAAAAATAATAATTGGAATGTATCTTTTATATACAGGGCTAGTGCGGATGGTAATATGTATTTGAAATATCTTTTAAAAGGAACAGTTAGTGGTTTAGGAATTCTTTAGAAAATGTAGAGCTCTAGTTTGAATAGAGAAGAAATTAAATCATGTAAAAATCCGTATCTATTCCTTCTTTTATAATTGCCAATTAAAGAAGTCCTTTAATGAATCCGAGGGATGAAGTGGATTAAAAACAGGAAAGTTGTGAAATAGAACAATCTTCTGATGAGGAACTCCATTAGCGAATAAGATATGAGAGAGAACATGGTTAATGAAGGGCCTGTTGGAAGCAGACATCGGAGGGGAAGAAGAGATGGGACAAGAGGGCGAGGAATATTTGCGGGCCGTAGCCGCAGGGAGGGGAGGGGTCGATACGGTGGGGGGGCCGCAGGTACCCCTCCCCCACTTTATAGCCTCTCTTGTAATCAACCTGTGTGACGTCACGCTACCTCCCCCACCCCCTTTCTCTTTGTCTACTTACCTACTGACCTATCGTTTCAATTTAAAAGCTCGCCCTTATCCATGCTTTATAAAATTGAATAGAATACCTAATTATTTAATCGTAATCCTGTAAATAAACATATTTCAATGACGTTTATTATTCTAATCAAAACTTTATTCATTAAATTTATTCTTATCAAAACTGTAATTAAGCTTTGAGAAACTTATTACTGTTCCTTAAACAGAACAATATGTTTAATAAAATATAACTTACTTTTTTACAATTGTAATTGTATTTGTATTGTATTTATATTGTATTGTATTTTATTTGTATTGTATTATGTTTTTATTGTGTTTTTGTATTGTTTTCATAAATTGCAATTGTATGGTAATTTTATTGCATTGTAATTTTATTTTATTTAACAGCATTTTATTTTTATTGTAATATTATAAGTATTGTATTACAGGGCGAAAATGGCCCAGGTGGTCGAAAAGCCCGAAATATTATATAAATATAAATAAATAAATCTTTATTCCTTCTTCAAGGAATGTGATCAATGATATTGTGAGTATATATTGTACCTGCATGAGCGTTCACAGCTTTCATATCCGGAAGAGGGAAGGAATAATGACTAAAGGAAAAATCGATTAATGATATCAAATTCTACAACGCTATAATAATTCATATATATTTTACTTTTTAAATGAAACACAAATTTTTTAAAAATGTTTTACAAAATCCTATCCAATAATTTAGAGAGGAAACGGCTCCCCCTCTGCTTCCGTTTGCGTACTTTCATGAAAATCTTTAAAACTATGATGCAACTAATGTTTAATCGATTACTACTACATAGTGTGTGTCTGTGTGCGTATTGTCATATTAATACTTTTCAACCGATATTTATAAAATAAAGAATTGATAACCATAGGTAAATTTAAAAATCGCACAATAAACAAAAAATCATACTTCCTAAATCTCAGCACCTGTTATTCAAATTAAATACACTCGGATTTACATTACTAATTAAACAAAAAATTAACTTTTCATTTTGAAGTTTAATAATTTACGCATCAAACGAAATCTCCACCTTCTACAGGCCGCTAAACAGCTTTATGGCCCCAATAACTTCCAAGGCGGTATTCCTAGGACCTTGCCGCCTTCGGGTAAAACTGACCACCTTGTTTGCGCATATACAGTACTTTACATATCCTTTTGAATATTATTTCAATTTACTTGCCCTATCCTGGCAGCATCCACAATAAATAGCAATAAATGAATATACCATAGTGGATTTCTATATTGAACAAATATATGTATATAACCGAAATCTGAAGAATGTTTTTCCACGTTCCATGAAGTTTGGCAATATTTAAGCCATGCTAAACTGCATTAATGATGTAATTAGAGAATATGTTGGGTAGGTATATGCTAGAGAGCTTTGAGGGGAGAGTGGGTAGTTAGCGAGCAGGTGGCAAGGGTCAACAGATGTCTATTCAATCAGCTCTCCTCTGAACTACCAGCCTACAACTGCTTTCTCACCTTCCTATACGCTTTAAATCGGTTATTTATAGTATCTACCAATATAGACTTGTTTAACTAATAACTTACTATTAATATAAATATATTTATTGAAAATTTCGTTTTTATCACTTATAATGATAGCTATTTTTACTTTCACTTACCTATGTATGAAATATACAGTAAGGGAAAGTACTGCGATCGTAAAAAATTTCGATTTCCGGTTTTCAACGGAATTACACGTTTTAGGGCCCCCTGAGTCAAAATAAACAGGTCACGCGAAATGGTCTGTGTGTGTGTATGTTAACAGACTAGCTAAAAAACTATAAACCGTAAGAACCTGAAATTGGGTATTTTGTGTATGAATATGCCCGCGATGTGACAGCAAAAATTACATCAAAATTGGTCAAAAGGAGGGGTATTTATTTAAAAAATATAAGGAGTACTTTATTTAAAAAATGTTGTCCAAGTTTTACGTTTTTGTCGATTTTTTCAAAAACGGCACTAACAATTTTGATTAAACTTGAAATTTGGTGTATGTATGTGCCCGCAATATGACAGTCAAAATTTCAACAGAATTGATCAATTGGATGGGTTACTTTACTTAATAAATTTTGTCTCTCTTTCATGTGCTTTTTTTATTTACTCAAAAACCACTATAATAATTTTGGTCAGGCTGGGTATTTGGTATATGTATATGCCCACAATGTGACCGCCAAAATTTCATCAAAATTGTTCAAACGCAGGGGGCACATTATTTCATAAGTTTTATTTTTCCAATTTCTACCATATTTTTAATTATCTCAAAAACGGTTTCAATGATTTTCATTAAATTTGTCATGCTTAATGAAAATCAAGTCCTCTTTAATATTTTTTATTCCTACAATGTACTTTTTGTATTTGATTACATGGAGAAATTGTCTGTCTCTCGTTTCGCCTAAAAATAAGAAAGGGCTAAATATGAAATATATAAAAAAAAAAAAAAGTAAACATGTACAGGAGAAAAAAATAAATAAGTAAAGAAATATTCCGTCAACTCATAAAACACGCGGAGTACGCCTTTAAAGACAGAACATTCTTTATAATTAAAGCCGTTCTGTGCATTTAATGGAAATGATTTGTTTCATTGTAAGTAAATGAAATGTTCAACAATTACATAAGAATTATAAAATCCGACGACTTGGAGTATTATGCTTGCATTGCCGAATTATCGCAAGTAAGAACTTTTATTTAACAATAAATAAAATTAGTTTACTTTAGAGAGCAAATAAAAACAAAAAAAAAGAAACGAAAGTGGAACTATGTGACTTTGAAAAATGGCAATTAAAAAAACATGTCAATTTCTAATTTAATAAGTTGGTAAGTGAAAGTTGTGCGTTGCGTGCATAGCACCAGATTTTTACTAATGATGAGCCTTTCAGTTGACAGAATGACTAACTACAATTTCAACATTTTCAAATGATCACTTCTTATCTTTGGAAAATTCGTACTTTTTACTTTCACCTACCTACCTAAATATATAGTAAGGTTTTCAACGGCAATACACGTTTATCAATTATCGCAACTGCCTTAGAACTAACTCAATGCTTACAGAATCATAAATAACCTTTTTCTGTAATCGTTGAATAATGGTAACATTACTAAACTGAAATGAGTGAAGAAAGTGAAACATTTTGCAATAGAGTGAAGAAAGTGATTACTTTCTTCACAAGTGAAGAAAGTGAATTGCCTTCTTAATTAGTAATAAGTATAAATTAAAAAATAATTTGAAGTTGGAAATTAAATGCTTTTAAATGTTTCTTAACATTGTAAGAATTTATTTTAACAAAATAAATTGAAATGTGAATGAATTATTGGTGGAAATAATCGATATATTTTAAAATTTATATATAAATAATTACCTTCCTTTTTTATAACCTGCACTTGTTTATAACTGCACTACTTCACAACCATGCTTATAACCTACCAACAACATACCATAATCTTCACAACATCCTAATTTTGTTCTTATTCTGGTTAGATCTGATCATGTATTACACGATTACAGAAAAAATTTAATATTACACTCGTGAAAAAAGTAGAATTTACAACTCTCATGAAATTACCACACTCGCTTCGCTCGTGTGGGTAAACGTTTCACTCGAGTTGTAAAATGATCTACTTTCGTCACTTGTTTAATAAATAACTATTCTAATTTACTTTTACAATAAGAACTATTTACAAAGAAGACGAAAGAGAGCAATTCGAGAGAAGGCGAAGTGCGTGTTGTTCATATGATTATCGATCGGGGAAAAAAAAAAATATGTCGATCCTTAATGAATCAAAGCTATGTTCCAACAAGCGCTTAAAACACGATGGAAAATTTTGCATGCGCAGTAAACCTTTACTAAGAGCTCATTGCCAACAAGGAAAGGTGGACTGAGCATGCGAAAAGAGTCGACAACGTGTTTTAAGAGCTTGTTGGAACCTACGAGCACTATGGTGTTATATACAACATTAATAAGTGTTGCTGCCTTCGAAGAATAAAATATCACCTTCGTTTTCTGAGTTCCAATTTATTAACGGCCGTTGTTATGAACTCTTACTATCGTCGAAAAACATGATCTCTCAATCTAAATCTCAATTATTGTTCCTATAATATCGTAAAAAAGAAAAATCAAACCAATCCCTTGGAAGTAGGAAGTTCTAGAGTAAATGGGATCAACTTTATTCTTGGTACACCACTGTATGAATAATTAAATATAGGTACTGACCCCACTTTCGAATAATTAAAAAAATATTGCCCCCCCCCCCATGACTACCGCCGGCGGACTTAGTCCCTGCGATCTCTGGTTAGTTCTCGCGAACTTAAATTTTCAAACCGAAATTAATACTGTTTTTTTTCGTGACTAATTACCTCTCGCATAGGTAATTAGTCCAAAAATCTTTATTAGGTAAGACTATAGATTAGGGAGGGGGGGAGAGTTTTCTCCGAACCCATCAGGAACCACCACTCGCGCACAACTTCGCGCTCTAGTTAGCTCTCGCACACGTAAATTTTCATTAATTAATTTCTATGCTTTTTTTTTCCTAGCTAATCGCACAGGTAAATATTCAAAAAGTCTTTATTAGGTGGTGTAGGGATAGGGGGGTGGTGGGTGGGGCTTTCCCCTCCACCCCATGACTACCGCCGGCGGAATCCGTCAGTTCAGTATTCCCTCTCCGGTAGCCCTTAAGTTAAGGAATTAAAACAAAAACAAAAAGAAAATCTATTTTTTAGTGAAAAATGAAGGTTTTATTTATTGCTGAACTGATATCATTTATTTATTGATGATGATAAAATTCAAATAAAACTAGAAAAGATAAAATTAACTAAAGAATTTTAACCTAAAAACGTTTTTAAATTTACTTTACCTTTGAAAAGTTCACATAAACATAAATAAATATCTTGGGATGGTTCTATTTGAACATAACATTTCCTTCCATTGTATAATTTCAAACATTCAGGATTCTTTTTCTGACTCCAACGGGTTTTTTTCTTAGCAAATCGCACAGGTAAATATTTAAAAAGTCTTTATTAGGTGTTGTAGTGGTGGGGGGGGGGGGGGGCGAAAGCCCCATGACTACCGCCGGCGGAATCCGTCAGTTCAGTGTTTCCTCTCCGGTAGCACTTAAGTTAAGGAATTAAAACAAAAAAAAAAAAAAAAATCTATTTTTTAGTTATAAATGAAGGTTTGTAAGTAAAGATTTCGTCTACTTCGAGTAAACGTGGAGGGCACTATCCCAACGTTTATTTCCTATATACGATTTCTTAAAACACGGCACTAACGATTACGATTAAACTTATCATTTTTAATAACCAAGCATTCTTTAATATTAAGTAGGTTTAGAAAAGGACTGAAACAGATTAAGGGCCTATTCACACTATCGGTTTCGCGCCCGGTCCACTCTCGCTCTACCCCATTCACACTAGCGCTCCGCTCCCGCTCCACTCCTGGTCCGCTCTCCTAATGTCTTACCATATTCACACTATACAATTTTACACCGTTCACTTTTGAAAGGTTTAAGGTATTAAGCCATTAATAATCGAAGTTGTCTGTATTCGGATTTTAATTAATGATTAACTTTCAGTTATTAGTATTTATTTATTCTTCAATTTTACGGCCAAAAACAAATCAATTTTTCGTTTGTAGAAATAGCTGGTAAGTATACTTTTCTTGATGAAGAAGATAATATTATCAAAAAATATAATAAGAAGAATATATTGCAACACAATGATACAAAGCAATGAAACGGTTTTGATCCAGAAGGCAAGCCGGATATATAGCAGTCACTTCTACAGGTGATACATGGCAATTGTGGGGCGCTCACCTTGTGCCAGGTCGTAGGGGAAGCGGTGGCAGATGTCACCCCATCCGGACTTCCTCCGTTGGCGCACTCCCCCTCCCGACCCCAACAAGGTGGGATACAAATAGTCTTTACACCTCGTTGGCTTGGAAATCCTCTGATTGAATTCGGGGGACACTCGATCGATTTCGTCTTGTCGGCGCGGGACGAAGTGTAGGTTCAAAGGAAGGGCCTTCAACGAGGATAATACAACATAAAGTGGTAGGAATTAACGTCGGTAACAACTAAAAATATAAATGTGAGCAATTGACATAAGTAGATGGTACTTCAAAGCGTTACATTATTCTCGATAAAAGACTTCGGAGATGGCCTCTGCTGTGATATCCTCCCTTGACAAAGCTTCCTGTCAACGTGCAATCCGATACTAGTATCACTCATCTCCCGATGGGTTATGGGCCCAACAATATTCGTATCGTTATTCTGTAAGCGTTCCTAAGAATTGATGTTGCTAGGCATGTATGTCTTCTAATCTAAGGACAATGAAACGTACATGGGCGTACCCAGCGGGGGGCAGGAGGGGGCAGCTGCCCCTCTCCCTGGAAGGCTGGATGCAATTCTTTTTTAAGCTTTTAAGGGGGAAGCAGTAATAGAATAATTTTTTTCAAGCAAATAATTTTAATAACTTAGTTGATAAAGCACTGCTATAATTATACATAATTTTGGTTTCATTCACCTTTTCCGCGGTAAGATCTTATAACCTGAACGACCATAGCTTGCCCCCCCCCCCTAGTTTTGATCCTGGGTACGCCCTTGGACACGTTATTCAATTTCTGCTATTTGATTTGGTTCTGGTATTTGAATTGGTTCTGGTAGTTGAAAACCTTATTAAGATTCTCCCAATAAACCATATCTTCAGAGCAACCGATTTACGAGATGAATGCACTCGTTGGTGGCTAAAGTGGTGCGAACTTGTTTCCGTGACATTTCCTAGGATAGCGACATAACTTTTTGGAATACTTCACAAGGTAGGCTGATATTCCTATGCTTAATTTTGGTTTAAAAGTGCGTTATTGAAATTAAAGTACCTCATCCTGATTTGAGGTGCAGAAGAAGGTTTCAAATGAATAATCTGTTCAAATCATAAAGCTTCTTCCCTCAATGATGGGAGGTCCAGCAATCACTCTCAAATTGCTGAACAGCCACGCAGACATTATGGGTGTTGATATATACTCGTCAAAAGGATTCAGAACTTTTGTCTAGGCAATCAATCGGCGACTTGTCACTTTTTTTTTTTAGCTTTTACGGTATGGGTTAAGATTAGATTTTTGCCGCATACTTGGAAATGTATTGGCAATCAATATAAGGTCTGCACTAACTGCTTCAAGCATTATTCGTTTCGAAGATACATGGTAACTCAAATTTTGAAGTTCAAAAAGTTCAAATGTTGAAGTATGTTATCCGTAAAACTTTAAAAAGTTATTGCTGCATTTTTAAAGCAAAACGCATTCCAGTAAACTCAAATAACTCGAATGGGTTGATCACAGTAGTTTAAGTCATAATCTCTCTGCTCATACCAGTGAAATAAATTGGGTTAAAATCCAGATTCTAGTCTGAAAGTCTGCAAGGTCGGTTCCGTCCTTAGGTGGAATTTTGGCTGATCTATGGACAACAATACCCACTCCCACCTTATGGTTTAACTGCGCCTTCAACTTGTAGTACGTGGGGTTATGCTGTCTTCTGTGGCCGGAGCCTATATGGACAGCAGATGCATCATGTTCCAGTACCTTTTCCATAGAAATATCCGAGAATTCTAGAAGTAGACTATGTAGGAATGAGCTTCTAGTACTGCTGAGATCGACAAAGAAAGTGGGAGCAATAAAAGTAATGAATCTAGATAATCCCCTAATAAAAATAGATTTTTAATTATTAAAGGGAAGGAGAGGCAGATTTAAAGAATCTCTCTTCTCATTTTGGAGAAATTAAAATTCGGGTCAAAACCCATGAAAAATTAAATTTAAGGAAGGGAGTTATTTTTTGTCCTGATTTAAATAATTTAGATGAACAGGAAATTTTAGAAGAATTGAAAGACCAAAATGTCAAAGAAATTAAAAGGATTGTCTCTAGAAAGGCAGGAAATGAAAGGAAAACTAGTTTATACATACTAACATTCTCACTCCCTACTCTCCCTGAAGATATCGATATAGGGTTTTATAAAATCAAAATTAAAATGTACCTCCCTAATCCTGTAAGGTGTCGGAAATGTTCAAAAATAGGAGATTTTTCAAACACATGCTCTCGAGAGCCTATTTGTGAATTCTGTGCCAAGCCTGTCCACCCAGATACACCGTGCGACACGATCATACCAAGTCCTGTGAATTGTAAGCAAAATCGCCCCAGTTTAGATTTTAAATGCCCTCGTTTTATTGAAGAAAAGGAGATAAAGGCCATAAAGTTTAAATATAAAGTACCTTACGAATTCGCGAGGCGAATGTACAGGGAAAGTCATGGTAGCTCATCTATCAGCTATGCTGAGGCTGAAAGGAATAGAGGCACAGGAATTGAAGTCGGTTGCCAGACAGTGGGTTTTATTGAGTCAATGGTTAATGCCGATACTGAGGTAGTAGCCTCTTGCTCCACTAGTAATGAATTAATTTCCCTGCCATTCCCTAATCCGCATATTTCCCCTCCTGCCGAACCCCCTCTCCTCCCGCCCCCAAACACCTCTCTCCAGACCTCTATTTCGACTACCACAGCCCCTCCTAACGCCCCTCTACTTTCTCCGGACTTCCACACATCAACACCAAAAATAAATTTAAAAACGGATCCTCCGGAGGAAGCAAATGACGAAATACTTAAAACTCCAAAACGTAATACAATTAAAAGGAACCAAAAAAAAACAAAAAAGGTCCCAAAACAATGATGAAACCAAAAATGAATTTGAAATCGTTACTAATTAATTATCTACTAATGAAGATATATGCTTTTTGGTATATAGAAAACACTTATACTAGAACTATTTTTACCGACAAAAACATATTATATTTCTTAGTTTTTTCATTAAAATTGTATATAAATCAGAAAACCCTATGTTTTCATATAACCATTCCATATATAATTTAATATGTTAGCGAGTTATATACAGTAAACCCTCGATATAGCGAACTAGTAGGGGGTTTGATATTGATAGTTCATTCATAGTTCGCTATAACGAGATTCGTTATAACCGAGGATTCTTTTATTTTTATATTTTTTTTTTAGCCAATTGCCGCACTAATTTGATCATATTTAGAAGGAAATTCAATCATTAGAACTAGTTAAATTAAAGCGCATGTATGTAATTTATTTTTAGATAAACTACATATTAATTAAACAACGAGATTCATTAATTTACCTGCAAAGTTCACTTGAGAGTTCTTTAGCCTTAGCTTTAATAAGAGGGTCTGAGATTGGTATTTGAGATCTCATTTGTTTAAAGCAATTAATTATTTTTTTTCCAAATATTCACGAGCCGCAGAGCGCAGTCGTTTATTTGATGCTGAAGTTCATTCTTGGACTGCGGTTGAATCTATTTAATCTTTGTGTTTTATGATGGTTGACAATGTTGATTTTGAAATTCCATATTTTCTGCGATGGTTTTCTTACTTAGAATTCCCGCTTCAATATCCAGGAGAATTTTCAATTTTTCCTGAATTGATAAGGATTTACGTTTTTGACATACGTTTACCAACGAACTCATTTTGTATTAAAAAACAAAACAGTATAAACAACTACAGAACACTGATTCGAGTAATAAAGAGGTCGAAACAGAACTGAGCTAGTTTTGAGAAAAAAGTCAATGGAATCAGAGAGAGAGAGAGAGGGCAAAAGGAAATCGGATTAGTTAAGAGGAAAAAACATCTCAATTCTAGTGCCCTTAAACTGGAGCTATTTCGTCTTCCCGCGCTCATTCTACGTAATACAGTAAAAAAAAATTAATAAAAATTCTAGCAGTTCGTTATAACAGAATATAATGATTCTTAGGCATCAAATTTAGTTCGTAGTTCGCACTAGCCGAGGGATTCGCTACGAGGGATTCAGCAGAAATATAATGGTAATTTTCGGGGAATAGTATTTTGGTTCGCTATATCGAGGTGTTCGTTATATCCGAGATGGTAATAATGAGGGTTTACTGTAGTCACCTGCATGAAAATATATTATTCGAAATTGATAAAATTAATATTGTAGTGAACATAATAATTTCAATTTATCTAAACATAAACATAAATATAAATATATTTACTTCAATTAAATCAACAAAAATATGCTTACCATTTCGAAACAATTGCCACTTAGTCTCTCTCTATTTTGGTTTATCCATAAAATTAATGTTTAAAACATTTGAACATAATAAATGCGAAATATATAATTCATTGACGACAACTACAGACTTAATTATAGCACGAAATAACAAGTTAGCATGGCAGATGAATTCATTATGTGCCCTTAAATTCTTTATCTAAGATGCCCATTATATTATGGAATTGCAATGGCATTCGTACTCAGTATGCTGAAATGAAAGTTCTGTTGAAGGATACCGACCCCGTCGTCGCCTTCGTTCAGGAAACCTAACTGACCCCGAACATAGATCTGACAATGCCTCATTTCACAGTTTAACGCAAAGACAAGGAGCTAGAGCAAGGAGAAAGGGCTCATGGAGGAGTCGCTACAGCAGTTAGGAGGCACCTCTTCGCTCGAGAACTGCCCTTAGACACTCCACTACAAGCTGTAGTTATCCAAGTCAAACTACCCTTTACGATTACCAAATGCAACCGAACCTCCTACCGAACCCATAAACGAGATTGCGCTGCTACAACTTATCAATAGCCTTCATCAATTTTTTAAAGTTCAACTTTAAAAAATTGATGAATAAATAAATACTTTAATAACTGAAAGTTAATTATTAATTAAAATCCAAATACTGACGGCTTCGATAAGTACCATCTACTTATGTCAATTGCTCACATTTATATTTTTAGTTGTTACCGACGTTAATTCCTACCACTCTATGTTATATTATCCTCGTTGAAGGCCCTTCCTTTGAACCTACACTTCGTCCCGCGCCGACAAGACGAAATCGATCGAGTGTCCCCCGAATTCAATCAGAGGATTTCCAAGCCAACGAGGTGTAAAGACTATTTGTATCCCACCTTGTTGGGGTCGGGAGGGGGAGTGCGCCAACGGAGGAAGTCCGGATGGGGTGACATCTGCCACCGCTTCCCCTACGACCTGGCACAAGGTGAGCGCCCCACAATTGCCATGTATCACCTGTAGAAGTGACTGCTATATATCCGGCTTGCCTTCTGGATCACAACCGTTTCATTGCTTCCTGGTTAAAACCATCTGATTATTATGTTATTTAACTTTTTTTTCGATATTTCTTCTTTATCCTTATCTCTCTTTTCAATCTGTATATACCCATAAATATATAGTGGTTTAATTAGATAAATAGAATTTAATTATAATTGTAGAGTTCTTCAAATTAAAAATCAGTTATGAAAAAAGGATCCACGAGGATATAGTCGTGTAAAATACGTATCATGGTTGATGTTCGAACTATACTCAGATGGTGTAAAAAAAGATATTTATAGGATCTGTAAAGGCTAGTAAAAAGCATATTCTTGAATTCCATACATTGACGCACGCAATGTTTGCACATATTAAAGCCCACAACCAAGGGTAAGTGATTCCATTTGTCATTTCTGGAAGTTTGTGGGGTGTTATAAAAGAGATAATTATCAGATTTTAAAATATTGATATGGTAAATCTATAAATAATGATCTGATTTACATTCTTGTTATTTTCCTTAATATTTAGATTCAGTTGTTTAAATTCGTTTTTTAATAGCAACTTATTATCATTAAAAGCGTTGACTCCTGGTCGACCAAAGTGCATCTGCAGGTACCTTCCATCTCGCTCTATTTAGCAATCATTTTTGATCTTTTTGACTCAAGCTGAAAAAGGAGTAAATTTTTTTTGTCTTTAATAATAAATTACACAGTACTCTATCGGCCTACTGATGCCTAAGGTAAAAAATTAAAAGCGCAAAAAGTCATTTTTTATTATTATCACACTACAGTTGGTACAGAAGTCGTTTCACACAATTTAAAATCATTCTATTGTCCAAATTACATTTTAATCTGAACTGAAAGTTCATGAGATTTTCTTAGTGCCCATCGACCCTGTTAACGTTAACATTGTATTCTATTGCAGTGCTCCCATTCATGGGATGATTACAGGGCAGCTCAATATTGAGCGTTAATTGTTAGTGGATAATTAGCATTAGCTGAGCAAATTGAATAGGCTTTGGAACTGTATCAACACAGTTAAGGGCAGTCAGTAATGGACTTGACCGCTCCACACTTCGCTGCACACTTGCAGTAGCCCTCAGAAAGAGCTAATCTCCGGAATTCAACCTTTATAAAATACTTACTTAATACTCTCTCTCCCTCTCAATCTCTCCCTATATATTGTATATATCTATTTACATAAATATATATATGTATATGTATATATATACATATACATATACATATACATACATATATATATATATATATATATAAGTAATTCTTTGATGCGCTGTCATAAGGGCTTAAGTCACTTTTTGAGCATTTGGAGATTATTTCGTAATATTATAGCACGAAATCAGATCTACCGGTTGGTATTAAGGTCTTACGTCAAACTATATTGTTTTATAAAAATAACAATTACAAATAATATCAATAATTAGATTTTACACTATGTTTTAAACTTTTTCTTTGCTCTCATGAAAAATTAAAAAAATTGACTTAAGCCCTTATGACCGCGCATCAAAGAATTCATTTATAAGTAGTAGAAGAGTTTTTATCTCGATTATTGGCCTTGATATTTCTTTTATTGCAAATTAAATGCTTATTATACTACAATAGAGTGTGATTATTTGTAACATCTATAAATTTCCAAAAGATGGCGGTGTAAGTTGATTTATTTAAACATCACTTCATTTTCTTTCGATATTTAGGGTGGGTAAGCATCCAGTATCCAATCTATTTTTTCCTTAAATCCGTTTTTTTTTTAATATATATCACCTTTTCACCTGTGAGGCGAAAAAAATTATTGTTATAAAAGTTATAAATTAAAGTTATCTATCTCATTCAAAAAATTAAATATGCAGCACGATTTGAGGCTCGCTTTTCATAACCTGTTCAATGTAGAACCTACCGATAACGATATCTCATATCATGATGTGTTATATTCTGAATTTATTTAGTATTTCTTATGGCAAAAGATTAATTTGGTACATTTTTACTGTCTATTGTGATGTACTGTCTGTTATTGAAACCTATTCCAATTATATTTTTTATTAGTTCCTTTTAATTATATTTAATCTCTAATTAATTTGAAAAAATCCAAAAAGGGTCAAATGAATGGATCATTAACACTTACTATAGTCAAATATAAGATGTAAAAAATAAAACTTTAACACTTCTAAATTTCTTAACAAACAATTTTAAATTTGGTATAAAGTTCTATTTTATATCCCTCTGGTTTATAGATTAGCTGGAACATTTTTATCTTTATCAATGCATTT
Organism: Aelia acuminata; assembly: GCA_911387785.2. Classification (NCBI taxonomy): domain Eukaryota; kingdom Metazoa; phylum Arthropoda; class Insecta; order Hemiptera; family Pentatomidae; genus Aelia; species Aelia acuminata. The sequence goes on along the minus strand of OU426978.1, from coordinate 106,359,087 downwards.
TAATTTGCCTGTATTAAACAGAATAAGTTGTAATTAATTCAACGGATTACAACTACTGAGAAACGAGTGGCCGGGTATGCTCATATTAATTCAGATATTGTAAGATCAATTAATATGAAATTTGTAGGTGGAGTTGGTGACGTATTTTTAACTAAATTCAGTAATAATAATTAGAACTTTTACTTAATATGTACAAAATAATTATACCTTAAAAAGAAAAAGAGATTTTTCATGTTGTGAATTCTTAAAATTTGAATTCTGTCAGTCTTACGATGCTCGAAATACACGACTTTCTCTTACTCCATTCTTTGAATAAAAATAAATATTATTTTTTTTAAAAATTGCGTGTTCACGTATACAGGAAACTTAACACAAAACTTTCATTCTCTAGGACCATTTTTCCTTTCACTTACCTATATATGAAAGGGAGAGTAATGAGATCGTGAAAAATTTCGACTTTCAACGGGGTTTTCAACGGAATTACTCGTTTTGGGGTCCCCTGAATCAAAATGACCAAGTTAAATGGTCTGTGTGTAAACAGACTAGCGCAGAAACTATTTTGAAATTGGGTATGTACAATTTGGTGTACATATATGCACGCTATTGAAATTTATCAAACGGAGGGGACACTTTATTTAATAAATTTTGCCTAATTTTTTTTTTTTTTTTCGATTTTCCCAAGTACGGCTCTAACGATTTTGATGAAACTGCCTATTTTGTGTGTGTATATGCCCGCGATGTGACAGCAAAAATTTCATCAAAATTGATGAAATGGAGGGGAACTTTATTAAACACTTGGGAATGAATGAAAAATTTATTAAGAGGGGAACGGATGAAAAATTTATTAAACATTTTGTTTAGTAAATTTTGTCTCTTTTTTACGATTTTTTTTTAGCTACTCAAAAAACGGCTCTAACGATTTTGTCTCACTCGTCATGTTTAAAGAGAATCAAGATTCTATAATATCAGATAAGTCATGACCGCCCCCTCCCAATTTTGGGCTAAATCGCCCATGCATGCTATCTCCAACTTTGGGTGAATCGTTTAATGAGTCCCATGAGTAAATGGAGCCAACTTCATTCTTGGTACACTGCTGTATAATCTACTGATGACTGTACCCACTTTCTAACAGAAAATACCATTGTCATTGAGGAAAAAAGTTCTTTCTCCGGTAGCACGTGTGTACGCCATTTTCAAAAAATGGTGTCTATTTTTATTCAAAGATAGTGAGTGATAAGTGAAAGTTTCGTGATGCGCGTACCGAACCAGATGTTATTCTATAGGAACGTGTGTATCGTCTTCATTACCTCATACAGTAGTGTACCAAGAATAAAATGGAGCTGACCAAATTAGCTCATAGGAATCCGTAAAATACGGGTTTTCGTTTGATTTTTAAAAAGTAAATATTTAATAAGGAGATAATAGAAATAAAAATTGCATTTTAGACTGAACGTTCGAGTTTTTCGACGACATATCGTAAATAGGAATCGATAGAAAAGGTTCTTAATAACGTTCAATAATAAAGTCAAAGTAACTTTTTAAATTTTGATTGCGTCGGTATTACTAAAAAAAACACCTTTTCAGGTAGGAACAGATGCTGTTTATTTTTTTTGATATGATAGCTAAGAAAATAGGGATTAAATTATATTTTGTTCATTAATGCGTAAAAATTGGCATGTTTTTGGTTTTTTTTTTCAATCGATAAACGTTTTGTGCAGTTCGCACTTCGCCTTCTCTCACTAGATTCCTTTCGGCTTTTCTCTAAATAGTTTCCTCTGTTTACCAGTTTCCATTGTTAAAAGAAATTAAAAATTTTTTTTTGTAATTTTTGAATCAGTAGGCAGGCAGACTTATTCCAAATGGAGATAATTTCCGTTAAGGCGCCTTTCTCCACGTGGCCATTCCGGCCACCTTTAAATTGTCCATTAATAGTATATAAATGAAAATAATCTGTTTAGAAGCGTTTAAATAGATGATCTAGAATCGGAAGTAGCGTAAAGTAATAATATCAGCGGCTTATAATCTAAGATCTTCAATTCTATGAAAACAACAGTCATATTTTGCGGTGAAAAGAGAATGTGGTGATATTTTATATATATATATATATATATATATATATATATATATATATATATATATAGGTACTAATAGTTTCCAGCAGGTGAAATTAAGAAATTTATGTTTTAGAAATTGATGTTTTTTAAAGTTTTAAAAATAAATCGCTAGCTTGATTTAACCTCACGTAGCGATTACTGCTGGGAGGTGCTGAGGCTCACTATCGATCGGGCTGGAAGAGACCTCATCATCGTCTAAACTAAAATAATTAAACTGTGAGGGGATGAGAGGGTCATTTCCCACTGCCCTTGACCCACTGTCCCTTCCGGGCTTATCTTCTTTTATAGCCTCCGCTCTGGTAATACGATTTCCCCCCCCCCCCCCTCATGATCTGGGCCAAGATAAGAGGGATTATTCTGCCTTCAAAGGAACGTTTCTGGATTAGGGAAAATCTTTCCCTACTTTCGACGTTATGTCCGAGCTTCGATATTAAATTTAGGGTTTTCTGGTGTTTTTCTTAGGTTTGTTCTTCTTATTTAAAAAAAAATTTCGAATAAAAATTTCGGTCATTGCAAGGTTTGGAATGTTTTTATAATGTGATAAAATATTTATACTAGTAAATACGATTATATGTAAAGTACCTTAGAATATTTCTGTAACATATTTTGAATATATTGTAGATACAACAAGTGGTTAAAAAACAGTGATTTTTAGGGGCGTACATCGCCAAGTCCTAGGAATGTACCAAATAAAATGTAATAACAAGTTCATTCCAAATCAATGAAAACTGCATGTTCATAGTTTATAAATCATAAATAAATTCTTCACCAGTGTCAGAAGAATAACCGTGAAAAAAAAACTGATGAACTGTTATTGAAAAAAAAAACAATAAAAAAAAAACTGGAAACCTTAATAGTAGAGATGCTTATGATGTGTACTTATAACTCATTACAGTTTATATATTTCTACAAATGAGAGATAATGAGACTGGTGTATCTTATTTGCATCAAGAAACTTATTTATTTACTTTATTGAAATTTAACCTATTTATATTTGGCTTTTTTCAGTAATGGGAGCGGAGTTGCTCTTTGTTAACGCAATGAGCTGCTGTGTTATTAATATTCTGTCACAGATCGTATCTCGGTCTGAGAGACCCTCCTGAAGGAAGGGGAAAACATCTGACTGTAAGCGTGATCACGGTCAAATCACCTCCTTGCACGATCGCTGACCAAGAAGCAGTACTTCCTTATACATTATTGAACACAAGATTTCATGGGTTGTAATGGTACATTTTTTTTTTTTTTTTTTTTTTTATTAGTACATCAAATATTTAAATTATGTGTTTCATAAGGTAGGGTAGTTTAAATCAGAATGTAGAAAGATTAATTTCCAAGACTATGTTTTATTCTTAGTGAATTAATCGTACCAGGAAAATTACGGGAAACTGTTTTGGGGAAAAGTACCTCAGAAAATGAAATCCGTTCTTAGTTGTTATACACTGCTGTAGAAAAATAAATTCTCCGTAGGCACTAGAAGGAGGGTGAACAAACAACAATGAATGTTTATAGTTTAGTTAATCCGAAAAATTAAAATCTGATAAAAATCTTCGTGCGAAATATTTAGCATGGGTCCAGGTAGTTCTTATTTATTTACAAACCTGGATATCCCTCCAATAAGAAGATTATAATCGGACCCCAGGGGATGCCCGAGCTTCAGTTTTATTGTAAAACTTAAAAATTATTTGAATACAAATTAGATATGATAAATTGAACTTTATCCAATGTATGGATTAATTTTAAAACACCGGCTAGTGGGAGACGCATACAAGAGAAGAGAGCACCCTTTGTGGGTGTAATATAAGGCTGGCCTAATCTGGTGATTTAGCAGCTGGGATTCCATTTCTCTCGCCCATCCTCCCCGGCCCCTTCTCATTGTGTTGTGGATTTACCGTTCAGCGTCCATTCAATTCTCCCCTCCACTGAATATCAAAACGTTTACCTAATTTCCTCACTGTAGCTAACTTAATAACAAACAACCCTCTCTTTAATTAATGTTGCATCAGATTTTTTCAAGTAATAATCTCATTTGTAAAACTAAAGAAAAATGTTTTTAAGCGTAATAAGAGGTTATTTTAAGCATTCTTTGGGTGTTGGGTGATGGGTCATCTTCAAAATGATTCTATGAATGTTTTAAGTCAGACAACCGGCTCTGGAGAAATTCCAGTTGGAAGAAAATTAGTTCAGGCAACTTGGTCAAAAACCAGTGGCGTACCAACTATCCCAGAATTATCATTTTTTAAAGGTTTTTCACTTTTTAGATAATATGGAGTAAATTTTTAAAATATCTGTTGTATGAACAATATCTCTTGTTAAATTCTGTTCACTGGCTCGAGCCGAACGGCGCACAGTGAGGCAAAACGGCCAAAAAGGGGGAAAAAAACTCTACATCTCGAGAACGGTTAGTCCTATCGAGATGGAAATTGTTTTATTCGATTAAGGGTGGAAAATTACACTAGAGTTGCAACTATCATATTATTTACGTATGTATATTTATAAAGGAAACTTAAGAACAGATATTTTAAATAATTAAAAAATATAATCGAACTTACATTTAACTTAAATTAGGTTATTTTACTTTGCTTTAACTCAATATTAAATTCAATTTTCTTTAAGGTAGCATTTATTTATTTTTTTTTTAATTCAGCTAATGTCTTGCAACTTTTTATGGGAAAATATTGAGACCCCTGTCTTTCATTGCTTTTCTCATTACTCATACTGATATGATATACTGAAATATGATTAGTGTAATACTCGATTTCATTGAGTATTACACTAATCATATTGTATTTTAAATTAAAAGCATGGTTATGTAGGTATGTGGGGATGTGATTTAAAGCTTTTTGAATGTATTGGAGACAGTCGACTTTACGGTATTTTCCTTCTCGGGAAATTTTTTGGGCGCCGCCAAATTTTTCACATAATTAACAATAACTATCCAACAGGCAAAAGAAGGCAGATGAAATCAGGGAAATATATTCCCTGATACATCCTGGTCCTAGATCAATCGCTACTATCTTAAGCTAGCATAAGGCTTTATCTATAATCATGCTTAAAATTATTTATTTTCTGTGAAAGATTTTCGCTTATATAATGGTTTTTATTGAACGGTTACTGTATAAAGGGGTTCGCCTATATATGGACATAATGGCTGTAAAACATCGATCAATAAAATGTGACGTAACTAGCTCAACACTTTTTATAAAAACAAAAATGACAATAGTACAACAACGACAAAACTTATAATTTCTACTTAAAAGAAATTTTTGATAAGAAAGGAACAAATCATTTTTTTATTGTTGACAATTAATGAATGAAAACCAATAAAAATCAACTCCAAAAATGAACATTGGATATTGGTTTTTTTTTTCTCATTTGCCACATTGTGCTGCGCAATGATATCAGAAAAAAAAACAAATGATATCAGAGGAATATATTATCTGATACATCCTGGTCCGAGATCGTTGCCATCTTAAGCCAGGATAAGCCCCAAACTATAATTATGCTTCAAATTAATTATTTTGTGTGAAAGATTATTGCTTATTTAATTATTTATACAGGATGACTACTCTTATAAAGTGGTACGTCTATATATGCACATATAGACCTTAAAACAACTATCACTCAAATGTGCTGTAACTGTGAAAATATTTAAATAAAAAATGACATTATTACAACCACGGCAAAACTTACCTATTCTTTCTGCTTAAAAGAAATTTTATAAGACAGGATATTTATATTTGATAAGACAGGAACTAATCTTTTTATATTTGTTGACTATTCAAGAATGAAATACAATAAAAATTAACTCTAGATATAAACATTCGATTTTGGGTTTTTTTCCTAGTTTGCCCCACTATGCGGTGGCGGTTCGAATCCGCCCTGGGAGGGATGACTTTTATTTCGTGGAGTCCCCACGTAATAAATCTAGACCTACCCACCATGGTTAAAATAGGTTGTTTACACCTCCATAGTAACCCCCCATATGCCACACATGGCCTTATTGCCAGGTAAGAGTACCAAAAAAAACTGGGTTGCCTGGAAAATGGGTTTTCCAAATTATTTATTAGCACATATTTGCTAAAAAGTCAAATGCTTGTATAAATATATAAATATAGGTCATATTAAGATAAGTTAAAGTACACTCAATTGTACGTTAAAAGAGAGAGTATTATTCACTTAGCACTAAAGATGTTGATGTTTTCCAATCAGAAATAAGCTTATTAAATAATTCATAATGATCATTACTGAAGGATGAGGTTGATAGAATAATAAGAGACTGGAAGGTATCGATAGGCGGGGATAATATAATGAGATGGGGCCGGTGGTGGGGGGGGGCACAATACGGAGAGGCCCCACCCTAATTACCCGAACTCAAAGCCGGGAAACAGCCCTCAGGAATAAATTAGCTTGGCTCTGGTAATAAATTTACCTCCGGGGACAAATTCTCTAATATCTCTCCGCCCTTTCTCACTTTTTTATTTTGTTTTACCGTCAGAAATCATCGGAGAGAAGTCCTTATCAGCTTTTTTCTCACCCTACGTCCTTATTTGCACCCGTCTTCCGTTCGCTCCCTCCTATCAGAAATGGCCTCGTTGAAGGACTGTTTTATTGTAATGGAATATCTAAGGCGTATCTTCTTCGTCTACCGGAGGCACTGATAAAACTTCTAAGATCTTAAAACATTTTAAGAAACGTTTTAAAATTTCAAATTTTAATGACATACAATTCTGTATTATACTGCTAATTATGGTGGCTTGATACTGTAAACATGTCATTAGGCACACTAACCTCAAATATAAAAAATCTGGTGCGTGCGCGCAACACACAACTTTCACTTACCAACTTACTTAGATTAGAAATTGTGTTAATGGCCACTTCTCAAAGTTACACATTTTTCCACATTCATTTGTTATTTTTGTTTTCATTTGCTCTATAACAAACACTAATTTCTTTTATTATTAAATAAAAGTTTTTACTTGAGATAATTCGGCAATGCAAGCATAATACTCCAAGTCGACTCTATGTACTTGTTGAAAATTTCATTTAGTTACCATGAAACAAATAATTTCCATTAAAAGAACAGAACGGCTTTAATTATGAACAATGGTCTTTATGAGTTGACTGAATATTTTTCTTTTTTTCTCCTCTATATGTTTACTTGGTTTTTATCATATCTCATATTTAGCCATTTCTTATTTTTAGGCGTAACGAGAGACAGTTAATTTTTGCATATAAACAAAAACCAAGGTACTTTATAGGAAACAAAAAAACAAACGAACAAAAAAGGCCCCTACCCCATTTAAGCCCCTTCAGAACATTTTAATAATGATAAAGCTTACCTGATATTAAAGAACACCTAATTTTCATTAAACATGGCGAATTTGATGAAAATCGTTATAGCCTTTTTTTTTTTTTTTTTTTTTTTTTTTTTTTTTTTTTTTTTTTTTTTTTTTTACCGGACTTCAAGGCTTCCACTAAAGCTGTTTTTGAGATAATCGAAAAAAAGGTAAAAATTTTAAAAAATATATGAAATAAAGTCCCTCCTCCGGTTAATCAAATCTGATGAAATTTTTACAGTCATATAGCGGGCATATTAATATATCAAATAATCAGTTTAATCAAAATCGTCAGAGCCGTTTTTGAGAAAATCGAAAAAATCGTAAAACGTTATTAAATAAAGTACCCCCTCCCTTTGAGCAATTTTGATGAAATCTGTGCTGTCACATCGCGGGTATATACCTACACTAAATACCCAATTTCAGGTTCGCACGGTTTATAGTTTTTGAGCTAGTCTGTTCACACACACACACACTCACACACACACACACACACACACATAGACACACACACACATAGACACACACACAAACACAGACCATTTCGCGGGACTTGGTTATTTGGACACAGGGGGCCCCAAAACGTGTATTTCCATTGAAAAACGGAAGTCGAAATTTTTCACGGTCGCAATACTTCCACTTACTATTTATTTCATATAGGTAAGTGAAAGTAAAAAGATGGATGTCTTATTGTCATGTTTCATCTCATATTTTGTCATTATTAACACAAAAATTGAGGTAAAAATTAGTTAACATGACGGAAGAAAATTCCAGTTTCATATATTACAACAAAACCTCAAAATTTCAACTTTCGTTTTTTGGCCCAGCGGAGTCCAGCGGAACAGTTGGTCGGAAACAGAAATTCTGATTTAATTTCTTAACAAAATAAGTTGAATGAAGATGCGGAATATATTTCAATATTTAAGTAAAGGGGATTTTATTTATTACTACTAAATTGATTTATTTAATAAAAGCAGGTCGAATTGCGAAAAAAATAAATAAATATAGACCTCTCAGATAATTCAGAGAATCTTAAAAAATCAGTTAACAGCAACGTTGTGACCCATTCAAATAAAAGTGGATGCTAGTGCTGCTAAGGATGCCTATCAAGCTTAATTAATCTGTAATTATTGTTACAAAGCATTTCAATCAAGAGTGAACTTAGTAGCTGAGCACAGCAGGGTTAGAGGCAGATGGGGGTTCTTATGCCGGTCACGAACTCCAAACAGGACGGTTGCCTGGCCCCCTCCCCTGGACAAATCACCGACCTGAGGTGTAACAAATGGAGCCTCCAGGTAGCAGCAGTTAAAAAGTAATCTCCCCCCTCCCCATTCCCCCCGACGTTTTTATTTAGCAATGGAATCAACCGTAAAACCTGTAAAATAAGGAGAAAAGCGTCCTAAAATAATTCATTTGCCCATCTGTTTCGGATTGTGTTATCTATATCATAGGTATTTAAATTTTAATAAAACTACTTTTAAAGTATGCTGTAGACCAATTAGTTCAAGAAATTTCTTGAAGTTTTCTTTACAGCAAATGGCAAAAGTTAAGAAATTACCTGAAGGTATTATGGAAGAATAATCAAATAGAGTCCGAAACTTTAAAATAATGAAACATAAACTATTCTCTCCAGTGAGTGAAAATAACATTGGTAAAGGAGAGCATAGAAATTAAAGCTAGTTAGTATCAATAAAAAAATTTACACAAAAAAAAAAGAACATCAAACATGACATTCACCACCAGTGAGTTGTGTAAATATATTGTAGTTACAGCGATAGGTAAGAAAACTAAGCCCATTAAACAATAGATTTTCACGGGCCTTACTCTTGTTCTTATTAAGATCAATGTAATTGTGTAAATTACTCCCCAATTGAGTCTGGATTGTATATCATGATAGATTTTATTTACAAGAATGTCAACGAAATTGATGATATTATGCAGGAATATCATAAAACATAAAATTCCTAATTTTTAAACTATTATATTAGAGTATAAAAGATTCGACTACGGCCGGGAATCGAACCCAGGTCCTCTGCATCTACGTCGCAGCGCTCTTACCACTGAGCTAACCGTGGTGCCGTACCGATTGTGATCCAATCTTTCTCTTCTGTGATCCCTCCCTCCAGGTATCGCCACATTGTAGCGAAGTACTGGGGGCTGAACAATTGTCCAGACAGACTGGATCTAGTTGACATACGTCAAAGATATACATTGTATGTTGTTATGTTGTAATTAGTTATCGTTAGATAATTAATTTATAATATTATAAAATTCCTAATATTATAATATTGTAAGATATTTAAGATATCTTAAACATATTTTATAGATATCTTAAGATATTTAACAATATCATAAAACATAAACTATCATAAAGAAACATAAAATTCTTAATAACTGCAGAATCCCATTCATGGGAAACGTAAGGAAGGGTCAACAACTATCGGATAAATCAGTATAAATTATAAGTTAACATCATCATTTTAGTTCATTTATCAACGTTACTTGTATTTCATTTAGTAGAAGTGCAAATTTTAATAAAGCTTATTAAAGTTAAAAAAATGCTACATAATTATGATTTTACACAGGAATGCTACAATATTTTATTTTTATCCGTCCAATCCACTAAAAATTAAACTATGGTTCACCATCACCCGTATTAAACATTTTAAAGTTTGAAAGAAAAACTATTAGTACTTTCTAATTAAACAAGATGTACCTTTAATAATTGTACACACTACTTAATATTGTTTTCGTACGATTCATGTAAAATATTTTATGCTCCAAACACAATCTTTTGGATGGTGAATCCTGTCATATCACGAAATATATGAATCTTGAAATAAAAAAATCCCATCTTGCGTTTGTGTGCTTTGAAAAGGCTGCATTGGATGAATACAGCCATACAAGTTGATTACTCCTACATTCCATCGGATCCCCAAATCACAACAGAGTTGATTTCAATCAGGGATAGGCAATTGGAGTATTAATGGAATTAGGGACAGAGGCTTCAAAGAGGCCAAAGGAGGGACGCTGGGGGCGGTTTGATGTATTGCCACCCCTCCTGTAGCCCAATTAATCAAATCCAATTATTGCACAAACCCAATAGGCCAAGATAAATATCTCGAACAATTGTTCCTTCTTTTCCATCGTAACCATCTCTTGCTAATCAATCTGATGTTTACCTTATAAAAATCAATATAATTGATTTATAAATAGGAAATTCATTATGTTGCTGTTATTGACTGATACTTTATCGTATAGTAATATGAGATACTTTTAATATTCGATATATTTCATAACAATAATCCATTAAAGAGATCTAAATAAAATGTTTTATTTAGACATATTTTTTTTTAACTTATTGAAAATATGTGTTATTGGTTTAATATTATTTTTTTAGACAATATTTATGAAATTTATCAATTTGATATTAATGGTCATTAAAAATAAGATCTACAATAATGTATAAAGCCCTAGTATATTAGAAAAGTACCGAGTTCAATATTTGATTAACATTCGTTTTCACTAATTTCATTTTTCTTAAAGTTTACCTAATAATTATTAATCAAAACGTGCTCGCCTTGTGTAAGAAAAAATAAGCTAAACGAGCTCTTGTAATTTTATAAAAATTTAAGCTCAATCAAGAATTTGAACTAAGTTCCATATTTTGGCTATCCAAATATCTACCGTGGAAAAAAAAGTCGATATCAGTTACTGGTACATATACCTACTGTGATCAGTTGCTGATAATACCTATACATATATATTTTATAGAATTTTGATTATCCATTTTATCCATTTTCTATCAATTCCATCCTCCGGAATACATGGAGTACCCACAGAAAGGTAAGTCAATCTCAACCTTATGAATGGTCGATAAAATTTAATAAATGAATTAATTCATAAATGAATAGAAGTATTACCGGCAGGAGTATACGTACTTAAATTACTTATCTACCCCTCTCCCAACCACCCTTTTGATCAATAAATTCAAAGATTAATAGGAGGGTGGATAGGGTTGAAGATAGCGGTGACCTGTGCTGAACATCTGGGTCCAGAGATTGATTTTTGAAGCTGGTGAAGGGGATAAACAAATAATAAGTTTATTGTGCTCAGGGGAGGCGGGTAATGAGCGTCTAATCCAGCACGGGGAGAATAGGGAGGGTGGAGCGGGAGGGGGGAGGCATTGTGCCAGCCCTCCTTAGTGACTCCCTTTGATGGTCCTCTCTTTAGTGGATTAACACTCTCTGTCCGTCTGTCGGCGGCTTGTGTGTCACCCTGCCTGTCTTCCAAATGATATTTGGACGCATAGCCTGTCAAAATATATAAATTTACAATGCATATAAACCTATGTATACTTTTGTAGTTAGGTAGATAATATTATGAAGGTAATTCATGCGACGATTGATTTGTAAATCCCGTAAATAAATCTTATTTTCGACCTGTGTCTTAATTATTTATAAGATTATAAATAATATAACTGAGTATTTATATCAATCACTATCATTATTGTTGTAAATCTGCAATATTCTTTTTGACATTACAAAATAATGAGTCTAGAGCTAGAATTCGTATAAATACAAAGAGCTTTGTTCACCTATAGGCATAAGCTTCCAATGACTGGTCAGCTTTAACACTTTAACATGATAATACAAGTTTAACACAACACGAGTGCGAATACCCATATTATCTAGAAATAACTAGCCCACGGAACAGTAGTTATTTTGTTTGTGGTGCGCACCCTAAGAATTAACTACATCCTGTTGATAACTAACAATAATTATGAATTAACTGATTCTGAAAGTAAAACTATGATACGAACATGTTCTTTGCGTCATATGAAGTTAATTTAAAAGTTGGGAGACATTTCGTGGACCCGAATAAGGGCTAGAAAGTTCGCAGACCCTAATCTAGAGTCTTTAATCTTAATATTTGTTTATTTTTATTTTTAATAGAAAGTAAACTAAAGAAGCTGTTAATTTCTTTCCACACAACGAAGGTGCCTTTGAGAATTTTTCCGTTCGTTCTCTTTTTTTTTTTGTTTATTTGTTCATACAAATATTATGCTCTACAATTAGGATGGTAGGCCTATTGGAGCCAGAGCTTTCCAGATTGCTGCATCCAGCTCTGCAGTAGTTTGGTTGATTCTGTCTCTCCATCTACTTTTTCCTGTTTGCATAAAGTCTACTACTTGTTATATAATGCCGATTATAATCTATTAATAGGAAAAGAATGCATGTAATGAATTGAAAGCTAAGAACTAAAACCAATTTTTAGTTTACTTAAGATTAATATGGATTGATTGATTTTGTCGGCTTACGTGATTTAGATGAAATCTATTTATGAACTTCTAAATGTGAATGTTTATAATGAACACAATATAGAACTTGTTTCCATTTAATTAATCGCATTTAGCTTCTGATTTAAAATGTTCTGATCAAAATAATGTTGTAATGGTAATCAAAGATATTACGAAATTAAATAATATTCAATAATGCCAAGGTTGCTCAGTAACAATCTTTTTGTTGAAGTAAACCATGGCTTAAAACCATAAAAATAATGATGTTGAAGTCAGCAGATTGTGTAAAATATTAAAAAAAAAGAAAAAAGAAATCTTTGCTGATGATAGTGTATGGGTAGCATACTCGGCAAACCATGTTGGTAAAGTTCTTGAATGACGCATTAGAAATATATTAAAATTAAGGCCTCAGAAAGGTTACTCTAATGAGATTCCATATGATCGTTTCTTTTTTTTTTTGGTTCACTTTTTCAGTTTATATTTCCGTTATTATAATGGAAATCTATTGCAAAGTGGACCATCATGAGGACGCTGATTTTAAGGGGATGTTTAATGCTAAAAAAAAGTTTACAATCGTACATTAATCCTTAATCATTGAGGGATTTTTTTTTCTCAAACGTTTAATTATTAAATTCTTTCTATGCAGAAAACAACGACCTAAAATAAAGCCTAAGGGTGAATGTATCTATTCCGATGTCTGCTTTAGTTCATTTCCATCATTTAGTAAAATTTATTTTAATTCGTAATAATGGAAGACCAATTGGTCATCATGGTTCTGGATGAAATCATAGTTGGATAATTAGGATCATTAAATATTATCATAATAGTTAGATGTTGTATTATAAGATACAAATAATACATTATTATAACATTTAATTAGATTATAATTATTAATGAAAGATAAAACTAGATGTATTTTTTATGGTATAAAAGGCACTCCTGACAGAAAGTAATTACTTACTCCTGAAAGACTGTATGTCATTAATTCCTTTGGATACAACATAAAATTTTGTTATTACTATTAATACATACAAACATTTTGTATCTATCTAATGGACGAGTATTATTTTACGCACAGTTGAAATATTTAATACTTAATCACTTATTGAACTTTTTATTGAAAGTTTTATTTCGAAATCAAAAGATTTCTGATAAAATAATTGGTGAAATAGAACAATCCCCCATTACCTGTAGTTTATTAAACAGTCACATTTTTTAAAAACACTATTCCCTACGTCCATCTTCAGGGCATTTTCCTTTATTATATATATTCTTTTTCTAAATAAAATGTATACATAAGTCTCAACACATACAAGCATTAAATCATTAATATTAAATTAAAACATTACAAAAATAATTACTGTACAAACATATTTTGTAGTATTTGCATATCTGTTGTTTGTTTTTTGTTTTTTTTCAGCGTCAAACAGATTTCCATTATATATCTATATATATACGAGTACATATAATTGGTCAATAGTTTTTTTCCCTTATTTTAAACTTTTTTTTTAAGCCTAGTAAAACTTTTATGGAAACTTTACACTGAATTCAACTAATTTTGTCACATCCACCAACTTAGTCCTGTAATATTAGATACATCAGTAATCATCCTATTATAAAAAATAGGCTATTTCATACATATGGAAAAAAGATTTCTTTTTTATCTTATTCGTTTGCGTTTTATTTCTTTTTATCAATTACTTTATTTTTGGTTCCACTCTCATATTCTTTCTTAGTTCAGAATATATTTTATGAAATATTCTAAAAATGTTCAAGCTCTATTTCATATTGTAGAATGTAATAGATATTAGATGAACGTTAAGAAAATTATAGGCCATAGAAGTTGAATGAATATGAAAAGAGGAGATATGAACAACGGAGGAAGGAATTAAACAAAGAAACTGGAAACGATTACAGTCATTACTCTATTGGAACACGATATGGCTATCAAAAGCCACTAAGCAATAGAGCCCGATCAATATCGGTTTATCAAGCCCTGTCTCGCCCTTCTTGGCTTTAACAAGAATCAGCCCTGTTTTTATCAGATTCCGCCCCTAATAAACAATCATAACTTTTCCTCTCATTTCATCTATAATTTATTCTATCTTTACTATATCTTAATTTACTTTTCATCACGGATAGAGTATTTCTTATGTTCCTTTAGAAACTTGAAGTCCAGAGGAAGAATTTAGGCTTAGTTAAGGTCGTTGCATTCACTGTATTCTTCATTTTATTTAAATATCGATAAATTAATGATTGTAGGCAAATAAGGTGCGTTCGTGTTAGAAAGTTTATTCTAGGAAACGCACAATTAAATTCATACACATATGTCAGCTTACTTAGAATATCTATAAGTAACATAAAGGAAAGTCAATAAAAAAAATATTGTGCGATTTATAACAAATTCAATATTACGTTGTTGTGAAAATTTTGCGTAAAAAATAATTTAATAATTCATCAGATTACTTTTGCAGGTGATATTGCGAAATTATTAGATGGAGTTCAATTTAGTTCTCACTGGATCTTTTTTGCTCACCGTTACAATTTTTCAAATGTAGGCCGAATCCCAAGAGACATTTATACGATGGTGCTTTAAGTTATATACGTTCGTGCGAGCTTAGGAAACTGGGTGGCATTGATCATCATTGATCGAATTGATATCATCATTTTTGCCCTTTTTCAGTTCTTCTGCACACAGAAGGAGATATAATAAAAATATATATGTAGACACTCAAAATTTGATAGTTTAAAATGGTAGAATAAAAATAAACTGTAGAAATTGTATAAAATAATTGAAGCTTGGAAATGCATAAGTTTATAAGTGCCTTAGGAAATCTTTACAGAAATGATGTGACTTATACCCTCTACGGTGAACTACTTTCAGTACCAACTTACACCCATGCCATCTTTCATACGTTCAACGAAATCTTTTTTAACAACAAAACATTAATTTTACCCATTTCTGAAGGAAGGCTTTGGCACATCCAACAATTTGGCAAAAAAAAATTTGTTTAATTTTTAGGAACTTAGACCCTTATGCATTTTCACGCTTCAATTGTAAAAACTGAATCTCATGAAACATATGGTAAGTAATGTTGCTACAAATAATTATTGTGATTCAGTAAGTGTATATTCTCTTTTGTATTTTTTATATATTTTGTGAGTTTATTGTCATTAGGTACTCATCTCTATTAACTGTGTCTTTTAATTTACCACATTGTTAAATTTTCTCTTTAATTTACCCACCACAAACTTCTATTTTATATATGTATTTCTGTTTTTATTTTGTCGCTGTTTTTTTACCTTCCTTTTTTTTACATTCCTAAAAGTCTCATTATTATCGTTTTAGTATATAATATTATGAAATTTGCATTTAGTATTGAATAATTCAAAAAATAAAAAATAAAAATATAAATCATAGACAAACGAACCACTCTGAGTGAAGGAATTTCATTATTGCCGTGGTCTTGCTTTAAGGAAGCCGAAGCAAGCGAAACAGTTCTTGATTACATTGCATCAGTAAAATCCTTTCATAAATCTCCCTTAGAACTTGGCAGGGGGTAAACAAGCTCCTATCCCGTTATGAAAGGACCTTGCAACTAATTCAGATGGGAGTTAGTTCAAGGTGGCCAATTGAGTGAGGAGGCTTGTACTCAATGGTAGGTAATAGCAAACATAAGGGCTCTGCGGCCTTAATGCCGCGAAATGAATCCCCTGCCTCTATGATTAGACATCCGCTGCCACTATCCAAACAGCCCTCCTTGCTGCGGGGTGGAAGGGGGCGGTCTACAATCGTAGTAATGAAGATAATGGAGCGGGGGTGGGGGTCGGGAGGGGGGTGAATGAATCAGTAGGCTATTGTGGCCCCCATCGATCCCCTAATTGCCTGCCCCACCTGTTAGCCATCAGCCAGCCAGTCAGCCTTCTTGCAACAACGCCTATGCATTTGATATTGATCCGGTGTCCTTATTTATGGGATGATTTTATCAGACAGTATCTTTCAGATATTTATAATGCATCTAAACTTCTTGATTTTTCGCGTTGGGATTGATTATCTTGATTTCTTTATTGACATACAGGCATCCCGCCTCCCCAACGAATTCAGCAACCTCATTCAGGTTTTTCGAACCTGGGCACAGGAGTCTTCACAAATGAGAACACAGCAAGTACCGCCCACTAAAAATAATCTATTATCAGACCAACTTATTCAATTTAGCTATTGGTTCTACTTAACCATTTTTTAAATAACACTGATACGAAAATAGAAATAAAAATTATATAACAATACTTTTGTTACATAGTAAAATTTTTATTATGCTAATTCCTTTGAAATCCGCAAATGTTGCTGGCTAATTCGGCAGCGTCCCTTTACAGGATTTAAAATATATAAACATGTTAGGTCTCTTCTTAACTTATTTGGTCGACTATTTTTGTCGGGATGGACTCGTTGGGCTGTTAGTTAATTTTAAATTTTCTATTAGTGGGTTATTGATGTAAGGGCCAATACAAGTTCTTTATTGCCCCTGAAAAAGCCCACAGCAAGATGGGTGAAAGCTTGGCAGTCGAAAAATCTGTGACATGGTCAAACCCTAAAGAAGAAATGCGTACAATGGATTCAGACCAAGGAAGCCTAAAACAACAATATATTGTGAACAATGTTTTTTTTAGCAAATGATAATTGAACTTCTATCATGTAACCTAGATAAAATTCGAATTGTTCATTTAATTCTATTCACTTGAACTTAGTTTAGGTGTTCTAATTGTCTATTGTATTTTTACGGCTTGAATCGTAAATATCTAACTGTTTCAGATTCCGGAATTTGCATGTGATTGAAATTGATTTAAGAATCAAGTTCATGATTAAGTATGAACACTGCATGAAAATTCCTTTTTTTTCATTCATTTTTACTTTTCATCTCGCGGCTTGTCATCGAAGTCGTTTGTTGATATATTTTTCCGATTTTTTCATAATAAACTGAAAATTTAAATTTATTTGAGAGTTAAAAGTCAGAACCGCAAAGTCCTATGACTATTATAGTATAATAGGCAAATGACTTATGTAATAGGCACTTTATGTTTCAAGTAAACTACGTACTGATGTTAGTACCGAAAAAATTATCGAACATTTTAAAACCTTAAATTTTAAAGCAAGGAAATAAAGGTGCTATTAAATAAGTAATAAATAATGAAATTTATGCTCTTGAATATCAATTATGTTCTCCCAGAAATGGAGAAGTTGGAAATAAAGAACCTCCTTCACCGTATTCATCGAAGGATGCTTCCTTTATATATAAATCATATCTAGTAATATATTTTTTTTTAATTATTATTATTTAATTTTTTATATGACACTAAGTTTGATATCTTCTCTTTTTTTTACTTTAATAATTGATTCGCACCTGTCAGCAAGGTGCTGACAATCAGCGAATGAGATGACGGTAGTAGGAAATAATGACATGTCAGGCATGAGGAGGAAAAGCACCCAACAGCACCCCCTTCCTGGCTTGATTCAATTACCTTGGCTGTCTAAGAGAGCAGATCTCTCATCCAGCGCCTTTTTAGTCTTCTCGTATCCATCCGTACTTCAGCCATATTACTGATTAGACTATTAGGGTGTCCGTTTAAATTAGAAAAAAATCGTTTTTATAGCGTCGTTATGTGCTGGTAGACTGTTGGTATATGGAGGTCTGTATGTAAAGTTTTGTTAGTCACGTACCAGGGTGATTTTGTGATAAATCGTAACAATTTTGAAGATATTTTAATAAATTAAAATAATTTGACATCTAAACTTGATATTTAAAAATACTTATAATTTTCCATGTCGTGAGGAAAGCCAAGGCCCACCCCGGGCTGTAGTGCTCTCCAGTAAGTAAGTAAGCATAATTTTCCATATGATGATAAAGTATTATATTATTTTTCATTGGAATTATTGGTGCCAGATCAAGCGTTTCCCAATGGTTATAATTTTTTAATGGAAGTCAGAATCAGGGCCGCGGCAACCCCCTCATCAGGAGCTGAGGATGGGCCCAACAGGTTGGCCCTCATACAGTGCCACTTTATCGTTTTCAGGAGCAACCATTCAGTCTTCTTAGCAGCGAGCTCATTAATATCAGGAACCGCCACAGGTGGCCAATGAAAACCCAACTTAAAAAATGAATTTATCAGAGTTTTTAAATATTTCTAGTAGGAAGGAGTTGGCAGGAGTTGTTCCACTATTATTATACCCCTTTTAATCATTTGATCAAAGCATTGTTTTAATTTCTTTATAAAACATTTAATTCTTTGTTACACATCCGGATAGTTATTATTCATTTATTGGAATAAATGGGAATGGACCATTTATATTCATTATATTATAATATAGATAATATATGGGGCATATCTGCTACTTAATTAATTTGCAAGATGTTAACAACATGTTTTCGGGGTCATCTGTGGTGTAGTGGTTAGCATGGCAACTTACAATACTAAAGGTCGCAGGTTCCCGCCCAGGGGTGGCCCTAGGAATTTTTATTGGGATTAAAAAATCCTTAATCATGCCGTCCCTCGGATAGGCCGTAAAATGGAAGTCCCGAGCCTGTACGATGTCAGGTACTCGTTAAAGATCCCTATCTTAATTATACCTGGCTAGGGAAAATTTAGGACTCCCACTGTAGCAACGTCCGATTAGCCTTGGTGCATAAAGTGACGTTAAACAAAAAAACAAACGACATGTTTTCGAATATTTAACTTAAGAATAGTTATAGCTTCTTTATTAATTAAGAATTTTTCTTTACACATCCCTTTGAGGTAATTGTAATTTTAATTTTATTGACTGAAAAATTATGAAAAAGTACATTAAAGATTTATTCTAAACTTAAATACAGGTACAGAAAAACGAACTTATTTTCATTTGCATCTTTCAATTGGCTTTTTTAGTTGGTAAGAACATTTTCCGCAATGATTCCCATTTTAAGGTGTACTGAACTTAATTTTTTTTTTTATTAACACATCAGGTGCGGCGGCGTATTTTAGGGGTATCATATGTTCAGGTATCGGACTCCGGTGACCCATGCCGCACCTAACGTGTTAATAAACCTGAATGGATGAAATAGAATCGGTGATTTTGCATCTTAAACTAATCGGTAATAACTAATCGGCAATTTTAAAGGTTTCCCTCAGTGTTTTTGCAGCATCAGTTAAAAATTGTATCTAATGAATAAAACTAATTTACATTTTATTTTTTATTAAGGACCTTCGAGTACATCCAGGGCCATCGGACAGGATCGGAATCCACTTCACTATTTTATTTTTTTTTGTGGTCCTCCCCTTCCCCGCCATGTAGGCTATACGGGCTTTCCCGGGACAGGGGAGCGGGTGGGGATTAATAGGGGGTATTATTAAATTTCACTTGGTTCCGGGTTTTGAACGATCTATCTTCGGGTTTCTAATCATAAGTCGGTTGCCCACTCGACCATCCCACCACCCAATCGGTATCCACTTGCATTGGTACTATTTTTATGGTTTGTTTTACATGGTATTCCTCCCCCCAGTATTCCACGCCCACCTGTTAAAGAGAGTAGAATGGTGTTCCCTACTTGAATTGAGCCCCAGAGTCACATAATGGAACAAAACTAATTACATTAACAAGCGGTTTGCTGGTAGTGTCTCACTTTTGTTTAACAATGTAACTGTTTACCACAGTAATCTCTGATGGGGTTCGCCTATTGTTTGAAGTGAACTTTATTGTAATACTTAATCCTAAAATTAAAAATAAATGCTGCCATAGCTTGGTGATGCTTTGGGGTCTTAGGTTGTAAAAAAGACAATTGTTGAGACAAATCGAAAAATGATAACTGGCTCTTGGTAAAAAATAACTTTTTTTTAAAAATATGATGTTAAACGTAGTGAGCGATATGACTTATGAGAAAGTTTTTGCTAATTCAGAGCAGCTGTTGTATTTAATATCTAGGGTTCAGTGAGTCCGATATACAAATACATCGAACACAGTTTTCAAAAACTTCGGAGCTGAAAAATCGGTTTTTGGTTACAAATATCTTCAGAATGCGCTGAATTTATATTCTTTTCAAGATGGTGAAATCAACTGTATTCAAGTAATATCTACGAATCTTTTAACAAAAATGTCAGGAATCAAAAGTTACTTTTTACGATTTAAAAATTTTACAATATTATTCTTATTTAAACTTAAAAAAGTCAGTTATTATCTAATTTATTAACGTTATTATCTGTTGTATAGTTAAAAAATCAATTAATCTTAAGCTAAATATTCATTTTAAATACAATTTCAATTTGACTTTTAAAAAATTTTGCTGAATCCCCGACACAGTGTTTGATTGAAGCCAAAGTGAATATTTTTTAAAATTAATAATATTTCTAACATTAATGATGAAATATTTTACCTAAGAACTTAATAAATCAGATATAATAATAATAATACTAATAATAATAATAATGTGCATTTATTAAAATATTTTATACATACAAAATAACTAAATTATCACAAATATACACATAAGCTTGGACTAGGTCCTTCAGCTAAGCTCAGCCTAAGAGAATTATGATTTCCATTACCTATTGAAATTATTATTTGTAGATCATAGACTGTAGATAATTTTAACCATAAATATACACAAAAACAAAACTACCTAAACATTCTCACTAAAAATATTATTCATATTTATCCATTTAGCTTTAATGATTAAATTACGTTATCAGATCATTCCTATAACGGTTTGCCTGTACTACGTAAACATATAGTCTATTCCAATTGAGTCAATTCAAATAATTTAAAAATAACTCATAACCTAAATGACCACAGCCAAAACTCTAATGAATCGGATATAGTGGGGGGGGGGGGATGCGGTCCAGCAATTCCTTTACCGCACCCCACCAACCATTTTGCACTTCATTAGAAAAATGATTTTCTCTGAATATTAAATGATAATGTGATATTGCTTGATAAACTGCATCAGATCAATTCTTCATTATTTCTTTCATTCTTTATTAGTATTTACAATAAATGGTCAGTATGATTTGCATCGAACTAACCTTTTATAGGGATGACTAATTTTGTTCCCAGAAAAAATTATCATTCTGCTTTAGTCTCAAGTTAATTTTGTGTTTCAAGAAATAATACATTCGGAAATATTTACAGAGGGCATGATACTGTTAAGTTTGGCGAGGCTAAGACGAGAAATCAGGCGGAGTAGTCGGCAGATGGATTAGCTGAGATTAGCCTCCTCGGAATTGACGTGTTAATAGAGAGAGAGTTGTGGGGGGCCAGCGGATTCGGGGACCAATCAATACCCGCCTATATGTTGTCTTGTCATCGCTCTCCTGTCGGTCGACACAATATCTGTCCTTTGACCGCCTTTCAGTTCCACAAACCATTTTAAACCGATTTGTTTGAATTCGTTTTATTGCGACTGATATCTTCAGGCTTTGGTACACAAATTTATGCAATGTATTTATGAGATTATTTAAATTACATAGTTCAGAGCAGAAGACAACAAACCAGCAGAGAGAAATACTTGATTAATTACTATTCTCATGAATACTAATAATAAGAATATCCATATTAATTATTCATCAATACTAGTAATAAAAATGTCCGACTAATAATAAATAGAAGACTAGATTTCTGGATATCGCAAGATAATGGGAAATAGGCTTTTGTATAGTCTTCTGAAGGCGAGAAGAGTGTGTTACGAAAAATGATTACCGATCGGAAAAATTTAGGGAAAATTTCGACCTTTAATGAATAACGCGTAAGTAATATAATTTATTTATTTTTATTCATATATATCTGTATTAACGTTCTTTTCTTATGCACCTTCTGTATGTTGAATTCAATTATTGCTAAAAAGATTTTTACTAGTTTATATGTATGTTGAATTCAAATATTGATAAAAAGATTTTTACTAGTTTATATGTATGTTGAATTCTATTATTGATAAAAAGATTTTTACTAGTTTATATGTTATGTTGAATTCAATTATTGATAAAAAGATTTTTACTAGTTTATAAGAAAGCCAGACAAATGCTGCCACAATAACTGTACTAAGTTATTATTAGGAGACTGAGTGTACCAGGATAAAGTATTTCATTTTCACATTAATTTAATAACTATTGTACCATTTAATAAATCAGTGTTATAAATTAATAGATTAATTAAATAATGAAATATTTACCCTAACTAAGGAGGAATAATAAAAAAATGTCATGCATACATCGCACAAGAATTTTTACCAAAAACATAAAATAACAGGTGATATTGTAAAGAGAAAGAAAGATAAAAATATTATATAATACTTTTTATTCGAGGAGGAAGTATTGGCCATCGTTAACCGAAAACCTTAACATAAACCCAAGCCCGCATCTCACGCAAACCAACTATACTACCAAATCCGTTATTCTGTTAAAGAATCAGTGAATTGAGTAGATTAACACGACTGGGGGTTATTTACACCATGGAGTACACAGCCATGGAGATGAGGATGCCCTGGTTCAAGTCCTGCTCTTAAAAATAAAATAAAAACATAATAAAACGATAACTTTCATCAATAATAATTTAATACATTGTAATCAATATACAGTTTGTTTTTAGGATGAATAAAGGGTTTTAATCTGATTTTTTTTATATATATAATAATTTTATTTCATATTTACAAAATATACATGTTTATAATTGATTGGGGTACTCCCTTGTACAATTCATTTTCTTGTTGTCAATTTAATTTAAAACTGGTTTTTACAATTTGCTAAAAAAAGAGATAAAAAACCCAAAACAATTATTAAAATAAAATACATATCTTTAAATAAAATGAAGTACAAATCAATCAATAAAATACGTGTATAAATGATTAAATAATTTTTACAATAATATATGTTTTGTTCTTGCTTGTATCTACGGGTTGTTGTTTTTGTATAATTTCCTATTTCTGATATTAATGGGCTAAAGGAGTTTGTGCAAGATTTGAAGAAATTATGGGTCAGTTTATATATGAATTCCTGTATGCTGTCCAGAGTTGGGCATATTTATATTTATAAATACGAATACGAATTTATTTTTATCCTAAATCTATTTATATCACAATATTTGTGAATACGAATACAAATAAATTCGTATTTACAAGTGTGAATATAAATAAATTTATATTCACAGGTGTGAATACGAATTTATTCATATATACAAATTTTTGATTTTTGATTGTGAATATTCACAAAAAATGTGAATATTTATATCTAAGTCTGTGAATTCGGCCGTATTTACAAATAGAAATGTAAATAAGGAAAAATTAACAAATTGAGATGTGAATTTCTACTAAATTCATAATTTCCCAATAAATTTATAAAATTCTTTTCGGATTTCTCCATATTGGTACACATTATTGAGTAAACCCTTTTTATTGAAATCACATCAGATATTACCTGATATCGATTACTAGGTTTTTTGGGATGCTGATTATGAAAAAAATATCGATTTTGAGATTCCATCAGGTATCGATTTATTACAACTTACGCGATATAATCGATCTTGGTATCGGCTAGAGGGTTATCTGAGGTGCAGATTATGAAAATGATATCGATTTTGAGATTCCGCCATCATGTATCGATTTATTATAACTTACGCGATATAATCGATCTTGGTGTCGGCTCTAAGATTATCTGAGGTGCTGATTATGAAAATGATATCGATTTTGAGATTCCGCCGTCAGGTATCGCATTATACCAACTTGAGTGATATAATTGATCTTGGTGTCGGCCATATGATTAACTGAGGTGCTGATTATGAAAATGATATCGATTTTGAGATTTCACCGTCAGGTATCGATTTATTACCAATTGCGCGATGTAATCTATCTTGGTATTGGCAATAGGGTTAACTGAGGTGCTGATTATAAAAACAATAACGTTTTTTGATTCAGCTGTCAAGTCAACAAAAGGTTATTGTAGTTAAGGAAATTTCTTGACCGTAGAAGAATATGAGATGAAAATGGTTGGGGGTGCGGTCAAATGAAAACACTATAAGAGATGAGAGATGGTCAACTGTTCTTCAATTACGATAGGTTAAATGATGGTCAGGATTTTCAGTTACAATGATGTTTATTATGGTAAGCCAACGTTTCGATCATAAGTTGGATCGAAACGTTGGCTTACCATAATAAATATCATTGTAACTGAAAATCCTGACCATCATTTAACCTATCGAAAACACTATAAGTGTAATAACATATATATTGTGCCGACGTTTCGACCCGATATTCAGGTCTTTTTCAGGGCTGTCGAGTGAACTATTATTGTCGAGATCGACTGCTAGGTTATTGTAGGTGTGATTATGAAAATCGTAACAATTTATTACAACTTACTAAATATAAAGTAAGTTACTATACTATACTATACGGTATACTTACCGTATACCAGTATACTGGGATTCGCTGTTAGGTTTTCGATTTATTACAAGTAACGTAATATTAAGTTATGTTGTAACGTAGGTATATTTTTAATTTTAAATACGAATATGAATTTAATCATATTTTATTTTTTATGTCGATATGATAACAAATTTATTTATATTATATTAATTTAATTATTATTGTGGGTACAATAATGATTATAATAATAATGATTAATCACGCAAGTTGTAATAAATCGATACCTGACGGCGGAATCTCAAAATCGATATCATTTTCATAATCAGCACCTCAGATAAACATCTAGCCGACACCAAGATCGATTATATCGCGCAAGTTGTAATAAATCGGTACCTGACGTAGGAATCTCAAAATCGATATCATTTTCATAATCAGCACCTGAGTTAACCATATGACCGACACCAAGATCGATTATATCGCGTAAGTTGTAATAAATCGATACCTGATGGTGGAATCTCAAAATCGATATTATTTTCATAATCAGCACCTCGGGTAACCCCATATCCGACATCAAGATCGGTTATACGCGCAAGTTGTAATAAATTGATACCTGACGGCGGAATCTCAAAATCGATATTTTTTCATAATCAGCATCCCAAAAAACCTAGTAATCGATATCAGGTAATATCTGATGTGATTTCCATAAAAAGGATTAACTAAATAATGTGTACCAATATGGAGAATTTGAATTATGAATTTAGTAGAAATTCGCATCTTTATTTGTGAATTTTTCCATATTCATATCTCTATTTGTAAATACGGCCAAATTCACAGACTTAGATATAAATATTTACATTTTTTTGTGAATATTCACAATTTTCCCTGTGAATTTATTTTTATTTACAGAAAAATTTGTATATATCTATAAATTCGTATTTACACCTGTGAATATAAATTTATTTATATTCACACTTGTAAATACGAATTTATTTGTATTCGTATTCACAATTGTGATATAAATAAATTTATATTCATGTTCACATTAGAATTAAGATAAAAATAAATTCGTATTCGTATTTATAAATATAAATATGCTGTCTATATTTAGTTCTGAGTACATTGTAGTTATTCTAGTGTTATATGTGTAGTTGTTAATAATTCTGAGGAATTTTTCTGGAATACTTGTAGTTTATTGATCTTTGTTCTGTTAGTGAAGCTCCATATGGGACAGGCATAAGTTATGATAGGTCGGAGTACCGTTTTATATAGAATTAATTTATTTTTGCTAGATAATTTCGATTTTTTATTAAAATAAGGATACATTTTGTACATGATTTTCTTCGCGTTTTCCAATTTCGAATTTATATGGTGGTTAAATAATAGCCTGCTGTCTAACGTGACCCCTAGGTATTTAACTGTTTTAGAAATAGAGATGGAAGTATTGTTTAGAATTAGGTAGATGGAATTGTAGGCCGTCGTTTTGTGAAAATTATGGCTTCTGTTTTTTCAATATTCAGATGTAAACCCCATTTTTGACGTATTTAGGTATGTTTCTAAAGGATTCTTTGAGGCTATATTTCAACCTGATTTATTTCTGATAATAAAACGGTCAACTTCCATCAATTATAATATATTACATTATAGACGGTTCTGTTTTTTCTTAAGATGAATACATTTTTTCAGCCTGATTTATTAAGAAATAGACTATTGATTCACTTTCGCAGTGAGCCAAAAAGAAGAGCACACGTTATGAAGGATTAGTGGGAAATGGATCAGTGATAGGGGGCAGCTGTGGGTGTAGTTAAGCTTTGCTGGTCCATTATAATGCCGAAGCGGCCGGCTATCCTCCAATTGATTTCTCACTGCAGTTTCCCCCAAGCCTTAGGGCTAAATATTAATTCGCCTCACCCATTAGGCTTTAGTGAATTAACTTAACTTAATATTTACTTTCACTTACCTATGCAAAAATATATAGTATGAATTCCTGTTTTCGCCGGAAATTTTTAAATTATTAGTTAAGCGTATTTATTGTTAAAAAAATGTTACTAGTTTATAACACAGCCAGCAAATGCTGCCACAATTATTGTTAGGGGACTTAATGATGAATATGGACTGTAAATTCCCCTTCAGTCATTTCCCGTTCAAGATATATAAGAAAAAAAATACAGAGGACTGTTGAGAAAATATAAGAAACGGAAAATGTAACTTTGAATTGAAATTTGTGTATTTATGTAACGCACACATCTCACCAGATTATTTTTTTTTTTTTGATCTTAGAATAGGATTTAACAACTAAAACAATACTGTAGAGGTGAGAGATAGTCAACTGTTAATCTTTACGATAGGTGAAATGATGGTCAGGATTTGCAGTTTGAAAAAAAAAAATCCATCTTTTATATTATTATCAGTTCTGTAAAATATTCATTTATTGTAATCCTCTATCATAGATACTCATATATTTGTTTTATTTTAGCCCTGATGAAGATCCAAAAGTTGGATCGAAACGGCTTTCGAATTTAAATTTTTTTTCAAACTGCAAATCCTGACCATCATTTCACCTATCGTAAAACAATACTGTTTTTAATACTGTGTTTCATCATCAACTTAATCGTGCTGTGAATTTCCCAAGTTAGTTAACAGTCCATTTTCAATTGTTTCACCATCCCCGTATGTTTGGATTTATACTATTACAGTCATATCATTTTTTAATGTACACAAAGGGTTGCTAATAGCTCAATTCAGATATAAATTTTTAAATCCTTTAAATTCAAATTTTCCGTATATTATTTATTTATATATTTTATTTAACTGTATCTGAGTACCTAAACCTTATGACGTTTTCGGTGTTTATAAAACATTTAGTATTATGAAATTATTATACAACATATAATTCTATAACTATCTTAGCACAACATACCCTGATGTGCTTAGTACCATTTAAACTACCACCAGCTGTTTCACCTTTGTTTCACCGCCCATTTGATCACCCTGCGATGAGTGATAAGGCAAGATGGTGATGGGAGACCAAGTGGTGGACGTTGCATAGTATATATCAAGCAATTTAGTTCTTTTTTCCCCTAAGTCATTTCCACCCACCATGCACTAATGGCCACCCGAAGAAGAAACAATAATTCGGCAAATTATGTGTATCTCTAGCAGCTCGGCAGTTCTTTATTACTCAATTTATTAATCTGCATAAATAAAGGTACGTTCAATAATTAATTTCTAACCAGCTTAGTTATTTCAATGTCATTTTATTATCCACTTAAAATATTGTACCGTGAAGCTGAACTGAAAACATATGGTTTACAATAGTTCTAGACTTGTTGTTGGAAAACACTGTCATAGTACATGTTTGTGACTACAATTTTCGAGTAGCATCAAATCTGGCCTCGAACCTTCCAGGCTGTTCTTCTTACAACTAAATATAAGGAGCGATGGACTTGAGAGTTAGTCTTGTTCTGAAGCTCAAGTCACAGGGTTATTTTTGTGCTACTGTGTAGTGTTTTCATAGTTTGAGTTTCATTGTGAAATTATTAGTTTCATTTAATAAAAATCTTGTGCAAATTCGAATACACAATTTTCACCTACGAACTTACTTAGATTAGATATTGACGTATTTCAATAATTTTTCAACATTTAAGTATATGCTTATTTCTATAGCTCCATAAGTTATGGAGTATTTTTATTCCAAAACTTGAAAGTTTTGGAAATAACTTTTCTATTCATTATTGCTTATTTCTTTTTCAAGGGACCCAATTCATCAGTGATAATATGGGTTATGAAATTATGGCTGCCACATCGCAGGCATATACATACAGGAATATCCAGTTTGATCAAAATAGTTACACCCGTTTTTGAGTAAATAAAAAACACCTAGAAATGAGACAAAATTTACTAAATAAAGTTTTTGCTATTTAACCGTATATAAGTTAGAATAGCTTCCTCATAGGTCTTAGAAAATGATTAGAAACTTCATATGAAAGTTGATGTGATGAAATTGACATGCAATATCTAGGTGCCTATTCAAATATGATGAAAATGTTATAAGATTGTACACACACAAAGAAGAAAACAATTATTGCCACATATGTCTTGATCGTAAAACGTAACTCGAAATCTTGTAAACATCATACATAATTTTAAATAATATTTGTATAACAATGCGTAACATAGTAAGAAAGCCGGTGGGAAAAAATCGGAAAAGAAACCGTTTATTTGGTCTCCGCATTATCTGAGGAATATCTGGGCGAATTTAAAGCAAAATGGAAAAGCAATGTGTAAGTAATGCCAAGTAAACTGTGGTCGGGAGGAGAGGAAGGAGCGCGAGGGTTGCCATTGACGACGAAGACCAACTGGCTTGGGGGTGAACACACTAACCCCCCCCCCCGTTTACCCCTCAGCAAGGCTCCTTAGTGATCCGCCAATAGGCTCTCTGCCCCTTACACCACCTTTTTAGTTAGCTTTAGTCAACCGCCCTAATCTCTGTCAGGTTCCGTTCATAATCCCATCTCCCACTCCGACTTTTATTTTTTTTCACATTCTATAAAATGACACAGCCCTTGATAATTAAAGTCTGCGGTTGGTACTGTATTGCGAAAGATCATTTTTAGAAAAACATTTACAAAGAAACTCTATTGACAAGATAAAGTTTTTGGACAAATGAATCTTGAACAAACAATAAACATTAGTTTTCCAATTTAATATCTGAGAATCCTTAAATATTTTTATCATTTAGATCTTTCATTGACTTTACTTTGCAACCACTTCTCTACTTGCAGACTTTATTCAAAATTTTCTCTTTTATTCATCGATTCGCAGGTTACTATTGGACCCAAGTCGTAAAGGTCATTCAATACGAATGCAGAAACCCTTGGCGTGACAAAGCATGACATCTGCATATTTTATGACATGCATTCACAAGTAACGTTTACTTTCGTTATCAAAGTTGGTTTTTGACGGCATAGTGATCCATCACTTATAAAAACAGCTAAATTCATGACAAAGTTATATAGAGGAACTTATTAACTTGTTATTTTTTACTAGTACAACTTTCGTCAAATCAAAATTAGTAATCGTGAATAACTCAACATAAACTTCATAATTATTAATTCAGATTAGATTTGTTTTGATCATGCAATCATTTTTTGCTTGACGTCAATTATATATATCAAATAATAAATAAATGAGTAATTAAAATGTTAAATTGGGTCTCAAATGTCACCTATTATGTTATGTTATATTATATTATTTATATTGATTTTTGAATACTATTTATTTGTGAGGGGTCACCTGTGGTGTAGTGGATAGCATGGCAACCTACAATACTAAAGGTCTTGGGTTCGCGACCCGCGGTGGCCGTAGGATTTTTTAATGGGTGTAAAAAATCCTTAGCCATGCCGTCCCTCGGATAGTACGTAAAATGGAGGTCCCGAGCCTGTACGATGTCAGGTACTCGTTAAAGATCCCTATCCTAACTAAACCTGGATAGGCAAAATTTAGGACTCCCACTGTAGCATCGTCCGATTAGCCTTAGTAGCCTAAAAGGACGTCAAACAAACAAACTATTTATTTGTAACTTTTTTATTACTAGCTTGCGTTTCTGTTGACAGATCTTTTTAGAATTTTTAGTAATTCAATAGGCAGAAATTTTTCACTATATATTTTTGCAATATATATTTTATATAAAGAGAAGTGAAAGTAAAAAAACGAAAAACCGTGCAGCTGAGCTCCGAGATTACGTATTTCTTCAGTTTGATCAGAAAATAAAATAAGTGGTATAAATAGGGAAAAATTGTATACATCTATTATTCTGTTGTTACTTCCCTCTGTATAAAAATATAAAAAAATATAAAATATTTTGATAAATATCTAGTGAAAAAATTATAAAATAAATAGTGACCGACCAAAGGTTCGGTTTCTGGCGTGGTTTTGGTTTAGGCCATGGTTTCGTTTTCGGCTAAAAATCGGCCGATTTTTTGGCCAGGACGAAACTAGCATTCGCCCGAGAAGGGACCGGGACTACACGATTTCAGCTATAAATAGTAAGCACGATCTCCTTCATGGCCTTTAGTAAACTTGAATTTTCTAGTGTGTAGTATATGTTGTTTTAGCTAATTCCACTTTAGTTGTCATTCGATAAAACATGGATTTCCCTCATACTTTTGGTATCTGTAATTGATCGAAACCTTTAAGTTAGGTGGAGTGACAAAACTGTGATAATGACAAACAGGGGTATGTCACGTTTGTTCTTTGCTCTTTTAGACCAAGATTCAAAAACCAATGTTTCGACCTTAACAGCCCCACCCCCCACCTGATCCACACCCACCCAACTAATAACATCCCCAAAACATTTTTCCATTTTAACTACAAATAGTACGTTTTCGACAAAACATGTTTTTTTTTATATAAATTTTTTATCTAGATTATATCCGCAAAATTTTTAGATCAAAACTGATTCAGCAGACTAAATAGCTTCTGAGATACAGCTTTAAGTATTCACAATGTCGCCATTTTGTATTCCATCGGCTTTATTATGGCAGAGATTAACTAAATTATTTATTATTGAGACATGATGATATTACTATTGGATTATTGATTTTTATTGGATTATTACTATCAGCATGTTAATGCAATTATATTCCACCTTTTACTCCTTTGCTAGTTATGGGAATAATAACTTCCCGCGGGGATCTGCTGTACTTGGAATTGGGCCCAGGATTCGATCCTATAACCTAACTAAAAAGCACTTTTTTATAAGGTTTTATTTTATAAGGTTTAGCAATATTATTGCTAAACTAGGCATATTACACACTTAGATGTATGATATATAAACACTTAAATAACCAGGTCAGAAGCCTAAATTCGTTTTCGGTTTCGGGTAAAAAGTGTGGTTTCGGTCAGACACTAATTCATAACCTAATAAAAACTGATTTTAAGCCTGTTATATTCTATGATCAAACAGTCTTATATCGCTGTACCAATGAAAACGAAATTTATTCTGTATTTTGTAATTTTTTTGGTCTTTTAGGAAATTAGATATTTTTTCTTGAGCACATTTACGAAAAATAGAAAACCCTATACCATTTGAATTAGTTTTAGATATATGTGAAATTAAAAATAATAGATTCATCAACTTCTTGTAGGGTAATCCGTAATATATTATTATTTTATAATATATTATATTATAATATATTATATTATTTTCGTTTATAGTTTATGTATACGTAGTGGAAATTCGTAGTGGATTTTCATCAAGATGGTTACAGGAATTACTACGCCTGCAATCTTATCCTTTTTTTTTTTTATTGAGCTCGTGATAGATGTTTGCGATTAAATTTAAATTTATTTTTACCTAAAGTTAAAAATATATAAAAGGTGTAATAATAATAAATAATAATTACATTGTTTTAGCTATTAACTTATTTTATCTAATCTATATAAATGAAGATGAAACTCTGTTTCTTTGGTTGCTTGCTCTGTATAGAAATCCATACGGTTTTTCCTAGATTCTCCAACTTTCGCTCAGTGGTTCTTTGATACCAGGTGCGAAAACCTGTCCATATTAAAATTGCATAACTCCAGCCAATCTCTGGTTATATTCTTTATTGTTATAAAAACCGTTATGATCTCGCTTTACATTGGTTTTTTACGAAATCGACCGTTTGAGTCGAAAAAATCCTTTGATTTCCAAAGAGTACAATTCCCAATTCGGGTCGGGATTACTATAAATAAAGCTCTAGGGCAATCACTAAGGCAGCTGTTATCAATATGGAATCCCCATGTTTTCCCTCATGGTCAGCTTTACGTTGCATGCTCTAGAGTAGGTTCTCCTAAAGACCTAATTATATATGCCCCAGAGGGTAAAACTAAAAATATTGTATATCCTAAAGTTTTAGAATAATAATCTATTAGTGCTATTTTTGTTGTATTTTTGTTTATAGCATTGTTCATGTTTATTAGAAAAATGAAATTACCAGGTTGAAACAGGGATATACAGCTAGTTTTATATATTCGTACTAAATTGTTTAGATTCCATTTTAATGTAGTGCATTTCAATATTTAATTGATGGTGTTATATTACAATATATTTATACTGTTTATTAAATGGCCGATATACATAAAGAAAGCTGGAAAAGGAAAAGTTTTCGTTCATGCAACATTCTGTTGTGATATAAACGATCCATTTGGTGAATTGACTAATCCAGCGTCATGGGCGCTTCCCCTTCAGCAACGGACCAAACATCTCACCCTGTAAAATCTATTGATCCCATGCTACAAACCTTTGATATACACACACATTCTCGACCGGCTTAATAACACCAGCACTAACCAATTGCTTTAAAAAAGAAATCAAACCATTTTTCCTGAATTGAGGAATGTTTTTAACAAATATTATTAATTGAATCCTAAATTTAATAATAAAGAACACAGCAGATTTTTGTGTATTCATTGTAAGTAAGCATTTCTCTACGGATAATAACAGCAGTAAGGGAAAATTAATTTGGATGTTAGTCTCTACTACAATTTATTTTATTTCCTATATTATAAAAGTTTCGACTTCCAGGGCCGTCCCCAGTTTACCTAAAAATAATTGCAACATATCATCATTATCTAGATGATAAGCTATTATTGATGATGTAGATATGTAGTTTGATGCGGCAATTACTTTAAGACGGCCCAGGAGGTCGAAACGTATGTAATAAAGAAAATAAAATAAAGAGTAGTAGAGACTAAGATCCAAATTAACTTTTTCCTTAATAGATAGAAATAAATAGAAAGTCTCTAACCTTTTTAAATAACCATCCTTAATAACAGCAGTTCTAAGTCTCTAACCTTTTTAAACCATCCCTAATAACAGCAGTGCTAACAAATATTGTGCAACACAATTTTTTACTTTCACTTACCAATATATGAAATATATTGAAAGGGAAAGTAATGCGATCGTGAAAAATTTCGACTTCCGGTTCGGGTCCCCTGACTCCAAATAACCAAGTCCCGCAAAATGGGTATTTGGTGTATGTCTGTATGCGACGTAGCATAAAAAATTCCATCAAAATTGGTCATACGGAGGATGCACTTTATTTAACAAATGTTCTCTCTTTTTAGCGGTTTTTATTTTTTTCGATTTCCTCAAAAACGGCTCTAACGATTTTGACCAAACTCGTCATGATTAATGAGAATCGAGTATTTTTTAATATCAGGTAAGTTTTATCATCACAAAAAGGTTCTGAGGGGGCTTAAATAGGGAAGGGGCCTTTTCTGTTTCCCTATAATGTAACTTTGTTTTTGTTTATATGGAGAAATTAATTGTCTCTCGTTACGCCTAAAAATAAGAAATGGCTAAATATGAACTATGAAAAAAATGTACTCTTACATATACAGGATAAAAAAAGAAAAATATTTCTTCAACTCATAAAACACGTTGAGCCCACACATGCGCAGTACGACTTTAATGATACACGATTGTTTATGAATTAAGATATCCTGTTCATTTAATGGAAATTATTTGTTTCATGGTAACTAAATGAAGTTTTCAACACCTACATGGAGAATTATGAAATCAGAAGACTTCCTTGCATTGCCGAATTATCACAAGTATTTTATTTAACTATAACAAAATTTGAGAAAATACAAACAAAAATAAGTAAATGAATGTAGAAAAAAGTTTGACTTTGAGGAATGCCATTTAACTAATCTCGTCAATTTCTAATCACACATTCGATTAAGCTTATGGACGCAGCTTAATTGCCATATTTTGGACTGTTTCAGAACAGACGGAAATAAGAAATAATGTAGTTGCGGCAATGGAAGAAAGAGGAATGAAATTATAGGACCCTATTAGGAATGAAATAATAGGACCCTGTTAAAACGAAGTTTGGTGAATCAATTCCCAAAATGGCATCAAATGGAGGAAGTGGGTGACCTAGCGTCGGAGAACAGGATGGCCAAGATTAGGAGATGGAGTGGAAGCAATACCAGGGTGGTGTTGAGGAGTGGAATGGTGAGTGAGTGGAATTTGGATTAGTTAACCCAAGATTTCATTGCAAAGACAAGATTTCATTGTAATAAAAGTAGAACTAATCTACGGCTGAGGAAAGTTCATCCAGGGAATCGTATGTGGCTTTGGAAATGAAAATCTTGGAGGTGTTAAACATATCGAGAATACCATTAGGCTTCTTTGGCACGTTGGCTAATAGCTATGATTCATGGAAAGAAATAAAGACAGGAAAACTATCGGAAAATGTGATTTGATACAAAAAGTTGGATTCACGACAAACCTTTCTTTGTCATTTAACAAAACAGTTTCCTCTAGGATTGAGGGGCGGGATTTGAATAAGTAATCGAGTTAGATATAAGAAAGAGATTTATCCTCGTGGGATAGGCGCTAGATAGAAGGGATGAGTTCATATGATTACCGAAACTGATGGAATGGCGCCAGTTTGACTGGAAAGGATAAGGAATTGGAATAAGGATTGATGAGCCAGCGTGGGAAGCGTCGCCTAGACTCTGATTTTATAGGGTCAAGGTGTCAAAATTCGTTGCATGAAAGTAGTTTTATATTAATTTAATATTTTTTCGTGAGTAACGACCTTATTTTTATTTTATATTATTTTTAAATATTTATTTTTGTAGAGAAAAGACTGGCTCGGCCGGGAGTCAACCCCGGGTCTCCTGCGTGGACATGCGCGGTATGCTAACCACTGCGCCACCGAGCTCGCTTCCAAGCGGAGCCAATCTCTCCTCTTCACTGATACCTCTCCCCCGATCCGCAAGTTTTGCGAGTTTTTTCGGGGTTGAACAATATTTGTCCAATTTGCGGTATTTCTCGACATCGTTAATTTTAATTATTTTGTTAGTTTAATCATTTTTCATGGGTAATCACCTTATTTTAATTTTATATTATTGCAAGCTCGGTGGCCCAGTGGTTAGCGTTCTGCGCATATCACGCGGGAGACCCGGGTTCGACTCCCGGCTGAGCCCTGTCTATTCTCTTCAAGAATAAAATATTTGAAAGTAGTTATGGTTAGTTAGAAGGTTATGTTATTTGGTTAAGGTAATGAAAAAAAAATTTTTTTCTTTTTTTTAAGGACAAGTCGATCATTATCCTTCGACTGATAAGGGATTTCCTTTATCTTTTCGATAGTTTAATTTTGATTTGAATTAGGTTTTGCTGGAGATTTCAATAGCGAGCCATTCGGTTTAATTTGTTTGTTTTTTTTTTTGAAGAAGAGGTTATTGCTATTATTATATATTTTTCAAAGCAGCCCTTATCAAATTTGTGGCTTTTAAGAATTCAAATAATTTTGTTGGATAAATCGTAAAAAAAATTGTAAAATTTTCAATTTCCGGTGCCTAAATAGTTACTTTAAATTTGATTTCGGTTCAAGCATAAGTGTTTTATAGAGAAAATTACGAGATGTTTCGTAAGGTTACTTTTTAGAGTGTAAATCCGACCAATGCCAGCTTAACTGTTCACTATGGTCTAATTGATGCTTCCCGCAACTACGAAAAGATGTGATAAAATGATACATTAAGTTTTACAAGATCCTTATTCATTGTATTTTTCCTTGTGTAGTTGAAAATGAAGAGGGTATCTTGGATACCATTAATGTAGCAGCAGTCTAAAAAATATAATCAAAGAGGCGGAACATTTAGTAAAACAAGGAATTATTATGGTTGGTCTAGGTTAAGGAGGACCAGATGAGAAGAAGACATACCGTTAGGTGGCCACAAGCTGGTTCAACATCTGCAGGCTTGGGCACGATCCGGCTGCAGGTGTCTGCAACAGCTTTTCTGATTTATCAGGACAGCTTTCTTATATTAGTCTCCATATCTTTACAATTTTATTTCCACTAAATTCTTTTTTTATTTAATTTTAATATTTCTACTGTCCATAGACAAGCAGTGTATCTGAACAAAGAATAATATAACACGACAGTGTTTTGTATTCCACTTTCCCTAGGCTGATTAAAAAGTTTTATTCGGCCATCTCTCTTTTACCTTTTAAAATTTTCTCAATAAAAAGTCCTATTACATAAGATAAATGAAAATGAAACACTTGCCGTGAAAATCCTTGGAAATAATTGCTTCTGATAAGCCTGGGGGATGCTGAACCGTCAGATCTAAAATTAGTTTATGAAATGGATAAAAATGTGGGAGGTTTGAAGCCCTTCACTGCTAAGAGATTCACGCTAATTCCGAGTCTGAGTCGTTCACAATAAAGTTGTCCATAGATGATGGCGTCATGTAGGTATTCCGAGTCATACCTCTTCAACCTCTTGGAGGAAGAAAAAAATAAACTTATGAAACGTATATTAAACAACTTTTACATACACATCTACTTGACATACATAAGTGAATTTTTAGTATTAAGTAGTTTTTTCGATCTTATTTTTATTTTAGTTGTTGTATTACTGTTATTATATATTTTACGTTGTCCTGTTAACAAGTGCAAAGTGACAGATAGCTTTCTGTCATTCTTAGGAAGGTTACATGGTTTCGTTTACACTGGGCAAATAAGACATTAAAGGACACCCCAATACGGAGAACACCTGACCTACGGGCCAAGCCGCCTTCACAGTTGTCGACACTCTAATAATGGGGGTCCCTTGCTGTAACATCTGTCATCCAACTAGTTCGGCTACATTCTGTCAACCCGCCTTACTTTATATTTTAACAAACCTTCATTAACAGTTATTATTATAACATAAATATTTACAATATCTAATAATTATTATATATTCTTTTTTTTTTTTATGGAATGAATTAAAGCTAGAGAGGTTAAGGTGCCTTTACACTCTACGAAACTCACCATCGAACAGGTTCTCTCCCGAACCTTGGTGTACCGGTGTTCCACGAACATCTATTTCTACATAACGTGACGTTGAGCGAACAAATATGGCTGATGCACCAAACGCAGGCTTCTGATGAAGGAAAAATCTCCATTATCAATGTATTTTATTTTATCTGACTTAATTACAAACTGCGCACTAGCACTATCACAAACAACTCCTGTCGCTTGGGAAAACCCAAATCAAAAGTGACACTAGCGCTACCCCCGAACACAGGCGAACATATGAAGTACCTAGAATACCCGAACAGTTTTCGTGAAGGCTGTTCGAGGGTAAACTTCGTGGAGTCTAAAGGCACCTTTAGGAATGTTAACCCTACTACTTATGTTCTCAGAGTACGCGTATAAACCTTATTGGTGGGGCAGATTTATTTCATTGAAGGTAAATAAAAAGACGAATATTGCAAAAATCTATTTCTTATCTAACATTAAGTCGCACCAGAGTTTTTTCGTCATGATTATCATGATAAATTACGTTAAATGAGTATTTTTTATGATGGTCTAAAAATGGAAAAGACGTTTTAGTCGATCCTATGTTCAAATTGAATAGTACATAGTTATTTTAATAATTACTTTGAACAAATTTCAAAATGTAAAGAAATAAATAGAGGAGGGGGAAAATAATCTAAGTAAATAAAGGAAAATAAATGTATGTACAGTTTGAGAACGGTTAGAAACCTCCCAACCGATGTAAGACAAATATCTGAGGAAATAACGATGCCGACCGTTAATGATCGGAATGGATGGGTCTCTAATTGACTCAGCCAGAGAAAGAGTTAAATGAAATCCGAGATGGTTCTAATCAATCCTTGTTACATACATTAAAGCCCTTCAGCCTAATTCAAATGAGCCAACTGTAATTAAATGGAGCGAGTTAGCTCCCCAGAAGTGATTCCATCTTCCAACCCCCTACAGCCCCCCACCCACCCCCTCATCAACCGGCTCCGCCCTTCCCTCCCAGCGTCTATTTCAGGAGCTAATTATCTTTTAAAAACCATCCACTTTGGATTATGAAAAACATGTTTTATTTTATAGATATACATATTTTCATAGGGGTAGCAAATAGAATCAGTTATTTATTATTAGTTTATCATAGCCTGTACCCCTAAAACTCAAGAGGGGTCTTGGGTCTGGTAAGGAAGTACAATTTCTTCATCAGTGGTCTTGCAAGAGATGATCACGCTCAAACACCAGTTCCCCCCTTAATTTTTCAACGCAATAATCTTTCCATGGTTTTCTTTAGGCAATAAATCATGTGTAATAATTATTAAAAAATGTTCTTAATATTGTACATAGCAAAAGATTGTAATACAGATAGGTAGGTAGGTTTATTCTCTTAGCGATGGTTAAAAAACTCAAAAAACTTGTAACAATAAATTATTATAAAAAATAATATTTAAGGGGTTCCATTAATTAAAAAAATGAATAAATTGAATTCTAGCTCCGAGTTATAACTTTACCCATTTTTTTACACCCTGAAATGTTGTACTATAAAAATTATAATTCTGCTATTTTAAAATAAATTTTATATGTTATATAAATTTTAGATCTTTACCACATATCTAATAATTAAACATTCTAAATGTGGTTTTTAATTCAGCCATAATAATTTTTATTTACCTAATTTCCCCAAATAATACTTTTTATATGCTATTCAGAAATAATAGCATAACAATTATTCGTAATTATTTCTTTATATAATTAAGACATACAATATAGGATATCGATGATATAATTTGTTGCTCTACAATTGGGAAAAGAGGATGTAAGAGATAAATAGAATCACTTCGGGTAATCTTAGACGTGTGTTATGAGCAAACATTTAAAAGGCTCAGTTCTTCCGCGGCCTTGCTCACCCTTAATACTCTCGACTCTAGCTCACTACTCCATAATTTTCTCTTTCCGCAGGAAACTAAATAGCAGTAGTATCTACTCTTACCTTCATTTTTCGTTTTTTATCTCCCCTATTTCGTTTTGGTCCATTGTTACACATCTGTTGTATCTACTTTATCAACAAGTTTATTAATCATAATTTAAATCATTATGTACTTCAGCAGTAGTATTCTCTGTGAATTATTCTTAATCATATCACTTTGAGGTGTAGATGCACTAATGTTTTCAAATCTTTGTATGCAATCTGTAGCCGGATGGTTTACAACAACAATTCTTTTATTGAATTCAATTAAACAATGTGGATTGCGATACACAAACATGAACTATAGGAATAAAACTGTAGGTGACCATTTTACATTTAAAATGTATATATACAATATATACATATAACAAAGTATATATACAAAGTATATATACTTTAATATATAGTATATATAGTATATTAATATATAAAATGTATATACATTAATATATAGTTACATATACAGTTACATATATTATTATATATGTATATTTTAATATGAATTTTTCTGAAATTAAATTTCGGTTTACAACTTGACTTAACTAATTCTTAAGTTGTGTGCTACGTATTTCGTTCCCGGTTGGTGGCGCTACCTAGTGTCGCTCTCCTCAAACCTTACTGTTGTTGGGTCCACTAAGTTGAACGCACCATCTTTCTTTCCTGAATGTCTTATGAATTAATAAATGAGTTATATATTGTTTGTAATTACAACTTCATTGTCAGTATTTTAGGTATAATCGAATAATGACTGCATTACAAGTATGTCCGACAATAGTTCACGAATTTTTTTCCTCAAAATAAAAACCTTGTAAAGAATCCAGGCACCATTGATATCTAGTATCGCATCCTTAAAATTTAACAGGTCAAATAACTATTAAAATTTGATATAATAAATCATTCATGTCTGGGCAAAAGGGCTTAAGTCATAAAAAATGTGTTTTGTCTCGTCTTCTAAAAATTCATAATTTTATGATTGACTATAATTTATTCAATATTCATAATTTATTACAGTCGCTGATGAAATAATATAGTTTCATTTATTATTCTGGAATAAAGAAATACAATCAGAAAGATAGCTTGGTAAATCGTTGTTTAAGCTTCACATTCGATGACTTAACCCCTTTTGACCAAACGCCAGTGAAATTTAATATAATAAACATAATGCTAAGAGAGGTTTCACTTCAACAGGTTTGTTCCCCTTAAATGAATCTAAAATCCCCGAAGATATGTTTGATGCTCAAAAATTGGCTCGATACCGATTGAAAAAGAATACTCAGGACTTGATTGCTCATAGATATCTAGCACCCCAAGGTCTTGATGAAAGTTACGCTTCTCCATTTAATGATTTAATAGAAAACGTCATTTTCAGGACCGAAATCATCCCTTCGAGTAATGATGACACAGGATATGTTATCGATTTGAGTTTCTATAGACCTGCAAGTGAGGAAGAAGAAATCACGCAAAGAGTAAGCATATGGTTGACATTTCTTAGAAAGGCTAATAGAAGCTGAATATAATAAGTCCCGAAAAGCTACTAAAAGGAAAATCCCAGATATGAGTAAAGCGCAGAAGAAATCGAGGAAATCAATAGGCAAAGTCATGAAAATGGAGGATGAAACCACCAGTCGACCCTAGGATTAGATCAAAGGGTCAAAGACAATGACAACGAAGAGGATTTTGATATTTACCAAGTACATCATGGATCTGAAGAGTTGGTAGCGGTAACGTACCTTCTTATATAGAGCCATCTAGTGCGAACATCCAACAAGATATGTACTTTCTTACTGAGTTATTGTGGGTCAAAATAAAAAATATATTTATTTGTGTCGAGTGGACGAAGTGGCCTACAAATTAGGAGTCATAGGCCTAAAACGTGTCGACACACTAAATCCAAATTTATGTAAGTTATGATTAGTTCTCAGTTACCTGGGATCAGGTGAAAGCCACCCATCGCACCCCTGAAATTGAAAAGGGTGGACAAAAGTATTTCTACAAATTTCAAGGAAGCGTAAATGTTTTGGAAATTTACTTCATGCCTTGTACTTTCGAAACATAATGTCAGAATGCCTAATAAGGTAATTACATTTAATAATAACTACTTACTTTGTTGGTTTAATAATAACTAGTTAATGTTTCAATAACTAGGATTGTTGCGCTGATATCAAGATTTCAACCTGTTTGCAAGCGCCTACTTCAGGTATTTAACTGTAAATAACTTGTTTAATTGTTCTCTCTGTCATCACTCCTCCAAGACGCTCAGATTAAATGAACTTGTTGTGGTTGTCATGTTATGGTTTGCTTGATGAACAAATTTCCCCATCGTTCCGATTAATCCTCACTTCAGGAATTTTTTGATGCATGTCCATTGGTTATCGAGGAAAAAGATGACACTAAAAATTGTTGAGGGAAAATCTCAGTTAAAGTGATCATTTTGGATGA
Source organism: Aelia acuminata (assembly GCA_911387785.2). Classification (NCBI taxonomy): domain Eukaryota; kingdom Metazoa; phylum Arthropoda; class Insecta; order Hemiptera; family Pentatomidae; genus Aelia; species Aelia acuminata. The sequence goes on along the minus strand of OU426978.1, from coordinate 106,316,757 downwards.
ATGAATGTATATATTGATGAAGTAGGTACCTATAACCGTAGGTTACCTATAATTATTATAGGTAACCTATATGTAGGTACCTATAATAAAATAGGGATTTCGATTAACTGACCCGACATCCAAATGGCAATTTATATTATGAGTATACTATGATTTTTATCGATCATAGAATCATAAACTAAAAATTTCGGCCCCTTTTTAAATACTACTCATCGACTACCCTCCCCTCCTTTGGGCGCAGAAAAATTAAAGCTAAAAGTAAACAAAACAATTGTACGTTTCTATATACATATAGGCTATCTAGAAATACCGAGAACGTAAGAAAGAACACTTAGTTAAAATTATTTGTGATTGTTAGATAAAGTGTTGTGAAACAGTATTGAACCTTCCCGCCGGATGGGACATGTGGCTTGTTTTTTTTTAGGTTCCGTATTGCTTTGGGTTACCCCACGTGCCTTCAACAACCCGCCCGCCTCAGATACAGTTATACCATAATCCTAAACTTCTACTTTTTTTAAATAATAACTATTCTATATTTTTGCCGTGAATCTGCATACTAAATATTTAGAACGGCTATCTAAAACGTATTTATATATACATTAGGGCATTATTTTAATATTGAATATATTTTCCCAATAGGAATAATCCTCAAAGATGTATCTTAAACAACTTTTAAACTATTTAAAAAATATATCTTAATTGTATAACCAACGACCATGAATAAATAATATCTTAAACAACAATTATCAGAAAAAGGGCGAGTGTTATACAAAAAGTACAGTTATACATTCATATAACATTCGTACAGTTATGTTTTTTCGTATAACATTATAGTTATAGCAAAATGGGGAGGGGCTCGATGGGGAGCGATGTATGATAATCCCTGTTCCAGACAATCAGTAGGATATCCACGTTATATTATCGTCTAGAAATTTATTTATAATTTAAAACAAAATGAAAAGGTAACTAAAAAAAAAAAAAATTCACTCAGCTTAACAATAAAAGTAGATATATTATTCCTAACCATTACAATAATAATCATTAGTCAGTCTTGAGTATATTATACAATGGATTGAGATCTATTAATCTAATTTATGAGTGTGTAATGTTAACCTGTTTTCTTTAATATCAGGATGATCGTGAATCAGGATTTTCAGTCAAATTTTCTTTGTTTGGAACCAACGTTATGATCCAAACATATGGATCTTCATCAGGGCTTGATGCATCTAGAGTAATATAAACTCTGTTATAGGCTCTATATTACTCTGGACTCAACTAGCCCTGCCGAAGATGCCCCCACCTGCTTGGATCGAATCGTTGGCTCTCCAAATAAAGGAAATTTGTCTGAAAATCCTGACTATAAATCATCCTAATAATAATCTAATTAATTAAGTGATTATAGCAAAATCAGCCTTGTAAATGCCAGATTTTATGTAGAGTGTAGCTCCCATCTGAATGCTGAGACACTAACGGAGGTTAGAGGTATGATTACTCTGTTTGTGAAGTAAACAGAGCTGTTTCTGTCAAACCTCTAATCTTCAGTGATCAGTGAGTTTTTTTTTGCTTATTCCTTCACTGAGTACGCTGATACTCGTTGTAGTCATTTGGTGCCTTACTTGTGTGTCCACTAGCTGTTCTTTTATTTATTTATTTTTGTAAATATAAACTTATTTATCAAAAAATATATATATATTTTTTATTGTGTATAATATTTGGGCCGCACTGACTTGTGAAGCAGAATTTAGGTAGATAGATGTAGGTAAGTTTTAACAAATTAGAGCATTTTTTCGATTATAACAATATAATAAAAACTAATCGGACCTACAGCTACTGACCTGATTCCCTACAAAGAAAATCCCGACAAATACCAACAATGTAAAAAAAAAAATTATATACATGTTTTTGTGTGTGTGTGTGTGTGTGTGTGTGTGTGTGTGTGTGTGTGTGTGTGTATTTATATATAATAATTATGCAGACGATGGTGCAGATAGTCAACGAAGTCTACATAAATATAATTACTTATTACCCCCTTCAATTACATTTTAGTTACAAGTAAAATATACAAACATGATGCAATTACATTGTAGGGATTGAACTGTATTAACACTAAATATATTAAGACTATTCTACACTATTTCTATTATTTTAGCTAATATTTCTACTCCTATATAAGTATATTTTTTCTAATTGTATCCCTTATTGCCAGTAATGAGGGCTGAAATCGTAAATAAACAATCTTATTCCTTTTGGTTTCCTATATCTTGTATATAAGATATAAGATATAAGATATATAAATATAAGAAATAATTCTAAATCTTGTATAAAGCATGTAGTCATATAAAAATTAAGATATACTTAATATATTAAAGTATATATGAGAAAGTATGTAAGATAAAAGAATATAAATAGGTGGGAGCGGGGACAAAGAGGTAGAAGGCTGACTACCTGGGGGAGACCACACAGAGCTCGCCGCCATGTAATTATCACCGGGCTAGCTTTTTAGTCCAGCCGCTCTTAACTGCTCCTCATCTTATACACGTCTCTTCTTTGTTGTCTTTTGTGTCGGTGTAGTTCTGTTACCCTAATTTGTCTGATCCAATTCTAGTCCTGTCGCCTGCATTCAGTCATGCTCTTTCTGCGATATTTGTGAAATGCATATTCCCAAAGTATTTAAATGTACTATTCGTAAATTGGAAAAAAATGCTGTTTATGTTAGGCAAGACAGACAGAGGATAGTAATCAAGGGTGGATCCAAGGGGGGGGGGGCACAAGGGTCATAATATGGTGGAGTCATTTCAAGGTATGAATGATATTTTTAGTTACCTCAAATATTTCGAAAGTAAATCAGGAAAATGAATCTGTCCCCAAGGTTAGTAGACAAATTCATGGTGAGTGTTGCTGTTCTGGGCAACACTGTTCTTTGAAAATGTTGGGAATGGTCATGATAAACTTTGTATATAATACCGGTTATCAGTCAATGTACAAACTTGGAGATGAAAGTATCTAATAGGCAGTTAATTGATATCCCATGCAAAATAATGTATGTCACAAAAATTAGTCGTCACGAACGTTACGTTAATTGTATGTATCAGCGTTCATTGAAAAATCCGAATGATACGGGCAAAAGATGTTGGTTAAGGACATTTATACGAGTTCATCCTCTCTTAGATGTCCGACACTTATTTTAGCAAAGGATGATGATTTTCTATGAGAATGTCACGAGTGTTACGATAAAAATGTAACACTCGTGACGGAAATATAATAGTTTTGATTGTTATGTATGAATGCCTATATGATTCATTTCTTTTGTATACCCATTTTATGCTGTAGAAAGGAGCAATAGAGAAAAGAAAAATAGACGAAGAATATAATGCGAAATATATTCTTTATAAAAAAGAGATGTTGGCCAAGAGAAGGAAAATAAACAAAATGATAACTTGTTAAACTAGAACTATTCAATCTACTCTGCTTGTGAAAATACTGTTCGGTCTTTAACTTTGATAGCAAAGGAGTGAACGAATTAATTATCGGTTAATCGTTGATACCAACTTCATTTCAAAAACTGAGTAAAAACTCTGCGAGAAAATCATATATAGTTCGATTAACGAGATGATCAATGAGCTGCAAATATCCGAAGAAAAACCTAAGCCTTGAAAGAATGACTAATTCTAAGGTAAACTAGCGAAAAGAATAGGCTACTACTGAGCTTGGCGTGTAAAACAGTAGGATTTCCTAGAAGCTATCCCAGTTATTATTGTACACCAAAAGGAAAACAAGAATCGATGCCTTAAAAATGAGTTATTATACTGTGATATGGAGTGTCGAGAGTGGGTGGGAATAAAAAAAATAAAATAAAAACCTTTACAGAAAATAAATAAATAAAAATACAGAAACGCTCGTCAGTAAACTCATTTTTGAGTTCGAACTGACAAAATTTGTTCAACTATGTATTCTTGAACATGTTATTGATGATACTCACATCAAATTTTAATCACAAAGCTGAATTTTTTAAACCTAAAATTCAATGTCTAAAAAAGTCAAATGGTTAAATTAAATGAGAATCACCCAGTTACTAAGATTAAATAACGTTTAAAATTGTCTAAGTGGACTAAAAGCGTTTTAAATATTGATCGTCGATAATATTGATGAAGCTGGCGTACCTCCACTAGACCTAAGACGACAAGAACTCGATCTCAAATACTTTAAAGTTAAAATCCTCTCAACCCACCATCATCCTTTGAATTACCTATTCCCCAATAAACAGGTCTTATCCCAGCAACAAATTTCCTTAAAGAAGAGAACATCCTTTCCAGTCCGTGTTGCAGCATCCTTATTGGACCTAGACCTTGATTTACCCATATTCCATGAGACTGTAACATCTCCGATCCATATCTGGGGACTACCTACCCCAAAAATTATCCTTTCTCTCACTAGGCTACTTAAAAATAGCACATCACCACTAATATACAAAAACGAATTCCATAAACTAAAAGACAAACTGGGTGACGCTGACTACATTTACACCGACGGCTCTAAGAGCTCTATAGGAGTAGGAGCCTCGATAATATGCAATGATAGGCAGCATCTTTTTTCCTTATCTGCTACTTGTAGCAACTTTACTGCGGAGATCGTCGCAATCCATAAAAGTTTAAATGTTATACAGGACACAAAGAAAACCATAGTTATTTGCACTGACTCACTTTCCGCTTTAATCTGCTTAAAAAATGTTTTCTCTTTAAATCCTATAGTTCAAAATATCCTAATTTCATTAAAGTCGGGCGTGACAAACAATTGCACTGTATTCTTCGTATGGGTTCCAAGTCACTGCGGAATAGTTGGCAATGAATTAGCGGATCAGGCAGCCAAAAAAGCTATAACAGATGGTACTCCTTATCGAGGGGTTCTAGCAGCGGACTTTTTATCCCTCAACAAGCAAAAAATAAAGCAAAGCTGGGAAAACAGGTGGTTGAACTTAGTTGAAAATAAATTACATGAAATTAAAAGAGAAGTGATCCCATGGAAGTCCTCTAATAGGAGTAAGCGCAGAGAGGAAGTAATCTTGACGCGTCTTCGCATAGGTCATACGCGCTTGACACATGGATATTTAATGGCTCGCGAAGACCCTACCGACTGTCAGGCTTGTGGCTGTCCGCTGACAGTGAAGCATTTTTTGACGGAATGCAGTGCATACGAAGAATACAGAGCACTTTTAGACATACCAAACGATCTATACAGTATACTGCAAGACAACGTAACAGACAAACTGTACGACTTTCTAAAATTGACAGGATTATATCATAAGATATAATCAGAAATTTGAAATAAAGGGCGATGATGACCCTAGTGGTTGACGCCCTTATTAAAAAAAAAAAAAAAAAAAAAAAAAAATATTGATCGAACACTTAAAAATAAAAGAATCAAGTAAGTAAATATTATTGTACTCGTATCCATTTTTTTTTTTTTTTTTACTTTAAGAGATGATATTAATTCTTCCAGATACACAACTGTATTGATGGGAAGCTAGCAATCACGGGTTGCATAAGCATTAAAAAATATATGATGTGGAAATGATTTGGGATGCAGACTTTGAGAATAACACTAGCATTTTTTGAAATGAAGTTAGATGCGGAATATGGTGGTAAATATATAGAGATGGTGAATCTCTTTAGATTTATAAAGAGATAGATACACTCCGAACCGGTTGTAGCCTCACTCATTATGACATCTGTCAAACAGACAAGATGTTGGTATGATTTTTATAACATGTCATTAGAAAATGTGACTTGTATTCTTGCTAAAGGTTGAGTGTTTCAAGTGGGATTGCTGTCCTATATATCCTTGCATGAGTTTAACAGGATCATAAGAGTTCGAAATACATAGATCTTTTTACTAATCAAAAAATAGCATTTTTACAATCATATTTACTAACTCCAATCATAATTTAATTTTTTGTTTGTTCCTTTGTCCGCTCGGCCATGCCGGCCCCCAACTATAATTTCATATAATTATAATTTAATAAATTTTCAAAAATGTCCTTTAGACCCCTTGTCTTTCAAGGTCCACATATGTAATTTCATATTCAAGTTTTATTCTTTATGATAGTATCCTCAATTATTTAAACTTTAATATATATATTTTTTAATGTTATAACGATCTAAAGGAACTAGTAATTACATTGATATTAAATTATTTTATTCTTTTATTTTATAAGTTTTCGGAAACGTTTTAAGTTGACTTAGATAGCTAGAGGAAAGAAATTATATTAAATAACTAACTGATACAATTGACACTATTTATAATTAGTAATACATATTGACTTATATAAGCAGTGGACAAGTTGGAGCGGAGTTAATTCAGGATGAGGATTCGTGGCCCGGGGCTCAGCTATTTGGGAAGTTTTAAATCTCATTATTGCTCTAAATGGGTTAGTCCAATGGATCAGCTCAGCTTTCATCTCGCCATTCAATGAAAACCGTTTAAATTCCTTTGACTCTTGTCTCAAAGCACCTGTTACATTCAGACTTAATGCTCAGGCGTTTCTCCTAACCTAATTCTAATCTATTTCGTAATAAGTTGTATTGACATTTAATTTTTCATGCTAATAGAAACAATTTTTTTTGTGTAATTATTACTGACTTTTTTTTTAAAGATAAATATGATGCTTAGCACCGATTTTTTCATTGAATAATGTAATCAGTAAATATATGAGACTGTTTCAAACAAGGGCAATTACTTATTTATCAAGGTAATAGATGTCTTGGATAACATAATGATGAACACTATCTGCATTTAACAAAATATTAAATAGATCCTGCCATGTATAAGTCCCTTCCCCTCTTCTCGTAATCTCTAATTAACGGGCAACAGCATTACAACCTGTTAGATACAGCGGTTTCTATAACCAACCAACTCACGGTTCGAGCGTTGGTGTAATCAGAGCATTTTAGGGAGAAGCGGTGCAGTAAAGACGTACAAACCTTTATGCTTTTTTATATTAGTCATTATGGCAATTCACTTCGGCCTTTAAGGTTTTCTTCAAAAACCTAACTGTCGAAAAATTGCACCATTTCCAAGATGGAAATAAATAGATAAAATTAACAAAAACAAAAAAACATTATTTAATTGTTCTCTCACTTCCCTATATGTTTGGGAAAGTATTATGGCCGTGTGAAAATTCGACTTCCTCTTTTCATGCACGTTTTCGGTCTAAATAATCAAATTTCGCTAAATGGTACGTGTGTGTTTACGAACAAACTTGCTCAGATACGATTGATCGTTTTGAAATTTTGTATCTAATGTAGTTAGTTAAGTGCCCCTGATGTGTCGGCAAAGGTTTTTCTCAAAATTTAGTAACCGGAAGTAGCACTTTGTTTTATAAATTTTATTCGATTTTTTACGATTTTCTCAAAAATGCCTCTAAAGATTTTAAAATCGTCATGTTTAATGATAATCATGATTAAATGAAAAATATGCAAAAAAACAAAATAATATATGCAAAATAAAACACGAATGCATTGGATAAACATAAACAGAAGGAAAAAAGAGAAGTGTTTCCCCAATATGCTAACTATGAATTCCGGTAATGAGTGCAATAATTTATTTATGCAGATAAAATGCATTTATAGAATATATAAATTTTACTTATTATACAGGATACATTTTACTTGAATTTCAGAAAGAATAATATTTAATTTATCACAAGTTAGACGGTTTTTATCTTTTAAATTATTTAATGGAAATATTTGTTTCAACAACTAAATAGAGACCTATGAAATTAGGCGACATACTATATGAGAAACAAAAACTTAAATAAATTTTACTCATTTCCTATATTTAAGTATTATATAAAAAAAATATTTTAATTTTCATGTAGAAATTATTGATATTTGAAAAATTAATTGAGCCTTGACGAAAATTTTACCAGCCTGCCCGCCCCTTTCGAAGCTGTCCATGTATTATATATTGTCATATCACGGATAAAAAAAAAAAAAAAATTCAATTCTTTAGTGAGAGAATGCATGAAAAACAGGATGATCAAAATATTTTAAGCAGTTTTTTGGTTCAAAAATGTTTGTTTGTTTGTTTAACGTCCATTTTTATGCTACTTAGGCTAATCGGACGATGCTACAGTGGGAGTCCTAAATTTTGCCTATCCAGGTATAATTAGGATATGGATCTTTAACGAGTACCTGACATCGTACAGGCTCGGGACCTCCATTTTACGTCCTATCCGAGGGACGGCATAGCTAAGGATTTTTTACTCCCATTAAAAAATCCTAGGGCCACCGCTGGAATTGAACCCGCGATCTTTAGTATTGTAGGTTGCCACGCTAACCACAACACCACAGGTGACCCCAGGTTCAAAAATGTATAGTACTATCTAATCTTTAGTAAATATTTTATAGTAAAAATTTTAGTTCCATAAATTGATTTTTGAGTGAATTATAAGGTGGTCGTACTAGAACAGTAACTGTCGGTTTCTGGAAATGCATCCGAGTCAAGTCTTCGGTGATTATGGAATGTTTTTGACTGAATTAATTTAAAATAATGAGATTAGTTAAAAAAAAAAAAAAAAAAAAAAAACGTAAAACTTATCGGAAATGACATGTCCATTACCAAGCTATAGTCCTCCCGAATAAAATCTCAACTCTGTGAGGTAATATACTCCCCAAGGTAACAGGTTGAAGCAACTAAAATTGTGTTGAAATACGATAAGTATTGATTAGTATAAATTTAGCTGTATTATGAAAAGGACGAGACTATAATTAATGAGATGCAGGGGACCTTGATATTAAATATAACCTGGAGTCGGCTATAACGTAACGGGCTCCGACGTCAGGAGCTATGACGCAATTTGACGCCTCTCCTGACGTAGCAGCTCCCTGTGACGTACACCTCCCACCCCCCGCCTACACTTCGCTCCCAAACAATATCCCCACCTCCCCACATCCAACTTTATAGCAGCTAGATTAATAAACATAAAGAGTTTATTTTTAAGTTTTCAACCTTATCTTTGTTTTAAACAATGAATAATTAAATCAGTAAAATATAGAAAAAACTATACAACTGATATAAATGTTCTAGACTTTTTGAGATCAAGAACATCTACAAAAAGAATTTTATGATAGGAATGCAAATAACTTACCTATATATGAAATATATAGTAAGGAAAGTATTGCAATCTTGAAAAATTTCGACTTCCGGTTTTCAACGGAAATACACGGTTTTGGGTCACCTGAGTCCAAATAACCAAGTCCCGCGAAATGGTCTGTGTGTGTGTGTGTGTGTGAACAAACTAGCTCAAAAACTATAGGTCGTACAATACTGAAATTGGGTATTCGGTGTATGTATATGCCCACGATGTGACAGCAAAAATTTCATCAAAATTGGTCAAACTTTATTTGAAGAATTTTTTCTATTTTTTACGTTTTTCTCGATTTTCTCAAAAACGGCTCTAACGATTTTGATTAAACTAGGTATTGGTGTATGTTTATTCCCGCGAAGCGACAGTCAAAATTTCATCAAAATTCATTAATCGGAGGAGGCACTTTACTTAATAAATGTTGTCCAATTTCACGATTTTTTTTTTATTTATTCAAAAAGGGCTTTAACGATTTTCATTAAACTTGGTATTGGTTGTATGTATATGCCAAAGATGCGATAGCTGAAATTTCATTAAAATTGGTTAAACGGAGGGGGCACTTTGCTTAGTAAAAGTTGTCTCATTATCACGTGTTTTTTTTATTTACTAAAAAATGGCTTTAACGATTTGACCAAACTCGGTATTTGGTGTATGTATATGCCCGCGATGTGACAGTCAACATTTCATTAAAATTGGTTAAACGGAGGGGGCACTTTACTTAATAAAAGTTGTCTCATTATCACGTGTTTTTTTTATTTACTCAAAAACGGCTTTAACAATTTTGATCAAACTGGGTATTTGATGTATTAATATGTCCGAGATATGACTGTAAAAATTTCATCATGACTGTAACTAAATGAAATTTTCAACAAGTACATAGAGAATTATAAAATCAGACGACTTGGAATATACTGTTTGCATTGCCGAATTATCTCAAATAAAACCTTTTATTTAATAATAAAAGAAATTAGTGTTTGTTATAGAGCAAATGAAAACAAAAATAAAGAATGAATGTGGAAAAATGTGTAACTTTGAGAAGTGGCATTAACACAATTTCTAATCTAAGTAAGTTGGTAAGTGAAAGTTGTGTGTTGCGCACGCACCAGATTTTTTTAATTAATATACCATATGACTTTTATGGACAAATAAAATATTCAACTTCCAATATCTTTTTTATATTATTTTTCCTCAGACTTCGTTATGGACTATTTTTGCCATTCATTGATTTGTTATATATTGTCTCAGTATAGCTTCCATAGCCAAAATCCTGCAAACCATAGACCTAATTGATAATAGTTTACTTCTTCATATCGATATTAGACTTGAAATGACACTAAGCCCCAAAACGTAAAGGGAATGAATGTAAATAAATTATTTTAAAAAAGTAGGTAATTATCTAACATACGCTGGAAGGCAGTTACACATTAAAAGATAATATAGATAACATCCATTACCTTTTCTTTATTTAAACAACCTAATGTTTCAACCAAAACATTCGGTTATTCATCGATGCTAAGTGAGTCGTGTGGCAGGCAAAGAGACCCGCAAGTTTTTAGTAAAATTGTGAAAATTAATTTAAACTGGATTTATGCTAAGGAATCATTCCATGTCACATCAACACACTTTTTTCCCTCAACATCTCAGAATTTAATGAAATTTGCTACATAGGATACCTTTTTATAGACTAAGAAAAATGCCAAATTTCAGCTCAATATCTCAACCGGTTTTCCAAATATAGCTAGGTAAACCCAGTGAAAAACGCACAACTTTGACCTGTCACATCATCTGGAATTTGAAATTGCAGCTCTTCTAGGCAAGAAAGAGAGTTGAAATTAATGTCATATTAAAACTGAATCTGTAAACTTCTTTATGGTATGCAACTCAATAGGGGTTAAGTGAAATTGGTTTTTCAAAAAAACATTTTATAAAAAAAATTAAACCGACTTCGAAAACTAGGAACCAGTAAAAATAAATGCACTGAAAAGTATGAAATAATTACCTGATTATTTATGAATACCCAGCAAAATTGAAAATCGTATGAAAAGCGGAAAAAAACATTAAAACGGATAATTTTATTTTGATTAGTACGAATACATACTAACTGTTAATAAAAATTATTAAATTAAAATATTAAATACCATGTTCAATACTTCATTTTGTTGTTGTTGTTGTTCAAAATTTCATTTTAATTACTTAAAATGAAATTTTGATTCACATTTTTAACCGACTTCGAAAGAGGAGGTTACTCAATTCGATACGTATGTGCCTTTTTTTTTTTTTTTTTTTTCTATGTATGTCCACCGATTACTCTGAGATGGGTGGACCAATTGGAACGAAACCTTTTGCATCTTGTAGAGTATTTTCCCAAGTTGGTCCCATTGAAACCTTTTTTGGGTTCTTAATTTATTAAAGAAGTTATTGGGAAAAAACATGAAAATAATTATTTAATTATCTCTCAAAATATTTACTTATTTGAAAACATATGGCATACGAGGGGTGATCAAAAAGTTCCAGGACTGTTGAGATTGCGCGGCAATGGAGTGTCATAGAGCAGTGCGGTTGGCAGCATTGTTTAGCGTGACTCTTCCTGAGCTCAGCTGTTTATTCAGTTTGTTGATAACCTTCTTCATTGCAAAGTTACTGCTGTTTTCGTAAAAAAAAGTTTTTGTGTTCGGCGATTCTTTCCCTTCATGGGTCTCTTAAGTTTTGGAAACAAGAAAAAGTCTGCAGGGGCAAGGTCAGGTGAATATGGAGGCTGGGGAATGACCGTCATTCCATTTTTGGTGCAGTAGTCGCGAATGAGCAGTGCGGAATGAACAGGCGCATTGTCATGATGCAGCACCCACTAACCGCTCCGCCACAACTCTGGTCTCTTCCTCCTTATTGCCTCGCGCAAATTTCTCAGGGTTTGAAGATAACCAAAGCGGTTAATGGTCTCATAACATTTTACCCAACTTCACACAAAACTTTACGCAAACGCGTTGCTCTTCCTTTACATTCATTTCACAAAATCGCCGAACACAAAAAACTTTTTTTTACGAAAACAGCAGTAACTTTGCAATGAAGAAGGTTATCAACAAACTGAATAAACAGCTGAGCTCAGGAAGAGTCACGCTAAACAATGCTGCCAACCGCACTGCTCAATGACACTCCATTGCCGCGCAATCTCAACAGTCCTGGAACTTTTTGATCACCCCTCGTATATATCATAGGGTATGCTCCAACAAACTATTAAAACACGTTGATAAATAACAAACTGATCATGTACTATCCCCGCTTTTTTTATTCTAAATTTGATTGGTTGATTTCAAGGAATGCTCAATAATGTTTTAATGGTCGATGAATCGGTTGGGAAAACAAACCAATCAAATTCAGAATTAAAAGAGTGGGAGAGAACATGTTAAGTTTGTTAGTTATTGACGTGGTTTATGTGCTTGATGGAACAAACCTTATACATAACCTTAAATCAATTTTCAACAATAGATTATAATAAAGATATATAATATCAGTGGAATATCGCTGTCGTTTTCTGAAAAACGCTTCTTTATGGTTCCGGCAAAGTCATTGTTGTTTCGACCCTGTTCCTGGAAAATCTTGCCAAGAAATAAAACTCAAGAACATTTTTTTGGGTTGCTTAAAAGATTTTTTTTTATAGATTTAAGAAGATTAAAGCACATTAAACACCTATAATAGTAAAAAATCCTAAATGAATTTCTAAACGACGGATGGACAGCATAATCATAAAACCACAAAATTCATAGAATTTAAAGAAAGGCTGAGCATTAATAACCCTTTTTAAAAGAGATTCGTAAAATCGTAGCCATTATTGTTTTAAATTGGATTTTGATTTCCGACTTCCACTCGTTATGACTAAGTAGACATGGAAAGATACAAAATACAACAATGTTACAATCCGTTGAAAGACAAGCATTCGGTAAAAGAAAAAAAAATACTAAGAAATGTGGCAAAATGGATGTGTCAAATCACAATATCCAGAACCAGACAATGTTTCAAAGATTTGTGACAAGTGTAGGAAAGTAATTAGTTTGATAAATAGGCTACAGTTTGAGAAGCTTAATAGCTAATGGTTTTTTTCCATCCAAAAGCAAAACTCAATCTTTTTCAATAGTTGTCTTAAGCATGAACCCATTGCTGCCCCATCATAATTTTTATAGCAATTATTAATGACAAACTTTTCAACTCTAATGAATTTTTTCAAATTTTTAAAAAATACGCTTTATGAGAAATTCAAATTTGAAATTTTGATTCAAATTTTGAAAAACCAATTTCTCTTAACCCCTATTGAGTTGCATATCATAAAGAAGTTTAAAGATTCAGTTTTAAAATGACATCAATTTCAAATCTCTATCTTGCCTAAAAAACCTGCAATTTCAATTTGCAGATGATGCGACAGGTCAAAATTGTGCGTTTTTCAATGGGTTTTCATAGCTATACTTGAATAACCTGTTGAGCTGAAATTTGACATATTGAGCTGAAATTTGGTATTTTTCTTCGTCTACAGAAAGGTAATAGGTATATGTACCAAATTTCATTAAATTCTGAGATGTTGAGGGAAAAAAGTGTGTTGATGTGACATAGAATGACTGTAAGGGAACTTCTATTTCGGAAATTTGAAGCAATTTACCTTAATACCTCCCAGTTTCGAAGATGTTAGAGAAAAAGCCTGTGGGTTATGGTCATGATGAGAAGGTCTAGTTTAAGCAAAGAATAAGTTTCTGAATGAAATCCAGTTTACCAATCATCTGGAGAATATTGACATTTAAAAAACAGTCGACCATTTCCCGCTGCTTAATCAGGAGATAATACAGGAAAAATACATACTATAATGTATAAGTTATTTCATAGTTAACACCATTTCATAGTTATCAATAAATTTGATTCCTATATTTGTGGCATGAATTATCGATGCAATTCCTTAATTCAAGCATGAATCCTGCACATCTGTAGTCTACTCCTAAAAGTCATGTCAGGCGGGACCATGTTGTTATGTCCTTGTAGTTTATTATGAAAGAGAGAGTAAAGCGATGTATATATCGGTCAATTTTATATTTATTAAAATCGGAATCTTTTAAAACATAAATTTGCGAATTTATAGAGAAATTATGAAAATAATTATCAACAAATCTAATTTTAATTGATTGATGTATTAATGGAATCTAAATATTTTTCCTTCATGTTTTTAATTGCTACAGTGTTAAAAATAATATCTTATATTTATAAAGTTGAAAAAAATTCTTATCAACTGTCATGGAGTCGTTTACGAGCAGGAGTCACGTAAGGTTGGTCCCTGAGAGACTTACTTGTATTTCATCAACATTTTATAACATTTACCATTAGAGGTTATCATGCAAGGCTAGCCGCGTTTGTTATTGATGCTATTCTATCACGACCAGGGATGCTACTGTTTCAGAACTGTTATGCCGACTTAAGCATTTTGTTCCTTCTTGCAAATGATTCTTTCCTTCTCAGTTCTCTGATAATTAAATATTAGTTTATCATAATCCTGTTACAGACAGGATTGTGATATTTTATAAACTTTTTATATCTATTATATTGAATCATATCTTTGTACTGTATGTTAGCAGTTTTGGAATCCTGCTAATACTATATTAATAATACTTTATTTAAACTAATAATAATACTACCTTTATATTAATTTAATCCTTTCTTGTAGGAAACCACTTAATTTCATTTTATATTAATTTTAAAAGATTCATTTCTCTTCAAAAATAAAATATTAAAAATTAATATAAAACTAAATTAAGTGGTTACCCAAAAGAAACGATTTAATTAATATACAAAAAATGTTTCAAATTTGACGATGTCAAGAGATCCCGTCAATTGGACAAAGATTGTCTTCTCCCACGTATAAATTCGCAAAACATGCAAGGAGAGGGATCATTGAAGAGGAGAATGGCTCGGATTGGAAGCGAGCACGGTGGCGAAGTGGATAGCGTACCGCGCATATCACGCGGGAGACCCGGATTCGACTCCCGGCCTAGACCAATCGGAATGATTAAAAACGTTTACTTCAAATTTATTTTAATATGTATTTTTAGGTTTACAAATGCATTTCACCGCATCAAGCAAATTTGATGATTTTTTTTTCTTTGCTTAACTTGTATTATTTCTTGAGGCAAGTCATGATAGTTGGTCTCAAGGGAATTGGAAAGGGAAGAGACAATTGGATTTGAGTGATCTTGAGTTTTAGAGTGAACTTTGATGTATTTGTAGTGAATGTATG
Source organism: Aelia acuminata (assembly GCA_911387785.2). NCBI lineage: Eukaryota > Metazoa > Arthropoda > Insecta > Hemiptera > Pentatomidae > Aelia > Aelia acuminata. The sequence goes on along the minus strand of OU426978.1, from coordinate 106,301,350 downwards.
ATAGTTTGTTGGAATAACCATGTCTTTGTAGAGATTAGGATTTGAGATGATTTTATTTATTATTAAATAATTATTGACCGATTCTAATAATATAATAATTGGATTATTCTATGTCTTAATCTTCATTTTTAAATATCACAATAATAGAAGAAATTATCAAACGGGTCATTCTCCCAATACATACATCCCAATGAGATTATATTAATTGTGTGAAATTGCTAATAATTCAATTGCATCCACTGGTTAATAGAAAACCTCAGCTTATTGTTCAAGAATTTTTTTCTCAGTAACAATGTGTTTATAGGCCTAAATTTAAACTTAAAATGTCAATATCTATCTCCCTCACCTGTCACAAAGCTCATGTTCCTGACTTTGATGGCGGAAAAAAGATATATGGGTCGTTTTAAAATTATAGGTTATTTTGATCTATACTTTTTTCAAGAAAAAAATCTTTCATTTTCGCCGGGATTTTTTTATAATGTGCCACTATATCGGTCTCTTAACTAGCCCTAAAAGCACGCACACACTTTAGTGGATATTTTGGGAAATATAGGTTTTTGAAACTTTTGAGAAACCCATCGTCTCTAGAGAGTTGGAAATGACACATCAAATCAAATTATAACTTTTATTTTAGTTTACAAAATAACAAAACAAAAAAACAAAAATAATTACCTATGCAGTAAAGTAAAAAAGAAAAGAGGAAAAAAAAAGATCTATTTACTAATTCAATAAAAGTTTGAGAACCATGCATTATTCCAAACGCGTTATTTTAAATATCGCGTTATCTTTGTACCATTTTTTTTGTTCTTCTTTTTCTGGGAGATATTTTGGAATTTATTCTGATCATCAAACAGGAATTCGTGGTATCCCAATAAATATTTTTCGCACTCGAAACAATTGAAACAGCTCAAGCGTCTCATGGCCAATCTGTGGGTGTGTTCTTTCCTATAGACCACTTGAAGGACCTTCATAGTGCCACGGAAGGAAGGGAGGTTGAAGGCAGCATTTCCTTCATCGATGTAATATTTTGTCCATTAACCAAGCTGATGTTTACATGCTTTACATTGCTTTGCAAAACTTCCACGAAGCGATGAAAGCTATCAATATCTTTGCCTTGAGCAACTATTCGATCTGCCGTCCTTTTCAAGACACCTCCCACCCCATCAGGAACGCCCTTCCCATGTCCAGCTTCAATGTGATTCCAAGTTGCAGGAGACAAATCCATAGATTGCTGAAGTGCTCGAGCAAAGAGGAAAAATATTGTTTTATTCCGATATTGTGTGGCAGGACTGTCGGTTAAAAAGTGAATAACACGGATCTTGGGACTGTGCGCTTTAAAAACTCTAGGATAGGCTGGAGGGAGCCCAAACTGCTGCAGGATCGTGATCTAGACATTCAGAGAGAGTGCACATAGATTGGGTCATCAAATTGCTCCATGCATGTTTTTTGTAATATATCTCAGATGTATGGAGGGTATACTGCTGACGACTTCCCCCGAAGTGAAATGATTGAATTTCGGAAGCATATTTCATTGCATAATTCTCACTAAAGTCGCAGTGAATCAATGCCTCGTTCTCCTTTAGGTTTGTCTTTAAATATTTAATTGCCCGAAACTGATGAATAACATTGCCCTCGCGGAAGAAGAACTTTTTGAATTCAACTTCAAAAATATTTGTTGCCTCCATTGAAGAAACAGTGAACCTCTCCTTAGAAATATGTTTCACTATTCGAACTTTCTTTTTTTTATCTGTGAAACTATCAGTTTTTGTTACCCACTAAGAATAGATTATATCAATATCTTTTTCAAAGGGCATAAAAGGAATCTGCAAGTTCTTACATTGACCGCAGACATTCTACATTACTAATATGACGCAAATGTACCGTGCGAATTCTTTAGCATGTGCATTATCGATAATTTTAGCTTTGAACAGAGCCGCTACAAGCAGTTCAATGTTACAATGCTGTTTACACATGCAGGTGTCTCTATCTGAAAAGGATGCATAGCTGATTTTATAATGAACTTGTTTTAAAAAAATTATATAAAGATTTTTCAGAGAATCGACTAAAACTCTCTTCTGTTTTTTTTGCTTGTGCTTGGTCATACAATCCTTCTTTCCAGGACATAATTGAGAAACTTCATCTCCTTCAAAATACATAAGAAGGTCCTGTTTGACCACGCTGTTGATTTTTCTGACTCGTTCCTTCAGCTGCTTATTATTTGTTAGCAGGTGAACGTTGTTAAACACCTTAGTGGATAGTTGACCGGAGATCAGAAAGTAGGTTGTATCGCCTCAAAATTCCTGCATTGCCTGCTAAAATTTTTCCGAATGTCCTCATCTCACACCTACCGGATAGATGTTTGTAAGTTTCCAATAAATGATGCCTAATTCCTTCGCCAAAAATCAATTTCCGTCGTATCTCACTCTTGTCATCGCGTTTCAACACACTAGAAACAACTCTTCTTGGTGATGTCACATTAGAAATACTTCGCTGCAGCCGCCAGTGTTTTTGACGCCACATGTTTACTTGTTTTCTAAGAAATTCTAATTGTTTAGCCTTTTTATTTATTACTCGAACTAACTTACACCGCTCTTTTCGATTTTTTTTCCGCCCACTATTTATGCGACCGTGAGCTAGTTGTTGTAGTGCAAAATAGCCTCGGTCGCTAGAAGAATGAGTTTGCGCATTTAAATGCGTAGTATTCACTCTTTTTTTGTCGTAACTTCTTTTCGATCTGGCTCTCCATGACCTACGTATCTTTTTTAACTCCTTTGGAGTCATATCCTCCACTAAATTCACCTTTCTACTTTTTTGACCTGGTACTTCTTCCTTTCTTTTTTTGCTTCAATGGCGGCCAAAACTGGATCACTCTTGATAATCTTCCCTCCTCTTCCTTGCATACCCTTTCCATTCCTCTTTGGAAACTACCTTCTTGGTCGGCGCCATGGACTGCTGTAAGCGACAGGAGGTTTCCTGAAAAAAGTAACATGTTTACGAAATGTTTTGAAAAGAAAAAAACAAATTACCAAATCCAATTTTCCGCATTGTTCGATTTTTTTTAATTAATTAATTTTCACCTCAGCACATTTTCCAGATTGCATGATGATAATATGAATAAACTTTATTTTGAATGCCGTTTTCGAACAAAGGACCTTGACCGAAAAGGGCTTGAATAGATTGTGACGAGGTGGTAGTGATATACTGGATAGTGAAAAAATTTAGTGTAGGTAACTGGAGAAAATATTAACATTAGGCTGGAACTGCTTTTGCAATTAAGTAAAACCGCCGCTCCTTGCGCCTCCTAGCTTACCGCTAGCGTACATAGCCGTCTGTTCGGACTACACTTTGCTGATATTCAATAATATCTGACAAAAGTATCGATACTCAAGTATCGACATATAAAAAATAAGATAATTTAGCAAAAAAAGATGCAATAGAATTATTTGACAAAACGGATCTCTTTAAAGGAGTAACACTGAGGCACCAGTAAATATCAATAATATCAAACAAAACTCATCGACATAATAACGCCATACATTTATTACAAATTAACTTAAGAGTACTTCTAAGTCTCTAAAACTAAAGAGAGCCAATATGTACAAGTTTTCATGCCAATTAACCAGTTAAACAAACATAGAAAATATTGTCTATTTAACAATTAAAGTATTGATGCAACTATTGTGAGTGTTGGAAGCAAAGTATCGATACTTCGACATAACGAAAGTATAAAAACGTCCTTTACACAACGGCTAAATGTAGCCCCGGCCATAGAGTAACATGTTTATCTGCACCTACAAATATGTATATAGGTTATATCTATTGATAACAGGGTGTTGTGACATATTAACCCAGAGAACTAGTCTCCCTCAATCCCCAAACCTCATCTCACTCTATAAAAATATGATTTTTTTCATTATTTGTAGGGAGTGAGATTGTAGGGAGTGAGGTTTGGAATGTTTTTATGCTTTGCTGGCTACAGGTTTCAGATTTTCTCATGTTATGAAATTCTCATATAATATGATCATTCATGCTCATATTAATTGCCCATCATTAATAGATTAAACACTTACCTTAATTTACAAAAGACTTGTAGGGAGTGAGGAAGTATAAAAATACTCTAATGAATTCCACCATAAAAACGTTTCTTCAACGAACACATGTAGTCTAATGAAAACAAAGCTAGGTTAGTCTGGTAGCTATGTAGCAGCTGCGTTACCTTATATTTTTCGAGTAGTGAAATATATCTTTTCCTGGTTGTGGAGGGTAGGTTAAGAAAAATTTTAGGGTGTGAGGAAATACTGTGTGACAAGAATAAAACCTATAAGATGTATGGTTAAAGGATTTTATTTTCATAATCTACCCGGATATTATCGTACCGGAGGGTACACTGTGGGCAAAAATAATTTTTTCAATAATATATGCACTAAGTTAGGGTAGCATAAAAATATGAGATGTAAGAAACCTATACCGTGTGACAGTTGTAGGGAGTGAGAATTGACGTAATTAACAATTTTTAACTATGAAACATATCAACTTTTTAGTCTCAGATTAGCTTGTCCACGTAGGGGCCAAGTTGTTTTATTTCTCCAAAATTTTTGAACTTTCTATGACGAATAGTTTAGGCACAGAGGCCGTGTGACACAAAATAACCCATAATTTTATAATATATATTCTTTTATTTATAACCTATTTTTTTTCCATACTTGTTAGAAGGTCTTAATTATTTGGTTTTACGGTATATTGCTATTTTCGTATTATAGAAAAAATCCATAATCTACCTGTCCCACAGATGCATCCTATCTCCCTCATAATGTTTTAAAATGGGGCCCAAAACTTTGGACACCTTTATTTCATTATAATTCATTGCTGGCAACATTGTAACAGACTCCCGACTCAACAAGGATAAACTTCTTCACAGAAGTTTGTGAGGGTGTTGTTATTGGTTAAAACAGTGAGTGTCGTTTCATCTCCTATCTCCCTCACCCAATGATATTTCCTAAAAGGTGGGTTTGATTCACGTTATATTACAGTTAATTTGTAGGTTTACAAGGGATTTAAATAACCCATAAATGTTGTTCATAAGAGACTGACATGGAATAGTCTACTTTAATATAACCTCAAAAACCTATTTCCCTCACTCGTATGGAAAGAGGGAGATTGAATCAGGGAAATCGGAAAAAAGTGATGTTTGAGTTTAGTAGAACCTGAAATCTAAACTTATTTAAATAATTAAGTGATATTGGTTTTCAGGTTTGTTTTGTCCACTTTCAAATAGTATTTAGAGATTACAAAGACTTAAATAGTTGACCCGTATTTGCTTTGTTTGTTTGGTTAACGTCCCTTTATGCAACTAAGGCTAACCGGCCGATGCTACAGTGGGAGTCTTAAATTTTGCGTATCCAGTATAATTAGGATAGGGATCTTTAACGAGTACCGGACATCGCACAGGCTCGGGTCCTCTATTTTACGTTCTATCCGAGGGACGCTTTTCGCTTACAAATCGCAAACGGAGGGATTAATCGAAAACATGTATATGACCGAAAATCTCGCATAAACCGCGGTTTTGCGCTTATAACTTATAATCGAAGGCGAAATGAGTGATTTGTATATTTTTCCGGTATAGCGGTTAAGGAAAGCTTTAAATTGATGCCTTATTCATGAAATTTGATAATTTATTAAGGAAGCTATGGCGTACCGACAAAAATAGGCCCTTAGAAATAATATATATATATATATATAGAAAATTTTTGTAAACACCATTAGCAGCCTACCTTCTAACAATTTGTGGAAACAAATCATTGGAAAATGTAATTTTTCGCATTGAAATTAGAACAATGAAATTTGAATGAAATGGGAGAATGACCCAAACAACTCAGGGTTGTGATAGAAATGTTAGTACTATAACCAACATTAATTAGATTTAAATTTTTCTTAAAATCTGAGACATATTATATATTATACCTTAGTCATTTAATGATCTTATATCCTTTGTCAGAAAGCAATGCTTGGCTTATCAAGTGTTTCTATGTAATAAAACAACAATAATAAAAAAAATATATTATGTTTTTTTTTAAATAACCATTATATTCCCACGATACATGAATGTTTTTTCATTCAATGAAAATTTACTATGTATAAAAATACCTTCCTTTTTTTTAATTTAATTTAATTACTAACTTATTGCCTTGTTGGGAAAATTCTAACAATTTTACTTTTTAAAATGACAGAAAATACTTATTGATATTCGAGAAAAAGCGACACTATTGTCTCATACGCCATTCAATGTTAGCGCAAGTCACTGATTAGAAATTTATTTTGTTTCTTTCCTTTTATCAACATTTTTATTTAATCAAAGAAAGGAGGGTGATAAGTGAAGGTTGTGTGATTCCCGTACAGCACTAGATTCTTTTTTTATACCGACCTTAGTTTCCACCCCTCACCCTCATTACTTAGCAATCTCACTGATTGTATTAAATTTATATGGCTTTTTTTGTTTATAAATAAGTTTCCCCATAATTTGAATCATTAAAATCAAATAAATTAAAATTGGATCATTATAGTACAAGCGTTATTTAAAAAAAAGAAAAACGACTAGCTTTGCATGATAACCTCATAATGGTGAATGTCATAAAATGCTCTATTTCATTAAATATCAGTAACCGTTACTTATACCTGTTATTAATAACAAGTTGTAATTGTGGTAACAGTTATTTCAACCTGTCATAAATAGCAAGTAGTTTGCAGCCCTAACTAATAATTGAAACTGACCGCATTGACCGCCCACATCTAGTCTAGCAGCGAGCGAGAGGTAGGAGCAGCACTACAACATGCTAATCGCCGTTCCAATAGACTGGCTACTGGCGAGAAGTGTTAAATAGACCAATTGTGTGTTTGGGGGTGGGACTGCTGTGGTCGAGGGCCACTTATCAGATCACTCTAATGGCCGATAGGCAACAACTGCGTTTTTATTTATTTTTATCTAACTGCTTGTAAACAAAAGGGGACTTGAATAGGCTCAACTAGCAGGTATCATGTAGTGAGTGTTAAAAACATCTATGACCATCTTGGACTTTATTATGACCGATGCTTTCATTTGTTGTTTAGTCTATTTGTTTGTCTAATACATCTAAACTTGTATATTGTATGCTAATAATAGTATAGATATCTTTTGCCGCGGATCTAACTCCAGGTGATTAGAGAGAAGGTGGGCTCACTTTGTAAGGGGCAATATGGCGACCCGAGACCTATGACATAGTCGGACGCATCTATAATTGATAACCTTGGATAGCCAGTGGAAAGGCATCACTCCATTCTTTATGTTAAAATTTCGAGTTTTTATTTTATTGAACAATTGAGGATATTTTTAGTGACTGGTTAGTAATTTTATATTAGTTCTTAATCAAAACTTTAAAGTAAACATTGAATTCTTTACATTAAGTTTCTAATTTCACTATAAAAGGTTTAAGTGTATGTGAATCCATATACTTATAATTTCTTTAACCTAATTAATTAAGTTGTTAGTTAATAATTTAATGAAAAGATTTAAATAATTTTGCAGTAGGTGGTTGTCGATAATAAAAATGGGATGGAAAATATGTGGAGTGGCAATATACAAAAAAAAAAAAAAAAAAATCAACACATTTATTATTTCAATGGAAAGCTTATGACTTGAATTCTTATGAAATATAAAATTGGTTTTTATATTTTTGATACCTAGTTTAAAAAACCTTTTAATTTATATTCAACAGATTTCCTCGAGACACAAACCTGAGAAAAATATGGGTTATGAAATGATGGGAGACCTGATGAGTTCAACATTGAAAATGCCATAATTTGTATGTTCATGTAATTTTATATTGTGAATTTTGTATATATATATTTTTATGTAAATTATCATTAATAATAAATACATTTTATTGATTTTTCTTTACCTAAAAGGGACTTGTATCCCAAATTTTACCATCAATTATATATGAAAACTATAACTTCTAGGTTTTTATTTATTTCTTTTAATTAATAAATCTTTCCTGGTTGAAATTATTAATTCATTATCGAAAATCCAATGTGTGGTCACACCAGATATAAATAATAACTTAGAAAATATAATTAATTGGTATGTACATGCAAGATTATTTCAGTATTATGAAAAGAAAAAACTATACCAACCCTAATGTTTTATGTAATAGAAGTCTGATGTTCGAGAATAATGGTCGGGTTTGTTGATATAATATCTCAGTTGTGAATTCATAATTAAAAATAATGAAAAATATTAATCTTTTTGACATTAAAGTAAGTAAGTAAATTGTAGTATTTAAAGAGAATTCAATAAGCATGCGCTGAGTCATGCGTCCGATAACGTAAGCGGGAAGGGGTTGTGCGGGTTTGCCTACCCAAGTGAGCCCACCTTACCTTGGATCTAACTGGCAATAGATTTTTACAAACGAGATATCAAAACACAGGAAGCTTCAACACAGAAAGTCTTATTTCCATTCCATATCGTGACGATGTCGTTTGGGATCAGGCCTAGTGGATTTTATAGGTTTTGTGTTTTCCATTTATAGCTGAGCTAATAAGTAGGTACTCACAGAAAACAACTTAGAGAGGTTAATTTTTTTTAGCAGAAATTGTTTTTTATTCCTGATGCTTAGTAACCTCAAAGATCAATTTCTAACAAAAATAATATAATATATAGATATATAGCGTTTCTACGTTTACTGTAACTTTTTCGACGTAAAACTTTTTAAAAAACAATCATAAACATATTTAATAAAAATAAAAATATAGAATTAAAAATTATATCCACTTTATTTTTAAATATTTAACCTATGCATCAGTTATCTGAAAAACTAAAGAAAAGAAAAAACTATCAAAGAAGTATGGCGAAATTATTTTGAAGCCCTTATAGAAATTAAAATAATTATTTTTAAATAAACCATAATATTTAGGAATTTATTCAAGCCTTAAAGTTACATTTGACTTGGAAATGGTTGCAATGGAGTGGATAAGGTTATGTTTGACGTGGAAATGCTATTGAAAATAAGTCTTCGATTGGGTATTGTAGTGTATATTTCTTAAGTATTAGAAGAGGCTTCCCCCTGCAATTAATATAATACAAAAATACAGACTATAACGATTGTTTATCTTTTTTTTTTTTTTTTTTTTTTTGGGGGGACTTCAAGGCTTCTACTGAAGCCCTATACTGCCCATACTAACACCTATGGCACTGGGTGATACTTCTCATACGAAAGAAAAGCACCACCCAGGGCGGGACTCGAACCCGCAGCTCCGGCATGGGAGTACGGCGCTTTACCGCACAGCCACACCGGGCCCTGTTTGTTTATCTTTAATTCAAATATAAATATAGTGTAGGCGATACTAAATAAAATAGATTTTTTCTTAAAATAGTTTGATTAATAATTTATAATTTTTTTTTTTATTTACCTTTCAAAAACAACTAAAACTATTTAAAAACGTTCACGGATAGAAAGAATGTCATCTGTAAGAACGTTATGGTATTTATATACTTTTAGGATAAAAAAACTCTTATAGGGCTAGAAATATGTTGTTCACAAAGTAAAACAACTGATTTCTTTGAGACAGAAGAAATAGGCAGGTCAGGCAGAACAGTCCCCATCAAGACAAAGACAAATCCCTCAGCGAAGGCTGATGTCATTGGGGAGATGATGTATCAACAGGTTGCCAGGCTGCGTGGGAGGTTGAAGAAAAGGATTCGTCCGGTCTCTCCCACCAACTGCCCTCCTCCTTCTATTGTATTTAGAGAATCCTTCCCCTTTGGTTCTAAGGATTTCCTCTTGTTGCTTTAAACTGTTATTTTAGGAATCTTATATCTGTTATTTTAGATATCTCATCATATGATATCACATTGTTTGCATAATTATAGTTACACGTCATGAAAATAGGACGTACATTAAAATAAGGAAATGAGAATTTATTATATTAATGATAATTTTTATGAGGATCGGCAATGCACTAATACAAAGATTATACTCTTGTAAATAAAATCTTTTAGCAGATAAAGAATACATAGACACTTTTAAGCAAGGAAGATGTCAGAATTATATTGCCATAGTGTTCACTACCATCAATAAATTCATATTGTAAAAATAAACATTTAAATCTTTCTTTTGTTAAATATCAATGTCAACAATTTCTAGCTGTGTTGCTATTATTGCCGACCGAGCGATCTAATTTGGTCGTTGTAATTATCAAATTTAATCGGAGGTTTGATATCTATTTTCCATATCCTCTATAAATTGTATCCTCCCTTTAAACGGCAAATTCACTTTCTGAAAAATCATCATAAAAAGGGCATCAAATTAAACACGGTAAAGTTTATATATGATACTAATAAAGGAATTAGTTTTAAATTCACCCAACGACGACAATCAGAACTACAACTAAATAAGTATTATATTATAATGTTATGTTTAATATTATATCCGAGGGTGTGATACGATTTCCCGATTCAACAAGCTACACCGAAAACAGGTTTAGAAATTAATATGCAGTGACGGTAATTAAGCAAATTTATTATAATACGTAACTTCACCTGATGAGCGGGTGTGTAAGTTTTATTTTTATATAAAATATTTACATATCCTCTTAATTTATGTGTTGACGGGATTATCTGCATATTTATGGATCTTTTATGTTTATGGGATTATGTAGTTGTCATTTCTATTTCATTTCGTTATGTTCTTGTTAATCATATTTTCCGGAAAATTAAGTTTTTATGTTGTACAGCTCTAACTTATGAAGTATATGTCCCAGACAAATGAAACTTCATTATCAAACAACAAAAAAAAACTCCTATTTATCTTTAGATGTACTAAAATAGATATGATAAACTTTAAAAATGTCTGGACATTAAAATATTTTGTTTCATAACATATTTATTACGGACCCATGTGTTGTGTACAATATTCTTTCAGCAACTCAAACCACTGAAAAAATTTCGATTTGCAAAACGTTTAGAAATCCACGAAAAATTAGTTCTATAAAAACACCTCAATTCAGAAACAAATTGGCTATCTTATATTTCAATTTAGTGGGGGAGCTGTGAAATGGTCTGCATATAAAATATGCCCCAACCCTCAGCTTTTTGGAATTATTTCTGCTTAGGAAATAATGCAACAGAAAGTGAGTTTAAACGATTTTTAATTAAAAAATTCGAGTATTTGTTCTCCCTAGTAATTTACATCCTGAATAATGTGACTGTAACAGCAATATATCAGGTTCCTTTATCAACGCTGTTTTGGTAAATAGACTGAACATGGAATTATTATTTAAATATATATAAATAAATATATATATTTGGAGTGAAACAATTTCTCTTTGAAATATCAATGTAGTGAACAACTGGAAGTAATAATCCGTCCTCTGTTTCAGTGTATGGAGCAGACCACACGTTGAGATGCCGGTGAGCTGTAATTGATGGGGATTCCATGGTAATGGGAGTGCCTTATAGACGTGTCCGACAATACCTTATCCTTCTGACCTTTGTATATATGAAGCCACTCAAATCGTTGTAAACACTACCACTGTGGAAAATCTGAATCGTCCATTTACTACAGTAATGGCATGTCTAAATGTTCCTGGGTTTCATGAGGGATACATTCTTACTTTCACTTACCTATATATGAAATATATAGTAAGTGGAAGTATTGCGATGGTGAAAAATTTCGACTTCCGGTTTTAAACGGAAATACACGTTTTGGGGTCCCCTGAGTCCAATTAACCAAGTCCCACGAAATGGTCTGTGTGTGTGTGTGTGTGTGTGTGTGTGTGTGTGAACAGACTAGCTCAAAAACTATAAACAGTGCGAACCTGAAATTGGGTATTTAGTGTATGTATATGCCCGCGATGTGACAGCAAAAATTTCATCAAAATTGCTCTAGGGGAGGGGGTACTTAATTTAACAACTTTTTAAGTGTTCATAGATTTTCTAAAAAACGGCTCTAACGATTTTGATTAAACTGAGTATTTGATCTATTTATATGCCCGAGATATGACTGTAAAAATTTCATCAAAATTGATCAACCGGAGGGGGGACTTTACTTAATAAATTTTGTATCATTTTCACGTGTTTTTACTTTCACTTACCTATATATGAAATATATAGTAAGTGGAAGTATTGCGATCGTGAAAAATTTCGACTTCCGGTTTTCAACGGAAATAGACGTTTTGGGGTCCCCTGAGTCCAATTAACCAAGTCCCGCGAAATGGTCTGTGTGTGTGTGTGTGTGTGTGTGTGTCTGTGTGTCTGTGTGTGTGTGTGTGTGTGAACAGACTAGCTCAAAAACTATAAACCGTGCGAACCTGAAATAAGGTATTTAGTGTATGTATATGCCCGCGATGTGACAGCAAAAATTTCATCAAAATTGCTCAAAGGGAGGTGGAACTTTATTTAATAACTTTTTAAGTTTTTTTCGATTTTCTCAAAAACGGCTCTAACGATTTTGATTAAACTGAGTATTTGATCTATTTATATGCCCGAGATATGACTGTAAAAATTTCATCAAAATTGATTAACCGGAGGGGGGACTTTACTTAATAAATTTTGTATCATTTTCACGTTTTTTTTTTTATTTACTCAAAAACAGTTTCAACGATTTTGATCAAACTGGGTATTTGATGTATGTATATGCCAAAGATGCGATAGCCAACATTACATCAAAATTGATCAATCGGATGGGGGACTTTACTTAATAAATTTTGTATCATCTTCACGTGTTTTTTTTTTATTTACTCAAAAACGGCTTTAACGATTTTCATCAAACTGGGTATTTGATGTATGTATATGCCAAAGATGTGATAGCCAACATTTCATCAAAATTGATGAAACCGAGCGGGCACTTTATTTCATATTTTTTTTTCAATTTTTACCTTTTTTTCGATTTTCTCTGAAACGGCTTTAACGATTTTCATCAAATTCGTCATGTTTAATGAAAATTAGGTGTTCTTTAATATCAGGTAAGCTTTATCATTATTAAAATGTTCTGGGGGGGCTTAAATCGGATAGGAGCCTTTTTTGTTTGTTTGTTTTTGTTTCCTATGAAGTATCTTTGTTTTTGTTTATATGGAAAAATAAACTGTCTCTGGTTAAGCCTAAAAATAAGAAATAGGACATATGATAAAAATAAAGTAAACATATAGAGGAGAAAAAAAGAAAAATATTCAGTCAACTCATAAAACACGTTGAGCCCACGCATGACGCTTTTAATGACAGACCATTGTTCATAATTAATGCCCTTCTGTTCATTTAATGGAAATGATTTGTTTCATGGGAAATAAATGAAATATTCAACAAGTGTATAGAGAATTATAAAATCAGTCGACTTGGAGTATTATGCTTGCATTGCCGAATTATCTCAAGTAAAAACTTTTATTTACTAATAAAAGAAATTAGAGTTTGTTATAGAGCAAATGAAAACAAAAATAAGAAATGAATGTGGAAAAATGTGTAACTGAGTGAGAAGTGTTTTTAACACAAAGCATTAATTTCTAATCTAAGTTGGTAAGTGAAAGTTGTGTGTTGCGCGCACGCACCAGATTTTTTTTTATTACTTTTACTTACCTATATATGAAATATATAGTAAGTGGAAGTATTGCGATCGTGAAAAATTTCGACTTCCGGTTTTCAACGGAAATACACGTTTTGGGGTCCCCTGAGTCGAAATGACCAAGTGCCGCGAAATGGTCTGTGTGTGTGTGTGTGTGTCTGTGTGTGTGTGTGTGTGTGTGTGTGTGTGTGTGTGTGTGTGTGTGTGTGTGTGTGAACAGACTAGCTCAAAAAATATTAACCGTGCGATCCTGAAATTGGGTATTTAGTGTATGTATATGCCCGCGATGTGACAGCGAAAATTTCATCAAAATTGCTCAAAGGGAGGGGGTACTTTATTTAATAACTTTTTAAGTTTTTTTCGATTTTCTCAAAAACGGCTCTAACGATTTTGATTAAACTGAGTATTTGATCTACTTATATGCCCGAGATATGACTGTAAAAATTTCATCAAAATTGATCAACCGGAGGGGGGACTTTACTTAATAAATTTTGTATCATTTTCCAGTGTTTTTTTTTATTTACTCAAAAACGGCTTTCACGATTTTGATCAAACTGGGCATTTGATGTATGTATATGCTAAAGATGTGATAGCCAACATTTCATCAAAATTGATCAACCGGAGGGGGGACTTTACTTAATAAATTTTTTTCTAATTTTTAGATTATCTCAAAAACGGCCTTAACGATTTTCTTCATATTCGTCATGTTTAATGAAAATTGAGTGTTATTTAATATCAGGTAAGCGTTATCATTATTAAAATGTTCTGAGAGGTTTACAGAGCAAATGAAAACAAAAATAAGAAATGAATGTGGAAAATGTGTAACTTTGAGAAGTGGCATTAACAAAACGCATTAATTTCTTATCTAAGTAAGTTGGTAAGTGAAAGTTGTGTGTTGCGCGCACGCACCAGATTTTTTTTATTACTTTTACTTACCTATATATGAAATATATAGTAAGTGGAAGTATTGCGATCGTGAAAAATTTCGACTTCCGGTTTTCAACGGAAATACACGTTTTGGGGTCCCCTGAGTCGAAATGACCAAGTGCCGCGAAATGGTCTGTGTGTGTGTGTGTGTGTGTGTCTGTGTGTGTGTGTGTGTGTGTGTGTGTGTGTGTGTGTGTGTGTGAACAGACTAGCTCAAAAAATATTAACCGTGCGATCCTGAAATTGGGTATTTAGTGTAGGTATATGCCCGCGATGTGACAGCATAAATTTCATCAAAATTACTTAAAGGGAGGAGGTACTTTACTTAATAACTTTTTAAGTTTTTTTCGATTTTCTCAAAAACGGCTCTAACGATTTTGATTAAACTGAGTATTTCATCTATTTATATGCCCGAAATATGACTGTAAAAATTTCATCAAAATTGATTAACCGGAGGGGGGACTTTACTTAATAAATTTTGTAACATTTTCACGTGTTTTTTTTATTTACTCTAAATCGGCTTTAACGATTTTGATCAAACTTGGTATTTGATGTATGTATATGCCCGAGATATGACTGTTAAAATTTCATTAAAATTGATTAACCGGAGGGGGGACTTTACTTAATAAATTTTGTATCATTTTCACGGGTTTTTTTATTTACTCAAAAACGGCTTTAACGATTAACAAAAATAAGATATGGATGTAGAAAAATGTGTGACTTTGGGAAATTATGTTTAACAGAACACGTCAATTTCATATCTAAGTAAGTTGGTAAGTGAAAGTTGTGTGTTGCGCGCACGCACCAGATTTTTTACTCAAAAACGGTTTTAATGATTTTGATCAAACTGGGTATTTGATGTATGTATATGCCAAAGATGCGATAGCCAACATTACATCGAAATTGAAACTTTTTTGTTTGTTTGTTTTCTATAAAGTACCTTTGTTTTTGTTTATATGGTGAAATTAACTATCTCTCGTTACGCCTAAAGATAAGAAATGGCTAAATATGAGATATGATAAAAATAAAGAAAACATAAAGAGGAGAAAAAAAAATTGTAATCTAAGTAAGTTGGTAAGTGAAAGTTGTGTGTTGCGCGCACGCACCAGATTTTTTTCACTAGTGGTCCAATTAGCCATCCTAAACAAATTTTGAATTTTAAAGCTAATGCATTAATTTAAAAAGAAAATTATAAACCATCATTTGTTACGATGATTAACTAAGTTTTCGTCAAACTCCATATTGCTGATATCTAATAGTACTATAAATGTACATGTGTGTGTGAACCGACTAGCTCACAAAATATAAACCTTACAAACATGAAAATGGGTATTTGGTATATGTATATGCCCGCGATGTGATAGAAAAAATTACCTCAAACCTGGTCAAACGGAGGGGGAACTTTATTTCATAACTTTTTTACGTTTTTTTCTTTTCGATTTTCTCATAAACGGCTCTAACGATTTCGATAAAACTTGGTATTTGAAATATGTATAGGCCCGCGATATGACAGCAGAAATTTCATCAACATTGATCAAACAGAGGGGGAACTTTTCGTTTCGTAATGTTTTTCGCATTTTTACGATTTTTTCAATTTTCTCAAAAATAGCTTTAACAGTTTTGATTAAACTCGTCATGTTTAATGATAATTAGTGTAGGGAAGAGCGGGGTTATTTGGCATAGGGGGTAGGTTGGCATTTGGCTTATAATTTCCGTCACACCTGTTGTGTATGCGCCACAATCATACCACCTGCTCGACCTTGGGAGTCTTGTCCTGAGGTTTCAGTCCGATGATAACAGTGTAGATAAGAGTGTGCTACATTGATTGATCTTTCATATGATTTCTCCTGTGGGGATAGTTGGCTATCTTCAACTCTGGTTTGTTGGCGATGTAGCAAGTCACAAAAGCAAGAAAACATAAACAAAGTGAAACTACCACTTGTCTTTAGTTCCAGCGAGGAGGAGGAGAGCAATGTTTCCTATGCAGAAAGTGACGACAGTCTAAACTTCATCAGAATCTTTAGGAGCAACGAAAAAGATAATGACATTAAAGATCACTTTCAGTCGCAATCGAAGCTTACTGATGAACCAGGCACACCTGGCTACCATGAAAATGAAACTAGTGCACCGCATACACTTTAGACGATTGAAGGGCCAGAGAATATTTATTCTACCTAAAGTTTTTGAAGATGTGTTAAATTCGTTTTGTTTTATGAATTTTTTTTTTTTTTACATTGTTCTAACTCAATGGTGCTTCTAATCCTTTCATTTTTCTAATTTCTGCTGTTTGAAATGTTATATAATTTTCTTCAATTGCAATAAATCTGGTAAAATTTGTCATTCTATTTTCCCTTAATATCTGTTAAAAACCGATCAAAATTATTATATCATTATAGTGCAGCTTTTAATAACAATAATATGTGTCAGGCAGTACTTCAATGAGATGGTCAAACAACACCAACTTCTAGGCCAACCTACCTCACACGGGGTTTAATTGACATACAAAAAATACTTGAACTATTCTAATACTTGGGGTATACAGTGGTATCAGCCCTATTGGGTTTATATTAACAGGAAGGACTCAACAATCAAGTTAGTTTCGCCCTATATTAAAGAGCTAATACAAACAAAAATAAGTAAATGAATGTGAAAGAATGTGTGACTTTTAGAAATGACATTTAACAAAACATGTCAATTTCTAATCAAGGTAAATTGGTAAGTGAAAGTTGTGTGTTGCGCGCATCGCACCAGATTTTGATTGTTTCTGTTTATATTTTCTGTATTTTGCTAACTTAGTTGTAAATACAAAGCTATACAATGTGTCCTCTTTCGCTGATAAGACTGGTTAAAACAAGTTTCTTTCAGTCATTGATATAATGCATTTATTTAAATCTTTATTTAGGAGAACATGCTAAAATATGAGATGTATAGACCTTCGAGGTTTTACACAGTACTATATCGGTTCTGTCTTCATCGATAAGCTTAACGTAACAGGGGAAATCAGAAAAGTCCTGGCAAGTGTTGCTGAACAGCGGGTCGTTGACGTTCACTAAGGTCTGATCTCAAATGAAAAAGACCCGTTTAGGGTTTATTTATCTCTAAAGAGCTAGCTCTATTCTCGTAGCTAAGGTGAATATAAAGCTATAATTAAATAAAGCTTATCAAGGTTCTTTTTTAATTAAGAAATACGCTGTTCTGTGTTCGATAGTTCTCAAATAGGCTACACCCAGAAGTTGCTGTTCAGATGTAGTGCCGTCAAGTAGACATTACTTTAACATTGAGAGATTGCTGAAAAGCATAAGCGTTTTCAGTAAAACAAACCTTTCATCCTATAAAACTTAGATTTGACCTATTGTGACATTTGCCTGTGAAGCTTGATTAGAGTAAAACTAAAATCAAGGTGAAAAAAGAACGTCTGAGAATTAGTTTTTTACATACACAGGGTCCAAACAGAGATGACATTGAACGGGCCAAGCATCGCTTTGGACATCAATCCAGATTTTTTTTACTAATTATTGACGCCATTTTTACTTCGTGAACTGTTATTTTTGGAAATTATATTCTGCCACACATTCTTTTAGCAAGTCTAAAAACTTAACTGATCCTTTATTGATTAAAATATTTAGTTGGATATAACCTTTGATCGTTGGTATTAAACAACAACTTTGGACATTTCAAAGAAGCAGCTTATATTAGTTGTCAAAACAATATTTTCGTTGCAAAAAAAAACAAAAAAAAAATTTCATCTTATTCCAAAAATCTTTCAGTGATTGGAATCAGCGTCTGAATACGAGTATATGGCACGAAGATGTGGGTTTGTTTATAAAATAATAAGCGAAGGGAATAAGGAACAGAACGAGAGAGACAGGGGTAGAGAGAGGGGTAGAGAGAGGGAGAAGATAAAAACTGCCAAAGTCTTTTAAGTCTTCCTTGTGAGTTGGTAAGTCCCTGCACGGCTGACCGCGACCCAACCCACGGCAAACATCCTCAATACATATTCCTTCTACCCTCCCTTTGTTTCGTTACCACAATCTCATGTTTGTAATCTCCTGCTTCTACTTATTTGTTGACCTAAAAACCAGGAGCTGAAAATTAACTTATATTTTTCTGTGTAAATTCTAATTGTATAATAATAATTAAATTTGTTCATGATTCATAGCTTCCCTGCGCGTGTTGGGGGAGGACACACAAAGTGAATGATAGATTATATTGTTATTTGTGATTTTACAGCAAAAGGAAGTTCATAACTTTATAGTGTAATCAAATGCCCTAAACCTGTACTAGAAAGAACCAATAAAAATATCATAAACAAAAAACGCTACATCGTGTTTTAATGTGTGCACAGTACTTGTTATCACCGGGTTCTTTATTATGCTCTTAGCGTAATGAAATGATTTTTTTTCCCTTTCGTGTAAAATCCAGCTTGGAAACTTGAAACAGCCAAAAACTACATTGTTTACATTTATAAATTCACGTATGAAATTTGCAATATGCCAAATGCCATCATGCATACTACATATCCCAAATCACTTTTTTCGATGAAAGAAATTAAAAAATACAACAATTGAACCAGTATCAAACATCGGTGAACATGTTTGAAGCAACCAGTTCAGAAAAAGGTTTCTTCCTCTTCATTGTAACATATTTATTTATGTCTAAATTCATCCTTCATGCACATCTGAGATTCTCGACTAAACCAATTACGAACGAATTCATCTATACTAGTTTCCGGAGGTGCT
This sequence comes from Aelia acuminata, assembly GCA_911387785.2. NCBI lineage: Eukaryota > Metazoa > Arthropoda > Insecta > Hemiptera > Pentatomidae > Aelia > Aelia acuminata. The sequence continues at coordinate 106,282,101 of OU426978.1, read as the reverse complement.
TCTACTTGTTCTCTACTTTAGATAGAAAATGTATGGAGATTTCTTGGGACATATAGTAGTGTTAATGGACAAATCTTGTAAAATGTTCCTATTGCTCTATGATTATATAATAAAATTCATATAACATATTTACCTAACTCCTTGAATTTTCTAATGGACACAATTTTACCGAATTTCTGGCGCCAATAAACACAATTCATCTCGTGCTTTTAGGGATTCCTTTATTTTGGCGTGACAGAAGAATGCCTAAACACAAAACATTTTCGAGATCTTGTAAGTGATTCAATCATGACTCACAAAACACTAAGACAGTTACCAAACTTTTTGAATAAATTCATTAAAAGTAGCATTGAAGCCTTTAGATTAAAATATATTCAAATAAGATATTCTGAATGAACTCTATGTTCATTGGTTGCAGCATTGTTTGCCTACGTAACTTCATGAATTGAAAGATGTGGTTTTATTTTATCTAATGTTTTTAAATGAACAGAATCGCATTGCCTCAACAACTTTATTTTCCGGTAATCTTCAGAATCATATCATTTCTTTGTTTGTGAAGACTGTATAACTGTAGCAGAATCAGCTAACGTTATTAAGAATTCCATTCCCATTTCTGTGATTCAGAATCCATTGAGGCTGGTTTTTGATCTGCTAGTGTGGGCCAGCAAAGGCAGAGGTGCACCAAGAGGAGCTTTTGTTCTCCTCGAGTCCTCTGTTCTCATAGCCATTGTCTCAGGACCGTTAAGTAGCCTGCGTTTCTTTCCTGCGTCTCTTTTCAATTATCACTTTATATAAAACAACCTTTCCGCCTGTTAAATACTACATACCGTTTATATTTTCCATAATAGTATCTATCTGGGCGAAATGAGACAACAATGAGTGAATTCTTGAGTGTTAAACAATACAGAAATAAATTAGTATGGATTTGGTGAGTATTGGCCTTATTTTTATTTATTTAGTATAGTAATCACCCCAAACTTGAAAAAATGATTAGAGAAGAAATAAATTAGATTTGGTCCGATAATTGATCAAATGTATAAAACATTGAATTTATACCCTTGTCTCTTTATACATCCCTATTATCGTTATAAAAATGAAAAAAATAACAAAATTTCTTGTTACAAAAATAATCAAAAAATCACCTGAAAATTGAAAATTTACTTATTCGAATTGATTCACGTCGATAATTAGCGCAGCCAATTCAGTAAATACCTATAAGGGTCTGGCCACACATGTCCGCACCGAATCCGCACCGCAGCACTAATATAGGTTATGTTCAGAATATTTTTAATTTAACTTACATATTACCTTTAGTTATGCCTAAAGTGGCCTGTGTCTTACATGTGTGGCCTGACCTTTAGGCATAACTAAAGGTAATATGTAAGTTAAATTAAAAATATTCTGAACATAACCTATATTAGTGCTGCGGTGCGGATCCGGTGCAGACATATGTGGCCAGACCCTAATTTCTTTTTTTCCCGCCTATCACTCTATAATAGACGGAATGGAATTTCTTCCCCTCCCCGTTTTTTATAAATATTATTATGAATTATTATTGCATAGCAAAAGGTTGAGTGATGAAAATGTGATAAGATTTAAAAAGTTTTTTTCAAGATAAATTTTGTCTAAACCAGTGAATGACTATAGGCTAAATGTAATTATATACGTACATTTTTCTATTTGGCTTCGGCTTGTAAATACGGTATAGCCTCCAATCTCATCTCCGAGTGACTTGGCTGAGTGCCTATAGTCTGCTTAAATCAACTAGCCGCTTTTCTAGGGCCACTTGTGTTATGTCCTCTCAGTCCGTTGTTTATTCCTTAGTAAAAATATCTTGGAGAAGCGGCTCTCCACATTGTCTTGCTTGGATTTTGTTTTAAAATCATTTTAACAGGACCAGAAAAATATCTGTTTACCTTTCTGCTAACAGATAGGTAAACAGATACTTCAAAATTGAGGAAACTTTAAAATTAATCCTTTGTAGTTTGAGCTTGTAAATCATATATATTTAGTAAATAATGTGAGGTAATTAATCTTCGACGGTATAATGAAACTTTGATCAAATTATTCGAGATGAAAAACGACAAAAAATACATCTCTTTATGTTACCTCGAAAATCGAAAGGAAGCTGGTAGGAAAGGTAGCTGCCATAAATTAATATTATTTCAAAACTAAACTTTTTTTTTTGGACAATGTTGAACAAATCTGACAACGGGACTGAATATTCTTCGATTTGTTGTAGTATTAGCAGGCACGAAAATAACTTTAGCTTCTTTAAATTAATTTGAATTTTATAATTTTATATTTCACAGAAAAAATGAAATTAAATTAAATAATGAAATTAAATACATAATAAATAAAATTCATTATGTATGGATTGGAGATTATGAAAACGAACATTAATACTTATTGTTTCAGGCTATTGACACATTCCAAGTAAAATCTGACGTCTTTTAGAATTCCTATCCAGCAATGTACTAACTTTATTAAAAAATCAATAATTATGATCACCATTCACTGGTTTAGACAAAATTTATCTTGAAAAAAACATTTTAAATCTTATCACATTTTCATCGCTCAACCTTTTGCTATACAATAATAATTCATAATAATATTTATAAAATACGGGAAGGGGAAGAAATTCCATTCCGTCTATTATAGAGTGATAGAACAAATTATAAAAAACAAATATAGCTATTTACTGAATTCGCTGCGCTAATTATCGACGTGAATCAATTTGAATAAGTAAATTTTCAATTTTCAGGTGATTTTTTGATTATTTTTGTAATAAGAAATTTTATTATTTTGTTATTTTTTTCATTTTTATAACGATAAAGGGGATGTATAAAGAGACAAGGGTATTAATTCAATGTTTTAAGGTGCGTTTACACGCTCAAACCATTTGCGCAAGCCAGTTTGTGCAAATAAATTGGTGCGTGTGAACGCTGGTTTGAAGTTTGTGCAAGCCAAAAAATTTGGCTTGTGCTAAATTTGTCCGGACAGAAAATTGGTTTGAGGTTGGTGCATTGGCTTGAGCGTGCAAACGATGCTCAAGCCATTGTTCCAATTTCAGGCATGCGCATTGACTGAAACCCGTAAACACGTGTTACTTCGACCGCTATCACTTGTTGCCTTTATCAAAATGGTGAATGAAAAACAATTTATTTCAGAATTTATTGAAGTATACAAGTCCTTCCTATGTTTGGGAAGGTATATTCTGCACGTAGCAGTTATATTTTTACTGGATCTATTGCAATAAATAAATATTTTGGTGTTTGTTAGTATATTTTATCTATAAGTATTACATGTATATTAAGCTTAACCGATGGATATTTATTTTAATATTTTTATTGATCTAAAGAGAGTATGAATGCTAAAGTTAATTATAAAAAAGTTATTCCCAGTTATAGTTATTATGACAATAATTCATCGCAATAATAATATAAAATAATTCATAATAATGTCACTAGTCTGGACGTTTTGTTTTTTATGATTTCGCAAGATTCGTCGCTACTACATCAACCTTCGAAATGTGATAAACTCTTTCTCTCCGTTTTTCAAATTCGGTACTTTGCGAAGGCATAGGATATTTGTAAACCGGCTGATTTTGTTTAAATATTAAACTTGGTTTTTCTTTCTTGAAAAGTACCAATTTTCACTAGTTTGACGTATAAGTGGCGGCACAGTTGATCAAATACATTCCCAAAACTCTAAATTATATAAAGACTAATTCTATTGTAGTACCCCAAAATTTTGATCGAATATTGTGCCGAAAGCAATGACCGTTAGATAGTCTTCAAAGGTTCTCGACGTGCAAATCATTTAACATTTCCTTCAACATTATAATTCATCTTATCTAATAGGCCAAACCTTTTGTGTTTAGTCTTATTAGCGGTGAAATCATCATACACTACATGATGATGAACATTCGAACTTTAAATTTACGTGAAGTCTAATCACTCTTTATCAAGCGCCAAAGCGACAAATATGCTGCATGATCTGAAAGTTTTCATTTTTACTTTCACTTACCTAAATTTTTTTTTTTTTTTATTCGGTACCCCTTCCTGGCCACACATGGCCGGGGTGGGGGTTATACTAGACGTGTAACCAACCTATTCTAACCATGGTGGGTAGGTCGAGAATTATTCCGTGGGGCCTTTACGAAATAAAAGACAACCATCGCAAGCCAGTTTGTACTATTGGTTTGAGCGTGTAAACGGAAATATTTCATTCAAACCATTTTACACAAACTGGCTTGCGCAAGCCAGTTTGTGCTATTGGTTTGAGCGTGTAAACGCACCTTTATACATTTGATCAATTATCTGACCAAATCTAATTTATTTCTTCTCTAATCATTTTTTTCAAGTTTGGGGTGATTACTATGATTAAATAAATAAAAATAAGGCCAATATTCACCAAAAACAATACTAATTTATTACTGTATTGTTTAACACTCAAGAATTCACTCATTGTTGTCTCGTTTCGCCCAGATCTCTGGGTATATTCTATATTGTTATAGAAATCGTTATGATCTCGCTTTACATTGGTTTTTTCGAGATCGACCCTTTGAGAAGTAGAAAAAAGAAATTACCCGGGTGAAACCAGGACATACAGCAAATAAACTCTAGTAATAAGATTGTAAGCATTCATAATTTAGATTTTAATTGAAAAATAATAATTAAATGTACCATGTTAACGACTTAAGTTATCTCACTTGCTTAGTTACTAAGATTTTATTCATATTCATATCATAAGTTGACCGGAAGTTAGGTCTCTATATCTTCGTGTTCAGGAACAGTAACTCACGAGATCCCATCTCTGTTGCGGATATGAGGATGTTTAACCTTATTTCCAGGAAATTTCTTTTTTTCTGTTTGTTATTTTTTTCTTTAAATAAAAAATGTAATTGTGGATCTCCTGTTCCTTTTATATTTTCATAACGGCTTCCGCTTAGAGCTAAGTTCGTGATTAATGAGAATCTATATCTATGGCAATACCTGATGTTTTATTGGCCCATTAACCTAATCATTTTAAAATTTAAACTTTATAAATAAAATAAATTTATATTTGTTTATAAGGAATAACACTCATTTATCTAACAAGTATAAAAATATCCTATCCTATACCGTTAAAAACCTTATTAAAAACCCTTCTTACCAATGTTTAAGAATTCCGACAAATGTAAAGAAAACACGTTTTGGGGTCCCCCTAAGTCCAAACAACAGAGCTCCCTGAAATGGTGTGAGTGTGTGTAGGTATGTGAAAAAACTAGCTCAAAAACTATCAAACGAACGAACCTGTAATTGAGTATTTGGTATCCGTATTTTTCATCAAAATTGGTCAAACGGAAGGGGCACTTTAATACATAACTGTTTTCCACTTTTTACGTTGTTTTTCTCTAAAACGGCTTTAACGATTTTGATAAAATTTGGTATTTGATTTATGTACATGTCCGAGATATAACAGCGAAAATTTCATTAATATTGATCAAACGGAGGGGTACTTAAATACTCATAAATTTTGTCTCATTTTTTTCTATTTTCTCAAAAACGCCTCTAACCATTTTCATCAAAATGGGTCTTTGAGGTACTTCCACCACCGCGATTTGACAGCCGAAATTTTATCGAAATTGATCAAATGGAGGTTGCACTTTATTTAATAAATTTTGTTTCTCTTATTCTTTGTTTTTTTTCTTTTTTCGATTTTCTCTAAAACGGCTGTAACTATTTTGATCAAACTGGGTCTTTGATGGATATATGGGTCATTACAAAAATATCGGTTATTGTGTGTCACACGGCCCCTACGCCTAAACTATTCGTCATAGAAAGTTTAAAAATTTTGGAGAGATAAAACAACCTGGCCCCTACATGGACAAACTAATCTGAGGCTAAAAGTAAATAAGCTAAAAGTTTATATGTTAGATAGTTAAAAATTGTAAATTACTTTAATTCTCACTCCCTACAACAGTCACACGGTAAGGGTTTCTTACATCTCATATGTTTATGCTACCCTAACTGAATGCATATATAATTGAAAAAATTATTGTTTGCCCTCAGTGTATCCTCCGGTACGATAATATCTTGGTGGAATATGAAAACAAAATCCTTTAACCATCCATCTCATAGGTTTCATTTTTGTCACACAGTATTTCCTCACACCCTAAAAGTTTCTTAACTAACCCTCCACTACCAGGAAAAGATATATTTCACTGCCTGAAAAATATAAGGTAACGCAGCTGCTACATAGCTACCAGACTAACTTAGCTTTGTTTTCATTAGACTGCATGTGTTCGTTGAAGAAATTTTTTTTTGTGGTGGAATTCGTTAGAGTATTTTTATACTTCCTCACTTCCTACAAGACTTTTGCAAATTAAGGTAAGTGTTTAATCTATTAATGATTAAACAGTTACCTTATTAATGATTAAGCATTTAATATGATTATGGATGGTCACCTTATATGAGAATTTTAAAATATGAGAAAATCTGAAATATTTTTACAACACAAATATTTTCATGAGGTTAATATGTCACAACACCTTGTTATCAATAGATATAAACCTATATAAATATTTGTAGGTGCAGATAAATATGTTACTCTATGGCTGGGACTACATTTAGCCGTTGTGTAGAGGGGACGTTTTTATACTTTCGTTATGTCGAATTATCGATACATTCCTTCCAACACTCACCTTAGTTGCTTCAATAACCGATATTTTCAATGTGTGTCTAACTGTTTAATTGGCATGAAAACTTGTAGATATTGGCTCTCTTTAGTTTTAGAAACTTAGAAGTACTCTTAAATTAATTTGTAATAAATGTATGCCGTTATTATTTCGATGAGTTTTGTTTGATATTATAGAATTTTACTGGTGCCTCGGTGTCACTCCTTTGAAGAGATCCGTTTTGTCAAATAATTCCATTGCATCTTTTTTTGCTAAATTATCTCACTTTTTATGTGTCGATACTTGAGTATCGATAATTTTGTCCGATCCGGTACGGAATATCAGCAAAGTGTAGTCCAAACAGACGGCTATGTACGCTAGCGGTTGCTAGGAGCCGCAAGGAGGGGCGGTTTTGCTTAGTTGCAAAAGCAGTTCTAGCCTAATGTTAATATTTTCTCCAGTTACCTACACTAAATTTTTTCACTATCAAGTATATCGCTACCACACGTCATAAACTATTCGGTCAAGGTCCTTTGATCGAAAAGGGCAATGAAAATAAAGTTTATTCATAATATTACCATGCAATCTGGAAAATGTGATGAGGTCAATATTAAAAAAAAAAAAAAAATCGAACAATGCGGACTGTTGGATTTGGCAATTATTATTTTTCTTTTCAAATTGTTTCGTGAACATGTTAATTTTTTCAGGAAACCTCCTGTCGCTTACTGCAGTGTATGGCTCCGACTAAGAAGGTAGTATCCAAAGAGGAATGGAAAGAGTATGCGAGGAAGAGGAGGGAAAGGATCAAGAATGATCCAGTTTTGGCCGCCATTAAAGCTAAACAAGAAAGGAAGAAGTATCAGGTGAAAAAAAGCAAAAATACAGATGAATTTAGTGGAGGATATGACTCCAAAGGACCAAAGGAGTTAAATAAGATACGCGTCATCAGCTAGATTGATGGTCAAGATTTTACATCGATGAAGGAAATTTTACCTCTAACCCTCTCTTCCTTCCGCGGCACTACAAGTTTCATCAAGCGGTCTATAGGAAAGAAGACACCCAAAGATTGGCCATGACACGATTGAGCTGCTTTAATTGTTTCGAGTGAGAAAAATATTTATTGGGATACCACGAATGCCTATTTGATGATCTGAATAAAATTCAAAATATCCCCAAAAAAAGAAGAAGGAAAAAAACGCGGTACAAACTTATAGAAGATTAAAATAACGCGTTGGGAATGATGCATGGTTCTCAAGATTTGGTTTAATTAGTAAATAGATCTGAAATAAAAGTTATAAGTTTGATTTGACGTGTCATTTCTAACTCCCTAGAAACGATGGGTTTCTCAAAAGTTTCAAAAACCTATATTTCCCAAAATATCCACTGAAGTGTGTGCGTGCTTTTAGGGCTAGTTAAGAGACCAATATTGAGGCAGTTTATAAAAAAATCCCGCCGAAAATAAGAGATTTTTTTCTTGAAAAAAAGTATAGATCAAAATAACCTATAATTTTAAAACGACCCATATATGCCCTAATGTGACAGCCAAAGTTTCATTTTCCTTATTATCACTGATGAAAATATAAAATTTTATTTTACAATAAAAAAAATTATTGTGGTGCTTTCATATTAGAAAAGTTTACTTTTTTAAAGCTCTATAAATTTACGGTCTACAGGGTTGATTCCAGACTTATTTTTTCATAAGTAAGTGAAGAATTGAAAAAGGTAGGCTCAAGTTCAAGAGGAAGCTATGAGCGAGGCGGAAGCTGCCGCTAATATGGACGAAGTCCCTTGCGCTCCAGAGGTGACTATGGACTGCACTAACGACACTGTTGTGGATAACCCGAGAGGTGCATGGGAGGTAGTCACTGGCCGAAAGAGAAATAAAGCAGCTGAAGAGATCCCCGGAAACAGAAAAAGACAGAAACCGAGGTAGCTATTAGCAATAGTTATCAAGTTTTATCTAATATTACTAACCAGCCACAATCAACATCTACAAATGCATCATCATCATCATCTGATGGACCCAACAATACACCACCTCCAATCTACATTGACGATGTAGTAAACTACGCAGCTTTTTTTTTCCTATTTAAAAGAACATTCAGGACCGAACTCCTTTGTGTTAAAGAACACATTAAAGGGTGTGACAGAGTATCCCAAGACACCAAACGATTATTGAAAGCTAGTAAGCTGTCTGCGAAACTGTGGAGCAGAATTTCATACATACCAGCTCCATGAGGACAGAAATCCTCGAATTGTTATCAAAAACTTCACCATAATACCCCACTAGAAGAAATCAAATATGATCTTCAAAAATATGGTTACGAGGCCGTTAATATCACAAATGCTATATCACGATACAAACGTCCCTTGCCATCTGAAGAGGGATCAGCAGTACAACAGCAGAGATCTTCTAATCGACAACCTATGCAGCCGATACCATCAGCTCAGCAGCAAACGGGAACTCATCTTCATTCGCAGTCCACCGTACTAGAACCGCAAATTAATCACCGTTTGCCAAGTGTGAGGAGGGATACTATTCCGCAACCCCCTTCAGCCGATAATTATTTGCTAACTCAATTACTTCAGGTATTAAATGGTCTAAACACACTCATCCAGCCTCTTTTTAGTCTCCTTCAACAGCTCACGCAACTAACTCAAGGCATGTGTCATCCTAATGGTCCCTAATCAGCTAACAGTAGGCTCTTTGTCCATCCTTCTGTGGAACGCAGACGGACTAATGCAACATATGACAGAATTAGACTTGTACCTACACAAAAATCGCACTGAGAAACGCATCTTACACCACATTCGAAATTTCATATATCAAATTACACGACATACAGAACTGATCACCCTGACAAAACAGCTCACGGCGGTACAGCTATTCTGATAAGAACATCTCTCTCACATAACCCTCTACAGCTACCCATTACACCTGAAATTCAAACGACAGGCATAACACTTCACACGAAGCATCACACAATCACCATAGCTTCTGTATATTGTCCCCCGAGATATGTACTGACATCTTCGATGTTTTGCAATTATTTTCGGAACCTAGGGCGATGCTTTTTAGTCGGTGACTTCAACGCAAAGCATCAAACATGGGGGTCACGACTATGCACACCTAGAGGAAGAAATTTGAAAGCTGCTATCCACGAACTTTCATTAGACACAATATCACCTGACACACCGACATATTGGCCGACTTCGCAACGAAAAACTCCCGACCTTAAAGACTTTTTTATAACAAAAGGACTCAGGACCATATCTCACAACATAAATACGAGCTCCGATCTTTGCTCTGATCATTCCCTGATACGCTTGGTTATCCTTGATGAGCCCAACAATGTTGAACGAACCCCAAGGCTCATTAACGGCAAAATGGATTGGGACGCCTACAAGGAACTCCTTGACAAAGACCTATCCATCCCAGGTTCAATTAAAACTGAGGATTAAATCGAAGAGGCTGTTGAAACATTTACCACAAGTATCCAAAAAGCTGCATGGAATTCTTGTCTACCGGCACCGCCAAATACTAATGACTTGCCAAAATATCCACTATATATTAGGGAATTGATCACAGCAAAGAGAAGAGCTCGTAAGGTATGGCAGACTAACAGACTACCTCGGACAGACGTACGTTCAACAGACTTAACAATGAACTTAAACGACAAATCCAGAACTACAACAGAACTAATTACGATAATTACTTGAAAAGCCTATCGACTGAGGATGGAAGCTTGTGGAAGCATGCTAAAAAAAAAAATCTAAAGCATCGAGAGGTGTCAGTACCCCTGCGAAAAGGAGATGGTTCACGGGCAGTGATTTGAAAGATTTTTCTCTATCCGACATGGCATTGAGACTTCGTCAGTCAGACCAATCTCGGCAGGGGTTCCACAAGGGTCGATACTTGCTCCATTATTGTACATTATAAACACACATGACATACCGACAAACTCTGAGACTTTAACTGCAACCTACGCCGATGACACTGCAATTTTAACAATACATTATAACCCAAGATTGGCATCACTAAATTTGCAAAATCACTTACTACATTTACAAAATTGGTACTCACTTTGGAAAATGAAATTAATCCCTAACAAATCCCAACATATAACATTCACACTGCGACGCGACACATGCCCACCAGTTTACATAGGAGACAATCAAATACCTCAGACGGACTCAGTACGCTACCTGGGACTTCTGTTCGACAGAAGGATGACTTGGGGTCCACACGTAAAAATGAAAAGACAGACTCTTGACAAACGACTGAAAACACTGTTCTCTCTTTTTTCTAAATCGTCAAAATTAAAAATAGAACATTAACTAAACACATACACTTACTTACTTAAACCCATTTGGACATACGCCTCACAGATTTTCGGCTCAACCAAGAGGACGCACTTACGAAAATTACAAACTTTTCAATAAAAAATTTTGAGACTCTTAACGAACGCTCCCTGGTACGTAAATAATAAAACTCTACATACAGACTTACAACAACCTACTGTCGAACAACACATACGAACTCTTTATTCACCATTTTTAGTTAAATTACACGGACATAACAATACACTAATTAACAACATGGCCACGGCTGATATGCCTGTAGCTAGGCGGCTAAAAAGAAGCTGGATGAGGGACCTGCTCACGTAAGGTATCAAGCCCGGAAAGAGGTGCTGCTGGGCACTTTCCTTTTATCATGCCTAAAATGCCCTAAGTTCATTCATTGTAAACAACACATTCGCTGGTTGACAGGTGTGAATCTAAGATTGAAGCAAAAAAAAAAAAAAAAAAAAGAATTTAATTTAGAGTGTAAATACGTAATGCTCAATTTATTTAAAGCATTTAAGGTGTGAAAAAATATGGTGTAAGATAATCCTTAATTAATTATGTTTTAGTTTAGAAACTTTAGTCCTTAATTGATGTCTGAATGCAAGATAAAGGGGTTTTAGAGGAACAGTAATCGTTCTCGGTTACCAGAAAGGCATTAGAGATAAAGTTTCTACGAGTCGTAAATACACCTTCTATCGATTCACTTTCAGGATATATATATTTACAAAAAGCAACTCGCAGTAAAATACCAGCAAGCAGTAAAAGAAACTCTACTGTTGATGAAGTGAGTTCCCTTAAAAAAAGATATAAGCAATGATGAATCGAAAAGTATTGAGAACTTTAAGTTTTGCAAAAGAAGTACTCCATAACTTATATAGATATACAAATATACGCATACAAATGCGGAATAATATGCGAAGTTGAGTAATGGCGTTTGCATATGATCGAAACACGTAAGTTCGTGTGAATTGAAAGTTGTGTGTTGCGCACATCGCACCATACTTTTTTTAGCTATATATTTTATAAACTTACTTGCGTTATGAGTATTAATATAATTTATAAATGTTATTTGTATGATATTTGGGTCATTCTCACCAAAGTGGGCACTTTTTACGGCGTTTTTGTTTTAAATTTGATGGTTACAAATAAACTTTTTTTTCGGTGTAATACTATTCCTTAGCCAATATGAAGCAAGGAGTCGACGTGGAAGAACACCAATTCACGTTAAACGTGATTTAAAGATGACTAAAAAAATATATATTAAATTATAGAATGAATAACCAGACCTTTGGGATTAAAAAGATTGCAACAGTGTTTGCAAGATAGCATTGATGTCCTCTTTGAATACATTTCGTAAAAATAATGCCTCTATTATAAAACACATATGTGCATACTTTTTACATGGCAAACCGGTTTTGTCGTTCAAGTGTTATGTTTTTTTCGCGCAACATAGCATTATCTTTGTACACTTTCGCTTTGTTTTTATTTACTAGTTTTCTTCCACGTATGCATTGAGGAGTGGGTGGGTCTAAATTCCCACCAGCGATTGATATAAGTCATTTCACAAACCAGTTTTACCTTTTTTTGTCGCCTTATTTTATATTTTTTATTAGCTTTCTCAGAATAATTGGATCATTTCCTTGTTTTGATATCGAAATCTTTCAAACACCTCCTCTCTTGACTTGTATTTTATTGGAGGCATTTTTTTTTTACTATCTGAAAGAGTGATAAATTTATAGGATAAATTTGTTCCAAAAGTTTTTTTTTTTTTTTTTTTTTTTTTTTTTTTTAATTTCTCATTATTAGGGACTGATTATGCTTTAAAAAAGTTGAGCAGCAAAAGAAAGTTTCAATCTACGTCGCTATCTTCATTTCCCTGCAGCATTTTGAAAGAAAACCTGTGGGACATCATAAAAATTAGTTTTTTTCAATTCTAATCCTTTATAATCAAGGAGTCGACTGCTTTTATAAAATTATACAGTATTTTGAACAAATTGAACAGAAAAAAAAGTAAAAATAGACCTAGTATACGGACACAGAACTCTTACTTTGAGCAGAATCAGACCTCGGGACATGACAGGGGAATGAATTTCGACCTTTTTCTGGTGTTTTAAAGGTACTTGTGTTATACAGGGTGTTTCGGAATTGCACGGCACTATTTTAGGTACGTGTTCTCTAACACAAAATAAACAAAAAAGTTCATATTAACATATATCTCAAACTCATTTATTAAACAGATATCAAAGGTTAAAGATTTATTATTTATTTACTGCATTAAGACTGACTGTACAACGTTTAACGTGTTTAATACTAAATAAAAGGTTTTAATCACCTGATAAACAAATGAACGATAAGCAATGACAGTAGTTGCTCATCTGTTTGTCTAGTTCTGTGCGTTTTAGTGTGAGTGAATCTTGTGACACAGTTCAATTTATGATTATCATGGGAGATACCACAAATTTATTCACTTTTGATGAACAAACAGACATGGTTTTAACTTATGGCGAGGTACATACAAACGGTGCTGCTGCTGTTCGAAGATATCGTGAAAAATTTCCTAACCGAAGAATACCAAATCGTAAAACGTTTGAGGCCATTGAAAGACCTCTTAGGGATAATGGTACGCTAAAACCTATACGAGTGAACGCCGGTCGACAACGATTTCGACGAACTGCAAACGTAGAAGAAGAAATACTCGATGCTGTTCAGTTATCTCCTACTACTAGTACCAGAAGATTGTCACGTCGTTTCGATGTTTCCTCTACCAGCGTATGGCGAACTTTACGCGAACAACAATTATATCCATTTCACGTATCAAGTAGGCAAGATTTGTTACCACAAGATTATAACAAGCGCAGAAATTTCTCCCAGTGGTTAATTCGACAATGCACACGAGATCCTAACTTCCTGAACTGCATTTTGGTTACTGATGAATCTTGCTTTACAAGAAACGGGATTCTTAATTTTCGAAATACCCATACTTGGGCCGAAGAAAACCCTCATACGACTGCTGTTGGACATTACCAACATACATTCTCTTTAAATGTCTGGTGTGGTCTTCTAAGCGACAAAATCATCGGCCCCTTCTTTTTGCCACCTAGGCTGTCAGGTATATCTTACTTGCATTTTTTGCAAAATAATCTGCATGATATTCTAGAAGATATTCCGATAGGCATTAGGCAAAGGCTGTGGTTTATGCATGACGGTGCTCCAGCTCACTTTTCTCATAGTGTCACTGATTATTTAAATGCAACTTATGGAGACCGATGGGTTGGTCGAAACGGACCTGTTAAATGGCCACCACGATCTCCGGATTTAACGACATTAGATTATTTTTGTGGGGCTGGATGAAGTCTATGGTTTATTCTGCGGCAGTTGACACGCAAGAAGAGCTAAGAAATCGGATCGTGGAAGCCGCAGTAACTATCAACCACCATCCTGATGCTATACGAAGAGCCAGAGAAGCATTGATTCGTCGTTCGTCGTGCTGAATGTTGCATTCAACAAAACGGAGGCGCCTTTGAACATTTACTCTAAATGTTGTAATAATAATAAATAAATAGTAATAATAAATCTTTAACCTTTGATATCTGTTTAATAAATGAGTTTGAGATACATGTTAATATGAACTTTTTTGTTTATTTTGTGTTAGAGAACACGTACCTAAAATAGTACCGTGCAATTCCGAAACACCCTGTATAATTAAAATAAAGTCGTATGGGGTCTACCTTTACAACTCGCCTGGATTTACAAAATTGGTGTCTTAGAGTCCTAAGTTTTTCTAAATCGTTATTTACGGCCTGGGACACAAAAGTGCCCTCTTTCGTGAGAATGACCCATTTATAAGCGTAAACTTAGTAATTTAGCAAGTGCTGGTTTTGGCCATAATCATTCCGTTGCTCACCGATACTATGATGTTATATTAAATTATAGATGAAATCATTTAATGACTCATCTGTATCTCTGAGTTAACTGCAACTGATGTTTTCGAAATTACATCTTACTACATGTCCATCAACTGCTTTCAACTAATAATATGGGACTGTGATAAGCGAAATCGTTTTTTTTTTTTTTTGTTTTTTTTTCCTAAATTAGCGACATGTAGACAGTGAGCGAGTGAAGGATTTCAAGCGAGTGAGATAATCAATCTATCTATGATCCTCGTTGCCCTACGCTATTTCTACCGCCTCCACAGCTTCTAATCGCGAGTTAGAATTATTTGATACCCGTCTTGCGCATTGACGATCGTCTGCGATATGTACAACTAGCTCACGTGAAATACAGGTCATGGATTGTGTTTAGGCTATTTAATGTCGCGAAGACATTTATATTCCCTCATTCTTATTTTAAACCAAGAAGGTTGTTTGCTAGTTATACCTACTGTAAATTTACTGCAATTTCAGGTAGTGACGTCGTTAATTATTAATAATTAAAGTTAATTATTTTTATCATTTTTTTTTTGTTATCATGAAATTATATAAATGAAAATTTATTGTAATTTCAGAAATTAGAGGAAGATATATTTTATTTTTGTTACACTTTTTTATTTTGTTGAGATCCTTCTTAATCAATCAATTATATTTTTACCAAATATTTTAAAATATGCTTAAGATATTAAATAGCATTTTGGCTGAAATTGACAACCGGAAAAATTGCTTCAGATCTGACATCTGAGGTATTCAGTGACAGAGATTTTAGTTATGAAACTTCCTATAATGTAACCAAACAATCATTGCCCAGCTGAAATCATATAAGTAATCTATTCATATCATAAGGTCAAAAAAAAAAATTATTATATATTACAAAATAAATGTATATAAAACATAAACCGACTTCGAAATCTAGAAATAATTAAAATAAATGTACTAAAAAGTATGAAATAATTACCTTCTACTTTTGATTTGTATGAATACACACTGGCTGTTAATAAAAATTAGTAAATTAAAATATTAAATACCATTTTCAGTACAACACAATCTTTTCGGAGGCTGCGCAAAATAGAAAGTCTTCCAAATCACATGTTACTGTTACGATTTCATCAGAAAACGTAGACAGTGAAATTCAAAGATGGGAAGAGAAGATCCATTTAAATTTTCCATATTTTCGGAATTTCTATTGTTTAAATTTTTAAATGTTGCGCCGACTCCGAAAAATTGGTTGAACAGAAATAAAAAAAAAATTAATTTAATAATTTTTATTAACATTTAGTTCGTATTCTTAAAATAAAATGACCAATCAAATATAAAATTAATCATCCAAAAACGGTTTAAATGGGAAAATACTCTACAAGATGCAAAAGTTCCAATTGGTACATCCATCTCGGAGTGATCGGTGAACATACATAGAAAGAAAAAAAAGCTACATACTTCATAAGTCACATACGAATTGAGTAACCTCCTCTTTCAAAGTCGGTAAGAAATAACTCGGGAAAACATCATGAAAAATTAATCTGGGCTACAAAAGCTCCCTGGAAGTACACCACAGAAGTTGGAAGACAGAAAGCTCGTTAAGGGAGTGTAGGGACAAGAAGGTACTAAAGAACAGACAGTAAAGTGTTAACTATAAATTATATAAGAAACCTATTTAGCCCTCAACCGTTCAAGAAGTTAGAAAGTTTACAACCTCCGGCGGAGTTGGCAAACTTCACTGCGGCTAATCTAGACAATGGCCTCTGTCATAACCCTAAACATCTCTGTTATACCACCACCTATCTCATCCGCGTATGTTCCATCTTCAACATTTTTTTTGGTTCAGTTAGTTCAGTTAGATCTAAGTTGTGAATCGAACTCTCTAAGAGCCCCGCCACAATAAGCTTGGCCTTCAGCTCCTTTCCAATTCTATTTTAATAGATTAACAACTTCTTCTTCTTCTTCTTCTTCTTCTTCCTCCTCTGTGCCTCTCAGCGTGGAGATGCCTCGATCCAGGTATTCCAACTGTCCCGGTCCCTTGCCAGTGCCTTCATGGAATCCAACTGCTTTCCTCTTTTCTGTCCTATTCGAGCCATACTATCCGACCACGACATCCTTGGCCTGCCTCTTGGTCTTTTGCCAGTTGGTTTAGCTTCGAAGAACTTGCGTGGTCCGCGTTCTTCATCCATTCGGCACACATGGCCGAAGCATTTCAGCTGCCTCTTCTCCAGAATATCAGTTAGAGGTTTCACCCCTAGCTCATCTCTTATTCTCTCGTTTCTAATGTGGTCTCTCCGTGTTCGGCCAGCTAATCTTCTGAGGTATTTCATTTCTGAGGCGGTGATTCTGTTCCTCAATCTGTCGAGTAAGATCCAGCTCTCACTTCCGTAGAGTAGGGTGGGAAGGTAAATTGAATTAAATATATGCAATTTTACCTTTTTTTCGACTTCTCGCTTCCCAACAACAGTATTGCAGATTTGGTAATAAATGCTATTCGCTTTTTTAATCCTATTTGATATTTCTTGATATTTGAGATTAACAACATGTTTTATTATTTCCTTTCAGACAAAATACGACGTGGAAAGACATGCCTAAAATTTGTACACCTAAATATTAAATCATTTTTCCGGCTATGTCTTCCTGTATTTATTAGTATAACCTAATAGGATTTGTTACATGACCTATTAAAGTGCATCTAGATTTTTAGATTAATAGGTACACATCATATGAGCTAGGTTTTTAATTAATAAACCTATGAAATCGAATTTATCTAGTATTTGCGTACAGATTGTCATTTAATGTATAAAAGGTTGATCGTGTTTGTGATGATAGTTAACGGTGGAGATCTGAACTTCTTCATAACATTTTCCTTAATATTTCAATTACTAATGGAGATCTTTATAACATTGCGAAAAATAGTTTAGATTTTCTGCATTATTATAGAATTACTGTATACATATATATATACTGGAAAACGTTAGATATACTAGTTAAGTTTAATACGTTAAGCGAATTTAATAAAACTTGGAATGCCGCTTTGGGCTTGGCCCATTTTGAAGTCGTTAAGTGGGGCCCCGATCTCAACTGAAAAGCACTTGAGCAAGCGACTGAGCAAAGGTCGAAATAGGGGATTAACCAATGTTAATCAAAACCTTTTTTTTAACTGAAAAGGATGCGCTGGGAGTTCGACAACTTCGGAGTTTGGTTACATAACAAGCGAAAGGAGCGGCTGTTCCAAAATTTTTCCGAAACTTTAGAATGAAGTTGGCTCCACTGGCTCCACTTAACCTCTGTTGTCAATAAGTTTTTTTGATTGCTCCATTAAATTGCCTTATGCAAATTATTTTGTTCCATGCTTCCTTGATCTCTAACATTATTGATATGGAGGACCGGTTTCGAAACTAGAAACTTCAAATAATTCACAACAAAGCCTAAGCATATTACTTTATCCTAGAAGCACTACATTCTGAACTATAGTTTCCATAACTAATGTTCCACCTTTCCCCGTCGAAAAGATCCGTTGCTTAGTAACTCCATTTTGACTTATAATCTTTATATGAGACTGAAATGTTATTACTTGTGAAAGTGCATTAATCACAGTGAATTATCCTTCAGTCTTTAGATTTCTATCCATGCCAAATTCAAAATCATTAAAGATATCTAATAACACCTAACATAAAATTTCCATTCAGATAAATGTTTTAGATTTATATTAAACTTAAACTATTAGTCATGCCAAAGCCTATAGTCCGTCACCTATTACCCCAAACTTATACCCTATAAGCTTCTAGGCGGTGAAGAAAAAAATCTTATGCGGTACATTATATATTATATTATGCGTTATTATGCATTATAGTATGCATTATTAATATTATATTATGCGGTACATCTTATACGGAGCATAACACAACTTTCACTTAACATCCTTCTTTTTTTACTAAAAATAGACAATTTCATTTAAAATGTCTTTTAACTGCAATCTAAGAGGAACACTAAACTTTCTTTCGCAATGAAAATTTTTTTCTTTATTATTGGGAAGTTGGGTCAGTAATTCTTTCAAGGGATCAGTATTAATTAATAAAGATTGTTCCATTTACTCTAGAACTTTGTACTTTACAGGATTTCGTTTGAAAATAAATATATTTTTAGGAGATAAGAGAATGAATTTAGAATGAAAGATCATGTTTTTTGACGGTATATCGTAAATAAGAAGCGATAAACAGGGTTGATAATAACGGCCGATAATAAATTGGAACTAAATTTTAAATTTAGACACCTTAGTATTTTTCAGAAAACGACGGACATATTTTATTCTTCTAAAGCAGGAACACTCATTAATTCTTCTATTTAAATCAATAGCTTACGTTTGTTCCAAGAAGCTTTTAAACAGGTTTCGACTCTTTCCGCATGCTCAGTACGCATTTCCTTGTTAACAATGAGCAGTAAGTAAAGGTGTACTGCGCATGCGAAAGTTGCAGTCGTGTTATAAGTGCTTGTTGGAACATAACTTTGATTCATTAAGAATAACTTTGCCTTCTCTCAGATTCTCTTTTCTTTTTTCTAAACAAAATTAAAAAGGTTGTCTTTATGTTTTGAGTTAGTTTTCAGACAGTTGCAATTAGTAACATGGAAACCAATTGTTTCTGTTACATACCTAATCTGAAAGCAGATATTATTATTTTCTTGATAATATAATGTAACTATAGATAATAGGGGATATTTATAATAAGGGATATTATTGTGTGTGTGAACAGATTAGCTCAAAATCTATAAACTGTACGATCCTGAGATTAGGTATAAAATGTTTAAGATAATCTTTAATAAATAGATTTTACTTATCAAATTTTAGTTCTACAATAGATTCCTAAATGAAGGTGGTTTCAGTGGAACAGTAATCGTTGTCGGTTTCTGGAAAGGTATAAGAGTGGAAAATTAGAAACTTAACACATTCAATGCGGACACAGTAGATCTACTGTGTGCCTGTCTACTCACCGTACGTTCCACGGTCTGGTACTGGCCATGCTGCGTAGTTTATGACTTCACTAGAAAATCTCGTTAAAGGGTATTTTTGACAATTCTTCGGCAAATCTGGTATATTTCGCGTCAGTTACGTAACTGACGACGAATCGTCAATAATTCCCCTTCACGAGCGTTTCTAGTGAAGTCATAAACTACGCAGCATGACCAGTAGATCTACTGGGCCCGTACGGTGAATAGATAGGCACCCATCGAATGTGTTAATTTTTAATTTACAGTGAGCCGTAATCGATTCACCTTCACAATACTTTTAAAAGCGATAAAAAAAAAAGTCGACTATTAATGGCATTAGGATTTATTCAGGGCCCTTAAAACAGAAATAAAAGAGAGATTTATAGAAAAATACTGAGGACTCTCAAGTTGTGCAATAAATATAATACTCTATACCTTATGAGGACAAACAAAATGAAGTAAAAAAATGTGGAAAAAGCAATTTTCTGTTAAGATGCTTAATGGGGTTAACATATTCAACAAACCATGTAGATTCCTTATCTTATAAGTTTGGTAAGTGAAAGTTATGTGTTGCGCGACAATAACAATAAAAAGTTATGTATTTACATTTGAATATAAGAAGTGTCCAGAAATTGGAATGGTTTTAATAGAACTGGAATTCTCCAAGCTCATTCGACATATTTAAATCGCTTGAATACTAAACTGTCCAAGTTAAGTTCACTCCCAAAGCGATTATCCCTAATGAAGTTATCTCTACTCCGTTGCAAGGATAAACTCCTTCGAGATAGCTGAAAAAGACCGGGCTGTTTGGGGAACTTGAGTTTAATTCTCAAAGTTTCTACAACTTCTGTGTGTTGTGTTTGGGCTAGAGACTTAAGACGTTGCCTGGTACCAAAATGTCTGTTTTAAAAGGATATTACGGGAGGCCTTACTTCATGATTTGTTCTTGAAAAATGTTATTATCTAATTTAATACATTTATTTTTATTTAATTTACTTCCTGTTGATATACGACACAAGTCGAAATGGTCAGCATTAAAAGTCATCAAAAGGATTATTTAAATTTTCCTTGTTACAATATTTATTGAAAGATGGTTGTAGATTTTTGTATTTGTCAAGAAGATGCAATTTTTCATTATTTCGAGCTAAAACTATTTTTCCCTTCGATTTCAGAGACAGCTTAATGAACATTTTTCTCATTATATTGATGTTGATAACTAATTGGAAACATTTATCATGTTAAATAGTTCCATAGTGTTGAATTTGATTTAATAAAAATCTGGTGTGGTGCGAGCATCACTAAACTTTCACCTACTACCCTCCTTTTTGGAATAAAAATATAATTTTTTTTTTAATGGCATACTTAAGTGCTACCGGAGAGGGAATACTGAACTTTCTTTCACAATCAAAACTGCTTTTCTTTATTGTTGGAAAGTGGGATCAGTAATTCATACAGTTGAGTACCAAGAATAAAGTTATAAATATTTTTTTATTAGATTTTTTCTTCTAAAACAGTTACACTTATTAATGCCTTATTTAAATCAATAGATCATGTATGTAAACAGGTCAACTGTGTATTTCTTTTAACAAGGACTAACTTTTGGAATGGATCATATTATTATTTGCAAGACATTTTTGTAGTTTTTCAGCCTCTTCTAATATCATCGTGTTTTGTGAGAAGCGTCCAGGAAGACAAGAAACCTTGAAGACAATAAGAAAAGAGAGTAGCTATTAGGCTCTCAAGCACCTAGATAAAATGAGCAAGACTCAATGGGCTATTAGTGCCATTGGTGAGGCTCATTAGTGATGTTCAGATGTCAATTTGTGAGGCAGAAAATGGCGGAATTAAAAGAAGCGGTAACAAAGGACCTTGAAGGGCGGAGCGTCCTAAAGCGGCAGGGTGGGGTGGGGGAGGGAGTAGCTCTTTGTGAGCGGATAGATTTTACCTTTATTTACCCACCCACCGAATATTAACTCTTCTTTTTCTGTCCTCGCTTTTTCTGAGGAATAAAAATGAGTTCTACTTAATAGTTAGCGGATACTTTAAATTTTATTGTTAACCAATAATCTAATATCCTAATTAAATATACTAATTTGCACATAACTATGTTCGCCTTTGTTTTACCTTTATAATTTTAGTGGACCCTAAAACAATTTGTCTAATGTTTTTTCCAGTTAGTTTATTTCTTTTTAAACTCACTTACTCTATGACAGCTTACAAATTGCATAAAAAAAAAATCTGGTGGAATGAACGTGAAGATTAAAGGGTGAACAATGTTGAAAGCCATAAGAACCGGTAGTAGCTTTAAAGCAACGCTGTGGTTGAAGATTTAAAAGATAAAAAAATTATAAATCCTAATATAGAAAAAAATTAAAAACAACAACAAACATCCAAGGAATCACGAGAACTTTTCTCAGTGATCTACCCTTTAGCACGTTTCTAAAAAAATCTTCAGAAGAAGTTCTGTAGGAGAAGTAAAGTTTTTACTTTATTAAGGGAGTAAAAAATCTTTGGCTATGCCGTCCCTCGGATAGGACGTAAAATGGAGGTCCCGAGCCTGTACAATGTCAGGTATTCGTTAAAGATCCCTATCCTAATTATATCTGGATATGCAAAGTTAATGACTCCCACTGTAGCATAGTCCGATTAGCCTTAGTGGCATAAAATGACGTTAAGCAACTCTGGGTTCTTAGGCGTTGATTTATTCCTGAATTGAAATATTACCTTTTTTTTATGTTTTATCATTTTATTTTTATTTTTATTAACATCCATTTATTACTTACATATTTTTGCGAATAAAATTACAAAAACAGAAAAAAAAGTTTGGTTTTCTGATTAGATATTTATAAATGTTTTTATAAATTATTTCATATACCTTTGTTTTCATATTTTTTAATAAACCACTCTAGTCCAGAGGTTGCCAACCCAAGGCCCACATGTTTTTTATTACATTTGTTATTCTTTATTTCGTTGCTTTAAAGAGCACACATGGTACAGGGAAATAGTGAGGAATAAAAATTGTATTTAAAATTAAAGAATGACACCCAACGCAATGATCTTCAGCAAAAAAAAAAAAATGTAACTATGTTATAAAATAAGAACAGAACACGTGAAAATACCTGTTACATAATACGCCATTTTACTAAGAATATCTAATGGGAACAGGAAACTTCTGCTTGATATAACATAAAAAGGATATATCTTTAATTGTTTTCCGGAAAAGAAAGAAGAATTTCTCCTTCGAAGAATAAAAATGTATCGATTTCGTTGTTTTCGCGACTTGTTCAATTACTATGAACATTTCTATAAAATCATTTTTTTTCTCATTATCATACTTTATGTCGAAAAAGATAAAATAATATAATATAATTTGGAATCATATTTAAAAGCAATGTTCCTCTTTCTTTGTTCTATTGAATTTTTTAAACAATAATTGGTTGTATGAACTTTTTTACAGCTCCCTTCAAGTGTCGGTATATTGTTTTTAAGTATCGCCTATAAACATTTTTCTTATTAAGACCTTGAAGTGATCCTTTAATATAGGGTTGATATTTTTTATTGGTTTAACTTTAATGATTCTGTCCAAATTATATTTTTAATTAGTTACGGTCATTCATAATCAATTACTAAAATAAAGTATTTCATTAACTAAAATATGTTTTAATTAATGCAATTATATAATTGTTTAATACTTTCATTTTTAGTTCTTTAATTTGAATTTATTTGTAATTATGGTATGTTTTAGTTCCTTCCTCACTTGGACATGTCTGTTCATCCATAGACTCTTTCAAATTTTATTCAATCCTTGAACTCTTTCCAAACCATAATATTTTACGTGGTGATGAGACCCGCGCAAGGAAACTGCGTTTATATGAATTATAAATTTGAAACAACATTTTAAGGACGTTAATGATAGTAATTTGTTTGGCTCTGATAGTTACAAACCGCGCTACTGCTAGACATAACAATAATATAAGGAATATTGATTTATAATAGAGGTATGTTATGAAAGAATAAAAATAATAAATAGGAGAGGGATAAGGGGGTACGAATATTGAATTGTCCTTTGGCGCACTAAATAATGAAGCGAGGGTTGGGCTGACATCTTGCCAAGCGCTTTCACGGCATTCAGTTTTTACGATAAAAAGTTCCCCTCGGGCCATGGCTAAAGGAGAAGCTCTTTATTCTGCCCCCGGATCACTCCCCCTTTCCAAATAACTCTCTTATGAAAACTAATAGTGGTTTACCTGTAGCTCCTTCTATTTTAGGAATGATTCAATAATTATGACCTTTAAAAAAAAATTAATCCCATTAACTGTATTAAGAAATAAATAAAATATTTCCTTGATGATTATACAAAGGTAGTTTTTTGCCATTGGGGAAAAAAAAAACACTACTTTCGGATTATGGCAAGACGTTATTTTTATTCGACTTTTCTTTTTAATTGTGAAATTTTAAATTCTGACATACACAAGGGACTTATAAAGATTTATAAATAATATATTTACACTATTAATTTTTTTTTTTATTCGTGTCTATTACTGTGTTGCAAAATGACAGTTTTCTTCATTCGCTACAAAATGATGAAAACTGTCATGAAGAAAAGAACTACAAAGAAATTACTGGAATAGGATAATTATATATTAGAAAGAGTTGCGGCCTTTTCTCTCTCATGTTGTACTTTTCGTTTATCTTATACATGTCATTCGTGTTTAAGCAAAAAGGCTTAAGTCATAAAAAGTTTTTGGTCTCGTCTTCTTCAAATTTACTATGAAGACCAGGCTTTGTTGAAATAATATATTTTCGTTTATTATTCAGGAATAAAGAAATACGATCAGACAAAATTTATGTTTTGTTTTTTTTGCTGAAAAAATCGTAAATCGTTGTTTAAGCTTCACATTCGGTGACTTAGGTCCTTTTAATAAATTTATCCTTAAATTTAATAAATTTTTCTTTTTAAATTACTTGTGTTTTTTTGGATTTTTTAAATTATGCTACTCTATATTTGAATAACATAAAAGACAAAGCGAAGTATATTTTACTTCAAAATGGATAGAAGTATACACAACCCTATTTCACAAAATTCAGTTTTAACTTATATTATATGAGAAAACAGTCAGAGAATATTTTATATTCCTTCACTATTCCACAACAACTAAAAGTATTCATTATGTGCAATGGCGGTTTTAGTAAATCTCACCGGAATAAATTTATTTATTTTCCTAAAATTTAATATGAGAGTTAGTCACAGCAAAGCGGGGTCGGCTTGGGCTAGTAATAAATAAATAAGCAATAAGAACCATAAACCTGTAAGTTACGGACTACATAACAAATTTTTTTTATTTTTTCCAGTAATGGTTTCTCTTGAGCTGTTAATTTACTCGAACCATGTACCATCTTCTTATGAAAAAATGTCAATTTTTAAAAAGAAAAATATATTTTATATAAAGTTAACAATCTTCATCCGCGTTACCTATGAAAAAACATATTCATCCAAGGAAACTCCGCATCAAACATTGAAGCGAAATACAAAGCAGGACTCGAGGAGATTCCAGCCTTATTCAATGTAAGCTGATATTGGTATAGTTCACAAGGGCTACTTGCGCTCATTTCTGCTGTATATAGTAGATTTTCAATACGTCGAAGAGACTCAAAAACTGCAACATTTTAGGATTGAAAGAGTAGGTAGAACCTGATATGGATTGTGTAAAAGTATCAGGATGAAGGAGAAGGGTCTCATGGTATTCCGGAAATCAAGAAGAAATTACGTCAAGAACTAATGGGATATTGAGATTCTATTATTCATACTTGCAAGGTTTTTAACTTTGTTTGGGATATATACTTGGGTTCGAAGGATATTAGCGGGAAAGGTTTGGATATTATTGATGTTCAAAAACACCTTCAAGTAGTCGATGTCCGGTGGATCAAAATGAGAATTTGCTTTGATTATTTAATGTTTTGAAACCTAAATATGAATGAAATTCATTATTATTTTTTTTTTTTATATTGTTCGTTTATATGGGGGAATCTAGTAATAAGAGAAATTCGATGGGTAGGTATTATATGAAGAAGACATGTTAAAAACAATTGGTTTAATCGTATACTATTTCATATTTTTATTTGAAGCAATAAAACTGTCATGGAGGTTCTATCCATAAAGGCGAGGTGCAAGTTGCTCATACATATTCAAAAAGCAACTGATGAAGGGAGGTTGCAAATGTCATCTGATACCGAGCAAGATCAAATCTACTCCGGCCGATCCTTGACCTCTAATTTTCATATTCATTTGGAGCTGTATGACCATCCAACATACTGAATCCAGTATATCGGTCCCAAACAATAGCTAAATGTTATTTCAAATATTATTTCTACTCTCGGTAAATTATTCTATAACAGTAATGGTTGAATGATTTTCCAATTTACATTATATATGTATACGATTTAAGATTTACGTTAAATTAATTATTCATATCTGAGTATTAGATGATATTACAAGTATTAAGTCTTTCGAAATCTTCCCCATAACGTAACTTTATATGATCTTTTCTGTTCTAATATATTAGAAGGATCAGCTATATTTGACTGCAATTCCTGATTATCAATTATCGTAGAAAATCTTTGTGAAAACAGTCGACCATTTTCCACTTTGTATAAGGGGTATTAGAGAAACTGTTTATTGTTCATTTTCTTTGAATTCTTATTACAATATTTGAAGGTATCTGAGGGCTGTTCTCCTTTAATTATCATTAAAAATGCAAGGTATACATAATATCCATTTCATAAAATAATGTTAATATCATAATTTTTTTTCTGTGCCTCAGATTTGTTAATTTTTTTGTTTTCTTTTCTCGTAAGCAGTCGATTTTCAGACTGACTAGCAGGCTACAATTAGTCTGGATCAATGTTTTAACTCAAAAAGTACATTTCAGTACTACTAGTCCAGGTCCAATAAATTGTTACCCGCTCGATCTCGATACATCGATTAAATCGTGGTTTTAAAATGTTATACTTTTTATCATTGAATCAATACGAATCCTCTCAATTTTCACACCTCGTTTGTCATAATCCTTTAACATTTCCGCAAGAGAGGGAAATCACTTGTGTTTTCCGCCTATATCCCCTTCTGTAAGAAGATCCGGTGTTCAACTTTCATATCCATATCTAGGATACTGGTCCGTTGAGATATCGCATCCATTTTTTTTTTTTATTTCTTGGACGTTCCAGTCTGTAATTTTTTTTACTTTAGGAGTTGGAGAAAAACCTCTCTTAACAAGTATTGTGGAATTGGCAAGCGATATATGAAAAAGATATATTATGCCCGAAGATGTATAGGTTAAACAAAAAAATAAAAATAAAAAATAACTGACTTTTTAAAAAATAAAACTTATTTCGGAACAGGGCTACAATTTGATCCTCCCCCGAAGAAACCAATAGCGGTTTGTAGAAGAGATCCATAGAGCGGCGAGGCAGCGGGGCGGAGATAAACAGAGTGGGATCATTGACCAGGGCCGTCCTTGCCCCGAGTGCAACAACCATAACTAAGCCAAGGAGAGTTGAGCCTTCGGCCGCCGCACCGCTAGCAGCAGCACCGACAACCTAGCCGCTACTTCTGTCCTTGGAGGTATAGCTGTTAGCCATCGATAGTCTCAGCCTAATAATAGCTTTTGTACTTGCAACCCAACTTATTTCCATCCCCCCTTCATGAAACGGACAAATCTACACGAGTATGGATGTTTAGACTAAATTTTATAAATAAAAAAATTAGTAAGACATACCAGTGGATTACTAGCGAATGCTGGTTAAACATTTTTTTCTATTCTATTCAGTTTTTAATGAAATATATATTGATCTAATTATCTGACGGAATAACTGTCTTACCAGTTCCTGAAAGAAACTGGAATTTCGGAGCGGCGGAGCATTCTTTCTAGTTGTGACTCTCAATGTTCAATATACTTCAAATATGATCCAAGTATACATTTGAAAATCATTTTATATCGTAACAATTTTCCAACTTACCTAGTTATTCCATGTGGCCGTAGGTATATGAAATCTAATGTCACACTGAAATCAATACTTACAAATACCTCAGTAACGCTGATATAAAATACGACAATATAATAGTAAACAATGATTATCGATTACAAAAAAATAGGAGAAAAGTCTGTTGACAATGACAACCTTAAGCTTACCATAATTAAATCCCTAAAAAATAATATCAAATTGTAAAAAACCGGAGGTACGACCTTGACCGCAATAGATTATGTCTAATTCAAATTAAGCGTCCTACGAAGAATTAATCATGAAACTAATTACTTTCGATAATTTTTAATTATTTCAAACAAAAAACGAATTCATACGTTTTTGATTGATGTTTCAGCCCATTAGGTTTTTACCCTAAGTCGGATGGGCTTCCAGAATCGTGGGGTTCTATGAAATACAACTATTGTCACCTATTTCTATCGGTTACAGAAGGGAACCGATGAATTATAAACTTAATTATGTATATACCACAAACCCCCCTACGTCGTGGTCTACTAAATCAAGATGATTTTCATGGACTATCTTTTCGAAACATCGTATTTACCCATTTGCGAAAATTAAACCAAGTAGACAGGTAAAAGGCGATCCTAATAATTAAAAAATCTAATTTTACTATCCAGTATTTT
The DNA here is from genome assembly GCA_911387785.2 of Aelia acuminata. Classification (NCBI taxonomy): domain Eukaryota; kingdom Metazoa; phylum Arthropoda; class Insecta; order Hemiptera; family Pentatomidae; genus Aelia; species Aelia acuminata. The sequence continues at coordinate 106,253,530 of OU426978.1, read as the reverse complement.
ATAACCCCCTTTTTAAACAATTTAAAATATAATTTTTAAAATAAAGACGAGAAGACACTTGAATAGGACCCCGAACGGATACTGACATAGGGGTATTTAGTAAATTATTATACTTCTTAGTTTGCTAATCAATAATAATAATAGTAAGTTATGGCATGTACAGTATTATATTTGACACTTGATCTTGTTCAATACAGGAGGGCCCTCCGAGACTGGGTCTATCTGTCTTCCATTTTCCGTCTAGCAGATCTTCTCCTTCGTTTCGTAATCTCCTCAATATTCAAACTACGAACTCACTTACCTTCTCTACGAACTCACTGCAATGAACTGCCACCTACATAAGATCTCTTTTCATTTTTCTAAATTGATTTCTTCATTTTCCCCCACTTTCTTCAATATATTTATATAGGCAAAGATATTTCAGGTTTTCTTATTCCCTCTATATTCTAAAATTCTTGTTGGGGTTTCCTTGGTGTTTTTGATGTAGTTTCCTTTATCTTAATGGAAATAAACTTTTTATAAGGTAAAATTTTATATGTTTATTGCACTTTTCCCCCTTTGATCAGGTTTAACATTCATGATAGCATTTAAGCAATTATCTAGTAGGGTATATCTTCTAATCAATATTTTGGTTTGTGACATAGATTTTGACCTTCCATAGCAGCACTAATCCCTTCTATGTTTATTCCACAATTATTGGTAAATATAATATCTGCTACTTTTTCACATCAGTAGGTTATTTTAATTTTATTGCAAACACTCAATTAATTACGTAACATTCTTCGTACTACTGCCTCTAAACTAAGGATGCGACATCGATGTCGATGTTTCTGAAACATCGATGTTTTGGACAAAACATCGATGTTACATAACCGATGTTTTCCGAACATCGATGTTTGTGGGCCGATGTTGACATCGATGTTTTTAGCAGTTACTTTTTTTTTTTTTTTTTTTGCATTAACAAAGTTTTTTTTAACATCGAATTTTTTGGAAATCAAATGTATCTTAACATCGATGTTTTAACAATAACCAAGTTCATTATAACATCGATGTTATACACAAAAAACTAGTTTGCTCTTAACGTCGATGTTTTAGAAAACATTAAATGTTTTTTAACATCGATGTTTTAACAATAACCAAGCGCTTTTTAACATCGATGTTATATACAAAAACAAATATGCTCTTAACATCGATGTTTTAACTATAAAAAAGTTGTTTTTAACATCCATGTTTTAAAAATAACCAAGTTGTTTTTAACATCGATGTTTTGGCCAAAAAACATCAATATATATGCTCTTAACATCGATGTTAAAAACATCGATGTTTTAACAATAAAAAGTTGTTTTTAACATCAATAATAAAAACAGATATGTTTTAACATCGATGTTTTGGACGAAAACATCGATGTAAAACATTTTTGCATTTTTTATAAACATCGATGTTAAAAACCACATTTTCATGTTAAAATACAAATGTTAAAAACGCCTTTTTATTGTTAAAACATCGATGTTAAGAACACATATATGTTGATGTTTTTTGTCCAAAACATTGACGGTAAAACATTTTTGTATTTGTTATAAACATCCATGTTGAAAACCACATTTTATTGTTAAAACATCAATGTTAAGAGCATATATATGTTCATGTTTTTGTCCCAAACATCGATGTTAAAACATATCTGTTTTTATCATTGATGTTAAAAATCACTTTTTATTTTCTTTATTCTATATTATAATAATGTTAACCTAAGTGGCTTTGTTAAGCAAACAGTCCACCTAGAAACTTGGCTCTAGTTATGTCGTTACCCATGTTCAGTTACTTCACTTTCACCGTGGCTGGATAAAAAACAAGCCTTCCTGCTCGGACAGTTAGCTAGCTGCTCTTCTACTTTCACTTAATGCTTTTTACACTGGAATCTCTTTGTAAAAACGTGTATTGGTGAACAGGAAATAATGAGTAGATGGAATAAAAGTAAAACGGATAAAAAAAGCTAAAGTGGAGGTGCATCGCACAGATTTATTTTCCACCCTATTCAGTAGTACTAAACGATGATTGAATATTTTATTTAGTTCGCTCATGCTATAATTCGAAGTCAGCTACAAACTTGTATTATCCCAAAAACTTTGGTGAAAAACATCCCTTCGATAAAAAAGTGATATCCAAAAAAATGAATAATTTTAATAAACAGTAAAAATAATTATCCTTTCGTCGATAACTGGATACGTGAGAATGAGCATCAGCACACATATTCTGATTCTGTTTTTATATTATTACAACTACAGTTGAAAATTATCTCAAATTAAATAAATTTTCGAAACTGGGTTTTCAACGGAAATAAGTTTTTTTAAGGTCACCTGCGTGAGTGTGTGTTTGTGGACAGTATAGCTCACATACAAGTAATAAATAGTAAATGGTTGGTTGTAGGTCAAACAGATAGATCAAATAAACTAAATCTTAGAATGGATTGTTATGAATTAGTAAAAGGTATATTTCAATGAAAAAGGGGATTTTTTTTTTTATTTTTTGTAAGATGTTGATTTTACATCTTTAGATCTAATAGCCATCGTTCAACAAGATAGGGCTGGAAAAAGAACTTGATTTGAAATTTATTTTTCTGAGCAATTTCTTTAAAAATATTTATTAAAACGGAATTTACAGCAACAAAAATTAATCAAATAAATATGTTTGCTACAGAATAAAATTAAAGTGCAATTAATTGTACATGCAGCTCAATAAATTAAGTAATGAAAGTATTATTTGTGGAAAAGAAATTAAAGGAATCGTTCCTGACCAGAGGAAACCAAAAATAAAAGTGCTTAATAAATCCTAATTTTACATATTTTTTTGCCTTTTAATTGGAACGTTGGGATAAAAACAAATATTTTCTAATCGTCCAGTAATCTTGTACCAGAAAAATTGAACATAAACCGTATTTCCTGAACTAAAAATTCCTAAATTTTCCACAGTACATTTTATTTCTAATCCATAATAAAAAAATATATATATAATAATTTAAACTCAATTGCGAATATTACATACATTAAAAATAAACCCTGATTTATTCTTCGAGTGAGGAACTAGGTATTAAATACAGATAGCTCACCTGGTTGGAATAAAGTAAGTACTACCACACCCCACGTTATCTGATATTCAAATTCTGCACCAATATACAGATCCCTATGTAGATTCATACATCCTCCAAAAGCTATATAGCCTGGTTTAGTAAAGCTTCTTCAATATAGCTTTCCGTTATTACCTCCAACGCCTCGCTGAAAGTAATTTGCTGTATCTTCGTTTATAGAAGAAGCAGCCTCAGATGCTAAGCTAAGAGAGGTTTCCTTCTCAGATATATATGGGTTATTCTGATCATTGATACAGTTTTACATAATACCCATCTATGGATTTTCGTGCTTATGCAATGGTTTTTATTTTAGTCTGGTGACTTATAGGAACAGCTCCTGGACTTCCTGTTATTTAATAACCAAAAACCGATTTGAAAGAAAAAATAAAAATAAAATAAGTATATAAAATCGAAAATGGAAGGTACAGATATCTTTAGAACCAATCAACGACAATATTCTTCTAACTACAAAAGTCTGCAACTTGAAAACTGCATTTTTTTTCTCCATCTTCTTATATATTTTAACTTACTAAAGTCGAAAATAGTAACAAAAACTAGATTTAGTTAAAGTAGAGCCTATTTTACTTAATTTTATAATTCAGTGGGGTTATTTAATGATTATTTCCTCCGTCTTGCGTGTTTGAGAAAACCTCATCTACTTCACTTTTAAGTTCAGTCAAGTTTTTTCAAGTCTTGTGTTCTAAGCTAATCTGCTTGCTTTGCAAGCATTTTGCTTAGAATTTGCTTGCAAGCTTTGCAGCATCTGCTTGCTTTGACATTCTAAGTCCTTCACCCTTATATCAGGGATCCATTGAACCATTTTAAAATGTATACAGTATAGTAATGACTACTGCAGGAGTGCCTAATCCGGAGGGATGTAAAGAAGAAAATTGGTATTCAATTATGTTTATAGCAATAAAAAGTTATTAGTGACATCTTAATTTTTTTTTCTAAAGTTGTCAGGACGCACATGAGATATTTGGCATATGGGATATAGTTTGATAAATTAGAGTACTTTGGTTTCCACGTATTGTCGTGAAAATTAATATTTTTTTTTTTTTTTGTGATACAATATTATAACATTATCGTTTTTTCATATCTTCATTTCCACCTGTTGAAACCTGCAATAAGGTTATTAGAGGGGCGCATAAAAGTACTGAAGCAGTTTAAGTGCGATTAAATAAAAAAAGGATACCTACATATATTAATAAAGGCCATCAGAGCAGTTGATCAGGACCCAAAAGGAATATTGTGCGAAAATAGAATGAGATATCCTCCTTTAAGTTATGCAAGAAATCAAACATTAATTTATTCAAATATTTTTTACTAATGAAATAAATAATCTTGTTTAAATGCAATGGCATGGTTATGACATAAAGACGACGAAATTACTTCAGAAGTTTTTTATTATAAAATATTTTACGATTGTTATTTTCCTATGCATTCCGTATTAGTATAGTTAAAGATAAGCTAATTAATTGTTTAGTAAATTTCGAAGTTTATTTAAAACGGCCTTATATTTTTAAGTCTGTAAGAAAATGAAACGAAACGATAAATGTCATTGAAATTTCAGAGATGCAATGATACTTCTATACGGATGACCCTTCTTCAGTTGAGGCAAACCTGTCGGGAACCCCTTTAGTAACACAAGAAAACATTGTGATGGAGAGTAAGCCTTAAATTTTTGAATCCAAAAATGTAAGTTCTCGATATATTTAGGAAGATATCGAAGGAACAATCGATTTGATTGAAACTAGCCGGAAAGAGAAACAACTAATCGAGAGCTGGGTAACAAGAATACAAGAGGGAGCCGATACCGCAGGGACCACAACCCCCAGCGCTAGATCCCCTAAATTGTCACTGATCACCGGTTTGCCTTGTTGTTTTGTCCCTATTATTGCCAACTGATCCTCTACCTCCCCCTATACACCTCCTTACGGTTATAGTTTGCGAATTTTCTGAAAAATTCAGAAATCAAATACTAAATACGGATGCAAGAGTTCGGTAAAATAACCTGTTCGGTTTAGTGTTATGGGAGGTTATTATCGTCTTTGGAGGTAGATATTTGAAGGAAAGAAAAAAAAGTAGTTTTAAGTTTTATTGTTCTTAGCGTTAAATATGGGGAAAATGGTGGAGGCGTGGTTAAAGAAGAATTTATTTTTATATGGGTTTATATTTTGACCAGCTGTTGTCTGTAGTTAGAGCTACATCAGGGCCAAGCATGAACCAGGATATAAAGTACGTGTATTGCACTGATAGGTAAATATGATAATGTAAATTTATTTATTTATCATTACTATTTGTAATCTTTTCTTTACCTGAAAGATTTTTTTCTTCTCTATATTTTTTATAATATTTATTTTTACGAGGGTACATATTATATTTAAAGTTTTTTATACCATAAGAAATATTTTTTTGTGATTTAGTTGGTTTAAAAAAAGAAAAAGAAAAAATAAAAAAAAGCACCACACGTATTTAGTTTTATACAAATCGTGTAAATTAATTTATTCACACATGTTAATAAATTCTGCTATACGAGGAATTTATAGAAGATAGATGTGTAAATTTATTCTCTTAATTTCTTTCCGATATTTCGTGGGGGGGGGGGCTGATAGGATACCACTATCCACCCCTGGGATCGTCTCTGTTTCTTAAACAAAGCTTAATTATTTCTGCTACTGCAGCTAGAAACATTAAAAAATCTGTGAGTTCATAAGGGTCACATACTTTTAGGCAAGATATGAGTTATCTATAAAATATAAAAATAAAAAAAATATTAAAATAAAATATGTAAATGAAAATTTAGAATCATTTCAAATCCTCCATTCGTGTTTATAAATATTACTCAAGCATATACATGATTTTTCTAATAATTTAGGAATACCTAATAATTATTGAACGATTTGCAATTGCTTACACCATTTTTCAAAGTTAGTTAACCATAGCATTCTATATTTAATCCGCGGTAATAATATTTGATATTGAAAAATAGTTGAAAACAACATTAAAATCAATAATAAAAAGATATGTAACCAAAATATAGAAAATTTTAAAAAGGGAATAAAATTAGAAGGAGGATGAAAATAGAGATGATGAATTCAATTGCTCAAAGCCTTGATCAATCAATATACCTGCCTACTTAGAGTCCAGACCTGTGTTGAATGGATGAATTTTAGAGAAAAATAGAAAAAGAAAGTGAAAATAGAAAAATAATTAAATAGAAAAAAATTGCTGTAGGTAAATATAATCAAAATACCTTCTATGAAACATTTTTTTTTAAAATTATTACAACAGTATTTTGATGAGCTCATTTCAAATGCAACAAAAAAAGGTTACATGTTGTATTGAAGAATATTTTCATCATTTCAGGAAATAAAAATCTGGTGCGTGCGCGCAACACACAACTTTCACTTACCAACTTAGATTAGAAATTAATGCGTTGTGTTAATGCCACTTCTCACTCAATTACACATTTTTCCACATTCATTTCTTATTTTTGTTTTCATTTGCTCTATAACAAACACTAATTTCTTTTATTATTGAATAAAAGTTTTTACTTGAGATAATTCGGCAATGCAAGCATAATACTCCAAGTCGACTGATTTCATAATTCTCGATGTACTTGTTGAATATTTCATTTATTTCCCATGAAACAAATCATTTCCATTAAATGAACAGAAGGGCATTAATTATGAACAATGGTCTGTCATTAAAAGCGTCCTGCGTGGGCTCAACGTGTTTTATGAGTTGACTGAATATTTTTCTTTTTTTCTCCTCTATATGTTTACTTGGTTTTTATCATATCTCATATTTAGCCATTTTTTATTTTTAGGCGTAATGAGAGACAGTTTATTTCTCCATATAAACAAAAACATAGATACTTCATAGAAAACAAACAAAAAAGGCCCGTACCCCATTTAAGCCACCTCCCAGAACATTTTAATAATGATAAAGCTTACCTGATATTAAAGAACACCTAATTTTCATTGAACATGACGAATTTGATGAAAATCGTTAAAGCCGTTTCTGAGAAAATCGAAAAAAAGGTAAAAATTGCAAAAATAGTTAAGAAATAAAGTGCCCCCTCCGTTTGAGCAATTTTGGTGAAATGCGGGCTATCACATCTTTAACATATACATACATCAAATACCCAGTTTGATCAAAATCGTTAAAGCAGTTTTTGAGTAAATAAAAAAAACACGTGAAAATGATACGAAGTTTATTAAGTAAAGTCCCCCCTCCGGTGAATCAATTTTGATGAAATTTTTACAGTCATATCTCAGGCATATCAATACATCAAATATTTAGTTTAATCAAAATCGTTAGAGCCGTTTTTGAGAAAATCGAAAAAAACGTAAAAAGTTATTAAATAAAGTACCCCCTCCCTTTGAGCAATTTTGATGAAATTTTTGCTGTCACATCGCGGGCATATACCTAAACTAAATACCAAATTTCAGGTTCGCACGCTTTATAGTTTTTGAGCTAGTCTGTTCACACACACACACACACACACACACACACACACACACACACACACACACACACACACACAGACCATTTCGCGGGACTTGGTCATTTGGACTCAGGGGACCCCAAAACGTGTATTTCCGTTGAAAACCGGAAGTCGAAATTTTTCACGATCGCAATACTTCCACTTACTATATATTTCATATATAGGTAAGTGAAAGTAAAAAACACATATTTTCCTTAAATTTTTTTTTTATTAAAGAATTTTTTAAACTATTATTTCATTGTTTTAAGCTCAATCAGATGATTTATAAAATACACTAAACTAAAAAATCAAAACATATTTTTTTTTCTAATAATTTTTCTTTGGACAAATCTTAATATTCTTTTATTTATCTTTTGTTTCAGGTGATTAACATCCAACTATATTTCTACTATAATATTTTTATCATCTGATGTGTGATGTTTCGTACCCTCTTTCCATCATCAAGCACCTAAAATTTATCCTGTATAAAATTCTTATACAAATACATTTCTTATACAAAAAATAATTCTTTATATAAACATACAGTAAGTTCCATCATATCCTACTGAACTGCTCTACATGATTTTGAAAAATAGCCAAAATTTATCAATTTGATGTACACCTTAAAATTTCTATATTGTACATTGTATACATTTTGTTCCGTCTTCATTTCCCTCATAGTGTGTCCAAAAATCATATAATCATATAATCCCCTGGCTTCCAGTGGACTGGTCTATTTTTTCCCCTTCCCTATATCCCACATCCCCTTTGGATTTATCTGTTAAACTCTGTTTATATTATTCGCAAGAGATTTTTATGAGACATGTGAGATAATAAAAAGATTATAATAGAAATATAGTTGGATTTCAATCATCTGAAACAAAAGACAAATAAAAGAATATTTTCGTTGTTCATACATGCTTCTTTTTTTAATAAGATAAAGAAAGAAAACGAAATACCAAATATCAAGAAATTCAATCAAAACTAAAAATATTCCATTTTAAATAGCCCAAAATTGATAATCCATTGTTTCACAAGTGTATAGGTTCATACAATTCAGTATTACACATTTTTTATTGGTTTCAGAGAAAGAACTTACATTTTTAAGTTAGAAAGGGTAGAATGAAATTTTTTAGTGTTTTCACTACTTTGTTGAGTGGGAGAAAACAGTGGATTGAAGGAGGTTGCCCAATGGCTGTACTAATATTTGTTTTAGTTTATTGGCTTTAGCGGTGAGCACGCAAATCCGTTTAACTGATGCAAACGCATAAATTAATTCAGTTTCCATTTACTAAGTGCCATGTATCTCATGACTACACCAACCTACTGCTTGACCTTTCCAACAAAGGGAATTAATACCTCACACCTTATAGACCTTATAATATCAACTTTAATATTTACTTGTCAATTTAAACGTACTTTTCGAGTAAAAAATGTTACGTTTTTTTATTTGTTTTCTCTATGTTTATTATTATTTTATTTTATTTTTTTCCAAAATTTGATAAATAACTAATTGATAGTACAGATAAATACTGTTGCTATAAATTAAATATTTTAATAATAATATAGATTCATATCATTATTCTGAATTGTTAAAATATTACGAGATAAGAAATGGGTTATGGAGAAACTAATATTAAAAAAAAGGAAACGAAATAAAATATAATATCAAATATAAGACAAACAGACACATTTCTAGCATTGATGGCCTTACGGTTATATGCCTAATATGTAATATGTAAATTCTGGGAGGAAAAAAAACACAGTAGTTATCATTGATTTTGTAACACGTGAGTTCTCCCTAGTTCAATTCTGTTTCTGAGGGCATGGATATAGTTTGGCATTGTATTTATTGAATAATTCAACTTATAATTATCTGTTTTTACATAAATAGACTTTGTCTCTTCGAAATTCATTCACCCTCCCGATTCTCTTGCCAATGATCCATGTTTTTAAAAATATTAATTCAATTGTTTTTCTTGTCATGTAACATGGAAATTGTTAATATAACGTTAAATTTTTTTTACAAGAAGAGAAAAGATTGGCCTTGACCGGGATTTGAACTCGGATCTCCTTATCACTAGTAAGGCGCTCTTGCCACTTGAGCCACCAGATTCATATCTCGGTCGAGGCAATCCTTTCTTCCTCTTCACTCCTCTTTCCCACCGCCGATATCGTAAATTTTGCGAATTATGCGGGAGAGTAGGCTAATTTGTCCATTTATTAAGGTATCTTGACCATTGTCGATTATTTTTAAATATTGATTCAATTGTTTTTCTTGTCGTGATATAATTCTTAATATAATTTTTAAATGTAGTTTATAAGAAAAAAATTGACTATAGTCAAGAGACCTGGTTGATGGACAAATTAGCCCACTCCCACGTTTAATTCGCAAAATTGCGAGATTGGTGGGAAAGTTTTCAGTGAAGAGAAAGGATTTACCTTACCCGGATATATGCCTAGAGGCTCAAATGGCCAGAGCGCTTTACTAGTGATAAGGAAATCCGGGCTCGAATCCTGACCAAGGCCGATCTTTTCTCGTCCAATACAAAAAACAAAATTTAAAAATTGCTTTTAATTATTATTTAAAGAAAGTATTAAATGAAATTATTATACTCCTGATAACTAGTTAACTATGTACATACGAAGAAACATAGCGGTTGATAAAGCTGCGGTAACCGAGTACAAGAACAAACTATTAGGGGGCTTCTTTCAAATATGGCTTCACACCCTCCCAAACCTTTGTTAAATGGGACAATTTCAGCTTTATAAACCCCATGTTACTTTTTTATTTAATTGTAATCTACTATATCGAGATCGTTGATATACATTTTTGGGCTCCTTATTTGTTAACCTTCTTAAATATACTTCATTCTTTTTATAAGATATATATAAAAAATTATCTTTCTTTTTCTCTATAGGATATATTTATTTCTTGAAATCTTTATGGGGATGTCTGATGTAATTGTTAAAAAGTAATGGTCCAACATTACCTTCTGGAACTCCCATTCATTAATTTTTTATGTGAAAAAACGTGTGTTAAATTTTTGATGTCAAAACTTTCTCTGTTGAATTTTACTTAATAGTAATAATGTAATATCACATACTAAGCTTGAGATAGAAAAAAATTCAGTTTGGAAAGTAGTCCTTCAAGCCACACCTTACCAAAAGTCTGACTGTTAAATTGGTAGTCGTACACTTACGTTCCCACCCATCTGAAAAATAATAGTTCTTTGGAATCGCTTTATGTAAAAATAATCAAAGTGGAGAAATGTATGGTGGTGAGGATACAAGAGAGAATAAAAATAACAAAATAGAAGACTAGGGAATATACAAACTGGGATAGAAAGAGACGGTAGGTGTGAGGGAGCCCAAGGCAATCGGGTGCATAAAAGATTCCCGTAGGAGAGGGCTTTGGGAAAAAAGACCAACTGCAAGGTCCTCTGCATGAGAGCCCCACAGCATTATAATGAAGGCACCGGCTCTTCACCTCCCATCTTCCCTCCTCCCCTCTCATCCTTCGTTTACTAGTAATTACTAACCATCTCATTTCGAAGGATTAGCAGCTGCCTATCAGAACTCTTAGCAAATAAACACATGTTATAATAAATGGACAGTAATAAATTCATAGATTTATTTAAAAAAAAAAATTTTTTTATTCATAATCTACTTATGCAGTAGATAGGTGATAAATTGTAAATTTATTTATGGCTTGTGCCCCTTGTCATGGCTTTATAGTCAATTTATGATATTAGACTGCAATTCTAAAGTCTGTTTAACCTAAAGCTTATATAAAACTATATATTTAATTTTAAGATTAATAGTTAATTTGACTTAAATTAATTTATATCTAAATTATATTTTACAAATTTAAATTTATAAGTGATTTTATAAAGTATCTGTAATTATAACTATCTTATACTTACTTTTAAAATGGTAAATGTATATTAGTTTATCACAATAAATTTTAATTAAATTAAAATTAATTTTATCACATTTGTTTTTATAAAGAAACATATAAATAAAATCTACCCTAATCATTCCTGGATAGCCAAAATTAGGACTCCCCCTATAGCATCGTACGATTTGCCTTACATTAAATAAATAAATAAACAACGGGACTAAATATGTTTCAAAAAACACTGCAGTTCTACAATAAATTTTTTCGCCATCTCCCTTCTAGGCAGCGTTAATAATCTTTATTTAAAAATTAAAAAAAAAAATCTAATCAAATTAAATCAAATTATTAGGTATTAGAAAATGTTACCTCGTTTTAAAAAAATACTTTTTTGATTCTAACATTTCTGACCAGCTAGCAGCACTACACGGTTGCTAAATACCATTTTGTATAATAGAGAGCTTTATATTATTGATTAGAATATTATATGTGCTTTGAATATTGAATATCCGTTTCTTCAGCTGGGTAATGGATGTTTATATTAGTTTTATAGCGACTTATTCATTTTTTTATATAATTGAATGTTCTATTCAATTTTAATATAGAATGATAGTTATTGTGTCTATGCGTATTTGCGTTCCCATTTTTTATAATCAGGAATACTAATACCTAGCGAATAAATGATAAAAATGTACCCCGTAAAAACGCACTAGAAAAATTAAATTTGTTTGATCATGTCGATTCAAAAACATTTTTTTCTATGTATCCGACTAAAACAATGAAGAGCTTATTTGACATTAATTGCTAGAAGTTTCTTATTTAACTTTTCTTTTAATTAAGAGGAGATATCATCTTAATCAGTTTAAAAATGTGCCTATTTATTCTTTATCTCTTCTTCTTATTTATAGAATATACATTTTTATTTTATTTTTTGTCTTTTTACTAGTGTACTTGTTTAATCCTCTGTGTGGTTGAATATTTGCCGGTTAGATAGCCTAAATATATCATATTTGATTATATAAATTATGGCCTTATGTATTACTTTCAATACAGTAACTACCTAACTGTTAACTTGATGAGTAAATCGTAGAACCCGGATTAAGCTTTAATACTCGGAGACCATGCACTCACTGGGAGCCGCTTGCAGGCCTCAGATATGCTTTGCATTTAAATTACTATTAGAGCTGACGTTAGTTAGTGGTCGATAGTTCATGTTAGGCACTTCAATATTTTTGCACTGCGAAACTGTCCGGGGCCACGCATGTGGAACATTTGTCGGCGTCAAGCTTTCTTGGTCAGTTTAATTGGAACTAGTATATTTTCGCCTTAGAGATATAAATCTGCAAGACTAAGTAAGAGAGTATTGCAGGGAGGGAAAGGTCAGGGTACTCCCTGTGTAATGTGTATCTTGTTCGTAATTTCTTTTCATTTATTATATTAAAAATAAATTTTACTCGTTTGATTTTTTTTTTATTAAACAGTATGTCCCCACTGCTCTCAACATTCGGAGTTGAGGTGGGGTTCATCCTACAGTTGACTTCACTTCCCTCTCTTAAATACCTTGTTAACACAAAAATTCTAAAATCGGAGTGTACCGTAGAGGATTATGTTTGCTAAAACTCAAAAACTTTTCAATGAAAAAAGTAAACTTATTTTAGGCATTTGCGTTTCTAGGATTTGTAGCACCTTATGTTTTTCTAACTTCCGAAAAGTTAATATTTTATTTTTTGCCAAAATTAGAACATACTTCTTGATAATACATCCTTGAAAATTTACCTGAATATTATACACAAAAATAATAAAAAATTTCTATACTGTAATGTGTTTTAATTTTAATTATGTAGCAAAGGATGAGAGGCATATCTAGAATGAAGTATTGATTTTGATACTAAATTCACAGCAAAATTCTTGACATTGAGCTTGATTTCCTTTAAAATTCTCAATGGAAACATAGTACTCAACATAAATTTTTTTTTTTTTGAAGAGAAAAGATTTGGCTCCGCCGGGAGTCCAACCCGGGTCTCCCGCATGACAGATTTGGCTCCGCCAGGAGTCGAACCCGGGTCTCCCGCATGACAGATTTGGCTCCGCCAGGAGTCGAACCCGGGTCTCCCGCATGACAGATTTGGCTCCGCCAGGAGTCGAACCCGGGTCTCCCGCATGACAGAGTTGGCTCCGCCAGGAGTCGAACCCGGGTCTCCCGCATGACAGATTTGGCTCCGCCAGGAGTCGAACCCGGGTCTCCCGCATGACAGAGTTGGCTCCGCCAGGAGTCGAACCCGGGTCTCCCGCATGACAGATTTGGCTCCGCCAGGAGTCGAACCCGGGTCTCCCGCATGACAGATTTGGCTCCGCCAGGAGTCGAACCCGGGTCTCCCGCATGACAGAGTTGGCTCCGCCAGGAGTCGAACCCGGGTCTCCCGCATGACAGATTTGGCTCCGCCAGGAGTCGAACCCGGGTCTCCCGTGCGTTTTTTTACGAAAAAAAAATTGGGAAATTAATTGGCTCCGCCGGGAGACCCGGGTTGGACTCCCGGCGGAGCCAACTCTTTTCTCTTCAAAAATAAAAATAAAAATAAATTATTTAAAAATAATTTAAAAAAGGTGGTCACCCACAGATTAAGATTAGATTAATATAAAATAATTTAAAATTGACCTACGTCAATAAATACCATAAATTGGACAAAATTTGTCCACCTCCCGTTACTCCCAAAATTTTCGTGATCGGGTAGTAGGTATCAGTGAAGAGGAAGGATTGGCTCTACTTGGAGCCGAGCTCTGTGGTGTAGTGGTTGGCATCCGCGCATTTCACGCGGGAGACCCGGGTTCGACTCCCAGCGGAGCCAAATCTTTTCTCTTAAAAAAAAAATTAATAAATTATTTAAAAATAATTTTAAAAAGGTGGTCACCTACAGATTAAGATTAGATTAATATATAATAAGTTTTTCATTTTTCGAAATCTTCTAATGCAGTATTATTAAAGTACGGGCGAATTGGAGTTAAAACTAAAGCATAATAAAACTTCTTAAACACGTTCATACTTCTGTGGTATAGTAAAAACTTAAACATAATAAATTTTAAAGGCGTAATTTGAAAAAAAAGTTAAAATTAAATGAATGAACATTCATATCATTAAAAGTTTCTATGCAATGTTTTAATGAGTTCAATGCTAAATTGTTTAATGAATGTTTCTTCTTATTTTAACAATATTACTAAGCTCAATGAAGACAAATAAATCGAACGAACTCAAATAGAATCTTTTTTTTGAGCGTTTTATTAAAGATAAAATCGGTGGACAAGATAAGAGCAGCTTTTACCTCATTTCTGCCTTGTTATTCTGAATCAGTTTATAAGGAGAAATGTGCCCTAGGAAATTCATCCGCTTGGCTAACTTGATCTCAACCTTAATGAATAATTTAGCCGCAGCCCAGAGGGAGCTGGTATAAAAAGCCGCAGCTTCCCCCAACCCCTTTTCCACAACCCCCCCCCCCCCTCTTACACTCTGTAAGGGTAGGAGGAAGTAGAGGGAGGTTATTCTTTATTGGTCTGGGGTGACTTATCTCGGATCTGATATTGGATCTGACACCAGCGGTAGGCAGTTTCTTAGAGCTAGTCTTACTAGATGTTTTCTAGCAGTTGTACGGTTATATTTAAATAAAATAGCTGGTGTTTTTTTTATTACCATTTTAAACGAAATGTTTCCCTTTTATGACAATACTATATACACATTTTCAAGGTTAATTGCAATTAATCGAGAAAAAAAAATATAATAAAAATTATATATATTATAATTTTAATAAAAATTTAATAATTTAATTTAGAGAAAGCGAAATAAAATTTAGTTAATGAGAAGGCCTTTAACGTATATATATATATATATATATATATATATATATATATATATATATATATATATATATATATATATATATAAATACATATGTATGTTAAAGCCGTTCCACTAAATTTCTATCGTGAAAAATTTTGACTTCCGGTTTTCAACGGAAATACGGATCCGCGAAATGGTGTGTGTGTGTGTGTGTGTGTGTGTGTGTGTGTGTGTGTGTGTGTGTGTGTGTGTGTGTGTGTGTGTGTGTATCTGAACAGACTTGCTCAAAAACTATAATACAATATTCATCCAATTTCAGGTACGAACCTGAAAATGGGTATTTGGCGTATGTATATGCCCGCGATGTGACAGCCAAAATTATAGATTTATAGATATATACAAATATAAGCAAAAAATGTGTGAATTTGAGGAAAGGCGTTTACTTATTATCGAAACACATCGATTTCTGATCTGATCTAAATTCGTAATTGAAAGTTCGGTGTTGCGCGCATCGTACCAAATTTTTTTGTTCTATCGGATTCTGCTCTGTTATAATATGATATAAAGAAATAATGTAATATAAATTATAATTATTATCAACTCATCATGATATCACCAACGTTTAGAGCGACGTTTCGCGCGATTTTTTTTTTCTCCATTCCTCAACTTCACACATTTTTCCACATTTTTATGGTTATATTTGTATATATCTATGAGTCTATAATTTTGGCTGTCTCATCGCGGGCATATACATATACATACCCAATTTGATCAAAATCCTTATAGCCGTTTTTGAGTAAATAAAACAAAAACTCGGGATAATGAGATGAAATTTATTAAATAAAGTGCCCCCTCCGTTTGAACAATTTTGATGAAATTTTTGCTGTTACGTCCCGGGCATATACATACGCCAAATACCAAATTTCAGGTTCGCACGGTTTATAGGTTTTGAGCTACTCTGTTCTCACATACACACTTGGTTATTTGGACACAGGGGGCCCCAAAATTTGTATTTCTGTTGAAAACCGGAAGTCGAAATTTTTCACGATCGCAATAATTTCCCTCACTATATATTTCATATGTAGGTAAGTGAAAGTAAAAAATACAGCAGTTTTTTGTGTATTCATTGTAATACAGAAATATTGATAATAATAGCAGTAAGGAAAAATAATTTGGATCTTAGTCTCTACTACTATTTATTTTATTTATATGTAGGTACGTACCTATTATATTGTAGGTAGGTGCCTATATATATTTCATATACAGATTGGTTACACCTCTAGAGTAACCCCCCGTATGCCACACATATGGTACCTACCGAGCAAAAAAATATTTGTAAGTGAAAGTAAAAATCCAATGGTTCAATGATAAAGGTAAATGGTACTTATGTGCTTAATAATTGTTACTGGAACACTAAGGAAATCAATGAGGTTGGGGAGTGGGTGCTTAGATATACCGTTGGGGTTACGTGCACTATAAGGCACTCTCTCATGTGATATCGCATCCTAATGAATATTCGCTTGACCTAATTCACTGCTATATACTCTTGGCCCAGTGGCGAATTTATCCTTCACATAAAATCGCTCACCTTTACTTCGTTGGAAAATATTAGTAAGCACCTAATTAAACGATATTGGATATAAAAAGTTTGTCTGATAATTGTAAGATTTTAATACTGATAGCGGAAACTATTCTGTCAGCCAGTAACAAGAGGTTTGTTCATTATAAATCCATAATTTTTTAAATTTTATTTCCTTTTACTAAGGAATTTTATTTCTAATATTCTAATTTTATTTGTTAGGCAACTAGGTGAACATTATAATGAATAAGATACTCTATGTCCAAACTGACAGCAAGAAATATAGATGTAAGTGCATGAATGGCATTCCTTTCAATGCCGATGCATTTAGGACAACAGTCAATGCTGCATGTTACGGAAAAGAGCGTCTGTTCTGCTGCTGGTCGAAGCTTTTATCTGTCTCCTATAGAATGTGGGCTTTTACTAATAATAAAAATATGGGTGGCGATATGGCCGAGTGGGCAAACAAGTTAGGAAAAAACGCGTTGTGATAACCCGATGATAGCCAGTTCAAAATCCGGAACAAAGGGAGATTTAATAATGCTAATAATCCAGGGACATTTAACAATCCCCCACCCTCTCCCCTGGCCCAGGCGAGGAAGAGGAGGAAAAAAAAATTAAATATAAAGATCTTGTGCTTCTGTTTTTACTATAAATACAGTTTTTTTAAAATGGTATACTTAAGTGCCACCAGAAAGGGAACACTAAACTTTATTTCTCTTTGAAAAAAAAATTGTTTTTTTTTTGGAAAGTAGGGCCAGTAATTAATGAAGTAACATGCCAAAGATTATTTTGGCCCCATTTACTCGTGCACTCCGTACTTTCCAGGAGTTCGTTTGAATTTGTTTATATGAATATTTTTTAAGATATTATGGAAATAATAATCGAATTTTTGACTGAACGATCATGTTTTTCGAGGACATATCTTAAATAAGGGTCGATAGAAAGAGTTCATAACGACGGCCGATGTCGTTTCGGCGACCTTCTACCATATTATAAACTAAAATAATTATTTCTTAAATTCTAAGGTTTCCAACAATATATTATACATATATTACTACTAATATTCTTAGAAAATGAAATTTTCGTTTTGGTAAATCATATATTTTTTCTTTTTTATTTGACTTTATAAAAATCTTTCGTATTTTATGTTTAGCCATTTCTTGTTACTATAGATAACAAGGGATAGTTATTTACTTGAAATAAACAGAATTAAAGGTATTTTATAGGAAGATTTTTTTCTTACTCATTTAAGTCTTATCAGATCTTTTCTATGAAGATGAAACCTACTTAATATTAAGGAATGCTTCATTAGGATTAAACAAGATTAGTCTACTGCTGTAGGTACCAACATAGTCGCCTGTCTGCAGAGTCTGTATAGGCAAACTCGCAACACAAGAACTAGGAATACAGTAAATGATAGCTTATATTGCTATAATATTCGTAATTTGGCTCCATCCATCTTTTTGTATTCAGTTCAAATACGGAAAATAAGATATCAGAATGACAAAAAAATTAAAAAACGAAATTTTTTTTATTTAGTTGAAAATTGTATCATAAAACCGTGTCGAATTTCTATTCTTTATATCGGTGTCCTTATTTAATAAAAATTAAAAAATAAATAAATATATAGTATGGCCCTAGAACATGAATCATCCACTTTGAAAAGTCAGGATGACTGTTACTGTACCAAAAAAAGAAAGGAAAAAGCACTCAAGCAAGCATAAATTAAAAGTACTAAACAAAAACACTATTTACGAAAATTCAGAGCCTTCCATGACCACGAGGATTGCCCATTTTTCTCCAGATAACCGTCTCACGAAGTTGATCCGGAAGAATTTGCAGAACTCTTCCTCATTATATCCGTAGTACGGCTGGTCTACTCGGAGTCGAACACGTTAGTATCTCACGTATCTGTGAATCACCCGTGATAACCATATTTATAAAATATTTCATTTTTAAATCACCACTAAGCATTGATGACCATAATCCCGAAATGAAATCCATATTAAATATGTTAATAGACCCCATCACAATCGCAGTCGCGGTCGATCCATGCGAAATCTCACCTTTATGAGAAAAAAAAAGTGCTAATAATAATGACTTTATTAAAAATAAATAAATACAAGTAGAGGCTGCAGACCTAAGAATGCCAATTTCAATATTTTTTTTTTTATGTTACTGCATCGAAAAGTATTATACCTCATGTAATAACACAAATTTGTGGACATAATTAACCCAGAAATCCATAGGCATCAAAAACAGAAAATAAAAATAAAAACAATTGAAATCATTTTTTTTTTTTTAACAATCGGCATCTATTTTTTCATGAAATCGGTTTCCCCACTCAAGTTGACTTCCCTTGTGTTGTGAGTTAGCTCACCGCTAAGAAAAGAAAAGAAAAATTATAGTATCAGCAATAAGGATAAATGGTCGAGAAGAAAGAAGGCGTAGAGAGTCCCTGAACTTGTGTTTAAATCTGAATAAATACATCTTATTCTGTATGTAAACCAGGTCGCAAGGAGAGTATTTATAAGAGATGGTATCGGTGGGTTCTGTTCTGTGGCTAATGCTTGGCAGCGTCCCATCTCATAAATACTAATAGCGGCTTATATATAAATTGTTTGAGGCTCTCTGACTTAGCACTAGCTCTAGTTGACTGATCATCGCCTGCTCTGAGAGGGCCCGTAATTTATTCTGATTTATTCCGGCAATCTGGCTCCCTCCACCAGCGCCTTTGTTGTCGACGGACCAACTAACCTTGTAGCTGTAGCAGGTAGCCGTCTCTTCCCGTCCGGGCTTGTCACGTACATAATGTCACTCTTCACCTTAGTTGTACCATACTGTATATTCAACTAAACCGGAATATATAAAAACGTTTATTTAGTCTAAAAAAAAAATTCTTTTATATAATGAATAATAATCTACATTTCTTTACATCAGGTATAAAATATATATATAAATGTATATATATATATATTAATATATATATATATATATATAGTAATAATAATAATAAAAGAAGGCTACATTACATTAAGAATAAATAAAATCTAGTTTTACTGGAGAATGTATATCACAATAAACGTTTTTTTTTGGAATTGAATCATTGCTTATAAAACTATTTACTAGCTTCAAACTTACTAAGGACAACTTTAATTTTAATCATCTTGATGAAATAGTATTCTATGGGTTGAAACATGTAAAACTAAACATTGAGCACAAGAACAACACTCTTAGGCCTTACTGCGCCTAACAGAAAACGATCGAGGAAAAACCGTACGAGTCAATAGATAACCATATCGTCGTCACCATGCTAAAGTGCTACTAAAAACCTATACATTAGCATGGTGAACACTTTTTTTTCACAAAATGGGAAATGAAAAATCAAATGATATAATAAAATATTAGGGTCATTCCATGTCAATTCAACGCAGGCTTGAGCCTCACTATCTCAGATTTTTTTGAAATTTGGTACATGTGTACTACTTGTATCGATTAGAACAATTGTGAAATATTACTGAGATATGTCTATCCGTTTTTGAATTATGGACCTGCAAAGCCCTCAAGATTAGATCCAGAAACAGAAAAAGTCATGATTAAAAATAGCCAAATTTGACCAGGACTATGAGATTGGTGTCGTTAACAGCGCATTCAATTTCAATTTTCTCAAAAAGGGCATTTTTTTTTTAATTTATATTTTTATTATATCTAATCATAAAACAAATAAAAAAGTGGGATGAAAATTGCTTCATTACTAAAATAAATGAAAACTGGTGATATAATTTCATAAATCTAGCATTTTATTCAATATAATTACTAAAACTGTGGTAGTATTAATATTTTCATTAGGAAAAACATGAAACAAATTATAATAGGGGTTCAAATAATAAGCCGAGAGATAACTAACTACATTTGGTCGTTATAACGCTAAAGTGAAGTTAGCGCCAAACTCCAAATTCGAGAAAACTAAAGTTTAATTGAATCAAAAATTAACTAAAATTTGATTGAGTAATTAAGAAAACAGTTATTTCAATAAAAGCAATTATCTTGGTGGAAAGCAATGATGAAGCGTTTATATGTCCGTTGGTTGAGGTGAGTTTGGAGATTCTGACACTTAAAAAAACTTTTTACTAATATTTTTGGGAATGAACGCGTGTTATTGTTGCGTTCCTTTAATAGAAAATGCTTGGTCAAAATGAACTCTCAAAAAAAGTTCTGATTTAAAAGCTGAATAATCAAACTCTATATCAGTGAAGTTTGGAGTTTGGCGCTTATTTCACTTAGGCGTTATAACGACCAAATGTCGTTATCTTTAGTTAGTTATCTCTCGGCGTATTAGTTGAACCCTTATGAAAAATTTTTTTCCAGTTTTTCCTAATGAAAATATAAATATTGCCATAGCTTTAGTAATTATTTTGAATAAAATGCTAGATTTATGGAATTTTATCACTAGTTTTCAATTTTTTTAGTAATGAAGCAATTTGTATCCCACTTTTATATTTTGTTATATGATTAGATATAATACAACCTATTTTTTTTAGTAGTTTTTGGTATTGAAATTTTAAATTTGGTTTTCAGAAAATTTCTTTAGTACCAACCTATACATTGTATTGCATCTTATAAAAATGGCATGGAATGCACTGTTAATAGGCACCAATCTCATAGTCCTATGAATTTGGAAAAAATCTACATCTATTTTTTATCATGATTTTTTCTGTTTCTGGAAAAAAAAGGTACAAGTAGTACACATGTTGCAAATTTCAAGAAAATCTGAGATGGTGCGGTTCAAAATGATATATTTTTGTGTTGATTTGACGTGTAATGGCCCATTACTCCAAAAACATTTTTATAAAATAAACAGGTTACAATACCCTATCACTCATTGGAAAGCATTACGAAAATCATTAAAGAGGAATAACCTAAAGGTATCTTAAACACTGATAAGTAATTTATTTAGATCCCTTATCGTTATGCCATAAAGTAAATAGAAAAATCAGATTACATATTCCAATCGTGATAAAAAAATTGTCTTATTAAGAAGAAATTCATATTGATTTTGTGAACAACTTTTGTCCCACTTGTAGATGAAAAAGACCCGGAGTAGAGGGTCTGTAGATAAAACCTTTGCTTTCCAGGCATGAATAAATGAATAACCATCAAAGATTCAGGACCCTAACCTTTTGACAGGGACCTGCCCTCTATATCACCTATAATATATCTTCTCTTTTTATCCATTCCAGTGAATTCACTAATTAATTTTATTTTTTAACGATTTCATAGTGTAAAACTGTATTCTTCTTTTTCTGCGTTTTTATTCAGTTCTAAAGATTAAATCTAGTTCGATATAAATGTGAAGATAAAGAATAAATAAAAATATGAAGAAACATGCCTGGGATATTTGTTGCTCTTGGCAGGTTTATTTTTGAAGCCATATAGTTAAAATAATTAAATAAAAGTGTTTATTTGAAAAAATGATTTATTTCTGTCATTAAAATATTTCTAAAATTTGCTAAATGAATAAATAATACGATAAGACGATCCCAAAAAATATCACATTAATAAAAAATACATCTACGTTCTATATTATGCAAACCCTGTTCTACTTGGTGTTCGTTGATTGCGAAATTGTGTTATAATTTAGTTAAAATACTGTAGGTTGATTTAGTTAAAACATATCTGTAGGTTGATTTAGTTAAATCAATAGCTGTAAAAATAAAATCAGATGCAAAAAATTAATCGCTACTAACTAACGTTGCATTTTTAAATTTTATGTGAGCATTTTTAAAATTATTTTAAACTGAATTAAAAGATTGGCCCGGATTCGAGCCTGGGTCTACTCATCACCTTTGTGTAATCTAACCAACTTTTGACTACCAGACATTTAAACCCGGGTTTCTGAATGACCGTTGAAGCGCTCCAACCAACTGAGCTACCAAAGATCCCAACTTTTGGAGACTGTCCTCGACCTGATGATAACTTCGCTGTAATGTGACGATACTGACCGGGTATTGGAAGCATTGAGGAGGGAAGGGTGACGTGTCTGGGACGCATAAATCCGGGTTCGAAACCCGGCCGCCAATCTTTTATCTTTTGTAATTATTTAAATAATAAAGATTAAATTTGATAAATGTGATTATTTTGTTTACTTGTTTTTTTTATTCTAGTTAAATTTATTTAAATTTGACTGTACAGTGTTAGCAACTACATTTATACTGCTACATTTATTTTATTTATTTTTGTTTTGTTTCGTTTTATATCGAATAAAAAGAATTTCTCTTATGTAAACATCAAGCATATTTGGGTATGGTAATTCAGGCATCTTTTTATTCTTCATTTTCTCTTCTTCTGTGGCTAGGTTACACCTTAGATCATATACTCCGGGTAGTTTCAGTTAATAATAACTTTTGAAATAAATTGAATTGCTAAGCTTAACATTCTTTCCTGATAACATTTTCTTGCTACAGATTTATTTTTCATTTTTTCAAGTTTTATTTTTTATTTTCCCAGATAACTTATGTGTAC